>OZ026587.1:5922265-7158515 GCA_964020215.1 Aurelia sp. 3 sensu Dawson et al. (2005)
CCGTTTTCGGTTAGCGTCCACACGGCGACGGCGTTTTCGGTCACCAAAAACGAAGCTTTTCGAAAGCGCTCTCCAGAGTGGATCTTTTTGAAAACGCCGTTTTCAAGTTGTCGTGTGGACGGGTGAAAACGGAGCTTTTCGAAAACGCTGACGTCAAGGCATCGATTTACGACGTACCAGAGCATGCGCACGGATCTTCGGGGATCACGCAAGGGCATTTTGATTTAGCCTCACGACATAGTCCCAGATATCGCAAAATAGCAACAACGACAACAACAACAATAACAACAACAACAACATTTTCTTTTTTGCTCAATCTGGGCCTTATGGACTTTGATATAAATTTTTGAGACGGAGATGCACACGTTTACGTGTGCCCTTTGGAACGAGGCTGCAGTGTAGTCTTGGAAGCGAGGCAAGTGACCCTCGACAGTTGGAAATTCCCAATGCTGCGGTGAAGTTCATGGAAGCTAATTGGCCTTAAAACTGAGGAACTCCTGATTCACAGTGAAAGGTTTGTTGATTCTTGGATTGAGGAAACATTTGTATGGATACTTGTGGCTTTTGTTCATGGCTAATATCACTGTAAACTTGAATTCTGAGCTGTTTTAACATTGGAGGTTCGAGCCGGCAACTTAGGCCCATCCACCATTGCCTGGTGTTCGTACAGTGTTGCTATGGTTTCCATATCTAGTTATGAAATCGACAGGGGAAAACTTCATCCCAAATTTTAGTATCAAAGTCCATAAGTCGTAGTTTGAGCGTCCATCAGTCTATCAATAGCGATAACTACGAATATGCAATCAGTCTAATTTTGATTGTTTGGTTTCTTTTGTCAAAATTCGAACAGAGGAGTTTGAAAGTAGCAGCGTCTTCGTGTGAACGGGGATATTTTCGAAAACGCTCCTCGTGTGGACGCAGATATTTTTTTATACGGATAAAAAAAGATGCGTTTTCAAAAATATCCGGATACGTGTGGACTGGGCCAAAGTCAATCCAAAAGACGCACGTGCAAGGCATGCTGGATGAAACAGACCCTTTAACACTGGGTCATTTTTTGTTCCGGGTAAATAACCTATTGTATTTGACCTCTTCTGGTACTACGCCTCCATTCACTACATTTTCTAAATATTTTTACGTATTTCCAAACATTTTTGACAATCTTTTGAATGCAATGATAATGTCGTACCTGCGTTGATTTCGATGAAAGAAAAAGTCAGATACCTTGCCCACTAAGTCAAAATTTTCGACTGTGTGGCTTGTGGTTTTTAGGAAGGATTTTGTCAATCTACTCAAAGAGAAAATTCATTTTCATTGTGATACACCAATTGAAAATCAACAATTTAAATTCCTGTTCATCAGTTCCGTAAATAGCTACTGTTCTATTTCGAGAGTCAGCCTGCGCCATAAAACAAACCAGAATGCAACTAACAGTACATTTGGTCCTATGGCAGGTCCTAACGGAATATGCAGCATAGAATTGTGTGGATTTTTCATGTCATGACCCTTTTCTCCAATGCAGTCAGCGAATCCAGCATTAGCCATTTTTTTGTCGAAGATGTTGACCAACTGAACACGTACCCTAAATCTGTCTCCTATCGACCCAATGTGCCAGAAGTTGTTCCAAAGCAACAGTTCTTCAAGTGTAGTCGACAAGAAACGTGCACACACGTGATTTGGTACGTGCACAGCCAAGAAAGCAAGTCAGTGCCAGATATCGATTCAGCGAAGCTCATTGGTGAAATTACTATTGTTTGGAAGAAGGCAGTCCACCCTCCAAAAGAAGTAAAAAAGAATCCAGGTATGCTTATTTGTCATAAGATGAGGAATTTTGCAAAAAAGCAAACATACAAGCCCCGTTTGAAAGGCTAAACATCTCCAGATATCAAGGCAATGATATTAACGTTTACAGCATTCAACATTGTACATGCTTGAAAAAAATTTAAAGGAATTGAGTCCATATAAATAGTTGAGCGTTAACGCTGTCCTGAATTTTTGCTGACAAACCGCTGACGGCCTTTTGTTATCGCACAATAGTGCTAAAGTCATTAGCGGTGGAGACCAAAGACTTCTTAATCCTTGCATTACCTTGAGGAATTTCTTTGGTTTAATTTCAATAGGGATTAAATGTCAACTTTTGTTTCATGATTGAATAGAAGTTGATATTGGTCATGAGAACGCTATTTATGCTGACTCAATGCCTTTAAGATCTATCAGACTGCAATCGGCCATTCCGTCTGAAGTCATGACGGATTTTCTCAGGGAATCCTCTACAAGAAACCTTCAAAACTGGCCTAAAATAGGGACCCAATTTTCTGCCTTTAGAGCAATGACTTTTACATGCTTTAGAAAAGAACTCAAATGCCTAGAAATACAGTAGGGGGGGTTTTGGGGTTTCACGGGTTGCGGGTTTGGCCAATTTTAGCTCTCGGGTCTCGGGATTTGCGTCTAATTTGTGCGGGTTTTCGGGTTTTGAGATAGTCACGGGTTGCGGGTTTGGACATTTTTTGCGCACGGGGTTTGGTACCCTGGGTACAGCCCTCGTCGGAGGAAATTTTGGGTTCTTGTCAGAGGAAATTTGGTCAAATAACGCACGAAAACACTATTTTTCAGTCATTTTAGCCCCCCTGTCGGAAGCTCCAGCCCCTCTGTCGGAAAGTTTCTGGCGCCACCCCTGTTCTAGTACCCCCTCAAAAACCCCCTCATACAGGTGAATATTCATCCCGCATTAAGGCATATTCATCCGGTGGGAAATAGTATGCATGATGTTTCCTGAGCCGTTCAGCGAGCGAAGCGGTAGGCTAGGGAAATATCCTGTATGCTGCTTCCCAAGAAATGAATATGCCCTGACAAGCAATGAATATTTACTTGTTTTCCCAGCTTTGAAGTTGATATTTTGCTTATCCCTACCAAGTTCAGTCCTAAGTTATCTTTAGCATGCCTCATAAGAGCTTCCGGGAAATAAATGGAAATAACAGGATATTTCCTAGACTTGCTCCAAGTCTATTTTAATTTTACCAAAGGAAATGCGAAGGAGGAAAAATTGAAAACGAGGCGATACGGGGGGAAGGGAAGAAAGGAAGGAGGAGAAGGCTCACAGCTCTACGAGGCGAGACGGGGGGAAGGGAAGAAAGGAAGGAGGAGGAGAAGGCTCGGTTCAGGTTCTTATGCCATGAGGCACATCCCTCAATCATGGTGTAGGTTCTTAACAGAGGGTCCAAAACAAATGCCATAAAACAAAGGATAGTTGAAGGTTTAACATTGAAACATGATGGCATTATGGCTAGTAACGCAAGCTCTACTTTAAGAAACATAGTCCTTTAGTCTTTTGGGCTGAATTCTCTCATCTCGTGACCCATCCACAGTCATCAGACAACCAGTTTTTCAAAAAGATTGGTGAAGAATTCCTTGTCTTCCCTTCGGTCCCACCATGCTCCACCAGTCCATCTAGTCATCAACACTCTTCTCATCCTAGGTGAATTTATTTCCCAAGGAATCAAAGAATGGGATTTTATACCCTTTATTAAGAACCTGGTTCAAATAGCAGGCTGAAATGGTTCTTATTTATTGGGTGCAAAGTATACAATTTCAAGCTGTAGGTTCTATGGGCAAAATTTCACATACTTCCAGAAGGCTAGTTTCAGTCACGTAAACTTTTAAAATGAATTTGACATGTCCATCATTAAATGATTTATTTGCCAATGTTATAGCGTCTTGATTCCATAGAGCTGTGGTCTTCCAAACAGGGATCAGCCTCTCTCTGAATGCTTCGAATCGAAAATGTTCCGTTCCGTTTCATCGTTTTCGGGTGCTCAGAGGACGCCATTTTCAAAATGTGCCAAAAAGATTTCCATTTTCAAAAGCTATCGTTTCAAAATCTGCTGGCACAAAATGTGCTTTTTTCTTGTGAGCAGAAGGCTTATTCCGTCTCATGTTTCACTGTCTTGAAATTGTGTCCGTATCGTGTAAATACAGTCTTATGTTTTCTCTTTTCCTAGGAGGATGTCATACCGTTCCAGAGACTTGGTTGTTACAACGATCATGGAACAACTATAGACCGCTCCCAACAACTCTGAGAAAGATCCAACGCATTATCTAAACAACGGGCATCTTTTCACGTGGGGCTCGTGGCACATAGATTTGCCGCAAATGGTTTGCAGATGTACAGTGAAGACCAAATCAATGTACTACAATGTCTTTGCAATACAAAATTTTGGTGAGTGTGTTGCCCCAGGTAGACTTGCCCCAAGTCTAAGCAGACTTATTACAGATGACGAAATAGACTTGGGGCAAGTCTATGCCCCAAAGGGTACTTAATGTGACAGTGATTAGACCTGCATCTGGACTTTGACAAAAAGCCTACTTGGATGACAGAATATTCAGCAATTCCGAACCCATTTGCAATAATATCAGGAAACTTCAAACCCACATGTCGTATGAATTTTTTCGATCTTAAGACGCAAGTTCTGTTCACGTTTCTTCTGTTTTGAATGACTAGACGCGTATGCGATTTAAGTCATACACAAAACGTCGTCCTTTCTTGACTTAATCGCTCCTAAATTACAATGCCTGGCAAAAGTCTTGGAACACCTCTGCTAATTTTGCTTGTTTTAGCGATTTCCCCTTCTTTCTTGACTCAATCGCTCCTAAATTACAATGCCTGCCAACAGTCTTGGAACACCTCTGCTGATTTTGCTTGTTTTTTTTAGCGATTTCCCCTTCTGCCTTATTAGAACAATGTTGTTTTTGGTAATAACATAGGGATGACAGGACCATCTGGGCCTCTGCTGGAATTCTGGGGCAATAACCTTCCAAATCAACATTTTTTCGGGGGATGAGGGGATATTTAAACCTTATCGCTATGGTTCGAAATGCGGATTATCAACAAATGGCCTAAGTGTTCCAAGAACTTTTGGCAAGCATTTCTAATACTTTTCTTGCAACAACAGGAGAATGCTGGAGTGGTGAAAATAGCGCCTGCAGAGATCTGCCAATCACGGACGTGCTGTGGGACAATGCAAAAACGTGAACTTCATATCATGTTTTGAAACCGACGAGATATGTGCTGGAGTAGAAAGAGTAAATTTTGTTTATAAACTTTCGGATGCTTAAACATTCATTCGCAGAAACTTGCATATTTGCAGGGCCGCCGAGAGCTTGTTGGGGTCCAAGGGCAAAACTGCGAATTGAGGAACCCTGCAAGCGAAGCAAGCAGAATATTTGTTCGATCATGCCCTTCAGGTTGGTTTAGAATGCATTTCAGAGCATTTCCTGCACTGGGAGCCCCCTTAAATAGTAGCGAAAACCAGACACAATGCGTCCTCTACCAGTGAGAAACATCAAGCGAGTGCAGAATTTGCGAAGGAGCAATGAAGAATGAAAATTGTCGCTCCTGTCCCCCCCCCCCTCTCGGTGGCCCTGCATATTTGTAAGGTGCTTTGTTGATAGACTGACTGCACGAGTGTCACTTTTCTTTGCATTGAAGTCATTGAATTGTATTATGGTTACGGTTTCAAACTGAGACTATTATAATGCAATTTATTGAAACAGAGACTACTTAGGCCAAATGCGCCGTATTTCGGGCGCATTCACTGTACCTATTGTTCTTTACCGCAAGAATTGAGGGGAACGAACGAAACGCAGTAGGGGGAAGAGAGAGAAAGAGAACGATTTAAAGTACGATTGATTCAAAATGGTATGAAAAATGTCTTTAACCTTATCCAGACTAGGCTTTTTGAAACTTGGGAGACTTACCCGGCTATTTTACCCAGGATAGGGGAGACCAGGGGGCACGGGGAGCTTACTCTTTATTCTCAGAACCGTAAGTGCCTGAAGATGAAAGTTTGCACAAGTAATAAACATGACTGAATGCTGACGTGAGCAAATGTTGCTAAATTAGGTGCAAAACCACATGGACTTCGTTGCGTTTTACTCCTAATACATAAAACATAATGACATGAGATTTGAAAGATAGAGAGATATTACCCTTGTAACTCTTTTTTTGAAGTTTCTGCTTTGTAGCTCTAATATCTTGGCAGAAGTCAACATTTACCTATTTTGTGCGCTAAAAGGAGCAATTTGTGTCTAATATTTGTTATAAATTGGTTAAAAAAATGGCAAAAAAGTGCTAAATGTAGATGAAACGACCCACTGAATCATACTATACTGGGTGAGCCAGAAAAAAGTTCCCACTTTTGAAAATTCATGACAGCAAGAGTATTTCACAGATTTGAATGAGGTTGAAGTATTTTTGTGATTTTTCCTCTTTGTCTCACGAGCACTACAAAAATATAGGTAAATTCAACTTTACAAGAATTTCATGGTTGCAAAATGACTAAAAAATGGCCTAAAACATCGATCGAAGCATAAATGAGGGATATCCTCCATACATTAATTGCCATGGGATTGAAAATCTTTCGTATTTTTTTGAAAACCGATGTCTTATAACACTTGAGGGAGGTAAGACGCCCCTTGCCTATCGTTCATTGTGAACAGAGTCCTTACAATTTGATCGATGTTTCAGGCCCTTTTCCCATCATTTTGCAACCGTGAAATTTTCATAAAGTTGAATTTACCAATACTTCTAGTGCTGGTAGGACAGCGAGAGAAAAATCACAAAAATACTTGAATCTTTCGGCTTTTAACTAGAATTTGAATGATTCAAATCTAATCTGTGAAGTAGAGTCATGGTGCTATGAATTTTCAAAAGTGGGAACTTTTTTCTGGCTCACCCGGTATTGCTCATTTTTCGAAAAATGAAATGCATGCTTGACAACCAATCATGTGCCCCCACTGCTCCCTGGTTCCTACGTACATGGTGGAGTTTCCTGAGGAGTCATTTATGCTTCGATCGATGTTTTAGGCCATTTTTTAGTCATTTTGCAACCATGAAATTCTTGTAAAGTTGAATTTACCTATATTTTTGTAGTGCTCGTGAGACAAAGAGGAAAAATCACAAAAATACTTCAACCTTCTCACTTTTAACTAGATTGGAATCATTCAAATCTGTGAAATACTCTTGCTGTCATGAATTTTCAAAAGTGGGAACTTTTTTCTGCGCATGATGGGGGCCCCTATGATGCCGCTGTGCTGTGAGGTATTCAATTACAGGGTCTACATTAAGTATTTTAAAAGAGATCATTCCTGAACCACACTGCATTTAGTTGTGTATGCAGAAGACAGAAAATGATCAATTAGAGAATGGGTGGGCTGTTAAACAAGTCAAGCTACCAAAGTCCCCTTTGGACCTCAAGGTTACCGCTTAGACTTTTGGTCTGTTCTTTTGTCAAATATTGGACAAAGGTGATGGACTTTCAAGATCTTAAGTTGTGATCTGAGTGTTGTTGAGGACCTTCACCTGGGTTTAGAGACGTCCAGCTGGGCTTTAAAACCACCTAGCAATAACAGTTCTTGGTTCTTTTTGGTAAGTCATTCATCATTGGCACCACTTCAGCAAAAAGACCCTCAAGGAAGAGCAGGCTGTATTTTCGCTCGTCAATATGCTGGTGATTTTACGCACGATTTTGTTGCTGTTTACTGTTTCTACATTCCTGCAAAATGGTAAGTTTGTAAATGAAATCATAAACTGTGTCTGCTAAAGCCCCGGTCAAACAGATCAAACATTTCACCTAACATTTTAAACGAGAGGCACTTCACTCATTGGAAAGAGCGTACGAGATTTTTTCAGAACATAAGGATTTATACGGATTTTTGATGGATTTTTCTTGAAAACAAAATGATTTTGCTAAAGGTGTACGAGATTTTTGGGAGTGAAATGCCCCTCGATTTTAAAGACAAATGTTTGATGAAATGTTGGGCTAGTTTGGCCACCTTACTTGGTCTCATAACATTTGTTTGGCAATGTTGGATGAAATTTGATCCAGGTCAAAAACAAATTTTGTTTTTCGTTGTTCTGTGAAATGCTGGATCTGTTTGACCACCCCAACAAACATTTCGCCAAACTTTCTCTTTCTTTCTATGCATGCTCCGCAAGGTCTCGTTGACTGCACAGGCACCTTCTGATGACAGGTTTCAAACCAAATGCCTGGTGAAATATTTGGTGGCACGTTAGTTCTACAAACCATGTTTGACAGCACAACAACAAAAACATGGCCGCCAACGAATTAGCTACTGCGGTTGCGCAGCTTCGACAACTTTTGCTGAACCAGGCCTCTTGCTGAACACGGTCAAGATTCTGGTCGACAGATCTCCCCAACAAGTTCTTTTTGACCACCAACTCACAACATGAAGCAAACTCAAAGTATGAATTTTGATAAATGTTTTGTGAAATGGTAAGAATGCTTGGTGGTGTTGCCGAGCGAGCAATCATGTTTGTTTATATGATCTCGTACAACAACTTCAATAACCTGTAATTGCAGAAACAAATGCTACCATATTTAACCGAAACATAGGGATGAATTCAGTAAGGGGCAGTGCAAAGTTTATATTATTACATGGCCGGTGGAGAAGAAAAATTGTTGCAGAAAAATCTGCTCGCCCCGTATGAAATCATTGCAAAAAGCAACTGCCCAGTCACCTTTTTCCTTAAAAAATGCATCTGCCTTGTATTCATGAACAACAGATGCTGTATAGTACTATAGTATCACTTCATCTCTATACGAGTTTTTGTTAATGACTGATGATGAAAATTTATACACATCTTTAAATGCCTTTCTCAACTTACATGATTCACAATTTTGTCCTCAAGGTGAACCATTTTATAAAGTTCATCTTATCTTGATCTCATAAAAAGTTACTGCCCCGTTCAAGCCCGTTCATATTTGCTTAATGAAAAGTGTTGACCCGGTTGTGTACAAGCTCAAAAAAAGTAGTTGCACTGTTACGTTTTGCACCGGCCGTGTTATAAAATAAACTTTGCACTGTCCCTAAACATAGGTTGCACTGAACGAGCTTTAAGTTTCTAAATGACTGATTCGAGCAAACAACAGTCTTGCCGAAAGAGCAAACATTGTTTATACGAAACATTTGAGATGAAATGTTTGTCTGCTTGGCTAAGAAACGTTGCTTGACAAACAGGTCTTGCTTACGAAAAGCATGAAATTTTTTTAATTTTTTCAAACTTGCTCAATACTTTTGCCTAATTCTTCTTCTCAAGCAACGTTTTGAAACGCGGCCACCAAAAAGGAATACAGTGGCTGGCAAGAAAATCTCGAATATTTTATGTTTGGCAAACATTGTTGCCAGTCTGACCAGTGCTTCAGCCTGTGGCAATCGCCTTTGCTTGTGGATCTTACTTTCTGGATGCTTTTTCGTTTCATTTCAATTTCAAAAAGGTGTTTAAATGACCTTTCACATCATAGGCAAATCCTCTCAATTTTCCGAAGACTTCGACGCCTGCTCTCATTGACCTTTTTATCCCTTTTAATAGCTTTCAAACTAAACACTTTATGGTGCTGATTTATGTGTTATATACATATATGACTGAAACCATGAATCATAGTTTTTATGACTTCTTGGTCAGCTGACTTCTTGGTTGATGTTAGACTTAGGCCAAGTCAGTTTGTCAGTTGTAATAAGTCTGTCCATGGAAACCATGGTCTGTCTGAAAGCGAAACATGAAACGTATTTCACTTTTTTCTTTCAGACTAGCATGGGGTTCAAATCTTTAAAAAGGTGGGGTGGGTGTAAGATTCTGCTGCATTTTTTCCAAATTAAGGTGCTTTTCCTTCTCTTCTCCGCTTTGCGCTCCTTCGCATTTCCTCCCTCGCTTCACACTCCCTCCCAGAGGAAGTTGGCTGCGCGGCACATTAGAGGTCGCGGAAAATGAATAAGAAAGGGAGTTACAAAGAAAATAGAAGAAATTACCAAATAACAAAGTTAATGAAAAATAATGTAGATTATCAAACAATAAATGCAAGGGTTAACATTTAATCTGGTTTCCCTTTGGGTTTACCGCAGGGATACAAGATACTCATCGTCATAGGTCTAGCGCAAGTCCAGGTAGTAGACCTTTTAGCTGTTCTACAAAAGAGCCTGGATCGAGCGTTATTTTTATACATTTTTATACGTGAGGCTCGATCCAGTGGGGTTAGAGCTTCCATCGCTATTGTGCAAATTCGAAAATTCTACGAAATGCATAAGAAGATCATTCGATTCAGATTCTTTTATAAAATAGCTAAAAGGTCCATTTATACCACTCTGATTTTTAAAGTGTTTGTTGAAGAATTTCATCTCTTGGCTGGCCTTTGTTGACACCAATCTTCCACTTAAAATTTTACTTTTCAGCTTCCGTATCATATGCTAGATGCAACGATTTCAGCATGAACTGCATTGCCCTGGCTAACAAAGGTTTTTGCAAAAGCTACCCCAGACTGATGGCAATAAACTGCAAGAAGACGTGCAGCAAGTGTAAGGGTATGGTGTATTTTGAATGAAACACTACATAACTTTGCAGTTGCCAAGCAGAGCATAACACATGTACCTTTTTTGCCTAAAATTCTAACCAAATATTTGAAATTTTATGAAATCAATACCCAATAGAGCTATTCTTCTAAAAATGGGATCCCAAAATCAATATCTGTTTGTGATCTTACCAAAAATGACACCCTGAACTAATTTTCTGCCTGCAAAAGGCACCCAAAAAATGACACATACTGATATTTATGTTGTTCCAGGATCCACCATTCCAGCATTCCGACACTTGACGGAATGGAATGACGGAATGACGGAATGTTGGATTGGCGAATCCTGGAATTTCGTGAAAGGGAGTAGACGGATTTGGGAAATAGACTTATGTGTTGTATTTAGGGAGCGGTCACTTTTAACCCTGGGTACCAGGGCGGAGGATAATTTTGCTCAATTAGAAAAAATTTCATACCCCATCTTGAACATAGAAACAGTTTTCGTACCCCATCATCCTTCAGCAAAACAGTTTAGTACCCACCTAGATTTCATTCATTTTGCATAAAACATAGATAGGCCTATGTGGAAAGATAGCAAGTTTTCCCAAGCAATTTTCATACCATTCAAGTGATTCATCATTTCCAGGTGTCTGTTAATTTTTCTTTCAATCTTTGATCAACGGCTTCATCCAAAATTTTTTCAGGCTAAATAGTTTTGTACCCCATAAAAATGGCTCTTTGTATTTTCGAACCCCCACATAATAGTGGGAAAAGAGTTCATACCCCTGCCAAAAATCCTCCCCCTGGTATCCAGGATTAAAAATAACCGCTCCCTTAGGCAAATTTTATAGCTCTGTGTCTCAATTTCAGGTAACAAATACATGAAAGTTACGATATCATGCAAACCAGATTTAATTACGGTAAAGATAGACAAACGTTTTGCAGAATCTCTAAACATAGAGGATCTGCATCTGAAAGATAAGGGATGTAGAGCAACAACAACAGCAACCCACATCATCGTCAAAACGAGGCCAGACGGATGCCTGACGAAAGTACGCACCATTGGAAACGCGGTTCAATATAGCAACATCATCTTTTGGAGAAAAAAGGCTCGAAGTGGGAGCTTGAGAATTAGACGAAGAAGACAGTATTTGACGCCAATTACATGTATCCTGAAAACAGTCTCATATAGTGGTGTCTCTGCAGCATTCAGGCAAAGGATCAACGCACGAAGTAATTAAAGTCTATTCCAAATTAGATGTCAGGCGAAATTATAAAGGAATAAAAACAGTTTTAAGATCTTTGCAAGAGAAGTTGCCTTGTGGCAAATCTCATCTGATATCTGATTTGATGCAGAGTTTTGTTTACCTTTTCTTGCGTTGTTTTAGCATGGGTGGGTAGATTAAATCAAATTGTAAATTGTATTGTAAATAGTTGGTATTAGTTACTTCTTTTCTAAAGCTATGTCACATCAACTTTTGAATAATGATTATGATTTGATTTGAGAGAAAGAGAAAAGAGCAAGGACTGTCTTCCTTCTCTCTTTTCCTCACCATTTCTATCTCTTCTCTTCCTTCCTTACTTGCTCTACTCTACGCTTTGATTCCCAGAGCACAAGGATTACAGCCCCCTCTTCCTCCTGATGTTGAACAAATTCACACCCAAGGTGAATTTACACCTAAGACAACTTTGATACTACCGGATACGATACGATACGATACGATACGATACGATACGATAAGATACGATACGATACGATGCGATACGATCCGATACTTAGAGGCGCTGTATAAATGAACTGTAACGTAATCCAAGCTTCGCATTGGCAATGCGTCGCTGTCACTAACGACGCTGCAAATGTGAATTTAGCATAACTTACACATTACTAACCATTGTTTTACTGTTACTCAACGCGATTTTAATGTGCCACATAGCAACTCTCCATATACTTGTCCACTATTCGGCATCTGCTAAACTTTCTCCATTAGTAGACTTATTACATGTTCGCCAGTTATTGCTATTGATGGTGGATCTATTCAAGTTTGTCTCCATCTTTTTCAGAAATTTCCCTTGCAGACAACAGACTGTATAACTTGGTTGGGTAGAACGATGTGTGATTGGAAAGTTTCAAGGTAATAAAATGATTATTTTCCACCGATGGTAATTGCTGGCAATCAACGAACCACACTTTTTATCAATATTTCTTGAGAGAAACTAAGAACTTTACTAAGGAAAATTTCATAAAATTCTCATTATTTGAGTATTGGAATTTCTATGACTAAAATAAAAGCAGATCTTGGATAATTTCTTCCCTGTACTAAAATTTTTTGACATTTTAATGATATGAGAATTGAGTCTTTTACAAAGACTTCTTTACGGTAAAAACTGCAAAAAAGAGTCGACGATTTTATGTAAAGCATAGGTTCCAAATCTCTGGGTGTAAAATTCAATGAAGTATTTCTTTCAACTGAATGGCTTAAAAAAAACTGAAGCAATTTTGCTGTAATTCTGCCGTTGGACTTTCTTGAAATAAAAAAAATATAATCAGAGTGTTTCTCCTGTTTTTCGAGAATTCAAGAAAGATTTTCAAACAAAAACTTAAAACTGTCACAATTTCTAAATTGCTTGACCCAACATGAAATAGTTCCAAGAAAATCGTAGTTAATGGACACCATATGGTATCGAGCACAAGTCTGTCACTTGTGGTTTATGATTTAAAAATCTGATGACGTCACATCCTAAAATCAGCTGAAATTTTAAATGCGCTTCAATTTCAAAAAAACTACTCACAATTTCAAAAAAGTCCAACGGCAAAATTATGGATGGGTAGCTAAAGTTTCTCTTAAACCATTCTGTCAGAAGAAGTATGTCAGACAATTTTACACTAGCTCTTTTTTTGCCCACTTAAAGATCTGGGACCTATGTTTTTATTTGCTAGGCTGACATGACTCACATCTATTTTCCATGTTGTTTCTTGCAGACGATCCAGATGCCAATATGTTATGAAACTTGCGCAAATCAAACATATTATTTCTATTCAAAATCTTTGTTCTTTTTGTAAATTCTTTACTACCATGCAATGTCTTGAAGAATATGAGACCACTTACCACTATAGTTTGGTCTTCCTGCTAATAATTTCTTCTCTTTTTCACAACCTTACCGAAAGAACAGTGTATCTTCAAGAAACTAATAGAGTAAAAGTTAATACATCGTAACATTACCTTCGAAAACTTTTTGAACTCATCATAATCGAAAGTGTGAAGATTTTGAAAACTGTTAAGATTTTTAAATGTGAAAACTTTTATCATTGCTGTTAAAAATCTTCTTGCTGTTGATTCAATCATTTGTAATTTGAAGAGCGTACCATTGTATTTCCTCCATCATCACTTCTTTAGTTGGAAAGGCATACGGATAAGTCTGTAGCCAGAAACGTTGCCATAAATTATAGGATGGGCAGCAACAGCAAAACGCCAGCCACAGTGGTTCTTGCCACCAGAATTCAGGGTATGAGATGTACAGTTTAAAGAAATATTCTGAGATTAGATTGGGACCTAATTTTTGCCAGAAATTCTGGGATTGTTCAGGCTTGGGACAACAATTTCGTTCTGCCCTTTAGTGAAAACACTACACTTGAAAACACTTGACTTGCTAGCCTACTTGTCCGAAACCACATCCATTGGGTTAAATTGGGTCTATTTACTGCCTAAATACTGGGATTCATGACCCCAAAGGTTTGGCTATTCTTACACAGTTAAGAGTCGGCCTCAGTAAACCAGATTTTCACAAATTTAGGCATAATTTTAGTGATACAATAGACCCGATGTGTCCTGCAAACGATGGTGTCGAGGACACGGAACATTACCTGCTGCTTTGCCAATCTTATGAAGAACCCAGACACGAGCTTCTCAATGGTTTCAACGAAATTTTGCCTCTTAGTGTCATCTGAAACCTCTCAAATGAATTGTTGGTTGAATTCATTCTGTATGGCAATGAAAGGTTCATAGAGGCTCCCTGAAATTCATTCATGCAACCAAGCGCTTTTAAATTCCTGCTGCAAGCCCCCCAATACATGGACATATCTCTTCTTTGTAAATGTAGCTTTAGATTTTGTTTAGATTTATATTTATATGTCAAATGGCCACAGGGTTGCTACGTATTTCCGTTCTCCTTGTGGCATCGTTTTTTGTAATCTTTTGTAGTTGTGTAATTATGTAGTTGCGTAGTTGTTTAGCTGTTGTATTTTCATGAGATTATATGCATACATATAAAAAATATATCAGAAATTCTTGGAGTGCATCCCCACCAAAGTCCCGGGGGGGGGGGGTACTTCACTTTGGGTAAGACGGGGATGTGCGCCAGTTTTGGGTAGTTTTTGGCCTGAAAATTCTGGGATTGGGGTATCCTTTTACTGGAAAATTTCTGTGATTGGGGTATACTTTCACTCGGAATTTTCTGGGATTGGGGATTACTCAAAATTCTGTAATGGGTGTTGAATGAAAGTACAACTGGATGAATTTTCAAGTTACACGTTGTCAGTTTCAAGTGAACTGATTTCAAGTATTTTTGTGTTGAAAAACGTCCTCAGATCAGAACCTCGTTCCAATGGCCACTTGGAACCAAAATAATCGTTCCCAGCCGTCAATCCCTTATCCCATTGACGTCGAATTGTTTTTGCTACTTCTTCGATTGTGTATCAATATCTGACAAATATTCTGGGATTGGGTATCAATATCGGACCAAATTTCTGGGATTGGGTCGTAACAGAAATCCTTGCGGCGCACACCCCCGTATGAATTTATAGTGAGGTACCCCCCCCGGGACCAAAGTCCCAAGCACCACCGAAACTGTCGCCATCCCCTCTATCGCTCTATCGCCATCGCTATCGCCATCTCTCCATCTTTTCATGCAGTCTCGTTTCAATGTTCAAATAACAAACTGACATTTTCGAATGGCGGGCGCTGCGGAACAGAAGTTGTGGTGTGTTACAGAGAAAAAGGAAAACAGATTACTTCAAATATTCGTGCAAAAGAAACGAAGTGATTGCACAAGTAAAGGAAAGAGTGAAAGAAAAGTATTTCTGACCGAGAAGCTCCGATTTCGCGTGTTGTTTGTGTTGTCCTGCCTGGGGCTGCTCAAACTAAATGCAGGAACATTTTAGGCCTTTGGCATCAGCAACCAAGAAGGCGGCCTAAGAACGGCTGCACAAAGGGCGAGAATCAACACTGTAAAATCTTGGCTACCAGCATACCTTGAACATCAGGAGATGGACGAGAGAAGCTACTTCAGAGGTGTAAGTAACTTAAAACAAGTTTGTGATGAGATCAGATTCTTAATGATAAGACTCAAAGCCAGAGTCAATTGCTCTTTTTCAAAACAACAGAAATAATAGGAACAACTTGCATGCAGCCAAATATAATGTGCACAGGCAAGATTGCAAAGTATATTTTGTGGCTGGAGAAAACTCTTCCATGACCTGTTCTTGCATGGAGATGTACCTTTTTCCCAGTACATTATGGGGTTTAGATCTGGTTTAGATGCACACCCGAGACAAGATTTTTGTTTGAGTTGCTGGTTGCACACCTGAGTGATTCATGACAAAAATGACCTAGCAAAAACATTGAGCAATGGTGAAGGTGAAGATTGAAGGTGAAGTTGTGGATTTTAGTGCCAAGCGCTTGGATCACAGAAGTAGATAAGTGCTTATCAAGTCTATGACCCTTTGTCATGATGCTCAAGTGGTGGGGCCCTACCAGGTATCAAACCCACTCTGCTTGACTGTTCTGGCTACAAAGTCAGATGGTTACACCACTGCACCACAATGTGCTAAAATTACAAGCAAGTTTCCCAATGTGTTTACCTCACAGTGATGACTTTCAGCATGCTATAGCTAATGCTTTCTCGTGGCAAGTTGAAAAGTCTTCCCTCTACTGAAATAACTTATTCAGGAGGATTCCATTTTCTTAAGAGGACAAAGTACATGGAAACATTCACGTGTCATTATTGCTAGGAAGGATAACAAAGGGACATTTTGCTTGGTGTTTTCTTGTTTTTACAGGTTTTTGAAAGGGGCTTTCTGCAGAGAATCTCCTATTTTAAGCCAGGTAAATTACTGAACCTAATTGGACATATCCAGTTATAAAACAACATAAATTTCAATATCATTTCTTTGATATTAAGGAAGCAGAATTTTTTCAAATGCCGGGCCTTTTTATCAATTCACCTGGTACATTGTTGCCATTATGGTAAATTGTTCCAGAAGTCTTTTTATGAAATATAATTTGTATTATATACTACTTTCACAGGAATTTCAAAGACCTTCTCCATACCAAAGCCCTGATTCAATTTCCCCATTCCGATCAACATTTGTGAGTCAGAGGTCCATTGATTCTCCAATTGTGAATGGATATAACAGCTCAAGGACATCATATCAAGACTACCCCACAACAAGGAGGCTGTTGGAAGATCAAAATGAATTTGGAAAGAGCAAGGCTGATAAAGCTGAAGCCACACAAGAAACTAGTAGTAGAGGTGTGTGTGGTATTACTATTCTAATCTTCTTTCATTATCTTCTGTCTTTGCTTGGCATACATCTACTTGGCGGATAGTCTGCCAAAGGTTTTTACTCCTCAGTTCATCAGCATTCTCACATTATGTTTCAGATGTAATCACAGCTTTGAAACGATTGCAAGAAAAATTTGCCAAGCTGGAACTTGATAGGATCAAGGCAGAAGAGAACCTCAAACATTTGACAAGTGAAACAGATGAATACAAAACAATATTGCAAAGGGATCGGGAATTATCTGAATCAGCTCAAAGTGCAATTGAAATCCAGAAGAGGGGTAATGTTCTTCATTTGTTGCATGTTAACTAAAATTTATGCAAAGGTTGGATTTTGTGATTTGGCTGGTGCACCAGCTCTTGCAAAACTGTAATTAAGCAATGAGTTGAAAACTGTAGGGCTTTACCTTTCCAGTATAAATGTCAAACATGATTTAGAACTCATCAATAAGAATAGACCAATTTATATATCTCTCAGGCCTTTTCGTTTTACGCGAGCGATCGCTCGCGATCGCGTCAGCACTCGCGCAAACATGATCACGCGAGCTCTTTATCGCTCTCGCAAAATTGCCAATTTTAGGGGAAATCGCTCTCAACAATTTCTTGTGAATTGCAATAGGATAAGATTCTCCTTGATCAATGAACAAATCTTCTGTTAAGTTGTGAAAAACGGCATTAATGGATTTGACCTCAGGTGGAAATGATCATACTTCAAGAAAACATCTTTTTTGGGAAAACGAAATACAGTAGCATAAACATGTGATAGAAACCTGATATTAGAATGACTACATTATATAAGCTCAGAGTTAAAGCTGGAAAGTATCTTACTGGGATCGGTAGGGGAGATCATTTAATTAAACATTGGTTCTAAGAGCAACGGAAATATAATTTAAACAATTTCAACATCGTGAACGGGGCCTAAAATGCTGAAAGAAGGGAACCAACTTTCGGAAGAAATTTTAAGTCTTTCAAGAAGACAAGGAATCATCCTCATAGAAACCGCAAATGGGGAATCAACATTGTAGCAGAAGGCTCATCGATGGTACAAATATGATTGCCAGACATCAGATTCGTCATTTCATCAATCAACGTGCATCAATCCTTTACGTTTATCATTGAATGCAAAACCTTTCTTCCCATTTAAAGCCCTTCGATATGAGAGCGTTGTACTGTTTACCGTATCTTAACTGAATTACGGCGAATAAAATTGTGGTCTAAATTAAAGAAGGAGCCAAGAAAATTCCCTGCCCGATGTTCAGAGTTGATAAATAGTAAGACCAAATACACTCCAGAAACAGAAGATAAAAAGTAAAGATTCATCGTGATCGATCCGTGCTTACCATATGATTGAAAAGACTAACATTTAGTGTTCCAACGATTCATTCTCATTTGACAATAATAATATCGAGATTCATTGTAACTTGCTTTTCCAAGGAATAAACAGTGCTTGTGAATCTTTACCTGAGCGATCGCTTGCGCAAACGAAATTACGCGAGCGTTCTGGCACTCTCGTGCAACTTTCCTCAAGAAAAGGCCTGATCTCTCATCATTTTATTTTGCATGCAAGACCAAAGCTTGTTTCTTGGATCGCATGGGTTTTCTTGAAATTAGGAAACCTAAGTTTAAACCTTTGGTCAAATGATTGTTTTCTCAAGATTTTCTATTTGTTGAAAATTATTGCCAAAATTTGTGTTCTGTGATTTAGATCCAGTTCATATGGGAACACAATTGTTCAGTTCCATTTTTGTTCATTTTGTAGAATGACAGTGTATTGCCTTTGTAGCTGTTCACACAGGAATGCAGTTGTTTCATCCTGCAATTGTTTCTTCAGTTCTTTCTGTTATTTCCAGCAATAACAACATGCATGCATGCGCATTCTTATGATTCCATATTTTGGAGCAGTGCTGCACTTGATCATCTCTTCACATGGGAATACTAGAATGGAACAATCTTATATAATTGTTCCACTTTTTGTATTGCATTTTTTATCCTTCCACTTTCTGGAATGAAACAGTGTTAGTTGAAGCATGCCCATCTGATTGACAGACCAGAAACTGTACATGCATACGTGAAAACTCATGACTTTGAACCTCTGTTGCTCCCTGCAGAAAAAATCCTAAAATTAGGCAACACTTCATATTTTGTTCCTTGGGCCATAAACTTTTGATTCATCATTTCAAAGAGCTTGTGTTTGCAAACACTTCCTTACCTCAGATGGCTCGATGACATCATTATACACAGTTTCTGCTCTGTCCATCTGATCCCAAACCTGGAGCACTCCACTTCTCAGAATGGACTGATATGGACTGGAATTATTGCATTCCTTTGTGAACACAAGTTGAATGTTCAAAGTTTGATTGCAGCTGTTTTGAATTCAAATCTGATTAAGTCATTTGATGTGTTTGATAATTTGGATAATGTCTGAACTTGATTCCTAGAACTTGAGCAGAAGCTAATTGCTGCAGAAGACAAATGTCAGCTGTTGGAAAAGCAAATAAAGTATATGAGAAGTATTCCACAACGACCAGAACCGGATTCAATAACCAGGCCATACACATACGACTCACAACCTTACCGGTCAACTGTACAACAGCCCCAAGGGTACATGTCTCCACGTAATGAAAAACTGGCAGAGTTAGAACGAGGTCAAATTAAATTGACTGCATCACAAACACTTGCTGAGGTAAATAGTAACATTCATATTTGTTGATGCATTCAGTGCGATATATTTTAGCCCAAAATTCTTACTTGACCAAATCCAACGGTGACTGGTGACCACGCAAGATGTCTGAAAATAGCCAAAAGACTTTCAACTAAACTATGATAAAAAACATTGACAACAGCTTTTGATTCCAGAGAGAGCTAGCTATGATCTTTATTGTAAAGCTTATTTGAGGTCAACCGGTTAATACCAAGCTTATGTCCATGAAGACAGATGGCAGTTCGCATGTTGGCTGGTAGAATATGCCAAGTCTATTTGTCAAATGTCTTGCTTCCTTTCTTTAGAGCAAGATTCGAGAACTAGAGGAGAAGTTACAGGAAGAGCGACATCAGAGAAAATTACTTCAAGATAGAGCAGCAGAGGTCAGGATGCATTATTTCTACATTTTTTACTATTGGCTCTGCTTTATGGTGTTTGAAAATACCGATTTCTCTCTTGCATGCAACCTCTTGCATTTGCCTCGTTTTATAGTTTGACACGTTGCTTTTTGATAGCTTTAAATATATGTAGGTTTTATTGAACATTCTTGATGTAAATTTGTATATTTACCAGCTGATTTTCATTGTGTATATTTTCTGCTATACCTTTTAAGTTTTTGGCTCGAACAAACTTCATGTTATATTTGCAACAATGTAAATTGCCAACGATTAATGAAATGGTGATGATGATGATGATGATGATGATGATGATGATGATGATGATGATGATGATGATGATGATGATGATGATGATGATGATGATGATGATGATGATGATGATGATGATTATGATGATGATGATGATGATGATGATCATGATCATGATGATTATGATGATCATGACGATCTTGTCTTCTCATTCACAGTTTATTGCAAAATTCATACTTGGCAAGGAGAACATTGATTACCTTTGCTGAATATTTTCTTTGCAATTCAATTCCAATGATAATGTGCGTTCTACGTTTTTTGTTATCAAAAATCAATCAAGGAACAATTTCCAGCAATCAACTCACAGTGGACCCAGAATGCTAAGTTTTGGAAATAAGTCTTTGAAACAGTAATACGGCAAGATTAGTTGGTGATTTGTAATCAATTAAAAGATCTCAAGAAGCGGTGTTTGAAAATTGAGACCATTTTGAGTTTTGAGGTAGCAAAAGGGGGTTTAGTCCCCCGGGAATTCTAGCAACTTCTTCGCTTCAAATCTTAGCAACATCAATTTTACGTCACCAGTGAGTCCATTTCCTCCTAATGCCAAATCTGAAGACCGCATGTTCATATCACTTGTCCTTTTAAGGTCATAAGACATATTTGACAGGCAGGTCACAAATAGATTTGCTGCAGGGAGTAACCGACACTAGGGTTCAATCTTTGGTAAATATTTCTAGAATGATGACATTTACGAGAAACTGGATTACATATTTGAAATCAAGGGGAAATGGGCTCTCAAATGATGTAAGATTGATATTGATATGATCTAAAACAAAAATGTTGCTAGAATTCCCAAGGGACCAAACCCCCTTTTCTTACCTCAAAACTCAAATTCTCCACAATTTTCAAACTCCGCTCTTTGAGATCTTTTGATTGACGCCAGTTTGACGATGCTGTGATGAGGAATACAAACTTTACGGCTAAAAACATGTATTGTCCATCTACTTTTGGGAGTACTGTCGAGGCATCACACTTGAGGACATAGCAAAGCATTGCTGTTGCACATTTAAAAGATCCAAGTGAAATGGAAATAATATTTCCAAATATAGTTTGGCTTTGGTGACCTGTTGTGTCAGAATTAGACTGAAATTTACACGCGAATTGAAAATATTTGGTGAAATTGCCTTTAACGGGGGTAAAACCATGGCTCTTTGCCTCCAACAACCGTAAAATTTGCATTTTTCTCAGGGCTTTTTGTACTCTGAAGCTAATGCATGTCAGTTTTGAGTAATCTCTCAAGCCAATCAATCAAAAGTTGCATATAAAGGTTGTTTGAGCAATTCATACTCGCGTATGAATCATTTTGCGAACTTAGGTTGCTACCGAGACAATAATTCATTGGGTTTTTTAATGGTTAAAGGTAGCCTTTGAAAAAGTATAAATTATTTCCAAACTGCTATCCAAATTCATAATTTTTGTACATCATTTGAAAGCTTATTAAATATGCTTTCCAAATATCATATGGTTTATGGGGCCCATGGATGGGGATCTGACTCTAATTTACATCCAAACTCAAACCACTTGGGTGAAAATAGCCTAAAAACAGGGGAAAAACTGTGAGTTGGTGCTTCCGACGGCCCTAAGATTTTTTATAATTTCTTCTTCAATTTTTGTCATTTGAACGCTGATTTTGAATAATCCATCAATATGACCCATCTGAAATCATGTGTGAAGGTTCTGTAGCTATTCTACACTTTAGGAGTCATTTTGTGACTTCAGTTGCTAACGATGGTAAAATCATCGGGTGTTGAATGGGTAAGTGTACCCGTTAATAAAGTGTAATTTATTTCTAAACTGCTATCCAAATACTTAATTGCTATACATAATTTGAAAGCATGTTAAATGAGCTTTCCAAATATTATATGGTTTAGGGGGCCCATAGGTGAAGATTGGACTCTAATTCCATGCAAACTGAAACCATCTTGGTAAAAATAGCTTAAAAACAGGGGGAGAACCGTGGGTCATTACCTCTGAAAACCTTAAAATTTCTGTTTTCTTCATAAAGTTTTTTCCTTTTGAAGGACGATTTTGAATAATCCATCTACCTAATCCATTAGAAACCAGTTATGAAGGTTATCTGAGAAATTTTGTGCCGCTAGTGTTGATTTTGTGAAGACAGGTGACTTTTGCAAAATATTGTGACAAAAGTTGTCAAGACTTCTGATCTTCGATAAAAACTGTCACTTCAAAGTATGATATTTGTTCTTAGAAAGAAATATTGACATGGGGTTTCTTGCATTTTGTTCACAAAACTCTTGTGCTTCAAACAAAAAATTTGAGCTGCTATAATAAAAAAAATTTTTTTTTGACTTATTTCCATCCCTGGGTCCACTGTGCAACTCTCGGTTAATCGAGGACTGAATAGTTAGTGTCCGTTTAATCTTTTTGGTAGAATGAAAAGGAGGTAAACAGTTGTATTGTAGTTTTAACGTAATTAAGCTGAAGAAGTAGTAACATTGTCAGTTATTCGTTTCTTGTAGCTTCAAACTATGGCTTCGACAAACAGGATCCTCTTGAATATGACGTCACCAGAAGAACAGAAGCCGAGAAAGAAATTCAAAAAGAAAAAGGTATAGTCAACAAAAATTTGATATTTTGCTTCCAAAATAGCCAAACATGGAGATTGACATGAAACATGCAAAAAATTCATAGGAAACACCGAGTACTCAAAATCACACAATTTTAAGAAACTTTCAGTACTGACTCAAAGTCTTGGTTTCTCGTGAAGAAATATGTTTATTTACATATTAATGCATGGGCAGTAATGCACCGTGCTTGTAGCTAAAAAGTAAAGTTTATTACCTCGATATTATTGTTTTACTTCATTGCTTTCTCTTCGGCAGAAGCCTAACCAGTGCTAGGAATCAAATTCAGTTGGCTCCTTACTCCGGACGATTGAAATAATCGTTAGCAGTTGATTACAGCAATTTGCACTAAACGTTCAGTGTTAATGCTAAGGTCTCTCGATGTCTGCGGCGATGACTGGAATGAAAAAGGTGGGAGCCTTTCGAAGGATGAAAGATTGAAGCGATTAACTTTACTTACTAAGTGATTATTAACAAGAACGCAAAGGATTACGTCTTTTACAAATATTAGTTTATTTTTCCTACTAGACTGCAAAAGCTACCACTGTCGTTAAAAGGAAAGCTCCTCCAGCTTCAACTCCGCCTGCGCATTATCGTCTTGATATGGGAAATATTCCATTCGTCGTTGGAAAGGTAAGTACTGATCATACCGTAAAAGCTCTATTAAGCCCCCCGGGGGCTCATTTAATTTCGGACCTTCCAGAGGGGGAGCCTAATAGAGAGAGGGGCTTATTAGAGAGGGGGGACTTATTCACAAAATCAAGTGACAAGGATATATTTGGTAGCTTTTCATTTCCTTTATCCCATATTTTGCGGAATCAACATACAACTTTACGGCTCAAATACATGAATTCGACACAGTTTTTGTCCCAAACCATACTAAATTTTAACATGCCAGGTTGTGTAGCTAAATAAATGGAAAATATTTGGTAAATTCCAGAATTTTGTATTAGTGGGGGGGGGGACTTATTTCAAATTTTGACTCAGAGCGGAGGGGCTCATTAGAGAGGGGGGCTTTATAGCGAGGGGGGCTTAATAGAGCTTTTACGATAATGAAGCATTCAATGTGTAGTGTCTTTTGTGTGGCGCCATTTAGACTATGTTAACTTTTAGAGGTTCCATTTTGCAGAGTAGAAGCCAGTAAATAGCTAGACAGCTAGCAAAACTCGTAAAATTCTTTGCAGACCTGATTGTCCTTGAGTGATTTAAGAGAAAGCGTTAATCGATTAAACTACCATAAAGGCTCTATTTAGCCCTAATCTCTACTAAGCTTCCTCTCTAATAAGCCTCTCCTCTCTGAGTAAACATTTTGAATAATCCTCATTCTCTGTTCAGCCCCCACTGATATCGAATTCCAGAAGTTAAAGAATTTCCACTTATTTAGCTAAGCAAGTGTGCATGTCAAAAATTGATATGGCTTGGGATAAAGCTGTGTCGATTTCATGTATTTGACTCGAAAAATGGTATGTTGAATCCGCAAAATTGTGTAAAAGAACTAAAAAGCTGTCATAGATATGCTTGTCACTTAGTTTTGTGAATAAACCTTCTCTCTAATAAACATTCCCCCTCTGGAGTGTCCGAATGTAAGTAAGCCCCTTTGGGACCTTAATATGGTTACTGTATTATTCATGCTATGTTTTTCGTTTTTTTTTTTTGAAAGGCTTCTCCAAAAGCTGGAACCTTGAAATAATCCAGGCTGTATAACACTATTTTAAAAAGAAGTACTTAACTTCCATGAATATATGGGCCAGTCAGTGGGAGAAAGCTCCATTCCCCCCCTCTCCCAAGTGGTTTGAAGGCTACAGATGTTGAAATTTGGAAGAACGTTTTCATGGCCCGCTCATTTGGAGCTGTCAAATTGTTATAAATAGAAAGACAAGGGCTGTCGAAGATTAGCTAACAGGAGAGCAATAGATCTTTCTTGTCATGCTTTCTTATTTGAAAATTTAAGGGTATATTCCGCCTGCTATCTGTCGACAAGCTATACATCACCCTACTAGTAAAACTATAAGTAAAGCAATATAGAATCTTCCTAATTCCACCTACCCACGAGCTTTTTATCAAGCAACTTGACCCTGGCATCCAATGCCGGGTGAAAGTCCTCATACTTTCTAGCTGCACTGATGAGCCCTGGTATTGGGCACAACCGGTCTGTAGCATGACTTGTGTGGTGCTTGATGATTTCTATCTCAAGAGAAAATTGATTTGCTTTTTGTATCAAATTTATTCCAGTCGACAACAAAATCTCATGCTCTTGGTGCAAATATACAGAAAGTATTTTCAATGATGAAAGCACACAATCCTCAACTCTGCGATGCTGCTACGCAGGCACAAAAGAAATATCACGTGGTTAGAGAGCCATCCACCACTTCATCAAGTGACACAGAAGGAATTACAGAGCTGATAACGCAGTTGCAAGATGAATTTGGTCACATGGGATTGTAAGTTTTACTTATAAATAGGAACCTTTAACATAAGATTACTACAGATTTTTGTGTCCTTTCCAGTCAGTGGAATCTTCCGAGCGGGCGGAATTTAGACAATAAAAGGTTGCTCAGCTGTAAGTATCTATTCAATTTCAGAGCGACATTTTCTCCCGCAAATAATAGAATTTCCGCCCGCTCGGAAAATTCCACTGACTGGAAATCATTCGTTTCATATGTTCATGTGTTACCAAACAAAATTTTTCATCTAAGTTAGCCTTTGACTGATAGATTAGCAGTTTAGTTCCGAATATCGGCCACATACTTTGAATTCCATAGCCCGTCAAAGACTTAAGCTTTTTTTAACTCACCCGGTATAATCATGTGTCCTAGTTTGACTGATTGGGGGGATGTAATAGTTAAGGTATTCGTAGCACTGCAATGAGTCTTTGCACATATGAAACTGCAGTCTGCTTTCAAAAGGAGCATTTTATCCTTTATAAGAAGCCAGGCAGCCAGCTGTCTTTTTAATTTCTTATAAATTTCTGAACTTATGAAGCAGTTTTTCCAAGCCCCTTTATTTAGCATTTGAACACATGAAATGATATAAGAAACTAAAAGCCTGACATGAAATGAGTTTCTCGAGGGACAGGACATACTGGATGTATTGCGGGGACTATAATAAGTTTGGTTGAAGTTATACTTAGCCACCGTCACAATCCAAATTTCTGCTGCCTTTTGAAACTTTACCTCGTTATCAGGCTCGTCGGAACAAAATTTATATTGGGGAGGGGGCTGAAACGTAGTGCGAGCGAAGCGAGGGAAGCTGGGGGTCCGGAGGCATAAATCATTCACTACCACGCCCTCTAGATCGTTGGAAAACGCCCCATTTTTGGCTAATTTGCCATTGAAAGAAGCAACGGATCAAAACTGATGGGAGTCTTTCCAGGAAAATTTGAAACTTTTGAGTTGTATGACATCGAGGGATATTGCATTTTTGATAGATTCTGGTAGCTTGCTCGAATATATATATATATATGAGTTCCAGTCTTCATTCCTACGACTTTGGCAATCACAGCCTTTCTCACTTACAAAATCAAAAGACTTCAGCAAATTATTGGCGGCTGAAGCCTCCCCGCTTCCGACCGGCCTGCTCGTTATTGATACTGATATTTTCTTTGTAGCGAGCACAGTGAGCTTGTGAAACAAATTCAAGACACAACAGATGTGAAATTTCGCGAAGATTTAGAACGAGAACTGGAACGACTTGTTGCGCGCATGGAGACGAAAGGCGAACAAATAGCCATTTTGAAAGAACATGAACGAAAACATTTGCAAAATAAACGACGGAAAAGTGACGTTCCAAATCGGCGGATTGTTACATCAAAAGGCTCGGAAATTGAAGTTGTTACTACGATTAAGACGAAAGGCGATACGCCGAAAACTGATACACGGGTATCGAAAGCACCTAGAAGCGAACCTCGAATGCCTAATAGATCGAACAATTTGGATGTTTTTAAGAGGGTTCAGAAATTACAAGGAACGTTAAGGCAAGGTGATCTTAGCTGGGACTGAATAAAGTTATATAATCTTGCATGATAATATTTTATATCGGTTGTTGATACTTTTGGTATTTAATAGTTTATCGCGTTTGGTCGAAATTGTTAGTGGTGAATAATTCATGTGACTTACTGCGCAGCAAACTGCACCAGTGACACATGCAAAGCAAACCAGCTAAATCCAAGGAAAAACAAGAGATCCGTTTCAAGACAATGTGAATCGAGCATGTATAGGATAGTTAAAGACTATCCTATACCTCATTAGCACACAGTTAAGCCAACACTATATAACCAGGTTCAATTTTCAGCCCTTCGAATGGATTCGATATCTGGAACTGACAAAACTAACAAATTAGAACGCAAGGTTTGACAACCTGGCTTAAAGTAAATGAACGGAGATGTCACGACATAGCCTATACATAGCACAAAAGAAAGGCAGGCGCCACTTATCTTCTTATTGTTTTCATAGGTCGAAAACATCAAATACGAAAGGTTAGATTACCCAGTCCCCTTAGCTAAGTATTGGCTCACACGATACAGTTCTGTCTATCGTTTATTACAAAGGACATGATCGAGGCTGACTTTTCATTGCAGTGAAAATTCGTGAAGTAGAAATGAAAGGTGGCCAAACAATGGAATTCCACTCCACGTTTCTTTGCTGTATTAAGCAATTGCTAACGTGACTTATGTCCTTAACCAGGTTATCGAATGTTGCATTCCTAATGGTCAATCTAACTTGTGAATGGATTTGATTTTTTCAAATGTAAAGGAAATCGATATGGTTAAAAGCTGGCCCGGACCAAGTTATAAATATACTCTGTTGTACGTGATAAATCTGACACCTGCCGTTTCATTATACAAGAAAAGAAACAATGGATGTGTGGGCGTTTCTCTAGCTTATTCATAGAGGATACTTACTTGACATGAATATGTCGGTCTCCTTTTTAGCCTGGTTTTGATAAAGCTGTCCCAAAGGGTTTGTGCAAGGTCAGAAGCTTGGATTTGCATAGAGGAAAACAAAACCTTAAAAATATAATATTCAAATAGTCAAATCGATGTCATGCATGCACTTTGAACAATGGATAATCACAGAAACAAGGTTGTTTCTAACTGCTTTCTTTGCTCTATTTAAAGAGAAGCCTATTTACCATTGCACTCCTTTTTAACTGTGACAGTGTGAATGGGGAAAGGGAATCAAAGTAATTCCGCACATTTTGTTTGTCATGAGTTAAGGTTTGGACAAAAATTCAATTCGTTTTACAGTCGTTGTTCAAATGATTAGTTTCGTCTAAATTCGCTTTAATTGTCAAAATAATATCTGCAATATATTCCGTTCAATGTCATGATTTGTTCTTCAACTGCCAAAATCGTAATGACTTTGAAAAGTAGTAATCTGCTCCTAGCAAAGACGTAACTTCACATTCTGGAATCATTGCTTTAAGACAAACGCTTTTCCCTCGTTCAAAGATCCATTTGTGCGATGAATCTCAAAAGCAGGCCAAGTTCCCTGTAAAGATTGGACTTACTTTTGTTGGAGAGATGAGTTCAGTGCCAGCTTCAGCCAGGCTCATGGGGTCTGGTACCGTACCTTGTCCGCGCAAGCGTAGTAGCGTAGCAGGTTGAGGCTTACAAAATAGTTGTTGTTGTTGCTCTCAGCCTTGAATTTCTTGGAAAGAGCTTGGAGACTTGGAGAGAGGAATTGTCGACATGATAAGAGAGCGGTTTTTTGAGAGTTTGAAATGGTGGTGTTTACTAATGGCAAGCAAGATGAGAGAGATTATCCCATGGTAAGGATCAAAGGCTACTTTGATTTGATACAAGCAATGATTTCAATCCTAAATTTCAACCAACCGTAAGGTAGGCCTATGCTTCTCTCTCGGGTTTTCACCAAACCAATCACGAAGCTGATCTTCAGTTGTTGCTGTTGCTCGTAGCTACGAAGGAGCATAAAAACTCAAGCTCTGATTGGTCAAAATAAATCTTTAGTTCGCATGCGCACCCAAGGTATGGCTGACGATTGGTTAGCTGGTATTGTTTTGCAACAAAAGGTTTTACAGCTCATCTCTCCAACAAACTTCAAATCTTTGTAAAGATCTTAATTGTCTCTGTGCGGAGGACACAACGTTGCAAAGAAGGCGCTTTTTGTTACCTCTTCGTGATTCCGCGGCAGAATGGCCTAGCCAAGCTTTTCAATTTTGCAGCAGCATGATGCAACTCATGCCATCCATGCAGTAAAAGCCACAGAGCTGTTCTTCAATGATGAGTTGAATCACTGAAAGTAGTAAAAAGTTCAACTATTTAAAAGCAAGGTATGCCCGATTTTAGAATCCAGTTGACTCTCATGTCATCATCAAATGCGCCTGTGCAGTAGTGATTTTGCCGCCTGGTCAAAGAAGAACAATAGTTTCATTGTTTTAAAACAATGGCCAGGTGGGCATCTTCCATGTGCAATTTGCAAACTTATCAGTCGTCTGAAGGTGTTGTGGTGCGATGTTGTAATCCACTGACTTTGCAGCCAGAACTGTCAGGCGGACGGGGCTCAAATCCCACCAGCACCTTTGAGTGTCATGACAAGGGTTGCAGTAGACTCGATTAGCGCTTAGCTATTTCTGCGATCCCATTGCTTGGTGCTGAAAACCGCAACTTCACCTTTACCTTCAGTCTGGCACACAGTTAGTGGTTTTCTAGACAACCCAAACCTTCTTAGGGGTCGTCCAAAAATCCACTTGTGATCACTTAGCGGTATTGGGCCGCTAAGGGGGGAGGGAGTTTCATCAAAATCCGTTAAGTGATCGTTGGTGGATTTTAAGGAATCCTAATCAAGAAAATTTATGTTTATTTTCAATTTCACACGCCCAAAACAATGATTTTTGAAGGCAGAACGATGATTTTTGCAAGCTTTGCTACTGTTGTTTCATAACATCCTGCAATCTAATGAGCGGTCAGTTTAGGCACATAACAAAGGAAGATGACTGGAAGCTTGCATCATCAGAATGACGGACTAGAAAATACATAAGTCCGCCAAGGAAGGGGAGGGAGGGGGCTGAGAAGTTAGCGGCCAAATGCTGCTAATCGATCACAAGTGGATTTTTGGACGACCCCTTACACCATTTTACATCCTTTTGGTAAATCTTTCTCCCTTCTTAATAGTCACAAATTCACTCAAGTTCAAAGCTCAGAAAATTTGAAGAATGAAGCTTAAAGATGAATTAATTTCCAAAAACATTTTGTTGTTTGCATATTTTTTGTGAGCTTTATTAACCAGCCTAATTACTGATCATTGTGACTAATTCAATGCCCTTGTAAAATTGGCAGTACGCCATCTACCAAAGACTTATGCCATCAAAATTCCTGGCTGGACTCTATAGGAATAGCCATTTGCAAATATAAACAAGAAAAGCCATCATTTGGTATCTTGTAATTTCATTTGAATATGAATATGATAACTAACACAAATCCATACAAGATCGTTTTTCACCATGCGATAGGAAAAGAAAATAAAATTTTTGAATAAATAAATATGTTGAAATAAAAATAAAATTCTTAGAATTATAAGTTTCTTTTAGGGCCTAATGAGTCGCTTTTGATAATGAATAAGTAGAATATGTATAAACAAAGCTTATTAAGATTAGAACCTAGTTTTTATAAAATTATTTACTCCTCTTTTAAAATTTAATTTACTGTCTTCATTTATTTATTCTTGTAATTATAAAATGGCATGCGCTTGGGGGGTGAGTGGCTGCAATCTTGTGCCCCAATTTTGGTTGGAACAGAGATATATTATTAGGAAACAGTAGAAATAAAGATCCTTTTTAACAGCAACAATTAGCTTCACCCCAAGGTAAGTGCCTACCATTGACTATAAAACTATCTAAATTGTGCTGGAAATTGATATGAAAGGTAATTACATCCTTATTGTATGTATGCTGCACTATGGTCTGCATGCTTCTGTTTATGATCTCTTTTCATCAATCATATTTTGCTTTCTCTTCATAGCTTATGGTACCATCAAATCCAAGATGTTGAGAATATTGACTAGAAACAATTTGCTTTCTGCAAGGTAACAGTTTATTACATAGCTTCACAGGTAAAATACCCCATATGGAAAGTTAAATTTTTATGCACCATGCATCAATAAGCAATAAAACTATATGGAAGCTAAATGCGCTGTGTGCTGAACATGTTCAGCAAAGAAGCTTTTCTTTCCGTATGGGTAAAATACCTTTTTCTTTGGGAAATGAAATGATCCAATGAACTGCTTAGAAAACAAACTTTGAATTTGAATATCTGTACAAATCTATGTCCAATTTTTTTTCAGATCTGGTTTCAGGTGTTTGTCTAATTCCAAGGTTCTTGAAGATGCAAGTATGTAAAGCTCTTGACATTGTTTCTTCTCTTTTAACAAATTTGCAATGCCTTGCTGTCTGCCATCTTTGGCTTGCCTCTAGTTATTTGGTCTACACAGACATTGTGTCACACAGTGATTTAATCCTTTGATTTTGCTGAGAGCAGTCTGGTGGACAGGGTTCAATCCCAGGTAGAGAAACTCAGCCAGGGGCCCATGGGCTCGGTTAGGCTCTCTTTAGGTTTTAACACTGTATTATGAAAATTGTGTTATACCTGTTTTATCATATTTCAACCATTTACTTTTGTGGCAAATTGACACATACAGATGTACATTCTATTCCTGCTGGGACTAGAAAAACCACAACTTCACTATCACTCACAGTGAAAAAGAGGGGCCAACCTATGTAATTTGGATCATGAGTTTAAGATATGTTGGGAAAGTGCTAAATACTTCCCATTTTGCTATGATTGAACATATCAAGTGTTATTTTTCAGCACAATACAAGCAAGGTGATAATCTACATGGATATACTGTTAAACAGGTTTGCTATTTCTACCCTGGTAGAAAAAGCATCTTGAAAAGCACGGAGTCCATGGAAATTCCATGGAATCTCCATCCTTTCCATGCTTTTCCATACTTTGATGTTTAGCTTGGTGATGAAGGTAGCATGGAAAAGCATGGTAAGCATGGGTAGATATGCTATGGACTACTGTTGCAGCATGGAAAGCATGGATATCATAAGTAAAAACAATTTTTAAGGCGTAGGAAAGCATGGGTAAGCACGGAGGACATGGTTATGCATTCCTTCCAGGGTTCTTCATTTCATGGAAAAGCATGGAAAGCATGGATGTTATACGTTAAGATAATTTTTAAAGCACGGGAAAGCATGGAGGACCTGGTTGTACATCTTTCCAGAGTTCTCTGTTGAATGGAAAAGCATGGGAAAGCATGGATGTTATAAGTTAAGATAATTTGTAAGGCACATTACAGATCCCTGTCCTTATGGACTATGAAACATTTTCTTTCTTTACATGATGAGTTGTTGTTGTCTTAAATCAGTCACAAGGGGTTCTTGAGGATTTACAAAGTTATTGCTTCATGCAATTTCTTGAAATGATGAAGAAAATGAACCTGACCACCATTAACAACAGAAAGAAGTCCTCCGGGAAAATCAGACAAATGTGTTTGTTGTAAAAAAAAAATCGTTAGGTTTGAATTTGAAAAAAGGCGCAAAGCAGACAACAGTTTCATGCTATTTTGACATGAGTCTTGTTGGATGTAAAGTTTGTGCAAGGTTCTGTCAAAGATTCACGGAAGATTCATTGTAAGAAGATTTCAGACACTGAAATAAAGTAATGGTCTAACTCTATTGCGTGAGTATAAAGATAATCTTTTTATGTTCGTCAGGATGTTAGGATGTTAAATAGAGATCAAGCCATGCTGAATCGACATAAATCTCACAGTCATTCAGTTCCAGATTTCTTCAAGGCAACTAAATTATCTCCGCACGATTTCATCCATTTTCTTGATCGTTGAATTCTCTCGAAACAAAACGACCCTATCAACAGAAACTTAACTAACGCAGTTATGGTTCTCTGAAATATGAGTAACTCTTTCGAACATGCGTAGATGAGATTTCTTCAAAGCAGTTTCAGTCTGTATATTATATTTCAAAACAAAAGGAGTTTGAGCAAAGAATACGCGAGATTTTTAGGATTGAAATGCCCCTCGTTGAAAACATTGGAACAACGTTGTGAACTTTCTTACCTTAGTTGATACTTTGTCTGGCATCAGCTCGTAATTCTGACATCTAATTATCACGACATACCTATCTTCTGACACTTTAATGATTATTTGCTAACTTTAAAATTTTCCGCTTTAACTCCAATCAACCCCATACACAGATATCTCGATATTCCGACAGCTCGATATTCTGACATCCATATCAAGTTGAAATTTACTTCAAACTTGTGTTTATTGACGGATTAACAGTATTTGAACCAATATTTGGCGAGGGGCACACAACACAAGATATCAACTACACAAGATATCTTCAAAACGAAGGCTCTTTTAAGGATTTTTCTTGAAAACAAAATGAATCTTGCCAAAAACGTACAAACTTTTTTGGGAGTGAAATGCCCCTCAGAACTTGGAACATAAACTCAAAATTTTCGAAGAAGTCCTGTTAACAGGCTAGAATTCAAACAAATTCAAACATTAGCAAATAACATGAAATGGTCAAACAAAGGTTAGGAATTAGTGATTAATACACAACTAGTAATTGATGAAAAAGTACCCAAAGCAGTATATCTTTAAAGAAGGTCAGAAGTTTCTCACATCAGTGTAAAGGCTCGGAATGCATTATTCCACAAGACCACTTTCTCATGGAAGGGGGGGGGTGGCACAAAAGGCCAAAAACAAGATTTAAGAATAAGGAGATGAATATCCTCTCAAATGTCAGGGAATACGTCATCTTGGAATATCTAGATGTCAGAAAAACGAGTGTCGGTGAAACGAGATGTTGGAAAAACGAGATGGACCCCTTGGTCTTCTTGAAAGGATTTACAAAATAAAATATGCTCTCCATTCTATAAATACAACATTCATTTCTATATAATTTGAAAACCTCGTTTGTAGTGACAACAAAGGTGTAGGTTACACTTTAAAGTGATGAGCACTGCATTATTTAACAAGCCAGAGGGCTGGGAGGGCTATGAAAACGTTAGACATGTAACGGCTTGTGGAATCCTTGCAAAGACAGAGACTACTTGGAAAATGTCTTCTCCAGGCTTTTTCCATGTGATGATTTCTCCATGCTAGCATGGAAAGCATGGTAGATCCCCCATGCTTTCCACGGAATTTTGTGCCGATGGATTTCCATGGAATTTTCCCCATGCTTTTCCATGGAATTCCATAGAATTCCATGGTTTCACTACCCATGCTATCCATGCTTTCTCCATGCTTTCCATGTAATCGTTTTCCCCGTGCTAGCATGGAAAAGCATGGTAAGTACCCCATGCTTTCCATGGTATCTTGCTCCGATGGATTTCCATGGAATTTTCCCCATGCTTTTCCATGGAATTCCATAGTATTCCATGGTTTCACTACCCATGCTATCCGTGCTTTCTCCATGCTTTCCACGTAGTCATTTTCCCCATGCTAGCATGGAAAAGCATGGTAAGTACCCCATGCTTACCATGGTATTTTGCTCCGCTGGATTTCCATGGATTTCAAGGATTTCCATGGAATTTTCCCCATGCTTTTTCCATGGAGTCCCATGGTATTTCCATGCTTTTTCTACCAGGGTAAGGTTTTAAATTACTTTAGATCAAATGCTCTGAATTTTGTTATTTAAGGTAACTCTGCTTTCTGCTCCAGTAAGCAGCAAGTTGCCATTTGCAAAACCACTCTCCTGAGAAAACAGTTAATTTCTCCAATACTATTAGGTCTACTTAAAAGCGGTAAAAAAGAAGTTGTTCTGTATAATCTTGGCAATCTAAAGATATATAACTTGCAATGTTTCCTTTAAGGCTGGCTTTGCAAATTATTTTCTAAACTTTTTGTTGATTTCAGAAAAGTTGATTCTTTACGAAAACATTACAATTTGCATATCTTTAGATTGCCAAGACCATGCAAAATAACCTCTTTTTTACCACTTTTTGATAGACCTAATAATAAGGGAGAAATTAACTGTTTTCCGAGGAGAATGGTTTTACAAAACGGCTACTTGCTGCTAACTGGGGCAGAGAGCAGAGTTACCTTAAGTGTGTTGATCATAAATATAATGTGAAAAGGATGAAAAATGTGGTATAAGTATTTCAACCATTAAGTTATAGCTAATCCAAAAGTAATACAAAATGGTATAAAATATGCCATTTTGGATGATCCTGTGACCAGATCTCATTTGTGTCAGATAAAATTCCTCAGTAAAAGAGTTCCATTTTTGAATCTTGTTTTGTTAGAAAATGGCAGTTTTATTGTGAATTAAACCTGCATAACTCATCTAAAAGGAAAAGAACATATATACAGTGCAACTTGTACAGAACAGCTGATCATAATTATTCCATGACATGAGATGTTTGTGTGTGACATTACTGGACCAAATATTCATGGTAGGACCCTGCCAGAAATAATTTCAAATTTTCATTATTGTTTTCAAAATCAAGGTTACAAATGTTGTCTGCTGTATGAAACATCAAGCAGCTATCAAGCTGTGAGCTGTTGGGGACAAATTTTCTTTTCTTTTTCTTCAAGATGCTTTTGGAAAATCCAATAAAGCATAGTTGATGAGTGTTTTTCATCAAAGACCAATGTTAGTTCTAATGTGCTTCTGAGTTCTATTTGTATCTAAATCTTTTGTTGCATTTGCTAAATTTAGGTTGAGAGTATACCAGACTTTCACATGGTTGCAGTAAAACTAGAGCATGATAAGACTGGTGCTGAGCATCTTCATTTAGCAAGAGATGACCAAAATAATGTATTCAGGTAGGTTTCAGATCCCGTTTTCTGCATCTTTTGACAGTCAAGGTGCCCTAGTGAAGAAAATGGAATTGTTCAAAGGACCCCAGGTTTTACCTTAAGAAATAGTGAGTTGTCGGAGTGATTCTGTTAATTTTTCTAACTTGTTAAAGTACTGTAATATTACCCATTGCAAGCCTGTTTTGATGTACATCTGTGAATACTTAATTGTTGGATGTTTTGCATGAGGCAGCTGGATTAAATGTTGCAAGCCAATCATGATTTTTGTTAGTGTGTGCAACAATATCAACACAAAAAGACAGGAAAATAGACCTGATGCTGTTTTTTTAAAGAATGAATGTTGTTTCAATTGTCAGTGGTTTTAGAAATGATAAATTTGCTATATTAAAGCATATTTGATTTAAGTAACTCTGCATTAGAACAAAGTTCTGTATTTATAAATCAATTAATATAGGTAATTTGTAGAAATAATTATTATCAGCTCTCAGGCCTCTTAACCCAAACCATTGGCAAGTTGCTAAGTCCTTTTGTTCTTTCTCTTTGTCATTTTGTACTACGTTGTTTCACGTTTGATGGAAGCCATATATATATTGTATGAATTTGAATATCTGTGAAGGATATTTTATAGAAATATTCAAAAATGCATAAAGGCCTGGTATCTAACATGAAACAGGCATCGGTATCTACCTGTAGTCTGTAGTGATCGTTTATGTGTAGCTAACTGTAAATGTATATTTAGTTTGTAATTAGGTTGGATATCTCTCTATGTTAAGACCACAGGGTAGTCATTTTTCGCTGCTCCTTGTGGTATCGTCCCTGTAGTGTGGTATAGTCGTATAGTAATCAGAAAGTATAGTAGTTTATAACCTTTTATTGTAACATTTTAGATGTATACAAAAAGATTGGCTGATTAGTAATCAGACTGAAAGCTTCAGAAATCTATTCTTTTACTATAACTGCAATTATGCATGTTTTGTTTTGCAGCGTAACATTTCGGACAACCCCAATGGATAGCACTGGTGTACCACACATTCTTGAACATACAACGCTGTGTGGCTCAAAGAAATATCCATGTAGGGATCCGTTCTTCAAAATGTTGAACAGATCCTTGTCAACTTTCATGAATGCATGGACAGGTATGTGAAAACGATGCTTCTTCTGTGAGATCGGAAATTCCTTGAGCGAAGTTGATATCACAGTGACACAATGTAAAGGGAGAGAGGAACTTCCCTTAATCCACATATGTACGGTGTACGTTATTAGAGATTTTCTATCAAGTTTATTTCATCAGAAGAAAATCACTGTTTAGATATATTATGGTTTATTTCATTTTGCATTGCGTTAGCAAACTCTGAAGTAAGAATTGCTCGTTGAAAGTATATTAAATTGCTAAACTCTACTACAGGGTGATATGCCGTTTAGCAAGTTTTCAGCAATCAATGAAAGTCTTTTTGAAGAAGTAATCGTTGACCGTGTTCCGAAAAGTGATTGTTGAATTCCTTTTATTATGCAAGTAATCTCATATTCTCAACTCGGTATATTAGAAATTTTTAAAAACGACTGAAAACCAAATCATATGGCTGATCTCTATTTATAAGCCGTTGCTTTAAATTTGCAATGATCAATGGTGGAATGTCACACAGAGGTGGAAAAAGTGCGTGAAGCTGCGAGGAAGAAGTGGGGAGGAAGGGAGAAAGCAGAATCGAAAGAAGAAAAAGAAAGGAACGACAAAGGGAGGATAGAAGAAGTAAAAGGACCCCAAAAGGACCATGAATGGAAGAAAAAGAGAAGAAAAGAACGGAGGATGAAAAGAAGATATGATGAAAAAACTGAATATTGAAAACATAAAAAGGCAAGGAAGGAAGGAATGAAAGACGATTAATGTTTGCATAATATGTTCTGTTCATTGACAGTTTTGTACTCCAAAGAATCTTTTAAGAGTAATTGCAGCTCCTAGTGGATTATCAACTACACCTGCACATAATATTGCACTTCACCTGAAATGTGGGGCTACAGAAAAATGATAAAGCAATCGAAGGAAGAATTCTAGTTTGACATTCCTTCTCAGGAAGGCAAATATTTTTTTTCCACCACTGGTCATGTATATGATGCGCATTCCATCTTGCTTTAATCTGTTAATGAGAGATTTACAACACCAAACAGTTGTTTGATGTAATACTCTTTTTCTTTATAGCAAGTGACTACACCATGTATCCATTCTCAACACAAAATGGAACAGATTATTCCAATCTTCTCTCAGTTTACCTTGATGCTGTTTTCTTCCCCAATCTGCGTGAGCTGGATTTTCTGCAAGAAGGCTGGAGACTTGAAAATGAGAAGCTTGATGATCCTACTTCACCTTTGACGTTCAAAGGTGTGGTATTCAATGAGATGAAGGGTGCTTTTGTAAGTATTACTTGAAAAGTACATGTATTTATGCCGTAGACTTATGCCTTTTCGTCCTTTGTTTCCCTGCGTTGTTTGGTTGCTGATATTACTTGGTCAATAGGGACTCATAATATTGCTCTTAAAAAGTGGACTCAAGTTAATCCCGCGTAGAGTGATTCCGTATTCACCAATCAAATTGCTAGGATTGAGTTTTTATCCAATCCGGAGGTGCTGTGTTGACGGTTGTTCTTGCATACAAAAGCGGTTGATCTGGCCTAGAGTTCGCCTAGTTGCGATAGATCTATTTTGTTTCTATAGTGGAAGATCAAAGCTTGAATGGTATATGTGTTGTGATTAGAATTTCAAGACAACATCATTATTTGTATCAAAAGACTTTGAAGAGATTTTGCTGAGTGAACGGGTGCTCCCGCTAGTTTAGGCCGTTGTGAGAATGTGGGCCCACTTTTTGTGTTTGGAATAGGAATTCGTTTGTAATTAGGTTAGGAAGTTTGTTTCTTGCGTGAAACAAACTTAATTAGCAATTGGGAGGATTTTAACTATGCTGTAAAAAGGAAGGCAGACATTAAGAATCTACGTACATTTAGTGTCAGACCATGATGTATTCCAATTGTTGTTTGTGATAACATGCAGCAGACTTTGTGAAATGCCATTGATCAAGGGAGTGAGCTTTTTGATAAGCATTTCAGATATTGAAGAATAATTAGACAAGTTAAGTATTCGCATTTACTTGTAAACTGTGAAGATGTTCCTATTAACAGAATCGTTACTTTCCACAGTCGGCGAACATTATGGATGTTTTGAGACAATTTCTGACGGGTCAACTGAACTGATAAACTTGTTATTGGGAAGAAGTTCTGTGATGTTTATGAAACAATTTTTCCTCGTTATTGTTTATGAAAGATAAGGGTGTATAGTGAAGCTCTAAGAGTTGTGACACGTTTCACCGAAAGGTTAGACTGAATTGTGAAAAACGATTGTGGAAACCGGCAAGAATACGATGTACGATATCCAAAGTGATAAGTCTAAATGAATCTGGAACTTTTTACTTTTGTTTCTTCCGTAGTCAAACTCCGAGAGTTTGTTTACAACCCATTATCAGAGTCTTTTGCTGCCAAGTCATACTTATGGATATGTGAGTGGTGGTGACCCCCTGATTATACCTGAACTGACTGTAAGTTAACTGATTTCTCATTTATTTCATTTACAATTGAATATTGAAAAACTGTCGATAACGTTGGAATTAGCAGTGGTAAAGTCTTGACCTCTTTGAAATGGAGCGTTTGTCTGTACAGGGAGACATTATTTCCCTAGTGAATATACCAGCTGTTTGTATTTTCTGCTATAATTCTTAATTGTATACGAAGATAATTTCATGTATTTCTTTTGGTTAGATAAAATGTTAACTAATATGAATTCTTTGATACTGTACCATTTATGGTCTAGGAAGACACTGGGTCATTTGGCCTCCACCTAGAATGGTATTTACAATTTAAAAGTCTAGCGTCAAGACGAGAAAATGACAAAAGAAGAAAACATGTAAAACGGTGTAACGAAGTGGTCTGCGGTTCCATGCCAAGCCATTCAGTGGATCTAATACTAATATGCCGTATGTTTCATCGGTTTTACACCATCAAATCGTAAATGGAGACGTTACAATGACGATGAAAGTCCAGTACTTTGAGAAAAATAATGGTTGTAGACGGTGATTCCACACAAATTACGCATCCTTCAATATTTTAATTATATACGGGGTGTCTAAAAAAATTGTTCTACGTTTGATTAGATATTGAAAAATGACGATAATATGAACAGACTCATGGGAAGATAAACCTGCTCCTAAGATTATTAAATAGTTTTAGAGACCAGAATCTTGCAAATCGGTTGAAAATTTACTGAGTTGCGAGCTTTCAAAGATAAAAAATATACGATAGCTGAAACCAGAGACCCCCAGATTACCTGTAATGCAAAAAAACCTCAAAGACCGAGATAAAAGAAGCTTGTCTTATGTCATACCTGTCGTTGATATCAGAGCAAACCAAATATACTTCCAAATTAATTAGTTCCGTGCGATCATTGTCAAGATTTACTTGACATTGCATAAGTCCAAAAATAACGGTTCAAAACATAATCAACGAGAGACTGAATCTGTTTCCTCAAAGCATCCATATGCTTGAAAGTTAGGTTATCGAAAACCTGTTCTAATCCCATTTGGTTCACCCTGAAACAATTGAGAAATAGCAGAAACGATGGGCTATGAGATGTTTACAAAAACTGCCATTTCGAGGCTTCTGGTTTCAGTTTTCGCACAAACTTGAAATTCAAAGGCTCGTAACTTCGAGAATTTTTTAGCGGATTTGCAAGATTCTGGTGTCAAAAGTTAATCTAAAATCTCAGGAAAAGGGTCACTTGACCAAGTGTTCATTCAGCGTATCGTTTTTTTTAGTATTCAATCAAACGTCGAACAATTTTTTTGAGACACCCTGTAGAAAGGTATCTATGATCAATGTCTTCATGTTCTTTCTCAAGTCTTGCATAATTGTACTACCTCCTACCGTAATTTCCAATCAAGTCCATGGAGTAACTCAGGTAAATGACCTCCCGTTACTTATTTCAAAATAAGTACAACTTACTGTTTAACTTGCAGTGGGAACAGCTGAAAGAATTTCATCGAACTCATTACCACCCTACAAATTCAAAGTGAGTATACTTATTGATTTTAGTACATTACTGTCATCTTCCTCCATTCATACATTTGTTTGTGTGTGTTTAAATGTGTCCTTTTCTCCATTATTTCTTCTGAGAAGTAAAGACGTCTTTGTAAGCAACAGTTTGGACCATTCGTGGCACACTGGCCCATGGTAACATAAGCTCATTGGCTAGCTGAGTAATGCTGGGCAGTGGGTGTGTGCCGTACTTGGTAATTTAAAGAGAGTGTGAAATGGAGAGTTGGCTTCTCTTTAGATAGATTAAAGCAAACGCTCTGACAGAGCCATTGTTTCTTTTGCTATCCATATTTTCATATTGGATAAAAAGCATAAAAAGTTTCTTAAGAAAGAAAAATCGAGCTTTTAAATCATTCATTAGAAAGGGTCAACCAGACGATATGCTTGAAGGTATTCAAAACATGATAGCTCGAGGTTCAAAGCTTGTGGAAGATGCCAAATATAAGTATTTCTTTAATATCGGTCGTAAATTATCGGAGCCTTCAACTGGCACAAAAATGTACTGGTCTTTGGTCAATAAGATCCTCAACAAGGCTAAGATACCGGAAATACCCCCTCTCCTGGAAAATGATATCTTTGTGCTAGATTTTGCTTCAAAGGCTCAAATATTTAATGATTATTTTATTCTTCAATGCACAACATTAGATACAGGCAGTGAAATTCCTAATGACATACCTGTGACCGCAACCCAACTTCGAGAATTTGTCATCTCCGATGATAAAATACTAAAGATCATTCGCAATCTTAATCAGAACAAAGCACACGGATGGGATGAAATTTCAGTGCGAATGATAAAACTATGTGACGAGTCTTTAATAATACCGTTGAGATTAATTTTCGAAAATTGTTTGCGTCATGGCATCTTCCCTGAGATGTGGAAACGAGCAAATGTTGTACCAGTTCATAAGAAAAATGAGAAAAATTTGAAAGAAAATTATCGCCCCATCTCTCTCCTTCCAATTTTTAGCAAAATTTTGGAGAAGCTTATCTACGAGTCCCTGTATTCACACTTAGAGAGGGAGAATTTCTTAAACCCCAATCAATCAGGCTTCCGTCCGGGCGATTCAACAATAAATCAGCTGCTTTCCATAACTCATTCAATCTTTGAAGCATTTGATTGCAATCCTTCACTAGAAGTTCGTTCCGTCTATCTTGATATCTCCAAGGCCTTTGACAGGGTCTGGCATGAGGGTCTTATCTTTAAGCTTAAAAGATGTGGCGTTTCGGGAAATCTGTTGTTACTCCTCAAAAGTTTCTTGTCAGATAGAAAGCAGACTGTTTTGAATGGTCAAGCTTCCACCTGGGGAAATGTTTCAGCTGGTGTGCCGCAAGGATCGATTTTGGGCCCTTTGCTTTTCTTGATTTACATAAACGATCTGACAAACAATTTGAAATGTAGCGTGAAACTGTTTGCAGATGACACATCACTCTTTACGGCCGTAGAAGATCCTAACATAGCTGCTAGCGACATGAACCATGACCTGGAGCATATTGCATTATGGGCACACGACTGGAGAATGTCCTTCAATCCGGACCCCCGAAAGCAAGCTGTTGAATTAATCTTCTCAAAGAAAAAATTGAAAATTAATCATCCAATGATCCTCTTTAATGCGTCACCCGTTTCGACAGTTGATCAACATAAACATTTAGGCATAATACTAGATTCTAAGCTTTCGTTCTCAGCGCATATACAAGAAGCCATAAGCAAGTCAAGAAAAGCGATTGGAATGCTGAAGTTCATGTCCAGATATCTACCTAGAAATACACTGAATGAGTTATATAAATTGTATGTACGACCTCATCTAGATTACGGCGATGTAATTTATCATATACCACAGGGAATGGATGGTTCTGAAAATTACATGATGGAAAAACTTGAATCTGTTCAATATTCTGCTGCCCTAGCAGTGACAGGAACTTGGAGAGGAACATCTCGGGAAAGGTTGTACAATGAACTTGGATGGGAATCGTTGAGCTCAAGGAGATGGAGTAGACGCCTTATTCTTCTTTATAAATTCATCAATAATTTGACCCCTGATTACACAAGGGACCCAATTCCACCCCTGCATGGAAATAACTACCCATTTCGGAATCCGCCAGTAGTAGGGCAAATAAGGGCAAGAACTGAAAAATTTAAATCTAGTTTCTACCCTCACTCTTTGACTGAATGGAATAAACTTGATCCCGAAATAAGAGAATCCTCCTCTGTTAGCGTCCTAAAGAAGAAATTATTTTCTCAAATTAGACCTCCTGCTAATTCCGTATATGGCATTCATAATCCGAAAGGGATTGCATATTTAACACAGTTAAGGATGGGGCTAAGCAAACTCAATTTCCACAAATTCAAACATAATTTTAAAGATACAATCAATCCAATGTGCCCAGTTAACGATGGCATAGAAGATACGGAACACTTTTTGCTGCTCTGCAATTCTTTCAGACAGCAGATATGCAGTCTTCTCGCTGGTGTCAACGATGTACTCAGAGCTTGTGGACATCCTGAGAGTGCAGATATCAATATGTTGCAACTTCTTCTGTACGGAAATAAAAATTTGCCCTTTGAAGCCAATAAAATGATCTTAGATTTAACTATTAAGTACACTTCTGAGACATAACGCTTTGGTTGAAAGTTATTGGAATCCCCAAAAAGAGCACCCAAATCCCTTCTGTATGTGTCTGTTTTCATTAATTATGTAATGTCTTAAGGAAGCTTGCAACCAAATAATGTTTTTTTTTACTACCTTTCATGGTTCCAAACTTTTAAATCTTCACTGGCAATTATTTGGTTGCAAGAATCCTTAACTTGTAGTTGTAACTCTGTGTCTCTTTCTTTATGTTATGACCCCTCGGTAGACAAAATGTTTTGCTCCTTGGGGTATCGTCTCCGTAGTAGGGTAGCGTTAGGTATAGGTATAGTAGTAATCATGTATTGTAAATTTTTAATGGAATATGTATAAAAAAAAAATATTGATATGCTCTTTGCAAATGCAAGCTTTTAATCGTACACAAACAATTTTATGGAGATAAAAGCCAAGCCTTTAACTAGAGTGGCTTAAAAACTCGTTTCTGTTTTTCATCAGATTCTATACGTATGGTGACCTTCCTCTCGAGAAGCATCTAGAGTTAATCAACAACCAAGCTCTGGTCTCGTTCGATAAATTGGCCACTGATACCAAGATTCCTAATGAGCCAAAATGGACGCAGCCCGTATGTAAAGTTTTCAAGTATTTTATTTCATTCATTGAAAATGAACCAGATTTAAAAAATTACATGCCATCCATTGAAAGAAAAGGCTCATTATCAGGTTGTTTCTACCAGATATGGCACTATGATACCGGGTTGCTCAGAAAGAACTTTGCGAGCTAGATCATGACTAACGGGTGAGCCAGAAAGAAGTTGTTCCCTTTGAAGAAGCTGAAAGAAGTTCATCGTTATTGTACAATCAAAAATTCTTCAAACTGTATTAGAAATATTGCTCCATTAAGATTCGTTTTGGGGCATTTGTTTATATGGGGGAAAACACTTCACCTGTCAGATCTGGGGCTGAATGGTGAATTTCCACCTTCCCATAGAATCCTTTGTATATACTGATATCGCGTTTACATGACGAACACAACACCACCGGTATAGTGAAATCCAACCTCACTAGAGGTGGAATCTCACCTGGGTGAGATGAAATTTTTCCTTATAAGCGAAACACCACCGGTATGGTGAAGTGAAGTGAAATTGTTCGTTGGTTGATTCTTATTGGTCAGTTCGTTCTGATTTCATGAAAGAGAGACTTTATTCCAACCCGCCTCTCAGCCCCGGGGCTGACAGGTGAGGTGAAATATCGCATATAAACAATGGCTGAAATTTACCTCGCCTGTGAGCCCCAGGCCTGGCAGGTGAGGTGTTTTTCCTCATATAAACAGATATTCATATAAATTAAAATGTCTAAAAGGCCTATCAAACAGTAAACTATTCTAAAGGTAGTCATAGGGTGGAGATTGTTGGGAAACGAACAGCTCCACATTATTATCGGTGATTGCAAGCACTTTTAGGTTGAATCACCCAAAAACCCAAAATGTACACTCGGGCACCTTTTGAGGTTTGGCTACGAGCAAAAGTTTTCAAGTTTAAGATATCTCATATACTATAAAAATTTTGGAGATGAAATCTATTATAAACCTCATTCCTATCATCTCCTAACGTTGCTGTTCATTTCAGAGGAAAAATGAAGTTTTCTGTCCACCAGACAAGCTTGCTGCAGATGTAAACAAGCAAACAACGATATCTGTTGGGTATTTACTTGAAAGGTAAATATTTTGTATCTTCTTTTCGTTTCGTAGTTTGAGGGATACGGGACTACGTAAATGAGTAGCCGTATTTGGCCGGCGTTGCCACACAAGTCAACAACAATGGAGGGGCTTCTTGTGTAGGCCAGTCCATAAACATGGATTGCCAGGGTTTAGCTTATTCCTCGAAAACTTCTTTGATGTAAATCTGAAGACAAACTTGCGATCATACACGAAGAGAATGCAACTGTAGTTAACGTTGAAACGAAATATTTGGACCTTAGTTCCTGTTTAGGACCTCATTGCTTTCAGTCCGTATGTCAAACTCTGATCCATATATTTTCCAGCGAAAGCCTCATAATCGTTTGATAACTGCATAGTGGCTAAACAACTCAGATTGTTAAAGTTGATCTGAAACGAAAATTTTTATTAATGTAGGTGAATAGCACTGTTAAACGATGAAGAATGTCATTAAAATCTTGTTGATACTTTGTTTCATCTTCGGGTTATCCATTAATTTGTACGATTGGCTGATGACGTCATTTTGTTTGCAAAAAGTACGAGAAAGTATACAAGGTTGACCACGTTTCCAAAGGGAAATAAAGTCAACGACCTTTCCTTCAAATGAAATGCCTTTCTAAAGGTCACATCACTTGATGAAACAATATTTATTCCATTTGTTCTGCTCAGCTGAAATGTCTCCTAAAACTGTAACCCTCCAAAGATCAGATACAGCTTCTTTCTATATAGAATCCTAATAATTTGCAAACAAAATGACGTAATCAACTGACACTTAAAATCATTGGATAACTTAAAAACGAAATGAGATATCAAAAAAATGTCAACAGGGTTTCTTATCAATAGACAGGGCCCTTCGTTTGCATCAATAAAAATTTTCGCTTCAGATCACCTTAAAGTCGTACACGTTGAAACTTGTGTAGCATGGTCTTATTTTGACACAGAGACTTAGGAAGATTTATTATTTGTAGATACTTAACATGATTATCGGATTTTCTACCATTTGACAAATTTTTTTTCTTTTCAGCTCAACTGACCCATTCAAATCATTTACAATGGGGATTCTATCATCTTTGTTAGTCAGTGGACCAAATTCACCATTTTATCAAGCTCTCATCAAACCCAATATCGGATCTGGCTATTCTCCTGTCGTTGGGTAAGCTAAAATAGCATAAAAAACTCATACAAAGTCGATTTTTTAGATGTACGACGTTTTCTCGCATTATTATGGAGTTCAACACTATTTTTCCACGTTGCGGGCGCATTATGAAATCCTCGGCAAAAAGTATGACTGTACCAGAATTTTTGCTAGTGATCATACGACACTGCCACAATTTGAAGAAGAATGAAAATTCGAAGATGCAAATCTTATTGCAAGCTCTGCGACCAGAGGCTATATTTTGACGACACATAAATTCATTTGGGGTGGAGATGCTCACCTGAAAATCAGTCTAGCTGGCTGACGGAGCAACTGTGGATAAAGAATTTTAGAATGAACTGAAAAATGAAAGAGTCAATGAGCCTTGCTTGGAAAGCATTGAAAAATGTACCATTTTCATCGTTTTCGAGAGTTCAACGTCGCCATTTTCACCTGTCGTTTGCAGAATGTGCCAGGCAAAAGATGTACAGTTTTCGTGTAAACAGGAGGCCTATCTGTGTCAATTTTATGCCGTTTTCAAGTTGTGCCGGTATCATTTGAGTGTAGTCTATGAAACTACGACGGGGACTGCATCTGCATCTGCAACGCAGTGTTGGTTTTGTTTTAGAACATTTAGTTCAATCTTGGAGCAGAAAGGCAGAATATAAATTGCATTTGTACTCTCTTGCAGCATTGATACTAGCACAAAAGATGCTACATTTGGAGTTGGCCTTCAAGGTGTAAGCAAAGACGATGTTCCAAAAGTTCTTGATATTATCCAGGAAACATTCGAGAAAGCTGCAAGGTATGACTTTATGTACAAATCCGTGAAATCCATCATCTATGTAGGCTTTTTGCTGGAGAAATTTTTGAATGTGTGTAGGCCTTTTGTTGGAGAAATCCTTGAGTGTGTGTCATGATAGTAAATGAAGAGATATAGCACAGAAAAGCCTGAACAAACGTAAACTTTCACAATTCACTAAACGTTTTTGTGTAACAGCTCTTGCGACCCAGATGGCCCGTAAGATTCGGCTGATAATAGTCACATAAAAGCCGTATATTTTAGCATAATTAATACATTACTCGATAGTTCAGTTTGTGCAGCACCCAGTTAGAAATCCACACTCTTCCAAGAAGACGATTTCGGGACATGACATCGCAGACTCTGATTTTATAGTCTTAGTTTTCGCTATTGATAGACTAATGGACACTCAGACTCAAACAATGCCATTCAGTAAAGAGTGCAAAAAGGATAAAAAGTAATGTTTTCCTTTCGATAACCGGCACCATGTAGAGAGTCTAGAAGCTTCATAAGAAATCGGAGATTTATCCAGCATTGTGTCTTAATTTCTGGGGAAATTCATGTCAAATTTTTACATCATTTTGTTGAAAGCTCCGTCTTTTTTTATATATATATATATTCATCTAAAATTTACAATATACTAACGAACAATTTACATTACAAGACGATAGTGCAAGGAGCATGAAAAAACATTGCAACCTTGCACTATTACACTTAACATCACACTACATTGTTACTCTACTCACTAATTGAATATTTACACTTAACATAAATACTACTTAACATGGATACTAATACCAATACGAATGCTAAAGATACTAAGACAAATACAGGAAAATAATTTTTTTTTTTTTTTTTTATTCTCATAAAATTTACAAAGACAAACAATTACAATACAAAAGCTAAGGGAGCATGGAAATACATAACAACCCTAAGACCTACACTTAACTTGGAGACACAAATATTACAACAAGTTACAAGGTATTAAGCTACAAAAATAATTAATTATAATTAATTAGAGTGGTGTTGCCTATCCTGCCCGTCACAATTTTGAGTAAATCCTCACAAGGAGTTTTCAAAGGAGAAAGCAAGTATACCTAGGTTCCTTGCTAACCTGCCAAGTTGTCACCCAGGCATGATGGGCAACACCACTCTAATCACAAAGAAGAGACAAATTTTACACAAAAGAGAGAAAAAAAAAAAATAATAATTTAACAGGAACTACATGAAAAAAAAAGAACCACTACAGAACCACTACAGCTCCGTCTTCTTTTTTAGAGATGGTTTTGAAGATGAAAGAATCGAATCAATTCTACATCGAGTTGAATTATCCCAAAAGCACCAGACAAGCAATTTTGGGCTCGGTGTTATTTCTGTATGTATCATTTTTATACATCAGAAACCCGCATAAAAGAACCTAATTTTATAAGAAACTTGAGGCTGAAATTTTATATATTGAACCCTCTAAATAAGAACTTCTCAGAAGCTGACACTGGGGAGGTTCTTATATAACAGGTTTCATGTCTTCAGAATTCATCAGAAGTTTCAAGAATTTTTGACATTCTGATGAGAATTCTTCAATGGTGCAAAAGACTATCAGAATTTTAACAATAATTCTAACCTAAAAATGTTCTCCAGGATTCTCAAAGAATTCTCAAAAAGTCTTCAAATTTCTTCTGCTGAAAACAGTATTAATGTGTGCAGGGTGAGTGCTGTATATAAGAACCTTCTAAGAACCTTGCAGGATGGAATTTAGAATAACAGGCATTTAATTAAGAACCTTTTCAGGCTGCCAAAGAAAAACGTAGGTTCTTTTATGCGGGTTTCTACTGTACCGTTCTCAGTAGGTAGCCCAAGTAAGAGGCAGGTCTCGTAGAATGTCGAGGTCTTTAGAGGGAATATTTTGCCTACAGTTTGTTTCTAGTTGCCAGAAAGTTTTTTCATATTTCCCCTTTAGCATGGATATAGTTTGGCAAATTTCTTGCACATCTAATAAAAATTTGACATTCTTACAGCAAAACCTTCCAAGGATTTGCAATTTTAAGAATGCTGTAGAAAATGAATGTGATCTAATTGCTGGGCCTATCTTTTCTATTTGAATATGCACATAGCCTCAAAATATCTTTTATTTCAATTCTCTTTTTAGTCTTTAATGTCATCTTGGAACCATGATGCTGACCCAATTGCTATGATGAGTGTGAATGAACAGGTCGCAAAATTCAGGGTAAATACCCAGTATTAAATTGTTCAGTTTTTAAGAACTATTCAGGATATCGTAGCATTCTAACATGAGTATCCGTGACAAAGCGTATTCATCGAGCATTGTCTCCTCATTCAGCAGACGTGATGAGTTTAAAGGGATAATCTTAACCTAAATTCTAACCAGGATCTTCTGACTAAAATTTCAGTGCTGCTTTCTTCTGATCAGGCTTTGCTTTAAATCACAGAATTTTTGACAGGCCCAAAAGCAGAAAGGCCTCCTCACAACCGTGAAGTATGCCACTGAATTTATTAAGAGTGTGTCCAACAATTTTTTATCAACTAACAATATTTATGCTGGCTTTGGATACCATGGAAGGTGCCACCTTGCACTTAGAATGTGACTTTAGAGTTAAGATGATGTTGCCGTTTTTAGTATCGAGCACTGTGTTCACAGTAGTTTCTATGACGTAATCGAGCCCATGACTCTTTGTCATGATGCCCAAGTTGTGGGGCTCAAACCCGTCCACTTGACTGTTCTGCCCGGAAATTTAGCGAATTGCAGCACTTTACGATGTTGGATTATTTGAATTAAGTGATGCTAGTCTTAATGCCAATAGACCTTTTAGCTATTCAGGAAAAGAGCCTGGATCGAGCGTTATTTTTATACATTTTTATACACGAGATTCAATCGAGTGGCGTTAGAGCTTCTATCACAATTGTGCACATTCGAAAATTCTACAAAATGTAGCAAAGTATCGTTCGATTGAGATTCTTTTTCAGAATAGCTAAAAGGTCCATTAAATAAACTTATTTTTTTTATTGCAAGTGTCACGATGAACACTTTTATTTCAATCCTCAGGATGACATGATAAAAAAGACTGAGCAAGTTATAATCATTCGACGAATCCATTACTAATACCACTTGGATTCGTCGAATAATTACAACTTGCTCAGTCTTTTTTATCATGTCATCCTGAAGATCAAAATGAAATTGTTCGTCGTGACACTTGCAATTAAATTTGTATTCTGGCTGAGATTTCCTAAGCACATTCCAATTTATTTTGTTCATGTCCCTTCTGATTCATCTCAGGCTGCTCTTAAGGATGACAAAGAATTTCTTCAGAACAAGATTCGAGAATATTTCCTGGAAAATAAGCATCAGCTTGCTTTGCAAATGAACCCGAAGGTTTGTAATACCGCTGTTATTCCCACTTCAACCGTTGTTTATATAATCTTTCCAGCTTGTTTGAAAAAAGGTCGACTCGAAATGTCAGGGAACTCAGAAACACCGAAACTGATCTTTCGATACCTTTACGAAGATCTAACAATGGGCAAAGGGCTATATCTTTTCGTGGACCTAAGCTTTGGAATACTCTTGAACTTGATGTTAAACAGGCACCATCTCTTGCCACCTTTAAGAGAAGAATCAAATCGTAAACTGGTAACGTTTGTGCCACGGCCCCCTGAAAAGCAGTTCTCATGGACTGACGGGGCTACCGTGCCTAAATAAATAAAAATGAATGAATGAATGAATGAATGAAAAATCCTTAATATCATGCCTTTTCCACACTATTCTTAATTCTTAGCCGCATTTATGACGGAATTTATGGAGTTATAGAGAGCCAAATATTCTCCAAAATAGTGAATTTCTAATATGCTGTCTTACTTCGATAACTATGATTCTTTGGTGTTTTTCATTTCCGTGCCTTTGTTTCCTAGTGTGTTCATGACGACGCAGTGCAGGCGAAGCCCACAGTGCATTGTTACAAAATGCAGTGTAGCGTCATTATGGCAACACAGGGAAGCCAATCACAGAGGAAATGAAAAACACAAAATTGTCCTATTACCCTTGGTTAGACTTTTTTGGTTCGAAAATGAATGTGGCTAGAAAAACCCAGTTTTCTTTCTAGGAGACTACAGTGTTTGTAAATTGCTGCCTAAGTCGTATCATCTTTCAAATTTTGCAATTTTTATTTGTTACATAGGAAGATTATCTTGAAGCAAACGAAAAAGAGGAGGAAAAAATCTTGGCTTCAAAAGTCAAAGAATTAAACGAAGGAGACCGAAAAATTATTTATGATAAAGGCAGGTATCTTTTTTGTTCAATTCGATCTTGTATCGGGTGAATCAAACAAGGCCTGGCATTTGAAAGGCTACGGCTTCCTGAGTATATAAGCAATGATATTTTGCAATATCTGATTGAATAGCTAACATATTCAATTATTTTTAGAAATGTTTCTGGCTAAACCTGTTCACATCGTTCAGATTCTGTAAGCGATTTTCTACAAAAAATCCCTGGGAGAAATCTTAAAAAATGTGCTAAAATTACAAGCAAGCTCCCCTATTGTGTTTACCTCACAGCAATGACTTTCAACACGGTTTAGCACGTGCTGAAAGTCTTCTCCCTGGTATGAATAACTAACTCACAGTGATTCCATTCTCCCAAGAGGACAAATACATGATCACATCTAAGAGTCATTATTGCCAAGAATGAGAACAAAGGGCAATCTTGCTTGGTGTTTTCACTCGTTTTTGCAGCTTTTAGAAAGGGGCTTTCTGCAGAAAATCTCCTGTTTCGACGAGAAGGAATGACTGATTGAAGCCGGGTAAATCATTGAACCTAATTGGACATATCGGGAAAAAACAAGACAGTTTTCAATATCATTGCTTTGATATCTAGGGAGCAGGATTTTTCAAACTCCAAGCGTTTTTATTGAATCACCCGATAGTTTGAAATTTATCATTATAATCAATTGACTCTGAAACGAAGCAATGTTTTCTTCTTCTTCTCATAGGCTTTTTTCGTCGTATTCAATACATTAGCCTTGTCACTGTTCTTTTCCATTTATTTCGCTCATATTCGTTCTATGTTAGTTCATCTACAGTTCTGATTGTTTATTTGCCATTAAATTTGCCTTTAACAAATTTTAATTAATATCTTTCTCGATAGCTTTGCTATTAGAAAAACAGCAGAATGAAGTAGATGATTTGTCTTGCTTGCCAAAGATGTATGTGAAAGGTGAGTGTTTTCTTAGTGCCAAGGCTAAACTTAAAAGACACTCTTTACATAGAGGGGTATCGCCCTGGTTCAGGGTAAACGCGTTTTGACCGATGTTAACTCTCTTGCGTTTGTTGCTGAATAACAGGCGTTTGGGCCTAGTTAAAACCAAAAAGTTCGCAAAAATAGTTTGGTGACGCCATTTGCTAAATTTTTTCTCGTTCGCGTTTTTTGAAATTCCGTCCACAAACAGAGGGAGAAGTGCACAAAGAAGGTCACCTGAGATGTAACCTCAACCAAGGGTGACGTTGGAAATTTAGGCCCTCTCGACCACTCTGTTCTTGAGTAGCACGCTCTTAAAGACAACATCACCAATGACAAATATGTTCTTTATCATCGACAGTGAAGAGTTTACGAAGGTGTTCATGGTAAGTTTCGTTCTGAAAATTTTTTCGTTCAGCAGGAATATTCGACCAATGTAAAATACCCTCAATCAGGGCGATACCCCTCTACATCAAATTTTTGATGATTTTCTTTTGCATGTAATCTGCACAATTATTTTGATTTTAGATTGTTTTTAAATTTCTGTCTTTCAATCAAGATACTGATCTGGTTTTTTGTTACGATTGATTGATATGTCGACAATCTTTTCACAGACTGTAAAACAAAGTTTTATACCTGATTTTATATCTGATATGAACTTGTGAATGTGAACTGAAATCAAAATCTATCGACGAATCAAATTGATGCCCCTGAGAAATATTATACGCATACTATCCGTTTTAGTGCTGTAAAGGAAAACATAAAACCCGAGGTCTCAAAAGTACATACCGAGCTTTCGAGGTCTGTGCATTAAGACCAAGGGCTTCATAGTTTCCTGTACAACGACAAAACCGGTCAGTATGAGTTTTATTGCCTGAAAGCTTCTAATCTTGACTCGTATCATTTAGTTAAACAAATTTGTTACAGTTTTGCTTTATGATGTTTTGTAGATATAGACAAGGATTCCAAGAGGATCGAAGTTGATATTGAATACTCAGGTATGTTTGTTTCGACGCTTACATTAACATCGACAACTTCCGGACGATCGAACTTTCGGACAAAAATTTGTTCCAAAGTTTAATTGTCTAAAATCTGGCTATTTCCAAAAGTTCTTTCGTTCGAAAGTTTTAAATTCATTGAAAATAGGAAATCACAAAGAAAGTCAGCATAAAAAGTTAATACATCATCATATTGCCAGAAGTGCTCTGCTTCCTTGAACTTTTTATCTTAAATGTTTGGTTCCTTGAAGAGTTTCTTGCTAGCTGTTCACTGTTCACGTATGATATATTACTAGCTGTGTTTACACTGATAATAAAGGGGACGTGCGAAAGTGTAATAGCGCCAATCTTTCTTGCAAATGTGCCTTTAGGGCAGAAGTAAATCTAATTGGTGCAACTCGAAGTCCACAGTCTTGACCTATTTCTTTGAGCTCTTTCAGGAGCTCTGTCATGAGATATAATTCTTTGTCTTTGTCTCAACATCTCATCAGAATTTTCAAGAACTCTGCTCTCCTTTTCACTTGTTGCTTCTTTCTATGATTTCTTGTAAGTGTATATAAAGGTATAAAGGAGGAATAGCAATTTTGATGGTAGAACAGCACCGTTCTAGTTTGGTTCACAGCTAGTTTTACCATCGTTCAATCTGACAAAAATTCATAAGTCAAATGTTGTCGTAGCCGTGATGATGATAATGCACGTACTTATGATAGAATTGCAATTAGTTTGACATATATCTTGGTCTCATGCTTATATATTGGTATGGTGTTTGTCCGAAAGTTTTTTGTCTGAAGTTGTTTTTCCGAAATTTTTCCATCTGAAAGTTTTCGAATGTAACGTAACTCGCGTCACATTTATGTCGCTTTGTGTTGTGTTCAGTGAACGACCAGACCCAGACAAGCAAACATTGTTTGCGAAAGATTTGAAGTTTCCTTTACAGATAATGTGGTTTTCTATTCAGCCGTTCCTACTTATTTGTTGACTTATGCCTTATTCTGTGTTTTTTCTGCAACATAAACACATTTTAAATTTTCACACAAAATTATGGTACATATATACCACGGTTTGGCTATTTGCTATAATGGAATGCTTGATGTAGTCGTAAAGATAAGTTATTTTTAAATACTTTAACCTGGTTAGAGGCTCTGCTCTGAAAATATCAAAATGGCATGCGTAGTCTAAGCAGCACGTACTTGTGATTTTAGGATTTGTATCACTCAAATTTGACCGCAAGGTTTTCGACCGAACTGGCTGATCATGACATAATGCGGTTAATCAACGGTGCAGTACTTTCAGGTTTTCAGAGCTATTCATTTCATTTAAAGTTTACTCCTTCTATCTTGCAGAGAGCAATGTTCCGGTACAAGTTTGTGTGCAACCTACCAATGGAATAACATATTTTAGAGCTATCTCGGATGCTTCAAGTCTTCCTTACACATTAAAGCCGTATCTTCCACTGTTTTGCAGCATCATAACGAAGTAAGTAGACCCTTAATATGAAAATCTTTTTTCCTGACTTTCTATTCAAGTGAAATCAGAAGACAGGCCACGATATTGTGGAAATTTCTGAGCATTTGAGGAGAACTGGACAGTCATTTCATGCATGACTGTTTGTAACTCAAGTGTTGGAGAGAGATTCTGCTATCACAGACAAGAATGTTCTCCGCCCTACGTTTACTAAGGCGAAGTACGTTACATAGAATATACAAATTCTAGGAAGATAGCGATGAAACAGGGCTCTGTTTGTCTCGCACAAACAGTGTTTTAGAGTTTGTGCCTAAGAGGCGAAAAACACATTACCACCCAATGATATTAGGTTTTTTGCAAGCTTCATGCAACGAGCTCCAGTTTCCTTAATTTTTACTTAATTTCTTAGGAGTATTTTTTACCCCTCTGGGAGTAATTCAAGGCTCTTCAAATAATCCTTCAATTGGCACGTTCAAAAAGAAGTTCTTCAACTTCTTGCTTAGTTAGCAATGATGCTCAAAGCATGATCCCAAGGAAGAGCTGCTATTTTATTTGTATACTATGTTTTATTTGTTTGTATTATAGCAATATGATATGATGTTTTCATTGTTATTTATAGTAGTGCATAAACTATAGAATGAAATAAAGCTAGTTTTCCAGAATATATGCTCGAGACGATTGATTTCCAGTACGAGGACGAATCTGTTTGCACCTTGAAGTAGGCAACCATCCAAGAATTGCATTTATTTCTCAGGATGGGTGCAGGACAGAAGAACTATGAAGAGCTTGCACAAGAAATGGAGATGTATACTGGAGGATTAGGTGTCAGTACGCATCTTGTATCTCATCATACAGAAACGGATCAGTTTGAACTGGTAGGTATTGCCTGTACGATGTTGTTTCTTATTGATTTCAAATCTCTAGAGTACCATCGCCCTAGTCGGACCACTTTCAGAAAACGAGGATTCGCCGCTAGTTCAAAGAAGTTTTGGAGAGGAACTCGCATTAAATAGGCTTCTCAACGCGTGCTACAAATCTCACAGAGAGATCTTCATCATCCGTTTCCTTGTTGCCACGACGGAGCCACAGAAAAACGGACAGGTCTTGAACGCCAAAATTAGGCCGTAGCGCCCTCGTCAGACCGCGGCAGGAACCCCATGATCCTTTGTATACGCGCGAACCAGCAAGACATCACAGTTACTGTAAACAATGCAATTCGGCCAAAGAATATTGGGAATCAAATAGCTCCAAGAAGAAAAGCTGCCCCAATCCTTCAATTACTTTTGGGAAGGTTTTTTGTTTGAGTCAAATCGATGACTTCACAACTTTCATTTGAAGGTTGAAACGACAATAAAGCCTTGCGGTTTAGGCCATAATCTTTTTCATACAGCATGAAATTCATAGTCAGACCAGAAAGGATCATGGGGAGCACAGGGTCTTTAAGCTTTATTTGAACATTTCTGCTGTTAATTGGTATATTTCTCAATATCATCATCGTGATATTCAGGAAAATAATGATTTTTCAAACGAGACTTCCCCTGATAGACCCACCTGGTATTGATTTGATTATTACACGGAATAAGAAATAAATATTCCCAGTAATCTAAAAGGCATGAACAAATTTGATACCTCCACATTGCTAATATTTCATCGCCTATCATAGCATTTTGACTTTAAACGCGAACATATCAAAGACTGCACGAAAGGAAAAATTATTGCAAAAACTTTTTTGAAAGAATTCAAGAACCTATAGCCTGTTTTCAAAACTGTCATCCTTAGCTTGTGCCAATACTTTGTCACTCATCCGGTAGACTGATGATTTGCTGTAGTTGTCGCTACTGAAAGTTTTCCAGACGCTCCTAAATGCTTTTACGTTTCAGACGTGATGTTCCAGTATGTGCGGTCTCAGTTTGGTGTAGTAGTCTCGTTTTGAATAGCGATTACTGGGAGGATTATGATTCATTGTGATCAGTCTACTCACCTAGTAGAAAAGAGGTTAGCCTTAAATGTTGCATATGTATTTGCGTTTAATAACAGGACAGAAGTTTTATCAGTGGATTCTTTTCCTTAGGGAGTGATGTTTGGATCGAACTGCCTGGATAGAAATATTCCAAGGATGTTTTCCTTATGGCAAGACATTTTCAATGAGTAAGTTGATTTTTGTTATTGATGATATTTGTATTTGGTATATAAAAATTTACAGAAAAACGAAATTACTCAAGATAACGCTTACAAACTACATTATAAGGATGATACCAAGGGAAACAAAAGACCATGACTATTCAATGGCTATAACGTAAATATGGTAACTGAGCTAAACTTAAAGGACAAGTCCGGGGTTGATAAAATTAGTGTTAAAAAGCAACCTTACCAACTGCTGAACACCAATCGTGAGTTCTCTCCAAGTTTCGATGCCTCCAACTTTCATAAATTTGTAAATGAATCTTCGTAAGTTAGGCCAAATATCGTCGCCATTTTGTATTTGTACGAGTGTGCGAAGGCGGGATAAGGAGGCTAACAATGTGAGTGGTATAATATCAACACATTTGGCAGCCTCGTTCAGGTCAACATGAAGTGACGTCATAATGACATCATTTCGCACTTCTTAGCAGATTGATATGTGTAGTTTCAAAGATTAAAAGAGAAAAAATCGAAAAAAGTACTACACACCATTCACAACAGTGTAATCTCTTGAATAATCAACAAGTATACCAACCCCGGACTTGTCCTTTAAATATGCAATCAAATACAATTACAGAAAGCTACGGATCAGCAATTTATATTGATATGTACTGGAGTCTGTTTCACATCGATACTTGAATTATCATTCGAGTACACTAACAGTTAAGCAGTATTTCGATTTTCGTTTCATTCAATGATTCAAAAAGGAAAAAATTGAAACGTTATCTTATATTGGACTTGCTACACAAAATTGGCTGTTGATTAACATAAGCGCATGAAGTAGGGGAGGGAGCCTCAGCCCCTCTAATCAGGGGAAATGTATCTTAGTTCAGGCTTCATTCTGGAAGTTTTAACTCGCAGAACCCGTCTTAATCGGACTAAATCCATGATAAGCCCCGTAAACGTTGGGCATCCCCCAAGTTCATCTTCCCAAGTGCCTCCTGGATTCTTTGACTTACATTTTTACCTCAGCTTGTGTAGTTTCATCTGTTTGCGTTTGTGAATCAATAATATTCTTTCCCAGATGGCATGTGAACCTGTTATATTTGAATATCTACCCCGTACCATCAGAAACACATCTATCTCTAAAGATTTTATACATTTTTACGGACATCTCTTTGTTCATCCAAGATACGGGGTGAGTGGCCGAGTGGCTTGGACAGTTCTCGTCAGGTAACCGAAGTTAAACTCGGTCGAGTGAGGTCAAATTCCGGATGAGTGACCTCGGAGGCCTCACCTCACAACTCACCTCGCCGTCCTTAGGAAGGGACGTTAAGCTAGGGGTCCCATGCCTGGGTGCGGCATGCACAGTGGGGCTAAATTAGCTTTCGGTAGCTAGAAATCTGGACTTGCTTCAAGTCTCACTTATTTTTAAAAAAACCCAGCAACCTCCTCCGGAGGAGGATTGGCTGGTTTTTTTTATAAATAAGTGAGACTTGAAGCAAGTCCACTAGAAATCCTGACAGGTCTTATTTATGAAAGAAATAGCTGAGAAAGAAGATTTAAAAGGTGTTTCTAATAGTTTGATACAAATAGCAATGCATATTCTCAATACAAATGATCTCAGGTATGGATAATGCTTTGATTCAAGTTACAGTAAATCCCCGCGTATAAGAACCTACTTTTTTGAGAACCAGGCTGAGTCATCATCATCATCATCATTTGGTACCATCTTCGACACGCAGGCTGGAAACCATAAACTTCCATTTCACTCTGTCTTCAACTGTTCGTTTCAATGCACCAAAGTTTTTAATTCCTGTCCAATCTTTCAAATCGTCAATCCAGGTTCTACGCTGCCTTCCTTTGTCTCTCTTTCCATGGATATATCCTTCTATAATTTCATTATATATTGCCCTACTAGAGTCTCGTAATACATGACCTGCAAATTCCATTTTTCTTTTAAACAAATCCTTTTAAACAAAAACAAATCCTGTAGAACCCCTGTCTTTGCAGTTGCACACGCTTCTCAAGGTAATGTTACATCCCTCGACGTACCCCTAACTTATTCTATTTCACCAGTCAGAATACGAAACTTTTAATGTATCTTTCAATCTTATTTAGGCCAAATCTGAGTGATTTAGATCGACTTCGTACATTGATTAATTCAATAGCATCCGATATGGCGATGTCAATAGCTGATTCTGGTCATGCATATGCGATTTCATCAGCTGCTAGTAGTCTTACTCCTGCTGGAAGATTTGGTGAATTATTTGGTGGAATCTCTCAGGTTTGTACTAACTGATGCAATTTAGATGCAATGACATTCAATCTCGTTCGCAGAGTGAGTTCGTTGCTCTTCCTCCACTCTGGGATGCACGAGGTCATTCTGCAATTTGATTGGCTATTCGAGAACAATGACAAACACAATTCGCTTCTCGAAAATTTCCTAATTACTCGAAACACAACAATGTATTCTTGTTACCTAGCAACTACTATTATAGTGTTGCATTGTTGTTTGGACTCTAGGTCACACAATTAGCGTTGTTTAGCAAACTGCAAATCTATAATGGCTGCTAACCTGCCCATTTTCTGCGCAGATTTGATCGAAGTATACAAAGTATACCACGGTGTGCATTAGGTTTCATGATTAGCGTCTGACGTAAGTACACCCTGGGAAACGAGTTTGAATGTCATTGTAAGATGAGCCCTTCTTTCCATAATGGCCACTTTCTCATTGACGAAACAAAGGCCAACATTGCGCAGTTAGCGATGGAGCGGAGGTTCTTTTCATGCAACATTCACACGTTTATGCCACAGTTTTTAAACAAGGTTTATCTGTCTGAATAGCTGCTCAGCAGAATATCTTCCCCAAACATCCACCGAGGCTATATTCACTGTTGCATTGATTAGTGTACGATCATAAATAGAAGAGGTATAACAACACGAGATATCAGGCATCAGTGTGATTTTTTGCTGTTAGTTTTGTTTCTCGGTATGTTCACCTGACTAGTTTCGCCCCCCCCCCCAGGGTATCTTCAGAGCAACTGATTAAGTTGTTTATATGAACCTCTATTTATAGAGATCTATGTGTCCATACGGTTATTTAGATTAAGAATTGATTGAATGTAGTTATAATGTCCATAAAAAGTTCTATTGGATTCTTGTGGTCTTCTTATTCTCGATATTCCTACTGTTGCATTTATATATCAATCTGTTTACATAAACGGTCTTCTTCATGTTTTCATGTTTCACTGCTCTAGTTGTCCGTTGTTGGCCATGAACATTTCAAATATTGTGAGCGTATGTACTGAATATCAATTATGGAAAGCATTATCCTTGGGCACAGTAACGAAATCTGAGTTTGCGTTGACAGAAGTAAAGTGTGATAAATTCCTTAATTTTCATGACAGTACTTTATGGCAAGACATATCACTCCAGGAAACAACTGGCATCCCAGCTCCAAAAAAGTTGCATTTTATTTCCCTTTCAACATAATTACATCCAACTTTTGCTCGATCGTTTTTATGTTTCTTTTTTTTTAGGTCTTATTCATGAAAGAAATAGCCGAGAAGGAAGATTTAAAAGATGTTTCTAATAGTTTGATACAAATAGCAATGCATATTCTCAATTCAAATGATCTCAGGTATGGATAATGCTTTGATTCAAGTTACAGTAAATCCCCGCGTATAAGAACCTACTTTTTTGAGAACCAGGCTGAGTTAGGTTCTTATTTTCAAAGGTACTTATATCTATTTTAGGGTATTAAGAGTTCTTATTTAAATGCTGCTTTCATGCAAATTTTTATCAAAGGATCATCGAAGGATTCATCACAAAGAGACTTAAAACCCCTTTTCTTTGTTTAGGCAATGTTGGTATCAACTTTATATCTTATTGTAAGCATACAAATGGCAAGGGAGGAGGTTCAAATTTTAACTGTCAATCAAAGATTATCTTTATTGCTCTTGTGATTGGAACATATTTGTTTGTCAAATTGAAACAGGTTCTTAATTAGAAGGTGCATAATTCAAGAAAATTCAGCCTGTAGGTTCTTATTTTTTTAAGGTTCTTATGTGTAGGGATGTACTGTAACTACATCTTTTCTGTGATAAATTTGACATTTACATTTCTAGCTCATGAATGCCTTGCGAGAATACTTTTCCAAGGTTCGCTGGGTGATTTGGATGGACAGAACTTCGACCAATTTCGACACACGTATTTTTTATAAGAAACTGCTTGTAAGTAGCTCAAATCTCATATCATTAAAAGATTGAGAAAATCTAGTACTGGATGGGGAAATATTACTTTTAAAAGAAACAAGTTTTTCAACAAAGGAGATCAGTTAGCAGGTTTGTACTACACTTCTTTCCTGTATCATATTACTCTGAAGCTACTTGAGTAGTGTCTAAACATCGGAAAGGTTCCAAAAAACCTTTTTGTGAACTATAACGGAAGGGGGCAGATAGTCAACACGGAGACTACTATGAAACCTTTTAAGAAACTTGTAAGAAACTCTGGGTGCTCAAAATATTATAATCTTAAGAACTTTTCATTCATGGCTCAAATTCTTAGTTTCTATCAAAAAGTGTATGTACTCAGGGATGAAAAACCTAAGAACAAACCCAAAGCTGCCCCAAGAAGCAATTCCAAATCTCTGTCGTCCATCTGATACCATTTCTTGTGAAAAAGGTGTTAATAAGCCGCTTCCCGGGCCTCTAATAGTTTGAGCTGTTAGCAGCAGTTTCGATTGCTTATCATAATTTTTTACCAACCTTCCAATGTCTTTCAGGTGTTCTTTGAATATGACAGCTGATTCTAGAAACTTTGCTGCAAATGCTTTAGACGAGTTTATGGCTTCAATAAACACTATGGGATCTGACGAAGTGGAATTTTATACGGTATGTTGCATTTTTTGTTGATTCGTACAAAATGCAGCGGAAAAAGTAGTATATCGTCTTCTCAAAGAACGCCTTTACTGAAGTCTTGTTAAGTCAGATTTGCGATAACGCAAAACTCATAGGGCTCAGCTCAGCATAGGGCTCAATCTTTTAAATCGTTAAAGAGATTGATGTAAAATTCTGCGCCATGTTTCTTTTGATTGAATATCTAGGAATGAACTTAGGCTACTTTGCTGTGAATATTCCATGGATTTTTTTTATACCTCAGTTATTTTCAAAATGGTGGCGCTTCTATTTTTGTTGAAAGAATTCATGGATAGATCAAAAAAATCAAAATCATCGCATACGTAAATCAATGGAGGCAAAATAATTGCATCTTCAAGAGAGCCATATAGTATGAAAGTCTTTGGTATGGTTGCAAGCAGGAATCTATCGTTGTTATGGTGTTTGTGACATTATGTTGTTGCTGTTGCTGTAAATATTCATTGCTGTTGTTGTTTGCTATTATTCATGATCATGGTGGACTAGACCACGCTTGCTCTCTCTTGCTGCAGTTTATAATTTCGGATTTAGAAATTTGATGCGGTTGCACCTTCAGATATGAAGAATGGCGCCATTTTGAAACTATTTAAGATATCAAATAGTTGCACGCCAGGTTTACAGCAAAGTGTGTTAAGTTTCGCTCAAGCCACTTAATTCATAGGAAACTTTTGTACCGGGTGAATCAAAGAAAAGTTTATGCGTTTGGCGGGCTGTGGGGTAAAAAATGTGCGATTAATATTCAGAAGTAAAATGTAAATCTACCAGTCAAAGGCTAACTTAGATGAGACAGTTTTGTTTGGTAATATCCCTCATTTTATATACCCAGAAATTAGGAAAATGCTGGTAAAGGGCATGTTTGGGAACAAAGATTCCACATTCCATTCTGGTCCATGATTTACAGCCTATTGAAATTCGAATTCTGTTCTCAAACTGACAATGTAAACTTCAATGCCACATAAATCACGGACCAGAATGGAACGTGGAATTCTCCCTTACAGGCCCTTTTATGATTGTTGGGTCTTAAAGATGTTTGATTTTACCAAAAAAGAATTCTCATTAAGTTTAACCTTTAACTGATTTTAGTTCTGAATATCGCTCACATACTTTTTATTCAATAGCCCGCCAAACGCGTAAATTGAACTCACCCGGTAGAATTACCCCACCTTTTTCACTACTTTGATCCTTATGCTGCTGAACTCAATATTTGAGTTTAGTTCTGGATATTTTCGCCTCAAATCTAATGCAAGGCAACCTTTAGTCATTGTAAGTCAGTTATGTAAATTGTACTTGATAATTTTCAGATGCCGTCATTCGTTGCAAAGAAAAAGAAAACATTTATTCCAATGCCGTTTCCAGTTAATTATGTAGGACGTTCTGTCAAGACTGTTCCCTATAATCATGAAGATTGCGCAAAGTAAGTTCATTCGTTTTAGTGGGACGTCTAGTATTGCATTATCTTTGTTAAATACAGCTTTCCAAAAACATTTTATTGAAAAGATGTAGCTGTATGCAACATTCTAAAACAAAAGTTTTATCGCATATAGATCGATTATTTGTTTCTGAGGAGTTTTGTAGTTGGTCTTGTTTGAATAAATTTCTTCTTACATCTATTGTGCATCCTTCTGTTTAAGTATCGGAAGCACAGTTGGTAAGTTGGTAGGCGTAGAGAAACACCTGTGCAATGGAGCAAATCTGATGTTATCGTTTGGTTCATCTTACCAGTAGTTTGTTTTGAAATTTCTGAGATCCCAACTTCTGTTCATTCCGTGACCAACAATTGATGAACTTCAGTTTGCATTTTTTTGTATGAAAAACTTTCTGTCGTATTTTCAGACTACAAATTTTGGCACGACTTGTTTCTGCGAAATTCCTCCACAGAGAAATCAGGTAAGTTGCTTGGTCTTTTTGTTCATCGCTGTAACTAGCATAAGGTAGCGACAGTGAAGAAGGGGTACTGAAGTAGCTTCTCTTGTGTAGATAGGAATATAAACGTACTCAATGGAAACCGGAAATAACGATATCATTACCGCGAAAGCTCTATTAAGCCCCCCGAGGGGACTAATTCAATTTCGGACACTCCAGAGGGGGGCTTAAAAGAGAGGGAGCTTATTAGAGAGAGAAATTTTATTCAAAAAATCAAATGACAAGGATATATATGATCGTTTTTCATTTCTTTTACGCCATAGTTTGCCAGTTCAACATACAATGTTACGACTTAAAGGGGCAGGGTCACGTAACCGTAAACAAACCTGTTATCTATAGAATCTATATTGTTGCCCACAGGTGGCCATTCCGTTCTGTACAGATTTTGGTGGATGGGGTGAATCCACACTACAGTTACTTCTTAAACTCCGCCAATATCTCTGCCATCGCACATCGTATGTTTCTCTTGTTTGTTTCTCTGCGCAGTACAAGAGTCCATCTTCAAAATAACACTTTCATTTTGAGAAAAGTAGTGGAAAGTCACTCTGATATGGACTATCAAATATACTGCAACGTCGTCGTTTCGAAAAAAATTTCTTTACGTTACGTGACCCTGCCCCTTTAAATACAGAAATTTGACGCAGTTTTCATTCCACACCACATCACAATCAACATGCAAACGCATTTAGCTAACTGAGTGGGAAATCTTTGGCAAGTTCTGGAATTGGATGCAAATAGAGGGCTTGATGGAGAGGGGCCTTATTTAAGATTTTGGCGCAGAAGGTAGTGGCTTGTTAGAGAGGAGGCTTAAAAGAGCGGGAGGGGGGGGGTTAAAAAGAGATTTTATGGTGTTCATATCCATGCATTACATTGCTATCCAATGAGAATCCAAGCAAGATAATTATATCTTCAGTGGCACAGGGACTTGTTGAGAAAGATGTGTCCAAAGACTTTTGATTTAGTGAAAAAGACTAACGTTTGAGGTGGATTACAAAATGTTTTTATAAAGTGAATTTTTTTAGTTTTCGTAAAAAAATTACCTCACTTCATGATTTCGATATTCAGGGAGAAAGGAGGAGCATATGGTGGTGGCGCAAGGCATGCTGGAAATGCATTCTCATTTTATTCATATAGGTAAGTTAGAAAGGCTCTATCATTATCTTATTTTGATTAGGAAATTCACAGATCAATCAAAACTTCGTTCAATAAATTGCGTTAATTTTGACAATGAACCTGATAAATACCTCTCCACAATGCTGGAGCTGTCTAAAGGTAGAAATGGTTCAGTGCAGACGAGATCTTAAGTCACTGCTGTACGATTATCAAAAACAGTTTGAAGCTTTTTTACTTGTTTTGAACAAAAACTGTCTACACTTAGGATACAAAAGTATTGAAACGATGCCTTGACTTCAGTTTAACTTCACAGCTTGCCTTGAGTTCACAGCCGAAATTTTAAGAATTTCTCGATGTTCCCAACATTTTGATTTAAAATCAGAATATCCAGTAAAATCAGCATAAAATGAAGCCATTCAACCAACTATTCATTGAAACAAACTGATGTTTTGAAAACTTACCAATTTCGTTTCTTCTCCATTGCATGCAGCTCAAAACAACAACACTACTGCAAAGTTTTCGTCTTGAAATTCATAAAATGTTCCTTGGAAATTTGTTTTTGTTAGTTTGGTAAACAGAGGAAAGAAAGACGAAGAGGCTGATAAGCGATAGAACGTCTTCGCCGCCATGTTTTAGGCCATCGTTTCCATACTTTTGCGCCGTAAATGTAGCTTCAAGTTAGGTTTTATCAAGTGATTATTCAAACGTTGTTAAAGTCGATTCTAAGAATTATTTATACCTGATGGCAGCAATATTCGTAGCTCGAAGTCTCAATTTCTCCCACAAGAACACTTGGAATATTTACCAGTAATAGTATGTAGTAAACGATACAATGGTTTGAACTGAATAATGAGCGTGTTTCTGTTCAATCAAACAGAGATCCAAACTCAACAAAAACATTGAAAGCCTTCGAAGATTCAATTCAATGGGCGAGAAATAGCAAGTTTGATGCCGATGATATTGAAGAAGCAAAGCTATCAGTTTTCTCGGCAGTAAGTCATATTCTTCCTACTTTGATATGAATTGCTGGCCCTCTGGTGCGAAGAAACGATTCACCTATTCCAACTGTCATAGTACCGTAAAAGCTCTATTAAGCCCCCTCTCTATTAAGCCCCGTAAGCCCCCCTCTCTAATAAGCCCCTCCCCTCTGAGTCAAAATTTGAAATAAGCCCCTCCCCTCTCTTTTAAGCCTCATACAAAATTCTAGAATTTACCAAACATTTTCCATTTATTTAGCTACATAACCTTGCATGTTGATTTTAGTATGGTTTGGGATAAAATCTGTGTCGAATTTATGTATTTGAGCCATAAAATTGTATCTTGATTCAGCAAAATATGGGATAAAAGAACTGAAAATCTACCAAATATGTCCTTGTCACTTGATTTTGTGGATAAAACTCCCTCTCTAATAAGCCCCCCTCTCTATTAAGCCCCCCCCTGGAAGGTCCGACATTAAATAAGCCCCCCCCCGAGGGCATAATAGAGCTGTTACGGTAAGAACTCAATACATCTTGATAAAAAGATCACAGCCACCATATGCAGCATTTTCGTCTGTTTTGATTTGACTCAAACTTAATTAGTTACTCTACTCAAGAGAAGTCATGGCGACCAACTAAACATTGGCTAAATTTGAACTGGCTTAGAATTAAACAACACACATATGTCAAACTTCCCAGATCAATGCTTTGACTATTTAACTACCGATGGATATTTTGCTAAATAAAGGTATCAATAAATGTAGAATGCGTCCCAAGAAATCTCTTGCTTATTGTTTCAGTTTTCAGCCGAAGAAGATGCCCTAAATTTCCCAGAAGAGTACACTCTAGTTACTGTTAGATCTCCCCTCTCCTGTTAGAGATCCCCTCTCTCCTCTCCCCCCCCCCCCGATAGTGCCAATAATTTACTTAACATAGATTTAAACATACAAGTAAAATGTTTAAATCTTATGGACTAGTATAGATGTTTAGAACTTATATCAATAATTTCTCGTCCGTAGATCGACAGCCCGATATCACCAGGGAAAAGAGGACATAGTTTATTTTCACAACGAATAACCAATGAAATGCGTCAACAGTTCCGTGACAGAGTATTTGAAGTATCGAAAGATGACTTGGTGGATGTTGCAGACAGGTAAGACTTTACCGCTGCTTTTTTCTCCTTATATCAGTTGAGTCATGAAAGCTTTCCTCTAAAGCATTTTTGGATAACTTCAAACTTTCCTTTTACGCCACACAGCCACTAGGTACACTTCCCCGTTTCTCTTGTAAGCCTGTTTCACGTTTGGTGTTAGGCACATGAAGCAAAATATGGGAACTTAACCATGCTAAGCCAAACTATATGCGCGGTGTGTTGAGGGGTGGGGGCCCTTGGGGGAGGATCAGTGACGGTAGCGATTGCTGTTGTTGTTCTCTCGTCCGGGGTTCCTGTTGTTCAGCACATTTTCTTATGCTGGCCTGACATCCAATGTGAAACGGATTCGAGTAATTAATCGTATGTTTAGGGTTTTGTAGGTTTCATTTGGTTAATATTTACATGTCTTTATGTTAATGGCCACAGGGTATTCATTGTCCTTTGCTCCGTGTGGTCCTGTCCCTGTTGTGTTTGTATAGTTTGTATAGTAATTAGAAAGTATAGTAGGATGTGGATGTATCATGTATTGTAAAATTTCAGATGAATATAAAAAAGCATTTTTCAATTTTCACTGCTTTTCAGAGCCTCGCAAAATCTAGTTCATGTGATATAACCTATCCAGGTGATATTCCCGTCAAAGTGTCGGTACTCAAAGATCTCTTTATATTTTATAGATATTTGGCATCTGGTGAACAAATAGATTCAAAGGCAATAATTGGACCTGAAAATGATGAACTCTTGAAAGATGAGACATGGCAAACCAAACAAGGACTATAGCATCTGAATTAGATCATAGGTTTGTTCAAATATTGTTAGACCATGGAATGTAATATCACTGATAAGGGGGTTTGCTGGGGGGGGAGGGGGGTATCACGTGGACGTGCCCTTTTGCCCGAAAACTTGGTACCTATAATTCCATAAATTCTGGTGGATTTTAGGGACATAATTCCGCAAATCGAATGAAAATCTGGGCCCAAAATCCTGGAAATTATGAACAATCCCCTGAAAAGGGCATCCATAAATGTCTAAAGATTAAGAAAATGACACCCATAATTCCGTAACGGTTTGAAAAAAGTACCCCTAAAAGTGGCACTTCCGCGTACCGTGAAAAGTACTAAGGTACCCCCCCCCCCCGAGGGAGCTTGCCAGTCCTTTGGTGTTATGAGAACTGAATGCAGCTTGTAAGAGGATTGGGGAAAGATGTTTTTTTTGGCGTTGTGCGAATTGATTTTAGCTTTATGATACCATAACCATCCGCCCCTCGATTCAGCTAAAACCATCATGAAATCTTTCCGCGCATTTCGTGTATAAGCTTGGTTCTATGTCTAAGAAAACTCCCTCGTTATCACGTTCATGGACCTCAAAAACTTAACGCTTACCGATGCCTTATATCTGATATTTAAAATGAAAATTAGCAGTCTTCTCCCCAAAAGAATTGGATATTGGATCTCAGCTGCATCTTCATTTTTGGTGGCCAAGCATTTGATACAGTTTTAAAAGAAGTATTTGATACAGTTTTAAAATGAATGAAGTCAAGGAACAATCTGCTTCATCTGACTTTTCTTTAATGGTTTTATGCAATGAGGATAGTTAGGCTTATAACGATGAGTCCCTTGTATCCTATCGGCAAAACCTTGCTCGACATAGACTCATATAATGAAACTGAGAAAGCTGACCCTATTTGCTGCAATCATCAATGGAATTTTGATGGAATCATGGCTTCGAATCTTGAATCCCTTGAGAACGTTATCAGTTCTTCAGTCGAATCGAAAATTCTACCATATTTGCTGTAAAAGTAGTAATTCACAAATCTCGCAGTCTGATTTGTACTCTAGGAAGCTCAGTGTTTGGGCCTAAACAGGATTAGGTTTTTCAGAGTAATGTTATGAGTCTCTGTTGAACGTAGCGCCATCATCAAATCAAAGGAGCAATGGGAAACAAGGGACTCCAGATCATGGGTTTAGTTGATAACTTGCGTTAGCATAGAGCAAAACGATGTGAAATATCTCATTCAAATGAATCGATGTTGCAACCGCGCTGTGAACAATGGATTTCAAGGAAATAATGCTTCGTCTTAGCGTTTTTCAATAGAGAAGCCAATCTACCACTGTACACTTCCTTTAGGCCACCTTTTGAGTACGTTTCCTACGGTTTAGGGAAAAGGTGCTCGGTCGTGGAGCTGATTGGGTTAAAGGGGCTGTACAAGATTTTGTAAACAGAGATAAAGATCAGCTAGCCAATATCATCAAATTCAATCTCTCATTGGCGCATGGCGTACAGTTTCTTTAGGCTGCCAGTTGCCTTTCGTGTGCTTAGGCTAAAACTCATTTAGGCCAACACTTATGACTCAAAACCCAGCTGTTTCTTTATAATCGATGATGAAAAGAAGTTCAAACATCTAGAAAACGTCTTCATTTATCTGCCGCTTCATGCCTGCATTGGGGGGAGAAAGTATAGGATCTTTGGAAGTTTAATTGTACAGCTCCTTTAATGAGACAATCCAGAGCAACACCAAATAGGAGAGCTTTAACAATTTCGATTTTATCGAAATTCATGAATTTCAAAGTAAATCGAAATTGTTGAAGTGTTCCAATTTTTTGTCGCTCTAGGTTGTCTCATTAAAGGGGCTGTACAAGCAAAACTTTCGAATGGATGTCATCGAATATGTGACAATGATCCGACTCTTTTTATTTTTGAAATTAATCAAAAGCCAGATATTATGTATTTTGTTTTCATTCTGAAATCTAGCTAATCAAAACAATAACTCGATGACGTTTTGTCTTTTTCCGAATTGAATTGAATTGAATTACTCGATGAATTGAATTATAGTAATTGTACTTTTTAGATTTGATAGAAAAACCATACCATTCTCCTCTCCCAAACAAACCAGTGTTCCTTAAAGAAGGTAATTTTTTCAGTAAATTCTTTAAGAAAGTACAACTTGTAGAATTTAGTAGTATTGATATATTTGTTACTAAATATTCATGAGTGAATGTGAAAAATCTATATTTCATTTAATGTGGATTTTTGCAGATACATCTTAAGTAATCAAAAATTGTGGAGCCCTAAGTAACTACTAACTTGTTATTGTTTAAACTAACAGGGGTAATCCATTCAATTTGCATGTAGAGAATTTGCTTGCTGTCCTACCCCCTTTTTGCATTGCCCACTTTTCACCAAAATGTGAGGCTAAAGCCTTTGTATTTTTCGCAAAAATTGCCTATTTTTGCAGGTGCCCATCTTTAACCAACAGAAAAGCTATAACCTTTCCTTTTCGCGAAAAGCTGCCTATTTTTGGATATACCTATTGTTAACCAAAAGGTAAGGATAAAGCCTTTGCTTTCTGCTAACATGACCTCACTTTGGAGGTGCCTATTTCTCACGAAAAAGTCAGGCTATAGCCTTTGCTTCTTTACGAACTTTGCCTGTTTCTGGTGCTCCTTATTTTCCAGAAAAAGTAGGGTAATAACCTATACATTTTCGAATCAATTATCTATTTTTCGAGATGCTTATTTTTTACAGAAAAGTAAGGCTATAGCCTTTACATTTTCGCAAGTATTGCCTATTTTTGTAGCAACTTATTTTTAACCAAGAAGGAAGGCTAACAATTTCGCGAAAACTGTCTATTTTTGTAGCTAATTATTTTTAACCAAAAAGTAAGGCTATAGCCTTTACATTTTTGCGAAAACTGCCTATTTTTGCAGCTGATTGTTTCTCACCAAAAAGGAAGGCTATAGCCTTTACATTTTCGCTAAAACTGCCTGTTTTTAAAGCTGATTATTTTTAACCAAAAAGTAAGGCTATAGCCTTTGCATTTTCGCAAAAACTGCCTATTTTTAAAGCTGATTATTTTTAACCAAAAAGTAAGGCTATAGCCTTTGCATTTTCGCAAAAACTGCCTATTTTTAAAGCTGATTATTTTTAACCAAAAAGTAAGGCTATAGCCTTTGCATTTTCGCGAAAACTGCCTATTTTTAAAGCTGATTATTTTTAACCAAAAAGTAAGGCTATAGCCTTTGCCTTTTCGCAAAAACTGCCTATTTTTAAAGCTGATTATTTTTAACCAAAAAGTAAGGCTATAGCCTTTGCATTTTCGCAAAAACTTCCTATTTTAAAGCTGATTATTTTTAACCAAAAAGTAAGGCTATAGCCTTTGCATTTTCGCAAAAACTGCCTATTTTTGCAGCTGATTATCTTTAACCAAAAAGTAAGGCTATAGTCTTTGCTTTTTCGCAAAAACTGCTTATTTTTAAAGCTGATTATTTTTAACAAAAAAGTAAGGCTATAGCCTTTGCCTTTTCGCAAAAACTTCCTATTTTAAAGCTGATTATTTTTAACCAAAAAGTAAGGCTATAGCCTTTGCATTTTCGCAAAAACTGCCTATTTTTGCAGCTGATTATCTTTAACCAAAAAGTAAGGCTATAGCCTTTGCATTTTCGCAAAAACTGCCAATTTTTAAAGCTGATTATTTTTAACCAAAAAGTAAGGCTATAGCCTTTGCCTTTTCGCAAAAACTGCCAATTTTTAAAGCTGATTATTTCTAACCAAAAAGTAAGGCTATAGCCTTTGCATTTTCGCGAAAACTGCCTATTTTTAAAGCTGATTATTTTTAACAAAAAAGTAAGGCTATAGCCTTTGCATTTTCGCGAAAACTGCCTATTTTTAAAGCTGATTATTTTTAACCAAAAAGAAAGGCTATATCCTTTGCATTTTCGCGAAAACTGCCTATTTTTAAAGCTGATTATTTTTAACCAAAAAGAAAGGCTATATCCTTTGCATTTTCGTAAAACTGCCTATTTTTGCAGCGGATTATTTTTAACCAAAAAGTAAGGCTATAGCCTTTGCCTTTTCGCAAAAACTGCCTATTTTTGCAGCTGATTATTTTTAACCAAAAAGTAAGGCTATAGCCTTTGCCTTTTCGCAAAAACTGCCTATTTTTGCAGCTGATTATTTTTAACCAAAAAGTAAGGCTATAGCCTTTGCATTTTCGCGAAAACTGCCAATCTTTAAAGCTGATTATTTTTAACCAAAAAGTAAGGCTATAGCCTTTGCCTTTTCGCAAAAACTGCCTATTTTTGCAGCGGATTATTTTTAACCAAAAAGTAAGGCTATAGCCTTTGCCTTTTCGCAAAAACTGCCTATTTTTGCAGCGGATTATTTTTAACCAAAAAGTAAGGCTATAGCCTTTGCCTTTTCGCATAAACTGCCTATTTTTGCAGCTGATTATTTTTAACCAAAAAGTAAGGCTATAGCCTTTGCCTTTTCGCATAAACTGCCTATTTTTGCAGCTGATTATTTTTAACCAAAAAGTAAGGCTATAGCCTTTGCATTTTCGCGAAAACTGCCAATCTTTAAAGCTGATTATTTTTAACCAAAAAGTAAGGCTATAGCCTTTGCCTTTTCGCAAAAACTGCCTATTTTTGCAGCGGATTATTTTTAACCAAAAAGTAAGGCTATAGCCTTTGCCTTTTCGCAAAAACTGCCTATTTTTGCAGCTGATTATTTTTAACCAAAAAGTAAGGCTATAGCCTTTGCATTTTCGCAAAAACTGCCTATTTTTAAAGCTGATTATTTTTAACCAAAAACTAAGGCTATAGCCTTTGCATTTTCGCAAAAACTGCCTATTTTTGCAGCGGATTATTTTTCACCAAAAACTAAGGCTATAGCCTTTGCATTTTCGCAAAAACTGCCTATTTTTAAAGCTGATTATTTTTAACAAAAAAGTAAGGCTATAGCCTTTGCATTTTCGCGAAAACTGCCTATTTTTGCAGCTGATTATCTTTAACCAAAAAGTAAGGCTATAGCCTTTGCCTTTTCGCAAAAACTGCCTATTTTTGCAGCGGATTATTTTTAACCAAAAACTAAGGCTATAGCCTTTGCATTTTCGCAAAAACTGCCTATTTTTGCAGCGGATTATTTTTCACCAAAAACTAAGGCTATAGCCTTTGCATTTTCGCAAAAACTGCCTGTTTTTAAAGCTGATTATTTTTAACCAAAAAGTAAGGCTATAGCCTTTGCATTTTCGCAAAAACTGCCTATTTTTAAAGCTGATTATTTTTAACCAAAAAGTAAGGCTATAGCCTTTGCATTTTCGCAAAAACTGCCTATTTTTAAAGCTGATTATTTTTAACCAAAAAGTAAGGCTATAGCCTTTGCATTTTCGCGAAAACTGCCTATTTTTAAAGCTGATTATTTTTAACCAAAAAGTAAGGCTATAGCCTTTGCCTTTTCGCAAAAACTGCCTATTTTTAAAGCTGATTATTTTTAACCAAAAAGTAAGGCTATAGCCTTTGCATTTTCGCAAAAACTTCCTATTTTAAAGCTGATTATTTTTAACCAAAAAGTAAGGCTATAGCCTTTGCATTTTCGCAAAAACTGCCTATTTTTGCAGCTGATTATCTTTAACCAAAAAGTAAGGCTATAGTCTTTGCTTTTTCGCAAAAACTGCTTATTTTTAAAGCTGATTATTTTTAACAAAAAAGTAAGGCTATAGCCTTTGCCTTTTCGCAAAAACTGCCAATTTTTAAAGCTGATTATTTCTAACCAAAAAGTAAGGCTATAGCCTTTGCATTTTCGCGAAAACTGCCTATTTTTAAAGCTGATTATTTTTAACAAAAAAGTAAGGCTATAGCCTTTGCATTTTCGCGAAAACTGCCTATTTTTAAAGCTGATTATTTTTAACCAAAAAGAAAGGCTATATCCTTTGCATTTTCGCGAAAACTGCCTATTTTTAAAGCTGATTATTTTTAACCAAAAAGAAAGGCTATATCCTTTGCATTTTCGTAAAACTGCCTATTTTTGCAGCGGATTATTTTTAACCAAAAAGTAAGGCTATAGCCTTTGCCTTTTCGCAAAAACTGCCTATTTTTGCAGCTGATTATTTTTAACCAAAAAGTAAGGCTATAGCCTTTGCCTTTTCGCAAAAACTGCCTATTTTTGCAGCTGATTATTTTTAACCAAAAAGTAAGGCTATAGCCTTTGCATTTTCGCGAAAACTGCCAATCTTTAAAGCTGATTATTTTTAACCAAAAAGTAAGGCTATAGCCTTTGCCTTTTCGCAAAAACTGCCTATTTTTGCAGCGGATTATTTTTAACCAAAAAGTAAGGCTATAGCCTTTGCCTTTTCGCGAAAACTGCCTATTTTTGCAGCGGATTATTTTTAACCAAAAAGTAAGGCTATAGCCTTTGCCTTTTCGCATAAACTGCCTATTTTTGCAGCTGATTATTTTTAACCAAAAAGTAAGGCTATAGCCTTTGCCTTTTCGCATAAACTGCCTATTTTTGCAGCTGATTATTTTTAACCAAAAAGTAAGGCTATAGCCTTTGCATTTTCGCGAAAACTGCCAATCTTTAAAGCTGATTATTTTTAACCAAAAAGTAAGGCTATAGCCTTTGCCTTTTCGCAAAAACTGCCTATTTTTGCAGCGGATTATTTTTAACCAAAAAGTAAGGCTATAGCCTTTGCCTTTTCGCAAAAACTGCCTATTTTTGCAGCTGATTATTTTTAACCAAAAAGTAAGGCTATAGCCTTTGCATTTTCGCAAAAACTGCCTATTTTTAAAGCTGATTATTTTTAACCAAAAACTAAGGCTATAGCCTTTGCATTTTCGCAAAAACTGCCTATTTTTGCAGCGGATTATTTTTCACCAAAAACTAAGGCTATAGCCTTTGCATTTTCGCAAAAACTGCCTATTTTTAAAGCTGATTATTTTTAACAAAAAAGTAAGGCTATAGCCTTTGCATTTTCGCGAAAACTGCCTATTTTTGCAGCTGATTATCTTTAACCAAAAAGTAAGGCTATAGCCTTTGCCTTTTCGCAAAAACTGCCTATTTTTGCAGCGGATTATTTTTAACCAAAAACTAAGGCTATAGCCTTTGCATTTTCGCAAAAACTGCCTATTTTTGCAGCGGATTATTTTTCACCAAAAACTAAGGCTATAGCCTTTGCATTTTCGCAAAAACTGCCTATTTTTAAAGCTGATTATTTTTAACAAAAAAGTAAGGCTATAGCCTTTGCATTTTCGCGAAAACTGCCTATTTTTGCAGCTGATTATCTTTAACCAAAAAGTAAGGCTATAGCCTTTGCCTTTTCGCAAAAACTGCCTATTTTTGCAGCGGATTATTTTTAACCAAAAAGTAAGGCTATAGCCTTTGCATTTTCGCAAAAACTGCCAATTTTTAAAGCTGATTATTTTTAACCAAAAAGTAAGGCTATAGCCTTTGCCTTTTCGCAAAAACTGCCAATTTTTAAAGCTGATTATTTTTAACCAAAAAGTAAGGCTATAGCCTTTGCATTTTCGCAAAAACTGCCAATTTTTAAAGCTGATTATTTTTAACCAAAAAGTAAGGCTATAGCCTTTGCCTTTTCGCAAAAACTGCCAATTTTTAAAGCTGATTATTTCTAACCAAAAAGTAAGGCTATAGCCTTTGCATTTTCGCAAAAACTGCCTATTTTTAAAGCTGATTATTTTTAACAAAAAAGTAAGGCTATAGCCTTTGCATTTTCGCGAAAACTGCCTATTTTTAAAGCTGATTATTTTTAACCAAAAAGAAAGGCTATATCCTTTGCATTTTCGTAAAACTGCCTATTTTTGCAGCGGATTATTTTTAACCAAAAAGTAAGGCTATAGCCTTTGCCTTTTCGCAAAAACTGCCTATTTTTGCAGCTGATTATTTTTAACCAAAAAGTAAGGCTATAGCCTTTGCCTTTTCGCAAAAACTGCCTATTTTTGCAGCTGATTATTTTTAACCAAAAAGTAAGGCTATAGCCTTTGCATTTTCGCGAAAACTGCCAATCTTTAAAGCTGATTATTTTTAACCAAAAAGTAAGGCTATAGCCTTTGCCTTTTCGCAAAAACTGCCTATTTTTGCAGCGGATTATTTTTAACCAAAAAGTAAGGCTATAGCCTTTGCCTTTTCGCAAAAACTGCCTATTTTTGCAGCGGATTATTTTTAACCAAAAAGTAAGGCTATAGCCTTTGCCTTTTCGCATAAACTGCCTATTTTTGCAGCTGATTATTTTTAACCAAAAAGTAAGGCTATAGCCTTTGCCTTTTCGCAAAAACTGCCTATTTTTGCAGCGGATTATTTTTAACCAAAAAGTAAGGCTATAGCCTTTGCCTTTTCGCAAAAACTGCCTATTTTTGCAGCTGATTATTTTTAACCAAAAAGTAAGGCTATAGCCTTTGCATTTTCGCAAAAACTGCCTATTTTTGCAGCTGATTATTTTTAACCAAAAAGTAAGGCTATAGCCTTTGCCTTTTCGCATAAACTGCCTATTTTTGCAGCTGATTATTTTTAACCAAAAAGTAAGGCTATAGCCTTTGCCTTTTCGCAAAAACTGCCTATTTTTGCAGCTGATTATTTTTAACCAAAAAGTAAGGCTATAGCCTTTGCCTTTTCGCAAAAACTGCCTATTTTTGCAGCGGATTATTTTTAACCAAAAAGTAAGGCTATAGCCTTTGCCTTTTCGCAAAAACTGCCTATTTTTGCAGCTGATTATTTTTAACCAAAAAGTAAGGCTATAGCCTTTGCATTTTCGCAAAAACTGCCTATTTTTAAAGCTGATTATTTTTCACCAAAAACTAAGGCTATAGCCTTTGCATTTTCGCAAAAACTGCCTATTTTTAAAGCTGATTATTTTTAACCAAAAACTAAGGCTATAGCCTTTGCATTTTCGCAAAAACTGCCTATTTTTGCAGCGGATTATTTTTCACCAAAAACTAAGGCTATAGCCTTTGCATTTTCGCAAAAACTGCCTATTTTTAAAGCTGATTATTTTTAACAAAAAAGTAAGGCTATAGCCTTTGCATTTTCGCGAAAACTGCCTATTTTTGCAGCTGATTATCTTTAACCAAAAAGTAAGGCTATAGCCTTTGCATTTTCGCAAAAACTGCCTATTTTTAAAGCTGATTATTTTTCACCAAAAACTAAGGCTATAGCCTTTGCCTTTTCGCAAAATTTGCCTATTTTTAAAGCTGATTATTTTTAACCAAAAACTAAGGCTATAGCCTTTGCATTTTCGCAAAAACTGCCTATTTTTAAAACTGATTATTTTTCACCAAAAACTAAGGCTATAGCCTTTGCATTTTCGCAAAAACTGCCTATTTTTAAAGCTGATTATTTTTCACCAAAAACTAAGGCTATAGCCTTTGCATTTTCGCGAAAACTGCCTATTTTTAAAGCTGATTATTTTTAACAAAAAAGTAAGGCTATAGCCTTTGCATTTTCGCAAAAACTGCCTATTTTTGCAGCGGATTATTTTTCACCAAAAACTAAGGCTATAGCCTTTGCATTTTCGCAAAAACTGCCTATTTTTGCAGCGGATTATTTTTCACCAAAAACTAAGGCTATAGCCTTTGCATTTTCGCAAAAACTGCCAATTTTTAAAGCTGATTATTTTTCACCAAAAAGTAAGGCTATAGCCTTTGCCTTTTCGCAAAAACTGCCTATTTTTGCAGCTGATTATTTTTAACCAAAAAGTAAGGCTATAGCCTTTGCCTTTTCGCAAAAACTGCCTATTTTTGCAGCTGATTATTTTTAACCAAAAAGTAAGGCTATAGCCTTTGCATTTTCGCAAAAACTGCCTATTTTTAAAGCTGATTATTTTTCACCAAAAACTAAGGCTATAGCCTTTGCATTTTCGCAAAAACTGCCAATTTTTCCCGCTGATTATTTTTCACCAAAAACTAAGGCTATAGCCTTTGCATTTTCGCAAAAACTGCCTATTTTTGCAGCGGATTATTTTTCGCCAAAAACTAAGGCTATAGCCTTTGCATTTTCGCAAAAACTGCCTATTTTTAAAGCTGATTATTTTTCACCAAAAACTAAGGCTATAGCCTTTGCATTTTCGCAAAAACTGCCAATTTTTCCCGCTGATTATTTTTAACCAAAAAGTAAGGCTATAGCCTTTGCCTTTTCGCAAAAACTGCCTATTTTTGCAGCTGATTATTTTTAACCAAAAAGTAAGGCTATAGCCTTTGCATTTTCGCAAAAACTGCCTATTTTTAAAGCTGATTATTTTTCACCAAAAACTAAGGCTATAGCCTTTGCATTTTCGCAAAAACTGCCAATTTTTCCCGCTGATTATTTTTCACCAAAAACTAAGGCTATAGCCTTTGCATTTTCGCAAAAACTGCCTATTTTTGCAGCGGATTATTTTTCGCCAAAAACTAAGGCTATAGCCTTTGCATTTTCGCAAAAACTGCCTATTTTTAAAGCTGATTATTTTTCACCAAAAACTAAGGCTATAGCCTTTGCATTTTCGCAAAAACTGCCAATTTTTCCCGCTGATTATTTTTCACCAAAAACTAAGGCTATAGCCTTTGCCTTTTCGCAAAAACTGCCTATTTTTGCAGCTGATTATTTTTAACCAAAAAGTAAGGCTATAGCCTTTGCATTTTCGCAAAAACTGCCTATTTTTAAAGCTGATTATTTTTCACCAAAAACTAAGGCTATAGCCTTTGCATTTTCGCAAAAACTGCCTATTTTTAAAGCTGATTATTTTTAACCAAAAAGTAAGGCTATAGCCTTTGCCTTTTCGTAAAAACTGCCAATTTTTAAAGCTGATTATTTCTAACCAAAAAGTAAGGCTATAGCCTTTGCATTTTCGCGAAAACTGCCTATTTTTAAAGCTGATTATTTTTAACAAAAAAGTAAGGCTATAGCCTTTGCATTTTCGCGAAAACTGCCTATTTTTGCAGCTGATTATCTTTAACCAAAAAGTAAGGCTATAGCCTTTGCATTTTCGCAAAAACTGCCTATTTTTAAAGCTGATTATTTTTCACCAAAAACTAAGGCTATAGCCTTTGCCTTTTCGCAAAAACTGCCTATTTTTAAAGCTGATTATTTTTAACCAAAAACTAAGGCTATAGCCTTTGCATTTTCGCAAAAACTGCCTATTTTTAAAGCTGATTATTTTTCACCAAAAACTAAGGCTATAGCCTTTGCATTTTCGCAAAAACTGCCTATTTTTAAAGCTGATTATTTTTCACCAAAAACTAAGGCTATAGCCTTTGCATTTTCGCGAAAACTGCCTATTTTTAAAGCTGATTATTTTTAACCAAAAAGTAAGGCTATAGCCTTTGCCTTTTCGCAAAAACTGCCTATTTTTGCAGCTGATTATTTTTAACCAAAAAGTAAGGCTATAGCCTTTGCCTTTTCGCAAAAACTGCCTATTTTTGCAGCTGATTATTTTTAACCAAAAACTAAGGCTATAGCCTTTGCATTTTCGCAAAAACTGCCTATTTTTAAAGCTGATTATTTTTCACCAAAAACTAAGGCTATAGCCTTTGCATTTTCGCAAAAACTGCCTATTTTTAAAGCTGATTATTTTTCACCAAAAACTAAGGCTATAGCCTTTGCATTTTCGCAAAAACTGCCTATTTTTAAAGCTGATTATTTTTCACCAAAAACTAAGGCTATAGCCTTTGCATTTTCGCAAAAACTGCCAATTTTTCCCGCTGATTATTTTTCACCAAAAACTAAGGCTATAGCCTTTGCATTTTCGCAAAAACTGCCTATTTTTGCAGCGGATTATTTTTCGCCAAAAACTAAGGCTATAGCCTTTGCATTTTCGCAAAAACTGCCTATTTTTAAAGCTGATTATTTTTCACCAAAAACTAAGGCTATAGCCTTTGCATTTTCGCAAAAACTGCCAATTTTTCCCGCTGATTATTTTTCACCAAAAACTAAGGCTATAGCCTTTGCCTTTTCGCAAAAACTGCCTATTTTTGCAGCTGATTATTTTTAACCAAAAAGTAAGGCTATAGCCTTTGCCTTTTCGCAAAAACTGCCTATTTTTGCAGCTGATTATTTTTAACCAAAAAGTAAGGCTATAGCCTTTGCATTTTCGCAAAAACTGCCTATTTTTAAAGCTGATTATTTTTCACCAAAAACTAAGGCTATAGCCTTTGCCTTTTCGCAAAAACTGCCTATTTTTGCAGCTGATTATTTTTAACCAAAAAGTAAGGCTATAGCCTTTGCATTTTCGCAAAAACTGCCTATTTTTAAAGCTGATTATTTTTCACCAAAAACTAAGGCTATAGCCTTTGCATTTTCGCAAAAACTGCCTATTTTTAAAGCTGATTATTTTTAACCAAAAAGTAAGGCTATAGCCTTTGCCTTTTCGCAAAAACTGCCAATTTTTAAAGCTGATTATTTCTAACCAAAAAGTAAGGCTATAGCCTTTGCATTTTCGCGAAAACTGCCTATTTTTAAAGCTGATTATTTTTAACAAAAAAGTAAGGCTATAGCCTTTGCATTTTCGCGAAAACTGCCTATTTTTGCAGCTGATTATCTTTAACCAAAAAGTAAGGCTATAGCCTTTGCATTTTCGCAAAAACTGCCTATTTTTAAAGCTGATTATTTTTCACCAAAAACTAAGGCTATAGCCTTTGCCTTTTCGCAAAAACTGCCTATTTTTAAAGCTGATTATTTTTAACCAAAAACTAAGGCTATAGCCTTTGCATTTTCGCAAAAACTGCCTATTTTTAAAGCTGATTATTTTTCACCAAAAACTAAGGCTATAGCCTTTGCATTTTCGCAAAAACTGCCTATTTTTAAAGCTGATTATTTTTCACCAAAAACTAAGGCTATAGCCTTTGCATTTTCGCGAAAACTGCCTATTTTTAAAGCTGATTATTTTTAACCAAAAAGTAAGGCTATAGCCTTTGCCTTTTCGCAAAAACTGCCTATTTTTGCAGCTGATTATTTTTAACCAAAAAGTAAGGCTATAGCCTTTGCCTTTTCGCAAAAACTGCCTATTTTTGCAGCTGATTATTTTTAACCAAAAACTAAGGCTATAGCCTTTGCATTTTCGCAAAAACTGCCTATTTTTAAAGCTGATTATTTTTCACCAAAAACTAAGGCTATAGCCTTTGCATTTTCGCAAAAACTGCCTATTTTTAAAGCTGATTATTTTTCACCAAAAACTAAGGCTATAGCCTTTGCATTTTCGCAAAAACTGCCTATTTTTAAAGCTGATTATTTTTCACCAAAAACTAAGGCTATAGCCTTTGCATTTTCGCAAAAACTGCCAATTTTTCCCGCTGATTATTTTTCACCAAAAACTAAGGCTATAGCCTTTGCATTTTCGCAAAAACTGCCTATTTTTGCAGCGGATTATTTTTCGCCAAAAACTAAGGCTATAGCCTTTGCATTTTCGCAAAAACTGCCTATTTTTAAAGCTGATTATTTTTCACCAAAAACTAAGGCTATAGCCTTTGCATTTTCGCAAAAACTGCCAATTTTTCCCGCTGATTATTTTTCACCAAAAACTAAGGCTATAGCCTTTGCCTTTTCGCAAAAACTGCCTATTTTTGCAGCTGATTATTTTTAACCAAAAAGTAAGGCTATAGCCTTTGCCTTTTCGCAAAAACTGCCTATTTTTGCAGCTGATTATTTTTAACCAAAAAGTAAGGCTATAGCCTTTGCATTTTCGCAAAAACTGCCTATTTTTAAAGCTGATTATTTTTCACCAAAAACTAAGGCTATAGCCTTTGCATTTTCGCAAAAACTGCCAATTTTTCCCGCTGATTATTTTTCACCAAAAACTAAGGCTATAGCCTTTGCATTTTCGCAAAAACTGCCTATTTTTGCAGCGGATTATTTTTCGCCAAAAACTAAGGCTATAGCCTTTGCATTTTCGCAAAAACTGCCTATTTTTAAAGCTGATTATTTTTCACCAAAAACTAAGGCTATAGCCTTTGCATTTTCGCAAAAACTGCCAATTTTTCCCGCTGATTATTTTTCACCAAAAACTAAGGCTATAGCCTTTGCCTTTTCGCAAAAACTGCCTATTTTTGCAGCTGATTATTTTTAACCAAAAAGTAAGGCTATAGCCTTTGCATTTTCGCAAAAACTGCCTATTTTTAAAGCTGATTATTTTTCACCAAAAACTAAGGCTATAGCCTTTGCATTTTCGCAAAAACTGCCTATTTTTAAAGCTGATTATTTTTAACCAAAAAGTAAGGCTATAGCCTTTGCCTTTTCGCAAAAACTGCCAATTTTTAAAGCTGATTATTTCTAACCAAAAAGTAAGGCTATAGCCTTTGCATTTTCGCGAAAACTGCCTATTTTTAAAGCTGATTATTTTTAACAAAAAAGTAAGGCTATAGCCTTTGCATTTTCGCGAAAACTGCCTATTTTTGCAGCTGATTATCTTTAACCAAAAAGTAAGGCTATAGCCTTTGCATTTTCGCAAAAACTGCCTATTTTTAAAGCTGATTATTTTTCACCAAAAACTAAGGCTATAGCGTTTGCCTTTTCGCAAAAACTGCCTATTTTTAAAGCTGATTATTTTTAACCAAAAACTAAGGCTATAGCCTTTGCATTTTCGCAAAAACTGCCTATTTTTAAAGCTGATTATTTTTCACCAAAAACTAAGGCTATAGCCTTTGCATTTTCGCAAAAACTGCCTATTTTTAAAGCTGATTATTTTTCACCAAAAACTAAGGCTATAGCCTTTGCATTTTCGCGAAAACTGCCTATTTTTAAAGCTGATTATTTTTAACCAAAAAGTAAGGCTATAGCCTTTGCCTTTTCGCAAAAACTGCCTATTTTTGCAGCTGATTATTTTTAACCAAAAAGTAAGGCTATAGCCTTTGCCTTTTCGCAAAAACTGCCTATTTTTGCAGCTGATTATTTTTAACCAAAAACTAAGGCTATAGCCTTTGCATTTTCGCAAAAACTGCCTATTTTTAAAGCTGATTATTTTTCACCAAAAACTAAGGCTATAGCCTTTGCATTTTCGCAAAAACTGCCTATTTTTAAAGCTGATTATTTTTCACCAAAAACTAAGGCTATAGCCTTTGCATTTTCGCGAAAACTGCCTATTTTTAAAGCTGATTATTTTTAACCAAAAAGTAAGGCTATAGCCTTTGCCTTTTCGCAAAAACTGCCTATTTTTGCAGCTGATTATTTTTAACCAAAAAGTAAGGCTATAGCCTTTGCCTTTTCGCAAAAACTGCCTATTTTTGCAGCTGATTATTTTTAACCAAAAAGTAAGGCTATAGCCTTTCCTTTTTTGCGAAAACTGCCTATTTTTGCCGCTGATTATTGTTAACCAAAAAGTAAGGCTATAGCCTTTGCATTTTCGCTAAAATTGCCTATTTTTAAAGCTGATTATTTTTAACAAAAAAGTAAGGCTATAGCCTTTGCATTTTCGCGAAAACTGCCTATTTTTAAAGCTGATTATTTTTAACCAAAAAGAAAGGCTATATTGAAACATTTACGCCAGCGTAAATGTACTTTAACGACAAGGCGATGCAATGATACTTCCTGTTAGTTCCCAGTCCTTCAGCAATTCTAAGGCGTGCTCTGCATGTTGCTGAGGATCTAGAAATCAAGTTCTCATTGCCTTCCAAATGAAGGTCATATTTCTGTTTGATTTATCAAACAAGCTCATGAACCTGACAAGTGATAAATCATGTTACTGCGATGGATTACCTGTAATATAGCTATGCAGATTTGGCTATGGTAAGAGCATCTATTATTGTTGGATGTGCTGGAATTTTTACGGAAAAGGCCTAAATTTGGCCAACATCAGTGAAAGTTGTGTTCAAGGCTTGCGTTATGAACGTTTTTGGCTGTCAAAGTTAAGTATCCCGTGTATATCTTACCAATAAACAGTTTAAATGGCAGCAGAATCGATTTGCGGGGAAGAGTAGCTGCATGCTGTGGAATGTGTACCGAACGTTGTCTTGCATTTATAACGCAATGGAATCATGGAAATCTTCCGGTCGTCATTTCAAGGAATTCAATGCAGAAGCTCAGTGGTCAGTATGCTCTGCTTTTTGACCAATTTCACAACAAACAGAACAACAGGGAATGCAATTACAAACCAAACAAGAGTTATCAATCCCACAGTGCAAACCAGAATTATCAGCGTTTTAGCATAAGGGTCAAGAGCCGAAAGTCTTCTCAGTCAACTGCATAACCAGAGGTGAAAACAGGAAAATACTGTGACCAGTGCAATATGCTAGAAGAGAAATATCAGCAGAAATGGAGCACCTGTTACCTCAGTTTGTTCACTGCCAAAAAGAAGCAATGGAAAGTTGACCAGTTATTGAGGAACTTGCTGAAAAGTAGTAAAAAGTTCAACCGGGAACTACAAGCCCAGCCCTATTAGCAACAGTTGCAATGGTTGGAGCACAACCATTTTCAAAATGTGGGGCAGGAGGCTAAGGTTCAAGTCTTAATTCAAGTTATGTCCTACATACTAACCCCCCCCCCTACCCATACACACCGCTTTGCTGCTAAAGGCAATTCCCTGTTTATTGTTTTGCCAGTGCAGTTAAAAGCTTGCTTAGGGCAGTTCATATTAACCTTCCTGCTCCTCAATCCATGCAAGCTCAGGTCATCCATAAAGCAAATTCAATTCAGTAAATATCCTTGTGCAAAAAAAAAGAGAAGTATTTTGCAAACACAAAAGCATTTACCCCCCCCCCCCCTCCACATATAGGCTCATTAATCCCTGCGCCCACCCCATACAAATCAAAATAGGACTTACCAGGTAAATGTCAATTTCAGATTTTGGTCATTTATCCAAATCAACTTAACACAAAAGTAGAATGTACGTATATGATATATGTAGACGCATGTCAACAATATATACTTGGATAAAGCTATTGTCAATGAAAATCAAACAAAAGTCGAAGGCTTCAGACTCCCAAATTGGATTCAGTTTATGTCAAGTAGCACTGAGTTCATCCTCCAAACATCATTTTCACTCACAGGGTACTCCTTTTCAGGTATAACCACTTCTATTTCAGGGTTCACCATTTATTGCAGGCATGCAAGCAGCTTGGTTTCAAACTCTACACAAGTATCCATGTTCAGTCACAAATGTCAATTAAATCAAAAATGTTGAAAAATGTTCAAATCAGTTCAGTAAAAAAATTTTTTTTTTCAAAATTATTCATGGAAGCTAAGCAAAATAATTTTATGTGATACCTAGACTTTCTGTGGCAACATTGCAATGGTAATGAAAAACAAAATGAAATGAGGGCTGCGCTCTTCTAAATTGGATTCGGTTTAAATCAAATAATGCTGAGTCCATCGTCTAGTAACAATCAAAATCATCTCATTCACATGGCACTTTGTTCAGGCCTAATTACTTCTATTGAAAGGTTAAGCATATCATTTTATTGCAGGCGTCTTGGTCCCAGTTGGTCCACAATGTAGTTTTAAATTTCATTTGAGGACCCAGGTAAACCCCTATATCAATTTAGTCTTGTCTCTGCCCTCCTGCAGAAGGCAAATAAAGTCTGCTGGTGCATCCAGATCAATCTAAAATATATTAAGCTTCGTGCTCTCAAGAAATCAGCAATGAAATATAATAAAACAAATTAGAGCTCTCCCCAAAATAGTGTCTTGTAGGAAGGGGCCGGGTTATAATGTGAGTGATCCCTTCCTACGGTCCCAACAAGGCAGGGTGGTAGTTTGGGCGTATCTTGGCGGTTTGGCCACCATACAAGAATGGTGGCAGACTAGTTGTAACAATTCAATCTGTGAATACAACAAAGTCCCATCTAGTCAACCATTTCACTTCAAAGTCCAGAGTCCAAACTGTGATTACCAAACATGACTCTGCAAATACCATTCATTCAAAGTCAAGCATTCTTCAGAACAATGAACTTACTTGTAGCATACAAATTTAATCAAAGGAATTGTGATTCCTCATTTGCTTGTAATAAAATAAAATTAGCCGATACGACCCAGTTACTGCCACCCAATGCCTCATTATTCATGCCTCCTCTTTTCAAGTAAGCTGTTTTCACATCGCAGGAGCCACAGGCGTTAATGAAACATTTACGCCAGCGTAAATGTACTTTAACGACAAGGCGATGCAATGATACTTCCTGTTAGTTCCCAGTCCTTCAGCAATTCTAAGGCGTGCTCTGCATGTTGCTGAGGATCTAGAAATCAAGTTCTCATTGCCTTCCAAATGAAGGTCATATTTCTGTTTGATTTATCAAACCCCTTTCCCTCCCTCCCTCTTAGGTATCAGTAAGCCATCGGGCAGCAGGTACTCTTGTCAGCAAGCCTGTGAGATTTCTTGCTGCCCCAAACATGGTCGTATCGTAGCTGATTTGTGCAAATGCAACTTTTTCAGTTCATTTATGTAGATAATTTTTCCCCTGCAAAGAAAAGCAGAGATCAGGTTAGTAATAGTTCTCACAACAAAGCCAATAATTAGCACTGTCCACATGGTTTAAGCGCCAAACCACACTTCGTACAAAAGAAAGGGTAGCAGAAAGACCCCCGTTACCACAGTTTCTGCTGTTTGTTTGGGCTTATGCTCACCTCTCAGTCAACACAGAAGCCTCAACGGTGTGTGCAAAGAAAGAAATACATACAAATCTGAGTAAGAAAATTTGGTTTGGAAGGGCCACTCTAGAAGTAAATTATACAAGAGTCCTTGGAAAGAGCAACCTGCTTTACCATTTGAAATGCTTATCAAAAGAGAAGGGCAAAGGCGTTAGGCTTTCAAGACGTATGTAGAGGTTGTTAGACCTTTGTTAATGTACAGGGGGAAGTCCCCAAAATGTGTATACAAAACAAGCATGTCCTTGAAAACGATATTTAGAAGTTGTTAAACGTAAGGGGAAGTACCAAAGCGTACGCAAAACAAGGAAGTCCTTAAAAATGAAATGTAGCAGTTGTTAATGGTAAAGGGGAAGTCCCCAAAGTATATACAAAACAAGGAAGTCCTTGAAAATGAAATTGTTGAATTTAAAAAGGGAAGTCCCAAAAGTGAATACAAAACAAGGAAGTCCTTGAAAAATGAAATTGCTGATTAAAAAAGGGAAGTCCCAAAAGTGTATACACAACAAGGAAGTCCTTGAAAATGAATTGTTGATTAAAAAGGGAAGTCCCAAAAGTGTATACAAAACAAGGACGTCCTTGAAAAATGAAATTGTTGATTAAAAGGGAAGTCCCAAAAGTGTATACACAACAAGGAAGTCCTTGAAAATGAACTTGTTGATTAAAAAGGGAAGTCCCAAAAGTATATACAAAACAAGGAAGTCCTTGAAAATGAAATTGTTGTTTAAAAAGGGAAGTCCCAAAAAGTGTATACAAAACAAGGAAGTCCTTGAAAAATGAAATTGTTGATTAAAAAGGGAAGTCCCAAAAGTGTATACACAACAAGGAAGTCCTTGAAAATGAAATTTTTGATTAAAAAGGGAAGTCCCAAAAGTGTATACAAAACAAGGAAGTCCTTGAAAAATGAAATTGTTTATTAAAAAGGGAAGTCCCAAAAGTGTATACACAACAAGGAAGTCCTTGAAAATGAAATTGTTGATTACAAAGGGAAGTCCCAAAAGTGTATACAAACAAGGAAGTCCTTGAAAATGAAATTGTTGATTAAAAAGGGAAGTCCCAAAAGTGTATACAAACAAGGAAGTCCTTGAAAAATTAAATGTAGAAGTTGTTAATTGTTAAGGGGAAGTCCCCAAAAGCGTATGAATAATTAATCAAATGGGAAAATCCCCAAAGAGCGTATGCGTAAACAAGGAAGTCCTTAAGGGGGCAATCCCCAAAGAGCGTATGCGTAACCAAGGAAGTCTTGGAAATAGATGTAGAAATCGTTAATTCCAAGGGGAAGTCCCCACAAACGTATGCATAATTAATTAAAAAGGGGGCAGTCCCCAAAGAGCGTATGCGTAACCAAGGCAGTCCTTGGAAATAGATGTAGAAGTCGTTAATTACAAGGGGAAGTCCCCAAAAAGCATTGCGTATTTAATTAAAAAGGGGACGATCCCCAAAGAGCGTATGCGTAACCAAGGCAGTCCTTCAAAATCAATGAAGAAATCACTAAGTGGAAGACGCAACTCATGTACAACAAAATTAAAGAAAAGAGTAATCTTGCAAGCATAAAGAAGCATGAATGAAGCGCAAATTCTCATCAGCAAACAATGGTATATGTCTAACTGAGGAACAAACTTTCAGAAGCAAAAGAAAGTGTCAACACCCAAATCATTCAAAACAGTGCAGCCAGTTACCAGGCAAATGAAGAACGGTTTGGCCACCATACAAGAATGGTGGCAGACTAGTTGTAACAATTCAATCTGTGAATACAACAAAGTCCCATCTAGTCAACCATTTCACTTCAAAGTCCAGAGTCCAAACTGTGATTACCAAACATGACTCTGCAAATACCATTCATTCAAAGTCAAGCATTCTTCAGAACAATGAACTTACTTGTAGCATACAAATTTAATCAAAGGAATTGTGATTCCTCATTTGCTTGTAATAAAATAAAATTAGCCGATACGACCCAGTTACTGCCACCCAATGCCTCATTATTCATGCCTCCTCTTTTCAAGTAAGCTGTTTTCACATCGCAGGAGCCACAGGCGTTAACCTTTGCATTTTCGCAAAACTGCCTATTTTTGCAGCGGATTATTTTTCACCAAAAACTAAGGCTATAGGCTTTGCCTTTTCGCAAAAACTGCCTATTTTTAAAGCTGATTATTTTTAACAAAAAAGTAAGGCTATAGCCTTTGCATTTTCGCAAAAACTGCCTATTTTTGCAGCGGATTATTTTTCACCAAAAACTAAGGCTATAGGCTTTGCCTTTTCGCAAAAACTGCCTATTTTTAAAGCTGATTATTTTTAACAAAAAAGTAAGGCTATAGCCTTTGCATTTTCGCAAAAACTGCCTATTTTTGCAGCGGATTATTTTTCACCAAAAACTAAGGCTATAGCCTTTGCATTTTCGCAAAAACTGCCAATTTTTAAAGCTGATTATTTTTCACCAAAAACTAAGGCTATAGCCTTTGCATTTTCGCAAAAACTGCCTATTTTTGCAGCGGATTATTTTTCACCAAAAACTAAGGCTATAGCCTTTGCATTTTCGCAAAAACTGCCAATTTTTAAAGCTGATTATTTTTCACCAAAAACTAAAGCTATAGCCTTTGCATTTTCGCAAAAACTGCCTATTTTTGCAGCGGATTATTTTTAACCAAAAAGTAAGGCTATAGCCTTTGCCTTTTCGCATAAACTGCCTATTTTTGCAGCTGATTATTTTTAACCAAAAAGTAAGGCTATAGCCTTTGCCTTTTCGCAAAAACTGCCTATTTTTGCAGCGGACTATTTTTAACCAAAAAGTAAGGCTATAGCCTTTGCATTTTCGCAAAAACTGCCTATTTTTAAAGCTGATTATTTTTCACCAAAAACTAAGGCTATAGCCTTTGCATTTTCGCAAAAACTGCCTATTTTTAAAGCTGATTATTTTTAACCAAAAACTAAGGCTATAGCCTTTGCATTTTCGCAAAAACTGCCTATTTTTGCAGCGGATTATTTTTCACCAAAAACTAAGGCTATAGCCTTTGCATTTTCGCAAAAACTGCCTATTTTTAAAGCTGATTATTTTTAACAAAAAAGTAAGGCTATAGCCTTTGCATTTTCGCGAAAACTGCCTATTTTTGCAGCTGATTATCTTTAACCAAAAAGTAAGGCTATAGCCTTTGCATTTTCGCAAAAACTGCCTATTTTTAAAGCTGATTATTTTTCACCAAAAACTAAGGCTATAGCCTTTGCCTTTTCGCAAAAACTGCCTATTTTTAAAGCTGATTATTTTTAACCAAAAACTAAGGCTATAGCCTTTGCATTTTCGCAAAAACTGCCTATTTTTAAAGCTGATTATTTTTCACCAAAAACTAAGGCTATAGCCTTTGCATTTTCGCAAAAACTGTCTATTTTTAAAGCTGATTATTTTTCACCAAAAACTAAGGCTATAGCCTTTGCATTTTCGCGAAAACTGCCTATTTTTAAAGCTGATTATTTTTAACCAAAAAGTAAGGCTATAGCCTTTGCCTTTTCGCAAAAACTGCCTATTTTTGCAGCTGATTATTTTTAACCAAAAAGTAAGGCTATAGCCTTTGCCTTTTCGCAAAAACTGCCTATTTTTGCAGCTGATTATTTTTAACCAAAAAGTAAGGCTATAGCCTTTGCATTTTCGCAAAAACTGCCTATTTTTAAAGCTGATTATTTTTCACCAAAAACTAAGGCTATAGCCTTTGCATTTTCGCAAAAACTGCCTATTTTTAAAGCTGATTATTTTTAACCAAAAACTAAGGCTATAGCCTTTGCATTTTCGCAAAAACTGCCTATTTTTGCAGCGGATTATTTTTCACCAAAAACTAAGGCTATAGCCTTTGCATTTTCGCAAAAACTGCCTATTTTTAAAGCTGATTATTTTTAACAAAATAGTAAGGCTATAGCCTTTGCATTTTCGCGAAAACTGCCTATTTTTGCAGCTGATTATCTTTAACCAAAAAGTAAGGCTATAGCCTTTGCATTTTCGCAAAAACTGCCTATTTTTAAAGCTGATTATTTTTCACCAAAAACTAAGGCTATAGCCTTTGCCTTTTCGCAAAAACTGCCTATTTTTAAAGCTGATTATTTTTAACCAAAAACTAAGGCTATAGCCTTTGCATTTTCGCAAAAACTGCCTATTTTTAAAGCTGATTATTTTTCACCAAAAACTAAGGCTATAGCCTTTGCATTTTCGCAAAAACTGCCTATTTTTAAAGCTGATTATTTTTCACCAAAAACTAAGGCTATAGCCTTTGCATTTTCGCGAAAACTGCCTATTTTTAAAGCTGATTATTTTTAACCAAAAAGTAAGGCTATAGCCTTTGCCTTTTCGCAAAAACTGCCTATTTTTGCAGCTGATTATTTTTAACCAAAAAGTAAGGCTATAGCCTTTGCCTTTTCGCAAAAACTGCCTATTTTTGCAGCTGATTATTTTTAACCAAAAAGTAAGGCTATAGCCTTTCCTTTTTTGCGAAAACTGCCTATTTTTGCCGCTGATTATTGTTAACCAAAAAGTAAGGCTATAGCCTTTGCATTTTCGCTAAAATTGCCTATTTTTAAAGCTGATTATTTTTAACAAAAAAGTAAGGCTATAGCCTTTGCATTTTCGCGAAAACTGCCTATTTTTAAAGCTGATTATTTTTAACCAAAAAGAAAGGCTATATCCTTTGCATTTTCGCAAAACTGCCTATTTTTGCAGCGGATTATTTTTCACCAAAAACTAAGGCTATAGGCTTTGCCTTTTCGCAAAAACTGCCTATTTTTAAAGCTGATTATTTTTAACAAAAAAGTAAGGCTATAGCCTTTGCATTTTCGCAAAAACTGCCTATTTTTGCAGCGGATTATTTTTCACCAAAAACTAAGGCTATAGGCTTTGCCTTTTCGCAAAAACTGCCTATTTTTAAAGCTGATTATTTTTAACAAAAAAGTAAGGCTATAGCCTTTGCATTTTCGCAAAAACTGCCTATTTTTGCAGCGGATTATTTTTCACCAAAAACTAAGGCTATAGCCTTTGCATTTTCGCAAAAACTGCCAATTTTTAAAGCTGATTATTTTTCACCAAAAACTAAGGCTATAGCCTTTGCATTTTCGCAAAAACTGCCAATTTTTCCCGCTGATTATTTTTCACCAAAAACTAAGGCTATAGCCTTTGCATTTTCGCAAAAACTGCCTATTTTTGCAGCGGATTATTTTTCGCCAAAAACTAAGGCTATAGCCTTTGCATTTTCGCAAAAACTGCCTATTTTTAAAGCTGATTATTTTTCACCAAAAACTAAGGCTATAGCCTTTGCATTTTCGCAAAAACTGCCTATTTTTGCAGCGGATTATTTTTCACCAAAAACTAAGGCTATAGCCTTTGCATTTTCGCAAAAACTGCCAATTTTTAAAGCTGATTATTTTTCACCAAAAACTAAAGCTATAGCCTTTGCATTTTCGCAAAAACTGCCTATTTTTGCAGCGGATTATTTTTAACCAAAAAGTAAGGCTATAGCCTTTGCCTTTTCGCATAAACTGCCTATTTTTGCAGCTGATTATTTTTAAGCAAAAAGTAAGGCTATAGCCTTTGCCTTTTCGCAAAAACTGCCTATTTTTGCAGCGGATTATTTTTAACCAAAAAGTAAGGCTATAGCCTTTGCCTTTTCGCAAAAACTGCCTATTTTTGCAGCTGATTATTTTTAACCAAAAAGTAAGGCTATAGCCTTTGCATTTTCGCAAAAACTGCCTATTTTTAAAGCTGATTATTTTTCACCAAAAACTAAGGCTATAGCCTTTGCATTTTCGCAAAAACTGCCTATTTTTAAAGCTGATTATTTTTAACCAAAAACTAAGGCTATAGCCTTTGCATTTTCGCAAAAACTGCCTATTTTTGCAGCGGATTATTTTTCACCAAAAACTAAGGCTATAGCCTTTGCATTTTCGCAAAAACTGCCTATTTTTAAAGCTGATTATTTTTAACAAAAAAGTAAGGCTATAGCCTTTGCATTTTCGCGAAAACTGCCTATTTTTGCAGCTGATTATCTTTAACCAAAAAGTAAGGCTATAGCCTTTGCATTTTCGCAAAAACTGCCTATTTTTAAAGCTGATTATTTTTCACCAAAAACTAAGGCTATAGCCTTTGCATTTTCGCAAAAACTGCCTATTTTTGCAGCGGATTATTTTTCGCCAAAAACTAAGGCTATAGCCTTTGCATTTTCGCAAAGACTGCCTATTTTTAAAGCTGATTATTTTTCACCAAAAACTAAGGCTATAGCCTTTGCATTTTCGCAAAAACTGCCAATTTTTCCCGCTGATTATTTTTAACCAAAAACTAAGGCTATAGCCTTTGCATTTTCGCAAAAACTGCCTATTTTTGCAGCGGATTATTTTTCACCAAAAACTAAGGCTATAGCCTTTGCATTTTCGCAAAAACTGCCTATTTTTGCAGCGGATTATTTTTCACCAAAAACTAAGGCTATAGCCTTTGCATTTTCGCAAAAACTGCCTATTTTTGCAGCGGATTATTTTTCACCAAAAACTAAGGCTATAGCCTTTGCATTTTCGCAAAAACTGCCTATTTTTGCAGCGGATTATTTTTCACCAAAAACTAAGGCTATAGCCTTTGCATTTTCTAAAAAACTGCCTATTTTTGCAGCGGATTATTTTTCACCAAAAACTACGGCTATAGCCTTTGCATTTTCGCAAAAACTGCCTATTTTTAAAGCTGATTATTTTTCACCAAAAACTAAGGCTATAGCCTTTGCATTTTCGCAAAAACTGCCTATTTTTAAAGCTGATTATTTTTCACCAAAAACTAAGGCTATAGCCTTTGCATTTTCGCAAAAACTGCCTATTTTTGCAGCGGATTATTTTTCACCAAAAACTAAGGCTATAGCCTTTGCATTTTCGCAAAAACTGCCAATTTTTCCCGCTGATTATTTTTAACCAAAAACTAAGGCTATAGCCTTTGCATTTTCGCAAAAACTGCCTATTTTTGCAGCGGATTATTTTTCACCAAAAACTAAGGCTATAGCCTTTGCATTTTCGCAAAAACTGCCAATTTTTAAAGCTGATTATTTTTAACCAAAAAGTAAGGCTATAGGCTTTGCCTTTTCGCAAAAACTGCCTATTTTCAAAGCTGATTATTTTTAACCAAAAAGTAAGGCTATAGCCTTTGCATTTTCGCAAAAACTGCCAATTTTTAAAGCTGATTATTTTTCACCAAAAACTAAGGCTATAGCCTTTGCCTTTTCGCAAAAACTGCCTATTTTTAAAGCTGATTATTTTTAACCAAAAAGTAAGGCTATAGGCTTTGCCTTTTCGCAAAAACTGCCTATTTTTAAAGCTGATTATTTTTAACAAAAAAGTAAGGCTATAGCCTTTGCATTTTCGCGAAAACTGCATATTTTTGCTGCTGATTATTTTTAACCAAAAAGTAAGGCTATAGCCTTTACATTTTTGCAAAAACGGCCTATTTTTGCAGCTGATTATTTTTCACCAAAAACTAAGGCTATAGCCTTTGCCTTTTCGCAAAAACTGCCTATTTTTAAAGCTGATTATTTTTAACCAAAAAGTAAGGCTATAGGCTTTGCCTTTTCGCAAAAACTGCCTATTTTTAAAGCTGATTATTTTTAACAAAAAAGTAAGGCTATAGCCTTTGCATTTTCGCGAAAACTGCATATTTTTGCTGCTGATTATTTTTAACCAAAAAGTAAGGCTATAGCCTTTACATTTTTGCAAAAACGGCCTATTTTTGCAGCTGATTATTTTTAACCAAAAAGTAAGGCTATAGCCTTTGCATTTTTTGCGAAAATTCCCTACTTTTAAATCTAATGATTTTTAACAAAAAAGCTACCTATCTTTAACTAAAGAGTAGGACTTATAAAGCTGGCCTTGCCTTTTCCAAAAACTGCCTATTTTTCGAACTGCCAATTTTTCACTAATAGTAAGGCCATAGTGTTTGCCTTTTTTGCGAGAATTTCTTGTTTTTTGAGGTATTTATTTTCCTGCAATGTATACGGTTATAGCGTTTAGTTTTTGGTGAAAAAATTGCTTGTATTCCACGCTAGCGAACCTATACGCACTACTGTGGTGGATACGCCATACAGAGGCGGGGTATTATGCTTGATGTGGTGGATACGCCATACGGAGGCGGGGTATTATGCTAACGTGGTGGGGTATTATGTTTGATGTGGTGGATACGCCATACAGAGGCGGGGTATTATGCTTACGTGGTGGGGTATTATGCTCCGCCTCTGTATGGCGTATCCACCACATCAAGCATAATACCCCACCACGTTAGCATAATACCCCGCCTCCGTATGGCGTATCCACAACATCAAGCATAATACCCCACCACGTTAGCATAATACCCCGCCTCCGTATGGCGTATCCACCACATCAAGCATAATACCCCACCACGTTAGCATAATACCCCGCCTCTGTATGGCGTATCCACCACATCAAGCATAATACCCCGCCTCTGTATGGCGTATCCACCACAGTAGTGCGTATAGGTTCGCTAGCGTGTATTCGGGGATGCCTCTTTTTCAAGCAAAACAAAGGCAATTCCCGTTTGCCTTTTCGCCAAAACAGACTATTTGGGAAGCTGCCTCTTTTTCACAAAAGGGTAAGGCTATGGCCTTTGCTTACTTGCAAAAAATGCTTATTTGTGGAGGTGCGTATTTTTAAACAAATACAAATGCTATAGCGGTTGCTCTTTCGAGAATACCATTTTTCGAAAATACTATTCGAGAATACCATTTTCAGAATACCAGGCAATCTTCTCCAAAGAGTAAGGTTTCGGTTCTCGAAAAAATGCCTATTATTGTCGGGGTCTATACCCAAAATTTAAGGTTATAACTCCTGCTCCTTCCTAACCGTATTGATGGAAGCTTAATTTTTGGTAATATCTTAGACCATAGTATGACCACGAAAGAGATAAAGTTTCATCAAATTCCCACAATTACTGTATTAAAATTGTGTTTGCGAAGGCAACATGACAACACTTTCATTCAAGATATTTTTTTTTTGGGGGGGGGGGGGTCTATGCCTGTGAAAATGATCAAATTGTCTCTTCCTGAAAGTTGTACTGAACTGCCAGAGAATATCTTTTCTTGGCTATGATGTCACAACTCCAAATCTAAAATGACATTGCACTAACAGATTTTTCTTGAGTCTTGATTCCAATTTTAGTAAACAATGGAGAAAAAACCTCTTTCGCAGTTATCTTTCAGTCCTGACGCACTTGATTGTCTCAGAAAACGATTATTTATCCTTGACTGAATGTATAGTTTTACAAGTTGGAATTTAACTACCTTGGTCTCTTGCACCCAATTCACATTAAAATTTGATAACACTGTAATATCTCACTAACGATTTTGATCTCTCCGAACATTTGATCTCACAAATTTTGTTCGAAGAATTCGAACCTTTCGTGCATCATCTTGTGAACCCGAGAGGGGGTACATGACCAGCTTTTGGACGGGGACGTGCCATCGAGGTTTCAAAAACATACCCGTTCCTTATACCAATTTTTCCAAAATGTGTACCCGACTTTATACCAATTTTTCAAAAATATATACCCGACTTTATACCAATTTTCCGAAAATGCATACCCGACCCTATACAAAATTGTGAAAACTGCGAAAATTGATAAATCGATACCGTTCCTTATACCAAAATCGTGAAAATCGATACCCTTCCCGATGGCACGTCCCCGTACCCAAAATATGTATAGTACCCCCCCCCCCTGGGCTTGTGAAGAAGTAAAAGGTATACCAAAGAAATCCCAGGGGGTATTCCTTTTTCTTGGGTATAGATTTCACGCAGGCTACATTTTGTGTCCAACGCATAAATTTGGTACAACTCCATGGCTGAAATAAGCTCTATACATCAATTGGTTTGGCCTTTGAAACCCAGAAGCGAATTGATAACCATGGCACATTAAAAGTTTGGCGCAAAAATCCTTTTGTGATATGAAACTTCGAATAAGCGAATGTTTTTCAAATTTTCTGTCTTCCTTATGTGTCCCTCATTGACTGACTTTGGCAGCAAGTAACCAAACATTTATCTACCGGGTGAGCCAGAAAAAAGTTCCCACTTTTGAAAATTCATAACACCAAGATTACTTCACGGATTTGAATCATTCAAATTCTAGTTAAAAGTCGAAAGATCGAAGTATTTTTGTGATTTTTCTCGCTGTCCTACCAGCAATAGAAGTATTGGTAAATTCAACTTTGTAAAAATTTCATGGTTGCAAAATGACGGAAAAAGGGCCTAAAACATTGATCAAATCGTAAGGACTCTATTCAAATCGAACAATAGGCCATGGGCGTTTTACCTCCCTCAAGAGTTATAAGACATTGATTTTCAAACAAATACGAAAGATTTTCAATCCCAAGGCAATTAATGCCTAGAGGATGTCTCTCACTCATGAGAAGTTGCATTTACTTCATTATTCTGTGCGAGAAGTCATTTATGTATTGATCGATGTTTTAGGCCATTTTTCAGTCATTTTGCAACCATGAAATTTTTGTAAAGTTGAATTAGCCTATATTTGTAGTGCTGTTAGGATAGCGAGAAAAATCACAAAAATACTTTGAGCTTTCAGCTTTTAACTAGAATTTGAATAATTCAAATCTGTGAATTAATCTTTGTGTTATGAATTTTCAAAAGTGGGAACTTTTTTCTGGCTCACCCGGTAAAATTGATAAATCAATTAATTACCAATTCTACATCAATCGATACAAATAAAAAGTACGATTCTCAAACACCTTTTTAAAATACTTGCCGAAACTTTTCTCGTATTTTATCGCATGGCAAAACCTAGGGATTTGTCCGGGCCCAGTGTCCCCTGGACTTGGCAACACCTTATGTCCGTTATCAATGTCCAAAATGTCCACTAACCTGCAGCCCTGATCTTGTCTTGAGTAGCAAATGCTATTCTCTAGTATGATGTAATTTGTACCATGTTTCTTGAGAATTTCATAAACATCTTTAGATGATCTGCGAGCGTATACTTGATAAACCTGAGTGAAGCAAAATGATAATATCAATAATAATAGGGTCCGAAGGGGTACTGGGGGTAGGCTGAGTTACTATAGGTATTGTTTGATTGCTGGAAGACAAGCAGACCCTAAACTAATCAATCATAGTTTATTATGCGCTAGGGTGGGTAGCTCGAGCAATTGTAGCCAGAGGAATACTGTGAACAAAGATTTTAGCATAATCAATCCAAACTTTTCGCCCTACCCATTTTACCCCATACTTATCCATTTTATCACCAGTAGACCCTACAACAGAATACCAAATACAAAAAATTTCCGGACACTGCCTTAGTTTAAAAGCAACATAATATTATCAAATCAATTGCGTTGGAAAAATACTAACAAGTGGAAAAACTAGCACCCCTTCAAGAAACCTTCAAGAATGGCTCAAAACCACTATCAAATTTTCTTTATTGTTCTCCTTTGTCCCTAATGAAATGTCCCTTATTTCAGTTAGATGTTTGGTTTGGTTGATTGTAAGCTACACAAATCAAACGACTATGACTGATCACTGAATTGCAAACAAAGGGAACGAATACCGATTCCTGAGAAGGAGAAAACGAGCCCCCCAACCTTTTTCATCGAATTAGAGAATTGATTCTAAAACCACCCCAGTCCAAGCCCGTTGATCAGTGGCTGAATTCAGTTGGATAAATTTTCAAAATGTATAGGAGCATGTTCCCATGTTCCTATTGTATGATGTATGGCAGATGTGCAGGTAGCAGTGGTTTGCCAAATGGGGATAATTTTTGTCACTACTTCGGTTAATATGTGTCAAAACCAGATAGCCTGATAAAATTTCAGAATTTCGCTAACTGGCAGCCATTGATGATAAATGTCCCTTATTTCGGCTTGATGTTTCAAGCAATGCCTCAAATGTGGAAAAGAATTTTGACTCTTTCGGTATCTGCATGGAAGAGCGGCAAAATTATGATTATTGCAGCTTTAGCTGCATAATAACGCCAAAGAATCAGCAAGCTCTGATATCTTTCTGTCCATTTGTGGAAACATCACATAAACTATTTCGGTCAACACAATAACGAAAACTTTCGAGGTGGTGTCATCAAAGCAATCTTAATTGTTTCTTATTCCATGGAATTTATGACTTCGTTTAGGTCTTCAAACATTGGGTGGGGAGAGTAATTTTGTGATGAAATGCCAACAGAACTGAGCTGACTGCAAGAATGATGGGTCTCGAGACAGGGGACGGGGACAAACGCATCTTGTAATGTCAACAGAATGAGAAAGGCCTATTACTCTTATTCCATTCCAAATGATTTCATATTTCATATTTTTCATATTTAATTCTTTTAATGAGGGTTGCCCTTCAACAAGTTGATTTTCGAGGGGCCCTCCGATAAAAACGTAAATGACAATATAATATAGAAATAAAAAGCTACTAATCAAATAAAACAATAAATAAATGATGATGCAGTTTGTTGCAATTTTCCAAAACGCTGCACTCACTAATTCATGTTATTGCTAGTTTTATAAAGGCAAATGTTCTAATACTCTGCAAAACAAAAGTATAGAGTTGGCTACCTCTTTTGTTCTTTGTCGAAGAAATTTGTTTTCGTAATGTGGATGGTTTGTGATTGGTCGATCAGTGCATAATTTGACGCCAGCTAAAAGTTGCATGCTTCCTGTGAATGAAGCTTGTGGAGGTGTCTTGTCCCTGGAAAAGAAAAAATATATTATAGAACATCGGGTGGGTGAGTCAAATAACATGTATGCACGCTTTGAAACATCATAACTCAATCATAACACCAATTTGAAAATTGTAACTCCTTTGCCTAGCTGTGAGTTTCATTTCGCCTGTTCTCGTGTGAATACTCTGAATTCCAATGTCCACTGAGTAGAAATTTCCGAGTGGACTGGTAATCTACTGATTATCAGAGAAAATAACGGGTAAGCCAGAAAAAGCTTCCCACTTTTGAAAATTCATAGCATCAAGAGTATTTTACAGATTTGAATGGATAAAATTCTTGGTAAAAGCCAAAATATCGAAGTATATTTATGATTTTTCTCGTTGTCTCACGAGTACTAGAAACATAGGTAAATTAAACTTCACAAAATTTCATGTTTGCAAAATGACTGAAAAATGGCCTAACATTGATCAAATCTCATGAAGAACTCATCGCACAGATCAATAGAGAAAAAGCAATTGTCCATGGGTGAGAGATATCCGCTGTACATTTGCTGTCATGCGACTGAAAATCTTTAGTATTTGTCTAAAAAGTGATGCCATATAGCTCTTGAGAAAGAGGGAGAGGTGAAACACCAATTACGTATTGTTCTGTGTTGGGGGAGTTCTTACACTTTGATCAATGTTTTACGGCCTCTCTCAGTCATTTTGCAGCCATGAACTTTATCAAGATAAATTTACGGACACTTCTATTGCTGGTAAAACAGAGAGAAAAATTAAAAAATATTTCGATTTTTCAGCTTTTAACTGGAACTTGAATCATTCAAATCTGTACAGTACTAATGGTGCTATGAATCTTTAAAGTGGAAACTTTTTTTCTGGCTCACCCAATATAGCTTTGAATTTGTTAGGATGTTGCACGTGTCAAACTCTCTATTGCGTAAAATTTTGTATTTATTCATAATTTACAATGCATCATCTTAATCTTAAATGAAGAATTCTATTTCTTAAATTGAAAATTGTATTGAACTTTGATTTCAATGGCACTAATTTCATCATGGGCCAGAGAGGAACGTGGAATTCCCGTTCCGAAACAAATTCCTTGTTTCTAACCTCTCGGTATAAATCATGAGTGAAGTTAACGAACAAAATTTATACATCTAGGTTCGCCTTTGCTTGATAGATTATTATTTCAGTTTTGAATATAAGTCCCATACTTATTATTCTACAGCCCGCCAAACTTGTCTTTTTCTTTCCAAGTCTTTTTCACTTATCCAGTGTACAGGCGCGGATCCAGCCCAAACCTGAAGGAGGGGGGGGGGGCAACTTAAAGAATGGGTGCCAAAAATATGATAATAAGCAAGCGCGCCGAAGAAACACGAAGATTACTGGGCCTCTATCGAAGAAACATTCTCTGGATTTTCTACTGAGTAAAGCCCTAGTTTATATGTTCCCCCACATTCAAAAGAAAACATTGAGAAAACAGTGCACTCGGGTCAGGATAAAGGCCGCTCTTCTTGCTAAAAAGGGGCCACCAAGCTGCATTTTCATCGTGAAAGGGGGCAGTTGCCCCCATTTTCCCCTAAATCTGTCACTGCCAGTATATAATCTTTCAACAAGTAGATACAATTTTTGACTTACTCGGTAATTATAATTAAATTATAACAGTATACCTTATCCAAGTCATGAGCTCAACGGTGTCAGGGTCATAAAATTCTCTCAGACTCTTCAGCTCTTCAAGAGCACCAGGCAGTTTCTAAGAGGATTCAAACACAACGATTAGGTTTCAGTGTAATAGTCCTAAAACCCACAAGAGGTAAAAATGCACAGTGAAACCTGTTAAATAACTGCAAGTCGTGAATAAAATAGCCAATATAACTCGAAGGAGCTTTATCTGTATACAGGGGCGGATCCAGGAAGCATTCTGACCAGGGCTAGGAAAATTCCTTGGTGACCATGCCCTTCAGTTCAAGAATAGACCTTTTAGCTATTCTACAAATGAGCCTGGATCGAGCGTTATTTTTATACATTTTTATATACGAGGTTCGATCGAGTGGCGTTAGAGCTTCTATCACAATTGTGCAAATTCGAAAATTCTGCAGAATGTAGCAAAATTTCCTTCGATTCTGATTCTCGTTAGGATAGCTTAAAGGTCTATTCTTGAATCAAAACTTCGGCTTCTTCTTTAATCACCAGACTGAAAATTCAAAACCAAGAAATACACGAATGCCAACAGTCCTTATTGGTTAATCGCATATTTCCCGCAGTATTCCCATAGCCTTGTATAATACGATATAAGGATGCGTTTGTGAACACAGCAACTGCTTTGGACCTGTGAGATTCACAGTAGACGAAAGCGACATTACAGTAACAAAATGCATTTCACAAAATGATATGGGTCAAAATTAGAAGCTATCAGGTAATAAAACTCATACCAACCAATCTTGTTGTTGACAGGAAAATATAAAGACTTCGGTCTTAATGCACAGATCTTGCAAGCTCAGTCAGTACTGCTAAGACCTCAGGCTTTATGTTTTTCTGTACAACACAAAACCGGTTAATAAGCGCATCGTATTAATCTGACTATGAATATTAGTAATTAATATGAAATAAAACATCTTACCTTCCACAGTACAAGGCCAATGAGAAGAAATGGAATCAGGTATCCAAAGAGTCGAGACTAAAATGGAAATACAAATTATTGAATTTTAGGAAAATAGACACCTTCGCAATTTGGAGAAAGGGACTGAGTAGAACGCAGCCCATTCTGTGAGCCTTGGCTACAACTCTCCAACTCTAAACTTTCAAATATCGTCAAAGAGTTTGGAGAGGGATGGGAAGCGAAATCGCACAGAGAAAGCTTGTTATCGACCAGTGAAAACGCCACATTTCAATGAGGGTTTTATACAAATTTACAAGTGTGCGTCATTCGAATTTCTGCAGGGCACGCAGTAAGGGTAGCAATTCTCGATTGTTTTTCAATTTTCAATTTGTTTTGAGTGGGCTTGTCAGGATTTCTAGCTACAGAAAGCTAATTTAGGCCCACTGTGCATGCCGCATCCACCCCTAGTTTAACGTCCCTTCCGAAGGACGGCGAGGTGAGTTATGAGGTCAGGCCTCCGAGGTCACCCATCCAGAGTTTGACCTCACTCGACCAAGCTTAACTTCAGTCACGTGACTAAAAGTGTCTAAGCCACTCGGCCACTCACCCCGTAAATCCCGTAGATTCCTGAACTTGTTGTTCCCTGATTTGGTGTGAATAGATTCATGTATTGACGCGTTTTCTGTAGCGTGAAATACCATCATTTGTGTATGTTAGTTTTACTTTATGATAAAAAGGATGAAAGAAATGTCAAAGCTATTCTATTCTACTCACAATTCCTTCTTTGATTTTTCCTGTATTAAAGATCCATCTCAAAGCTTCTTGATGGCAAAATATTCCAGCACCCACCACGCAAATGTGTGGCGTCCAAAGGAATTTCATGCGAAGGGTCGATAAAGCCATTGCACCAAAGAAAACACTAAGAATTGCAGTAAAGGCAACTTCAGGATAATGGTGGATCATCCAAGGGTATGCAACTGGCTCTTCAGAGCTAAAACAAAAATTTCCATCCTTATGGATAAACATCCACTATGGAATAATAAGAGACGGATAGTTTTAACATAAAAATTATCAGGGAGAAATCAATTTCATTCCATTTAACAATTCTTTCCCCTGGTGACAAATCCAACACAAGTACTGGTTTACAACTGGCCTTGTATTAAGGCTTTTCCTAAGGAAAAATATATGAGTACTAATGTATGAAAAAGGAACGAAAATAGCGAATAGACTAGCAAGGGGAATTCTCTCAAGATGCAAATCAGACTAAAAGATTCAGCAAAGAATCCACAAAACCTGTATGGCTAACTGTCTCGATGTGCGAGCACAAAAGGTGTCATCGAGGAAGGTCACGAGTATGTCTCGAAAAGAAAAGAATGGTTCCATACGTTTGCCCCACGGATTGTATCTATCTAATTCAGACATCCAATTGTAGGCTTTACAATTATCATATATTCTGGGTGTTTTGTTTATGTTTTTCAATTTGTTTTGAGTGGGCTTGTCAGGATTTCTAGCTACCGAAAGCTAATTTAGGCCCACTGTGCATGCCGAATCCAAGCATGGGACCCCTAGTTTAACGTCCCTTCCGAAGGACGCCGAGGTGAGCTGTGAGGTCAGGCCTCCGAGGCGGAGTTTGACCTCACTCGACCGAGCTTAATATCAGTCACCTGACGAAAACTGTTTAAGCCACTCGGCCACTCACCTTGCGGGTGTGATTCAAGTACTTTACAAAGGTGACTGAGAACAGAATCAATTATGTTTTAGGTATAAGAATGCAAATAAATCATTCCTCAGTTTTACCTCCATTTCACTAAAACAGAAGCGGCCAAAACGAGCAGTGACACCATCATTGCCGCTGCATAGCATGGGAAGACGACACCATCAGTTAGACGAACAAACGTGTCCAGTGGTAGATATTGAAATGCTCCTTCACATAGGTACAGCAAAGAATCGAAGTCTCTGCAACCAAAAAGGATGGCATCCAAATTATGACTTGAAGAATCTCAAAGTACTGATCCAGGGTGAGCTAGAAAAAATTCCCACTTTTGAAAATTCATGGTACCAAAAATTTCATGGTCGCAAAATGACTGAAAAAAAACCAAAACATTTATTAAATCATAAAGAACTCCTCACACAGAGCAACAAAGAAAATACAACTTCTCATTGGTGAGAGATATCTCATGGGACTGAAATCATTAGTATCTGTTTGAAAATCCATGTCTTATAACTCATAAGAGAGGTGAAACGACCATTGCATATTGTTTTGTGTGAGGAGAGTCCTTGCGATTTGATCAATATTTTAGGCCCTTTGGGTCATTTCGGAGCCATGAAATATTTGTAAAGTTGAATTTAGCTTCATTTCCAGTACTGCAAAGGAGGGGAGGAAGACCACAAAACTACTTCCGATCTTCTGGCTTTTAACTAGAATTTGAATCATTCAAATCCGTGAAGTACCCTTGGTGCTATGAATTTTCAAAACTGGGAACTTTTCACAGGCTGATGTGGTACAAAGTTATGGAAATACACTTTAAAGACTCACTGACACCCAGATTCCTTTGCGGGCAAGCTGCAAGACAGACTGGAATCAAATTTGCCTGATGTGAGAAATATGGGCAAACATTTTATTAATAAAACTAATGAGGAAAGTTTTATGTTAGTTGGCTTTTGTATTAGTTCAACTATTGCAGTGCGAATCCATGCTTCCGATCAGGCTAAGCATGCCTGCAAAGGACCCTGGGTGACAATGGAAGACATACCTTTTTGTCCCTTGTTTCCCTGCGTTCTTTGTTTTACTGACATCACTTGGTCAAAGGGACTCACAACATTACTCTTAAAAAGTGGACCCAATTTAGGCTCGCGTAAAGTGTTTCCGTATTCAACAATCAAATTGCTAGAAGTTAGTTTTCAACCAGTCAGGAGGCGCTATTTAAAGAGTCGTTGTTGTTGCATAAAAAAAGCGGATGATGAGGCCTAGACTTCTCGCAACTGCAATTGATTCGTTTTGTTTCTGCATGGGAAAATTATTGCCTCAAGTGTATGCTTTTTGCGATTTGTAGGTCAGGAAAGCATCATTCTTTGTACTAAAAGTTTCCTTTTTCAACGTTCAAGCTCTACAGACCAGACTTTGAAAGTGATTTTGTTGAGTGTGTACGGGAGCTCCCGCTAGTTTAGGCCATTTTGAAAAATTGGGCACACCTTTTAAGAGTAATATCATGAGTCCCTTTTCACCAAATAATATCATAAACCAAAGAACGCAGGGACACAGGAGACGAATAGGCATAAGTAAATTAAAATGGCACTTTAAACTAAAAGACAAATTATTGCTAAAAATAATAATGATGACATTTCCTACAAAGGAAGATTGATCAATAAACCTGCATCAAACTGGCCTTAATTTGTTCCTAGTTCTTTCACAACACAACAAATTTTGAATTTTTCGCGACATCACAATGTGCTAGAAATCGTCCCTACATTATCCTCAAATCAAAAACAATTTGATTTCAAATCGTCCCCGAATACTTTGTCCCTGAAATTTAAAACGCCATGGAGGCTCACGACAGACAAATTAAGGAACAAATCATGGACAAAATAGTGACAGTGGCCAAATTCGGATAATGCAAGGTGTACAGGGTAAGTTAAAGAAAACTTTATGCGTTTGGTGGGCTGTGAAATAAAATGTATGAGACCGATACTCAAAACTGAAATGTTAATCAATTAGTCAAAGGATAACTTGATGAGAAAAGTTTGTTTGGTAAAATCACCCATCATTTAGACCCAGGAATTAGGAAAATGCTTGTAAGGGGCATGTTTGGGAACAAGGATTCCTCATTCAATTCTGGTCCATAATTTGCTTATTATTGAAATCAAACTTCAGTCTTGGAAAAGGTGACAGTGAAACCTTGAATACCACTTGAACCGGAATGGAAACGTGGAATTTTCGATTCCCATGCAAACCCCTTTTAGGTATTTCTCTATTTGTCGGGTGTAAAAGATATGTGATTTTACCAAACAAAATTTTCTCATCTAAGTTGGCCTTTGACTGATAGATCAACGTTTCAGTTTTGATAATCAGTCACATCATATTTATAACATGGCCCGCCAAACGCCTTAACTTATTTTTGACTCACCCCGTACATTGTTGGAAACAACATCATACGGTTACATGCAAAAATGTCAGGTGTCACAACAAAAAATCTATTTTGTACCTTTTCAATGCTTCTCCGTATCCTAGCTTTGCCATAACAAACTTGAAAATGTGCTCATCAGAATCAATTTTAAGAAGCAGCTGTGAGAGAAAAATATAAGACAGGCTGAGATTGAATAACAGCATAAGGTCCGAATCTTTGCAAAACTACAAAATTGAATACGTAAAATGTTACTTCCTGACTCTTTCAACTGCATAGATCACATTTTGATATAATCATCACTTTCAAAGCTACATTTTGCAATTTTAAAAATTCTGCTAGTTTTGAAGTTGTGACGTCATCAAACTGCTAAATCGTAAACCATAAAAGCTACAGAATTTTCCTTGCTACTATCTTGTACAGCTTCAGAAACTAAGTATTTCTTGTTGTGGCTATTTTGACTTTCCTCAACCAGTTTATAAGTTTTGGTGATTCACCCTCGTCAAAGCCTCCAATATCTTTCATAAAAAAGACTGTAACTCTAAAAATGATGATGATATCAAGATGCTATTTCTGGAGTTATGGCAAACGGCCTAAATTTAAAGATACAGTCAACCCAATGTGTTCAATTAACGATGGCATTGAAGATACTGAACACTTCTTGCTGCTTTGCAATTCTTTCACAGAGCATAGACTCAATCTTCTCGCTGGTGTCAATGACGTACTCGAAGCCTACAGATACTCTGAGGCTCCAGACAACAACATTTTGCAACTTCTTCTATATGGAAATAAAAGTTTGCCCTTGGAAGCCAACAGATTAATCTTCAACGCAACGATGAACTATATCTTCGAAACAGAGCGTTTTGACTGAAGACTACGTATATCGCTTCATAGAACACCCAAACCCCTTCTGTATATGTTTGTTTTAGTAGTTCTTTGTTTTGTAATCATGCCTTAAGGAAGCTTGCAACTAAATAATCGAATTTGCAGATTTACCATGTTTGGCTCTAAATCTACCAATCCACCCATGCAATTACCTTATTTGGTTGCAGGCTACCTTTGCTTGTATCCTTATTGTCTGTTTGTATTTTTATAATTACTTTTTTCTGTAATAGTTATATGTAGTTTTATGTAGATTTTAATTACTTTTAGAATGGCCGCAGGGTAGACATAGTATTTCGCTCCCTGTGGCATCATCTTAGTAGTATTGTAACGTAGTTTGTAGGTAATGTAATCAGTAATATGTCTGTAAAATTTTTAATTGAATATAGAAAAAAAAACGGCCTAAAGTTCCCTTCTATCTATTCAATTGAAACAATCAGGCAGTGACATTTTACGCATTTGTTTTTGTACTTTTGCATTTACTTTTGCACAGATTCGAGCCCTATGTTTTGCATAACTAGATCTAACAGGTAACAAAGTTTCAAACATCTACATGCCTCAACCACTTGAAGAGTTGTACTTATTACCTCCCCCCATCCCCCCGATATATTGCCTTTGACATTGCTTTTACTGGATAAACGTCATTATCTATCGAGGCTTCGCGTGGCTGTATAGGTGGTAAAGGTACGGTCATCGAAATTAGTAGGTTCACATAAATTTCCTTAGGATTCCTGCTTCACTTACATGAAATAGCAATCCTAACAAGAACATTTATCGTAGAGAAGACTGACGGTTGCAGTTTATGAGAGAAAATCATAGACGTAGGAACCGGGGGGAACTGGGAGCACGTGCCCCTCAAGATTTTGAAATAAACAAAGAAATGCCCTCTGTATTTTTAGAAAATGCCCCCTTTTACTTAAGGAAAAAGTGCCCTCGAAGTGTCGTGCCCCCCAAGTTTGAGATGCTTCCTACGTCCCTGGAGAAAATGGTGCGCGGTTGAAGATTAAGAAGGCAAATTTTGGCGGTTTTGCGGTATTTAGGCACCCTATGATAGACCCTGGTTGTAAGCAATAGAAACCCAACATACATACCTTGACAGTAGAATTAATTGCAAATGTTACACTAAGAACGGCAATTATCAGCAGCAATAGTTTCAGAATTCGACGGAAGATCCCATGCGTTTGTCCACCATCATCCTGTAAATAGTGAAATGATAAATAAGATTTAGCATTTGGTTTTAGGCCATACAAGTAGAGGATGGTGACAGGGGGGTATGCTGGTACTGGGTACTGGTCCCCATGGTATCTGGTACTGGGGCCTTTGGTACCGGGTTCTGGTTGGCGTGAGGGTGGTACCGAGCACATTTCTAACAACTAATTTTCTGTTAAAGAACAAAGGAAATTTTCATCCCTTGTTTACAATATTATTCAAAACTAAGTCTGCAAAAAGGGAGCGTAAAGATGAAATAAAAGTTACCCCGTCTGTAGCTATTCTTTGAAGGTTTTCAGAAAGGGTGCCAATTTTGTCGCTCTTCCTAGACTGTTCGACAGTTTGTACAACGATAAGAAGCCTTTTGGCCATTGATCGTTTTTAGAAGCGGCATGTTAAGATCAGCTTTTGATTAATGCAGAAGCCGTTCTCAATCATCCAAACATTTTGTGAATAATTTTCTCAAGTAGTCTGGGGTAAGCACATTCAAAGACTTGAAAGTTAGCGTGGCTGTCTCTTTTCTTCCAAGGTTACTGATAGTTGATCAACTAAGATTCTGAATCATTGGAGCAGCAGAAGCATCTCATGAGCTGCTTATGTTATAATTCTTGCAGCTCTATTTTGGATTTTTTACAGGATGTCAAATTTTGATTCACTACAGCAGCCACAAATGGAACAAGGGCCTGATTAGTCTTGGTCTTGATAGCATCGACATTTTGTCCCAGTTGAGCTGGCTATCTGAAACCTAAGCATCTTGTATTGGTAATCATTTCAACGTGCTGATCACCAATTAAAAAAGATGGTTGAGCATCAGGCTGACTTGGCTTTTGAAATCTAACGGATATTTGAACCAGAGCCTATAAGAAGTGACTGTGTTTTCCTCATAACATTCCGAGAAAGTTTGTTTGCTTGCAACCTATCCTGTAGTTTCAGAAGATCCAAGTTTAGGACACCTTGCAGGTCATAAAAGCTTTTGAAAAGACACGAGACTTTCGCTGGGAAATAGGCAAATCATTGAAATCAGGAATAAGAATGGACAAAGACCAGAGCCTTGAGGAATTCCACAGTTAATTCCCTTCACATTAGATGATGTGCCATCTACGCCGCAGAATTGTTTGCGGTTATCGAGCCATGGTACCAAAGGCTCAAAAAGGATGGTATCCAGGGTTACTGATATCCAAGTATGATATGAACAAGTCATGTTCCAGGCCAGTCATTCCATGCATTTTCAGCTTTTTTCAGTTGGATTTCATGATCAACCGTGTCAAAAGTCTGGGGGCAACTTGACTTTCAATTGTGCGGTATTGTGCAGTCAAACAATTTTTTTTCATCTGGTTTCAGAATTCTTCCCTCAAAATGGTAGCAGGCATCAGAAGAAAATGGTAAAAAGGATACTCCAAAAGTATACACTGCATAAATCAAAAGACTGCGCGAGGCTCAGGTCTCCTATTTGGAAGAGCAAATTGATACCCTTGTACACATGTAAAATGTTGTAAGAGAGATCTTATATTTGTAACGTTTCTGAAAACTCTTGAACATGGGCCAATTTCCGAAGGCATGAAATTCGTTGTAACGCCGGTCCCCGATGACAAAATATGAAGAAGGCATGTAGTGTCCATTCGTGGTAAAATTATCTCTGTATTGGTCTAATATCCTGTTTGATTCAGTGAAGGTATCAGAAAAGTTGTGTCAAAAGCCTTATTTTCAGTCATGTCATTGGAATATGGCGATTTCAGTGGCTAATAAACTGAAAATTGGAACAATTGAGGGTCCCCCTGTACCCTATTGAAATATTTTACATTTATGCTAATTAAGAAGTGCGAGAAGTGTTTACCAACAATAATTTCTTGACATTTATTTAGACTTTAGGTGATCCCTTTCAACACTTATTTGTTACTGTCGGTACTGGCTATTTTGCTTGCGTACTTGGTACCTGGCTCCATGGTACCGGGTACTGACCACAATGGTACTGGGTACTAGGCCATCTGGTACCTGGTACTGCCCCCTTGGTACCGCGGTACATTTTACCTGTCACCATCCTCCAAGTACTGTCAGGTATCACATGAAGAACTTAGAAAGAAGACAGAAGCCCTTCTTTTGTCCCTATACAAATATCCATTGTCTTACCAGGCACCCAGGGAAGCACTTTATATATTTTGAGTACAAGGTCATCGGAAAGGATATCGATTTTCAAGATTTTGGCACAAGGAAAGTATTGATTTTCATGATTCTGGTGCAATTCTGGTGCAAGGAACGATATCGATTTTCACACTTTTGGCACAAAGCAATCTGGTTCCGAGGGCCAATTCTCTACGTCAGTATTGTGAACATTGCTATAAACATTGCAAGAACTTTCATCGCGCTTTATGGTCTGCAAACCTGGTTCGTTCCGCAATTTAAGTTCCAGTAGTATTTAACAGGGCGTTCTGACAATGCCCACGTTCCAAAAACTTTTTGATAACATTCGTCATTAGTGTGTTTGTACAATAATGTACAAACACATGTTCAATAGGTTTTGAATTGGTGATTGTTATCACGATTGCATGCTTCTCGTTGCTCACAAACGCAAAGCAAATATAAAGCGGTCAAATCCTAGAATATTTTGAAGTTTGAAATAGGCCAAGAACATTCAATCAATAAAGGAGAGAAACAATCGGTGTACAACGGTAGAAGAAAAGACGATATCTCACAAAGCAGGTATCCGTTTGGAATTTCAAACTGTCAAAAATAAAACTAGCAGCGACGTTTTCTTTTTGAGATTACCTTGTGTTTACTTGATAACAAACTACTCTATCAAGGCCAACATTCACACATTCAGTTTCAACTTCATGTATATTCTCAGCTGAAAGCTATGTGTTCAACGAATATTTTATGATACTAAATGGAACAGGTAATTAACGGCCCCTATTAGCCATGTTTGAAGAATGAGATCATGCACGTAGCTTGCTTCATAAAGTAATAGACATTTATCTGCAATTGCAACTGTTTAATGCAGGAGTTAGTTTATATCGGGTTGGCAATAGCCTAATAACCGACCCACTTGAAGGAGACCAGATTTCTTAATATATTAGTTTCATGAACATTATCGATATCATTCCCATTACCTATAAAGCAAGGGGTGATTTCTGACGTTTTATTTTGTTTAAATCAGTGGCGTAACGGAACAACTCGGGGCCCTTAGTAATTTAGCTACGTAGGGGCCCCTTGAGGCAGCAGATAGATAAAAAAGTTTGCCAAATTTCCAACATCAAAACGGTATTTCATCGGCAGAATCAACTTGAGCCCAGCACATCAAAACCCCCATAACCAGCGTCTATGGAGTTTTTTATGAAGGCATGTTTGCACAGCGAAGCGAGCTACATTTGGGGTATCCCATCGGATTTTTTGAACCATGCTCTTTAGAACATCAGAAAACGCATCTTTCGTAGAACTTTCACCATCAAATTCAGACAGGAGTAGACGCCTTACGCTGTTTTACAAAATGATGAATAACCTGATGTCTAAATATACAATGGATCCGATCCCACAACTTCAGCAATCACAGTACTCACTTCGCAATCAGGATGTCATTGGGCGAATAAGGGCAAGGACAGAAAAATTCAAATCTAGCTTTTATCCAAATTGCCTGTCTGAATGGAATGTATTATGTCTGGAAATTAGAACTGCACCATCAGTTGCTATCTTCAAGAAAAAGTTGCTCTCGAATATTCGTCCCCCTGCTAAGTCTGTCTTTGGAATTCGTGACCCAATAGGCTTATCCTATCTCATTCAACTTAGAGTGGGCCTTAGCAAATTAAAAACCTTCACAAATTTAAGCACAATTTTCGGGATACCATAAATCCAATCAGTGGCGGAAATTATGGGGGGGTTGGGGGGGGCAACTGCCCCCCCCCAATTCAACAAGACTCGGAAATTTTTGCCGTAGAAGTCGGAAATTTTGAAGGTGGGATCGAAGATGCAATGAAGAAACGAGTCGCCGTTGAGAAGGAGAAGCAAAGAGTTTATATTTTGAATGAGCAAACCAAATGCTCACGCTCTATCTGCAACATATTTTTAAGTTTTTATGCACTAACATTCCTTTCATAACGTGAAGAAAGTGGTAGGGTATAGTTTTGGTACAGTATCGAAATTTCTGGTGATTGGGAGAGGCGTTCTAAGCCACTGTAAAGGCTGGAATTTTCAAAATTTTCCTTAGGACGTTTCCATGTCTATGTTTGGAGCAGGCAATGATTGGATGGCGAGAAGCGTTTTGAGACAAAGTAGATGTTCTTTCCGCAAACTTCGTTTGAGAAGTAGCTACTACTACTCGTCAAATATTCAAGTTTGTCATTGGCAAGATAAGGGATCCAAGAGGTCTTCTTAGCGAAAGTAAATTGTGTTTGCACATGCTCAAAGAATTTCATGGGGCTGCTATTCTGCAGAAAATTGTTACAAAATTGTCAAAATCCACATTCAATACCGGTAAAAATTGGGTCGTAACATGCATTCTAAGCAAAAGTAGAGGGTGTGTCCTAAAAAATTTTTTTGGGGGGTTCGCCCCCAGATTCCTGAAAGCTGTTCGACTTACCCTTATAGTATGTCGTTGTTTTTTTCTATAAACTTTAGATAGTTGTAAAATCTGATAAACCTATTCTCTTAGCACATTTAAGGACCCTATTTACGTCAGGTCTTTCAGCAAAATACGTCGAGCAAAAGCACTTCTCCCGACTCGGAAAATTGATGGCTCTTGCCCCTCCACTCAAAAAGTTGAATTTCCGCCACTGAATCCAATGTGCCCTTAAAACGATGGTATTGAGAGTACGGAGCACTTTTTGTTGCTTTGCCCTTCGTTTGAGGTTCAACGTCGAAACCTTCTCGCTGGAGTTTTTGCATTACTTCGACCATTTAGATATATTGATCTTTCAAATGAAGTTTTGACGCAACTTTTATTATTTGGTGATAAAGGCCTCCCAAACGACGTCAACAGAAATATACTCAAGTTGACTCTACTATACATTCACACAACCGGTCGACTAAATTAAGCCAAATATAACTAAGCCACTACACCATGTTCATTTTTGTAACGTTCCCCTATCATAGAGTCTCGTTTCTCTGTTCCATTGTTCGTAATAGTTTCTCGTAATTGTATATTTAGTTGTAGTTTTAGATTAATATTCTTCATGTGGATGGCCCTGGGGTAGTCATGATCTTTTGCTCCCCTTGGTATCGTTTTGTGGTATTGTATAGTAGATCGTTCGTAGTCGTAGGTAATTAGTAAATTGTAAATTTTTATATTGAATTGATAAAAAAAAATCAGATAAAAAAGGATTGTGGTCGACGACATGCTTCCGAAGGAAACATGAAGCAGAGTTTTGGTAAAGTCATCCTCTAAAACGTTGATATTCGCTAGAAGATAGCAAGGCATTTTTGAAAAGGTTGCAATTTACACCAGTTATATAAACTAAACTTGCATTTAGTTCAATTCACCGCTGTGTTGAATTCGCTAGAAGTCTTTGGGACTCTTTGGATGGGCCCTGAAGCATTCAGTGCAAATCAATACGACACGCTGTTTCACCAAAGCTACATCAGTACATTACTGAAAATCATAAGGGGGCCCTTGGGGGCCCCTAAAGCTCGGGGGCCCTTAGGAGTTGCTCTAACCCCAACCACTGTGCGTTACGCCACTGGTTTAAATAGTAGTTGCAAGCAAATAAACTTTCTTTGAATATCGTCGAAACACAGGCTATGATTATTGGTTCGGCCCAGGTCGACATTGGAGCTTAAATTACATTCAAAAATGAAATGATTCTAATTCTTCTTAGACTTGCTCCAAGTCTCGTCCGTTCGTTATTTGGACCACCGGGCGGTAGTGGAGCGAGCGAAGCGAGCGGAACGGGTAGCGAACGAGACTTGTAAATGTTGGATGCTCATGAATAATTAATGAGATTTTTAATTGGTAGCGGTCAAGATTCTGACCGCCGCGGTAGCTTTTGAAGTTATATCTGGCCAATCAAAGACGCCAAAAAACAAAAGTAAATCGATATTGAGATAGAGGCTATTCGTGACAGGGGGGGTAGTTTTTCGAATCGAAGCTCCGTATTGAAACTTTTCGAAAAAGCGGAAGCTCGAAGTAATGTAGCTCGAAGTAATGTCGTTCGCTGCCCGTTCCGCTCGCTTCGCTCGCTCCACTACCGCCCGGTGGTCCAAATAACGAACGGACGAGACTTGGAGCAAGTCTAAATTCTTCTCTGCAGAGTCACAAAAAATCTGAAGGTCAAGGGTGAAGACGTCATCTTTAATAAAAAGGTCAAAAATCGGGGTTTCTGCGGGTACTGCTGAAGATCAAAAGTCAAACGTTACCGGAGCTAAAGGTCCAAAGTCCAGGGTCACTAATGGCAAATGTTACAGGATCCAACGATTCGTTCTTAAAAGGACATTCATATGATCCTACCTACATAGTGATATCGTTTATAATTGGCACAATGGGTATCATTTTGAACTCGACCGAATTTCACTTGATACGACAGAAATGGAAGAAAGCTACTGATTTTGAAGTGCTACTGCTAAATTTGGGAATCACCGATCTGTTAAGTGCAATCGGACTTCTCGCAATGGTCAGTGTTGACACTGTTATGTACGTCCATGAAGCTTCAAGGAAAGTGGGTTATTTGTTGGTAGCAATGGGCATTGTTGGTTATTTTTCCGCAGTCTCGATGAAGCTTGTTATTGCCATAGGAATTGAGCGTTTATTTGCAATAAAACTGTCACTGAAACGTCGCCTTTGGCATACCAATCGAAAGACCCTGTACAAGCGCATCAGTGCAGCATGGCTATTGGCCTTTATCTTTAATGCGTCAGCCTATCTCTTTGATTGCCTCATTCAAAAGTCCAAAGGCCGGAGTGCCACGATTTCATTCAACCTAGCATACGAATTGGCTGTTTATCTGACACTTGGTGCATGTACTGTACTTGTCACATATGCATGGCTGTCTCGACTTGTTATTAACAGAGAAATAAAAATCTTGAAGTTTGACACCATGGACTACAAAAAAAATCCGAAAGTCATTAGAAAAGCAGTCAGGAAAGAAAATGCAACAATCATCATTTGCAGGCTAGTTGCTGCAACATACCTTGTCTGCAACATTCCAGCAATTGTAGGGCTGTATCGTGGACAGATGGACAATGTCAGTGTTACATTATTTAATTTGAATTCAGTGATTAACCCCCTGATTTACTTCTTCAAAGGATATGTAGAGAAGCAGTATGCCAAGAAAAAACTTCCCGTGAGCTCTAGTGAAGCAGGAGGGTCAGATAATGCTTCAACGAAAGTAACAAAGTCGGAGTCATCGTTGGAAATTTCAGAATCAAATAAAGCAAATGAAGATAAGCTACCAAAACTGACAGGCAAAGATTCGGGCAGTTCAGGGGACAAAGGTAATAGTCCTTCACCGAAAACGACGAAGGCTGATTCATCTTTGGAGTCTGAAGATCCGAATACGAAGAGAAATGAAAATTTGAAACCAAGTGGCGAAGAAGCAAAGGCTTTACACAGGCAGAGGTCAAGCCTCCGTCGTCAAGGTTGACCTGTCTCTAAAAATGACACTTGTGAATGACGAATCTAGAAAGTCAAGGTACGGAGGTGAAGAACATCCAAACAAGTTTGATTCTGAAAACGGTGATACATCTGCTGCGAATGACAAAAAATCAGAAAATTTGAAATTCAAAATTGACGAAGCTTTAAACAAGCAGCTTGATCTACTGGAGAATGATCCGAGAATGACAAAAAATCAGAAAGTGCAGACTACAGAGGTGAAGGACAAGATGCAAAGTCCCAAAGAATCTTAAACTATTCAAAGTCATGTACGGAAATGGCCACAGTACATAAGGTGGTAAATGGTGATTTAGCCACAGAAAATGACTACAAATCTGATAGATGAAAGGTCATAGGAGAGGCCCATTTTGGAATCACCTGATAAGGAATTGACATTATAGCCTGTGTGCAGACTATACCCCCCTTGACGAAAAGTCTGCACGCAAACGCAAACTATTGACATTGCGCATCATTGATATAAGAGGCAAGTCTGTGAAATCAAAGCCATAAAACAATACCGAGACGCTGTAAGCAATGAAAAATAGGCAACAAATGGCAAAATTATGAATAACCATGAAGATACCCAGCTGCAGCAGTGACCTACAAGATGAAACTATGGGAGGAGTCGGTTAAACAAAACATAGCTAATAAAACCTTATCATTTTGAAAGTGCAATGTATACAGGGTGAGTAAAAAATGTTTACACGTTTGGCAGGTTGCAAAATAAAAAGTATGAGACCAATGTTCTAAACTAAAATGTTAATCTATCACTCAAACGCTTAACTTAGATGGGAAATTTTTTTGGTAGCATCACACATCCCTAAGGCCCAAAAATTAGAAAAATACCTGTAAGGGGTTTGTATGGGAATCGAAAATTCCATGTTCCATTCTGGTCCATGATTTATGTGGCATTAAAGTTTACATTGCAAGTTTGAGAAATAGAATTTTAATTTCAATAGCAGGTAAGTTATGGGCCACAATGGAATGAGGAATCCTTTGTCTGACGGTTTGCCGGTTTTCCTCCACATACACTTTGGCGCGTATTTTTGACAAGGTGCGTGCGGAGGAGAGAACACACATTTGGCAAAGCGTCAGACAGGAATGGCAGCCTGGCCATGTTTAAAACATGGAGGGGGAATCTAGCTCCGGTACTGGCTGTATTTGGTAGTAATTGCAAGGTTAGGAAGCGACAGAGTGGAACACGAGAAAATATTCATTACATCATTTTATAATAATTGCAAACTGGATTAACTACATCGGTCAAAGCACTGCGAGAGTAGCTTAGGCCTAGGCCCAATAACCCAATCTGCCTGTGTCCTTTCACTCATGTTCAAACTGGCCTAAAATCCTTGATCAAATTTTCTGGCAATCTAACCTAACAGCTGCCATAATCAAATTAAATCTGTCTAGCTTACCACCTGAACATTTACTAGGTCTTTAAGAGGCTTCCCTAGTACCATCTACACCAGCGGCTGCCATTCAGCCCTTATTTGTAGGTCTTGTATTATCACGAGGATGGATTTCCAGCAAATTTGATCAAGGATTTAGGCCTGTATTGAAGGATTTTGAAGTGAAAATTCATCAAACCATGAATTATATAATATAAATTCGCTTGTAATTTAGCGCACACAATTTTTCTTATCAAGGTTGATATGTTAGCTGTACAGGCATTGTCATTTTATGGGAATCTGATTTGAGAGCTACAGGTACAAGAAATGGGTTATTGCTGATGATTGTAATGAGTTTTGTGACCATCTCTTTTCATAATCTTATTTCTCTGTAAATGGAATCTATAATGTACTGATTTTCAGTCATTAGATGTATTTAATGTTGTACTTGCTACGAAAATTCCATTACAATCTTGCATTCTGAAGATTTGTCAGAAATCGTTTTGTCTTGGCGGTTACATTTCTTGGCCCGCTTGTTATCAATGTTGACATTGTCTAAACAGTCATTGCAACCCAGAGTCCTTTGCAGGCGACCTACAATTTCAGACTACCTGAAAATCTAATTTGGCCAAATTGAAAAGATGTATCCACTGAGTTCAGCTACTGCAATGTGGATCAATAGTTCCACTAGACTTATGACATGGAATCCCTTGTTTCCAAGTGCTCTTTGCCCTTGATGATGGCGCTTCGGTCAACAGTGACTCATACTACTCTGAAAACCTGTCCGTATTTAGGCCCAAACTCTCGGCTTCCCAGAGTACCAATCAGATTGCGAGATTTGTGAATTACTTTTGTTACGGCAAATACCATAGAATTTTCGATTTTGAAGAACCGATTACATTCGCATGAGATTCGAGATTCCAGGTCGTGCTTCGAGATTAGGGAATGCGATTCAAGATTCGAGGCCATGATTCCATCAGAATTCGATTGATGAATGCAGAAAAAATAGGATCAGCTTTTTCATTGTTGCAGTATGAGTGGGGGTTGAAGGGTTTGTGCAAGGCTAAAAGCCTGTATTTGCACAGAGCAGAAAAATCTAAAAATAGCCCATTGAAATCGATGATCCACACGTGTTGTGAATAATTGATAGCTAAAGAAACAGTGCTGTGTTTCGGCATTATCCTTGTTCTATTTATAGAGAAGCCTATTTACCATTGCACACTCCCTTTGAGCAAGGTTTATCACTGGGATACAAGGGAATCCTCGTTTCGAGTCTAATTTTCCATTTACGCCAATCTGATCAGGCAAGTCTGAAATAGACTATTTCGACAATTGAAAAAGGAGACTGGAGAGAGCGGTTTATTCTGGTAAATGGCTGCTCTGTTGCGGAGCTTCTACGAATGATAGATTTCTTTCGCAAAGGTCTCTGGGTGACAAAGGGCCTTTAAGCAAAAATTCCTCAAACAAAGGACTCGATAAAACATTGCCGGAACCATGAAGGCCTATGTTAGTGCTTTCGGGGTATGTGAGCCTGGCTCTTGTTACCCTCTTTTCCAATACTCCGTTCCGACAATTACCATGTTCAAAGTACCTTTTATGCTTTGAAGTAATGGTCGTTAGTCAGCTCGCACAATCACCGTCTGTTTCTGAATTGTTTTCGCAAAAGCTTTTCAGTTTTTACAAACAGTCAATTGTGTTGACTGATACGTGCTTACCTGATGCTGACATCAATGGAAAGGAAATCGTCATGTTTTCATACCACGGAATGTTTGATTTTGAAACGACACAGGCACAATTTCAGGCCACTGGAAAAGCACAACTCGACAAACATTCTCACTTGAAAACTCATTCAGTGTACGGAAGGAGCAGAAAAGGCAACTTCTGAAGCCAGTATGTATTTGTTTGATTTTATACTTCATATGAATGCCTTAACCTCCTTGTTAGATCCGAGAAAGCAGCTCAAAAAACCAAACCAGGCCTTGGGGCCGAGCTAACGCGGCTGTGGCTAGCGGAAAAGAAGCCAGAATAATTCAAACAGAACACCCTACAGCTAGCAATAACAACATTCAAAGAGTAGTGGGTGCAATGCGCTCTAGGGTTACTTTGTCAAAATGTTTCCAACTGTGTGGTCAACGGCTATACTTGCGTAGGCAATGGTTCATGTATGGGCCTGTACGAATCCTCTTCTAAGTCAACTGGGACATAGGCTACGTTTTTTCATTTCTTTTCAGTTACGATATATCGATAAAAATCTACAAGCCTAGGAATAAAAGACTGTAGCCATATCGTAACTATTGCTCTTCTTCCACTCTTCTTGCAGGGAGTTGTATTTACCAACAGCGAAACTCTCGACATCATGAAACTCAGAAAATAGTTAGTTAGTTGGGTGAAAAATTTGTTGGTCATCGCCTTTTGATGACGTCAGTGGACCATGCATGCAGTGTTGAGTGTTGTTTTTACAATATGAAAATAAGATCTTAATATCACACTTCATTCAACAACTCCAGCGAGAAAATCTTTTCGTTGAACATCACAATCGCTTTGTATGATGTAACGGTTCTGTGTCGCACAAGCCAGCCTCGTTTTCATTTTTGTGACCCCAAAAACTGAGAGCCAGTGAAAATTAGTGAAAGTGGAATCATCCCAAAAATCAAATTGATCTGGAAGGTTGTTCTAAGCTTTATCTTCAATTTGGTAATCATTTGGTAACTCGAATGGCATTAAAGAAATCCAGAAATCTGCGATTTGGAGGAAACACCATTTTTACGGCCAAAAGCCATGAAACCGTTCTAAAACCGAGAACAGTCAGCCCGATCCCCAAATCAAGGGTGCTGTCTCTTTGACAAACAGATCAACATGGATCTAGTTCGGGTGTGTACTTTTGGGATGCGCAGCAAGCTGCTTCTGTTTTGATTAGCGAAACAGGCGAATGGTCTGCACTGTTCTCATTCGATGATCTTTTTGCGAAAAGGATATTTTCTCAAAACAAATCCGAAAGAGTTGTGTTTGCTCAATAGAATGCAACCAAGATCAAAGCCCATTGTTGTTGTTCTTCTCTTTAGAAACAAAGATCAAGGGTGGATTCATCTAAAGATAAAGTTTAAAAGTCAAGAATCGCTACAGTTAAAGGTCAGATGTCAAGAATCAATGATGGCTAATGTCATAGGATCGAGCAGTTCAACATCAGCATTAAAAGTAGCTCCCAATACTATCCATCTCAATGTAATACTTTTAGTCATTGCTGTTTTTGCGATAATTCTGAACTTGACTGAAATACACTTGATCCGGAAGAAATGGAAGAAAGCTACTGATTTTGAAGTGTTACTTTTGCATTTAGGAATCGCTGATTTTCTCACTGGAATTGGCTTTCTTGTAATAGCCAGTCTCGGCATTGCTGCATATGCCAAGAAAGAACCAAAAAGTAATTATTACTCATTCATATCAATGGGCGTTGTGACTTTCTTTTGTATAGTCTCTACCAAGTTTGTTATTGTCATAGGAATTGAGCGTTTACTTGCAATAAAACTGCCACTGAAACATCGTTTATGGCATACCACTCGAAAGACCATGTACAAGCGCATCGGTGCAGTATGGGTGGTAAGCTTAATAGTTATTAGTTCAGCTTATCTCTCTGACTACTTCATCCAAAAGTCCAAAGGTCGAAGTGGCCCGATGTCACGCTTTCTGGCATATGCACTGGCAGCTTACCTATCACTTGGCGCATGTATTGTAATCGTCACCTACTCTTGGCTATTACAAGCTGTTGTCAAACGATCGGAAAAAAGCTTTAATTTTGACAAAAAGGACTACAAAAAGAGTCCAAACATTTGTAGAAAAGCGTTCTGTAAAGAAAAAGCAACAGTTATTGTCTGCTGGCTCGTATCTGGCACATTCCTCGTATGTAACATTCCAACCATCGTGGCATTGTATAGTGGAGAAATGAGTGGTGCTGCTGTTAGTTTATCATCCCTGAACTCCGTCATGAACCCCTTGATATATTTCTTCAAAGGATATGTAGAGAAACGGTATTCTAAGAGGAGACTGACAGTGAGCTCGAGTGACACAGGGAGCTCAAGTGAGATGCGTGAGAGTCCTTCCCTAAAGGCGAAAAATAGCGATCTGTCTTCAAAATCAGAAAATCCAAGTACAGAGAGCAACGGCAAGCTGAAACCAAATGGCCAAATGTCAGGTGGTTTAAGAGACAGAGGCCAAACATCCCAAATGAAATCTAACTCACCCTCGCAAATGGCAGTTATAAATGAAGAGAAACATGACGACTTGTCAAAATCTAATGGCCACGAATCCGGGAGTTTAAAAGACAGAGGTGAAGGATCTCGGAAGAAGATTGTTTTCCCTGATGAAAAGGGAAATTTTAATGGTGATATATCAACAGTCTATGCCAATACATCAGAAAGTTCAAGGGTCAATGATGATGACATTCTAAATACGCTTGATCCAAAAGAGGACAATCAACAGTTAGAAAGTGCAAAGTACAAAGGTGAAGAACAAGGTGAAAGAATTCCAGACAAGCTCAACTTATCGGTGGAAATGGACACAGCAAGTTTGGCTGGAAAGAATTACTTATGCGTCAACGATTACCATGAATCAGGAAGTTCAAATGATAAAGGTGAAGACCAAGGTGAAATACTCCCAAACAAACCCGATTCGTTTGTGGGTGTAGAAACAGTCGATTCGATTAGAAAGGACGATTTGTACACGATGAATGGCCACGACATAGAAGGTTCAGATGTCAAAGGTCAAAGCTCCGTATATACATCTGATAACGCAGTGAAGTTAAGCAGTGTTGTGGATACTTTAAATGGCGAAACGTTTAAAAACAGAATGCTCAAAATCATGGATGGCCATGAAGAAACCCACCTTTGAAAATGAAGTGAACGCGATTTGAAACGATAAGAGAGTTCACTATACCATCAAACTGAGCAAATTGATCCTCATTATGGTACAAGGGCAACAGTTTTTACCCATGGGGTGCCTAAAAGAGATCCCACGAGGCCATGCACACATTTTGGTAAAATGTCAAAGGCCAGAAATCGCGGGTGTTCAAATTTGTCAACTGTCAGAGGTCAAAAGTGAAATTTTAAAGATGTACAACCGATGGTGATAAATCTCAAAATAAAGTAAACTTGGCTCTTATAAGTAAATAGATCAACTCGCATACACAATCGTGGGTAGGGGTACACAAAATTTCAGACTCTCTAACAATAAAATTCGGCTTACGCGGAAACGATAGATCCATACTGCAACAAAGTTTCACATCAGTCGAGTTACTCTATCAGTTTAACTACTGCATTGTGTATGTATTGTATTTCCAGCATTGTTGAGGACACCGAGGACTGTCCCTTTTGTCTGAACCTTTCGTTTTGTTGGCAATGCTCAAAGCAGATCAACAGCCGAGGAACCTATTACCATGCGCGAGAATCTCTTTGTTTCTTTGCTAATCCTTGTTTGGATTGTGGTTGGATTCTCTGCCCACATTCTTTCCACAGACCAAACGTGCTTTCTGCCCGTGATCACAGGTTTCCTTTTTGGGGTATAGCCGTTGCTTTGAACATTGATGATTCGTATCCCTAACAAAGCTGACATGCTTAGCCAATGCATACCTTTTTATGTCCTCTTCTTGCCATCATTTTCATGCCACTGGCTAAGCATGCCGGTTGAAAGAGCCACTTTACAGTAAAAGCGGAAAAAGCGGTAAATGTAAATTCGGAGATTACTTGAAAATAGATTTTCATGAATAGATGACTTTTCGAATATTGCTTTTTTGTTAGTTGCTTACGTCCGATTCGAATGCTGCTTCTGTTGGGCGGAGCGTATGAAGGATTACAATAGGAACTTCTTCCCTTCGAAGCCACAATGAATAAGAATGTTCAACGATCTCTTAATGCAGGGAAAACAAAATCGAATGAAGATTCGATTCTATTTTGAATATTGACGACATGGGTGGTACGCTTCTGCTGCTTTCACTGTAATTGCTTCCACTTTATTCGGATATTGCTTTTGTTGAGCAGAGCATAGTGGATTACAATAGGGGCTCTTTCCGCCCGAATCCACAATGAATAAGATTATTCAAGGATTTCTTCATGCAAAGAAAACAAAATCTAATGAAGAAATGATTCTGTTATGAATATTGAATAGTGTGCTGAAAATCTGTCTATGATTTTTGGGTCTGTTTTCTTCTAGTACCTTATTATTGAATAATGAGAACATAGATGGTACGCTTGTTCCATTTTGACTGTAATATTCTTGCATTATCATCACTTTCTGCAAATGATGTCATAATCGTGTTCGTAAGTATGCCAGTATGCCAGTATGCCAGTATGCCAGTTCCTATTGTTCGTAAGTATGCCAGTATGCCGTAAGTAAGTAAGTAATCGTGTTCGTAAATCACTCACTAAGTATGCCGGGTGAAAGAGCCAGTTAAAGGCACACTGTCGTGGTGCTGATTGGATAAACAAGACAATCAAGAAGAAATGAATTAGGCAAGGTTCAGTAATTTCGCCGTACCTTGAAATTCACGAAGATGATAATGATCTGATTCCCTTTATTCTCGAAACAAAGTATGATCCAAGAGCACAAAGGCTTGGTAATTACTTGAAGGCGAAAGCTTTGTTTTTTTTATTTCAACATCACAACTAGCCAATAACAACCACGACAGTGTGCCTTTAAAGACCCATTGCTAACCATGATCCTTTGTGACGCCAAAGGTGACTTTCGTGTTATCTGACAGTCCTTTTTGGCCTAAATCCCCTTTGTCTTGCTTTTCAATCGCCGCACGAAGGATCATGGTTAGCAATGGGTCTTTAAATATTCATGCCACTGCAGTATTTGTATTTGATAATCATGTTTCTGTAATCAAGCAAAGTTTATAGGAAACAGAATTCCATAATACATTGTAGAAACTACAAGGCGAGTCAGGAACATGTTTAAACACTTTTGAGAGCTCTCAAACCTTTTCTCAGATTCCTATAAATTGATAATACCTGTGCAGCTATCATGTCAACAAGAAAGAAAATTGCCAGCAGATTTGATGAATGATTTAGGCCCGGTTTGAAAGATTTTGCGATGAAGAATTTTTAAAGCTGATTGTAATCAGAGAAAGATACGATCAATTTTCACAAGCAACATTTTTGAATCTGAATGGACACGTTAGCTTCATAATTCGTATTGTAATGCATCGAGGTGTCCCAAAACAAGTGCCCCTACTGAAAAAAATCACCAAAACCCGATTATCAAACCCAAGATAAATTTCCTCTTTGACCTCTTTTGTCCGTGATGCAAATGTAATTAATGATAATGAAGGATTCTATTTGTTATTTAAAGAGTATAAAATAGTCCTCCTGATAATAGTCAAGTGAAAGAAAGTCGTAGTATATCTCTTGTTCCACGATGGGGAACCCATCAAAAAGTACATTTCATCTGCCAAATCAATTACCACAACATGATTCTCTCTCCCTCTCTCTATGTGCCATGTCCTCTCAAGACGTGGACGATCATGGCTTTCCACAGCATCCTTTCCTTTGTTCTTTTTAGCAGTTCTTATTCTTTCATTCCCCCTGTTTGTCCTTCAGGTACATGTTCTGCCATCTATGTGCTCAAAAGAGACTAGTTTGAGCACATTTAGCCAATTACTTTCTCCGTGGTCTTCCTCTGCTCCCTCTGCTTTTCTTCCCTTCAATGCGTCCCGTGAGCGTTAAATTCTCCACACTTTCTTTCTCATTAAACATTCCCAAAAAATTCCAACTGCCGTTTTCTAACTGCTAGCAGCAGTTTCCTTTCAGTTCCCATTTTCTTTAGAACTTCTTCATTTGTAACGTGGCCTGCCCATGGAATCTTTAAAATGCGCTGGTAAAACCACATTTCAGCTGCTTCAAGTTTGCTCCTCGCGTTGCTCCTCATATCTGCTGAAACTGTCCAGCATTCATTCGCAAATAGAAGATTTGTCGTTACATAGCAGTCCAGCACTCGTTTCCTTGTTTTAATTGTCATCTTTCGATTTGTCAATTTGTCAGTTTCTTAACTTAATTTTTGGAAAGCATCTTTCGCTATGATTGCCTCAAGGAAATGGAGCCACTAAGTTGGCTACTCACAGAGCCAAATGAATTGCCACATCAATACAAAGAACAGCTGTTGCTGAAAAATCTTACACATTTTTATCCAAATCAGGTGTCGTAGGACTATGGGGTCTGCAGACTCGACTCTAATGGTCCTTCGTTCCAGCAATAATAAATGCATTTCAAATATTAGTCATTTGTCTGCTGACACAACAACTGCTGTACATTGTATTGTTTCATATGAAAAGAGAATAAAGAGATGATCTCACTACGTTTGAAATATGTGTTATTTATGTGTCACGCCTGGCTAACGCTTGCGTAAGTACAAAGCAAAAAGATGGTCTTTCAAATTCCAATGTTTTGAAATGACACAGCACATCAACCAAGGAACAACGAGAAAGCGTTAACCCAAATGCTTGAACGACAACTCATTCTGCGGAAGGACAAGGAAAGACAAGTTTTTAAAGCGGTATGTATTGGCTTGGCTGAAATTTTTAACTTTATTCACATTACATTTTGAGAAGTTTCTTCTATCGCAGGGGAATGTATTCTACAAAATAAACAAAGTCGGTAACACGAATGCAATGGGATGCACTAGGCGGAAGAGAAGAGAAACCAGAAGAAACATTTTACTAACTTCAGGCCTTCAGTATCAAGACATCAAGACAATCTGAAATTTTATCTTATCAATGAACTCGTACCACGAAACTTTCTTCAGACCAGTGAGCAAAGAAATGTAGAAAACGAAAATTACTGGCTTGTGCGAAGGTATAGGAAAGGACTATAACGATTTACAGGAACCATACAGATGGATAGACAGTTCCTGATCCGGGGGGGGGGCAAAGTACATTTTTCCGACGGGGCCGTACCGTTTTTCAGGGTATCGTTTTCGCCTATTTTTTGCGGAACGGGGTATCTAAGGAAGGCAATTTTTGTGGAGCCGGGTAAAAAGATTTTTGTGGGCTCATCCCCGTACAAATTTAGATCAAGCACCCCCCCCAGATTTCTGATCCTAGCTGTTGAACCAATGGTATTGTAAGGACCTACGGTAGCTAACTGATTTGAATAACTGCAGAATATTTCATAAATGCTACCCTTTGGGGAGACTTACGTTGATCCAAACTTACATGACAGCTCACTCAAACTGACATTGATTTCATACGGCTGTTTGTTGTATGCCAGGACCTCGCATCATTCCTGGCCCTGCAGCACCCTAAAGACTGTGCCATATCTCTTATTGCATGATTATAATTTTAGGCAGCAACGAGTATTTACAGCAAAATTACTTACAAGTGACCACATTCTCGCAGTCGAATCCGAGGGGAATTTCACTCCCAAAAATCTCGTACACCGTTGGCAAAAATCCTTTTGTTTTCAAGAAAAATCCATCAAAAATCCGCATAAATCCTTTTGTTCTGAAAAACTCTCGTACGCCTTGTCCAATGAATGAAGTGCCCCTCCGTCGAATCCGGTAGACGAAGTACACCAAAAATTAAATTTGAAGATAGATTATGTAAACTATGCAATGCAATGCAGAAGCTGTTGAAGATGAAATGCACTTTAGCTCCCCGGGGGGGGGGGGGGCGTACATGACTTGCGGATGGACGGGGGTCTGCCGCCCGGTTTTCAGGAAGGTACCCTCTTCAAATTACCGAAACTTGCTGTCATACTAGCCTGCGTGCAGACTCTACCAGCTGCGCATCAGCGACCAAATCCTTGTTGTGAGCATGTGAGTTCATGAGAAACATGGAACCTTTCCTGATTGGCTGACGCATATCCCCTTTCTTTCATGAGCGTCTCTGTCTTTGTTCGAGTCTGCAGGTATTTAATTAGCTCTTACATGGACAAAGCTGGCCAATGAAACTTTATTGTGTATGGGTGTTATGCCTTCCCACTCTATAGGTCGCTCTATTGAATCCAATTCAATGAATTGGTTCCTCTAGAGAGGGAATCGCGCGTGGCTCAGAACAAGGATTTGGTCGCCGATGCGCAGACTCTACTGGAGGAGAACCTCTCTGAAAAGAAGTCAGTAGAGTCTGCACGCAGGCTATGTCATACCCACTTTTATGATGAATTTTGGCGGAAAACACCCATTTTTTACTATTTTTCGCCAATTTCTGGAAAACCCACCCATGTTTATGGAAAATCTGCCGAAAAAGGGACCCTTGTCTAGAGAATGTTTGGCCCAAAAACCCACCCATGTGGGCGGCACATACCCGTACCCTCAACATGTTATGTACCCCCCCCCGAGTTTAGCTCGGATTGCACATTATACAGCCAAATTAGAAGAGACTTCTTTTAGAAAAATATTGCAACTTATTCCCAATTATCAGATTTCTGAACATGCCTGACAAGTTTAGATTTCTTCTCTCCATCCCAGAACTGGCTGTCATGAAAGAAATCATTTCATATTTATTCAACCTGTCAAACATTCGGGCGTAGAAGCTCATCGTTGCACCCCCTTTGTAAATTTAGTTACCTTTAACAGTATTTAATTAGTTTAATGTATTCTTGTTTTGTTTTGTTACTCTACTTAAACTTTGCTTAAATCAACGCAAATGATCAACGTTGTTATGCCAACAGCATTCTGACGGAAAGGATCATGGTAGCACAAGATCTCAGTGCTTATCAGCGGATATCAGCCTTCAGCGGGTTGCAAAGTATCCACCACCAAAACTGAGTTGATCGAAAGGAATTATATCAAATTTATGCAGACTTCAAGATCATCCATGAACAACTCAAACACCCCTTATTCAATTAGAGTCAAGAGAAGAAACTGGCCTTCCGATTCTAGGCATCTTTAGGTTCAAGCCCAAAAGCAGATCTTGTTTGAGTTTTAGTGTGAATTTTTCTTAACTCGGTTGGTGGAAGGGGCATAAAAGGTCCTTCCCCATATCACCTCTACAACTGGAGTGTTCATGGCAATCAAACTTTACAAATGTGGCAACACGTTGAATAAATTGTGAATCTAAACACAATCATTTGAGATAACTAGTCTCATGACCTACTACTAGGCAATGTGAAAACAGTGGAAGCAAACTGATTTTGGTTCTTATTTTCACTCCAAGGGTACAAAGGTCAAAGGTCAATAAAGCTACATTTGAAGGTCGAAAGTCAAAGGTCACCAATGGCAAATACTACAGGATCCAGCAGCTCATCATCAGCATTACTAGCAGCTCCAAATACTATAACTTACATGACAATAACTTTTATCATCGCTATTTTGGCCATAATTTTGAATTCAACTGAAATCCACTTGATTCGGCAGAAATGGAAAAAAGCTACAGATTTCGAAGTGCTCCTTCTAAATTTAGGAATTGCTGATCTTCTCAGTGGGATTGGCTTTGCAGTGTTAGGCAGTGTACGTGCTGTCAATTATCCCACGAAACCTTCAAGCGCAAGTCACTCGTTGGTAGCATATGGTCTTTTAGGCTTCTTTTGTGTAGCCTCGGCAAAGCTCGTTATAACAATAGGAATTGAACGTTTACTTGCAATAAAACTGCCACTGAAACATCGTCTCTGGCACACAAATAGAAAGACCATGTACAAGACAGTCATAGGAGTATGGATTGCAAGCTTTATATTCATCAATTCTGTGATCATTTCTGGTTACTTAATTCAAAAGTCCAAAGGGCAGAACGCAGTGGTGTCACAAAATTTAGGATATGCATTTGCAGCCTACTTGACACTTTGTGTATGTACTGTATTTGTGACTTACTCATGGCTGACACACCTTGTTATCAAAAGAGCAACAAACCTGCTGAACTTTGACAAAAAAGAATACAAACAAAGTCCTAAAGCCATCAAAATAGCTGTTAAAAAAGAAAGAGCGACAATCATTATTTGCAGGCTGGTTGCTGTTACATTCATTGTGTGTAATGTTCCGATTGTAGTGGCATTGTATCGTGGAAAATTCGACAGTGTAAGTATCAGCTTAGCAAACCTGAATGCAGTCATAAACCCCCTGATTTACTTCTTCAAAGGATACACAGAGAAGTGGTATGCCAAGAAAAAACTGGCAGTGAGCATGAGTGACACAGGGGGTTCCAATGATAACCTTGATAGTCCTTCACCAAAAGTATTCAAGTCTGAGTCCTCTATAAGCATGAAAGAAGTAAATAAAGTAAAACAAGATAATTTATCAAAACAAAACGGCAACGGGTCAAGCAGTTCAAGGGACAAAGGTGAAAGGCCTGTAAATCAGTTTGAGTCAACACACAAGGCAGGAGATGACAACGTACTTGTGCCCAATGACCAAGAATCAAACGGGTCGATGAACCAAGACGAGGAGCGCCAAAATAGCCTCCAGTCTTCTGTAGAGGGGGAAAGGGAGCATTTTGTGGAAATGGTGATAGAGAATGACCAAGAACAAAGAATCTCAAAGGACGTAGGTGAAATCTCAAAGGACGTAGGTGAAGAACACTTGGGAGAAAAACTTGATCTATTCATCGACGTAGCAACAGTAAATTTAAACTTGGTAAGCCGGTCACCGACAACAGCCAAGACTGATTCCTCTTTGGTATCTGAAGATCTAGATGCACAAACAAGTGGAAACTAAAACCAAAAATGAATGAACAAGAATCAAAAGCTTTCAATGGCATACGTTACGCTCTATTCATAACGGTTTACTTATCTCCGAAAAAGGCTCTGAAGACTCCGGAAATTCAAAGTACCGAGTTGAAGGACCACTGAAACGGTTAGATTCTGAACAATGTGATATGCCTAAAGTGACGGCAAAAATCAGTCGAATCAAAAGTCGAACTTGACAAAACCTTAAAAAGCCAGATACAATACAGAATGGTTAGCAATCAGAAACAGTAAAGTACAGAGATGAAGGACAAGATGAAAGGCCCTAAGGAATCCTAGTAAAATTAAAGAGGCACTAACGCAAAATTTTTGCATCCGAAAATTGCCGCGAGAATATTCGAATATTCGAAATATAGTCACGTAGTCTTTACCCCCCCCCCCCCCCCATGGAAGGAAAGTTATGAGACTGCGAGAACTGGAAAGATTATTTTTAATATCCTACTTTTTATCTGGTCTGCTGCGCGGAAACAAAGGATTCTACGTCACTTGGCGGTTTTCGGTCAACGAATCTTGCATCGGGCTATTCGACTGATGTGGGCCTTTGTTTATCTATCATCACGTGCAATCATCATTTGACACAAATATTTGCGCACAAAAGGTACATAATCTCTACACAACCCGATTAGCATGCCTTCGGCGGATCATTTGTTGATGTCATTTTTTGCATTAGTGCCTCTTTAAAGGTAATGTGACCATGTAAGTACAGCTGCGTGTACACTCTGTCAAAATATGCTGACATGGTGCTGACGAAGACCCTCAAACAGCGCACTGTGATTGGTAGAATTTAACCGATCAAATTCAAACTAATGGTTGAATTTCAAAACGAGGCTGCTTGCTGTGGTTCATCTCTAAAAGGAAAGCCACAAGTAAATCATCATTCATTTTCATTTGTTTCACATCATTTTAACTCGCAAAAAACCCTTTAGCAATTAATATAAAAAACTTACTTACAATTTTAAATCTAAAAATCAGGTTACTAAAGAGCCTAAAATCCTTAATTCCTAACCTGGTTGTTCTTGGGAGTCATGTTTTAAAAGGAGTCTAGCCCTTCAAGTGCGTTCTTAGCCAGGGGGGGGGGTACTTGACTAGGGAAATGACGGGGGTGTGTGGCTGACCGCTCAACACCCTGTACCCTGTCGCATAAAAAATTGCCCAGAGGTATACCCTGTCGCATAAACATTTTACCAAAATCCATTGTTTCATGATAACTCTAAAATGTGTGCTTCAACATGATACCCTGTCGCATAATTTTCTTATCAATTGTAATACCCTGTCGCATAATTTTGATCAAAAAAGGACACCCTGTCGCATAATTTTTACCGTAAAAGGACCCCTGTTGAGCGGCACATCCCGTCAAGTTAAGTATGGGAGTACCCCCCTGGGGGGGTTTTAGTTGTTGTTTAAAACGATTTAAAGTCGGTAGCTCACGAATAGTGGAAGGTGTATCATTCCAGACCTTCAAAGATGCATAGTGAAAAGTCTTTTTTAAAAATTCTATCCTGCATCTACGGATTTGAAGATTTCAATTTGCTTCCGTTCATCCCGGCTATCGGAAAACTGCATTTGCCATAGTGATTACATGAAATTTCACGTGAAATTGGTATGCCCCCCTGCAGAAAGCTGCTGTACTTACGCGGACACATTACCCTTAAGCTCCTGTCTAGTTACAAAATTGTTGAGCCACCCCCAGATTTTCAGTTTTTTTGCCCCTGCTTTCCCCTTTCCCCCTAGTCAATATTGCAGTGCCACAAAAAGTTGACGAATGACGCGTGTCATCTCGATCAGGTACTTTCTTCAAAACGGCATTAACACGGGGGAAAGGGGGGACGAAAATGTCATTTTTTCAAGGGTGCAATTTTGTAACTGATTGTAGAATGGACAGAGTAAAGGAACGAGAAAGGATGACTTATTCATTTACCCACAGAAAATGACCGCAAATCTGATAAATCACAGGTCATAGACGAAGGTTCCTTATAAAACATCTGATCAAGAACTGACATTACGCATTTTTGATCCACCAGACAACACAGTAAAATCAAATATTTCAAATGACACTAAAAGCAACGATATAATGCCGAAATCATGGATATACATGAAGACACCCAAATGTGAAAGAGATCTGCAAGATGTGGACTTGCAACAAGTCTCTCTCTCTCGCTTTTTTTCCTTCTCCCGTTTTTGTCGCGAGAGAGACTTGTTGCAAGTCCATGCAAGATGAAACGATGGGAGGGGTCGGCAAAATACAACAAAACAAATTAAACCTTCTTACCTTGAAAAGGCAATTTATATCGTGTAAGTGAAAAATTTTGCGATGGTAAAAAAATCTGTATTTGTGAAACCATTTATCAGATTCTTATTATAAACTGACAATACTTGTGTAGCTGATACATTAAGTTAGATTAGAACATATAGTTTGAAATATGGTTCTTATAAATCTGAGCGTAGGGCTCGAATCTTTGCCTTATCGATTCAACTGATTGGATCGAAGGGAACTTTAGGTCATTCGCCATGATTCCAGAACCGGAGCATTTTTGATATCATCACTTTTTTCAGAATTATTGCATATCTATTAAGTCTGAGTTTTGACGTCATCAAAATGGTCATCAAAAAATTGTGGCGTCATCAAATTGTTAAATCGTAAGCCACAAATGCTGTAGACTTCAGTTTGCTACCATCGTGTAGATCTTCTAAAACTGACTATTTCTTGTATTGGCAATTTTTGAGTTTCCCCAGTCTATTTACAATGTTTGTCAAAGTTTTTAATGTACTCTATTGTATAAAATCACTTGATAAGCAAATGCCTAAAAGAATTTTCTCTGTAATCTCTTTTGTGAATGATCCTAATATATTTCAAGGTGTCAACGACCTCATACATCTCACCCGGTGCGGTAAGGCTTTGCGGTCTGCAGACCTGGCTCTGATGGTCCTACGTTCCAGTAATAAGAAGGCACATTTTGAAATAGTCATTAGTCTGGTCTGCTTGTGCAGCAATTGCTGTTGTTGTTTTTGTTGTATTATGTTGTCCATGTTACGCTTGGGTTATGCTTACGTAAGTACAATACAAAGCAAATATGGCCTGAATTCAGATTCTAGAATGTTTTGAAACGGCCAGGCAAATCGTGAACGAAGAGAAACAGTTCGAGCTCTCGAAAACAAGGCCGGAACACGATAATCCATGTTGAAGGAAGCAGGAAGGACAAGTTTTTAAAAGGTATGTATTGACATGCCTGCAATTCTGAGCTTTATGAAAATTACACCATGCAGAGATTTTCTGTCGGGAGGAGCACAAAATTTGCTCAACGAAATAAACTGAGAGGCCTAACACGAAATCATTCAAGTGCAGGGGGAAGCAAAGGAAAAATCAAATTGACTTCAGAATCAAGAAAACTTTCTGGGCTGGGGCTAGCGTGAGTCCTTGGGGAGGAAGGAGTCCCCACAATTTTATTCTGACAGAATTTAGGGGTCATCGACAAACAATTTTCATCGCCGTTAACTGCTTGACCCCCCTCCCCCCTTCTTAACGGACCACTAAGTTCATGGCTACATTTTCTCTCGTCGCAAGCGTCCCACAGACTCTCGTTATAGGCCTATTTTGTGTCCTTGGTTGGGGCCTAAGCCTACTGCAGCTTCTTCGAGCAGATCGCAACATCAAAATTAAGTAGCGTGAGGCCGAAAACTTTACTGCTACGAGTTATTCTTTCAGGATTGATAATGAAATATTCCTTATTTCAATTTTAGTCACAAAAGTCAAAATTTTAACGGATTTGAGCTGGACCCCCTCCCCCCCTGTTGTATTTTGTGTTTATTTCATGACGGCGATAAGTTCCAAATCTGAACGCGTGGTCCTGGTTCGTGTTTAGGATTAAGGGCGTAAGAAAAGAACTCGAATTAAGGTTTAAATGTCACTCTCTCTTTATCAACGAATAATAACATGTTTAATTTCAAATGATGATGCGTATAATTATAATGTCCAGTCCAGTTCAATTAACGGCGAATGCGAATGCGAGTGTCTCATGAAGGTTTTTCGAACGAATACAACTACGACGACTGACCTTGCCACAGGGCGACCACCCTAAGATCATAAATCTAACACCCCCTAACGGCCCAATTCCGTTAACTGTGACGAAAATCGTTTGTCGATGACCCCTTATCCCCCAAAATTTAGTCCTGGCTCCATCCCTGAAAACCTTAAATTCTAGAAAATTCTATCGCTGACTTCGTGTAACGAAACGTGCAAATGATATGACTGATAAGGTATTTATATTTTGCACCAATCAATTTGATTTTGCGTTGACTTCACCCTCTGAACCAGTGTCAAAATTCTTGAATCAACAATGTCTCCGAAAACGAAAATTAAAAGTCATGGAAGAACTAGGCTATTCTGGACATACTCAAGGTCCTGCGCTGAAAAATTCCAGGGGGAGGGGGGCACTTCGGCCACTGCCGATACCGATACCAGCCATGAATGCATAGGGGTAAGGGGCGAAGAAGCAAAATTTTCCAGCGATAAAAACATCAACAACAACAGCAACAACAACAGTTGCTACAATATGTGTTTAATCTCTGCATTATATGACAAAGCTAACTCCTCATTAACAAAAATTTAGCGATATTTCGCAGCATTTCGCGGTCCAAACTTGCAATCAACGCAATCAGTGAACATCACTTACAACTATGCCGTAAACTAAGCAGATGTTGTTTGAGTTTTTGTGTGAATTTTCCTTATACTGGTTGGGGGAAAGGGCTTACATGGTTACAGGGTGAGTGGCCGAGTGGCTTATACAGTCTTCGTCAGGTGACTGAAGTTAAGCTCGGTCGAGTGAAGTCAAACTCCGGATGGGTGACCTCGGAGACCTGACCTCACAACTTACCTCGTCGTCCTTCGGAAGGGACGTTAAACTAGGGGTCCCATGCATGGATGCGGCATGCACAGTGGGCCTAAATTAGCTTTAAGTAGCTAATGGTAACTAAACGTTACAAATGTAGCAGCAAAATGATGATTTCAAACACTATCATTTAAGCATACTGATCACGTGACCTCCTGCAAAGCAACGTACAGGGTGGAGGCAGACTGACTTCATTTTTATTTTCACTCTAGGGTTCCAAAGATCAAGGATCCGTACAGCTACAATCCAAGGTCAAAGGTCGAGAGTCAAAGGTCACGCATGGGGAATGTCATAGAGTCTAGCGGTTCATCATCAGCAATTCAAGCATCTCCAAATACTATAAGTTATATTACAATAACTTTTATCATCGCTATTTTGGCCATAATTTTGAATTTAACTGAAATCCACTTGATTCGGCGGAAATGGAAAACCGCTACCGATTTTGAAGTACTACTTCTGAATTTAGGAATTGCTGATCTTCTTAGTGGAATTGGCTATGGTGTGATAGCCAGCCTGAGTGCTGTTGCCTATACCAAAAAATCTTCAAGGACAAGAGAATTCTCGTTGGTAGCAGTTAGTATTCTGGGCTTCTTTTGTGCAGCATCGGCAAAGGTTGTTTTAATAATAGGAATTGAGCGTTTACTTGCAATAAAACTGCCATTGAAACACCGTCTTTGGCATACAAATCGAAAGACCATGTACAAAAGGATCCTCGTACTGTGGACTTCAGTTTTTATATTCATCAATTGTGCGATCCTTTCTGATTATTTTATTCAAAAGTCAAAAGGGCAAAGAGCAGTTATGTCACGAAATTTAGGATATACACTGGCAGCCTACTTGACACTTGGTGTATGTACTGTATTTGTGACCTACTTATGGCTGTCTCACCTTGTTATTAAGAGAGCCACAAAACTCTTAAACTTTGACAAAAGGGATTACAAAAAAAGTCCTAAAGTCATCATAACAGCTGTCAAGAAAGAAAAAGCAACAATCATCGTTTGCAGGCTAGTTGCCGCAACATACCTTGTGTGTAATGTTCCGATTGTGGTGGCGTTGTATCGTGGAAAATTCGACAGCGTAAGTGTCAGTTTAACAAACCTGAATGCAGTCATAAACCCCCTGATTTACTTCTTCAAAGGATACGCAGAGAAGTGGTACGCTAAGAAGAAACTGGCAGTGAGCATGAGCGACACTGGGGGTTCAAGTGACAACCTTGATAGTCCTTCACCGAAAGTATCGAAGCCTGAGTCATGTTTAAACATGAAAGAAGTAAATAGAGTAAAACAATCAAAAATCGAAAATATCAATATCGAAAATAGCATATCAAAAATGAATGATCATGGGTTAGGCTGTTCAGGGGACAAAGGTGACAGGCCTATGAACCAGTATGATGCAACACATAATACTGGAAATAGCAACCTATCCAGACCAAAAGACCTAGAGTCAGAAAGTTCAAGGATTAACGACGAAAAACACGTAAACAATCTTCAATCTTCTGAAGAAAAGAAAGCAGAAACTATAGCAGGAATTAGTGATTTATGCTTACAAACTGACCGGGAATCAAGGAATTCAAAGGGCACGGGAGAAGACCAGGGTGGGACACTTCTCAACAAACTCGACTCAGTCATGGATGCAGAAGAAGTGAATTTGGCAAGAAAGGATGACTTACGCACAGAGAATGACCACGAACCAAGACGTTCAACAGACAGAGGGGAAGACCAGGATGAAACCATTCTAAAAAAACTCGATGCAGTCATGAATGTAGAAACAATGAATTTGGTAGAAAGTGGTGATTTATGCGTAGAAAATAATCATGAATCGCGAAGTTCATCAAATAATAAAGGGGCAAAGCAATTTGAAGTAATCATAAACAAGACTGATCTATTCGGGGATATAGAAATAGTAAATGTTGTTGGAAATGGTGATCTGTGCACAGAGACTGACAAAGAATCAAGAAGTTCAAAGGTTAGAGGGGAAGAGCAAACGGAAACACTTGCAGACAACATCAATTTATTCGCAGATGTAGAAACTGCAAACATGACTGCAAATGGTGATTCATGCACCTTGAATGGCCAGGATTTTGAAGGTTCAAGTGTCAAAGGTGAAAACTCCTCAGTCAAGCCTGATAGTACCGTAGGAGTAAAAATTACGAATGACAATGAACATGATGAAAGTTTCAAAGCAACTTCTGGATCCAGGGGGAATATTGATGGATCTGAAAATACTAGGCTTTGAAAATATTCCATGACCCAGCAACTGAACAACGAGATTAAACGTCGAGATGGTTCAGTCAACCAGCAAATATTTAATGTTAAACTTCATAATAAGTGTAAGATCAGCGGAGACAGATAAGTTCTAGAAGGTGAGGATAATATTTGAAGCAATCTTCTTACTGAATAGAAAGAGCAATTTCGAACTTAGATCAGAAAGTACCGTACTAAAATTCAAACCAATGGACGCAGAAGTTTTGAACCCCTTCTCGGTAACATTCTATGTTTAACCTCTCAACGACTGAACTAGACAATGGTATGTTGTTCAGAGATGGGAGATCAGAGGTCAGAGATGAGAGATCAAATAGAAACAGAAAAGCAAAGGTGACAAATTAGCAAATAAGATAAAAATTCAGCTGTTTTTAACTTGTAACAATAAATGCACACAGCCGTCGTTCATTTTACAGCTCAATGCTCACATCATCGTGTTGTGTTGTTGGTGTCAATTTTCATTTTTACATGTTTATATCGATTCACATTCAGTTTCGAATATATCGAGTCCGTGCTGATACATCGTTGGGTTTTCTTCTGTTACCCCTACTCCCCTACTGGCTCCCCTTCGTCTCCCTAACACTGCTGAAAGCTGCTTTTGAGCAGCCTGCATTCCTGAGCTCAACACCCAGGGGGAGGGCCAACTGTCATATATGCTGGTACGGAATGTGACATTTTTTGGAGTGACTTTTCGAGCAGAAAATAAATTTTGGGGTATCATTTTTGGTAAAATCACAAGAAGTCATAAATTTTGGGAGGTCATTTTAGAAAAATAACTCTTCAGGGTATTGATTCTGATCAAACTTCACTCACTTGGTTAAAATTTTGGATGGTTGTCACAATTTTAGGGTATAGTTTTTCAATGGCCTGTAAATTTTGGGGTAAATTTTGGGGTATCGTTTTCACGAAAATTTATAGATTTTAGGGTGTGATTTCAGACGTCAAATGGCACACCCCCGTCACCCGCCTATTGAAGTTACCCCTCCACCCGGGGGGCTCAACATCAACACTTGCTTGTGCCAAGATGATGAAACAAGATACGTAAGTTAGGAGAGGATGAAAAAATTACCAGTCTATCCTTGTACAATTTCATCTTGCTCGCGCTAGGAGTAACCTTTGTTTGACAGTACAGCCTGATTTTTACCCGGCGGGTACTAACATTATGGCCTGAGAGGTGGTTCTAGTCGGTTTGAGGGTCGTACCAAATGGCTGCCAAATGGCCACCAAATGGCCCAATTTGTAAAACACATACTGCGCGTCTTTTGGACACCTTGATATCAGGCTACTGAAATGGAGTCCATAATCTTGGCTAAAACGCCCAATGAAGCAAAACCTGTGCTATAATATCTTGAGAGTGACGTGTCGCAATAATTTCAGCAAATAAACATATATTTCTGTATCAATTATACTAAAATACCAGGATTTGAATAAACTAAATGTATCGGGCATAAGCTTCATCAGTAGAGTTGTGGCGCAGTTGCGACTTGCAGCCAGAACTGTCAGGCGGGCAGCGTTCATTACATGGTAGGAAACCACCACTTCAGCATCGTGACAAGGCATCACGAACTCAATCAGCGTTTAACTAGCAAAGGCCCTAAATCTTTGAATTGGTGTAAAAGGCGGGTGTAAAATTTAATGACCTATTTTTTTAAGCTGAATTACTTGAAAGAAACTTTAGCCATTTTTCTATAATTCTACCGTTGGACTTTTGAGAAATCTTGAATATTTGTAAAAATTACAGCCTATTTTATATTTCAGCTCCTTTTATGATGTGACGTCATCAAATTTCCAAATAAACAACCAGAAGAGTGAAAGAGTTTTGCTTGATACCATATTGTAGGCATCCATAAACTATGGTTTTCTTGAAAATTATTTGATCTTTCGTCAACAGGTTTAGAAATTGCGATAGCTTTAAGTTTTTTCGAAAATTTTCTTGAATTCTTAAACGAGAAGAAAAACTCTGTAATTCTGAAAAAATTGAAGATTTCAGAAAAGTCCAACGGCAGACTTACTGTAAAATAGTTCAAGTTTCTTTGAGTAGTTTTTTCAGTTCAAAGAAATCGGTCATAGAATTTTACACCCACCTTTCAAAGATTGGAAGCAGCAACTTCACTTTCATCTGCTGATGAAAAGTTATGCCCGATTTGTTGAAGGTATCTAAACCCTGATGCTTTAGTCCAATCAATACATAAAGTTGCATGAAGTAAACATACCGTGATTTGAATGATGAAAATTGCTGCCAAGGAGAAATGCAATGCCAATGAGGTAAGTAGCATATCGTTAATGAACTGCATTATGCATACCAATAAAATACATCCAGTGTTGACAAACAGAATGTTCTGCGCCTGCACGGAAATTGATAATTTGATATCAACGGTATAATTATCCCAGGGGTCTACTTAATACATTGAGAACCAGAATAGAGCTGCAAGAATAACTACAAATAGTCTTTACGATGCTTCTGCTGCCCCTCTGCTCCAAAATCTTGGCTGGCCATCAATTAAAGATCTTGTCAGAAAAGAAACAGCAACGCTGACCTATAAGGCATTGAACTCACTTGCTCCTCAATATTTAGGGGAGCTTTTCAGTAAATGCTCAGAGGGCAGTGATCGCATTCTTCGCTCTACCGAAACAAACTTGCACATACCTCTGCTAAGAACAACCACAGGCCAAAAAGCATTTTCTTACCGTGGAGCAAAATCATGGAATGAGCTGAATAAGGAAACTAAACTGGCATCGTCCCTGGCTACCTTTAGAAAATCTATATGAGAAGTACATTACATTTTCATTTTTAGTTTTATTATGCTCCTTTGTACACTGTATCATATAATTCTCTTTAATTTAGTCTTTTCTGTTTTTGCACAGGTCACTTTGTAAAGCAGGTATTTATCACTGAAATTTGTAACCTGTATAAATATTTAAAAATGAAATGAAATGAATGAAATGAACCCAAGGGTGGGCCAGCTCCGTAATGAATATTTTCAGCTTCTCCATTTGTGGAGCAAATCTTAAACATCAAGCCCTTCTCTCGTGTATGAGGCCACTCGTCACCTCACCTCTGTCATTATTCTTTGCGCCACTAAAATGGGGACGAGAGGACATGAAATGATAGCTCATCCACAGCAAAAGTGAGACAACTGAAATGACAGTTCCCCCACAGCAGCAGCACCAACAAGAAACAATATTTTGGAATATCTCATAGTTTACATTGCCAAAGTCAAGCTGACATACCTTTCGTTTTGACAAAATATCCAAACTCCATGCTCCAAACAATGCAAATCCTTCTAGCAGCAAAACAAACTGTGCAAACTGCCATGTCAACACAGTGAATAAAGTCGATATCAATATTCCAACCATGCTTAATGTCTGGAACAGGAAATGAAATCAAAATCAGAATAAGGCCAAGGAAAGGACTATAAACAAGCAAATATCGTTCATGATGATGAATAAGGCTGCGTTCACATGGCGCGGGAACATTTTGATAACGGTGGAAAATGTTACGGTAGTACAATTTGAGGTACCATTCACACGATACCGGCAAAATTTGAAAACAGGCAGAAAATTTGACGGCAATAAACCCGTTGGTAATCTCCCCAATAGCTTGATGCCAAAGACATGTACCTACGCCTTAATAATATACGCAATCGGCTACGGTTTGTTTTACCCATTTCAAGTCATGTGACCATACTCTTGGGAGGTTTTGGTATTATGCTACCTTTTGCGCTCATGGCACAACTTTCCATGGCACGAAATATGTTAGAGAAATCAAAAGATGTTTTATCAAGAGATTGATCACATGACTTGAAATGGGTGTAAACAAACCTTAGCCGATTTTGTCTATTGATCTAGCCTGCGTGCAGCCTTCACTGACAGTAGAGGCTGCACGCAGGCTACTATTGATCAGCTTCGTTTCGAAAGCGTTGAAAGCTCATCATTTTCGAGTGTTCACACGATGCCGTTTTCAAAATGTGCCGGTTACATATACGTTTTCAAATTCTACTGTTCTCAAACTCTGCTGGCAAAAAATTTGCCGTTTCAAGTGAACAGGAGGCCTATCCATCAAAAGTTTCACCTTTTCAAAATGTGCCAGCATCGTTTGAACACTTGCTCAGACTGTCTTTATTTGACTGAACAGTTCTCAAATGTTAGTGAGAAAATTGTTACAGACAAGGTGCTCGATTTAAAACAGTGAAGTTTCGAGAAAACACGCGTTGTATCTTGAAAATTCTATAAAACTAAGATTTCAAATCCTACCGCCACCCGGTTATGAAGTACCTCTTAAATTGTTCAAAACCTTGATTACTGATAACAAATTTCTTCCCATCTACAAACTTGAAGGTCGCCCTATTTGTCATTAGTTTGTTCACTGATTGCGTAAAGTTCGTTCCTTTCGGCCAGAGCTTTCACATCATCTCTTTGACCGACTCATTTGAGTCACTGAAGCGGCCATAGAGGTGAGGTGAGGCGCCCAGGGGGGAACTTCTATTGGTATGTGATGGCGGGGTCAGACACGGAATATTTTTAAAAAACCCAAAAACATACTAAATTTATGACATTTTAGAGGCCAAAAATGTACTCAGCCCAAAAATATATTGAATTTAGGACATTTCTTGATTCCAAAAATATACTCATAGCTTCATGGTACATGAAAATTAAAGGTTTTATAGCGTTTTCGGCAACTGCCCTGCAATGTTTTAGTGAAAAACCAAGCCTAGCACTCACCTTGACAAATTTTCTCATCAGCAACCCCAAAAATATACCGATTATGCACCAAACAGCGTACCCAAATGTATACTAGACAACGTTTCACAAACCCAAAAAATGTCTGACCCCCCCCATCACTTACTAACACGGAGTCCCCCCTGGGGTGAGGCGAAAGCAGCTACGGCCAAAAAGGAATAGACTTGAGAATGTTTACGAGCCTATTAAGGAATGGTATGCCCCAAGATATGTAGTGATGCAACTTAGTTACCTGCATCCTAGGTGATGTTGTAGGTTTGATGTAGAGGGTAATTGCAGCAAGTTGTGCATAAATAAAGGGGAGTGAGAAACTCTCTCGTAATGGGATTGTGAAAGATACCCTCGTTGTGTCTATCCTGTGAAGAAAACGTACACAGTAAATGTAATTGATAAAAAATTGTGTGAAACGATTTCATAGCATTTTACGACAAAAGCTGCAATACTTATGGTTATATGCAAAAGCACTAACATCAGCAGGTGCATTAAAAATTTACTTTAATGTTTATGGTCCAAAGCAAATTAACTGTTGGACCTATGTCCAAGATTATATTTCTCCCCTTCTTCCTATACCAACAACATCCCAATGAATGGGAATGGAAAAGATTTTGGACAAAAACTGCTGGGACAAATTTCGAACACTTTGAGAAATCAAACAACTCCCTTTTTTACAGCATATTGATAAAACCTTTGTCCTGAAATCGGTTCTATCGGGATAGCATTAACCAGATTCAAACTAAAGATCAGTACATAATTCTTCAAAAGACGTATTGAGAGCAAAAGCTTGTGGAAAATATTTGTAACCTTTTTAAGGTGATTCAGACAAAAGAAGCTTCAGGCAAAAATTTGCCCATTTCATTGGACAACGTATGTTTTTTTTCAAAACCCAAAAATCAGAGAAAATTTGATACTGGTGCATGAAGGGAAATAGGGTATCTTGAAGTCCTTTTAAACAGACTTTGACAGCATATATGTATTTGGTGACAAAATTGAAGACATACCTGTTATATGCATAAAAAGCAGTCCCAAGAGCACCAGCAAGCCAAGTTCCACTAATGAGCCATGATGTAAAATAAATAGCAACCATGTACATCCCATGCAATCCAAATACTGTGTTGATGTAGAAGTAAACATATTCCATGTAGTTCTGTTTTTGGTAGAAGAGGTGCAAATCAACAACACAAGTATCAAAAGATCTCTTGTGAGAAACTTTCAAATATTCTGGGGGAGTGAAGAAAGGTCTGGCATTTGAAAGGCTAATGCTCCCTGACTAATGATAAACAATGATATTTTGCAATATATATCTGATTGAATAGCTAACCCGTTCAATTATTTGTAGGATTTCTTTTGGCTGAAATTGGTCACTCTGTTCAGATTTTACAAGGAACTTTGTAAAAAATTCCCCTAAATCCTTAAAACATACTAAAATCATGAGCAGTTTCCTAAAATGCATTTACCTCATAGCGATGATTAGCATGCCTTAGAATGTGCTATCCTCTTGAGGGGATTAAATAGTCTCCCCCTCTGTATGAATAGCTTAAAATTCAAGGGGCTCCCAATAGGACTAATACATGAAAGCATCGAAGTTTCACTATTGCTTGTAGGAAGGAGAACGAATTCATTGTTTTCAATCATTTTGCAGGGTTTCCAAAGGGGCTTTCTGCAGAAAATCTCCAGTTCAGTTTCAGTTCAGTTTCATTTCATTTCATCATCTCCCGTTCTCAATGAAGCATTTACCCATGGGCCAACTGGGCCTGGGCCCAGGGGCCCCCTGAAATGCCTCAAATTTAGGGGGCACTGAGCAAGATTTTGAAAAACCTATGAATTTTACCAAGCGGAGTTCCCGCCGGCGAAAGAGGTTTCTCCACATTTTTTGCAAGTTTACTAATTTTTTCAAGCTCTTCCCTATCAAACTATTTAATTGATATTACTTGTCTGGGGACTGAATTGTCCCCCTTGCCCATAAAATTCATCCTAACAGGATGCCAAGCACAATGCACATGACACAAAAAGTCCTTAGTGTTTGTTTTATTTAGGTTGTGTCTCTTCATATAGGCCATATGGGGTAGTCATTGTCTTTCGCTCCCCATGGTATCATTCCTGTAGTGTTGTAAAGTAATTACAGCCATATAGTGGAATGTAGGATTTGTTGTAATATTTTTGAAAATCAAATAAAAAAACAAAAACTCCTTTCACATTTGAAGGGGACCCAACCAATTTTGGACCCAGGGGCCCAACAGAATAGGCCTTTTCACGGAAAGAAAAGCATGCTGGGAAAAAGGGAAAATTTCAAGATTTCGACACCACGCAGCTTCGAATTTCGCCAGGTTTTATCGAGGCTTATTTTCGCAACAAAACCTCTCTCCTGAGCGAGCACAAAGACGTTAGATATCTTTTGTGCATATCGTTAAAATCCTTGAACTTCAGAGATTACGAAATGGCAATATGTTTTTCAATCTGATTTTTAGAAATCTTTTTATATAGCCAAAAAGAAACACGAGGAAGTTTCCAAAATCGCAGAATTATGCTTAGGCCCTTGCGACCAAACGCCACATTTAGGCACATAATTCTGCTATCAAATGAGGAAATCAACTGAAATTCAAAATGAAAGCACTTCATTTATCCGTGTAGTCGGATACAAATTTGCAGGGTGCTACCTAAACGTATATGAATGTAGGGAGGTCAGACAGGTCAGATCACACGTCGTCCTTCCCAATGAAAACTTCCGAATAAAGTATCTTTACAGAAACTGGGTTCAATTTTCCTACAAAGCGAAAGAAACCCTTTTACTGCTGATTTTTTCATCCAAATATTGTCGATAAAAGCATTTTCCAACATTTCATTGATGTTTCTACTAACTGCCATTTTTGAAATATCGTCTCTTCAGAAACTTATTTTAGCTCGTAAATCCAAGTCAGGTTTAGGCCTTTGAGTTTGACTGTTACTTGACTAAAGCTAAAGCGGTGAAAACCGAAAGCGCCCATTAAAAATATTCTGTTCCGTGAGATATTTTGGGCATTATCTCCTCATCTACTATTTAAGCTAAGCAAAAAGATTTAACATGATATCGAAGGTTAATGTTCTGAGAGTTGCATGTCCATGCCATTTTGGAAAGAGAGAGTTTAAATTCTTGAATTCATTTTGATGCACTTCTCGCTCGCTATTTGTGATTGTCTCGATCTGTTGTTTTAGTCTCTGCATTTCTTTTCTGTTTTAATGTAACAAACACAGCTGACATGATTTAATTCCAGCAACAAGTCGAGAATAAATGTAGAGAATGAAAGATCTACAAACCTTGTCCAACTTTCTTTCTTGTAGTAGTTTCTAAGCATATCCATGAGTTCTGGCACTCCCAACTCAAAGAAAATGTTCACGATCTCTCGGAGGAAAGCGAGACAAATCAGAAACGATGAAAGAAATGTTCTGCCCGTTTGATGAAACTAGTATCAGCAGCGACCAAGGCAGCCATAAACTGCGTAAAATATTTTCCTGGCTTCTTGTTGCAACTTTGAATTCCACCTCGAATGAAAATCGATTTAGAAATAACGTGTAACAGAACTTAGGTCATGTGACAACCGCACTCGTATCTGCACTTTTAATCATTGACTGATTAATCTAAAGTGGTTTTAGCAAACTTCTTTTTAAATATCATTTTCTTGCACACGTTTTCTTTTTTATAAGAAACTGGTTTATAAGAAACTTGTGCTTGGATGGCGAAAAATTTAAGAAACTGTAGTACTCCGTTCAATTTGTGCTAAGAAATTTTTGTAAAATCAAAGACAATTGTGAGAAACTTGTTGTCAAGAAAGAAATATCTGGCAGTGATAGAAACCACTTCCATCCAAGAAATAAGACACAAATTAAGAAATTTTTAGTAGTAAAAAGCTGAAATTTTCATGTGAAATTAAAGACACTTTTATTCTTAGAAAAGAACAAACGTGTTTTGGAAACATATCAATGTAATAGACCAAGGTGTTGAAGACGTATAAGGTACACATAAGTTTTAGAGGTAGCTTAATGTTTCAACAGGGTGTTGTGGAAGGAGGGGGGTGGGGCAAAAAATCTCTAAAGCATACTGTAAGTGCAAGCCAATGAAACACAGAATACGATGCCGGTTGATAATAGAGGTGGAAACCAAACAAGATTGACCTAGCAAGAGCAATCCCTGTATCGACTCACAACTCAAAATGAAACTTATCATCAAGTTGATTGTCAATCATCATGTTGAATCGTCACCCCACAAGTTATTTTTTCTGCAAGAAACTGCTTGTAAGAAACTCAACCATCGGATCGTCAAAAGATAGAGAAAATCAAGTACTGGAAAAATTTCTAAGAAGCCACTTACTTTAGTGGGGAAAATCCTTCGCATATGTTTACTTTATTTTAACTTGTTTGTTGTATCGTATTAAGGAACTACTTACGTAATGTCTAAACATTGGGAAGGCTTCATAAAACCTTGTTTCGAAATATTTCAGGATAGGACAGGAAATAAATATGACGATTGTTATGGAACATTTAAAAGAAACTCCTTAAACTCTAATTACTCAAAATCTGATAATCTTTAGAAACTTTCAATATTGGCCGAAATTCCTAGTTTCTTGTAAAAAGAAAGTGTAGGTACTTTAATCAATGCTTTCCTTGAATGATTAAAAGTGCAGATACGAGTGCAGTTGTCACATGACCTAAGTTCTGTTACACGTTATTTCTAAATCGATTTTGATTCGAGGTGGAATTCAAAGTTGCAACAAGAAGCCAGGAAAATATTTTACGCAGTTTATGGCTGCCTTGGTCGCTGCTGATACTAGTTTCATCAAACGGGCAGAATATTTCTTTCATCGTTTCTGATTTGTCTCGCTTTCCTCCGAGAGATCGTAAACATTTTTTTGAGTTGGGAGTGCCAGAACTCATGGATATGCTTAGAAACTACTACAAGAAAGAAAGTTGGACAAGGTTTGTAGATCTTTCATTCTCTACATTTATTCTCGACTTGTTGCTGGAACTAAATCATGTCAGCTGTGTTTGTTACATTAAAACAGAGAAGAAATGCAGAGACTAAAACAACAGATAGAGACAATCACAAATAGCGAGCGAGAAGTGCATCAAAATGAATTTAATTTCTTTCTTTTCCAAAGGTCATGGACATGCAACTCTCAGAACATTAGCCTTCGATATCATGTTAAATCTTTTTGCTTAGCTTAAATAGTAGATGAGGAGATAATGCCCAAAATATCTCACGGAACAGAATATTTTTAATGAGAGCTTTCAGTTTTCATCGCTTTAGCTTTAGTCAAGTAACAGTCAAACTCAAAGGCCTAAACCTGACTTGGATTTACGAGCTAAAATAAGTTTCTGAAGAGACGATATTTCAAAAATGGCAGTTAGTAGAAACATCAATGAAATGTTGGAAAATGCTTTTATCGACAATATTTGGATGAAAAAATCAGCAGTAAAAGGGTTTCTTTCGCTTTGTAGGAAAATTGAACCCAGTTTCTGTAAAGATACTTTATTCGGAAGTTTTCATTGGGAAGGACGACGTGTGATCTGACCTGTCTGACCTCCCTACATTCATATACGTTTAGGTAGCACCCTGCAAATTTGTATCCGACTACACGGATAAATGAAGTGCTTTCATTTTGAATTTCAGTCGATTTCCTCATTTGATAGCAGAATTATGTGCCTAAATGTGGCGTTTGGTCGCAAGGGCCTAAGCATAATTCTGCGATTTTGGAAACTTCCTCGTGTTTCTTTTTGGCTATATAAAAAGATTTCTAAAAATCAGATTGAAAAACATATTGCCATTTCGTAATCTCTGAAGTTCAAGGATTTTAACGATATGCACAAAAGATATCTAACGTCTTTGTGCTCGCTCAGGAGAGAGGTTTTGTTGCGAAAATAAGCCTCGATAAAACCTGGCGAAATTCGAAGCTGCGTGGTGTCGAAATCTTGAAATTTTCCCTTTTTCCCAGCATACTTTTCTTTCCGTGAAAAGGCCTATTAAATGTGGCCCTGCCAGCTTTCCATTTCTTCCCATTAGGTGGTGGCCAGTCTTCATCATGAGAACAATGCAATGCACATGATTTATCACAAACACCATTAAATTCCTCTGATATACATAAATTGTTTCATGCCAGTGCTGATGTGCGAGTTGCACACATCAAACAATATTAAGCTAGATTAAAAAACAGGATGTTCTCCAAGGGCAAACAGGGTCTTCCTTGAGGAAAAAGAGTGAAACAAAAAATTTTCTGGCACTTCTTCATTTGAGCTCACTGTGATTGCACTGTGAATATGACTATCAAAATGCATTTCTTCATTTTAAAAGGAACCCTGGTTAGATGCATTAAGTTCTGCTTCAGGATCTTTCACTACTACGGAGTACACTATGTCACTATGGATGCATGTTTAATTGTAGGGACATGAAATATAATATAAATTGTAAACATAGAGATACTGTTACCTGTAAATTGAGCACTCTGTATATGACAGCTAAGATAACTTCTTGATAGATATTAAACCGGTTTATAATATTGATTGTCCTCAAATGCTCTGTTTTGTTATCAAAAACCAACTGTCTGAAACCTGAAAGAAAATTTTGTCAAAATTTGTAATTGCAATTTTGATACTTTGCATAGCTCTGGAAATAAGGATATTTTACTTAGAAATGCCAGAGGTTTTCTGAAGGGAGTTTTGAAACTTTTAAAATCTCTCAAAAATACAGAACTTGCTTCTACGTATGAAACTTTTGAGACTTTTAAAAACTGAGACTTGACACTGATGTTGGAACGTTGAATTTTCTAAGAATTCTTGTTGATGAAAGATTGATTGTGGACTGGGCCCCCAGGGTTGGGAGCAGAAGAGATGGCACCGCAAATTTGTTGGGCCTCACAATTTTTCTGTTGGACCACCTCAAATTCACTGGTAAAAACCTGCTATTAGATGGAAAGGCCTTCCTATATGCTGTTGAAAACATAATGTTCAATGGAAATCTTCTTATCTCATGTGTAAAAACTAAAGTTTAAAATGCCAGTGGTCTTGTAGGACTAGAAACAAAAGGAAACCTGAAAATAAAAAAAAGTGCATCATATATATCATTTCAGGCCCATAAAGGCCCTGGGCCCCTTGGTAGTTAACCTGTGGCTACAGTTTCAATGCCCAAGAGATTTCATATGAGCTAAATAACAAGAATTCTTTTATTTAAAGCTTGAGAATCTGAGAATGAAAAGCATATTCCTGAAGAAAGCTGCCAAAAAGTAGTCTTACATTGTTTTTACTCAACACAATGGCTGTCAGTGGCGGAGCCATGGGGGGGTTTGGGGGGGTAAATACCCCCCCCCACTTTTTTGAAAACATGGTAAGTTAGATTCGTCCAAAAACCTCATAAAAATCTTAGGGTAGGGGTAGGTCTCCCTTCAGCTTTTAACCTTGCATTCTTACTCTAAAATATGAACTTATTATTTTGAAATATTTTTGTGTCTTTGTCATTCTAATTTTGTCTTTGTCATTTCACATTATTACATAACTCATTTAAACTTTGACAAGTTGTGATACCAGTTGTAATACAATTCAAAACCCTGTCTTAAGGTTTCTCGTACACACAAATGATTTCATCTGTCGTTTTTTATCCAAAAAAGGGTGTATCTCTACATTCAAAAGAGCGTATTTCTATCTTCAAAATGGGCGTTTCCCATAGTCTTAAAGGGCGTGGCCCCAAAGAACTTTCCGGGGGCTTCGCCCCCAGACCCCCATCCATCCTTACCCCCCACTTCGTGGCGGCTGGCGCCGCCGCTGATGGCTGTGGTCACACAAAGCATTTTTACCTCTTTGTTTCTTTTCAAAACAATTGGGTTGATTACACTGTGATAGATGACTGCATTTTCATTTCACACATAACACTGTTACAGTGCTTTGGACCTGAGAGCTGATTAGTGTCTCATAAACATTTTCCTAGTTTTTAAACTCAAATGTTTTTTGACCTGCTCATCCAAGCAAAAGGGGTGTCAAATATGAATCAACCTTTTGACAGTGTGAGCAATGTTTACAACAGCAGCATGTGCAATTGGCCACACCATCACAATTTGCCTGCAATTTTCATTTATCTCAACATCAATGATATCCTTGCAATCAAATCATATCCTGAGTTTTTCAAAGTCCATTTCTGCAAGCAGGGACAGCTGGGGTTATAACCCAAATGGCAATAACAGCTGGGGTTATAACCCAAATGGTAATAACCCCAGCTGTCCCTGCTTGCAGAAATGGATTTTGAGAAACTCAATGCTGCTTACAAATGCTGAGAAGTTCATTTATATTTAACAGTTTCCTATTTTTGGAGCTCAATTTTATCAAACAATTGGGGTCAACTGGGGTAAACGGGTATTTGCGTAAGATGAATACGGTGAAGAATCTGAAAAAATCTTGCCAAAATCTTTGTTCAAGGTTTTCATCTAGCTAGAACTGCACAAACTACCCTCCTTGACACAGTGAATGTTGATTTATCAGTGTTGGGTCTACTGGTTTCCAGCAATCACCACTACCTGAGAGAGCAGAAACTACACACACATGCACAAAAACTTGCAGTTTTGAGTACCATTAGCATCCTGCAACAGATTCCAAAATTCAGCAACACTTGATATTTTGTTTCTTGGGCCTTATACTCTTTATTTATCATTCAAAAAGCTTATCTGTCCAAACACTTTCAAATTGCTTGATGATGTCATTCTACAAGTTTCTGCTCTGTCTCACTACCCATTTTACCCCAAGAGACCCTACTCATTTAGTAACTTATTGATGGCCTTTGATATATTTGAGCACATTGGAAATTAGCCTGTGCGCAGTTTTTCTTTTGTGTAAACTGAAAGAACGTGAAAATAGAAAGACTGCTCATTAGTAAACAATTTTTCGTATTTTGATGAATTAATCCATTGTAATATGAGCCAATTAGAGCCTGGTTAGGAATTTTCCGAACCACAACACAATCAGCTTACATAGTATCTTTTTTCATTTTTGTTTGACATTGAACAGATTGATAGACCAGATTACGTTCATTGATTTCATTTTGCTGAGTCATTCACATGATAAATCTATTGGTGATGCGCAGTCTTTCAACTTCACCTTCTTTCAATTTTACAAAAGAAAGACTGCATGCAGACCAATTGGAAACTTATTTCACTCACCTTCACCAACTGAAGGAGCAAGAACCATTTGCTTGTAATATGAGAAGTATAAACCAGCCTCTGTTCTGAATGATATTTCCCTTTCAACTTGCTGAAAAATATTTAGAGAAAAATCAGGATTTGCATATCATCGTGACTTTAAAGAGATAATTGGCCTTAATATCTAAAAGTGTTTAAAATCTATTCGTGTGAGTATAGCAGGACAAAAATAGTCCCATAAAATCTTCAGCAACACTGCATTTACCGTATGGTACGGTCTAATGTATGTGAAATAACCATTTTGTTATCTATCAGTATATTTATATGTATATCAGTATACAGAGTTGCCACAGTTAAATGACTGTGAAATACCCATTTTGTTACGTATCATGCTTTTTTGCTTATTTCTCCTCCATTCATTCTTTACAGAACATAAAACGGTGAGACGATATTCTCTTTGGTTGTAGTGGAAGCTGCAAAATTGGCGGATGCTGTATGTCAAACAACCCAGTCCAGACAGGAAAGTTTGCACCAGTATGGAATGAAAGGTGTGTGCGCCGGACATGTCCAGCGCACAGCGTTAGTTGATGGCGCACAAATCGGCGCACAGAATGCGATTTTATGCTGGTGTAATACAACGTTAGGTATGAATCTCCGGGTTCATCGCGCACACAACGTTAGGTCTAAATATCCGTCCGGCGCACGAAAATCGAACATTCCATACTGGAGTTTGCAGTGCATGGGCAATATCTTGTACACACAAAAACCTAAACAGTTTTCAACCTGAGCAGTGCAGTTGGCAACAATTGTCAACAACTGTGCAGTTGGGATCTATTGCTTTAATATATTTTTCTCAACCTTCTAAACTGCAAATTTTCTGCACAGTCTCAGGCCGTCTCAACTTGCCTGCGCCAGACACAAACTTTCAAGTCTGGAACCCAGTCTGGATAGCAGGTTGTGAACAGCAAGAATCTAGAGACAGCAGGTCATTAAGAATGGGCATGTTCTTCTTAGATAAATCTTCATCAAAAATAAAATTCATCACTATAATTAGTTGATTAAATCATATATCATCATCATTTCATTGCAATAGAGATTCACTCGGAAAACGGCATTATGTGATCATATATATCAACTGATATCTCAATATAGAATGCATTTTGCCATGCCCACGACGGCACCAGTCATCACAATAGAAGTTTCAAACGCTTTGCAACAACTTTTCTCACAAGGAAATGAAGAGTGCAATGTGATATGCTACCAGAAAACTGTATACCTCCACTCCACACGCACGCCCAACCCACTTATTATTTTGGGTAGAAAAGTCCTCCCTGGACTGCTGGTTCCCAGCCACGGTTATGAAGAGAGGAAATCTTTGGATTTCGTTTTACCTTGATGTTTGAAAACCACATATCATTTTCATGAAGATCCCTGGTGTACTTTGCGTATTTAAAGCCAATGTAAAATGCCAGCACAATGCCAAAAATAAGGTTCAACCAACTCAAAACATTCCACAAAATTCGATCTCGATTTTCAGCAACCTCCTTTAAAGGTCTTATGCAGCGAAATTATCAACATCGATTTTTTAAGAATTTATGAAAATTCAATCTATTCTGATTGATTTGATACCAACCTTTCTAAATTATAACAGTAAAAAGTGTGTTTAATTGGCAGATCAAATCAGGTAGTCATTGCGACATTTGTTCTAATTTGATGACGTATCAGTGATGAGTAAGATCACGTGACCTGTGTTCGGAGTATAGGAATTTTCAGGTCGCGCTCGGATTTCTTCTTCGTTTTGCTTGACATAGACAACGCTAAATTAGTCCAAAGATGTCTGGAAGTGGCAGCGATACCAGGAGTGGCTCAGACATAGGCTCATTTGTGCAGAGTGAAGATTCAGACGAAGATTATGGGGTGGTAAACTTGGGCGCAGGCGGCATCATGCCATATCAAGATGAGCCACTTCTCCCGCAAGGAATGGACCGAGAATACCTTGGAAACAACGACGACGACGACGACGACATTGACGGGATACCGTTGGAAAGTCTTGAGGCGAGGTTCGAGAAGAGGGTTCCAGTCAATGGATGGTATGTTTTATTTGCTAAAAGTATGCTAAAGACAATCAAGATTTACTTTAGGCCAGTTTGATGATTTAGGCCCATCGTCGATTTGATGACCCGTGAGAGATTGTGGTTGGATCATTGCGGACCGCAGGCCTACATTGCTGCACCTTTTATTGGCTGTTCATTATATTATAATTATGATATCGTGGAACTGTCTTTTTGGATTTCAGGTGTCCTTGCTTAGTCTTATTAATCCTACCGTTCTCAACTAGGTGTACCTGTGAAAGATGCAATGATTCGCTGTTGATGGGTGCCAGGGAATACCGATGTTGCTGTGAGGTGCCTGCTGCCATTGGAAAACTGGTCTTTGATGGAAGCATTGACACAATAAAGTGTGTCACACAACACGAGGATTACAAAGCCATGACCAAAAAAGTTGTTCTCACCCATGTAGGCCCACTGCTGAAGGACAAGAATGGAAGGTCATACAAACAGAGAGCAGGACAAACAAAAAATCAGTGAGCCATTGTCTTTTCTTATATAACTGTATCATGAGTATTCATCACATTGCTTTTTCAAAATATGACTTGACTCCAAGTATGAAACATGACAAGATAACATAACAATATTTAAATTTGGTTTGTGCCTGAATACAACATACCTATTATTGGCACCAATCAATGCTGACATTACTGCATACATAGCCTGAAACAGGCTTCACAAATACATCACTGCAGTTAACCAGAAAGACAAGAAATCTACAGAAAATCTTTGAAAGATTCACCCCTCCCCCCTTATTTGCCAACCACAATAGGCATTTCTCAGTAGTGATTGTTCAGAATGATCAATACTGTACAAATTTTTCTATTGTGTCTACCAAAAACTAGGGTACTGGGGGTTGCAGCATCCCCTTGACTTGAGCCCTGTCTTTTATATGAAACTGGTTTATGAGAAACTAGCACCATTACAGCCAAAAATTTTAAGAAACTCTTCCTAGTACTATGGTAGAAAAGTGCTAAGAGAACGTCAAGAGTGAAATCCAAGGAAATCATGGGTAAATTGCTGTGAGCCTTTATTTTTTAGCAATATCCACAATGATCTTATGTTTTGAGCTAGGGGCTTATCCAAGTTTCTTATAAAGGAAAAAGTTGTGGTTAATGTTCAATGAATGATAAGTTCTAAAGCTAGCATAGTCACCCCCGACAACAGCGCAACATTTGCCCAGAGTGAACTGTGTATATCTGAACAATGATGGCTTGTCCACTGCTTTTTCAGTAATTGATGTAACCATCACACTATTTTTAGGTACTTGAGAGCTGTTGCATATCGTTGGACAATACGGTATATATTTGGTTACCTTGGATGGGACAACACAAGACCACTACCAGCCTGTGTATACCATGACATAAGGACAAGATTTCCCAGTGCACATTCAACAGGTTATGCATCTGCACAAGAGAGGCATTAAATCAGGCATGCCTTTAGTTTACTTTTTACACACCTCTTACATATCATTTATGTATGACATGATGATTCCAAATCACAGTTTCTAAAAAAGAAATTGGTGGTACCCTTGCTTACCAATGGCAGCTTCAGTTACCTTTGATTAGTCCAAAAAAGGACAAAAATTCAAATAATTTCGTATTCTGCTAGCATTTATACATCTAACAGAACAACTTTCACTGTCTAAATGTGATAGTATTTGACAGATGAATCCCTAAATTTCTAATGAGGATCCTGTTTTGCCAAAAACTTGATTTTCAGGGTGCCTGTTTGCTCATCATTGCCATATGAGGTTTTAATTCACAAGTCCCTCTTGTTGGGAATTCAATTCTAAGGCTGGGCACTGCCCTTTTTTATGTCCTAGCATTAGCTGTTTGCACTTCTGACAGCGTCTTGGTCGCCTTTGCTTACTTGGTTGGGCATCTGGTACCACAGCAGCTTCACTTAAAGATTTCTGCAAGCTGTCCTGCTCCTCCTCTAAGAAACAAGACAGAGAGAGTTGTTTACAGAGTTGATGAAGGGAGATCCATAACACTCTCTAGACTGTATTTACTGTATGTCTATGGAGAACCAGTAAAAACTGGTCTGATTGTCATCAATAAAGAAACAGCAAATCTTTTTGTTCCAATTTTGTTCTGGTGTGCTGTGTTCCATCTACTGTTGTTGTGACAACTTCCTCATACCAGTCAGTATTAAAACATTTCATAGACACATCTGCAATTTCAAAAACAGTGGGCCTTAGTAAATTATCGTGATAGCAGCCCTTTCTGCATGATTAAAACATGGCAAGAGTATCATTATAATTTATTCTCTGTGTAAAAAAATAGAAAAAAATTTGTGAACACAAAAGGTCACCTTGGGGATAGAGTTGTGTAACATTTCTCTTCCGTTGTTGCTGCCGCTCAATTGCTTCAGGCTTTGGCAATCTCTCTCCAAACTGAGTATTTAGGGGTGGTGGCTGGCGCTCGAGGTAGAAAGCCAAGATGTTCGATCTTTCCTCATCACTGGCACTGAACAATTCTGTTTTCACATCTCCCACATAGGCTAGAAAGAACATACAAACAATTAGTTTCAATTATCAGTTATTGATTTATCCATCAAATGAAGCATTCAGCTTTTGGTTGAATGAATACAGCTGTGACAGAGGGCTTATAAGTCCAAAAAATTAGGGGATATGTTTTCTTCTTGAAAGTTTCTGAAAAGCTGCTGCTTTCATAATTTCTTTTCAACTTGTTTGGCTGACTGATTCACCCCTCAAACTTAACAAAATGAGCCACCATTTTTTAACAAGAAATAGAGAACACCAAAATGTAATGAACCTCCAACTATACGGCAAACAGAACACTGCATCAGAATTCTCTTTATCATCCTGCAATAAAAGAATACAGTAGTTACTTATACATACCATATGTTGGGGGAACAGCAATCTCTCTAACAATTTCCTCACCAAATTTATATTTTGGGTAGACAACATTGACATAACTTGTGCCATCCTTTGCTCTTCGTTTCTCACGCTTTAGATTCTCATTGAAATGTAGAATGGCCAATATATGTCTGAAAATTAAGTAACAAATACAGCATGTTGAAATTACAGTGTCTAGCCATTTTTATGTATATAAGGTAACTGAGGAAATGAAGTAACTAGAGTAGAGCATATCATATACCAGTGCGAATAAAGTGGAAAGGCCACATGTGGAAACTCATGCAATGAAACGTGATTTTTGCAAAAATGTAGTTAAAAGCTTCTGTATCAGCCATATTTTTTCAAAATTCAAACTTACTGATCATCAAACTCCATTTGATCTTGGCTTGGACTTCTATAAATTACGACGAAAAAATCCTTTTTCCTATTTATTTGAATCTCAGAAACAACGCATTCAGGGAGAGTCACCAAGTCAAAACGATCTTTTGAAGGAAGAGATAAGTTTGAAAGATGCACATACCTACAGTAGGTACCAAGCCATGAATAATGTGTCATTTTTGGGTGCCAGTGGTTCAATGTGGAGTGGAAACCTTCTAGGCAACTTGTTTGTGCATCTGATGATGCCATGCTGATATCATTCAATGTGGTTTTATTCATCAGTATGCTGTAAAGCCTGTCATGAGGTTGTGATCCTGCGGAAATGAGATGATTCATTTCATTTATTCACTTTTTGGTTTGATCAATTGCTTGATCGTTTACATACTTACCTGATGGGAAGCTCATGCTTTATTTTTTTTATGATTCAGGCAGTTACAGTCATGTCTCATTCGGATGATTTTGGGAGGAGATGAGGATACAGCGCATCAATACAATGCAACAATGCACTGCCAACACATGACGCTGCAATGATGGACATCATAAGATAGAGACAATTGTCTAAACTTTCAAATAATATTTCAAGATCTGAAAAGTCCCCATCTGCCACATTATCTGTGTCACCACTACCACCTCTGAAGGAAATGTCCAAGTTGATGGCTGGTAAAGCACAGTTAATAGTTTAAAAGTTCAAAACTTATTTTTTGGCATGGCAATCTATGTCTACGAATTCACCTGACATCAACCTTGAAACAGATATAGTATACTGTGGATTGTTTTACCTATTTTTAAGTAGTCACGTTCTTCTAGCTCACTATGTGCACATTTGTGGAAAAGGGGGTCTGGATGATTTGCATGTTTGTTTGCGATGTGTCTCATTATTGACTTCCATTTAGCAACAATAAGATCTCCAAATCCTTGTTTTGTTGATAAAGCACTCCAGTAGAGGTGATTCCTAATTCCTTTCAACCAGCCTTGTATCTTCTCATTGCCTTTCTCCTTGCTGGCTTGGAGAACCTTTTTTGAAACACCCTTGACAATATGCCAAAGGTCATGAAAATGCTGTGTTCCTGGATGAGATTCCCTGATCCACTTCGCGATGCCTCTGTGCCTGTCACTAATGAACGACTTAACTTGCAAACCAGCATTCCTGAGATATTGGAAGCACAAGGTTGCAGCACCAAGCTCCATAGCATTACTGTTTCCTGTTTGGTTTGCCTAGTGTGAGGAAAAAAGATATTAAACAGAGTGTAAACAACGTTTTGCAGATAAATAATTGCTGATTAGATATATATACAACTAAGCTGGAAATTATTTGTACCGATACTAAATTCTGAGTATTTTGTATTGTCCGATTTGAGAACTAATTTTATGGCGGCTGAAGTTTCGTAAGGATATGATAATAAGGCTGAAAGATACACAACAGCAGACATATGGAAGGAATACATTTTCTTTGCCAGCTGTGCCGCAGATAGAACAAGAAAAAATATTGTCATAATTTGGCACTGGTGTGGATAATTTGCAGCTTACTGTACCTTTGCCATTCAGGCCTTGTACACATTAACATTGGTTTTCTTGACTAATAATTTCTCAGAATTCTTGAGAATGTTTTTAATTTCTTATAATTCCTTGTCTGACAATCTACCATCTTTCAGATGAACCAAGAATTCTTGAACGTTCTTGTCAATATTTGTGAAAAATTTTGGACCTGTCAAGTCTCACAAATTACAAGGACTGCTTCAAATTTTTATGAAAAGGAGACAACAAAATAATTGGCACCAAAAGAGATGCTAAGAAAGGTGAATATCAAAGAGATCACTATGTGAGACCACAGTGTGAGACCAATTTGGTGATACATGAATTTCACAGTTTTGAGGAAGCAATCTGCACACACTTGATATCTATCTAAAACTGAGTTGGGCTTTTGTTGCAATACAACAATTTTCTTCCTAAAAAGTAGGTTATGTAGATGACACCGTGTACAAATGTATTTTTTTTTGTTTACTTGAATTCAGATGCTCTATGTGCACCAAAATGTCTTGTTAGCATCTGTATTTACAAGGACATACCAGTAAGTGGGTCACACATGGTAAAGGGTCATCAGAAAGGAGCAAGGGCGGCGCCAGGGATGGACATTCCTCAGGTCGGCAATTATTCCTAAGCAAAAACGACATAGAAAATGTTACGTATATGCATATATACTGTACCTGCAATAACTCAAAGTGCACCAGTTTAGATATAGAATTGCAAAACATTGTGTAAACACCGTACTTCGCATTGTGTCCCATGGAGTCAAATCTGCCATCGCCAGACCATTGGGCATCTTTCATTCCCTTTAACTTTTCAATCAAGTTGGCACGATACTTTTCCCAGTGCAAGAACACAGATGGAAATAAAAAGTTCCGCTGGTGGGCAAAATAGGAACGTGGTGATATTGCTGACAAACCCATATGACGAAACATAAGAAGAACTTGACTGATGTTTACACCAGACAGCAAGATACCCAAACTCATCATGACATTTCCAGCAGGATACCTTCCAAAAATGAATGGTTGACTTCTCCACTTGAATTGTCGATTTTTTCCACAGTGGTTGCAAGTCTGTGTAACAGTGGCCATGGATCCATTGCGTTTTATCTCAACCTTTGGACTTTCTGTCTTACAATTGAAGCAAAACATTTGGAAGAGAGTCATGAGCATGCCATAGAAGACAACAAACTTTGGTTCATCTTGGGGCTTTATTCCAGGCTCCACACTAAGACAAGATGAAACATGAAAACAGTGTGAGCTTTCTATGCATGATTTCAAAGGATCTTTATAAACTTTTTTCCTCAGAAATGATAGGATTTTGCAACATGTACAACATTTCTATTAGATTTATACAGTACCTTACTTGGTAATAAGTAGAGCCAAAAAGAGAGCTTAATCTGATAATATTTATCTGTGCGTACAATATTGAAAGGGACCTTCGAAGCCATCTAACAAATGGTGATCTATACAACCATAGGGTACTTCAACTGAACTTGTCTTCAACTGGTATCTTTGTAGTTACAAAGCTACCAGTTGAAAACAAGTTCAGTTGAAGTACCCTATGCAGCTGTGACTTGTAACACTTGGTAACAAATAGTGACAAAATGGATATGACTACATACAGACAAAGGTTTCACTGCATATACTGTATACAGTTACCTTTTTATCCACATACCTAACTGTGTTCTTGGAGCACCTGTCCTCTATCTCATCTTCACTTTCTGTTTCATACAATGTTGCTGATTCCTCACAAAATGAAAAGTCAGTTGAATCCTCTACTTCAACCTCTTCCATGTCCAGCATGTCTTCTTCATTGCTTTCCATTCCGGATGCCCTGTTATAGCTGCAGCTTGGCTGGTTTTGTTCTTCATAATTACTAGAATTTACCTGTGATACAGGAAATTACAAATATTATATAAATAAAAGGAAAGAAAGCACATTTCAGTTCCCTTGCATGTAAAAAGTGGAAATCAGGTAAATTTTCTCAACACCTTCAAACTGCCTTGAAAATGGAGAGGTATTTGAAAATGGTAAAATATAATATATTATATTATGGTACTATATATATATATATTATATATATAGTACCACACCAAAGAAAGCCTCCTGGTTGGGGTACTTTACAGTATATTTTTTGCTGATGGGATGTACACGCTTTCCCAGTTCACCTCTCTTTTCTAATTGAAGAAGGCAATTTTTCTAAAGCTGGTTGTCAATAGTGTTATTTCAAAGTTTTCCCAGAAATTTTTTTAATTCTTGGTATTTACTCATAGATGTAGGAACCCGGGGGCACTTGGGGCACATGCTCCCCCAAGATTTTGCAATGAACAAAGAAGTGCCCTTGATGTGTTGCACCCCTCCAAGTCTGAAATGCTTCCTACGTACATCCCCAATTTTTTAGAGCATATTTTCTAAAGCAGACTCATTTTGTGGGAGAAATTCTACAGGTGGGTGAAAAAATTATTTCAAGGGTGCACACCCCTGTGCAGTTAAAAGTCAAGTAGCTCCCCCAGGGAAAACCCATTCATTCCTATAAATTCTGTCTCCCTGTGTGCCAAAATGACGTTTCTTCCATATCACTGGAGTGCTTGCCAATGCCTTGCTTCCATCCATCTACTGGGATGACAAAAGACAATGGCGCAACCAAGAGAGGGGCATGATGAAATGTGCATACATCCTGTTACTTTCCTCAACTATTTCAACCTTCTTCTTTCTTGTCTGACTTAGCCACTACAAAATTGTTTCTGTCACTTACTGTGGAAAGTTGGTGTCGCAGGGTTTTTTTGTCTTTCCTAAGAAGCCAATTACTCTTCTGAAGGGCACGAATCTTCTCCTTGAGAGCCTGGTTGCTTGCTAATGCTGCAGGCTGGTCTTCGCAGACTTCGTCCGTTTCAACGTCTGGGTTGCTAGAGGAGCTGCTATGGGCTTCGCGTTCCAAACTGCGTATAATCTGAAAGGAAGAATGCCAAATTTTTGCATCATCGACCTCCTCGCAAATATCCAAAACAGGGCTGGGGTCATCCTTCCTTTCACCTCCCAAAACATTCGGGTTGAGAGAGAACACAGACCAATTTTGTGATTTCAATTCTCTTCCCTACAAATTTATCTACACAGTTGAAGAGCTGGTTCTAAATACTAACAGCATAATAGATAAAGCCAGTCTATTGGTGACTGACTGGATATAAAAGTATACAATGTCATCAATCAATGGGCCTAGGCCAACCTATGAACAGTCTACAGTAGTGTGAGTAGGTAGCACCAAAACGTTACCTACCTGCTTTCGTTCGCGAAATGTTATCCCGCCATCTGGTCCTTTTTCTTTTGCAGCATCGATGGTAGGGACAGAATCATCCCTTAACTTCACTCTTATACCAAGTTCCTTGGCTAAATCCCGTCGCATCGTGTAACAATTGTCCTCGAAATGAACTGAGCAAAGAGAAGAATACTTCGACGGTGTAAAGTTCGGCCGGTGTCTTCGAACAAAACGTACCCACTGCTGATGTCTTCGTTGATCTGCTGTCTTATCAGGGAAATAATGGAAAGAAACATCCTCCGTAAATTGGGTATTTGTACAGCTGGTCCCCTCATATGTCCCAGCGACGCAAGATCGGCCGTTTTTTGCAGAGCGCTTCGAGGTTGCTGTGCTCGCCATGTCTGAATGTGTTCCGCGGCCGCGCCCAGCTCATCACTGATACGTCATCAAGGCGAATTCAATGTCGCAACAAAAAGCGCCAATTTGGCAACTTTGAAGCCCAATAACAAGAGAACCACGCAAAATTTTTTCATTCTGTCTTTTGATTCGAAATGGGAGAAATAAGATCTATAGATTTACATAAAAAAATAATTCCGGAAATTTTCGCTGCATAAGGCCTTTAAAGGTCTTATGCAGCGAAATTATCAACATCGATTTTTTAAGAATTTATGAAAATTCAATCTATTCTGATTGATTTGATACCAACCTTTCTAAATTATAACAGTAAAAAGTGTGTTTAATTGGCAGATCAAATCAGGTAGTCATTGCGACATTTGTTCTAATTTGATGACGTATCAGTGATGAGTAAGATCACGTGACCTGTGTTCGGAGTATAGGAATTTTCAGGTCGCGCTCGGATTTCTTCTTCGTTTTGCTTGACATAGACAACGCTAAATTAGTCCAAAGATGTCTGGAAGTGGCAGCGATACCAGGAGTGGCTCAGACATAGGCTCATTTGTGCAGAGTGAAGATTCAGACGAAGATTATGGGGTGGTAAACTTGGGCGCAGGCGGCATCATGCCATATCAAGATGAGCCACTTCTCCCGCAAGGAATGGACCGAGAATACCTTGGAAACAACGACGACGACGACGACGACATTGACGGGATACCGTTGGAAAGTCTTGAGGCGAGGTTCGAGAAGAGGGTTCCAGTCAATGGATGGTATGTTTTATTTGCTAAAAGTATGCTAAAGACAATCAAGATTTACTTTAGGCCAGTTTGATGATTTAGGCCCATCGTCGATTTGATGACCCGTGAGAGATTGTGGTTGGATCATTGCGGACCGCAGGCCTACATTGCTGCACCTTTTATTGGCTGTTCATTATATTATAATTATGATATCGTGGAACTGTCTTTTTGGATTTCAGGTGTCCTTGCTTAGTCTTATTAATCCTACCGTTCTCAACTAGGTGTACCTGTGAAAGATGCAATGATTCGCTGTTGATGGGTGCCAGGGAATACCGATGTTGCTGTGAGGTGCCTGCTGCCATTGGAAAACTGGTCTTTGATGGAAGCATTGACACAATAAAGTGTGTCACACAACACGAGGATTACAAAGCCATGACCAAAAAAGTTGTTCTCACCCATGTAGGCCCACTGCTGAAGGACAAGAATGGAAGGTCATACAAACAGAGAGCAGGACAAACAAAAAATCAGTGAGCCATTGTCTTTTCTTATATAACTGTATCATGAGTATTCATCACATTGCTTTTTCAAAATATGACTTGACTCCAAGTATGAAACATGACAAGATAACATAACAATATTTAAATTTGGTTTGTGCCTGAATACAACATACCTATTATTGGCACCAATCAATGCTGACATTACTGCATACATAGCCTGAAACAGGCTTCACAAATACATCACTGCAGTTAACCAGAAAGACAAGAAATCTACAGAAAATCTTTGAAAGATTCACCCCTCCCCCCTTATTTGCCAACCACAATAGGCATTTCTCAGTAGTGATTGTTCAGAATGATCAATACTGTACAAATTTTTCTATTGTGTCTACCAAAAACTAGGGTACTGGGGGTTGCAGCATCCCCTTGACTTGAGCCCTGTCTTTTATATGAAACTGGTTTATGAGAAACTAGCACCATTACAGCCAAAAATTTTAAGAAACTCTTCCTAGTACTATGGTAGAAAAGTGCTAAGAGAACGTCAAGAGTGAAATCCAAGGAAATCATGGGTAAATTGCTGTGAGCCTTTATTTTTTAGCAATATCCACAATGATCTTATGTTTTGAGCTAGGGGCTTATCCAAGTTTCTTATAAAGGAAAAAGTTGTGGTTAATGTTCAATGAATGATAAGTTCTAAAGCTAGCATAGTCACCCCCGACAACAGCGCAACATTTGCCCAGAGTGAACTGTGTATATCTGAACAATGATGGCTTGTCCACTGCTTTTTCAGTAATTGATGTAACCATCACACTATTTTTAGGTACTTGAGAGCTGTTGCATATCGTTGGACAATACGGTATATATTTGGTTACCTTGGATGGGACAACACAAGACCACTACCAGCCTGTGTATACCATGACATAAGGACAAGATTTCCCAGTGCACATTCAACAGGTTATGCATCTGCACAAGAGAGGCATTAAATCAGGCATGCCTTTAGTTTACTTTTTACACACCTCTTACATATCATTTATGTATGACATGATGATTCCAAATCACAGTTTCTAAAAAAGAAATTGGTGGTACCCTTGCTTACCAATGGCAGCTTCAGTTACCTTTGATTAGTCCAAAAAAGGACAAAAATTCAAATAATTTCGTATTCTGCTAGCATTTATACATCTAACAGAACAACTTTCACTGTCTAAATGTGATAGTATTTGACAGATGAATCCCTAAATTTCTAATGAGGATCCTGTTTTGCCAAAAACTTGATTTTCAGGGTGCCTGTTTGCTCATCATTGCCATATGAGGTTTTAATTCACAAGTCCCTCTTGTTGGGAATTCAATTCTAAGGCTGGGCACTGCCCTTTTTTATGTCCTAGCATTAGCTGTTTGCACTTCTGACAGCGTCTTGGTCGCCTTTGCTTACTTGGTTGGGCATCTGGTACCACAGCAGCTTCACTTAAAGATTTCTGCAAGCTGTCCTGCTCCTCCTCTAAGAAACAAGACAGAGAGAGTTGTTTACAGAGTTGATGAAGGGAGATCCATAACACTCTCTAGACTGTATTTACTGTATGTCTATGGAGAACCAGTAAAAACTGGTCTGATTGTCATCAATAAAGAAACAGCAAATCTTTTTGTTCCAATTTTGTTCTGGTGTGCTGTGTTCCATCTACTGTTGTTGTGACAACTTCCTCATACCAGTCAGTATTAAAACATTTCATAGACACATCTGCAATTTCAAAAACAGTGGGCCTTAGTAAATTATCGTGATAGCAGCCCTTTCTGCATGATTAAAACATGGCAAGAGTATCATTATAATTTATTCTCTGTGTAAAAAAATAGAAAAAAATTTGTGAACACAAAAGGTCACCTTGGGGATAGAGTTGTGTAACATTTCTCTTCCGTTGTTGCTGCCGCTCAATTGCTTCAGGCTTTGGCAATCTCTCTCCAAACTGAGTATTTAGGGGTGGTGGCTGGCGCTCGAGGTAGAAAGCCAAGATGTTCGATCTTTCCTCATCACTGGCACTGAACAATTCTGTTTTCACATCTCCCACATAGGCTAGAAAGAACATACAAACAATTAGTTTCAATTATCAGTTATTGATTTATCCATCAAATGAAGCATTCAGCTTTTGGTTGAATGAATACAGCTGTGACAGAGGGCTTATAAGTCCAAAAAATTAGGGGATATGTTTTCTTCTTGAAAGTTTCTGAAAAGCTGCTGCTTTCATAATTTCTTTTCAACTTGTTTGGCTGACTGATTCACCCCTCAAACTTAACAAAATGAGCCACCATTTTTTAACAAGAAATAGAGAACACCAAAATGTAATGAACCTCCAACTATACGGCAAACAGAACACTGCATCAGAATTCTCTTTATCATCCTGCAATAAAAGAATACAGTAGTTACTTATACATACCATATGTTGGGGGAACAGCAATCTCTCTAACAATTTCCTCACCAAATTTATATTTTGGGTAGACAACATTGACATAACTTGTGCCATCCTTTGCTCTTCGTTTCTCACGCTTTAGATTCTCATTGAAATGTAGAATGGCCAATATATGTCTGAAAATTAAGTAACAAATACAGCATGTTGAAATTACAGTGTCTAGCCATTTTTATGTATATAAGGTAACTGAGGAAATGAAGTAACTAGAGTAGAGCATATCATATACCAGTGCGAATAAAGTGGAAAGGCCACATGTGGAAACTCATGCAATGAAACGTGATTTTTGCAAAAATGTAGTTAAAAGCTTCTGTATCAGCCATATTTTTTCAAAATTCAAACTTACTGATCATCAAACTCCATTTGATCTTGGCTTGGACTTCTATAAATTACGACGAAAAAATCCTTTTTCCTATTTATTTGAATCTCAGAAACAACGCATTCAGGGAGAGTCACCAAGTCAAAACGATCTTTTGAAGGAAGAGATAAGTTTGAAAGATGCACATACCTACAGTAGGTACCAAGCCATGAATAATGTGTCATTTTTGGGTGCCAGTGGTTCAATGTGGAGTGGAAACCTTCTAGGCAACTTGTTTGTGCATCTGATGATGCCATGCTGATATCATTCAATGTGGTTTTATTCATCAGTATGCTGTAAAGCCTGTCATGAGGTTGTGATCCTGCGGAAATGAGATGATTCATTTCATTTATTCACTTTTTGGTTTGATCAATTGCTTGATCGTTTACATACTTACCTGATGGGAAGCTCATGCTTTATTTTTTTTATGATTCAGGCAGTTACAGTCATGTCTCATTCGGATGATTTTGGGAGGAGATGAGGATACAGCGCATCAATACAATGCAACAATGCACTGCCAACACATGACGCTGCAATGATGGACATCATAAGATAGAGACAATTGTCTAAACTTTCAAATAATATTTCAAGATCTGAAAAGTCCCCATCTGCCACATTATCTGTGTCACCACTACCACCTCTGAAGGAAATGTCCAAGTTGATGGCTGGTAAAGCACAGTTAATAGTTTAAAAGTTCAAAACTTATTTTTTGGCATGGCAATCTATGTCTACGAATTCACCTGACATCAACCTTGAAACAGATATAGTATACTGTGGATTGTTTTACCTATTTTTAAGTAGTCACGTTCTTCTAGCTCACTATGTGCACATTTGTGGAAAAGGGGGTCTGGATGATTTGCATGTTTGTTTGCGATGTGTCTCATTATTGACTTCCATTTAGCAACAATAAGATCTCCAAATCCTTGTTTTGTTGATAAAGCACTCCAGTAGAGGTGATTCCTAATTCCTTTCAACCAGCCTTGTATCTTCTCATTGCCTTTCTCCTTGCTGGCTTGGAGAACCTTTTTTGAAACACCCTTGACAATATGCCAAAGGTCATGAAAATGCTGTGTTCCTGGATGAGATTCCCTGATCCACTTCGCGATGCCTCTGTGCCTGTCACTAATGAACGACTTAACTTGCAAACCAGCATTCCTGAGATATTGGAAGCACAAGGTTGCAGCACCAAGCTCCATAGCATTACTGTTTCCTGTTTGGTTTGCCTAGTGTGAGGAAAAAAGATATTAAACAGAGTGTAAACAACGTTTTGCAGATAAATAATTGCTGATTAGATATATATACAACTAAGCTGGAAATTATTTGTACCGATACTAAATTCTGAGTATTTTGTATTGTCCGATTTGAGAACTAATTTTATGGCGGCTGAAGTTTCGTAAGGATATGATAATAAGGCTGAAAGATACACAACAGCAGACATATGGAAGGAATACATTTTCTTTGCCAGCTGTGCCGCAGATAGAACAAGAAAAAATATTGTCATAATTTGGCACTGGTGTGGATAATTTGCAGCTTACTGTACCTTTGCCATTCAGGCCTTGTACACATTAACATTGGTTTTCTTGACTAATAATTTCTCAGAATTCTTGAGAATGTTTTTAATTTCTTATAATTCCTTGTCTGACAATCTACCATCTTTCAGATGAACCAAGAATTCTTGAACGTTCTTGTCAATATTTGTGAAAAATTTTGGACCTGTCAAGTCTCACAAATTACAAGGACTGCTTCAAATTTTTATGAAAAGGAGACAACAAAATAATTGGCACCAAAAGAGATGCTAAGAAAGGTGAATATCAAAGAGATCACTATGTGAGACCACAGTGTGAGACCAATTTGGTGATACATGAATTTCACAGTTTTGAGGAAGCAATCTGCACACACTTGATATCTATCTAAAACTGAGTTGGGCTTTTGTTGCAATACAACAATTTTCTTCCTAAAAAGTAGGTTATGTAGATGACACCGTGTACAAATGTATTTTTTTTTGTTTACTTGAATTCAGATGCTCTATGTGCACCAAAATGTCTTGTTAGCATCTGTATTTACAAGGACATACCAGTAAGTGGGTCACACATGGTAAAGGGTCATCAGAAAGGAGCAAGGGCGGCGCCAGGGATGGACATTCCTCAGGTCGGCAATTATTCCTAAGCAAAAACGACATAGAAAATGTTACGTATATGCATATATACTGTACCTGCAATAACTCAAAGTGCACCAGTTTAGATATAGAATTGCAAAACATTGTGTAAACACCGTACTTCGCATTGTGTCCCATGGAGTCAAATCTGCCATCGCCAGACCATTGGGCATCTTTCATTCCCTTTAACTTTTCAATCAAGTTGGCACGATACTTTTCCCAGTGCAAGAACACAGATGGAAATAAAAAGTTCCGCTGGTGGGCAAAATAGGAACGTGGTGATATTGCTGACAAACCCATATGACGAAACATAAGAAGAACTTGACTGATGTTTACACCAGACAGCAAGATACCCAAACTCATCATGACATTTCCAGCAGGATACCTTCCAAAAATGAATGGTTGACTTCTCCACTTGAATTGTCGATTTTTTCCACAGTGGTTGCAAGTCTGTGTAACAGTGGCCATGGATCCATTGCGTTTTATCTCAACCTTTGGACTTTCTGTCTTACAATTGAAGCAAAACATTTGGAAGAGAGTCATGAGCATGCCATAGAAGACAACAAACTTTGGTTCATCTTGGGGCTTTATTCCAGGCTCCACACTAAGACAAGATGAAACATGAAAACAGTGTGAGCTTTCTATGCATGATTTCAAAGGATCTTTATAAACTTTTTTCCTCAGAAATGATAGGATTTTGCAACATGTACAACATTTCTATTAGATTTATACAGTACCTTACTTGGTAATAAGTAGAGCCAAAAAGAGAGCTTAATCTGATAATATTTATCTGTGCGTACAATATTGAAAGGGACCTTCGAAGCCATCTAACAAATGGTGATCTATACAACCATAGGGTACTTCAACTGAACTTGTCTTCAACTGGTATCTTTGTAGTTACAAAGCTACCAGTTGAAAACAAGTTCAGTTGAAGTACCCTATGCAGCTGTGACTTGTAACACTTGGTAACAAATAGTGACAAAATGGATATGACTACATACAGACAAAGGTTTCACTGCATATACTGTATACAGTTACCTTTTTATCCACATACCTAACTGTGTTCTTGGAGCACCTGTCCTCTATCTCATCTTCACTTTCTGTTTCATACAATGTTGCTGATTCCTCACAAAATGAAAAGTCAGTTGAATCCTCTACTTCAACCTCTTCCATGTCCAGCATGTCTTCTTCATTGCTTTCCATTCCGGATGCCCTGTTATAGCTGCAGCTTGGCTGGTTTTGTTCTTCATAATTACTAGAATTTACCTGTGATACAGGAAATTACAAATATTATATAAATAAAAGGAAAGAAAGCACATTTCAGTTCCCTTGCATGTAAAAAGTGGAAATCAGGTAAATTTTCTCAACACCTTCAAACTGCCTTGAAAATGGAGAGGTATTTGAAAATGGTAAAATATAATATATTATATTATGGTACTATATATATATATATTATATATATAGTACCACACCAAAGAAAGCCTCCTGGTTGGGGTACTTTACAGTATATTTTTTGCTGATGGGATGTACACGCTTTCCCAGTTCACCTCTCTTTTCTAATTGAAGAAGGCAATTTTTCTAAAGCTGGTTGTCAATAGTGTTATTTCAAAGTTTTCCCAGAAATTTTTTTAATTCTTGGTATTTACTCATAGATGTAGGAACCCGGGGGCACTTGGGGCACATGCTCCCCCAAGATTTTGCAATGAACAAAGAAGTGCCCTTGATGTGTTGCACCCCTCCAAGTCTGAAATGCTTCCTACGTACATCCCCAATTTTTTAGAGCATATTTTCTAAAGCAGACTCATTTTGTGGGAGAAATTCTACAGGTGGGTGAAAAAATTATTTCAAGGGTGCACACCCCTGTGCAGTTAAAAGTCAAGTAGCTCCCCCAGGGAAAACCCATTCATTCCTATAAATTCTGTCTCCCTGTGTGCCAAAATGACGTTTCTTCCATATCACTGGAGTGCTTGCCAATGCCTTGCTTCCATCCATCTACTGGGATGACAAAAGACAATGGCGCAACCAAGAGAGGGGCATGATGAAATGTGCATACATCCTGTTACTTTCCTCAACTATTTCAACCTTCTTCTTTCTTGTCTGACTTAGCCACTACAAAATTGTTTCTGTCACTTACTGTGGAAAGTTGGTGTCGCAGGGTTTTTTTGTCTTTCCTAAGAAGCCAATTACTCTTCTGAAGGGCACGAATCTTCTCCTTGAGAGCCTGGTTGCTTGCTAATGCTGCAGGCTGGTCTTCGCAGACTTCGTCCGTTTCAACGTCTGGGTTGCTAGAGGAGCTGCTATGGGCTTCGCGTTCCAAACTGCGTATAATCTGAAAGGAAGAATGCCAAATTTTTGCATCATCGACCTCCTCGCAAATATCCAAAACAGGGCTGGGGTCATCCTTCCTTTCACCTCCCAAAACATTCGGGTTGAGAGAGAACACAGACCAATTTTGTGATTTCAATTCTCTTCCCTACAAATTTATCTACACAGTTGAAGAGCTGGTTCTAAATACTAACAGCATAATAGATAAAGCCAGTCTATTGGTGACTGACTGGATATAAAAGTATACAATGTCATCAATCAATGGGCCTAGGCCAACCTATGAACAGTCTACAGTAGTGTGAGTAGGTAGCACCAAAACGTTACCTACCTGCTTTCGTTCGCGAAATGTTATCCCGCCATCTGGTCCTTTTTCTTTTGCAGCATCGATGGTAGGGACAGAATCATCCCTTAACTTCACTCTTATACCAAGTTCCTTGGCTAAATCCCGTCGCATCGTGTAACAATTGTCCTCGAAATGAACTGAGCAAAGAGAAGAATACTTCGACGGTGTAAAGTTCGGCCGGTGTCTTCGAACAAAACGTACCCACTGCTGATGTCTTCGTTGATCTGCTGTCTTATCAGGGAAATAATGGAAAGAAACATCCTCCGTAAATTGGGTATTTGTACAGCTGGTCCCCTCATATGTCCCAGCGACGCAAGATCGGCCGTTTTTTGCAGAGCGCTTCGAGGTTGCTGTGCTCGCCATGTCTGAATGTGTTCCGCGGCCGCGCCCAGCTCATCACTGATACGTCATCAAGGCGAATTCAATGTCGCAACAAAAAGCGCCAATTTGGCAACTTTGAAGCCCAATAACAAGAGAACCACGCAAAATTTTTTCATTCTGTCTTTTGATTCGAAATGGGAGAAATAAGATCTATAGATTTACATAAAAAAATAATTCCGGAAATTTTCGCTGCATAAGGCCTTTAAATGCAATGTATGAGGGTGGTTCTTGCTCTGAACATGCTTGTCCTTGCCAAGTTTTCTTCTTCTAAGCTCTGTCATTTTGTCTGTTTGCTACTCTTGCTAACAGCAAAGATTGCAGGTTCGATCGAAGTGTCAAATTATTTTCGAGTACTATGAGCTATCTCCGTGAGAGAGACACGTTTCTTTTGAAGATGTCGAACAAAAACAGCAGTCCTTATGGAATGGCCTCTTTATCGATTACCACATTGTCATCTACTTCCGGGTGAAAGAGAAGCAAGAAGCTCTTGAACAATAGACAGCACGTTAGACCTTACAAATCATGACACCATAGTTATCTGGGTTCCCAGAAACATGGCGGAAGAAAACAAGATACATGATGTTGTGGAGGTTCTCGATTTTATGAAAAGGGAGAAAATCTGGCCAAATGGCTTGCGATATCTTTGGACAGATGCCCATGGACTATGCAACCTCGTCACTTTGTACAATGTGACTGCCGATAAGTCATACATCGCACAGGCGGAAGATCTCATTGGGAAAGTAACTGCCCTTCTTGGCAGGAAAGTTGGCTTGCGTATTGGCGAAGAACCTGACCGCGATGGGCAATATTTTCATTACTTGACAAAGTGGATTTACGCTCTAAATGAGCTTGGTAAAATTAAGCCTGAATACCATCAAAGGGCAGTAAAATTATCCAAAGATATACACCCCCATTTCTTCGTAAAGGGAAGGGGTGTATTGTGGAAGATGCTGGAAGATCTGTCTGCCCCATACCCCGGTTATGGATTAGGGGGCCTTGATTTCTATGATGGCTATGTTGTGTATAAATCAGTTGATCCAGCAGCTCTGAGCAGTGAAATTGGTGATATGCATTCGCTAATACAGAAAGATTTCCATCAGTTCTCATGCACACAGGATTTGGGCTTGGGTGAGACGCTTTGGATGGTCCACCATTGCCCGGATGAACCCTGGTCGCATGTTTTGAAAGAACGATCAATAAAGCAACTCGATGCTATGTGGATACCACAAGGGGAAGGCAAAGGTTTCTTTTGCAGACACCCTTCTTCACCAAGAGTGAAATTTGCTTTCACAAACTATGGGGTTTCTATTGGATGTCAAGCTGTTGGTATCTGGCCAGATAGAGTCCAAGCATTAAATAGATTTTTCAAAACGTACAAATCCGGTGACGAATACGACAAAAATTCTATTACACACGTGATGAGATGCACAAGTTTGCTTCCAGGCGTCTTCCTTCGTGATTTTCCTGGAGAAGTAGCGCATTAACATGGTCTAAAGCAAAACTGATTCCCATCGTAATGAACAATTAGCGTGTTTTGCAAAACAATTCGCTTGCTAATACAGCGCTAGCACAGCATGTAAATTTTCGCTTTTCAATTTCTTGTTAGAATGTTTGAAACCAGAATCTTTGAAAACTGCTTAGTTTAGTGGAAAAAGTGCTTTGAAAGGGGTCGTTTTTCCGCAATATGTTGAATAAGAAAGGGCATATTCATTTCTGGCAACGGTGTCGGCGATTTTGAACAAACATCTGGGCAACAGAGAACAATCTTTCTAATCACGGCAAAATCATGGGATAAAGGTTTTATATCCTTTTTCCTCAATGTGTGGTGAAAACATGTCGAGTGACAATCCCTGCTCTTGTGCAATCAAACATGTTCAAAAAATTGAAGGCAAATTGATGATCACTGTTGCCTAAAAATCCCTAAAAATGTTGGCAAATCGTTTGGCCTTCAAACTTTGAGAGGCCCAACAACAGTGTATACATCTAGGCATGTTTCTTTCTCCAAGAAGCTGCTTTGAGGCAGGAGTGAGAAGGAAGGAACAACAAAAAATGGCCTTTATCTTCCAGCTGTTTGAGTGAAAATGTTTTATATTCACACGTGTTGTTTTCTGTGTATTCCTTTGTTGAGTCGTTTACATTTGTGCCGGTGTGGCCTCTTTGTAATCTTCGATTTTGTTACACTTTTTAGGAAATTAAACGCTACCTCCAAATCATCAAAGAGACATGGAGAATTTGACAAGAAATCAAGACATGTCTGGTTTGCTTTGTCATTACAAAGCAAAGCAAAATTTATCATCATTAAATAGTAGCGTACAGCACTTAGATTTACAATGAAATTGACTCAATTTTAATTCTACAAACCCAAGTTTATGCTTGACATGATCTTGCCATTTCTGTACTAAAAAGTAATAATCCTCGTTCCACGGCTTGATCAAATAAGATGTCGCGTAAAGATGGCCACACTACGCCGCGAATAAAAACAAAATGAGAAGTTTTTGGTGAATAATGTTGCATTAGCGCAAACCTCCCCGTTTCCATGGTACGGGGTCGTGTGATTCAGAACCAAAAAGTTATCGTCCATAAATCTGAAACATCTATGAAGAGCATACTCATAAATCCGGGAAAAACCTAGCCTGCGTGCAGACTATACCCCCCTGACGCTTTTCGTCAGGGGGTATAGTCTGCACGCAGGCTAGAAAAAACCGAAAAAGTGTTACCATAAAACAGGAGGAAGTGAAAAAGTATGCGCTTCAATGATTTTGTACCAGACTCATAGCAATGTATCCGGATTCTATCGTAAACAAGTGCCCCAAAGGATGGCATATCCCCGTACCATGGAGTAGTTAATTAGCTCTCAGGGATTTGAGTCAGACTTTAATAGAATTGCGATGTCCTAAGATCAAGGTCGGTAGATGAAATTCCAATAACCTTGAATAACAAGACTCTCTTATGGACTTGGCTGGACTTGCCCAAGTCGTCATATAAGAAAGAAAGTGTCTCCTTTCCTACAGGACGACTTGGGCAAGTCCAGGACTTGGCAAGATAATATCAGGTAGCTTGGAAGGAATTTCGAGCCAGGTTTCAGTACATTTTCTTGTCACCTAACTAACGAAGTTAACAGGCTTTGATGGTCTGGTCTGGATCCCTGACCAAACATTGTTTGCCAAATACTTTAGATTTGCTTGTCAATCAAAAAGTTTGGAATCTTTTGTTGAGTTTTTTCGTAGCTTTTGAATATATGTGGTTGTTCTCTACCATATTCCAAACTGTTGAATTATGCTATGACTAAATGTTCTCTTTCAATGGCAAGCTACAGTATAGCCCTCGCTTTCTCCTTGTTGCTGAGACTAAACAAATAAAAATCTGCCTTGAATTAAAGATCGTGTGAAAATATTCGCGAATAAAAACAATTCAGGAGTTTCGAGTAAGCAATTCTGCGTTATCGCTGATCTACAATAACGTATGATATGAGACAGACTTTAATCTTCAACTATCTTAGTGAAAAGTGAAACACATAACTTTCAAATGAATATACCAAAATAAGGGAGCCGTCATTTTTAATCCTGGGTACCAGGGCAGAGGATAATCTCGCACCATTAGAGAAACTTTCATACCCCATCTTGAACATTACCCATCATCATTCAGCACAATGGTTTAGTACCCGTTCAAAAGTCTTTGTGCATAAAGCATAGATATATGGACACACACCGAGTTGTCTCAGGCGATCTTCATACTGGTCAAGCGATTCGTCATTTCCAGATGTTTTTTACATTTTTTTTCAATCTTTGATCGATGAAATCATCCAAAATTTTTTCAAGGAAGAATAATTTTGTACCCCATGAAAATTGCTGTTAAAACTTATGTACCCCCACAAAATAATCGAGAAAAGTTTCATACCCCTGCTATGAATCCTACGCCGCGGTACCCAGGATTAAAAATGGCCGCTCCTTAAGTGTGTACACTGCTTAAATCCTCAGCCAACCAGCTCTCCTTTTTTGAACCAGCAACATAAAGGGTGAAATGAAGATGTTCCTACACGGTATTCTAAAAAAGGGAAGTATTGGGCACGTAATTTCTCAGTTAGAACATCATGCATTCTGCTGCAAAGAATATACTTCTCCCTAAAAGAGGCAAATTAATACACAGTTTCAAAGAAGGGTGGGGGCAATGTTTCCTGAAAACTGACTTGGTAGACACAACTCGAGACCTCCGTTGACAGGGCGCCCCAAGGAATTCTAACAAAAATTCAAAGAACATCTAGCATTTGCCCAAAACTTCCCAAGGGACTCACTCTTTGTTATCAACCTTGAACTTTCAAATTTTCTACAAATTCGAGCTCTGCTATTCTATAACTTTTGATTACTGTAAAATCTCTATTAAGCCCCCGAGGGGGGGGGCTTATTTAATTTCGGACCTTCCAGAGGGGGGCTTATTAGAGGTTTATTCATAAAATCAAGTGACAAGGATATATTTGGTAGCTTTTCAGTTCTTTTATCCAATATTTTGCGGAATCAAGATACAATTTTACGGCTGAAATACGTGAATTCAACACAGTTTTTATTCCAAAACATGCCAAAATTAACATGCAAGGTTGTGTAGCTAAATAAAAGGAAAATATTTGGTAAATTCTATAATTTTGTATAGGTGCGGGGGGGGGGCTTATTTCAAATTTTGACTCAGAGGGGAGGGGCTTATTAGAGAGGGGGGCTTAATAGGGAGGGGGGCTTAATAGAGCTTTCACGGTAAGCCCTCGGCAAGGCGATGCCACGACTATCACCGCCTCTAATACAAATCTGAATGTGACAGTACATCACAGTACTATCCTCATCACGCCAGCTCCTTTTTTATCTCGTAAACAGAAGCATGAACAATGCTGCCATTCTTATTCTCTCCACTCCCCGAGAATCAATATTTTCTCTGTCTCTTGCCCAAATCTTCGACAATCCTTAGACAAGATTCAATGCAAGGAGCTTTGGAAAAAGGAAACTAAATAAATGAAACTGCACTAGATTCTACAGCATATACATACACTCCCCTTGTATGAAAATATTTCTCACTCTGCAAAGTCCCTTGCTGCAACTGCTACGCATAAAATCTAAATTTTAAATTCAATTTATTTTAAATGAATTTTAAAATTAACCTTACAGTTGCCACCACTTCTTTCCGCGCATTTTTTCTGCTAATTCATGAGCATTAGCCGAGAAATTAGCTGCCCCTTCCTTCATCAATACAGCTTTGTCTTCAAGCTGACTGAGTTTCTGTCCGCGTTCGTCGAGTTTCTGAAATAAAAGAAAACAGAATAATTGCCACTAGACTGCAGATGGCTGAAGACCAGTGCATCCATTGGTATCTTAGACACCGCATATGCACTTATATAACTCTATCGAAAAAAACTTTTAAACAACTTGTCTTATGGCCCAGCCGTCATGGACAGAGCAAAAACTGCACACGCATGCGCCAAAGCTTGTAACTTTGAGCGCCATTATCTTCCTGCAACAGACCCCAACATTCGGTTAACACTTGATATTTTGTTTCTTGGGCCTCAAGCTCTTGACTTATCATTTCAAAAAGCTTATCTATCCAAACACTTCCTTATCTCAGATTGCTCGATGACGTTATTTTACGCAGTTTCAGCTCTGTCGCCGTCATGTCTAAAGTAACGTTGCCTGTATCCTGATACAATGAACTGAACGTGAGCAAACCACTCCCCCCCCCCCTTCGAGTAAGTCATTCTACAAACTTTGAGCTTTTCTCCGAGGAGAGCAGCGTACATCACCGTTTAAAATGAGTGGTGAAACCTCGACGGGGGGTGAACGATGCGATTTGAATCCGCGACTTTCCACAATGAAGGTGAGCGTACGAACCACTACCTCAATTTTTCAATGTCCGAATCTCAAACACATTGAAATATAGCCCTGCAACCCGGGGGGGGGGGTAACTTTACTTGTCCATGGTACGGGGTTGTGTCATTTTTTAGGGTGCCTTTTTCATGACAGATTCCGGATTTATGGGTATGGTTTTCAACAATTTTTGCACTTTCCGGATTTATGGGTATAGTTTTTTGTAAAAATTCAGTTATTGGTGAACTGTTTTGGTATTTCCGAATTTATGGGTATGATTTTCAGAAAATTCTCCAGATTTATGGGTACACTTTTGAGAAATTTCTCCGGATTTATGAGTGGTACTTTTACGATTTGAATGGCACAGCCCCGTATCTTGGAAACTCAAGTTACCCCCCCCCCCCCCCGGGCCCTGCAATAACTATGCAGCAAACAACATACCATTCTCGCTTGAGCAACAGCTCCAATTACGCTACCGGCATCGTCTTTCAGTTGTCTTAATCCTGACTCCTTTACGTGAGCAGCAACAGACCTGGAAGCTGAGCCTGCTTTTCGTTCACCAACTAGAAAACAAATAAGTTGTTAAAACTCGTTCAGCCTTCGTGCACAACGCCTGAAAGAGTTTCGAAGTGGAATTAAACCTGTAAAAAGGATGTGAAAGGATTCACTATCATTGATGGAAAGTGTTTGAGTTTGTAGAAAATCATTCTTATCGCAGAAAGTAGCATTATTTCGTTGGTGCAGTTTTTTAAATCAGAGCTCCTCGCCGCAGAAATGGTACGATAAATCCACGCCTTTAAGAAACCTCTTCACAAGAAAATCATTCACTGAATTTTTGCCAAAAAGATGGAACAGCAACAGACTAATAAAAGTAGAACAATAGGCCGATTTTAAATATACGGTTTCTTACAGGTGGGAATTTTCCTGTACTGCAAAGGATGGTAAATCCAAGCAACATTGGCCTAAGCTGTTTGCTTTGATGTTCAAGCTATGCTCAATCCGTTGAATTGCGTCTTATTGAGGACCCTATCAAGATTCTGTGACTACGATATCGATGAAGAATAGTACTTACATAATTCCTCAGTGTCGATAGGTGAAGGAGTGTTTGAGAAAATGCTTTGAAAGAAGCTTTTCTGGGGTGGTTCTGGAGCTGCAACAACAGTAAACAATGAACCATATCCTTCGATATATTCCTTTTGTTTCTTCTTCGTCAATGCAATTCTTTGAATTTCTGTCGGTGACGTGAGATAGACCGCTTCTCCTCCTTTACCAAATCGGAAAGTACGGAATACCCTGCAAAAGGAATAACATGATACACTTGGGTAAGCTAGATAAGCATTGGCGGCCCAAGCTAGATAAGCAATGCTTTAATTGGGTCAGTTAGAATACAAGTACGTTTTTTTATAGATACACTACACTGTAACAACTTCTGTTTTACGAATAAAATTGAATTGAATCGAATTGAATTGGGCAGAGTGGGGCAAACTGTGCTGGAGTGGGTTAGAATGGTTCACTTGATTTGTGCTTCACAAACTGAGGCAAACTGGCCTTGGGTGTAACTTGCAGCTATTTCAGTGAGCAAAAAAAATTGTCTTCGTTCATGATGGAAATTATGTTTCTTCATGGACCCATCCTCCACTACAGCAGCACCTGAAACACAAATTCTGGCAGTATGCGCAGAAAGCCAAACGAGTCAATCAACCAACCAAGCAACAAATGACTGAATGATAGAACAGCTTAATGAACAAAGGATCAAATAAATAAAAGAACAAATGAATAAATAGCCCATCTACCTATAGTCTGATGTACTAAGTCGACAGTCATTGTCCATTAACAATCGAAGGCTTGGTAGACTGTAAACTCGTAAGCTGCCAATTGAAGTTAAAACACATACACAACTGCTTCCTGTAAATAAAATAACACATTCATAAATTTATAATTCCAATTAACATCAGAGAACCGTGAACGCTACGCTTGTTTAAAACATATCAAAAAGGCATTGATGGGGATGTTCTTTTAACCGAACCCTACGACCATACGACCCCGGACCTAAATATATTTACTCGACAAGGCTTTGTTATCATTTACTCATTATACTTTATAAGGAAGGGATCAGTCATTATTAATGTCGGGTAAGGGGATGGAAGATATTTTTATCAATAATAAAATTGTTTCGTAACCCCTTCATTTCCTCATTAAGATTTTCAAAGGCCTCTGATTATATAGCGGTAATTTATGGTGGCCCCTTTCTGTATCAAATTTGATGACATATTTGAAAGCGACAAATCATGTTTTCTGATCGTAAGTGAAGCAAAAGTGACATAGAAATGCTTTCAAGAGAATAAAGTGGCACAGCATTTGGATATTTTATGAAGAATATGATACTTTGAGGAAAAACGCAAGGCATAACAAAGATCATAGAAGGATGACGTTATTTGAGATCAGATTTGTTAAGTTTTCATGGCCCCTTATTTAGCACTTAGGGTTTTCAGTGGCACCTCTTTCACTGCCCTAAATTTCTGGTGACCCCTCTGAGTTACAACGTAAACATAAATGCTCATTAGTTGCGTAATTAATCATCTGCAATATACCAGAATAATAAGGTATGAACAAACTATGAACAGAAATTAAACCCAAAATGATAAATCATAAAAAACTAACAACTAAGATTATCATAAACACATGAAGATAAATGTCAAGTTACCTTCGATTTCCAGAACTTCAGCTTTCAGGAAAAAGAAAGCAGAGTCAGATTCTTTGGTTTTTGAAACTGTTTTCATCGTAGGGAGACTTTTTACCTTGATAGAAAAAGATTAACGGAGAAGTTGTTAAATTTTACTGAAATATAACGAGAGAACCACTCATTTAGTTTGAAAAGGTCTAAAAAATGATCTAATATGCTTTAGAGCTCTTCAAATGCTCAAGCTTTTAAAATCTTCTTCAAAACAGCAGCGCCTCTTCCATTCACTCATCGTTACATAGGTTAAGTTCAACAAAGCCATCTTCAATTCACTATCAGGTCAAAATTCCCAATCTCATTTTCACACAGATATGAAGACTCTGAATGACGAGTGCAATAGACGATTGCGCTAAAGATGGCGGAAAGGAATTTTCTACCATGATATTTTGCGTTACATTGAATTTCGATCGATTAGATTGGCTGAGTTCTTTGATGCCGCAAAGGATCTTGGTAAAAAATTCCTCGACCCCATCTTTAGCACAATCGTCTATTCTCTTCACGTATCGTTCAATATTATAATCAACAATCAAAGGTTGATGCTGTGTCTCAAACTGGAACTCATAGTAGACTTAAAGGTTTGGCAGCACAGGCATTTCAATGTGATAAATTGTCGAAATTCGCAGTTTAAGTAACTGAGATCATTCAAATTTGGCTCCTTACTTGGTAAAAAGAACTGTTGTTAAATCCACAATTGTCGCGTTCAGACAAAAGTCACACCTGGTCCTGTCCTTCACTCTTACACAATTTGATTACAAAACTTGATTTTATTTACAAAAACTAGTACAAAAACTTGATCTTGTATCACTTCGGAAAAATCTTCAGTAGAATTTATCAAACATGGTGCAATTCCCACTAAGAACTTACGCGCTAGTGGGATGTTAGCCAAGGAAACTATTTCAGTAAAAATAAAAAAATAAAGCCTTACTTTTATTTTTCTTTCACTGATGAGTATAACGTGGTGCCTTTCTGAAGACTCGATCGTGAAAGTTGGCAAGGTTGATAAATTTGACTCTGGAAAGGAACGGGAAAATTTCAACTCATAAGGAAAATAACCTTGGTACTATATAGTGCAATATAGTACTATATAGGAAAACAAATGCGACGTTGCGAACAGATTTCTCGGCAAGGTTCGATTTACACTAAATACAATGTCGTATTTATCGCTATCCTATCCTTAGAATTGATTGACGGTCAAAACAGTTGAAGCTTCCAATTCAATTCAATTAAAAAATGTCAAAAATGCGGTTGTTTTTGCAAATTGTTGTTGCTGCAATTGTTGTTGAATTGTCACCCCACCGTTCAGTCACCCGTTGGGAATTTCTTAATTTTCTTTAATTTCAGTTTTCAATTTTGATGTGCTTCATGAATCTGATTAGGCCAAAAGGCCAAAGCACTGGTTTGCAGGTGGTGGGTAAAAATTTGAGCTTTCAAGATCAATATTTCTGCTCTCAAAGCACCAGCACCAACAGACGAGGTATCTATGTTCAAGTTAACTATAGAGCAACACTTGTGATTATTTAAGAGTGATTAGTTATTGATTTAAAGCTCAATTCACGTCGCTAGAACCAACCAAGTCTGTACACTTTTTTTGTACACTCAGCCCGAATTTAACTTCCAACAACTAGGGGATAAGGTTTCAGTTTCAGTTTCATGTATTTTTAGATTCACTACATACAATCTTATGAATGACAATACAAACAAGTAAGTTAACTACAAGGAAATAAAACACTAATACAGAAAATTACTACAATGATATGGAAAATTAAAACAATATACGCTAACGAAGAGAAAAACATAGATTGTATGGAGAGAATTACTTAAAGGGGGAACTCTGTCAATAGGTAAAAAAATCGAGGATAGAGCCCCCCCCCCCTATCCTGGTATAATTTCAAATGAATTTGGTTGAATTTGAATGATTCCAAGAAACACACGTTGTTGCTTTTCGTGTATGTTGCATGCAACCACTTGCAACGTTATGCCTTAAAAAGGCTACAATACACAAGTGATTGGAGCCAGAACAGTAGTCGTAAGCGGACACAAAAGGGTACAGGAAAATTGCAAATAAAGCCATTACAATAACTGAACTCTTGTTTTTTTATACTCACTGGAATCGTCACTGTCTTTCCAGAACTCAAAAGGTGATGGGAATAGGCATCCATTTTTGTCAATGAAATTGATTGAAAGTACCGATGATTTCATGTTTATCTGCGTACCTGAAAAGAAAAACTATCATATACATTTGTAGATCAATTTAGTATCCAAGGCTCAAAATAATTTTTTCCTTCCTCGTAGCAAGCTCAGCACATTTATTTCTTCTAACGTACTTGTTCCTTCTTTCCCAATGTACTGCCCCACCCACTCTATCCCTTTTTTATCTCCTTTTGTTCTCTTTCCTTCCCTTCCTTCATTTCTTCCTTTCATTTCCTTTCATTACCATTTCCTTTTCCATTTTCCGTTCTTCCTTCCTGGGAAATTTGAGGATTTCAGCTGCCTTCCTGGTAGCGCCGCTACTACGCTACTTCGTTTTTTTGGGCCCAACAATTAGTATCAACTCAAATTGTTTGCAAAGAACTTTGTAACCAAGAAGACTGACAATATATTTTTAAGGCTGCCAACATTTTCCCACCTGAGTCAGCTCCTAAGTAGCGACTGCAGACAAAGGAAATTCTCTCAACCAGTAAACCAAAACAAACACAGCCGCAAAAGTTGCCCCAAATCAGTAGGGCAAACTCTCACCTTGTGCAAACAAAGGTGAGTTCTAAGAGACTCAATGTGCTTATATCGAAAGAAGAAGGATGAATCTAATGTTACGTGTCGCGGATTTTGTTTATTTAATTCAGAAGCCAAGGAGAAGGCATTTCAATTCTAGGGTATTTAGGGCTAAATGAAACAATTGCCACACAGCTCCTGAATCAAATAACAAAATCCACGGGATCGAACGTTAGATTTACCCTTCTGCTTTCGTTATAAGCACATAACTTTTCTTAAAAACCGCCTGTCGCTTGCACAAGGTGAGAGTTTGCTCTACTGGTTTCGGGGCAGCTTTTGCGGCCGAGATTGATCTGATTTCCTGGTTGAGAGCACTTCCCTTGTCTGCAGTCGCTAATCGCTTTGAACTGAGGTGTCAATTAAAGCAACTGTTGCTATTGTATAAGAAAATCTGTCCTTGTTCATTAGCTACAAAACAAAGCCAAATGGCACAGCAATATACAATATTTGTATCAAAGTTGATACCAGTAACACAAAACAATTGCAGTTTAAAAAGACGACTGTTCCCTGGATATGACAGTAATACCAGGTGAGTAAAAAAAAGACTTTACGCGTTTCACAGGCTGTGAAAAAAAAGTATGACACCGATATTCAAAACTGACATGTTAATCTATCAGTCAAAGGCTAACTTAGATGAGAAAATTTTGTTGGGTAAAATCACTCATCACTTAGACCCAGAAATTTGGAAAATGTTGGCAAGGTGCATGTTTGGTAACGAAGATTCCACATTCCTTTCTGGTCCATGATTTATTGCCTACTGAAATCAAAAGTTTTTTTCTGACATTGACAATGTAGACTTCAATGCGAAATAAATCATGGACCAGAATGGAAAGTGGAATTTTTTATACCCATACCACCCCTTACAGGCAAATTTCTAATTGTTGCGTCTTAACGATGTGTTATTTTACCAAACAACATTTTCTCATATAAGTTAGCCTTTAACTGATTAATTAACATTGTAGTTTTGAATATCGGTCATATACTTTTTATTCCATATCCCGTCGAACGGGTAAACTTCTTTGACTCACCCGGTATATCCGTTTGGCAAGGTGAAGTCTCTGGGAATCACTATCTATGCTCCGCGATCGATTTTCATTCTCCCAAAGCGATAACAGGTCAAAAGCGTACTCATGTTTCAAGCTTCTATCTATTATTATTATTATTATTATTATTATTATTATTATTATTATTATTATTATTATTATTATTATTATTATTATTATTATTATTATTATTATTATTATTATTATTATTATGTTAACAAAAACCACCATCAAAAATAAACAGAAAAAAGAATATAAAAACACAACTGTTTATAAAATACGTTTCGATGATAAAATCTTCTTCAGTTCATTATTATTATTATTATTATTATTATTATTATTATTATTATTATTATTATTATTATTATTATTATTATTATTATTATTATTATATACATTATTTATACACGAGGAATCCCTTCAGCAAAAACCTTAAAATACATAAGCATAAAAAATAGATATATAAAAATTCAACGGATGGGGCTGATCTTCCAGGGAGTCGTGTTTGAGTTTAATTCAGCTCCTCAAACGTATCTTGAGGTGTTTTTTGAATTGTTGTAAGGTAGAGAGTTCCCTGATGGTATTGGGGATTTCGTTCCAAGTTTTTAGACCCGAATAGTGAAAGCTTTTCTTTGAGTACTCAAGATTGTATCTCGGAAGTTGAATGTCCGTGCAGTTTCTTGTTCTATAACTTGAGTACATATTTCTTGTTTTGTATGTATCCCAAAGGCTTTCAGGGCAGATCTTATTCATCATCTTATAGGTCATAACCGATCTGTCAAAGTTTATTAGTTGTTCTACAGTTAACCAGTCTCCAGACCACTGATCTTTGATCTCGATTGAATAAACAATTCTAGAGTCTACTACAAATATTTCTGCTTACTATGAATACATTAAGTGGAACTGTTGACCACGTGACTTGGATAAAGAACGCAATTTTCTCTAGAGAAAGTTTAGGAGGTTGACAACCTAAGTACCCAAGTAGCCAAGTATTAAAGGCATTGCAGGCAAGGCTGAAACACAGGGTCAATATATCACGATCTAGGCCGTTTTTGGAAGATTTCCTGCGGCGATTTTCTCGAGAAAATATTTTATAGATTCTCAACAAGGTGGGCTGACTTCAGTCAGGTCAATATTCAAATTAATTGGATAGCTTGCCGTCACAGCAGATATCCTCCACTGTTATTATCTCATATCTGACGAACAGAAGATGCTGCAAAGTTGCATTTTCTCTACACACAGCAAGTATCATCAATCGTATCAGCCAGCCTCATCATCCGCCCCATCTCCCATGCTCCAAATAATTATTCAAAACAGAGTGAATCAAAATCATACCAGTATTCGTTGCAAGTACAGGTTGCAGAGTTCTTTGCTCTCCATTAGATGGGAGGCTCAGTGCAACAACAGATATGCTGCCAGTGCTTGTGCCAATCCATAACGATGGAACAATAATGTTTGCTAAAATCAAGAGATAAATGTCTTAGCTGCTATTCACGTAGAATTTTTTTACTTCAATCTACCTCATTTTTTGGCCCCATTCCTTTTCACAGCGCGAGCATTTGTGCATCTGCCTCACATGCCACTGCAGATGAGCATGAATCCCCTGTTCGTTATAACATTACTTTTCAGATGAATTCGTGGCGCGGAATTTGATATGATCTAATTCCCTAATTTTATTGCGCTCTGTATAGATTTTAGTGGATGGGGTGCATTCCACAATAAAGTTACTTCTTCTAAGGATCCACCAATATCCCTGCAGTCATACAACATACGAAATTCAAGCGTCCATCTTCAAGATAAGACGTTCACTTTGGGAAAAGTTGTGGAAAATATCGTTAGGCCTATCAAACATACTGCAAAATCGTCGGATCGAAAGAAGTTTGTTTACTTTACGTGACCAAATCCCTTTAAGCAAAATAATGAAATCAACAAAAAATCTCAATACAAAATAAAGTTACCTCCTTTTCTTGTGTACGTGTACGTAAAATTAAGTTTTGTGACAACACCAGCCATGGGCAGTTCTTTATGAAACATCCCATCCTCTTTATCCATAGTCTTTTCTCTATATTTTTCCTTCTCTTTCCCATTTGATCGACTCGACAACCTTTTCGTCAGCTTCGGGTGGTAAGGTTCTTTAGTTTCCTTGTGATCTTTACTTTCCGATGTACTGCCGAAAAATCGTGACGACCTGTCTTTTCGTTTCTCTTTAGCAGCTTCCTGGACGTCTGGCTTCTCCGACGATTCAGCATCTGGTGACATCATGGACTTCAGGGTTTTTGCTGACTCAGGTGGTGTTTCTGATATGTCACCCATTTCTGAAACAAGGGACTAAAATTAGCGTCTAGAATTCATATTCAAAGTTGACTTCAAAATCTTTCTGTCTTGTATGATCTGAAATATGAACTAATGAGAAAGAAATCTGATACCATTAATCAATGAAAAGTTCTTGCTTGTGCTGTCAATTCCTGGTTCGTTTCCTGCAAAGTGCTCTGGATACAATTTTCAATACACGATTAATTTTAGAATTATTCCATTTCTTTCTATACCACCTCCATACATGTTGTCTTGATAGAACCATCCAACGAGCAACACAGTCAAACGATGTTTGGTGTATCTCAAAACTTGCTTTGTTCAATTTGGAACTTGAACAAATCGGCCATATGAATCGTCCCCCCCCCCCCCATCTCCTCCGCCTTTGTTATTCAGATAAAAAATTAAAACACCTGCTACATCCCGCTATACATTCTAATTACAGCTATAAGACCCTGCAGGGACGATACCACCATAAGCGAAATGACATGACTACTCTATAGCCATGACATGAAACGATACAAGGACATTTCCAAGAACTATAAGCAAAGAAAACAATGAGGGAACAGAACCAAAACAAACAAAATACAAACAATAGCTTGCAGCCAAATGACTGCAAACTTACGAAGAGACTAAACTTTAGACTCGAATTTTATGGTTGACAAAATTACTTGCTTGGTTGCAAGCTAACCCAACACTACCACGTAAGTATTACAAGAAAACAATAAGCGGATGCAGCGTTGCGACATGAGGGTATTGCTCTATTTGGCTAAATAAACAAAAGCTGCACAAGGTGTCATGGCAAAATCTTTCCTAGTTGCCACTGACGTCATAAAAACATAAAACTAATACCTCCTAGTTCGTAAGTCATCATTGTCGCGACGGTTTTCTTCTGCACATAATCCACTATGGCTAAACCAAGAGCGTTACCAAATGATATACTGAAAAATAAGCAAAGTTTTGAAATGATTAATAAGTGGAACAATACTGTTCTCTATGTTTATCAGAAAACTTTAGTGCTCGTTGCTTCAATTGTAAATCTCGTCCAATACTAGACTTATGACCTGATGAAGTCTCTTGTTTCCCTTTGTTCTTTGACTTGATGATGGCACTTTGGTCAACAGAGACTCATAATATTACTCTGAAAACCTGACCCCTTTTAGGCCCAAACTTTGAGCTTCCTAGAGTTTGGATAGAATTTTCAATTCGGTTGAAGAACTGATAACACTTCCACAGAATTCGAGATTTAAAGCCGTGATTCCATCATAGTTCCATTATGATAGCAGAAAATAGGGCCACCTTTTATCTGCTTCATTATGAGTCCCTGTTGAGCGAGGTTTACCGTAGAGATACAAGGGACTCATTGTCGTAAGTCTAATCAAATGCTCCATTCACAATTCCGGGCTTAAACAAGATTACAAAGCCAGGTTGTCACTTAATAATCATTCAACAAATTGAATGCATTCCATTGCTTGAAATTCAACCAGGCTTAAATAAAGCTGGTTTTTTTTCTGTGTCGGTGTGACTTCAACCATAGTAAAATATTACTTGCTGCTATACAGAAACCATACATAGGCCAAACAAGGTGCAACCTTCCAAAGTCCCCTTCATGTAACTATGTGAAATAAGGCACACATTTGAGACTATCTCGAACTCGCTGAAAATTTTGCCATGCGGTAATGAAGAAACTTAATACTAAAACTTCGTATAGATAAGAGCAAGTACAACAGCAGATTTAAAGTCTGCAGCCAACTAATTTTATTGCTTTCATAATATTCCACCACAAAATATACCAAAGAAGGATTTTGAATCATTAACATCTAGCACAAATTCTACACCATATATACTCACAGGCCATATGCAGAACTGAGCGCAATACATGTGATGTATGGGGCTGGTTCATTTGCTATCTGTTGACTGACTAATTCCGGTTGGAATCCGGGAGACCACTTCTGCACCGAAGACTTTACGGTTGGATAGCTTACAGTGTTGCTCAAATTCCGCTTAAGCTGAGATGAATCCGCAGATGAATTTAAATGATCTGCTGGTGATGTTGGGGCACTATCAACCGAACTATCATCGCATTCTAGGCCAAGCTCTATGCCAAAGTTAACATCGACTTTCTGCAAAAGAAAGAATTTTCAGAGAAATAGGGCAAACAAAGCGGATCCTTCACAACATTTATATACCTATCAAACAAGAAAACATAATTCGCAGAATACATAGAAGGAATCGAAATATGAATTCAATTAACAAATTTTTTGTATTCTCCAGAGACGTTTAAGTCTTCTGGAGGCAGTGGTTCATATAAGCATCTTCAAAGATCCTGAAATCATTGACCATGACATGTCGGTACATAGCCTTTAAGTCAGTTCAACATATATATATATATATATTATCAGGCTGCTTTGCTACGCAACGATGAAACATTCATCCCATAATATTCTACAATGTGAATGCACTATCATATTAAAGTGGCTGTAAGGACTGCAATAGTAAGATCTGACCACCACAAACAAGTCTGCAAAAATCGTGAAAACACACAGAAATGCAAACAAAATCTCTGTCACTCTAATTGACCAAGTGTATAACACTGCCTTGCAGCAAAACAAAAGCATAAATCACTCACTGCTATTTCTCCAGCAGTTTCCTTTGTTCTGAAGCGATAAACAATCACAGAATTTGACAATGTCCCAACAGCCAGCACTCTACTTCGCGTGCACAGATTAATGTGTTGTATTGCAAAGGGTTCTTCGTTTAATAGGTCATTTGAACCTTTGCTTATTTCACTTGAAATGCTGTCTGATCTTGTTACGATCTTCTCGTGTAAATCACTGACGTTTAACTGATAGACCAAGTATAGAGTACCTTTCATAATGAAAAGAGATTTACCATTCAGTTAAATAAAAGCAATCAGATTTAAGTAGTTAGTCTGATGGGGAAAAGTCTAGATGCTAACGGAAACAACCTTGTTGCTGTATGTGGCAGCCATTAAAGGGTGTGGAAAGCTTAAAGTGGGAAACGTGAGGAAATTGATCACTAAAAGTGAGGCAATTTTCTAATATCTACGCTTGGTTGGCCTTAATTCAATATTTCCCACCATTATATTCTTTTAGAACTTCTACAAAAGAATTTGAATTAAACGATATTTTTTGTACATTTGACATTATTTTCTAATGTCCACGATAGTATCTCTAACGCCACTCAATCGCACCTTTCATTTCAAAATGTATACAAATATTGCTCTTTCTAATTCTACTTTTGTAGAAAAGCTAGAAGGCCTATTGTTTTAGCCAAACTGAAATAAAATTCATAGTAATGATAAGAAATCCCCTTTACAATCCTTTCAGCCAGCCTCTAATCCTGCAAGCCGCACCAGAAACCAGCAACTGAATACAAGGGCTCACGAAATATGAATCTGGCAACATCGATATGAACATGCAGCATGTCCCAAAAAAGTTGGGCCCCGTTTGTGTGGCTACTGTGGACGAGCTGTAGAGTCAACTATCTCGGTTTTCGCACAGCTGCATAGGTCAAGCTTCAACTTAGAATTCGAGACCTTGTTCGAGTCATTCTGACAAGAGGTTGCTGATTTATGGCAGAGAAAAGGCAAAATTAGTGGTTGTTTCAAAAACAGCACTTTTATTGTTCTAAATTTTCACTCCATATTTTAAAAGGCAGAAAGTGGTCTCTTATGAATAGACAACACTGTTCACCCTTTAAAAGATTCAACAGAAATTTTGATACGACCCTAGAAACCTCTCTTTGAAGAGTTGCTTTATTTTGACATTGCTGGAGAACAACAGAAGTGCTGTTTTTGAGGCAACCACTTATTTTGCTTTTTCTCTGCCATAAATCAGCAACCACTTGTCAGATTGACTCAAAAATGGTCTTAAACTCAAAGTTGAAGCCTGACCTATAAAACTGTGTAAATAGCGAGATAATTGAATCTACAGCTCCTCCACAGCAGCCACACAAACGGGACACAATTTTTTGGGACATCCTGTATAAAGTGGAAAAAATGTTTGTGACTCACTTGATGACACATCCCAAAACCTGCAGCCTCCATCTGCATGCCTTCAAGATGATAATAAACTAAATCAATTGAGATTAAGCTTATCAAGGAAGCAACTTCAAAAGTATGAAAAGTATCAATTTCTCTCAGACAAAAAAATTCATAACTTTGAAGTAAGGAGCAATTTCTTAAAGTTAATCTAGTTAGCATTGTCCGATGATGGTAGGTGGACGGCTCAGTGATAAATTTGATTGGAGGATTGTAACCTAACCAGATATCCTCTCCGTTTTTAAAAGGAGAATCAAATCCACTAAGGAAATAAACGAAAAAAGTGGAGGTTGAGTGGTCCTGTTTTGTAGTCCAAGTGGCGTTCTTGAGCAATTGGAAGGCATCACATTGTGAAAAAGAAAATGCATTTACTGAGAAAACCTATAGGTGTAGTAGTTTCTGTTTCTTCATTCTCTCTTTTCCATACATTTTGATGTTAGTTTGCTAAATAGTAGGTCTGAAATTTGCACCTACTTTAAATAGATTGGCAATAAAAACAAATGTATACTGGCCGGGCTCACATAGTCAACATTACTGCAATCGTATACATGAAAAATAAATGCATCCAATAAGAAATAAGCATTTTCACAATTTTCTTACCCAGTCACCAGCAAAGCAGGCTCGTAAGAGACTTCTCCAATTTCTCCTCCAGTAATAGGCCATTTCTAGGAAATATGATCAGGACTTTATTGGAAAAAAAATCGTTACAAATGGTTAATATCTCTTTATATCTGATTGCCAATATTCATTTTCTACCATTTTATGATCAACGGTACTTGTCCATTGACACAGAGAAACAGTGGAATCAAAATCAGGCTGTTTTGTCATCCACTTCTAGACGTTAACAGCTCTTTAAAACAAACCTACAAAATTCACTTTTTGCTCACAAAAGGACTTTGTGCTCTGTTCCGTCGTCAGTGCAGTTTTCAATGATAAGGTGAATTAAGAATTGGGAAGCTGCAGAAAATGTCCTCAAATGGTTACATGTAGAAAACCAAATAATCACATAATCCTGCTACGTAGAGTTAAGAGAGTAGCAAACTCTCTGTAATAGACCTTTTTACTTGTTTAGATCGAGCGTCTTTGTGAAGGAAAATAAAAGCATGACCCCCGTTCTCTGTATAACGATGCTAGCAATGCAAGAAATTGCTTCGGATTTCAGAACACTTTTCAGAGAGTTAATCAAAGATGACTTTACTCAAAGCGAGTTAGGGATGATACAGTTTATACACAGAGAAGGTTTATGTGTGTTGGCCTTGTTTCTTGTGGTTTTCTTTCATTTTTAGCTGATTTTGTAGTTTAGCAGTTACAGTTGAAAAGTGCGAGCATGCAAGGGTTCATTTTGCGAGTTGCAAATCGAAGTTTGCTGTTTTCAACCGTTGTTATTCAGCTGAAAGAAAAGTTAGCAAACAATATGCGCATACTAACCGGTTTTGTGCTGTACAGGAAAATATAAAGCCCGAGGTCTTAAAAGTACAGACCGAGCTTGCGAGGTCTGTGCATTAAGACCGAGGGCTTTATATTTGCCTGTACAACGACAAAACCGGTTAGTATGAGTTTTATTACCTGATAGGTTCTAATCTTGACTCGCATCATTTAATCAAACACATTTTGTTACTGTCATGTCGTTTCAGTTGCTTGTAAATCGCATAGGCCTAAGGCAGTTGCTGTGGCGACAAAAACGCGTCCTTGTATCGTATTATACAAGGCTACGGGAAACCCGCGGGAAAAGTGCGATTAACCAATAGCAGTGGCGGGATTCTGTATTGCCTCGTTTTTAAAACTTCAGTCAGGTAATAATGAATGAAAATAACGAGAAACGAAGCGAAAAGACCAATAACACTTGCCTCTTGTGTAACTGAGCTCACAATGCACCAATTTGTCGATGATAAAGTCTCTGAAAAGTATTCTGAAATGTAAGGCAACTTGTTGCCACAGCTAGCTAGCAGTGCTTACTGAGAGCGGGGGTCATGCTTTTGTTTTCCTTCACAAATTTACCAGATTTGGACGCTCGATCCAAACCTTTTTTAAGGAGCAAAAAGGTCTATTCCAGGCTAAAGGTATGATTAGGTGAATTGATCTACTTGTTTATTCTTCTTGGTAAATCAGTTCTGATTTAACGGCAACGAAACTTTACTCCATCTCACCTCTCAGCTTGGGCGCCGACAAGTGAGGTAAAAACCCCTTATAAACAAGGGCTGAAATTTAAATCGGCTGTCAACCTGGGTCTGGCAGGTGAGAAGTTTCCCTCATAAAAACAGGCCCAGAGATAATTACTGCCTTAGCAAGAATAAGATGAAGGCTGAAAATTATAACCAGAGAAGATAATTTGACCAACATACCTGCTTGCTAAAACCACTGGGAGCAACCTTGTGGGGCGATGTCGAAAAGCGATGGAGGGCTGGAATCAAATCTGCAGGGCATTCTGGGTAATACTGGATGCATGTGACTGGTGAATCGTGAATACCAAATGTGTAGGGGATCTCGAACCACGGCAGACTAGAAAAGAGGAGAATCTGTCAGCTTTACTTTTATAAACCAGAAAATACCGTTAGTCAGCGAGTGCGACGTTTCGGGCATTGAAAACAAACTGAAGCAACATATGGCAAAAATGTTGATACCAGGCCCTTCTCGCTCTGTGAGAGTACAGAACTTTGATTGTGTGATCTGGAGATTGATATCTATCCAGCAACCACTCCCCCCGTCTCCAGAATCATTCAGTAATGCTTTGCAATTGCTCATTCGGAATTAATCATAACTTCAATAACCCATCACAGGCCATCACAGATCTTTGTGAGCACAACTGAAATTGGACACATCGACATTCGCAAAAAAAGAGACAGACTAAAACGTTCCATGATTGTGTGATTACAACAGGTTGTTGGCAAACAATTTCCTTTCACCACTGCATTAGTGTTGTAGAGGAAAGTCTCCTGTTGAGACAAAACCGAGGCTGGCGAATCTTGACACATCGCAAACTTCGATTAAACTCATCTAGATTTTGTGGCTTCGTAACTGTATAAAATTGGATAATTCTAATGCCACCATGAGAGAGGGCATCCCATTTCAATAGTTTGTTTAATGGCCTGGCCAGTTTTCATTTCCATTCCATTGATGCTGTGATAACGGTAAATTACTGAAATTTGGTGCGGAGGATGAGGCAAGCGACGACAATCATTGTTTTCTTCATTTCATCGACAATCAAGCATAAAACATTTTACACGCAAGTTGACTTTAAACGGTAGTTGAAATCCAGGAGACATAGTTGACTTAAACGGTAGTTGACGAGATCATTATATTGACTTAAACATGTTTCGAACGTTTCGAACCATACTTGGTTCATCTTCAGCAAATTTAATTAATGATACATGGCAATTTATACAAATAAACAAACAAGATGAAAACGTAAACAAGCGTGAGTTACTTTTCCTACGCGTAAGGGGACCCGAGATTTGTTGATTTCGTACAGCTACCAAAGTCGGGCACAGATTTGGCAGACTGATGGAACGATTTAAGCAATTACATTTTATAGACAACACGAATAAAAGGCGAAATTATACACAACAAATGCAATAAAATTACCTTGGTGCCGGAAGTGTGGACAAATCGAACACAACGATTTCATTCTTGAGTAACGCAATAACAATTTGAGGATTTTGATAATCTAAAATGGAGATTCTCAGATCACAACTTGATTCCTAGCACAAGGAACACATATGATTCATATGTGCAAAATAAAAAGATTTGCTACACAGAATGCGAGAAGAAATGTTATCAAACTGGCTACTTATGTAAATTGACCAAAATTTGCCAGTAAAAACTAAAGTAGCCGTTCAGCATAAAAGGAGCAACTTTTTCAATTTCAGGTCCGAAGTGTTTCTTATAAGACAAGACAAACTTCAAGTCAGGGTAAAGTTTTTCAATCGAAAAACCATGTACCACTGATCAACTACTCAGACACAAGCTCTATGTTCGTAATACAAAACATATCGTTTCAGTTCGTATTTGTTATTTTCATTTCCAAGCCATGCTACAATTATTCCTGGAAAGCGCTTTTTGCTTTGTTTGCATAAGAAACAAGCTTTCTCAAGCTTTGTTCAGACCTGTGGCAGATTCTTATACACCGGGCAGTCATATTGGAAATCATGGTCCAGGTTTCTTAAATTTGTGTTTCTTATACGTGGGACATAAGTGGCGGTCACTTTGCCAGATACTAGGGACGAAGCTATTGCTTCAGAAAAAGCATTGTTTATTTCTATATTTTTCGAACTAACGATCTTTGTTCTCGCCATCATTGGGGGCGATCGCACCCCCTTGCCCCCCAAGTGTCTGCCAATGCGGGGCACTACTGTATTACGAATATCCTACTTCCTCTCCAAACTTTAAGCGACTTTAGCTATCTCCTTATTTCCATCAATCATAAAAAAACTAGGCATGTACGAAAGAGCAGTATACTATGGGATAACAGATAGGTAAAGATTACATTTGCATAATAATTGGTCTAAAACTGCCGCTGTGAGCTGTGAGATGTAATACTGCAATATACATGAAAGATTCATTCAAAACTGCCAAGATAATAATAATCATCATAATCTGATGACAAAACTCCGTGTGCAGTTCTGTACTCTAATCACTTCAAGCATGCTATCGACTGCTTCAGCCCAGTTTAGTTTGTGGTAAAGAGAATGAAAATCAGAACATTTTCTCCTAAACCACCCTCTATAAGATGTACTTCAAAGAGATCTCTTTGACAACCTCTCAACTGCTCCAGGACTGGATATCGCCGGTATCAAAAATATGGACTCTAAAACACAACTCCCTGGAAGAACAGCAACGATTAGGTTTCATAGGGCTGTAGGTTTTTATTCTTGGTTTTTATCATTGTAAATAGATTTATGTATTTTGATTTGCTGAAGGGTTTCTTTGTGTATAAATAATATAAAATGAAAAATGAAATGAATATGGACGATGATATTCTTTGTCATAGACTTTGGAGATCCATGTTCAGGCGTTATTGAAAACTGTCTTATATTCACAAAAATAATAATCATCATCACCATTTTCAATAGCTTACACAACTGTCAGCAAATAGTCTCCACATGTAACCACATTTTCTTAACTCAATGGGTCTAAATTTCATAACATATCAAATCATAGTTAGGGATCGTCTCCAAATTATCGTATAGCTTTTAAACAAACTGATACGAATTCAATCGCATACGTGAAAAGGTGTTATACGATTTAATTCGTATAGCCGCACTAGAGATAAGAATTGTATACGAATTGTTTGATTTCTATACGAATTATGATACGAATTTGATACGAATTTGATACGATTTTGATACGAATTGCTTATACGAATTTGATATGAATTGCATACGAATCACATACCAATTGTATACGAATTTATACGAATTCTAAAATTCGTATGCGGCTTATAGAATATCGTATCAACATCGTATAATGCTACGAATTTCCTATACGAATTTAATACGAATATTTGGAGACGATCCTTTACCTTGTTGCCAGGGTGTTTCGACCATGCACACAAAGTCAACGACGTAATCTGATAACAGTAGCATTTTGGATCTGCCTCTCATCAGTGTAAGGCCTTTCCTGTTGTTCCCCTGTGCGAGACCACCAGAAAACATCACGATGCATGGGTCCCTTAAGGAGCAAAACAATGAATGTTTTACGTTGAAAATCCACAAGCATGACATTGATAAGATTTGAAGCATGTGCTGACTAGCCAACAAGAGGTTAGACCTGTTACAATCGTCGTAGCCCCTCACCTAACGAAACTTGACTATTAAAACCATAATAAATTTCTTTCAGACCTCTTTTATCTATGATCCAAATATAGCAAAGATACATTTTATCTTACATTTCGTAAAGATCGATGTTTGCTCTCATCACTTCATGGATATACAATGGACAGCAGAGATGCATGATGTCAACGATGGTGTCAACGATGTACTCGAAGCTTGTGGACATTCTGAGAGTGCAGATATCAATATGTTGCAACTCTTCTGTACAAAAACAAAAGTTTGCCCTTGGAAGCCAACAAAATGATCTTAAATTCAACTATTAAGTACATTTCTGAGACAGAACGCTTTGGTTGAAGGTTACTGGAATCCCTGAAAAGAGCACCCAAATCCCCTCTGTATGTGTTCACATCCAAATACTGAATATGATAATTGGAAGTAACAAGTTCACTTTGTGCCGACGAATTCCATACACTCCAATAGATCCGCTTCCAGTGCTCAGATTCATAGCTTGCAGGTTTCAGACTTCTTCCTCTTCATTATCGATTATCGCAAGAATACCAAACACAACGTAAACAAACAGTGTCCTCTTTGACAACACAACTCTACTGCCAAAACAGAAATTATCCATTCCCGCCCCAATATTTTACATGCACCGGAATCCTTCAAACATCCCCATAGGGTCCATATTTTCAAAAAGGAGGATTTTAGTGACCTCTGGTACTTTCGTATTTTGCGTAGTCAGAAATAGGGTACATATCAAAGATAAGGATCTTACCCCTCCTTCACTCCTAGCCACATTAGTTTTGTTATTGGGCAGCATGTAGGGCCTTGCTTCGAACCTAGAACAACGATATAAAATCAGAATACAGATGATCATGCAAGATACAAACAACAATTACAGCTGATTGTTGTCATCAATGTGCGAATCTGCATCGTTCCACCTGAAAAGAATAGACCTTTAGCTATTCCACGTAAGAGCCTAGATCAAGCAATATTGTTATACATTCTCATATACACGGTTCGATCAAGCGGGATATGAACTTCTATCATGGCAAATTTGAAATATTCTTCAAAATGTAAACAAATATCGTTCAATTGAGATTCATTTTCAGAAAAGCTAAATGGTCTATTATGAGATGCAACTTTATTGTATCAACAAATAAAGAGATCATTTCCCTTGTGTATGGTCATTTAACCTGTCGTGATGTTAGCTGAATTTGTCTATTGTTATTGGCTTTGCCTGACATCTAATGTGGGACAGATTTTAATGGCACTGAGATGAAGGCATACTTGATCTGAGTGCAGATCCTTCCTTTGTGGAGGCGAAGCAAGTTTTGCTTTTCTTAGGTCGCGTAGAATACAAGCATTTAAACAAGTTTTCATTTTGTAGTAACTTGTATTTTATGAATAAAATTGAATTGAATTGAATTGAATTGAATTGGAAATTTACGGCTTCCTAAGTCAACATCCGTTGGCCACTGTGTCACTAGCTTGCTTCAGTAAGCAAAAAGAGAATGTTCTTCTTTAAATGAAACATTGGCTGCCTTTGAGGAGAATGAGATTATTCATAGGTCTAGGGACTGGCTATGTAGATAATAAAGCTCACCGTGCAGTAAAAAGGTTTCCTCTGGCTTTTTACAATTTTTTGAATTCCAAACCGATGTGCTGCCATCCCAGTGTCCAGTCATAAATTGTTTTCCCTCAAAATGCCAGCAAGTACATGTGACTTGTTGTGTAGTCTGAAAAATGGACGCAGATATATGAAAAATGGACGCAGATATAGGAGTCGGGAGAAAATATCAAGACATTTCAGTGACTTGCAAGGAATTGACAGCAAATGCTAAGTCTTTCCATGCAGCATTGCGGAAACACACCTATAATTTGAACAAATGTTAGTTGGATACTATAACCTTAATTGTTAGTCAGGGCTGTTACCTTAACTGTGAGCGAAGCGCTAGCAACGCACTCCTCCCGAGAGGTACTTTAGCGACTGCACTTCTAGTTAAAGTTGTAGCCAGGAATAAAACTCAAGGTAGCAGTATCGGATAAATACTCTGTTAAAAAATAAAGGTGTCTGCAATGCTCCGTGGTCTGTCGTTGCATATGAAAACCTAACTTAACGGTAAAAATCTACAAGCAAAAACCATTAGTTAAACCAAGAGGAGGCTCTCTATTTCTGGGGATTTAAGATCCAAACATTTTGCAATCGACAGGACGTGAACTGCGCAACCACATATACACGTCTCAAACATCAGTAATGACTTGTTCGGGATTTTATTAGTGAAAGTCTTTCAGATTTTCTCCAGAAGAGCCAGACGCCCGTCCAAGCACTTTGCAGCCAGCGCAGTTTCGATCGCAGGGTCATCGCCCTTCATCTTTCGTTTGTGAATTTGCGCATGCCCCAAAACTGTTCCTTCCTCCCATTCATCAGCGAGGCAATCAAAGTTAACGTCTGTTCCTTTGTGCTTTGCAAAAGGGGGAATTCGCAGTATCCCGAACAAGACAAGACTGAGATTTAATCTGAATTTTTTATTGCTAGCACAAACCTGTGGCATAGTGTATCTTTCCTGAACTGTTTTGCATCGTAGATCCCATAGGATACATAAGCCACTTTCATATGTCAACAGCAGCTGTGAACGAAGGTTTGAAAGTAAGATCAAGTCATGTGGAATAGCATGTCATATAACAATTAAAGATTAGATGTGATTGACGGAAGGAATCTAAAGCAGCGCAAGGGTGAGATGTTGCCACAGGAATGCAACCTGTACCAAAGTATAAATCCAAGGAAGTTATGAAACGAAAGACATTTCTGTTTATCATTAAAAGTAATGTTATACTCCAGTCAACAAAGAATAGATGCTCGTGAAGCATACTAAAACAATCGATTTCGGATTCTCCAAATCAATATTAAAAAGTTTCTCTTTTCCATTCATATCAAGTCTTTGGGCAATTTGATCAACATTTTTTCATCGATTTCAATGTTTTCGACACAGAAATTTATAAGGAAATCGTTGATAGCTCAAGAAACGAAAGATTAAAAACTTGCAAAACGCCAAGAACCTACTACAAGACTTTTGCTACTAAGGATTAAGTTACTAAATCTTCAAAATCTATCAATTGTACGATTTACTGTACGGCCGCCTGTCAAAAATGGCTATTCATTTTGGCACACCAAGTGTAACTAAGCTTGCAGCTGACACTACACAGAAGTTGTTGATACAGTTTATCATCACATCTTTGATAAATATCAAACAAAACTTTACAAGCAAATGGCAGCCCACTTAACAGGACCATCTATTGAAGCAGAGTCAAAAGTACCCCAAAGGCAACCCAAAGGTAAGCTGTGTGAACTAAAAATGAAACAAAGTAGAACTGAAGATGAGTAATTACATACCTTACTATTGTCAACTGGATTGCTGTCGATATGAACAACTGGTCCAGGATGTGTCCTGCATGACCTGAAAATTAGGTAATGAGTGTGTGTGAATACCAAAAAGTCAAATTCATGAAGGATTAGCTATACAGTATCATGTAACTGAGGCATTAAGCTCTAGATATTATCATATTTTAAATCAACAAAGTCTATAGCTTTCTATTTACAAGGTGGGCACTGAGTGGACCAAAGAGAACTTCACATTTTTCAAGATTCGATAAGCAAAGAATAATTGAGGTAGTGGAATCAATCAAAAGTTGGTTGATATCTAAAGGCTGCAGTATTATTGAGATTTTATTCGATTATGTAATAGACCTTTTAGCTATTCTACAAAAGAGCCTGGATCGAGCGTTATTTTTATACAATTTTATACGCGGGGCTCGATCGAATGGCGTAAGAGCTTCGGTCACTATTGTGTACATTCGAAAATTCTACAGATATAATAAAAATATCGTTCGACTCTGATTCTTTTCAGAATAGCTAAAAGGTCTATTCTAGGCAACAGAGCACTTCATAGAATGACGTCACCGAGCACTCTGAGGTAATAGGCTGTTTTAGCAAGAAGACGCGAATCAAGAAGACGCCAGCATAATTCTTTTGTTCGAGGATGTAAATTACAAAGTGAAATCAACTTCGAAACTTTTTGCGAGTCTCGAGAGACGAATTGTACGTTCTATTCTGAAACTGACAACCTGAAAAGTATACTTTTGAAGGCCGCACTGCATAAATAGGACGTCGAGAAGGGAAGCAAATGCAATATGAGCACATTCACAAATGATGGAAATGCAAGAATGCAAACTGTTCTTTGCCTGTGTGTGAGCAGCTTTCTGGGAGGAAAAAGCCTGGAAAATTAAAATGCTCTAAAAACATAAAAAAGTAGCTGCGTTTTCAAAGACGTCCGCGTCTTGCTGCTAAAACAGCCTAATGAAGTGTTTGGATACGTAATCGTTTTGAAATGATAAATCAAGAGTTTAAGGCCCAAGGAAGAAAACATCAAGTGTTGCTTAATTTCAGGATCTGCTGCAGGGAGCCAGGGGGCTCAAAGTTACGAGTTGCACGCATGATGCGTGCACAGTCTCTGCTCTGTCATTCTTGAAGCTAGTTGACGGAGCCAAGTAGACTGAATCTATGAAAGAACAAAGAAGGAATGCCTACTGACGCTATTGTTCTTCCAGCTAAATAATATCCACGCACATGTCGAAATCATCACATAGAACAAACTAATAATATACATGCGTATGCGTCTCTTGAGTTGAGTTAGCTATTTATCTCCATCAACTGAGACCCCGTTAACACTAATCCATTTTCACTTTGATTGTTTTTACTTCTAAAACGTAGCTATTTTTCATCCCCGCTCATAATGCTCCGTTTTCAGATAAAAACGAATATCTTTCAATTGGTCTTCACATTTGTTCCCAAAAAAAACGAACCTGATTGTCTCTTTTCGAAAATAGGATTAGCAAGGCTTGTTGTTGTTAGCGTATTCAAATTCCTCCGTTTTTTGGTGTTCATATCACTAATTTGCTTTTTTGCTTAACTCAGTTTTCCATTAGCTCATTTTTATCAACGTATTCATTTAGCTCCGTTTTAGGGTAGATTATTGTGAACGCAAATCCAAAAACGGAGCTAAACATATCCATTTTCATGCAAAAACGAATTAGTGTGAGCAGGGCCTAACTTTAACGAAACATGACCTGTTGTCACATTATGAGGAACGACCAGACACTGGTTTGAATTTGTTAAGCTCCCTAGTTTCCTAAAACTACATTGAAATGCTACGTTGAGATGTAGAAAGAAACAAGCCAGTATACAATCAAAACTAAATAAGAAGCTTACAATGGAGTAGCATTATTCCAGTAAATGACATATCCAGATATTTTGAACGTCTCAACGCAAACCATATACACATTTCCTTTCTCTGTTCCAACGTACAGCCATTTGCTTGTATAGGGTACACGTATGCATGATATCCTGATTATGAGATACAACAGGGGTTAAAACTCCAAGTATATACTTAAAAGAACTAGTACTTGAGTCAAAAAAGTATATAACAGGGCATTTTACAAATTGTACCCGGCAGCAACGGGCTCAATTCTTAAAAAGGGTGGGTGTCAAATTCTATTGCATTCTTCTTTTGAATTAAAGGGCGTGAAAGGAACATTGGGTAATTTGCAGTAAATCTGCCGTGGAAACTTTTTATATCTTGATTAGTTTCAAAGTCGCGGCATTTATTAATTTTGAGGCTGTGACATCATCATATTTGTAAATCCTTAACCAGAAGAGCTGCGGATTTCTGCTTGCCACCATACTGTAGACGTTCAAAAGTGATCGATTTCTTAAAGATTGTATCAATTTTCCTCAAGTAATTAAAGATTCATGATGATTTTAATTTTGTCGAATTTTCGATTTACTTGGAAACATTGTGCAAACGAATGAAAAATTTGATTTCCGCGTTTTTCTTTCCGCGTTTTCGAGTTTTCATTGGTCTCTACTCAAAAGCGCGGAAAAGAAAACGCGGAAATTCTTTGTCTAAAAGTCGTTTGCCTGATTCATCCTTTATTCCGAAAAATAGAAGACGTCTTTGCCTATTAATCCCTTTTTATCTCGTTTTGAGTGAAGATTATATTTTCCGCGATTTCCGCGGTTTCCGCGTTTTCGACCTGGCCTAGAAATACTTTGCTCTCTCTGGTATCAAGCAAAATTTGATTTATTCCAATCAATCTAGAACACTAACATCTGGTTCAATGATTTTTGAAAACCCAGAACCTTTAACATACAACTACACTACTCACAATTTAAAAACAAATGAAAATATATATACTGTGCAAGATTCTGTCTGAAACTAAATGTCTGGTTAGGGTTCCAAAGAAATAAAATGTAGTCATGAGCACAACCCGCTTGTGAAGCTGAAGGTGGTTAACTGCCTGACATCTAATGTGAAACAGAATTCCATGGAAAAGTAACATGGATACTGTTTATCAGTGCACTCAGTGAAAATTATTTCCAACAATAAGAGATCTCTTTATAATTTCTATTAATTTTGTGGATCTGAAGATAATACCTTTAGAAGTACATGCTATGAAGAACAGGGAGAACAGGATGCCAACTTTATCAGAACAAGCACAACTACATACTTTTCTTTGTTGAACTGCAGTGACTGTATCAACACTGGCTGTGCTTGTCGCAGATTCCATAAGTGTAAGCTTGCATCATCACATGCACTGATCAGGCCTCCCTGCAAAAACAATTAATGTTTTTTAGGAAAACAATAATGATTCTAAACAATAAAACTAGGTCTTACATCAAAAATACTAGTCCACGCAAAGGTTACTGTCTCTCTTTTTGTGGAGAGGCATCACAAAAGAATTTGCAACTTTATCTCTCAAAATCTATGAAGCAATTTCAGTTCTTTGTGCACATAAACATCACAACTTTGTTTATTAATTTTGCTTGTACACAAATGAAATCAGAGAAACTTTGAAATAAAACAACCTGACTTTGTAATCCAAACTTTCTTACCTCATTAATGAGAAACAACAGTTGCACAACAGCTGCACTGCTTGTATGCCTTACATGACATTCAACACCAGGTTTACCACATCTGAATCTCATTAAGGATCAAACGAATAAAATAAACCTCAAACTAGAGCCCACTAAAGATAAAGAAGTGCATATCAATATATAGAAAAGGACATGACAAGGTGACAGTGAAACTACAGTTTTTGTGGCAATGCCAGTTAGTAACTTGACAGGATAAAGGGCAAAGTTAAAAATTCTGAGGGAAACAAATTAACTTTCTGTTGATAAAGAAACTTTAAGAAGTTGCTTATAACTCAAGAAATTGGTGGCTGCAAAATAAAATAACAATCATGAAGAATAATCTTTGACCAAGAGGAAAGTCGAAAACGGTGTGTCAAAAATGGATATCAGTTTTATGGTGTACCCAGTGAATTGCTTCTTACAACAAAGGATATCACCTTGCTTTAACCGGGGCCAGGTTGGAAACTCGGGCGGCTCGGGCAACTCGGGCGAATATTTTCATTGCAAAAACCATGTCTGATAGCACCATTTCAACCTTCCTCGGGCACAGAAGACACAAATATCCTTTGCTGTTCAAAATAGGATACTTTTTAAAGTTTACCCGCGTCGCCCGAGTCTTCGTTCTCGACCTATAAGCAAAAACGAAAAGTCAGGCGACTCGGGCAAAAGGCAAAAAGCCATCATGCAAGTCAATCCAAATAATCCCCAACAGAAGAAACTTTTACAAACGCAAGTAGATAGCTACTACGATTTGCCATCAACTCAAAGAAGAATCAATATTTTGATACCTTAAATTACGTGAGTCGCCCAAGTTTTCGTTCTGGACCTATAAGCAAAAATGAAAAGTCGGGCGACTCGGGCAAAAGGCAAAAAACCATCAGGCAAGTCAATCCAAACAATCCCCAACAAAAGAAACTTTTACGATTTTATTGTATAATTTACCCGAGTCGCCCGAGTTTTCGTTCTGGACCTATAAGCAAAAACGAAAAGTCGGGCGACTTGGGCAAAAGGCAAAAAACCATCAGGCAAGTCAGTCCAAACAATCCCCAACAGAAGAAACTTTTACAAACGCAAGTAGCTAGCTACTACGACTTGCCATCAACTCAAAGAAGAATCAATACTTTGATACCTAAGATTACCCAAGTCACCCAAGTTTTCGTTTTTGCTTATAGGTCCAGAACGAAAACTTGGGCAACTCAGGTAAACTTTAAAAAGTGTCCTATTTTGAACAACAAAGGATATTTGTGTCTTCTGTGCCCGAGGAAGGTCGAAATAATACTATCAGACATGGTTTTTGCAATGAAAATATTTGCCCGAGTTGCCCGAGTCGCCCAAGCCGCCCGAGTTTCCGACCTGGCCCTTTAACCGGCCCTTCCTTACAGTGGATATGGGAGCTTGTCTGTAGAAACCCATAAGAAAAAGTTCAGCTTGCAACAAGCTTGTGCAAGGTTGAAAGAGCATGAGTTTGGCTTGAAGGAGCTTGAAATGAGTATGTTGATACAATTTTGGCCAGTTTGACAATAGTCAAGCTCAACAATAATCACATGCTAAAGCCATTCTCAAACAAACTACAATCAAGCTTGATCAAGTTTGCTTCCCACTTGAAAGATAAATGCTGCAAGCTAGCACAAGCTGTGCAAAATTCTTACTTGAATCAAGCTCTCAAACATGCCCAAATTATACTCAAACAAGTTAGTATCAAGCTTTAAGCATACTCCTAACATACTAAATATTTTGCTAGGGAAGCCCCTTTCCAAAAACATGAGAAAGTGAAAATGATGAGTAAAATTTCCTTGGTTTTCTTTCTTAAAAATGATAACACCCACATGTATTTATGTAATTTGTCCTCCTGAGTGAATGGAATCCCCTTGAATAGGTTATTCAAACAAGAGAAAACTTGTTCAGCCTCCCAAGAGGATAGCACATGCTAAGCAAGAAGTCATTGCTGTAAGCCCCGTGTAATGTCAGGAATATTTTCTCATGATTTTGGGCAAGTTTTGAAGGCTTCTTGAAGAGGCTTTGTTGAGAAAATCCTTTTATATATAATTTCAGAATGGAGCAGCCAATTTCAGACAGGTAACTTTTAAAGTAGATTTGAACATGTCTACTATTAAATCATATATTTGCTGATACCACTGTCTTGATGTACAGGGAGCCACAACCTTTCAAACAGGCATTCAATTTATTGACTCACCGGTTTTAAAGGCACAAATACAAAATAATGAAAAATCATGATGCCACATCAAAGCTAATGTTTTCAGGATTCAATTGGAATAGGAAATAAACAATCTGCATGCGAATAAATCACACAACAGAGCGATGTCTATCTGAGCTACAAGGGCTCAAAAACAAAGTAGCATGTTAACGGCACTACCAGGAAGGTAGCTGAAATACTCAAATTTCCCTGGAAGGAAGCAAAAACGAACGATAAGAAGGAAGGGAAAAGAAAGGGGGGGAAGAAGGAAAGGAAGGGGAAAGAAAGAAGGAGAGAAATGTAAAGGGATAGAATGGGGTGGTTTATTAGGAAAGAACAAGAAATTGTGTAAAAAGCAATGAAGGTACTTGGCTTGCTAACAGGAAGAAAAATATTTTTTGAGCCCTGGCTACAAACATCCAATGTGGAAACTTGAAGACCTTCAAGGTGTTGTGGCACAGTGCTGTAATCCTCTGACTCCAACCAGAACTGGTAGGAGAACAAGATTCAATATCAGATAGAGGTGCAACAGGGGGTTGCACATTTAATTAAGTCTTCTCCACTTCTTCAGTCCCAGTGTTTGGCACTAAATGTGCAACTACAACTTTTATGCAAAAGCTGATACTACAAAACATCCAAGAACTTCTTTTTGGAGAACTAACCAGTAAAAAGAAGAGGATACAGTCGGATGGCACCATGTGCTGTTCCAATTGCAAGGATCTTTTGTAATGGATCCACAGCAAGACAAGTTGCTTGATACGGAAAGCCATAGCGTCCAACCTGAAAGAAAAAGGTGACATGATCAACTTTTCACTTCTCAAAGTAACAGAAAGAAACATTAAACTATTTCACATCATTATACAAAATTTCATTGACAACCACCATGCTTTCCATTGCAAGGTTATGAAACCTCCAAGCCCTGATTTCTCAAATCTTTTCCATCCAAATCTCAGTTTAAGGGTCATCTGACAGCAACTATCAAATACTACGTAAATCTCTCTTTAACGTCATGTGCCCATTAAGAACTACACAATAACAACACCATAATACTGTTTCTTATTTGTCTTTTTCTTTTCCTTATTTTTACCTTCTTGTCGTTAACGCCAATTTCAGCGAGCAACTTTAATTCACTACTCTTTTGATACAAAATGGAAATAAAGTGCAACTAAAAATGGGAAAAAAATGACAAAGATCTGCCTCTATCTGCTCTGATATATGCATTTTGCAACCCTATCCTAAAATTGTTTGTCTCCCATGATCCAGGGCTCAATAGATTTGTTTCCTTCCTAGTAGCAAGCTAAGCACGTTTGCTTCTTCTAACACAATTCCTTAGTCTTTCGCCATATGCTGCCCCATTCTATCCCGAATCCTTTCTCTCCTTCCCTCTTTCCCTTCTGTTCCCTTTTTTCCTTTTTTCCCTTTTCCTTCCTGCGAAATTTGAGTATTTCAGCCATCTTCCTTGTAGCGGCTACCACATTACTTCATTTTTTTAGCCCTGTCCCTATCTTTGCAATATCAGTCTCTTGCTATTAACGGAAGCTACAAGATTTATAATTTCCATTTTTAGTGATCTGAATTTCCATGTTCTAGCTCAAATCTGAGCATGTTGTTGAGTTTTTAATAGCATTTGTAGATATTCATAACATATAATAGAAAAAATAAAGAGGCACTCAGGCTTTTTAACAACATGTTCTCAACAACAATACCTCAGTTATCAGGTAATATCAAACCTGTAATCAGCTGTAAACAAAGAAAACATTTTTCTCGTGACAGGTGCAAGGTTAGCAAGGTGCTTGAAAAAGCAATGAATGATATTTTTGGATAATTCACAGGACTACACATGTCTTTTAAACTATATTCTTTCTTAGAATCAAAACACTCAGATCACCCAAAGATTGGACACCAAGAGAAAAATGTAATAACTAAAATTCAGTTTTCAGTTAAACTTGTTGTCTAATTTGTTCAATTTACATTGAACAGCTAACATTTATATCATTTCTTCTGATCCAAACACTTTGCTTGATCTAACACTGTATCATGTATTTGTTGCTACTTTTAATATTGGACAGAAGTCACCGCTGTGAAATAACTGGGCATGGAAAATTCCTGTATTCCAAGTTGTATGCACAGTGACAGAGCAGAAACTGCGCAAAATGACGTCATCGGGCAATCTGAGATAAGGAAATGTTTGGACCGATAAGCTTTTTGAAATGATAAATCAAGAGTGCAAGGCCAAAGGAACAAAATATCATGTGTTGCCGAACTTTGGGATCTGTTGCTGGGAGCTGGGGGGGGGGGCTCAAAGTTGCCAGTTTTTGTGCATGCGTGTGCAGTTTCTGCTCTGTCATGCACAGTGAGTTTATTGATTGTATGTATTCTCAAGAACTGAATAAACGGGGGGGGGGGGGGAATAATTGGGGATTGGAACAATCAAGAGGAGTTTGAAGAAATAATAAAATGAGGGTTGGAATAAAAGGGGCTGGGGTGGAAAATTTTTCAAAACTAATAAGCGGGGAGATGATTATTCGGTACTCAAGAGTAGGCACTAAAACTAGGAATATCTACTCTTATATAAATAATGGTAGTCAAATTTCTAGTTTCTATAAAAATATGAATGACTCATAAATATATTAATGATAGGCCAGTGCCTTGAGAACCCTTGCTTTCTGATACAGGATTTAATCTCCTTAAATATTTGATGTTTCCTTTGTACAATTTCCGAACTTTATGACATGATAAATTATCATTAAAATAACTTTGTTATCATAAGTAATGCATGTTTGAATATAAAATTAGGGATAGTTGGGGTGGAGGCTAATCATTTGCTCTTTCCATGTGTTTTGAAACCAGTTAAGAATCTTGAGGGGTTAAAATTATCGAAGTCTGCTTTATTTAACTTTTTTGCTAATTCGTTTTTATCATGACACTGCCTTCTACAGCCAGATTGGAAAGTTTGCCTTGCCTGCCGCGCTCTCTAAATTTCAGCCGCGGTTCCAGCTGCAAAATATTCGTAAAACAACAAAAGGAAACAACAGAACTATTGTTTAGTGACACAAATACAGCCGCGCAAGCAATTCGCACAAAGGAGAGATCCCCCACGCATTCTGCAAACTTTCCAATCTGGTTCTACAGCAAGAATTTCAACCACATCAAATGAATCTTGTCTGTTAGTTGTCTGTAGGCATGACTGCTGATCATTTCATTATCACACCTAGGACAATAGACAACTATTTTTATGGCATCAAGGAACTTTCTATAATGATTCTTTGCCTCTCATGATAAATCAGCCAATCAGATCAAGCAACACTCTTTCAGATGCATATTTTGTGAAGCTGTTTATCTTAGCAATACCAAAATAACAGTATCAAGAGTCTCAATGGAAACATGCATCAATTTTCAATGGACTGTTTTGAGCATAGGGGGTAGGGATGCTTTGAAAATGTCCGAATGGAAATTTTGCATGAAAGAATCATTATTTGTGTTGATCCCTAATGATCCTGTTGCAGAATTGGGTTAGGTAATAAAAAGTCTCAATACTAACTCATGCACTTTAAAAAAAGAATGTGCCCTCTACATTTACAAATACTTTGACAACTCTCAGTGATCTGGGTTTTGAAGGGACACTACGTTTCCTTCAATCTCCCTCCACATCAAGTGATCCTGACTGCCCCTCCAAGCTGGTTATCATTATAAATGGTGAGATAACAAAAAATTGGCAAAATATCGTGGGAATTTTTGTGAACTCTGTGACAAAAACCTTTGCTCAAATTTAGGGTCCAGCTACCACTACACCAACCTACCATAACAACAGCAGGATCTTAGATTTGATAAGAGTCAAATATAAACTAAGATTCCATGATGCAGTTTTTCCATCCAAACGAAGTGTGTGCGCGATTACCCTTGAAAGCCTTAACGATTATATGAGACTTCACATCCCTTCTTTGCCATTCCATGTGTGGTCTCGAACCGCCCGGCTCTGAAGAAATCGATTTGTCCGCCTACGACCCATTGTACCTCTATTGTTAGACCCAGAAATTGCCTCCTTGCTGGAACTCTCAAAACCTCTAAGCAGCTAGGCCCATATGGCCAGGCCTAATCAACTTGTTTATGAGTTTGCAGGCTATCATATCATCTCTAAAACAAACTTAGGGGCACCGTTGAGCGGCCTAAAATGAGCAGTCATACCTTGGTCAACACTAATTCATCACCCGTCAACCTTTCCACAACTTCATCATTATCGACATTGGCGGCTGACTGAGCATTGCTATTACTGCTTCCAGAGCTGCTCGAGGTGACTCCGCCTAAAGCGCCGAAAATGTTCCTTATTATTCCACTTGGCCTTTGCTTGACAGTCGGGCGTACTCCTTGTACTGGCATCAGGGTAGCATTGGTAGATCTGTATTAATGATCTCAAGGCATCTTTTAATGGCATAAATGTTTATATAATGCAAATGGTTGCGTTTTTACAGTAGCTTTTGACTCCAAAAGGCAACTCTCTGCTTCACCTGCCTTCCCCTTCACAATATTCAAGTCGATGTAAACAAAGAAAGCAGACAGAGGAAATACTGAGTCTCGCAAATATCCCTCGGGACAACAACTTGTCATATTTCTCTAGAAGATACGCTCTCATTTGGAAGGAAGGGACCAAATTTATGACATAAAAGAAGTTTCTTGCAGAGTTTCTTTTTATTTTTCACGAAGCAGATTTGCACATTTCAAAAACAGAATATACAGTATTTAAGAGTCATCCTCACTCACAGTTCTTTGTGGAGTGGGCACTCGAGTGCGAGGTGCGAGGGGCAAATAATCAATGTACGAGACTCTGGGATTTCTAAAATCTCTCACAGTTTTCAAACATTTTTTAGATCTTTCGGGAACCTTCAATGATTTTTTCGAGATTTCTAACACTTCTTCAGATTATTTTTAGGCAACTGCACTGCATTGTTTTGTCGAAAAACTCTACCTGGTGCTCACCTAGTCAAACTTTCTCATCTGTGATCCCAAAAATATACCGATATTGCACCAAGCAGCGCATCCAAAGGTATACTGGACAATGTTTCGCAAACCCAAAAAGTGCCTGACCCTCCCCCCGCCTCGTCACCTACTAATTGGGAGCCCCCCTTGGGCTCAACTACTGCAGTGAAGATCCATGGTTTCCGATTAGGCCAAATTTTATTTTCAGATGCGGTCTAAAATTTCAGCGTGTCTTCAGAGGACTCTGGGTGACAATGTTTGATCATTGATGACCGCTTTTTGAATCAAGATTTGCAAAAAATGAACCAAGCGATAAGGTAGCGAAGATTACAATATTTAGTATCATTTGGGTTGGCAATACATTTTCTCTCTGGAAAGACTTAGCAACCCAGAAACGAAATTGAAGAGTTTCTTAACTTTCAATTGATGTCTGATCGTTTTCAGTAAAGTTCTGTGATTATCAAACAGAGCCTATCACACTCTCTTAGAAGCTGTTCCTTTGTTGTTCCTTATGAAGAATTCAGTGTATCTTTATCTTTATGTAAAATTAAGAAACTTGACAAACGTAAATATTGCAACCTGGTAAAATCTGAAAGTCATAGACGTAGGAACCGGGGAGCACTGGGGGGACGTCCCCCTCCAAGATTTTGCAGTGAACAAAGAAATGTCCTTTTTATTCTGAGAAAATGCCTCTTTTTTCTTGAGGAAAAAGTGCCTTCGAAGCGTCGTGCCCCCTAACTTTGAGATGCTTCCTACGTCTCTGATGAAAATAAAAATGAAGATATAAATCATCTCTAAAGGCAGAAGATATAATGATATAAATCATCTTCTTGATCATAAATTGGCTGCTCTCCCAAATCCCTTTTCGTATGGTCGGAAAGGTCTATTGGAACCATCCAAAAAACTTGTCTTTTAAAACTTGTCAAAAAACACATAGTTTTCAGTTTTCTAAACGGTAAGAATATTAGAAGAAATCTTAAGAGATCGTTACAAACCTTTCAGAAATCAACTGTCTGCTTGTTTCTTCTGAAAGAAAATACATATGTGGGAGCCCCGAGGAAACCCTCACGAAGCCAAAACTTACCTCACAGCATCAGAGCCATGACACACATCGTTTTGAAGCTGCAATGACCAGAGAAGTTGCGTCTAGCGATCCCGCGTTTCTTCTAATTACTGATTGTTTTGCGAATACGATTACTGCTGTTTGGTAATTAGCAGGTAACCGTTGGGTGCCTGACCCGAAAATCCCAACGCCTTTCGTTACGGGTATGGCTCCCGCCAGATTGGAAAGTTTGCAGAATGCGGCGGGGATCTCTGCGCGGCTGCATTTGTGTTCCTAAACAATAGTTCTATTGATTGTTTCCTTTTGTTGTTTTACGAAAATTTCGCGGCTGGAACCGCGGCTGAAAGTTAACGTGCGCGGCAGAGAAATCGGCCGTGCAAGGCAAACTTTCCAATCTGGGGCTCCCAGAATCTGTTTCCCCGAATTGCGATTGTCAATAAATCTGTTTTGAAATTGTTGAAAGAATCGTTAAAAATGTCCATCTCTTGACCACAGAATGTTTTAGCGCTGCTACAGAAAATGATTTTGCGAAGGACGGTCCTCAGCAGGTAAATTGGGTCTGTATGCTTTTTGCAACTTTCAAGCAATGTGATTTGTTTATTGTGAGAACCATCTCTCCAATCAAGATTTGATGTCTTTGTTGTGTCTACCCTGGGTACCAGACTCTCTCGAAAAGAAAATCAATTTTCTTTCAGAGAGAATCTGGTACCCAGGGTACGTCGTAGACTTATGCCTTTTCGTCCCTTGTTTCCCTGCGTTCTTTGATTTGCTGATATCACTTGGTCAATAGGCCTCTTGACCAAGGAACGCAGGGAAACAAGGGACGAAAAGGCATCAGTCTGGGTACGTTGTAGACTGATGCCTTTTCGTCCCTTGTTTCCCTGCGTTCCTTGATCAAGAGGGACTAATAACATTACTCTTAAAAAGTGGGCCCACTTTAGGCCCGCGTAGGGTGGTTCCGTATTCACCAATCAAATCGCTAGAATTCAGATTTTAACCAATCAGAGGCCGCTATTCAGAATGTTGTTGTTGTTGCTCTTAAAGAATGGTTGAAGCAGCCTGGAGTTCTCGCAGCTTTGATGGATCTATTTTGCTTCTCCAGAGGAAGATTACTGCCTGAAAGGTATGCATCTTGCGCTTTGTTGGTCAACACAACATCATTCTTTGTACTAAAATTTTGCTTTTCAATGTTCGAGCTCTTTAAACCAGATTTTGAAGCGATTTCGTTGAGTGTACGAGAACTCCCACCTTTTTAGGCCATTTCGAAAAAGTGGGCCCATTATATAAGCGTAATATTATGAGTCCCTATTGACCAAGTGATATCAGCAAGTCAAAGAACGCAGGGAAACAAGGGACGAAAAGGCATAAGTCTAGGTACGTTGTGTCTATCTCTTTTCTGCTCCTTCCCAGTTTCTTCTCCATTGCTCACTGCGACCCGAAGATGACGCCAAGAAGCCAGGCCGGGAATGGGGCAGTCTCGGTTCCCTGCATCGACTTGGCTGCTCGAGATTTGGATAACTGTTCTCAATGGCAGTTTCATTCCATGTCTTTTTAGTGAGTTTTGATCAATTGTGATTAATTTGTGAGTTTCTTAGACTTACTGGTAGTTTGCAGAGTTAACTTGCAGCAGTGCCATGGTTATATTAGGATGTAAGAACCGTATTCCTTCATTTATCTGGTACAATGATTTTTTAAGAGATGGGCCCAAGTCCCCGTCCTCCTCCCTGGATCTGCGCTTTCCGTTGTACTGCTACATCGCTTCACCTCGATTGATAAAAGATGTCCGAGATGCAATAGGTCCATTGTTTCGCTAGCATTGCCTCATTACACTTTGCTTCGTTCGATCCTGGTGAAGCTGAATTGATAAGAGCAGCTGTTTTGGTGCGGCCAATAATCATGGACAAAATACATTCGGACTACGTGTGATCGATTTTGACAATAAATTCCCCCCCCCCTCCCCCCACCAATCAATGTTGTTCTGTTGTAAGATTTTTAGTGAAAAGGTCTCTCATCGCTTCAATGCTGAATTTTTAGATCGATAATAACATTGATCTTGGGGGGAAAGGGGATGGAAAGATCTAGTAGAATTCCAGTAATTTATGTCCAAGATTGAAGGTAAGGCAAATGTCGCGCTGAAAAATGATAAACATCGTCAAAGAAGCGCTTGGTAAATTAGGTTGCAGGTTCTGTGCACATTCTTATATGACAAAATGAACCCGCATGACCATGGGGAGAACACCATTTTTTGGTAAATGGCGGACGCAGTTCGGGGAAGTTTTAAAAGGGTTCCGTCTATCTGTACGTTGTTCTGCGTTCGCTGTTTGGGCCAAGAGCGGTCTTTGAAGAAAAGTACACGGTTTGAGGGTTCTTTCTCTTGATCTTTAAATACTCTCTTTAATTAAACAAAGCCAAGACCAGTCTACTCTGGTGGAGCTCGACAAAATCCACCCGAAATACAAATACAGGGCCTAAATGCTACAGCCTTTCTCAAGCACTGTACAAATAGCCTGAAACAATATATGCCATATCCAAAGGCATCGAAACACGAGAAAGAGCTTTCAGGACAACAAGAGCTTTCGCAAGCCTCTTGCGCCTGCATCCTCGACCTGGTCTTACAAAGCCACAACTGTTCTGTTCTTTTCTCTCCTACTCCTCTCTTAATCCAAGTGATAACTACTTTCTTATATACTCTGAATGTAAGGAAAAATCCCGGGGGGGGTACTCCCATTGTGGCCTGACAGGGGGGTCCAGTCAGGGCTAAAGAGGGCCAAAGCAAACATTTTGAAAAATACCCTCAAATGGTAGTATCTTTTTACAAAAACCCTCACATGGTAGTTCATGAACCTGAAAACTGGGTCATTTGGTAGCATTTAGAGATGAAGATTTTCTACGGTTTTTCAAGATGTTTTATTGCAAAACTGATGGAACAAAGCAAGAAATTTTTCAAAATTCATTTATTATTGATGCTGTAATGACTAAATTGGTGTGCGGAGGAGCGTACCGGGTTGAAACATAATAAATGGCTTCGAATCTTAGAGTACCCCTAATTGGTAGTATGTGGTTGACAAAAAGGGTCATTTGGTAGCCAATTGGTAAGACCCTCAAACTGACTGGACCCCCCTGTTAGGCCACAATGGGAGTACCCCCCCCCCCGGGGGAAAATACTTGTACGTAAAACAAAAGGTTTATAAGTAATGACTGTTAATGACGTACGAACGAGAGTCGGTTCCTTTAATGGGGGGGGGGGGGTAATAAATCCTACGCTAGATACCAGAGAGGTACAACCCAGGATATGAGTCGTGTAGAGTAATGGATGCCGGTGTGTGCAATATTCCTAACGCATACGACAGCTTAACCTAATGTTTTCTGTAATCACATGCACAATAACTACAAAAGTGCCCGAACAGTAAAAACATGAATGAATGAATTTCGTACCTGATACCTGCTTAATGGGCCTAAGCTTGAGGGCAAAATTGACGGTATTACAAAGTGGCTGCCACAGGACTTTATCAAATAATAAGTTCAGCTACCTGCAATAAGTTAGTTTCAAATTTAGAGTAAAAAACAAAGAAAAAATTTAAACAACATGTACCCACTGATCTGTCCATGTACCTGAAAATATGTACCATGACCCCATAAGCCTCGTAACGAAAGCGAGGGTCTCTACAACCCAGACAACGAATCGAACGACTTTGCTGTTTGATGGGGAGGCGGGACAGACCTAGACTGATTGCATATTCGTGGTTATCGCTATTGATAGACTGATGGACGCTCATACTACGACTTATGGACTTTGATACTAAAATTTGGGATGAAGTTTTCCCCTATCGATTTCATAACTAGATTTGGAAACCATAGCAACACTGTACGAACACCAGGCAATGGTGGATGGGCCTAAGTTACCGGCTCGAACCTCCAATGTTAAAACAGCTCGGAATTCAAGTTTACAGTGATATTAGCCATGAACAAAAGCCACAAGTATCCATACGAATGTTTCCTCAATCCAAGAATCAACAAACCTTTCACTGTGAATCAGGACTTCTACTTCGCCTCCTCTTCGCATCGAGGCTCACTGTGCACAGACCATAATTACTTTCTGACAAGAGATGAATCCTGATTGGGTGTCCTGATCCGCTATTCAAAGTAAAAAACAAAGCATAGGTACATAAGGGGCCACCGCCCTAATTCGCATCAGTTTTTTCAGAGCGTGTGTCCTGAAACGCAACATGAGCAAAAGCGACAACAACGTCACTCTTACGGAAGCCGAAGAATCGGAATAGCGGATCAGGACACCCAATCAGGATTCATCTCTTGTCAGAAAGTAATTATGGTCTGTGCACAGTGATCTCGATGCTCCGAGGAGTCTCGTAGAACTCCAATCGGAGTTCACGGGGCTCCTCCAATTGGCATTCCTCAGTTTAAGGCCAATTAGCTTCCATGAACTTCACCGCAGCACTGAGAATTTCCAACTGTCGAGGGTCACTTGCCTCGCTTCCGAGACTACACTGCTGCCTCGTTCCAAAGGGCACACGTAAACGTGTGCATCTCCGTCTCAAAAATTGATATCAAAGTCCATGAGGCCCAGATTGAGCAAAAAAGGAAATGTTGTTGTTGTTGTTATTGTTGTTGTTGTTGTCGTCGTTGTTATTTTGCGATATCTGGGACTATGTCGTGAGGCTAGGACAGACCATTGAAATTTTCATTGAAAACAGACATCAACTAAAGGCATAAACTGGACACCACACATTGGAGGAGTTTCCTCTCCCAAATTTCAAGTTGGCGGACAGAAGTCGGCAAAACAATACCTCCTGCAACTGCTCTGTCACTTTTTTCTGTTGCAGATGTTCGGATTGTGGAGTGTTCGTTTTCAATTTGTTTTTAGTGGGCTTGTCAGGATTTCTAGCTACTGAAAGCTAATTTAGGCCCACTATGCATGCCGCATCCAGGCATGGGACCCCTTGATTAACATTCCTTCCGAAGGACGACGAGTGAGGTGAGGTCGGGCCTCCGAGGTCACCCATTCGGAGTTTGACCTCACTCGACCGAGCTTAACTTCAGTCACCTGACGAAGACTGTATAAGCCACTCGGCCACTCACCCCGCGGAGATTCACCAGTTTCTGATGAAAAGTTATTGAAGGATTTTGCCATGTCATTTCCCCCATATGGTTTAGACTGGAGGAAGATGACATGCGTCAAAACATAATATCTGGAAAGGACAACAGTTCAGAAACTGTAGACCAGGAACCTCACAAAGATATCGATGACGTCATACATTTTGATAAATATGTGCATCTATCATTTGCAAAAGTTGTTTTTCATTCAATAGATCTTGTCAAGTGCAAGTCAGTTTAAACCAATCAGAGAAACAAGTGATGACAAAAAGTTAGATTATTCACCGAAACTTTGCCAACGTCATCTGAAATCCTACTTTTTCAGTCCCATTTGTGATGTGAAATCTTAACGGTCAATTAAGTGGGAATCAATCAGGAACAAAATCGAAGATTAGGCTCTTGCTTGGGTTTTCATAAGGACTGGCTTGTTTGCCTAATCCAAGAATAGATTTATTCTGCTTTTGGCGTAACTGTCCACACGCTGCATTGTTTCATATTTCCCTTTTTCTCAGAAAAATATTGAGGCGTGACTTGAAGTACAATGATTTGTGCATCAAGAATCACCACGTTTGCTTAAATTTGGACAAAATAGCCATATTTGGTAGCTCTGATTGACACTTTTTAAGGAAATAACGAAGATGAACTAGGTTCTAGACCTCTTGCAACAATGACGATTGACGCATGTAACGGTGTTAGAGGCTGAGGTCAAATCATGGTAGGACTTCTCGTACGTAAAGACAAACAGAATACCAGTAACTCTTGCTCGTACAAACAAACAAGTCTGCTACAAAATTAGATATTCGTTTATTCCTTGGGAAAAGGCTTCATCCTTCTGAAATTGCAATTATGCGAAGTTTGCAGGTTTTGACTTCCCTCGAGACGGTCCTGTTGGAGTCTAACCAGGACATGAATCTCCGTAGCTGAAGGTAGGTTCCAAATTGTATGGCTTGTTCCAAATTGCAAACCATGTTATGACTTGTTGTAACATATGACGACCACGAGATTGTCTTTCATAAAAACAAGTCCGTAGAGCTCATGACCTTGTCTGGCAGTTGCATCTCATTTATTCGCAATGAGAACAGTGAAAGAATGATTGACTGGGCCTGCTTGGGACAAACAAGAAGATCATGTCACATTTTAGGGCACAAAATGAAGTGGCTCGCAACTGACTCAGTATCACTGTTACTCCAGACATAATTTTAAATTATCTAAGGTTAAGGCTGGAAAGACAAGGGATAAGGACTCATTGGACGCATATTTGATTAAATTGAGATATCTTGATAACTTAGGTCACGATCACAACCCCGGGGGGGGGTACTTCACTTTGGGTAAGACGGGGATGTGCGCCAGTTTTGGGTAGTTTTTGGCCTGAAAATTCTGGGATTGGGGTATCCTTTTACTGGAAAATTTCTGTGATTGGGGTATACTTTCACTCGGAATTTTCTGGGATTGGGGGTTACTCAAAATTCTGTAATGGGTGTTGAATGAAAGTACAACTGGATAAATTTCGAGCAACACGTGGTCAGTTTCAGGTGAACTGATTTCAAGTATTTTTGTGTTGAAAAACGTCCTCAGATCAGAAACTCGTTCCAATGGCCACTTGGAACCAAAATAACCGTTCCCAGCCCTCTATCCCTTATCCTTTTGACATCAAATTGCTTTTGTTACTTCTTCGATTGGGTATCAATATCTGACAAATTTTCTGGGATTGGGTATCAATATCGGACCAAATTTCTGGGATTGGGTCGTAACAGAAATCCTTGCGGCGCACACCCCCGTATGAATTTATAGTGAAGTACCCCCCCCGGGATCACAACATAAGAAAAAGAAAGAGCAGAAGCTTTTGAAGTAGTTTCCTCTGGGTCAGACTGAGCAAACTCAATTTCCAAAAATTTAGACACAATTTTAGAGACACAATAAATCCAATGTGTCCAATCAATGATGGTATGGAGGATACGGAACACTTCTTGCTGCTTTGCGACTCTTTTAAAGAACACAGATGCAATCTTCTCACTGATGTTAATGTGCTACTTCAAAAAAGTGGGCATTCTGTCTGGAGCAACATCTTTTTGCAACATCTTTTGTACGGTGATGAGAGTCTGTCTTATGAGGTAAATAGATCAATTCTAACTTTGACTACTACGTATATCCTCAAGACAGAACGTCGTGATAAAAGATTTTTCATATTATCCCAAGAAACTGCCCCGTTTCCTACAATTTCCCTCAATTCCTTCTTCACGTCGTTACGTGTAGTGCTATGTTCGTGTTTTCCCGTTTTTAGGTAGTCATGGTTTCTTGCTCCAAATGGCATTGTACTGGTAGTAGGGTATAGTATTTTGTAAGTAGTGTAATTAAGTAATATGTATTGTAACTGTTTACATTGAATGAAAAAAAGTAGTTTCCTTCCTGGCTTGGCCTATCGGCGTTTCATTTATTCATTACTTGCATGTTGTAGTATTCGTTAATGTATATTGCAATTCCTACCTAATTGTAGAGTAAACTTCTTTGTGGGTATTTATGGCAACAAAGTCCACTCCACATTCATCTGTGAAACGATCAAGTTGTTTCATCAAGAGAGAACCATAAGTACCATTCGAAAAATATCTTAAGTTAACACAAAACCATGCCCCCTGATTCTCTAGGAATTTTAACAAGGGCATTCGAAATGTAAGAAGACAGAGAGACTGGTTCAGGAAAACGTTCTGAATTTGTGTGTTTGTAAGTTCTGGAACTACTGAGTGAGGAAGAAATGCGTTTAGATCTTTGAAAACTTGTGGCTCTCAAACAATGTATCAGAATTCTACAAACTGATAATGCCTGTAGTATAGCTAGTTTCAACTTAGATACAAACATTTAGTTTGTCAAAATTGGTCTTTCCTTTCCTTTCCCAAATTGTAAGCAATTTTGTAAATACTTCATTCCAAAACGCTGCAAAACAGACCTACTAGCAATACACCTATTAGCTATTCTGAAAAGAATCAGAATCGAACGATGTTTTTGCTACATTTTACAGAGCATATTTTAACATTGTAACTAGTGGGCCATTGGCCCAGTAGGCCCCCTTTCTGGCACAGTAGTGAAGTAAATTTTTTTAGCATAGTAGTTTGGCCTCTTTTCATGAAATTGACAGACATAGATAGACGCACAGCCTTAGTCCTGATAGTCCTATCTGTTTTACTTTCTTTACCTATTAGATAGACTAAACTGTGACAATTTATTGACTACAGGAGTGATCCTTAGGCCTTCTGTTTTCCAACATGGGCAGAAGGTTTTGCAGCGCAGTGGGCCAATCCACTGACTTTGCAGCTAGAACAGACCCGGCGGACAGAGTTCGGAGAAAGGATCGCGGAGTCAACTAGGTCTTCTCTTCTTCAGCGTTCCAAGCGCTTGGTGCTAAAAACTGCAACTTCGCCTGCATCCTCTACTCAGTTATAGGCAGTTGGACATCACAAAACTGGCAGTTCTATTTTAATACAAAACTCATATTCTAAGTTGAAGCCTCTCCTGTGCAACTGAACCAAAAATGGGTAACTTAAACGTATCACTTCGTGGTAACAAATACATAAAGGAGACGCAATTTTTGAGACATCCTGAAAAGGAGACCTCTTATTTTAGGGATTAACATTTCCCGAACATTTGAAGAGATACAAAGTGTTTCAAAACAATGTTCTCGTTTGCAAGATTCACGGTTTTATGGAAAAACTCAATAACATTGATTGGGAAAGTTCAATTATTGATCTTTGAATTGGCGTACTCAATTATTAGTATGCCAAGGGAATAGGTTTGGCACAATAAACATATTTCATCAAAGACGTCCTCAAATCATGCAGTCCATTTTCGGGTCACCATTGAACATAAGAAGGGCTTCCCTGTTTCCTAAGCTTAAAGTTGTTGACCTGACATGGGTAAAGCACAAGGGTGACGGGAAAAAGTGCAACCAAACTTTAGCACACTTTGGCCTATCGACCCTGTGTACTCATATGATTCTAGCCAACTTTTAGACCTATTCTTATGATGTATCTCGAGAAGACTGATAACAGCATCATAGTTACCGCTACTGATAGCCCCTCCAGACAAGCGATTTAAGAGGTAAAACTTAAAGGTCTAATATCACCATTTCTGAAAATTTGTAATATGGACATTCTATCATCGCTGAATTCGATACCATCACTCAAATCGTGATATTTTGACAAGAAGTGCCCCTAAAAGCCCCTGAAAGATGGGGTGGTCTGAAAAATTACCGCGCAAAGAAAGAGACTGGGTCGAGTGTTTGTGACGTAACAACAGGAACCACGCCACGCGCAAGTATCCAATGCTTTATGGAGGAATTTTGAAGCGTGTGGATAAACCGTGGGTACAAACGAACTAGATCTTCAAAAATGTCGCAAACATTGTCTGAATCATCTTGGAAATCAAAAGATGCGTGGTATTCTGCTACAACGTCGAAGAATATGTTGCTGAAGAAAAAGACGAAGCAGCAACAGTGAGCAATGGCCGTAGTACGGCAAACTTCACATTGTGCTTAGATCCAGCCTTGCACATAAAAGATCTATGTCAAGATGACACTGTTGCCCACGAGGAATGGATAAACAAATGACTAAAGCATGCTAAAATGACAAGAAACCCACAACTGATTTTAATATGAAGGTTCTTACCTCAGTTTGCAGCGGCAATGCTGAGTTCGCGGCCGAATAATAAGATTCATCACGGGTTCTCCAAGAACAAGCCAAGATTTATGCCTATACGAAACGGCACAGAGTTCCTCAACGCTTCCCAACGTTCCGCTTTGCCCTCCTCAAAAGCACTTCTGCAGATGAAAAGACATCACTAAACTCAACGTATGAGTTGTAATTCCTATAAAAATTTTCATTGATTAATCGTCAACACTCTTGTCCTTGGGAACTCTCATGATCGAAAGCCAGATCGCACAAGATCATGACCTGCTGACTGCACGCCCATAATAACCGCAAATTTTAGTGTAAGATATATTAACATTTGACACCATTCGAAAGAAGATTCTTTGAGCTATTCATACATGATTATTGTTTCCTTCAGCTTTCAATGTTACCCCGGAGAATTCTCTCTTCTCTGCGGAACGCCACATATAGTCTTTAGGGAAACGGTTCTTGTATCGAAGGGAAAGCTTTCACCTGGCCTATGTGATTATCCTGTACCTTCAGCGCGACTTTTAGGCTAGCTTTAAACCCCGATGTCATCTGATGTCAAACTTCTTCTGTATGATAACTCCATCCCGGGAACAGAGGCACACTGTATCGATCTCTTCTTGTATGAAAAAGAAATGCTTCGCGCAAATGACGGAGTGCTTCTTTTCGGTTCATTTTGGCTTCTCTCTCTCATCTCTGTGTAAGTTCCGTCACTTCTTCCTTCGTTCCTTCGCTTCAGGCTTGTCATCTCCGAAGAAGCCAGTTTATGGACTGAAATACCCAACTCTTTGTCATAGGTAATTGCCGCAACCATAAACCATACATCTCTCAGGCATGGCTGAAAAAACAGTTTTGTGGGAAGAAACAAGATGCAACCTTGTAGTAGTGTTTTCAATGAAGGCCTGTGCTGTGATTCTTTCATGCGTTCCTGCCGTGACGTTGCAGCGCTCGTTACCAGTCTTCTTTTCTCGGCGCGGTAATTTTGAAAAATTTCCGCAAATTCGCAACTTTGGGGGGCTTTTAGGGGCACTTGTAGGCAAAATATTGCGATTTGAGTGATGTTATCGAATTCAGCTGTCAGAGGACGTCCATATTACAACTTATCGAAAATGGTGATATTAGACCTTTAAGATGGTAGTAGCGATGCCTATCAGGAGGATAAACACTAAGTCCATGTGCCCAGTAGGCATGTTTGCCGAAATAATGATAGTCCAACGAAACCTTTCGTCATAAACATAATATTTGCAAGTTCTCGGAATTTCTTGATACAACAAGATTGGCCAATAACGTTGGATAGCTTGATGATCCAACTTGCCTTATTAGGACTTTGTTTGAATGACAACGACTGCTGCGCTAACAATACCAGGAAGGCTAGTTCCCAGGTCCTTGCCAATGACCTGATTTGTGAGCGAGGTCAAATCCAGGTACGAAGGCAAAAACTCATTATTTGGGTTCTATTCATGGATTTCACGATTGAAGTAACACTGTCACGAATGAAATAGTTCTCGATTTGATTTGACGAAGGGGGAATCATTTCTCTAAAGGATACTTCTTATGGAGCTAAATCAAAGTAACGTCGACTGGCCTGATTCAGATCGGAACAGTGCTTGAACGATGAAGAAGTGTGGGCCGCTTCCTTGGAAAGTGCAAGGTAGGTCCTATGTGAATTGGCCTCGTTTGTCATTCTCAAATTCAGTGCAGCTTCACACAGTCTTGGAAGAATAGTTTAGCGTGACAGTTATGAAACATTTATGAATCCCTTAGTAGCTGTTTAAGGTGGTTAAACGTAGTCTTTGTGCTGTTTCTTAACAACAGCAGATCTCATCCAAACATATTCGAGTGACGGTACCCATGTTGGGACGATGGCGCTTCGGGACAACAACAGTGGGGGGGGGGGGGATCGCGCTTTTGGGATCAACGTATCAGGCATGGGTCGCCAAAATCATTTTTGCAGCGTGGTTCAAAGGCATATAGTAAGGTGTCAGGGCGTGAACAAAAGTTGGTGCAATAGACGTGGCATAAATGTATCCAAGATTTGATTCTACGAACGTTTGAATCCCGAGTTGATCGGACAGTGCAGTTGGTTAGCTTAGAATTTCTTTTGCCTTAGACTCCCTATCCAAGCATGCCTGAAGAGACTGTCATTCCCATTGCCGCTAGCTTTGGCGGCAGCACATACACACATTACTATGAAACGATTTCTATATTCATAAATCAAGGGCTTCTATAATCATGAATCCAGGGCTAACCAAAAGCAACCAAAAGGCATAGTATTGCTTAGCCTAAATAAAGCTAAAATCAAAGAATACAAAAGTTGGTTTTGCTCCGTCTAAGGAAAATACAACATTCTGCCATAAAACTCTGTATCTGCTCCCTAATTCAATATTTGGAAGATATCTAAACTTATTTTCATCCCTTTGCCAAGGGAAAAATTATATTTCATTGCAGTTGAATAAAATTAATACCTATGCAGTACGATCTATCGTACTGCATTTTACAGCCTAGCAAATGAGAAGTCCTACTTCTGATGTTAGAAATAAATCCAACCAAAACCTAAATCCATCAGGAGTCTTCTGGAGTGTCTTTCTTTAAAGAATGATTGAGCTAGCGAATTTTTGCGTTCAAAGTTAAAAATAGATTGCCAGAGAATTGCTAAATTCAGGACTACGTTTTATGGTACGTCTGGGCTGACCCAAAAGAAAGTTAGTCTGTTTGAAAATCATCAAAATTAGATGATATTTCCTATCATGAAAATTCCTCTATGTGTATGTTTACCAAGTGCCAAAAATCGATTTTGGACACTTGCAAAGCTTAGAAATGGCATTGAATTTGTTGAAAGTTGTGCTCATAGAAATAGAAGCTTCCTGATTTTGAAGCATACTCTGAAATCAAGGAGATCGGATTGCAAAATGCAGTTTTTCGAGTAAAACAACCTAAATTAGTTTCTTTTGCTATCGACAGAGCTCTGATGTTAGTAGGACATGAAGTTTCATGAGATTTTATCAAACTGTAGGTTTTGGCTAAAACTAGGATAATTATTGAAAAACTGTCACGCAAATGTTTTTATGATGCAATTTTATAATCATTCTCTGAAAGAAATGACACAAGAATGATCTCTTACATGCATTTGGTTTTTGATGCAGCTACACAAAAAGAAAGTTTGATGATCGCCGCCAAATTCGAATTTTAGTAACGTTTGAAAAAGTTTCAGTTTTTTGTTCAGTCAACACGTTTCGACTCAAGTGCTCGCCTGACTTTACCAGGCTAAGAATCGAGAAGTGGTTCGATACAAGGCAGTACAAGTAACAGCTCTAAGCACGCAATATGAACAATTCTATAGACTGCATGCTGCCATCAAAAGAAGCCCCTTCCCTTGGGTTGCTAAATAGAAACATCCATCCAACCGTAGCTCATGTTGAACGACCGTTGCAGTAGAGACCACATGATAAAACAAATGATTTCGTGTCCCGAAAAATGGTAGACTGGTAGACGTTCGATTCAATGTCGACAGACAATAATATAGTGAATGGCCTTCATTGTGAAATAACCCCGTTTCTAAGATATGAAATTAATTTTAGACATCAGAATCATGCAAGTCAGCTGAATATTCAAGGAGCTGGGTTAGTTATAAGCTTTTGAAGTTCACGTCTTTGTTTCGGCTTACAAAGACAAAATCTCCTCGCTAGAATCTATGCATTATTACGACCACTTGGATACGTAAATCTTAAAAATGATGCTCTATTGCAACTCTTATTGTATGGCGATGATGATTTTCCCAATTCATTGAATCGACATACTCTGGAGCTTACGCTACAGTTTATCCACGAAACTGGTCGATTTTGAATGAGGGTCTATCATTTACCCTATCCAGTCATAAGCCACCCAGTAGTTATTGGTAAATTGTTGTATGTAGCTTTTTGTAATGATATATTTAACTTTAGTTTAGCTCTATGTTTTTTATGGAATGGCATCTGGGTAGACAGGATGTTATGCTCCTCGGGGTATCGTCTTTGTAGTGCAGTTAAGTGTGTTGTAAGTAGTATCTTAGGTAATTCGTCTTTGTAACAATTTTTAAATTGAGTGTAAAAAAAGATTCACGTTTGGGCGAAAGCTGAAACCAGAGGCAGCTCAATAACATTTGTTGCGAAAGAAGCATAGGACTGTTGTTTGTTTCGTTTCTCGATTATTTCAGAGCAGACAAAATGAAATTTAGAACGGACTTTCGATAACCTAACTTTCTCTAACATTAATTCAAGCTTACGCATGCTTTGAGAAATTTTGTCGAGCAAAGTTTGAAATCTCTAGAGAAAAATACCTCCTTTTTCCAGATTCTAGGTCCTCGGATTCTGCCTCAAATATACCCCTTGTTCAGCGAGATCATGGATGAGCCTAGTGTCATTTTTCACTAACATTGCACCCACTGGGCTTCTTTTGCACCTGCATTTCCTTTCAAACCTTTTTTGGTATTTCCAATTGACCATGCAGTGAGAGCTAGCAAACTCTGTAGAAGATTGTGGAATTGTTTACCGTTGGCAATATTCCTTTTCCCACTAAACTTCCTTTTCCTTTTCCCATTAAAGTGTAACTAACATTTCAACTTGATCTCTGTCTCAAATTGAATGTCATGAGATGCTTGCAATAACACAAAATTACTGATGCAATGTATTCCATCGGTATATTTTCGTGGAAACTTTTCACGAGACATCTAATTTGGGACAGAGTTGGTCGCACCATCCTGAATCAGGATTTAGTTGGGCGAAATTGGTTCTAGCCTACGTGCAGACTTTACACACAGGGTAGATTTGTTGTACCATTCTGAAGCAAATAAAATTGCATTTATACGTTTTATCTATATGCATATGTGAAATATCTCAATAAATCTTCAAGTGTTTCATCTCCTTGAGTGCCTTGAAAGTAGACCCAAATCCAAAATCAGACTCCATTTGGCTATCTCACTGTCTCAACATCAATTGTCCAGAGAGTTACTGGTGCTACCAAAACTTTTAACCAATTCAATAACTTTACACATTTAGGATAGATAGGAAATGTCCAATTTCTAGTATCGTAAAGCCGAGATGTTATCATAGTTAACAAAGATCTTGAGCCTATTTTGAGAAGAAACATTTCGGTCACTCACATTTTGAGAACGATAGGCCTATTTCGATAAAGTTAAATTTGATTTAACATTTTAGATGCAAAATGATTATTAGTTGAAGAAGGAAATGACGAACTGTTGATAAAGTACAAGCCTGCAAACATGTGAATATTTCCCCGACTAATCACGTATGAGTCGCAGTTGTTTTTCTAACTTGCTGCTACTTCTCATGCTACACGTATTTTTTACCTGATGAGTCAAAAAAAGGTTACGCGTTTAGCGAGCTGTGAATAAAAAATACGAGGTCAATATTAAAAACTGAAATGTTAACCTATCATTCAAAGGCTAACTTAGATGGGAAAATTTTTTTTGGAAAATCAGTCATCATTCAGACCAGAAATTAGGGAAATTCTGGCAAGGGCATGTTTTCGGAACAAGGATTCAACATTCCATTCTAGGCCATAGTTTACTTCCTATTTGAATTAAAATTCTATACACCACTTCGATTAACAACCTCGTTTTGGAAATTATTCAAAATTCGTACATATGAAATTTTGGAGGCCAAATTCGGATTTAGCACCCAAACTTTAGTCTAACCACAAGTTTTCATGTTGCTAGCAGTCGCGGTGTTAACTTTATGGCGACGTAAAGTTTGGAAATCTGTAAGGGATTTGACCGTGAAAATGACTCGGGGTGTAAAGTTTCACCCCGAACGATTTTTCACGGTCAAATCTCTTATAAATTTTTGAACTTTACTTTGTCATAAAGTCAACATCACAGTTGCCAGTAGTATAAAAACATGTAACTAGACTAATGTTTGGGTGCTAAATCCGAATCTGGGCTCGAAATTTTCATAAGAACAATATGAAGGAATTTCGACACATTTCCAAAACGAGGCTGCTTAATCGAAGTGGTGTATTTCTGACAGTGACAGTGTCAATTTCTGGCAATGACAATGTCTTCAATGCCACATAAATCATGGACCAAAATGGAACGCGGAATCTTCGATTCACATACAAACCCTTACAGGTATTTTCTAATTGTTTAGTCTTAAACATGTGTAATTTTACCATGTGTCATTGTTTAAAGTATCAAATTTCTCGAAAGGTATTTGAGTAAATAAAGATGCTTGAAAGAACTCTTGTTTTTAAATGTTCAGGAGGGCACCGGTAGTGAACATGAAGATTGTTAATTTTCCAGTACGTAATGGCCCAGATTCTCAGTTTGTTACAGAAATACGTGTATTTCAACATTAGTCATTTTCCATAATTCTACTGGACTAGACTTGAAGCAAGTCCATAATTCTACGTATAGGGTCATTTTCACCCAATGCTATTTCAACATTTTCATCTCTCTAATTATCCTCTTTTCTTGTTTCTGACGTGATGCATTCCTTAACATAAATTTAGACATGAGTACTTGTTTTTCTTACTTACGCTATTCAAACATTTGTCATTTCGATTTTCTTCTCCTTTCTGGTTTCCGATTTGTTTCCTTTGATCAGTAGGTTAGACTTCATACATTTGCTCTTCTGAAGCGCCGCATAAACCTTAGTCATATTCTTCCTTTGAATAAATTCCAAAAGCGACAGATTTTTAAGGAGTTTTTCATGAGAAACAAGTATTGACAAGGTATCTACTACTTTGGTATCAACTACAGCAGAAATTTGAGAGATGTATTACTGCCTCCAAACGCTACTACAAACTTTTAAAGGCTGAGTGAAACTCTACGAGCAGAAGATTATCCGTTACTCTTGAGCTGCACAGCAAATGGAATCTGTAGGTTCTGAGTTTAACAAACAGATTTCCTTTCTGAAGGAGGCTGTTTTCTTTGTCGCGAAATTCAGTTTCAAAGTCCTGCATCATAATTTTTCGTCCATTCAAACAAACCCCTATAATCCAGAAACAAATCGTCAAATGACAAAAGCAGGCAATGCAATCACCATGCAATTGCCCCGAATCGTCCAATCATCGTCATGCACTTTCCATGCGATCAAGATGCGATCGTCGCCAAATCAACATGCAGTCGCCATACTGTCCCATCGCGAAACAATCGTCACACAATCATCATGCAATTACCATGGGATCACCCCACAAACTGATTAAAGTTACTTGTGTACATTCTTACGAGGAAAGATCAGAGTTTTTCGAGAGACTCAATTTGCACAAAGTGAATTTTGTGGATTTTGTGTTCCATAAGCTCATTGCTCATGTGGTTCATAGATTTGAGACAAAAGTGCAATTAGCTTATACTGATTTTCACAAAGTTATTAACTTGTTATAAAATCGTTTTTGAGATTGGCCAATCTCGCATATTTCAGTAAATTCACAATTTTAGCGAAGCCATCGTTGACACGTTCCTTGCCACTTCTCGGAATTGAAACTTGCATTATGGTTCCCAAAATTGCCACCTTAATAATCAACACATTGCACAAACTTGCCTTATTTGGAATATTTGATTGACAGTGAACATAAGAGGAACAATAGATTTACTAGGCTCTAGACCTCTCCAAACAATGATGAGGTGACCTTTGGGGTCAATCCAACCAGAAAGGATTGACGCAGTGAAACCAAGAACAAGACGCCTTTAGGACCACACTTATTTCATTGATGCTTATAAATTCACGTCATGTTTACAAGATGAGCGTCTGTTTCCTCGAGAAGGCTTGTTTTTCAATGAGGATTTAACTAAGTCTTCACAAGGATCAAACCAAGGCAGTTTCATTGAGTTTAGCAGGATGCAGTTTTCGATTCCGCTCGCTGGCGAGGTAGGTGCTCATCAAGTGGCCTGACACTCTATGTTGGGAAGCATTTTAGACGAAAGCACGTCTTTGACACTTTGTGACGGTTAATAACATACATTTTGCTGTTTAAGGTAGATATCACAAAGTCTGAGATTTTTGAACAACAAACTTTGTCGAAAATAGTGCTGTCGTATGATAAGTTTATTTGTGGGACAATGCCCGTTCGGGATCGCTGTTCGGGACCACTGTTCGGGACGAACAACAAGCGGTCACGCAATGCATTGGCGCACAAATTACCGTAGAGGCAAATAGTACATTGTAACAAAGTTCATACGATTAAAATTTATTGTGGGAATTACTCAGAACAAGGTGACTTCGAATGTAGTTCAAGTCAAAACAAACTCGGAGCTATAACATGAGACAGTTAATTGAAATACATTCCTCGCCACCCTTGCCTAAAATTCATCTTCCTCAAAGTTTTTGATAAAGATATGCAGTAAGCAGTAAAGTTGGCAGGCTGCTCTGCTATCCCCAAATTGAAGATGACCCTTTCTTGCTATAAACATTTTGTTTGGGTGGACTCAATGAGAGGATCTCATCGAGGGAAATTCGAAATGGCCTGAAATGAAGGCCTGAAACTACTACAGCACTTGAAACTGTAGGCCTAATTGCCTCTACTCCAAAGCAAAGACTCCACGGTTTGTGTTATTTCTTCAAAGTTCAAGTGTTGATTCTGATACTCTTTCTAAAAGAGAAATCTAAGATTGCAGTGTAATCGAGGCAAATGGCAACACACATATTACAAAGGCCGTGCTTTGGAAGCTTATTTCGATGTTTGAAAGTATAGTGGGAAATAATATAGGTACGCCCTTTTGTGTTTAATTTCCTGGGGCAAGTTGCCCCCTTTCATCCCAACTGAAAGAATCTTTCAAAAATCAAAAGGAAATCCGCGTCTTACGATACGATATATTGCTTAAGATGACTGCAGGTCAGGATGCTATATTATGTCAGCTGAAAATATCCAGCTAAATTAGGATAATTCGATATTCCTGCCAAAAGTCTTTTACCAAAGCAAGGATGTTTTTATCAATGTGCTCCGTAAAAACAGGGCCGCATATTGTGGGGAAATTTTCTATTTTTTTCATGATACAGTAATTGGAGCTATGAACTAATATCACTGTTGCTTAAAAATACAATTAAAAGTTAGGGATCGTTGGAATGGCCAATGTGCCTTCAAAAACAATAGCCGGTACTGGCCTGAAAGACTGTGAATAATATTGTCAAATTTAGGAAGCTACTGTAGTTAGAAGCTGAAATAAAATGAATTAGTCTAACATGCAGGATGGACCAAAGAGAGCCTCATTTGTTTGAAAATTCGTTATGTGGAAAATATTTGAGTTATTGGCATCAATCAAAGTTTGGTTGATTGGAGAATGGTCAAAGTACTTTTATAAGTTTTTTCTATGTTCTCAGCTTTGTAAACATCAGTAAAAGTCGAGTTATGAAAAATCTTTTACAGTACTTTGAACGGCGTAAAAATGGGATAGGATATAAAGTATTCTCCACTTTTGGAGCGACATGCAAATGCATCTTAATTTCTTCAAGGATTGAAAAGCGATTTTTACGAAAGTATCAGATCATACACATATTCCTTTCATCGTACACTTTATATTCCTTTCATAAAGATTTTATTCTTAGGGGAACGAACAGTGTCTGAGTGAGGGAATAGCTGATGATTTGATCGATGGTTTAAAGCCCCCCCCTCAAGAACATTTCAAAACAAGGTTTCTGAAGTCTTTAGAATGTTCAGACTATACTCAAGAACCATACAAGTGAGGCAGTAAGATGATACAAGAAACGAGTGGAAAAAAAGTAAAAATATGTTGACTGAGGATTCCTTTATGAAAATAAATAATTTATTTTCCCAGTGCTGGAGTTTCTTAATATTTTGGTGATCTGAGAGTTGAGTTTCTTATAAAAAAATACATGTATTTAATGTTGTGTTTTCATTAACATTTCGTGCGTTTGTGCTTCAGATATCTGACATGACGCAAAATCTAGTCCCTCTTTAGCGGCCACTGCTCTCTGGATATCGAGGTAATGATATTGGCAAATATTTCATGGAATGGTGGCCATGTTCAAATCCAGTTTTAAATTTACCTAACAGAAATCAGCCTCTCCGTTCTGAAATTATGAGGGATTTTCTCAAGAAAGCACCTTCAAGAAGGCTTCAACACTGGCCTAAATCAATATTAAATTGATTGCCTCTTACAGCAATGATTCTTGCATGTTTTACCATGTGCTATCTCTTTGGGAGGACAAAAGTGCCAGGTTATATCAAACGTAATCTGGGTGGTCGGATCCTTCGAAGATCCCTGCTAAAATATGTGCTAAAAGTTGACGAAGTCATTGCTGTACACGTAGTTTTCCAAGGAAACCGAGAATTTGGGCCAGTATTAAAAGTCTCAGATTTTGAGTACTAGGAGTTGCTTCAGAGTTTCTTAAATGTTCCTTAACACTCTTGATGTTTACTACCTGTTCTCCCCTGAGCATTTCGAAACAATGTTTTATGGAGCTTTTCCAATGTTTAGAGATTACTCAATCAAGTACCTCCATAAGTAATGGGAAACGAGTAAAATAAAGTAAAAGGATGTTAAGAATTTCGTTTTTCAAAATGAGTAGTTTCTTAAGTCATTTTTTGACGATCTGAGAGTTGAGTTATTATAAGCAGTCTCTTGTGAAACAAAATACGTGTTACGCAGAAATATTAATGTAAGAAATATTAATATTAATTTGGTCGTGACTTTGAAACCTGTTTTATTGCCTTTCAAAAGAATCGTTGCACAGTTTCTAGTCCTACTAAATAGCTTTGTACCGACAGCATCAATGATGTCCCTTTCTTGTAACTACAAGATGCCACGATATTCATCGATATTTCAGAGAAGATTGCTCTTTTTCTTGCTGTGCTTGAGAAAAAGTTTTGGATCTAAAACGTGGGAATGTGCCAACCATTTTGTTGCAAGAGTGTCCGAGACAGTACACAGTAGCACCTAAAGTTAATGGAAGGCTCTAGCCCTGAAAACGTTGGGTTGACAAGGGAATGACTTGACTGTCAGAAGGATGCCTAATGTTTTTGTATTTTTCTCAAGGATAAATATCTACCTGAGATAAAAGTAGGATGGAAATATCCATCACTGTCCTCCAGCCTCTGGCACCCCCTTCCAAGAATTTGATGATAAAATTTGCCCTACAGATAAGACCTATCATGTAGGAGATCAGCTATCTGAGTGCCCCACTTCGACCTCCCGACTCCCACTCTTTAAATTTTGTAGTTTCACGCCAGTAAGCTATATAAGAGACAGCCCAAAACAGAGTTACAGTTTGGTCTCAATGCTTGGACATAAGCAAGAACCACTTGGCACAAGAACGGTTTCAAAAGTGTTCATCAGGAACAGCATAGCCTAAGGCTTGCAAAGCTTTGAAGAAATTCATCATTCATTAAAACCACTTTATATGACAGGGGCAGGCTGAGACGTGGTTTTAGGGAGGATGTAGAACATTTTTTCTCAAAGTTCTCCATTTTCGTTGTAAATGTCCGAGTTTCATCGTGCATAGTTTGAAGGAATAACCTGCAACTACAAATCTTATTTTCCTTATCACAGGATTTCAATTTGTTTATCAATGACAACAAAGCAATCGATATGCTCTACCCCAAATTGTGCCCAAACATTGGACAAATTTTTGACCTGAAATTTCGCTCAATCTTGAATTTTAGTCACACCCCACACCCAGCAATAACTATGGCCTTGTTTGACCACACTGCTGGTAAAAGCCATGAAGCATTCTACTAACCAAGTGAGCTGAAAGGCCAGCAGTAATTCTTTCATCCAAAGAACATAATCATGGAAAGAGACTTGCACTACTATATATCAGCTATAAAAAGTTGCATAAAGTTTCTTAACGATCCGCAATAATGCCAAATTTGATACCAGTATTGAAGAAATCCAAGGACGTTTTACTGACCAAGTAAATTGCTGAAAAGGCAAGCAGTAACGTAATAATTCTTTCATCCAAAGAAGGTAACCACTGTTGATCTTTTCAACGAGCTATTACTTTCTGAATTGCTTGCAGGGAGAGATAAAGAGACTTTTGCACGACTAAAAGAAGACTATGAAAAGTTGCATAAAGTAAAGTTTCTGAAAAATCTGCAGCAAAACCAACATTTGAGATCATTGGAGAAATCTAGGAACAATTTATGGCCAAATAATTTTGTGAAAAGGCCAGTAGTAAAGTAATGTTTCTTAGCTGACCATGTACGACAGTATTGTGTCATGAGATTAATAATAATAATAATGTTTTCATCCAAAGAACGTAACCACTGCTGGTCTTTTTAACGAGTTATTACTTTCTGAACTGCTTGCATGAAGAGGCAAAGAGACTTCTGCACGACTGCAGTAAGGCTATAAAACGTTCCACTAAGTTTCTGTAAAAGTTTCAGTTAAGTTTGTGAAAATTTTTTTTCTACTCATAATAAATTAAAACTAAAAATTACTCGAAATTCATTAATACTGTGCCGTTCTTGGTGTAAGAAGACAGAAGGTCATCATCTGGCCTATACCAAGAGCGGCAATTACAATTTTACAGATACAACTTCAAGACTAAAGAAAGAAAAAACAGCAAAATACAAGGCACAATACGAAGCAAAGCGAAAAAGAAGCATCACACAAGTAGTTTAAAAGAGGGACTGGCAGTAACACCCAAAGCCCAAACCATGCTATGGGTCTAACCTTTTTATATCGTAGGCCTCCATCAGTTTGTACTATCACATCGGAACTGGAAGGTACAATGACAATGGAAGTAAAGCACCATGGGAAAATTTGGATGGTTTGCTGTGGAACTGAACAATCTGCATGGTTTGGGGGCCTATTTTTAATTCAAAAATCTGTCGGATGGACATAAGATACTTTGAAGCTTCTTTCTACCTGCCCAAACCTTAATGCATATGGCTACCTCGGTTATGAACCAATGTAAAACACATTGTTGTCTATAAAATAGACCATCAGGATTTGCGTTTGACCCTCCCTATTCTGCAGGAATCCAGGTTTTTCTTGTCTGTCGGACGGACTAGATAGAAAGTGAAATTTTAATGCATGTTTTTCAATTGCATCTCTGTGCTGCGAAAAAGCTTTTTTCTTTACACTCTTGGTATCTATGCATCGCTCAACTCTTCAAGATTGCATTTCAATGCAGCTTTTTGCTTAAAAATATTAATCACATGGCATGCAGTCATTAAGTGCATGCAGTCTATCTGTCGGACGGACACTGACGGATAGACAGAATTTTCCTATCCTTTTGGCAACGCCTACTTCATACTGGAAGCCCCTATGCCTGTGTGGCGCCGTTTCGAGTAAAATTCAACATAATCCCGTGCAAAATTTTGTCCCCAGCCCCATGTTGAATGAAAAACTTAGTCTCCATTCAGTACCATTAAGACAAGTTCAAAAATGGCACGTTTTTAGTCAAAAATCAGTTTTTAAGCAGCAAAATTAAATTACTTTGGAACTCATACAATTTTTGTTATTCGCAGAAACACAATTTTCTCTAAGTGTGACTAATTTCAAAATAGGCCCTTGGATGGCTTGGTTCGGAAAAATCTGCAGCAGAACTAAAGTTTGACACTATTGGAGAAATCCAGGAACGTTTTCTACTGACTACATGATTTAGTGAAAAGCCCTGCAGTAAAGGAATACTTTTTCCGAAGAACGTAGCTACTGTCGGTCTTTTTCAACAAGTTATTATTTTTGAGCCCCTTGCACAAAGCGGAAAAGAGACTACTGTACGACTGCAGGGAGGCCATAAAACGTTCAATAAACTATCTGCAGCAAAACTAAAATTTGAGACTATTGGAGAAATCCAGGAGCGTATTACCGCAGTAAAGTAATACTGTCATTCAAAGAACATACCTACTGCTGGTCATGGACGTAGGATTCATCTCAAACTTGGGGGGGGGGTTACTGCACTTTGAGGACTTTTTTTTCTTTAGAAAAATGAGGCAATTTCTAAGAATAAAAATGGCACTTCTTTCTTGATTGCAAAATCTTACGAGGGGAGGGGCACGTGCCCCCAGTGCCCTCGGGTCCTGCGTTTATGCTGCTGCTCTTTTCAGGGAGTTATTTCTTTCTGAACCCCTTGCACGAAGAAGTACCATGGCAAAAAAAGCAATTAAAAAGTGCATAAAGTTTCTGAAGAATGTGCTGTAAAACCAATAGGTATTACCAGTATTGGAGAAATCCAGCAATGTTTTAACAACCAAATAATTTGTTGAAAAGACTTAGTAGTTACATGGTAGAGCTATATTTAGACTTATGACAAGCCGTTTCACAATCGAAGACCTTGGAGATTGTGGAGCAGTTTCAATCTATTTTATAAAATACAGAAAAACGAAATGTAATTGTGACTTTGTCAACCACTATGAATATTTTTACAAAAGAAACCGCTTATGGCTGTACTAGTTACAGTTCTACATGATTACAGATTGAAATATCACAGAAACTTGATTTTGAGGGGCTCAATGTGAAATATCGAAGAAATACAAGAAACTCCAGTAAGAAACTACTTACTTTTAACAAAGAAAATCCCCAACGTATTTTACTTAATTTTCACTTCTTTTCCACATAATATTATTTGGAAGGTACTTGAAACAAGTCTAAAAATTGGCATGGCTTCAAAAACCGTTATTTTTGGGATTTTAAGAAGGGAGCAGGCTGTGAATATAAAGAATGTTAAGGAACATTTAAGAAAGTCGTAAGAAACTCTGAGTACTGAAAATCTGATAATTTTAAGAAACTTTCAGCACAGTTCCAAATTCCTAGTTTCTTATAAAGAAAATACGTGTGGCTACTGGAAACTCATTCGATGCTCTATCATCGCGGTGACACGAAGGTCTGCATTTAAATTAAACCCTCCACTTCGCAAAAGCAGTGCTGGCCAAAAATGCCTGTCCTTTGGAATAGCCTGTCTTCTTATTTAAAATCTACAAATAGTATCAACTCATTTAAGAACAAGATCAAGGAAAATCTGTTCCAAAATATGCGGAGAGAGGAAAACGACACATACAAAAAATATGTAAAATGTGTTCTACTAAAACCGCACATCCTCTCTCACATTTATGATTCGGCCTTACTATATCGTGCTTTATCCAAAAGCACATAAAAATAAGACAAATAAATGTTTACAATTTTTTTGCAACCATCTCTAACACTAGGGGGACCATTATGGAAATAAGGTCAGCTCGACTTTTTAATGCTATCCCTGCCACTATAATTACGGATGTTTTTATTAAATTTGCTATGTAAACTGTACTGTAAATATTTAATTTCTTTATTAAGCATTGTAAAATGTTTATTTGTGTCAAATTTTTACTTACTTACCTACTCATTCACTTTCTTACTTACTTACTTTTATAGCTGAAGCCGTCTTGTCGACAGCCAAAGACTAATATGATTCTTTATCTTATGATCAATACCTTTTATCTTCGTTCCAATATTTCTTTTCTAGTTTTCTTTTCCAGCTTTCATTTCCAATTTTCACTTCCAGTAAACAGGACTAATCGTCCAAATGTTTCGACAAAACCACGTGTTCTTATTGAATAACGAACACAGTCATCAGTTGCATATATATGGCTGGAGGCTACGGCAATTAATATACACAAAGGGTAGTTCCATATTTCTATTATCATTCCACCTTGCGTTCCACCTTGTCGCCGCCAAACTTGGAGATTCCAACAAAATTTACAAGTATTGCATAATTCCACATAACTGCTTAGAAACAATTGTGATATTGTCTGGAAATTTCAAAGATTATTCATATTTTCCAGACGGCCCATTGTGTAAAAACACTGGTGAATTATTGCATAAAATTTTGACCTTTCTACTCTGTCTGCAAGGACGTCCGAATGTGTGATAAATACTGGTTCTTTATACATAAGAAACCGTAAGCAACTCAAATCTCTACTGAATGAAAGTTGGGTGGTGCTGGACTGAAACTACTTTAGAACCTTTCCTCCAAGCCTAAAAACTCCAACGAAACGACTGTTGTGGAAGACACGGGAGATCCCGGAAAAACTTGAGGGACTTCCAAAAGACCTTCAAGGGGCCTTCAAGAAACTTTTGGTGCTCAAATAATTGATAATTTCGAGGAACTTGTCAGTACAGTGCTAGAGTTTTGATGCAAGGATATCATTATGTAGACAGGATAAAGTTTAGTTATTCTTACGATGGAGATTATGACAACAACTGAACAATGCATGTTTCCAGGAAAAACTCATTGAAATTGCTCAACGGCTCACATGAAGTCCAGAGAAACCAGGTCTTCTGTTCTGTCCACCTGAGGGCAGTTAAGGACAAACACAAACGCACCGACTGCGCAAGCGAACAATGATGCCGACGTTTGCAAGCTAATGAGATTACGCTTCCAAATGATGCCATGCTTCTGGCATCGATGGTAAGATAGTCCAAAGTCCAGCCACCTGAAAAGTCCGTCCATTATTCTCTTGGATTGAAATTGATTGCTGAATGTAGAAAATAAGCCAAATATTCCTATTTTGAATTTATCTCCGTCATAACAAGCACCTTTACGTCAGAACATGAGCGATATTAAACAGACAAATATGCATGTATGTTCTCCAGACCTAGATTGATAGTTTGATTGACACATCCAGTGTTGATCGCATCTGATTGGTCAACACAGAAATAGGTGTGTACCCTTACAGCTGAGGCTTAATTAGCCCTGGACTAATTTTGAATATCTGAGGAACAATAGCTTGAGATATGGCTTTGTTGTATAAAGTTTGCGCATTGTTGATGTTGAGGCAGTGGCGCGCTGTGCGGTCGGTAAAAATTAACTTGAAATGGAATAACCAAAAAGTGATTGACATTTCCAATTTTCCGCGTTTCCTGCGCCTTCGCAGCCAAAAGCACGGGTTCGAATTCTTCGCAGGAGGTCATAACAAACAACTGGAAAATTTTGAAAACAAGAAAGCCGGTATGTGTTTCGAAACTGTACTGAAAGTACAACAATGGGACGTTTTGTTTCAAAACAATCATTTAGTTTCTAGCAAATTTTCTGATTTGACTCTAGTAACTGCTGTCTGAAACACGATTTTTATCGTATTTGTTAGGATTTGCTGGTGCTGTTATCAATCATGAAAATCGAAGATAGATGATGATTTAGGCCATCTTTGGCCTGTTTGAAAGATACAGCTTGATATTTCAATCTTCAGTGTTAAAGTTTTGAATGAGATAAGGTATGTATGTTACATTTATAACACGACTTGCTGCTTCAAACTATCAAATGATCATATATGAGGAATGCAACAAGGTGACTATATTTACAAATTGAAATCACTTAGCTTATTGGATCGTACGATATGAGACGATTCGCCGATGACTTAGGACGCGATTCATTTCATTCAACTATCCACTCCATTGATTTCAGAGCGCGCTATGGCGCTATGGGCCTGAAAAAACATGCATATGAGCAGCAACAACTTCAGCAAACTGTATTGAGAAGAAAGTGATGGTGTTAGATATAAACCTGACAACAAGTCAGTTCGACATACAGTTGACAACAATGTTCGTACATGCAGTTATGCGAGAAACGTCCCATCGAAAGATCAAGCAACAAAAAAGTATCAGAAATAATGGAATATACTTTAAGAAACCTCTTTTCATTTAGTGCAGGAAACGACAAGAATAAATATATGGATATTCGTTGTAAAGTTTTACATGGTATTACTTGAGTAATGTTATACGTTTGCAGAGAGGCAATTTGCTGGCAATTTTTCAAGAATCTTTTGTTCGTGAAGGCAAGGTGATCCCCCGCAAATGTAAACAGAGTTAATTTGAAGATACTTTAGTAATCAAGTATGACTATCTTAATAAGAAACTTTCTTCTTTTATTGGTTCAAATTCTTTGTTTCTGCTAAAAACAAGTTTGTCAAGAAAGCAATACCAAGTTTTCCCAATTATTTTTAAGTTGGAAATTGAAGGTAAAAGAACGGTTTCCCCATAGTTTCGTAGTGGAGAAAAGGAAATGTGCTTTTAACCTCAGTGTTCCATAGTTTCCTAGAATATACTTCGAACGCGAGATGATGTCTTTGGTTCAGAGAGAAGATGGAATGTTTCAGAGGTTGCTCTTGAAAAACTCGTCCTAGTTTTTTATCGTAGGCTCATTTTCACGTTAAAACCTGCATAAATGAAACGGTAGGCTCAATTGTTCCAAAGTTGAGGAACTGTGCTACCCTTTAATTTTCCTACGTTACCCAAAACTTTTTTGACGCGTTACAATGCTAGATTTTTGGGAAATCATCCACCCCCATATAGCATACGCGAATTCTTGGTGTTTCAACCTTCTGCCACCTCTGCCCTGTGAACTCATCACAACGAAGTTTTATGAATGGAAGCTACCCTTTATTTCCACAGTCCCTTCCAAGCAGCATAGGTTTCAAATCTTTAAAAAGCTGGGTGTAAAATTCTGTGGCCTATTTCTTTGAACTGAACGGCCTCAAAGAAACTTAAAAACAATTTCACAGTAAATCTGCCGTTGGACTTTTCTGAAATCTTTAATATTTTCAGAATCACAGTATTTTTCTTCTTTTTTAAGAATTCGAAAAAATGTTCGGAAAAAATTTAAAACTATTGTAATTTCTAAAGCTGTTGACCAATGATCAAGTCATGGTTTATGGATGCCTACGAGATGGTATCAAGCTAACCCGTTTCACTCTTCTCGTTTGTGATTTGGAAATTTGATGACCTCACATCATAAAATGAGCTGAAATTTAAAATAGGCTCTAATTTCGACAAATACTCGAGATTTTTGAAAAGTCCAACGGCAGAATCATAGAGAAGAGGTTAAGATTTCTTTCAAGTCATTCAGTTTAAAGAAATGTGTCACTGAATTTTACACCCGCCTTTTTGCACCGATTTACAGATTTGGATCAATGCTCTTCCAAGCAATAAAGCTCGACAATGCAAAAAAATACATGTCAGAGAAAAATGCTATTGCATTGGGAAAACGAGGAAATTTTCTCAATAGTTTCATCCCAATGCAGATATTTCTTAACTTGTAGCGACGTGAAGCTTAATTTTCTAATAAAGAATCTGAATTAATAAGAAAAGAGTACAACCTTAGATCTCTCTCTGAAGATGGAGCAACTTTGTAAACAAATTCTTCATCCAAATTTGTGGTGCTTGAAGTTTCTTTAAACATGCTGTAAATAATTTACTCTCGTGTTCAGAAAACAGCAAAGTTACGTTAGATCATTGGTGACACCAAAATTTGGAAGGTGCTCGCTGTTTCAAAATACATGAAAGTTGTTGGAGAAAGATGATTTTTGGAGATATTTCTTTAAGACAAGCCTCCGATTTGCGAGAATCTACAGAAAGACCAGAAATGCTTCAGTTCTAAAATTCAGCATTGTACAGTCCTGTCAAACAAATTATTTCTTTTGATTTTTAGCATTTGTTGAATTTCTCTAGTGGCTCTTACGTTTTTTAACCAGAAATAAGATAAACCCAAAACTGTATTGCTGCATATGCAGTACACGAATTTCTTATGAGAAACTAAGAAGTTCGGCTAATACTAAAAGTTTCTTAAAATTATCAGATTTTAAGTACTCAGGGTTTCTTACAGGTTTCAGAAAGCTTTCATTTGGGCCAGTACTGAATGTTTATTAAAATTGTCAGATTTTGAGTATTCAGAGTTTCTTATGAATTTCTTTAAGGTTCCGTAACAATCTTCATGTGTACTATGTTCCCTCGAGCATAGATTCCAAATCTTTAAATTGTTGTAAAAATGTGGGTGTAAAATTCAATGACCTAATTCTTTAAACTGAATGACTTGAAAGAAACTTTAGCCACTTTTTTATGATTCTACCGTTGGACTTTTCAGAAATCTTGAATATTTGTCGAAGTTACAGCCTATTTTATTTTTCAGCTCATTTTATGATGTGACGTCATCAAATTTCTAAATTACAAACCAGAAGAGTGAGAGAGTTTTGCTTGATACCATGCTGTAGGCATCCATAAACTATAGTTTTCAAGAAAATTATTTGATCTTTTGTGAATAGGTTTAGAAATTACGATTGTTTTAAGTTTTTTTTTGAAAATTTTCCCGAATTCTTAAAAAAGAAGAAAAACACAGTAAATCTGAAAATATTGAAGATTTCAGAAAAGTCCAACGGCAGATTTACTGTAAAATAGTTCAAGTTTCTTAGAAGCCGTTCAGTTCAAAGATTTAGGTCATAGAACTTTACACCAAGCTTTTTAAAGATTTGAAATATATGCCGTTTCCTCGAGAAAATGTCAAAACACTGTTTTTGAAGCCTGTTCAATACACGGGGGGGGGGGGTTCTCGGCTAAATTTCGGGTAGGGGGGTGCCGCCCACAGTTTGAAAATGTAACCGTTGGCTAGACCAATTTTTGTGAAAATGATACCCTTGGCTAGACTAATTTTTCCTTCAGAAGTGCTCTGAATTGGCATTTTCTAGGCAAAACTTGCCAATTTTTCGCATTTTCTAGACCAAAATTTTTAAGAAGTTGGGTTTTTTTTACAAAAATTACCGAATTTCGACATCTCTTTGACCAAAATTCCCAAAAAGCATACCCTTGCCTAGACCTAACTCGACTAAAATTGCCAAAAAGTACACCCTTGGCTAGACTAGAAGTCCGAAAAAGTATACCCTCGCGGGCGGCACATCCCCAGGTACCTTTACTATGGAAGAACCCCCCCCCCCGTGGTTCAATATTTATATATCACTCAATTACCTTACAAGTATTATTATACATGGAACAAGTGGAAACAAAGTTGAGACATGTTAAGGACTTATTTCATAAAAATAAACAGTTTCTTAAGTAATATTTTCCTAGTACTGGAATTTCTTAATTTCTTAGAGATCTGAGAGTTGAGTTTCTTATAAAAATACGTGTAGTCAGGCAGAAAATCGTTCCTAAGTTAAGAGCTACTGTCGATGATCACTGTCATAAGCAAAAACTTGAATTTTGATGAAATTGAAATTAAATTAAATGAATTGGTACAAAACATTTACAATATTCTGTTGCAGCCAAATGGATATTCCCGCGGGCGTAATTACCACAAACACTCTGGTATGGAATGTGCCATGTTTTGGGATGCGTTTTCGGGCTGAAAAAATGCTAGGGTGTTATCTCGGAGTCAGTTTTGGTACGATCACAAATAACCATAAATTTTAAGGTATCATTTTAAGAAATAAGTCTTTAGGGTATCATATCTGATCTGATATGATCATCCGCCCCCTGGAAAAGCTTTTTATGGGATCCACAACCCAAAGGCATATCCTTTTTAACTCAACTGAGAGTCGTTCTCAGCAAACTAAATTATCACAAATTTAGACAAAATTTTAGACATACAACAAACCCAATGTGTCCAACAAATGATGGCATTGAAGATACAGAACACTTCTTGTTGCTCTGCTCTTGCTTTGATGTACAGAGACGGGACCTCCTCTTTAGAATCTATGCATAATTACGACCACTTCGATATGTAGATCTTGCAAATAAATTTTTTTACAACTGTAATTGTATGGTGATAAAGATTTTGCTGACTCAGTGAATAGGCATATCCTTGAACTTATATACATTAAACTTTATCCATAAAGCGGGTCGATTCGATTGAAGTCCTATGTCCCTGCTCTTCCATAAGCCACCCAATCTTTCTGTTGTCTTAGATATTGTGGTAGTAGACTAACTACCTCAGTCCCAGTTTCCGCTTCGTTCATTGAATTGGATGCCGCCACTGCGCTTCATAATCGGTTTATCAAGGAGCGCAACTACGACATGTCATCAGTCTATTGTGGTAGTACCGTAGTAATAAAAATATCTGATATAACTTCATAAACTTGGTCAAAATTTGGAATTTTGTCACAGTTAAGAATGGCTTATAAATTTTTGGCTATGGTTTTTTGGGAAATTTATAAATTTTTTAGGGTGTGTGACTTCACTAGTCAAAACATCGAAGGCCCGTTATCAGCCTATCGAAGTAAGAAGTAGCAAATATCCAGATTCTGCAGAAATAAACTGACGTCTTACAGAAACTTACAGAATAAAATTTCCTTGATAAATTTAATGCAACTTTTGTCAGGTTTGGGTCCTCATCAGTTTCAGTTATAAGTGTGTTTTATCTGATTTTTGTATTTGTATTTTTACATTTTTAAGCACGGTAGCCCCGTCAGTCCTAAAGAACTGCTTTTCAGGGGGCCATGGCAAACAATTAAAAAAATGAAAAAATGAAATAAAAGATACTGATTTGCCCAGCTAATGCTCTTTTAATGTTCGTTTGAAAGTGGCAAGGGAGGATGCTTGCTTTAGGTCATAGTCGAGCTGATTCCATACTTTAGATTCACGAAAAGATATACCTCTTCGTCCATTGCTTATTTTCCTCAAAGGCAACAAAAGAGCAGTATCAGTACTTCGCAGTTGCCTTATACTTCGAGTAGAATTTTTGATGAACCTTTTGGAAAGATATTCTGAAGCAAGACCATTTAGCGATTTGTAAATGATTGTGGCAGTTTCACTTCTAATGATATCATTTATAGTTGGCCATTTTAGATTGTGTATTAATTGCTTAGCAGATGAATCAGTGATTAAGTGATGATAGTGATGATTAAGTGATTAAGTGATTAAGTGATGGTATCCGGCATATTTTAACTCGTTGGTAAGTTTGAATATCCACATGACTTCAGATGTCGAATGTGACCGAAAATTGTAGTTTAATTTGTAAATGTTTGTCTATACCTTTTCCTAAAAGAACCTTTCATGGGTTTATTATTTACAGAGGGGTTGGTACTAAAGAGGTACCTGTAAACATTGCTTCAGTGTCAAAAAGGTAAATTTGACTTGTGAAATACTGTAAATATTGTAAATATTCATGACAAAGATGAAAGGAAAGTAGGCATTGAAAAAGAAATTGAAAGTGCTGATGATTTTGATAATGAAATTGACAATTTGAGGCTATAAAAATTTAGCATTAATTGGTGGGAAAATGTTGTTTACCCAACCTTGAAACTGCGTGAAAAAATATTCACCCAACCTTTTTATGTCAGAAAAAGTATTCTACCCAATCAATTTCTCCTCGGTACCAACCCCCTCTGTAAACAAAGCCCTAACTTTCTGAGATTAGATTGAAAGTTGTCTTTTTGCCTCATGCTTAAAATGATACCATGGTATACACAGAGTAATGGGATAGATGAATTGTGCCCTCGCAGAATGTCTGTTCATTATAAATTTTTGACTGTCAGCTGTCAGCATTTTCATATGTTCTGCACTTCTTTATGAGATAGACAATTACCACATAAATATTTCAACCTTATTCTGCTGTGCCTAATGCATTGTAGCCGAAGTATCAGTTCAGAGAGCGTTAGGATACATAAGAAACGAAAAACGAAACGGAGCTGCTCATAACGGAGCAACAACATTGATACCGTTTCTAATAAATAGGGTGGTTTTCTACATCATTTTTCTTTTCATTTTTAACATACTTACCCTCTAGGATACAATCCAGCTTACTAATAAGCCCGGGGGTGGGGATACTTCAGTAGGCGGGTGAGGAGTTGTTGATCCTAGTAACGTTAGGATATTTTAACTTTATCTTCATAATGTCTAATCATTGGAAAGGTAAAATACCTATGCCCTGATGTGTTCACGAGAGTACAGGAATTAACATGAAGATTATGATGGGACCTCGAAGACACTCGTTAGAGCATTGGAGTACTCAAAATCTGATAATTTCAAGAAACTTTCAGTACTGGTTTAAGACGCATGGGGCATGGGTATAGAACATGACAGCATCTAATATAAAGACCATTGTTTTCTAACACTGATTGAAACCAAACTCGTAAATATTTGGGGAACGAGCTGAATTTCAAGTATTGAGGGCACCCTCTGAGAACCATGAGGGTAGTCATTGTCTTTTGCTCCCTATGAAATCTTTCTTGTATTGTTGTGAAATGATTCACATGTAGTGTCTTTAATAGCTTGTGCTTGTAAATTTCAAGTTGAATATAAAGCATGCCATCTAAAATATATACGAATTGCAAAATGAATTTTACATTCAACCACAAATTACTGACGGTGATAATACAGGCAAAAACTTCCATACGATATGAAGGCCAACGCATACCATCATAACAGACCGTGTTTTCATAATTTCGACACACGGCTGATGCGATTTTCAAACCAGTGGACAGGGCCACACTAATCTTGGCCCTGGAGTTTCTAAGATACTGCATGGCATCTGACGAGGCATGTCGCCCGATCTTTTCAATATCACTGTATTCGTCATGACGTGGTATGACCCTCGGGGGTATGACATATTGGCCCACAGGTATGATGGCTTGTGATCAGGAATCTGGTTGCCTTGACATGACATGACATCAGATGAAATTACATGAAATTACATGAAAATGCGCGACAGGGTCAACTGTGGCTCATAATTACAGCATTACAAGTAAATTTGGCAGCTGGGTCACACTAGCCGCTGGGGTCCCCGAACTTTAATTGTTGAGTGCGACGTTTTAGGAAATGGAAACAAAGTGCTCCAACATGGAACGGAAGGAATGTAAATGATAGGCATCTCTGGTTCTGTTGTAATTACAAGATGCCTTTGCCCCTATCCGTCTTACGGCCGCTCACTCTTGCAGTCAGTTCAGTTCTGTTGGCATTACATCATAAAATCAATGCCCGTATCCCCGCCCTTGTCTCAAGATGAAAACGAAATCAGACAAATACGTATTCCATTGTGAAGGTTTTGTTGACACCGCCTCTGACGTATTCACGATTGTTTGATCACAATAGCTTGTGCAGGGCGAATTGACATATTGCCATATTTCCACTTGCACTTCGACAGAGAGATATCACAACTGCGGCAAGCATCAATAATAATAGAGAGTGCTGCGTGCGACGTTTATTGAAAAATTGTTGTCAAAATGTTGATGATTGTGGTCAACAGCAACTTGTGCAAGTGTATAACTTCATGTAAGAATCCTCCAGAGTCCCGGAATCACAGAACTCCAAACATGGCTATAATTGCGTGACATAATCTCTTTTACTTAAGTAAATTGACCATGCAAGCATTGCTGTTTTTGGTTGGTAAAAACGATGGTCATATCGTACCTTTCAAACTGCGCAAGCACTAATGCCTGTGGAGACCGCAGTGATATCATTTGACATCCACTAGTACTTGTGCTTGATAAGAGGGCTAGCCCTTCTCATGTAAACAGCACCTTAAAAACGTAACGGACCGACAGATCGAATTAATTGCCAACATATTGAGCAGGAATATCATGCTGCTTCGCAGCAATAATTACCTTATTTCAAGTTGAAACATTCATATTGGTGTTCCAGATCCAAGCATGATACAACACTTAGCTATAGGATGAAAAAAGAATCTAAGTTACCACAATGTTCCATCAATCTCTCTCTATTCTTCTGAAAAGCAAATTGCTTTGTCTTGTCGGTAACCAAATCCTTTCTTTGCAAGATTTGCCACTGCTCCTGTGATCCAGTACGGGGTGAGTGGCCGAGTGGCTTACAGTCTTCATCAGGTTAAGTTCGGTCGATTGAGGTCAAACTCTGGATGGGTGACCTCGGAGGCCTGACCTTGCAACTCACCTCGCCGCCCTTTGGAAGGGACGTTAAACTGGGGGTTCCATGCCTGTATGCGGCATGCACAGTGGGCCTAAATTAGCTTTCAGTAGCTAGAAATCCTGACAAGCCCACTCAAAATAAATTGAAAACGTAACAAAAACAAACAGAACAAACAAATCGCTTATCTGACAGCGTTACTGGTAAGAAAGTCTCCTCGTTGTGAAATAAACTTAGAACTGCTTTGAAACAATTTTCTAAGGTGGATGTTGAAGAAATTCATTGCAGCAAATATAAACAAAAACTGCTGAAAATATAAATATTCAAGATTGGCATTGCAGTTGGCAAGATAAAATAATCTGAATGTCATGAATCTAACCGGCAATGCTAAACTAACACATGGGTTTACGAAATTCTGCCAGTCTTCCATGGCCTACCTGATTTCAAATTTTAGAAAAGAAGACTAAATAAGGGTCATACTCATTGTCTGATTCAACCAGCATGCACTGTAAATGCCATCTTTTTTGGTTGGCCTTTGTTGTCCCTAATTTCATGGCGCATGAAAATGGCGACAAGAAAGGCCAATCAAGTGATGGCACATATGATTTTCAACGTTGCCATCAGCAGTGCGGAATTCAGAAACCCTTTCTCAATTTAAAAGAGAGATTAAAAATTGGTACGGAGAAAACTGTTCTTGTAAATTATGCCGAATCTTTATTCCAAACCTGGGCTATTTATAATGATTGTTGTTAGATATCCGGTTTTAATTGTATATTTTGATGACTTGTAAATATTTCATCTATTACTTTCTTATGCCATATTGTAAATACATCTTGTAATGTTGGAATTAATTAGCTACTTTTTCATTTTAGCTATCGTATCCTATTATCCAACGATAAATAAATTGCTAATAAATAATAATAAATATGAGACATGCTGGTTGAAACAGGCCCTTTAATAACAAAGCGCTCCGACGGCTTCACTTCTCGACGGGCGCAACCGCGCAGTGTATACTATCAGAGCACCGTGAACTGTCACTGATAGACTCATTACATGAGTCCCTCGAACTTTTGCTTGTTGTTGTTTTTGTTGTTGTTGTTGTTTTCATTTCTGTTGTAGCAACAAGTCAGCAGGGGGAGCGAAACAAGAGAACTACACAATTTTCTGGACAATAGTCTCAAAAATTCGCGGCGAAAAAGTTTTGATCTTCACATGGTTTGGTTTCGTCGCGAGAATGCGAAAAGGGACTCCTGCTTTCCAAACAGAATCCGAGCGAGGAGAGAAATCCTGCGATTTGATTGTCCAAAAAGTTCAGCGAACAAAATCGTCAAACGAAAAGTTGAAGCCATTTCAACTTTTCGTCCAGGGAATTTTTTCGATGCCGCGATCAGAAGTTTCCACTGCGCATGTGTCGTCGCGAAGTTTTATAACGATCATCCAGAAAATCATCTAGTAGAGGTCGGCCTTGTGGGCCTGATATATGAGAGAAAATTTCCCGTCTAGCCGGGCTGGATGTTTGCCGAGATTCTACCCTTGTGGTCAAACCCCTGAGAAAATCAAGCTGTAATTACATGAGAAAAACGTCCCGTCCCTGGTAGACGGGATATAATCGAATAATTCCGGTTAAACGGGACAAAAGGCTGAGATACTCTTAGTCCTCGTGCGCATGCGTAGCACAAAACACATAATTTTCTTTCAAAACAACTGGCATTTCAAGTAGATTTAGCCAATAATGTAAAATGAAAATATTGTGTGACAAATCGTGTTTATAGCAAGCCTTTTCGCATGCCATGAGACGATCTGAAGAGTTTAACTTCAAATTCTGGTGCTAAAGTGTAGATTTGTCCAATTTGGCCGGGACGATTTTCTCATGTAGTAATCGCAACTTCTTTTTCAGAAGGGTTTGAACGTAAGATGAGGATGTTGGCAAACGTCCCGTCGCAGCTAGACGGAACGTTTCTTCCCATGTAATCAGTAATCAGGCCATGTGTCACTGGTATTTCGGAATGGTGCTGCGAAGCGAGTCTATTATTAGCAGGAAAAACTCGAGTGAGAGCATCGTTCATTTGTGTAATCAACAGCATTAATACAACTCTAATTTAACTATGTACGAATAAAGCAATATCTCTTGCATAGAGGGCAGCATACAAACATGCAAAAATATCACTTTACAGGAAGAAACTGTCGCGGGAAGAAACTTCCGCGAGTTGGACAAAACGCAATGGTTTGCAATTAGCTTTCACGAATGGTCTAAAATGGGAGATTTCGTGGGAATAGACTTTCGTGGAATTCACATTTTAGAAAATTTCGCGGAATAAACTTTTTCGATTTTCGCTCAAAACTGCGAGCAAAGCGAAATTTTCTTCCCGTAAAAGTTTCTTCATCTAAGATAACTCTGCTTTCCGCTCCAATGAGCAGCAAGTTCCCGTTATGCAAAACCACTCTCCCCAGACAGCGGTTAATTTCTCCAATACTGTTCTGTCTACCGAAAAGCGGTAAAAAAGACGTTGTTCTGCATAGTTTTGGCAATAGTAAGACTATGAAAAAAGCTGACCCTATTTTCTGCAACCATCAATGGAATAATGACGGAATCACGGCTTCAAACTCGAATCCCGTGGGAATATTATCAGTTCTTCAATCGAATCGAGAATTCCAGCACATTTGCCACATTAACAAAAGTAATTAACAAATCCCGTAATCTAATTTGTACTCTAGGAATCTCAGAGTTTGGGCCTAAATAGCGTCAGGTTTGTCAGAGTAATTTTATGAGTCTCTCTTGACCGAAGCGCCATCGTCAAGTCAAAGGAGCACATGGAAACAAGGGACTCAATCGTCATACGTCTAATTCAAAACCAGGTATAGCACGAATTCCCAAGAATTCACAACCATTTCAAGACTTTTGTGATAAGTCCAAAATTAGTCTCATCTTTTTCACAAGTCGCTATCACTACATAGTTGGGTCTGGTTTACAACATACTATCACGACACCCTATGCGTAGCCTCCACTCCTCCTTAAAGGAACAAGTCAACGCAGACTGTGTCCAGGCTATGTCACAAACGCACATAGAGAAATTTCCATGAAAGGTAATATGATCACATTTTGAAGATTTTTCAAATAGGTGCGAGGTTTTTTTGCTCACTCAGTAGACGTAGCACACATAATGTGTCGTAGGCAATGTCAGAAAGCATCTGACATTCTCAAAGATTTAGCTTTCCACCAGTTACCAGTCAAGTGAAGTCTGTTTCAAGTTAGATATCACGTGAAGTTTGCAATGATGATGCAACATTACTTATGCAAAACGCAACTGTAACTGTGATTCAGGTTTCGTGAAAACTTCCCCTCAGAAGTTTGATTTTGTTTGTTTCTTTTACCCGCATAAAAAAAATAATACGGACATTAACAATACAACTACGATACCACTGAAGGTGTTGTGGCGCAGTGGTATGGTTCTTGCGCAGCCACAACAGTCAGGTAGACCAGGTTCGATACCCATTACAGCCTCACCAGTCGAGCGTCATGGCAAGGCGTCGCAGACTTGATTTGGTCTAATCTAGGGAGCGCCAAAGACGCGGGAGACGAAACGGCTAATGCTCAACTTATGCGGCACTAGAGACCACAACTTCAACTTCACCATAAAACACTAAAATTTGATATGAGGCAATGATAAAAAGGTCCCCAGTTTTAAACTCAAGCATCTCTCGACCTGGACATCCGAACAAAGCAAGTAAAACATGTTCTAGGTTGGGATGAACTTTTTACCCCAGAAGACAGACTCTCATCACCGTACAAAAGAGTTGCAAACATTGTTGCTCCAAACAGAATATCAATTACTGAGTACTACAGTATTAATTTCAGCAAGAAGATAACATGATTCAGTTTAATCCTGATCATACTCGTAGGTCCCCTAATTTACACTGAATTGAAAATTGATCATAGTTTTGTACAATTAAATCGAAAATAGAAAGTTAAAAAAAATATCTTGATTGAGTCATAAGTTCGAAGTAGATTGAGATTGTTGCAAAACTCTCGGGAGGATACTTTTACCAAATCTAAAGTGAAGTCGTTTGCGAGGAACTTTTTCCAAAACATTGAATTTGTAATAGTACCTTAAAGCTCTAGCCATTTTTTCGTATGTCATCTTCTTTCTCCTCTTTGACTGACCCCATAAATTGGCAATAAACTCCGTTCTAACCAGTTTGAATTCACCAACATCTTTCCTAGTCCATGCTATATACTTGGGGCAATATTCTTCGTTGTTAAGTAGGTCGAGTAGGAACTCCCATAAATGAAGACAATGATTTGCTAAAATTAAAAAAAAGAAATTCAATGTCGAGATTGTATGAGCTCAGTATGTTTCATAATGTTGTGCTCTTTGATGCGATGTACATTCCTATGCATACACGTATTTTTTTATAGGAAACTAAGAATTTGGGCCAGTAATGAAAGTTTCTCAAAAATTATCAGATTTCAGTACTCGCAGTTTCTTACGAGTTTATCAAAGCTTTCATAGTAGTCTTTCATTTCCTGTTCCTTCATGAACATTTCAAGACTATGTTTTTTGAAGCTTTTCCAATGTTTAGATCTTACTCAAGTACATTCTGAATAGTATTATAGAGGAAAAAAGCGAAAGTAAAGTAGGCTATGTTAAGTATTTCGTTTGTCGAAATATATAGTTTCTTTAGCCTAGTTATGTTTTCCCAATAATGGAGTTTCTTAATTTTTTGACGATCTGAGAGTTCTTACAAGCAGTTTATTAAAGGGAATCGACATAGTTAAAAGCTGGCCCGTGCCAGGTCAAAAATATAATCTATTGTACTCGACAACTTAGACACATCCGGTTTCATTGTGTAGCTAAAGAAACAAAGGATTTGTGGGCGTTTCTCTGGCCTATTTATAGTGGCTACGAGATATAGCTATGTCTATTCCCTTTAAAAAACATACGTGTATCCCTGAAAGAAGACATTGTTCTTGAAAACAGTGCACAGCTTGTCAGCAGATCAGCTGTGGACAATGTTGGACAAATTTTAGAGAATCAGCGTTTGAAAACGTTTTTATAAGAAACTGCTTATAAGAAACTTAACTCTCAGATCGCCAAAAAATTAAGAAACTCTAGTCCTGGGAAAACATAACTTAAGAAACTGCTTATTTTTATAAAGGAATTCTTCTTCAAGAATCTTGTTTTGAAAAGTTCTTGATGCAGCAGGTAGTGGACGTGAAAATTTGTTATGGAACCTTTAAGAAACTCTAAAGAAACTGTGAGTACTCAAAATCTGATAATTTTAAGAAACTTCCAATGCTGGCGCAAATTCTTAGTTTCTTACACAAAAATGCGCGTATACTTGATAAAATTGACTAGCTAAAGAAACAATGTGTGCGCTGGAATTTTCTTTGACCAATTTTCTAGCGGCCACTAGATACATGATCCTTTGCCGGTCCATAGACGACTTTCATGTGATACCAAGGTCCTACTGTATTTGCCTTATTTTTCACTTAGCGCACACAGGATCATCACGGTTGACTGTTATAGTTGTTGTGGTTGTTGTTGTTGTTGTTGTTGTTGTTGTTGTTGTTGTGCCTCATTATGATTTTACATACGGGACTTTCGTGAGACTACTAGAATTTTAACCATAGCCAAAATAGACCACATAACATTAAGACCCATCCTTTGAGCGCCGAATGAAAAACAAAACAAAAAATAATTAGGCCAGAGGCATGCGAAAGTCGACTTGGGAGACGGCAGACGATAATGTCTAACAATGATTCTGTCAAGAGCTATTGTCAGCCAGGGTCCCTTGCAGGCATGCTGGAATTTCAGACAATCTGATCTGAAAATCAAATTTGGCCTAGGCAAAAGATAAAGCTCCACAATGCTGTAGTTGAACAGGCAGTGGCAAAGTTTGACTTTCGTTAACTTCTCTATCAGCGTAACCGCTGCATCTGCTTATTTTCTGCTTAGGCCAAATTTGATTTCTAGACGCTCTGAAATTACAGCATGCCTGAAAAGGACCCTGGGTGATATGGCTCCTTAAAAATGATCGAAACCTAATTTAAGAATGTTTTGATATTATTTAAATTGGCACGTAGATGATCTAATGAAAAACAAAACGTTTGGGTACTTCTTTGTTCTGTTCAATTTATAGACGGACATATTTACCGGTGCCTGTTGCTTTTAAATTGTTTTCGGCTATGTTTATCCAGGCATATATAGACTTTTGATAAAAATAACCTTGTAAAAACAACGGACCATGAAAAACGCCGAACCATATTTGGGTACCTGTTGGACTTCCCAAACCTGTCTATGTTAACTTTCGTATGATTCTTATTAAATTCATATATATTTCAAAACAGGCTAGACATAGGCAGCATTACAGCTGATGCTGGCCTGGTTATGGAAAGCGAAATGCACAAGAATCCGAAAACCTAGTTTATCGCCGATAAACCCAATTTATCGATCGAAAAACGTAGGGTTTTCACTGATAGAGTCTTTTCCTTTTGTTAACACTTGTTGGCCCTGCGGCGTGGCAAGACAAAAATTAGTGGGAGGGGAGGATTAAAAATTTCAGGCTGGGAGGGGGCAAAAAAGTTTACTCAGACATTTTTGTTCCATTTTTCAATTACAAATTGTGCCAATTTTTGAAAATTGGGAGAGCAATTGCCCCCTCATACCCTTTCCTGGCCACGCCACTGCTCGTTGCCAGGTCTGTTTGCAAGAGATATGCTCAATGAAATCTTGGACAGGTCAAGGAAACTCTGAATAGGAAATAAGATTTATGTATGACGACTCTTCGAAGTTTATTATTTCGTTCCTAAGTTACCGAGTGACTATTTTGATCCACACGGCGTGGCAGAGTGGCATACAGACTTTAGGCCAAGATAAGAATCAAATGCCAATCTTTGCTCGTGGCCTATGGCCGAAACGAAAACCTCCAAAGTCTCATTTTCACCAACTAATCAAACGGTGCATAAGCGAATACGACAAATGAAACCTACGAAGACTTTGGTAAACTTTACAAACAAAAGTGACAAATCGAAATGGCATTGAACGGGAGAAAGAAAAAAAGCAAAAACTAGGTGGGTCAACGAACTTAAAAGGTACCCCTCCCTGGTAGCTGGTAACTTGGTTGACACAGCCGCAAGAAACGTACGTCAGCATTTGTTTGTATCTGATCACGCGGTTTTCAACGAATAAGAATTAGCATAAAAAACTAAGGTTAATTAAGAAAATTGTGATTTCTCTCTTTAAGCGTTTACTAATGTGTACAGGTAACCCTACTCGAGCATTTTTAGCTTTTGAATTACCAGGGCAAGGGTTTTCATTCAGCTATCATTGAGACTGGAACACTCTTCACGGTCTCAAAATCGATCTTTGTATTTTTTTCTTCATTTTTTCATTTTCAATTTATTAGGGAGGGAGACCCTCGACCAGTCTGGAGTAAGCCTAAGCTTAGTCCATATTTGCAACAGAGAATTACATACTTACGTTGCGTTCTTGGTCTGTTTTTTAGGCCTTTTCTGGAAGAATCTCTGGTAAATATTCCTACAAGAAAGATACAAGTCCTTCAAATTCCTGAAGATGCAGTGCAAATTGCAGGTGAGTGTTGTTTAGTAGAATGGGTATGGTATCAACTTGATTACAAAATCGTAGTTATGGCTATTAATAGGCCTGCCGGACTGACAAACGCTCCAACAGCAATTCGCAATCGTTGAAAAACACTACACACACAGAAACTGGAATAAAAATACAGCTTTAAGAATCGTCACTTTGATAGAAATGTCGAATGGCCTAAGTAAAGCCCTGAAGAAAAACACAAATACAAATCATTTTCCCGCGCTGTAAGAAGGGCCAGCACATTGATTAGAAAGATAAATATGTCTCACACTCATTCAGTGGAGAGTCTTCAATTTAACTCGTTTTGCTACTGTGCAAGGATTGCAGTGATAGAAAACAAACCAGATAGGAAAATTAGTTCAACGTTTAGTGCATAAAACGTTGAAGACACCTATCCTGGTTCTGACAGATGCTATCTGTGGTCAAACCCCATATAACTGTGATATTTACTTTTGAGATGGCGTAAATTCTAAATAGGGGTGCCCGTTCAACCTCATTCCCAGGCCCCAAACGGTCTTCTCGCAGTCTCAACTGTCATCAACGCAGGAGTAGTGGCAGTTGCATCAGGGTTGGTGCCCGTTTTGTAACAAGCTTTACAGTTGCTTTTATAACAACAAAAAGATGTCGTTTTGAGTCAATGTGTGGTATTTCAAAATAGTTTCGGAATTGTCCCGACATCTACAATGCTTGCAAAGTAGCAAAGGATAAACCCGGATAAATCCTACGACCACCTAACCAATACTTTCCGTAACATAGTGGACAAGCATGCTCCTATTAAAACTAAGTTTCTAAGGGGAAACGATGCACCCTTCATGAACCCAGAGCTGAGAAAAGCTATGTACACTCGTGCTCGGCTTAAACGCAGATTAAATAAACACCCTTCAAAGCAAAATGAAATAGCATTCAAGAAGCAACGAAATCGCTGTGTTAGTCTCCGTAAAAAAGCCATAAAGAATCACTTCAAGAGAGTTACAAGCAATGGTCTCATGTCAAATAAAGCTTTCTGGGATCTGGTAAAACCTTTTCTCTCAAATAAGGGTGTTCTAGCTGGTACCGATATTTCCCTGGTCAAAGATGACAAAATAGTCACTGATGATCATGATTTATGTGAGATTTTTAATGATTATTACATAAATATTGTCGAAAATACTTCCGGTAAGAAGCCTTCCAGCATTGCCAATGCGAATTCAGTTGATGATGATCGAGAAATCGTCAGGTTAATTCTTGATAAATACAAGGATCATCCAAGTATTCTAGCTATAGTTCAAGACCCTGAGCATACTTTTCAATCCTTTTCTTTCAATGAGGTTACTGCTAGAGATGTATGGCTCCAACTGAAAATGCTCGACGGCAGTAAATCAACAGGTGTTGATCAAATTCCACCGAAGCTTGTTTCTTTGGCTAGCGATGATTTGGCTGTGCCTCTTACTAACGCCATCAATTGCAGCATTCGAAATTTCATATTTCCCCAGAACGCAAAAACTGCTGCAGTTTGCCCTCTAGACAAAGGTGAACCCATTCGTACTGTGGAGAGAAATTATCGTCCAGTCAGTATACTTAACACTTTTTCCAAAATTTTTGAAAAAATTCTAAATGAACAGCTCAGCCCCTTCCTTGATAAGACTCTTTCAATTTTTATTGCAGCTTATAGAACAGCTTACAGTACACAGCATGTTTTGATTAAACTTGTAGAAGAGTGGAAATCTAAGCTTGACAACAACTTTATTGTTGGGTCCGTTCTGATGGATCTGTCAAAAGCTTTTGATTGCATCCCGCATGATTTGATTATAGCTAAACTTCATGCATATGGTTTTGATGAAAATGCCCTGGTTCTTGTCTATTCCTATCTAAAACAGCGAAAGCAGAGTGTCCGAATAAATAACGTCTACAGTTCTTTTCAAGAAATTGTATCAGGAGTACCACAGGGATCAGTTTTGGGTCCTATACTTTTCAATTTCTACATAAATGATCTTTTCTCTTTTATAAAACAAGCAACCATGTATAATTATGCTGATGACAACACGCTGGCTTTCTTTTCCAAGTCCTTGCCAGATCTTGTCAAGGTTTTGGAAAATGAAGCAGACAGCGCTTTGTCATGGCTGGAACAAAATGAAATGATTGCGAACCCTAACAAATACCATGCACTTTTTGTTAAAAAAGACCAGACAAATACTTGTGGCATAAATCTTGACTTTCAAGGACATTCTATAAAATCTGAAGAGACTGTTAAGCTCCTAGGCGTTACACTAGATTACAAATTGAATTTTGACCCACATATATCAAACCTCTGTAAAAAAGCTGCAGCACAACTGAACGTTCTTAAGCGACTTAAGTCATTTATCGGTTTTGCTGAAAAAGAAGTTTTGGTTCAAAGTTTTGTGTATTCGAATTTCAACTATTGTCCTTTAGTTTGGTACTTTTCGTCTTCAAAATCACTTCAGAAAATTGAAAGGATACAGGAACGCGCGCTAAGATTTTTGTACAATGATCATAAAAGTTCCTATAATGACCTTCTTATTAGGTCAAAGAAGTGCACAATGCAAGTTGCTCGTCAAAGAACCCTCTGTATCGAAATATTCAAGACAATCAAAAATTTAAATCCATCTTTTATGCAAAGTATCTTTATATCAAGAACTTCAAAGCATCCTTCACGGAATCCCAACAATTTAAATCATTTTCGACCAAATCAAGTAACTTTCGGTTCCAAAAGTCTTAAAGCCATTGGACCTCAGATCTGGAACTGTTTACCAAATGAAATAAAATCAACTGACAATCTCAACAGCTTCAAACGTTTGATTAAACAATGGGATGGTCCTTCTTGTAAATGCAGCGCTTGTAAATATAATCATACCCTATAAATTCTGTCCATTCACATCCAAACTGTTTTTAGTATATATCATTGTAAGTATTTATTTCCTTGGTTATTTCCTTTCATTTGTAATATAGTAGATTAGTTTCGATTTAGATTAGTTATATATGTATATATTTGTATGTATATATGTATAGCTAGATAAAAATTCGAAGTAAAATAAGATGACAAACAAACAAAACAAACAAAAGGATGTCCTTCGGACCCAGACTTCTTATCAGACAGTCCCTGGCATGGAAATAATCGTCACGACTTCTCTTTTTACACGAATCAGAGACGAGCTTTTTTTATATCGTCGATCAACACTCCCAATACGATAGCATGCGTTAAGACGTGTTAAAGTCGTTGCAGTAGGGCAGAAATCGGCAGAAATAAGGATTAGGCAAGTTTGTTCGTGATTTTAGGCCCACTGCCAAGCTTTCATGAAGGGGCATCTTGAAAGAATTCCTCATACTTTAGGAACAGAGTGGTAGATTTCAATCAGGTAAATCTTAAAATGGTTCTCAATATGTTCATCATTGAGCGATTCATTACAAATACCATTCTCATGATACCCAGGGGGCAGTGACCCTTTAAACGGGGATTGATTTTTACACACCATGAAGAGATTTGTTCAGGAGTTTTTTTTTTGGACCAGCACGAAAGCAGTGGCCGCAGGTTTGGCTGCAGTTCATAGACGTAGGAACCGGGGAGGGGGCAGGGGAATTCCGGATTAGCAAGATTCTAGTGTCTAAAATTAATTTAAAATATCAGGAAAAGGGTTACTTGACCAAGTGTCCATTCGGCGTATCGTTATTCTTTAGTATTGAATCAAACGTGGAGCAATTTTTTTGAGACACTGACACCCTGTATATAAAGATGTTCTTATGTTAGATTTGTTATGCTTATTTCATTTTTGCTTTTGTTTTAGCAGGCTTCAATTAGCAATAATTTTCCTATTCATTTAAGCGCCTACTATGAAGAAATTTTAAAAAGATGATAATGATGATAATAATATGAAAACTGAACCACCTTTCAACAAAAACAGAAAATGAAATATAAAAAATTAAACTGTTTTTAAAACCTGACGTTTCGATTAAAAATCTTCTTCTTCACTGGGGCTGCCGAGAATTTTTACAAGTTGTTTCCAGATTATTTAATCATCAATTGATGATAATAATTATTATTATTATAATCAATTGGTGATAATAATAATAATAATAATAATAATAATAACTGGGAAACTGACATCTAGAGGAAGGTTCGGCCTTTTTCCCGCCTGGACTATGATGACAAGATGGAGGTCTTGACGAGAATGTAGATGTAGCAAGCCCCATTAAAGGGCAGTTTCAACTAGCATGCTTGCCATTGCATGCATGGCGACAACAAAGGAACCAAGCGATGGCACATATAACGTATGCTGGTTGAAATGACGGAAAAATGTTAAAGACGTTTCTCTCCCTCCGATGAATGATGAATTTGAAACAGACTGTTCAACCAGGACGGCATATTCCTCCTTTAAAGCTTCAGAAGCGGTGCCGATGATCATAAAACATTGCTGGTCGCATTACATATACCTTTCCAAAAAGTCTTAAGGGACTGTGCAAAGTTTATTTTATAACATGGCCGGTGCAAAACGTAACGGGGCAACTACTTTTTTGAGCTTGCACACAACTGGGTCAACACTTTTCATTAAGCAAATATGAACAGGTTTGAAAGGGGCAGTAACTTTTTTATGAGCTCTAAAAACATTGAGGTCCGGATGAACTTTTAAATGGAAAATGGCTCACCTTGAGGACAAATCGTGAATCATGTAAGTTGAGAAATGTATGCAAAGGTGTGTATAAATGAGGCCAAATGCCGTTGTTAGTTTCTTGCAAGAAGGATTCATCATTCATTGACAAGGAATTCCTGTAGAGGTAAACTGCCTTTCGTAAGGTCTGTGGCTAATTCATCGGTGATATTATGTAGTACTGTTAAACATCTTTTGTTGATGAATACGAGCCAGATGCATTTTTTAAGGAAAAGGTGACTGGGCAGTTGTATTTTTTGCAATTATTTCATACGGGGCGAGCAGATTTTTTTGCAACAATTTTTCTTCTCCACCGGCCAGGTAATATAATAAATTTTGCGCTGTCCCTAATGACAGAAATTCCTAATGTTCAGAAGAGGTGATGTTGCATGACGTTAGATCGTTTGACTGGGGCAGGCAGCATTTGCTGGGACTGGCAACAAGGTAGCTGAAAGATCAACGAAGGTGGGGATGTTTCACCCACAAGCAAGCCATCTCGATCATTTCAACGACTTTCTCTTTCTCTCACTATGACATTCAAGTCATTTGCGCTAGCCTGTGCTTTGCAATACTTTCTGGGAAGGATGTTAAACAGAATTATGACTGCCTTCACGTAAACAACGCTCACAAAACATCTCTTTCACTTTCCTTTGGATTGTTTTCTTCCTTCTCACCCCTTGCATGCGTAGCTGAGCTATTTAGAGAAACAACTTCCTGACAGATACAGCCATATATGTTCATCAAGTAATATAAACAAATTCTGGATAATCTTGCTAAGCTCTGAACAAAGAGGACAGCTTGCCATGCTGTTATTTTTAGAATAAATCAACTTTGTGATTTGCTTCGTAATCAAACGAGACAACTTTCCGACAGAAATCTTACAATATTTACAGTGTGGTGGGTAAAATACAACTGTTTAGGAAGGTTTCTGGAACCCCGGACAAGGAATCGAGCAGAAAGCCACTTAGCCACCAGTCGCCCAGCATGTGTTGCCTATCAACATTGGATCGTTAACAAGGTTGTTGGTAGGCCTAACTTTTGCAGTCCTAGCAGGCCCAAATTTTGTTGGGATTGAAGCTTGATATTAATACAAAGTTTTAGATGATGGAAATTCCTGGTGTCCAGAAGAGTTGCTGTTATATGTTTCTTGTTTGGCCAGGCAGCCAACATTTGTTCGGTCGGTCTTCCATAATGGTGGCCAAAACGATAAACAAACGTCTTGAGGATTTTCTCTCGCCAGCCAAGCACCACGGTGTTGGCCTTTCTTTTGCATACGTTTTGACATAACACGTAAAATATTCCAACTTTGAGAACAAATTTGTGGGGTGAGAGACAGTCTTCGTTAGGTGACTGAAGTTAAGCTCGGTCGAGTGAGGTCAAACTCCGGATGGGGTGACCTCGTAGGCCTGACCTCACAACTCACCTCGTCGTCCTTCGAAAGGGACGTTAAACTAGGGGTCCCATGCCTGGATGCGGCATACACAGTGGGCCTAAATTAGCTTTCAGTAGGTAGAAATCCTGACAAGCCCACTCAAAACAAATTGAAAACAAACAAAACAAACTCAGTGCCTTCAGTTCAAGGAAAGCCAACAAGGGTTAGTGAGACATTGAGCCCCAAGACGAGGTACCATGTTTGACTACTGTTCATCCAATTGAGCAATCTGGGCATAGATTCCATTGAATGCTCTGCTCTCGTAGTAAATGCTACAGTACATTGTTACATGAGAGGGGATAGACTTTCCAGGATCCTGTCTTAAAGGGAGTGTGCAATGGTACATAGGCTTCTCTATAAATAGAACAAAGAAAATGCGCAAACACAGTATTGTGTCTTTAGCTATCGATTATTAACAACACGTGTGGGCCATCAATTTCAATGGGCTATTTTTAGATTTCTCTGCTCTGTGCAAATGCAGGCTTTTAGCCTTGCAGAAGCATACTCTTGGTCTCTGTCAACGTCACTGTGCATACAAGGAAGCATTTCCACGCTTCCTTTTTTCTCGACAGCATTGCCAGGGGGTAACGGTGTGGGTGGATATGTCCACCCGAATTTTTTCAGGGTCTTTTTAATGAACGGTGTAAAACCATGGGCATAGGAGGAAATGAAATTTAGGGGGCCGCCCGATAAAAAATCTATTGTGTTCGAAAATGTTGCCCGACTTACAGCAGACTTGCCCCAAGTCTATTCCATCAGTCCGTCGAATTGTTCCCTTTTCGTTTGTTCCTGCATCCGCCATTCCAAGATTCGTTCAAGTCAAGAAGAGGGTTTTGGCCACCACCACCAAAAGAGAGTTACACGGAATGGTGGAACGGCGGAGCCATGAACTACCATCAATGGAAGTGTTCAACGGACGGAAGAAACAGAGGTGGAGCAAATCTAGACTTACGGCCATATTTTCGCCCGGTCACGGCCGATTTTTGCACATTTTTCCATCGTTGTGGGGGCTGCAGCACTCTAGCCCCTGTCTCATACCCCTATGTTTAAATCTGACTGATCACACTTTTCAGAGCATGAAACTTCCACCCCACTTTCTGGGGCTGGCGACGCACCTGTCCGCCAAGCAATCGACAAAGTGTATTCAATCATAACTCTGTTTAAAGGAGTCCTTTCTCCTCCTCTGATGACCGTAGCAGTATAGCAGTGGTACCATTCGAGTAAACAACCATGAGTTGATAACGTGGAATTGTCAAGTGTCTTACAATAGATAACGTATGTTGCTGGAGGCACCTGGAAGATAGCGCTATGATGATAAAGAAAATCTTCTTCTTTCCGGGGAGCCTAGCTGTCGAATAGCCTTTCATCTGAGTCAAAGAAGGCAACCTCCCTCAATAGTTTTAAAAAATTCATTAAGGGCTGAACTTTTTTAATGATGGAACAAAGATCAAGAGAAAGTAGATGCTCTGAGGTCCACGGAAGAATTGTAGTAATATTCTGCCATTTTATTCCAATATCCCACCATTCCATTCCTCCATTCCACTATTTTGTTCCATCAGTCTCCTCCACTATTCTATTTTTCCATTCCATCATTCCACCATTCCATTCCATGTTTTAGAAATAGCTGCACCAGCACGTTGGTGCCTCTCGCAGATGGAAGATGCATCTTTTGTTTGTTGATTGGAACCCATTGGAGCATTGTTTTCAACTGTCGGGTGGAAATAATCAAGACCCCCCATTGTTTTTACTTCTCTGTTTTGAGGAAAACAAGAGCGCTGATATGCTGAGCTTGAAATTAATCTGCTTGAATTCACGCAGACTGGCATGTATTCAACTTATGAATTAGCGGAATCATTATTGAAATTGAGGTACTGCCTCATTGATGAGTGAAGAATAGATTTTTATTTTCGTGTAGTTATATAATCAGGCCTCACGTGCAACTGGGCATGTGCGCACTAGGGCCTGGGGGCGTTTGGAGCTTCAAACTTGTCGCATTTCCTCTGTCAGAAGCACATAACACTGTGCCTGAGAAGGTCATGATTGAATCTGACTTGTTGATTGCGGAATGCGCAATGAGCTTAGCTGGGGGGGACTGGGGCGATTCAAATGTAGCATGGTTTCTTTTCCCTTGACTACGTAGACCGATAGGACAATAAGGGGACCGTAGGTGGTAAGCGACCCATGTTGCCTTCTTCAGACTTTCTTGCAATATTTCCGCTCATTTAAAGCGAGTACAAAGACCAGCATCCTTTGCCCTTGCAGTGACCACCAACTCCGAATTGAAACTGGCAGACACCAAAAACTAGAAATAGCACAACGAACTTGCGACATGTGTAAGTCTGGCAAAGTAGAAAACGAAATTCATTTTCTGATTGAATGTGAGGCATATCGTGATCTTAGGCAGACTTTTCTTGGACCTAACTTAAACAAGATACTAACGGCAACACAAATAGAATATGCATTCATCAACGCATTGACAGCTCAAGATATCAGCAGGCAGAAAAACTTCGCGCAATTCCTGCAACAAGCAACAGAACTTAGAACAAAAACCTTAACAAATGTTCAGCGACAAAATGTTTGCCCGTGAAAATACTCCATAACAGAGTAGCTTTTAAGCGAAGAGTATGTTCCATTAACCCACGATAATAACTTGTTCTATTACACTTTTATTACATATTTTCGTAGTTTTTTCTTTCGCTGTAACATTCTATCGTAGTTTGTTAGGAGTGTATCTTTTAAATAATGTTCTGTTTAGGCGATATACGATGTTACATTGTATTATGCTTTTCAATAAATGAAATGAAATAACTGACCCAAGCCTCATGCTTCCCGATGATGGCCCTGGAGCATTACGCCGGCCACTAAAAAGGCTCATTTAGGAAACATTCCCGACTAAATGGACTCTAATGGAGGTCTTTGTATTGTAATTGCAGGAGATGAAAAATAAAAACGAAAATAAATTCCATGCAAAGCTGAAGTACGTGCCAGCAGTCATTTACTGCTGGTTGTTTACTTTCGAAGTTACCAAAGGGGATATTTGGGAACGTCGTTGCAACGTTTAGACTACTTCAAATGCCAACCCTGTGTGGCATTTGACAAGAGTTTGGTTAGCAACGTGCCACCCAAGGTCAAAGAATATACAAGAACTGTGTAAAAAATTTTTTAATGTGAGTGCCTGACCTTACATCAACTTTACAAAAATACCCTTTTTGTTCTTTACATCACAGTCGTGGAAATCGATACCGTTTCTTGTATCAAAATCACAAAACTCTGCCGTTCACAATGCATCGTTCCCAGTACCCAAAGCACATATTGCTCCACTGGCACGAATCACAGAAGGAATTCGCTGTGATAACACAGTAAAAGCTTACATAAGAGAAACTGCAGGTCAAGAACTTCCAGGCTGAGCTTCGGCCACTGACGTTTTAGCTATTCTGAAAAAATCAGAATGAAACAATATTTTGCTACATTCTTTAGAATTTTTGAATGTGCGATAAAAGCTCTAACGCCACTCGATCGAATCTCTCGTATAAAAATGTATGAAAAGAACGCTCGATCCAGGCTCTTTGGAAGAGTAGCTAAAAGGTCTATTAAGCACCTTATACATAAGAAGTAGACTTATGCCTTTTCGTCCCTTGTTTCCCTGCGTTCTTTGACTTGCTGATATCACTTGGTCAATAGGGACTCATAATATTACGCTTGCATAATGGCCTAAAAAGGTGGGAGTTCTCGTACACTCAACAAAATCGCTTCAAAATCTGGTTTACATAGCTCGAACATTGAAAAGCGAAGTTTTAGTACAAAGAATGATATTGTGTTGACCTACGAAGCGCAAAATGCATACGTTTCAGGCAGTAATCTTCCTCTGTAGAAGCAAAATAGATCCATCGAAGCTGCGAGAACTCCAGGCTGCTTCAACCGTTCTTTAAGAGCAACAACAACAACATTCTGAATAGCGGCCCCTGATTGGTTAAAACTGAATTCTAGCGATTTGATTGGTGAATACGGAACCACACCCTACGCGGGCCTAAAGTGGGCCCACTATTCAAGAGTAATGTTATTAGTCCCTCTTGACCAAGGAACGCAGGGAATAACCATAGGCAATAATGCAGCGTGTTTGTAGCTAAGGAATTAAATTTATTACCTCGATATTACTGTTTTAAATTGTCGCTTTCTCTTCGGCTGAAGCCTAATCAGTGCTAGGAATCAAATTCAGATCGCTCCTGCGCGTCTGAACGATTAGTTCCTACGCAGTGTTCATCCTCGGTTCACTCCTCATTAGAGGCAGTCAGTGAACTATTCAATGGAGGCAGTTTGGAATGAGGATGAACGCGGCGTGGGAGCCAACAGTTCAGACGCGCAGGAGACATTTGACTTTGATTACTGGAACTGGTTAGGTTTGGGCCAAAGGGAAAACAACGAAGAAAACTATTGTAATATTGAGGTAAGAACTTTAATTTCCAAGCTAAAAACACGGTGCATCATTGCCCATGGTTAAACTAGCTTTTCTACACTGGGTTGGTTTCAACCAATCAAAGTCATTCGCTTCATTCGATTACCTTCATTTGGAATTGAAAATTCCGATAATTAGATAACCAGGTTTAACTAAAGCTGGTTTAAGAGCCATTGCCCTTTGCGGGCACGTATTTTAACACTATCAAATTTGGCCTAACCTGAAATTATGGATTCATACTGCAGTATTTAGACTAACGGAAAAGCGTTCTTTTGCTAAACTGTTTCCACCTCCAACCAGAGCTTTGGGATTTTGGCCTAGACTTGTGCCTTTTCGTCCCTTGTTTCATGCGTTCTTTGATTTGATAACATCACTTTGTCAATAGGGACTCGTGCGTGGAAAGTGGGCCCAAATTTTCAAAATGGCCTAAACAAGTGGGAGTTCTCGTACACTCAACAAAATCGCTTCATAATCTGGTGTAAAGAGCTCAAACATTGAAAAGCAAACTTTTAGTACAAAGAATGATGTTGTCTTGACCTACAAATCGCAAAATGCAGCAACCTTTCAGGCAGTAATCTTCCTCGGTAGAAGCAAAATAGATCCATCGAAGCAGCGAGAACTCCACGCTTCGTCAACAGTTTTTTGTATGCAACAACAACAATTGTCAGAATAGTGCCTCCTGATTGGTTAGAAACTAAATTCTAGCAATTTGATTAGTGAATACGGAACCACTCTACACGGACCTAAATTAGGCCCACTTTTTAAACGATATATTGTGAGTCACTGTTGACCAAATGATATCAGCAAATAAAAAAAACGCAACGAAACAACGGATGAAACGGCATAAGTCTAGTTTTGCCTTTTTGTCCCTTGTTTCCCTGGGTTTTTTTATTTGCTGATATCATTTGGTCAACAGTAAACTCATAATATTTCGCTTAAAACGTGGGCCCAATTTAGGCCCGCGTAGAGTGACTCCATATTCACTAATCAAATTGCTATAATTTAAATTTCAACCAATCAGGAGGTACTATTCTGACATTTGTTGTTGTTGCGGCACATCGAAAGCCGCGATGAGAAATTGAAAATATTTAGATCATACTAGATTCTGATTGCTAGAAGTCACCCATTGTACAGTTTTTCGTTATTTTTCATCACTTCCAGAGTTTGATTTGATTTCAATGTGCTTCAAAACTTTGCTTGGGCCAAAACACCAAAGCTGAGGGTTGGGGATGGATGCATGTTTTTGTACATTCAAGATTAATATTTCCACTCTCAAAACCCAAAAACCAACAAACGAGGTAGGTTTTACAGTCCTTTTTAAGCAACTGTAAATACTCCTTCTTCAGTTGAATCAGTCAATTATTTTACTAACAGCAATGCAGACCTAAAGTTTGCTATTCACGATAATCGACTTATGTATCAGGAAACATTTTGAAAGTGCTTGGCCATCAATTAAAGCTAAATTCATATCACTGGAACCAACCAAACAAATTTGCATAATTTTTTGGGACACCCGTTAAATACTAAGCATGCAATGTCAAACATGACGACATCTTGGCAAACCCTTAGATAAAAGTCGCCCACTTTTCAGGAGTATCAATATTATTAAGCTAAATTCACATCGCGAGACTCAAACTGAGTTGTATACTTTCTTTTGGGCAGCCCGGCACCGGTATGTGTAAGGTAACAGCCAGTTTGGCAGGAGTCCAACAAAGAGACATCTCACCAAACCTAGATAATCCAAACCACCTTAAAGTTATAGGATGTGTATTGACGTGAATAGCAAACTTTAGGTCTGCATTGCTGTAGCAAAATAAGTGACTGATTCAACCGAGGAAGGAGCATTAACAGTTCCTTAAAGGGAATTGGCATAGTTAAAGCTGGCCCGGGCCAGGTCAAAAATATGATCTATTGTACTCGACAATTTTGTCACATCCGGTTGCATTGTGTGGCTAAAGAAACAATGGATTCGTGGACGTTTCTCTAGCCTATTTATAGCGGGTACGAGATATAGCTACGTCTATTCCCTTAAAAAACGATTTTAAAACAAAAAAATTCAGCAAAATTAGAAAAAGGCATTTCATTGCTGTTTTTCAGCAAGCACAAGGAATTGATTGGTTGAACACAAAAAGCTGTGGTAGCAGTTTCGTCTTAATTTCTTGACTAATTACTGCATTGCATAGAAAGTGCATCGAACGTTCATCTTTACACTAACACCAGACGGTTGAAATCTTACGACGCAATGAATGACAAAGGGTTTCTTGGTGAAAATAAGGCGTTATAAACTGCCGTGACAAATTTCCTTACTAAGGAAACTGTAAATCGACACAGAGCAAGAATGGATCAAGTACTTTTTGCCGAAAATGATTTTTCTACATCAAAAATAATACTGAAGCCCAAAAATAGGTTGAAATCATGTTCCTTACAAGGGGATAACGCTATCTATTTGATGCTGAAATCATTCTCACATTAATCAATGCAGAAGATGTCCACCGTGCCTCACGTTTTTGGGGAAAACCACTCTTACATCACTGGCGGGTGGAGATTCCAACATAAAATTTTCTTTACAGTTTTTCAAAAGGAACTTAATGATACCTAGGATTACGGCGAGTTCTTGTTTTAAGACTCTCTCCACTGTTAACTTCCAGTACAGAGCCAAAAGTATTTAGGCAGCATTTTTAAAATCTTGAGTTTCTCAGTAACATGGACTTGTGTCAAGATTTGATGAAAATGCGTGATTTGCAAGATAAACAGTTTTCTGTTACAGTTTCGAACAAGTTTGTAATAATTTCATGTCTCTTACCTTTAGGTCTCTCATCTAGCTGACTTCGATTTTCAACTTGTCCATTTCTCGGTGCCACAGCAGCAGTCACTGTCACCTCAAGTTTGGAGTTTGTCACAGGAGTTCTTTGTGCTTGCATTACGCTCCATGTCGTTCCTGACATGAGCATACTCCGAATACTAGGTAATGTAAGTGACATCTTTTCATCATTATTTGTTTCAATTTTGGTGCCTGTAATACTTGTCCCATTAATACCTTCCCCAGATGCTTGTGCACAATATGAGGATGAAGTGACATTTCCTGGTGTTGGCTCAATGACTTCTGTGTCCATATTCTCGACATCGAGTACAGAATATTCAATACAGCTATCAGGTGTACGATTATCAAAAGAGGAGAGTTCGGAACTCGGCCTAGGTCTTATGATAACTTCTGGAACATAGTCTTCGCTGGAAGCAGGCGAATTCTCCTCCATTGTGCTCGATTTAATGTGGTACTCTGCAGACATGACATCACTGAGCAACGGGTAGCGACCACGATAAACATTTACGCCGGAGAATTTAGGAACAGAAAGTCCTGTTGTGTGTGTTTTGATTTGCTTTGGTGAGTTCGCATATGAGCTGTTGACAGATTGGAGGGTCGAAGTAGATCTAACAGCAGAACTGGAACTTGTGGAAAAAGGCATAGCAATTGAAGAACGTAAGGTCGATGCCATATACGTTTCGCTACATGGTATCGATGTTACGTTCTTTCTTTGCATAGTTTGAGAAGGCATTTGAATCGAAGAAGCTACCGCCGTCGAAATATTTCGTAATACTGCAGCTAGTGTCGAGAAGTTAGTCGAAGCTTTTGTTGATACAGCTTTTTTCGCCGTCACGACACCTGGTTTCGAAATGATACTTCCTGATGGGCTAGAATTGGTAAAAGCAGAATCCTTGCTACATTGGTGGGGCACGCAGACAGTGCTGAAATTTTCCTGACTTTCTGGCGGCCTAGGACTGGCGAAAACAGGCCCCATGTTACAACGAGATGGCACTCTGCAAGAACTGGAATTTTCATGGCGATCAAACGAGTAGGAAATTGGCCGCTGTGGAAATGAGTTTGTGCAAGAATGCTGGCTTTCTGAATTCATTTCTTGTTGTCTGTAGTAAAGCAGTGAAGGCAAATTATCCATATTGATAAAATCAGTAATTGAAACAAAATCATAGATTTCCTGGGAAAGGTATAAAATCTTTTCTATATCTTCCCAAGTAAAACTGAATCCTGATTGTTGGGAACGTTGCTGAGATCCTTGATCTAAGGCTGTGCCTTGGATATTATCTCCACGTTTCATCGCAATTTCATACAACTCCAAAGCCTCGGAAAAACTTACATCAAATTTCTTCTTGAGCAACTGCTGTTCTCGATTCTCTCTGCATAATATTTGAAATTTTAATTGATCAAAGTACGACGATAATGGTGATATATGCTGGGTTTGAGGAAAGGCAGACGTGTGAGTTGTTTGCAAAGAAGCAGTACTCCTTTTGTCGTAGCTGTCAAATACTTCATAATTTGTCTCGGTTGATTTTGTGAGGTCTTGAGACTCTCTGTCCTGTATTACGATTGGAGATGAAACACTATTTCTTTGATAATCATTGCATGAAAATGTTCTACTCCGCCCGGCACAGACAAATGCATCGTCACTACTACTTGCATTACTTCTGGCTGAAGATTTTCTGCGCATGCAGTTGTTATTTGGCAAATTTTGTTTATGATTTTTGGTGGGATTTCCATGTGAGAAACTTTTGGAATTATTCAAAGGAATGGTATGATTAAAGGAAAGGCCAGGAATATTTTTCTCCACGTTAGTCGAAGTATTTTGCCTGGTGCCTAGAAGAGCTCCCGAAGAGGCTAAGTGAATGACAGGTCCTCGTTGCAATGGTTTATTAGACATACCAAGAATTTGGTTTGTTGAGGCATCCATTGTCGAACATGAAGCAGTCTGTAAACATGGGTTTTGGGCTTGTGATGGATGCAAGTAATATGACTCTTCTCTATGCACACTAAACACATTTTCTATTCGAGGCATCGCTGGTTGAATTCTCCTCAATGCAGAAATTGCATGTAAACTCTGTTGCTGCTCCATCAGAGTAAACACTGAAGCTCTCAATCATAAACTGCATGCTTTATTTTCACTTGCTAATCCCATGCCTTGCCACAGATTTAAAGATATCCAGCCTTCCTGAAATTGAAGCCTCGCCACACCTGATCCCTTTACAATGAAACAAGACTGTACAGGCCAGAAGCTTGCCTAAGCTCTGACTGCTCTAAGCGCTTTGAACTCAACTTTTGAATGTGAACTTTTGAAAGTGTAGATCATAAATCCTGCCATGCTTCTTTACTACTTGGAAATATTTTCGATTTCGAGAAAGATCTTTCTGTTTCTCGGAATAAATAGGATTTCTTGTTCACTTATGAGTCAGATGTGCAGCAGGGAAAATAAAACATACAGCTTCTCCTCCCTCGTTCAGTATGTTAACCAACCCTAGTCTGTTGAATATGCAAACATAACGCCGCCACTTCACACTTCCACTGCCGTATAACTGCAGTTGTGCTTGCTCTTACCACGAATCTTTTGTCGCTGTTTGAATCTTTGTACGTGGCAGCCAGAGATCGACCTCCGTTGACATAAACCTTCCTCTTTCTTCCCAGAGTAGGTTCTTTCCAGTGGTTGGCCTATTATCAGTTTGGCTGATTAACAAATACTTCTGTCTTGGTAGGAAACAAGGCCGCTCTATTGTCCTCGTTTTCATCCGAAAGACAGCGAGACAATGTGATCTGTGAAAGAAAGCCAATGAAGAGAAACTTGTAATCCAATGTCAAAATAAAAGGAAAGAATTTACTGTATCTATTCTAAAGCCGCATGAACCACATTGACGTCAATCAGGGGAAGGTTTTAGGCCTGGTATCGTTCGGTTGTACTTAAGTCCAACAGTTGAAAAGTGTGTGGTAAAGGAAGCAATGAACAAACCCAATGAACAAACCTCAGACCGGTTTCGACCAGTTAATTTTTTAGGCCTCCGTTGTTTCTTTGATAAACGCAGGGGGGGGGGCGTTCAGTTAAAATCTCGCTTGTATGATGCGGTGCTTAATGTGGGTGGGTTTCTGTTTGTTGCTGACGAGTGCAAGAAGGAATAAATAAGCACCTCGGAGCAGTTTAGATAAGTTTCTTTTAGGCCTACGGCACTTCCCTTCTCGTAGTAACGCTCGTACTGAGGAGCGTTTAGTTAAAATGTCGCTCCACAATGCAGCGATTTGAACTAGAAGGCATTAATTACAATACGAAAATTTAATGATGAAAGATTTCTCTCTTCAGCACGCAAATCCATAACTCGGTCGAATCGAATTGATAATTATACAGTAGGACAGTAACTCAACGAAAGCGTTTGTTGTCATGAAGGCGCTTGTTGACTGAAATGTCTAATAACTAGCAGTAACAATAGTCAGTGAGTGCTGCGTACTGTGTTTACTCACAAACATTGCCGTTAGCAAGTTTACGATGGCAGTCAATGGCAACTTGTGCAGGGAGTGGCCCCGGTGGGTGCAACGTTAATGAAAATATGACACCACGCTCATCCATGATTTCGCTGAGAAAGGGACATATTGGAAGCAAAAGCGTAGGACCTAGAATCTCAAAATAAGGGATAATTTACTTCAGAAAATGTCCAAAAGAATACTTAAATGCTGACGAACCAGACATCCTAGAACATGATGAATCTTACCTTTCTCTTAGGACCAGTATTTTTAATGTGCAAGTCTCTTCAGAGTTCAGTGATACTCCATTAAAAGGAGGTTACCTTCGAAAGTTCTCCTTGAAAAGGGTCAGGTCGCCAATTAGACAGTCAGAAAAGGGTACTCCATGAAATAGTATGGACGAGCGTGGTGTACCTTCTACTACTGAACTGCACCCACCGGGGGAGTGGCTCCATGGCTGTAAGAGTCCTATCAAGTCCCAAGATCATGAAACGCCAAAAATAGACATAGTTGCATCAGTTGTTGTATTATTTGTATCAGACCAGTGCGACTATTGTAATAGCCTACCTGCAGCCTTACTGTAAGGTACTTTCCAAATGCAGAGGAGAGCTCCCTCGCAACTAAAGAGTAGCGCAGGCTACTACAGTAACACATTTCTTTAAATTGCCTAGGACGAACTCGTATAACGTTTACCAAGTATCTAATGTTACTAAATATTGTTCCTCTGTGAAAGTGAAATGATTTTCTAAATTCATATAAAAATTGTACAATACACTGCATTCTACTATACTTTCCTAATTACTGTACAACACTACAGGGATGACACAATGGGTAGACAAAGATGATTACTAATAGACTGATGACGATGAGTCCCTTGTATTCCTGCGGTAAACCTCAAGAGGGACTCATTAGACTGATTGCATATTCGTAGTTATCGCTATTGATAAACTGACGGACGCTCAAATCAGATTGAGCAAAATTAAAAATGTTGTTGTTATTGTCGTTGTTGTTGCTATTTTTGCGATATCTGGGACTATGTCGTGAGTCTAGGGACAAAGAACATGGCCCTATCTTAGGCATTCTATCGATCGAATCATGATCGAACGACTGCCGTAGCTCTGTTCAACGGTCACTCCTCGGAAAGAAAATGCGACAGAAATCACGTTAAGCAGACGTTTCATCAAAGAAACTTGCTATAAATCTGAAGAAGGAAGTTCACTTAACCTGGTGAGTGCAAAGTAGGAAAATAAGTCTTTCAACGCTACATTTTCCATGTTTTTAAGACCAAAACAAACCAGAGCAATTTACAACAACCTGCCGCAGCAACTTCGTTCAAAGTCTAGTCAACTGCATCATTCGAATTGAAAATTCGATAGCATTTTTCTTGGCCAAATTCAAGTCAAAGAGCAAAGGGAAACAAGAGAGACTCTGGGTCATAAGTCTAGCTTACTACGTGAGAGGTATGGCACTAAAGCCGGTTTTCTACTAGGCGGATTTTTCCGCGCGCAGCGGAGCGGCTATTGTAATTGCATTGTTTATTTCTAACAATGGTCACTTCTGGTCGCTCCGCTACGCGCGTATTTGAAAGTCGGATTGACTTCAACTTTTCCGCCGCGTCCTATGGCGCCAACCAATCAAATCGCTCGAAGGCTCTGACACATGACTTCAGTATTCCACGAGAGGGGGAAAGCCACGGCGATTGACGAAAAACAGCTCTGAAAATATTTTTAGAAATTCTTGATCATTGAATTTCTTGGAAATTGAACATCTTTGTTAGTATGCGTGCGTTGTTTTAGAAACAACAGCCGCTCCGCTGCGCACGGAAAAATCCGCCTAGTGGAAAACCGGCTTAACGCAGCCGCGCAGTCCTGGCGCACCAAATGTTTTGTAGCATCAGCCAGAAGACGACATTGCATACTTGGCCAAAGAAATCAAGAAATTTTGATCAACATGACAAAACCACAGAGACTTAAACAACCCTCTGCTTGTACTGAACAATGACGGAAATGTGGAAAGGAAAATATGCAGAAAAGACACAAAGTAAGATATGGTTTCACGGTGAAGGTGACAGTCAAAGAATCCAGGTTAAATGAATTTTGCTTCTTCTTTTTTTATATCGGTGCACAAGATAGGGCTCAAAGGATTGAAGAAGGGTAATTCGGTAATACTCAGATTACTCGACGGATCTTATTGAATCGAGTTTTGACTGATAGTACAAGCACTAGGGTATATTTGTGATCCTTATTTATCAGCACTGAAAACATGGACGTTGGGGAAGATAAGACTGTTAACCAACTTTGCCCAGACTATATGGCCCAAATGTTTCAAAGACGGCGTGAACAGGCAATGAGGACGCTAAGAAACACCGAAACTGACTTGAGACTTCCTTTGTTCAGAACAAACAATGGACAAAAGTCATTTGCATATCGAGGGGCTACCGTTTGGAATAGTCTAGATCACCAAATCAAACTGTCTCCCTCGCTATCAAACTTCAAATTTAAACTAAAGGAAGGATTATAAAGCAAACTTTACGTACTTCCTTCCATCAAGAACATATATTAATTTTTCCTCTCTGTTGCAATTTAATTTCCTTTTTTCGTTTGGATAGGAATAATTAAAATTAGGTTTTTTAGGGAATTTATCTGACAATGCATTAAGTGGTATTAGGAATTTATTGAGTAATTAATTTTTTCTTTTTGTTTTTCTTTTCTGTTTTAACAGGGCACATTGTAAAGCAGTTTTTTCCCCGTATGAACTGAATGTTTTTACCCTGTATAAATAATTTAAAATGAAATGAAATGAAATGAAATGACTTAGGGGGGGGGGGTTCCCGATGAAAAATCCATTGTTTACGAAACTTTTGCCCGACGTTAAGGCCGATTTTCTGCCGATTGAAGCCGATTTTTGCACATTTTTCCGACGTCGGGGCGCTGTTTGCAAATTCAAAATTTCGAAAATCTCTTTTTGCAAGATACCGAGAAAAGGGGCCTAAAATCCTAAAACACTCTATCAATTCGTAAACAAACTTCTGACACCGATGAACAATACAAAAGTACAAGTGCAGTTTTCACGGGTAGCGGATGTTTTCTACACATTCATTGCTATGGGATAAAAAGTCTTCAGTATTTGTTTGAAAATTCATTTCATCCCCATGCACATTGTTTTATGCGAGAGATTCCTCTCGAGTTGATTGCACCATGTCGCTACAAATGAATTAGGAAGAATTTAACTATCTCTACTTTACTCATAAAAATGCGAAAGGAATCACAAAGATACTTAAAGGACAAGTCCGGGGTTGGTATAACTGTCGATTATTTTAAAAATTACACTGTTGTGAATGGTGTGTAGTACTTTTTCAATTTCTTTTCTCTTTTCTATGACGTCACTTCACGTTGGCCTGAACGAGGCTGCCGAATGTGTTGAATTGATATGCACAGATCTGTGGTTGATATGCCACTCACATTGCTAGCCTCCTTATCGCGCATTCGTGCACTCGTACCACTTCGTTCCACTGATGACTCGTACAAAATATAAAATGGCGACGACATTTGGCGTAACTTACGAAAATTGGAGTTGGAAAAAATGGAAGTTGGAGACGTCACAACTTGGAAAGAACTCACGATTGGTGTTCAGCAGTTGGTAAGGTAATTTGAAAGTTGGTAATTTGAAAGTTGGTAATTTGACAGTTGGTAAGCAGTTGGTAATTTGACAATGATTTAATCAATTCTGGACTTGTCCTTTATGACTACGTTCACACGATGCCGGCATATTTTGCGAACGGTGAAAAACGTCATAGTAGCAAAATTTGAGACAGCGTTCACACGATGCGGGAACAATTTGATACGGTAGGAAATATTATGGGTAAAAAACTCGTAGCAAGATTTTAATACCTAAGAAATGTAACTAGACCCTAACAATCGATCAGTCTCGTTCCAAAAAGTCTCGAAAAATGTTCTGTATGATGCCGCCTCCAAAATGTGCCGGTTAAGACTTCCGTTTTCAGAATCTACGGTTTTCGAAATCTGCCGGCAAAAATGTGCCTTTGTGTGAACGGGAGGCCTATCAGTAACATTTTTTACCGTTTTCAAAATGTGCCGGCATCGTGTGAACGCAGTCTGAGTCTTTTTTTTGCAAGCACGTAAAGTTAGATTCATTCCAATCCATCCATGGATCTAGGTAAACTTTTTCAGGCGAACCAAGTAAGAGGTAGGGGGGGGGGGGGAGTGGAAACAAGGCAGCATATCTGCCAAGGGAAGCTCGACGGCTTTTAGTACTGGAAATAGCAATTTCAAAAATTGCTTGTTAGATACATGTGTGTTGATGAAGCACCCATCTTACATTTGTCATTTCTCAAAATGACTGCCGATTTCAGCTTCAGTTTTATTGCATATTCTCTTCTCTTTCAGCCGCATACACAAAGTGCAACCTACGGAAGTGGAATTACAGCATGTGACAACGCAAAAGCCCTTTTCATATTTCATTGATGTTTAAAGTGGAAGCCATATTAGCGACCAATGGACTGGGCATCACAAGCGGCATAGAAGGAGGAAGAAGGGCTGAAAGCGTTTTGTGCCACTCCCTGTTTGCAACAGATGACGGACAATTTATACTATCTTCCACTCCCATTTGCGAGAACGTTTCGATGTTCGAGGACCTAGTTTTTGGAGTTCATTAGGAAACTTCCCTAAAACATAGACATTAGACTAATTACAATCACCGAAGCTTCGCTCCTTGACTCTCAAATCTTTAAAGATGTGGGTGTAAAACTGCATCACATTTACCCTGGGTACCAGAGCCAAAAAAAGTAAAAATAAAAGGAAAAAAGTAAAGAAGGAAAGAAAGTTGTTTCCTCCTTTCTTACTTCCTTCTCTCTCTTCCTCTTCCCGATATTCCTTTACTTTTTTTAATTCTAAGACCCCGTTTACACGATGCCGGTAGAATTTGAAAACGGCAGAATTTTATGCCGCCTTGGAAAATGAGCTCCCGTTTACACGATGCCGGTAGAATTTGAAAACGGCAGAATTTTATGCCGCCTTGGAAAATGAGCTCCCGTTTACACGATGCCGGTAGAATTTGAAAACGGCATGAAAATGTGTCGTTTTGGCCTCCCGTTTACACGATGCCGGTAGAATTTGAAAACGGCAGAATTTTATGCCGCCTTGGAAAATGAGCTCCCGTTTACACGATGCCGGTAGAATTTGAAAACGGCATGAAAATGTGTCGTTTTGGCCTCCCGTTTACACGATGCCGGTAGAATTTGAAAACGGCAGAATTTTATGCCGCCTTGGAAAATGAGCTCCCGTTTACACGATGCCGGTAGAATTTGAAAACGGCATGAAAATGTGTCGTTTTGGCCTCCCGTTTACACGATGCCGGTAGAATTTTATGCTAATTCCATAGACAATAACAACTGACGTCAATAATCAATCAAGATAGACAAAGCAACTACGACAATAAGGATAATAGGGGGATTAAAAATATTAGCCTCGTGACCAAAGCGACATAAAATTCTGCCGGCAAAGTGCGTTTACACGATGCCGGCAGAATTTGAAAACGGCAGAATTACAAACTTTGCCGTTTTGCTAACCGAAACAAAATTCTGCCGGCATCGTGTAAACGGGAGGCCAAAACGGCACTTTTTCATGCCGTTTTCAAATTCTACCGGCATCGTGTAAACGGGGTCTAAGGCTCTGGCACCCAGGGCACATTACATTATTCTATGAATTGAATGACTTTAAAGGAATTGGGTAATTTACTGTAAATCTGCCGTGGCAATTTTCTTCTAAAAACATGTTTTTAAAAGAAAATATTCTTCGAATTCTACCAGAGCAATCCTCACAGCTTTCTTCAACCTCTGATGATGGGAGGCTATTCCTGGGAGCGAGATTGAAAAGTTGATTAGTCAATTTGGAAATAGTCAACTTTGGCTTTGACAGCTGCGATCTGATTGGTTGCGCCAGTTTCGTGGAGATTTTGGGCGGATTTTTCAGATAGTTTTATTCCCAGTTGAAGTGGAGTGCCGTCATCCAAATCAATAAACGAAATGGAAACTGGGACTGGGGTAGTTAGTCTACATGGACATACCTGATATACCATTAGCTTAATATTACCCTGGGTACCAGAGCCTCAAAAAATAAATAAATAAAAGGAGAATTATTTTGTCATTTTTTATTTGAGGCTCTCGTACCCAGGGTACTTAATAATGGAGTCCTCAGTCCTATTGGTCCTACACTCACAGAAAAAAGGTGGCTTACGAAGAACCTTTTAGGGTTCTTGAGCAGGATACATATATGGAACCCCTAAAGGTTCTTCAAGGAACCCCAAATCAGGGGTTCTTCAAAGAACCCCTACCAATGGTTCTTCAAAGAACCCCTAAAGGTACTTCAAAGAACCCCTCAGAGGTTCTTCAGAGAATCCATAAAGGTTCTTCAGAGAACCAATAAAGGTACTTCAGAGAACCCCTAAAGGTACTCCATAGAACCCATAAAGGTACTTCACAGAACCCCTAAAGGTTCTTCATAGAACCCATAAAGGTTCTTCAGAGAACCCCTAAAGGTTCTTCAGTGCTACTATAAAGGTTCTTCCGTGAACCAATAAAGGTTCTTCAGAGAACCCCTAAAGGTTCTTCATTGCTACTATAAAGGTTCTTCCGTGAACCAATAAAGGTTCTTCAGAGAACCCCTAAAGGTTCTTCATTGCTACTATAAAGGTTCTTCCGTGAACCAATAAGGGTTCTTCAGAGAACCCCTAAAGGTTCTTCAGTGCTACTATAAAGGTTCTTCCGTGAACCAATAAAGGTTCTTCAGAGAACCCCTAAAGGTTCTTCATTGCTACTATAAAGGTTCTTCCGTGAACCAATAAAGGTTCTTCAGAGAACCCCTAAAGGTTCTTCAGTGCTACTATAAAGGTTCTTCCGTGATCCAATAAAGGTTCTTCAGAGAACCCCTAAAGGTTCTTCATTGCTACTATAAAGGTTCTTCCGTGAACCAATAAAGGTTCTTCAGAGAACCCCTAAAGGTTCTTCAGTGCTACCATAAAGGTTCTTCGAGGAACCAATACAGGTTCTTCAGAGAACCCCTAAAGGTTCTTCAGTGCTACTATAAAGGTTCTTCGAGGAACCAATACAGGTTCTTCAGAGAACCCCTAAAGGTTCTTCAGTGCTACTATAAAGGTTCTTCCGTGAACCAATAAAGGTTCTTCAGAGAACCCCTGAAGGTTCTTCAGTGCTACTATAAAGGTTCTTCCGTGAACCAATAAAGGTTCTTCAGAGAACCCCTAAAGGTTCTTCAGTGCTACTATAAAGGTTCTTCCGTGAACCAATAAAGGTTCTTCAGAGAACCCCTAAAGGTTCTTCAGTGCTACTATAAAGGTTCTTCCGTGAACCAATAAAGGTTCTTCAGAGAACCCCTAAAGGTTCTTCAGTGCTACTATAAAGGTTCTTCAGGGAACCAATAAAGGTTCTTCAGAGAACCCCTAAAGGTTCTTCAGTGCTACCATAAAGGTTCTTCCGGGAACCAATAAAGGTTTTTCAGAGAACCCCTAAAGGTTCTTCAGTGCTACTATAAAGGTTCTTCAGGGAATCAATAAAGGTTCTTCAGAGAACCCATAAAGGTTCTTCAGTGCTACTATAAAGGTTCTTCAGGGAACCAATAAAGGTTCTTCAGAGAACCCATAAAGGTTCTTCAGTGCTACCATAAAGGTTCTTCCGGGAACCAATAAAGGTTTTTCAGAGAACCCCTAAAGGTTCTTCAGTGCTACTATAAAGGTTCTTCAGGGAATCAATAAAGGTTCTTCAGAGAACCCCTAAAGGTTCTTCAGTGCTACCAGAAAGGTTCTTCAGAGAACCCATAAAGGTTCTTCAGAGAACCCATAAAGGTTCTTCAGCGATTCCATGAAGGTTCTTCAGAAAACCCTGAAAGGTTCTTCAGCGATTCCATAAAGGTTCCTTAGGGAACCAATAAAGGTTCTTCAAAGAACCCCTAAAGGTTCTTCAAAGAACTCCTAAAGGTTCTTCAACGATTCCATAAAGGTTCTTCAGAGAACCCATAAAGGTTCTTCAAGGAACCCCTAAAATTTCAAAGTGTTGATTACGAGAATGGGCGAAGATTTTGAAAACATTGTCACTAATGTGGTCCAAATGGGACAATAACTGACACAAATGACCAAATATTGAAACTGCACAAAATTGTCTCAAACTTGGTGCAAAACCTATTTCGAATTTGCTGGTTATGAATATGGACGAAGATTTTGAAAATATTGTCACTAAAATAGTCCAAATAGCACAAAAAGTGGCACAAATGACCAAATATTGAAATTGCACAGAATTATCTCAAAGTTGGTGCAAAACCTATTTCGAATGTGCTGATTATGACTATGGACGAAGATTTTGAAAATATTGTCACTAATGTTGTCCAAATGGCACAAAAAGTGGCACAAATGACCAAATATTGAAATTGCACAGAATTATCTCAATGTTGCTGCAAAACCTATTTCGAATGTGCTGATTATGACTACGGACGAAGATTTTGAAAATATTGTCACTAATGTTGTTCAAATGGCACAAAAAGTGGCACAAATGACCAAATATTGAAATTGCACAGAATTATCTCAATGTTGGTGCAAAACCTATTTCGAATGTGCTGATTATGACTACGGACGAAGATTTTGAAAATATTGTCACTAATGTTGTCCAAATGGCACAAAAAGTGGCACAAATGACAAACTATTGAAATTGCACAGAATTATCTCAAAGTTGGTGCAAAACCTATTTCGAATGTGCTGATTATGACTATGGACGAAGATTTTGAAAATATTGTCACTAATGTTGTCCGAATGGCACAAAAAGTGGCACAAATGACAAACTATTGAAATTGCACAGAATTATCTCAAAGTTGGTGCAAAACCTATTTCGAATGTGCTGATTATGACTATGGACGAAGATTTTGAAAATATTGTCACTAATGTTGTCCAAATGGCACAAAAAGTGGCACAAATGACAAACTATTGAAATTGCACAGAATTATCTCAAAGTTGGTGCAAAACCTATTTCGAATGTGCTGATTATGACTACGGACGAAGATTTTGAAAATATTGTCACTAAAGTTGTCCAAATGGCACAAAAAGTGGCACAAATGACCAAATATTGAAATTGCACAGAATTATCTCAATGTTGGTGCAAAACCTATTTCGAATGTGCTGATTATGACTACGGACGAAGATTTTGAAAATATTGTCACTAATGTTGTCCAAATGGCACAAAAAGTGGCACAAATGACAAACTATTGAAATTGCACAGAATTATCTCAAAGTTGGTGCAAAACCTATTTCGAATGTGCTGATTATGACTATGGACGAAGATTTTGAAAATATTGTCGCTAAAGTTGTCCAAATAGCACAAAATGTGGCACAAATGACCAAATATTGAAATTGCACAGAATTATCTCAAATTTGGTGTAAAATCTATTTCGAATGTACTGGTTATGAATATGGACAATGATTTTGAAAATGTGGTCACTAAAGTGGTCCAAATGGCACAAAAAGTGGCACAAATGACCAAATATTGAAATTGCACATAATTTTTCTCAAAATTTGTGCAAAGCCTGTTTGGAGAATGCTGATTATGAACATGGATGGGGATTTCGAAAATGTGGTCACTAAAGTGGTCCAAACGGCAAATAAACTGGCACAAATGACCTAAAGTTGAAATGGCACAGAATTATCTCTAAATTGGTGCAAAACTTATTTCGAGTGTGCTGATTATGACTATGGACGAAGGTTTTAAAAATAATGTCAATAAATTGGTCCAAATGGCACAAAAAGTGGTCCAAATGGCACAAAAAGTGGTACAAATGACCAAAAATTGAAATCACACAGAATTGTCTCAAAATTCTTATTGAACCTATTTCAAGCATGGTGATTACGAATATGAACAAAGATTTGGAAACTACCCGGTGTGTCAATAAAAACTTTTGAAAAATCCTGCTCCCTGAATATCAAAGCAATAATATTGAAAACTGTCTTATGTTATCTCCGACATGTCAAATTAGGTTTAGTAATTTACCCAGCTTTAATAGACGATTACGCTAAAGATGGCGGCGAGGAACTTTTTACCAAGATGCATTGCGTTTGAATTAGGAATCGTTAACGAATCTGTAGGGATTCGATTATAGAACGCAATGCATCTTGGTAAAAAGTTCCTCGCCGCCATCTTTAGCGTAATCGTCTATCGGCCACTCCTTCCCGTCGAAATAGGAGATTTTCTGCAGAAAGCCCCTTTCAAACATCTACAAAAACGAGTGAAAACACCAAGAAAGATTTCTCTTTGTTCTCCTTCCTTGCGATAATGACTCTTGGATGTGTTCATGTATTTTGTCCTCATGGGAGAATGGAAATTTCCTGAATAAGTTATTCACACTAGGGGGAAGAATTTTCAACCCGCCAAAAGGAAAACACGTGCAAAAGCGTGTTGAAAGTCAGCGCTGTGTGGTTAAAGCATTAGGGATTCTTGCTTGTAGTTTTAGCATGTTTTTTAATGTTTCCCAAAGGGATTCATTTTAGAAAATCGCTTACAGAATCTGAACGGAGTGACCGATTTTAGCCAAGAAAATTTCTAAAAAGAATTGAACATGTTAGCTATTCAATCAGGTATTGCAAAATATCATTTCTTATATACTCAGGGCCGGGCGCTTTTTCAAACGCGCGCCGGGCGTTTTTTCCTGACTCACCCGGAATTTTCAACGAAGTGCTGCAAATGGCAACAAAGGGGCACACCTGTTTCTATCTTTTCAAATTTGTTTCATTTTTGATTTTCGATTTTGTACTATTGTCATCTCAAACATCGTACCAATGTTTCTTAAACTTTTGGCCATCTTAGTACTTAGTTTCTTACAAACAAGTTCTTTTAAAAAAGCGTGCAGCAGTGTTAGAGACCACATTGATAATTCATGCACTCAAAATATAAGAAACCAATTAATAAACTTTTAGTATTAAATGGACAAGATTTCACTTAGAAGCTTTTAGTAATGTGTCCTGAGCCAAATTTCTTATTATAAAAAAGTCTAATATCTGCAACAATTGAAAAAGGTTATACAATATTTGCTGATTAAACAGTAAAACATTGGTTGTCAGCATTGGCAAACAAAATTTTGATTGGGGGGGGGGGGCACAGTGATCCAGGGACTTGAAGAAATCTCAAGAAATAAAGTTTGAAATCCGAATTTCTTTCATTCTCAGATTATCAAGCACTCTCTGAAGGTTTATGAACCGCAAAAAATTTTAAATTGGACTACAGATAGCTCCCAAGGGCTGTACTTGCTTGTTAAATGATACTGGATGCTCATATGGGTGGGTTTTTCCACCTTAAATTCCCTACATATGGGTCAATAGTTTACCTTAATTCTGGTAGATTGGTAACATTTTCAGAACTTTAATCACAACTGAAGAAATTTGAATACAGGTTTTTTTATTTAAGAAACTGGTTTATAAGAACTAGTACTAGCCTGCGTGCAGACTTTACTCTCCAGTGCGAAGGAGAGCCAGGCCTTGGCTCTCATTCACAATGGCAAGTAAAGTCTGCACGCAGGCTAAACTGGTACTAGGATGGCAAAAATTTTTAAGAAACTCTAGTACTATGTCTGAGAAGTACTAAGAAACTTTTAAGAGTTAAAGCATAGATATCATTACAAATACATCGTTGAACCTTTACTCTTGAGTGTTTTCAACATAATAGAACACTGTTTATTCCTATCCTATATGATGTTTTAAATGTCAAGAAACATATCAGCCCGCAGTGTTAGCGACCACGTTGATAATTCTGGATTCAAAAAATAAGAAGCCAATTAAGAAACTTTTGAGGCCCCCAAAGGGGGGGTCGCTGGAGCTCTGGAGCCCATCATTTTGAAGGCTTGGAGTCCTGGAGCCCAAAGTGGTTTTCTAGAATTTTAAGAGATGGAGCGCCTGGAGCTCTTAAAAACATGCAATGGAGCCCTGGAGCACTGCAATTTTGCCACTGGGAGCCCGGAGCCCATTAAAATAAACCCTGGAGACTTGGAGCCCGAGATCCCAGGGGGCCTCACTTTTAGTACTAAAATGGACAAAACTTCATGTAAAATTAAGAAACTTTTAGTAGCATGGCTGGACTTGCTACAAATCTATCTTTTGGTCATAGGAACGATTTCTTTCTCTCGTTTTTATGACCAAAAGATAGACTTTTAGCAAATCCATAGCATGGCCTGATCCTGGTTTCTTACATGGTTTCTTATAAAAGATGTGTATAACAGCGAAGAAAAGGAGGGGTGTACAATCCAACCCCCTCAGGTATTGACTGCTTCAAAACTCCCAGGTGAGATAGCGTTAACGGTGGCCTTTGTACTGCACATGAAAAAGAAGAAAATGATCTTAATGAAGACAAAACTGTTTCTGAAATGTCGAGCTCCTTGAAAAATTGTCTACCTTATCCATTCTTCTCAATCATTCATTTTCCTCTTTCCATTAAGCATTCCATTCATCATTCAGTTTCATCATTCTGTCTTGCAGCTTCATCCCTTCATTTCACCCTATCACTACATTCTTCAATTTCATATCATCAGTCCATCCTATCACACCTCACTGGCCACAAGTCCTACGTTTTTACCAGCTTGACCGTCGAAGCTCAGATTTCTGTTAAGAAAATTTAACAGTCTTGTCTTCATTTTAAGTTTCAAGAAGTCATTAGCCTAATCCCTAAGATTACGATTATTTCGTTCCAATTTTCAAAACACAGAACGTTTCACAGCTGTGGCTGTTATTCCAAGTTTTCTCTATTTTCATGTGAGTTTTGTGTCCCATCATTTTGCTTGCCTTGAGCTACTTTGATTTCTGTCTTTTCCAAGTCTAGATAGTCTGTCAGTTTCTTGAAAACAGCAAGATAAATTCAATATCCATGGCCATCCATAGCATCACCACAATTGCAAAACCTGACAAGAAAGTTCAGGAAAATAGGGTTCTCAGAAATAATCTTTGTTATACAGTCTTTGGAAGACTTGAAAATTCTTGGATCCAAAAGACCTAGGCCTGATCATCACCAAAACATGAATTAGATGTGGATAAAAGATATAAGAAAAGTCTCGAAAAATTCGAAGAAACTGTATCATGCTGATTTGCACAACGGTTTCTTACTCAAACATTGTTCCTTTGTAGAAAATTGTTCCTAAGGCATCAGAAGGCTTGCCCAATAACGGTCAAGTTTGACCTACTACAAAAGGCAAGCAAGTTGGGGTTCAGGTCGCAAATACTGTTTCCTAGACAAGCAGAAGGGCAAGTATAGAAGTATTTCTTGTTGCCTTTAGGCTAGGCCTACCTATTTCCTGTAGGTACCCGATGTCATAACGTTACCCAATTCGTAGGCCAGATAATCTTTTGAAAGAGGCGATATGAACGAAACCCAATGCTTCTTTGTGGAGAAAATTTCAGAAAGGTGAAATAACGAAACACAGCCAGGCTGAGTTTGCTCTCAACTCAGTGGGAGACGCATTTTGGCAAGTCCATAAACCTGCAACGCGTAGCCAACTTTCTCGGGACTTTCTCCCTAATTTCAGATAAAGTAAATGAAACAATTGTATTCCAGTAAAATGCATCATCGTACTCCTCAATCATATTTTGTCAATTAAGGTGAAATAAATTCATTAAACCTTACCTTCTTCGCGATGTTCTTTCCTTTCTTTCCTTCAAAGCTTCGCCGCAACAACGAAACTTCAAAATTCAACCGTTTTCAAGAGAAAAAGAGAACTCGAATACATTCCATTTTCGAACACTTTGCGTAAGTCACGTGATATTTGCAGTCATAAGGGTTCTTTGAAGAACCTTTTTGACTTGAAGAACCCTAAGGGTTCTTCAGAGTACCCTCGAAGAACCCTATAGGGTACTCTAGAGAACCTCAAGGTTCTTTGAAGAACCTTAGGGCATTCAAGAACCCTAGGGTTCTTTGCCAGAACCTCTGAAAACCACCTTTTTTCTGTGAGTGTAGGTCTTGGTCCTGATCTGATTTTTACGTTGCTGCATTAATATCAATTTATCTGTCAAGGGTGTCTTGTGGTGGTATTCAAATATTAAAACCAACTATTCAAACTATTTAATCGAATTTCTTGAAGTTGTTCTAAAAATAGCTTGGCGGAACTAATTCCAAATTTTATGAATCAGAAAATTCAAAACTAGAAAATAACTTAACAATTTCCTACAAAGCAGAGCCAGGTAGGGCAGTCAGCTACAATCAGATGCCGACGGAATATAATGGTGGCTATGGTTTCAAGAGATCTTGATAGCAAACAGAAAGCCATCTGTAGCCTCAACACTCGTCCGTTGGCGGATAAGAGTTAAGACGGTGCTCGTCCATGGTTGAGACTGTGCGCAGGGTACCTTCAGTGATCTGGTCTTGCAGCACACACACTCATGGGGGGGGGGAGGGGGCGTCAGTCCAAGAAATTTTCAGGTAACCCAAAAATATCAGTTCAGTTTCATTGCAACCCAAAAACATCAGCTCATTTTACGGCATTTTATACTTAGAGAGCAGTGACATCATGGAAACAAAATTGCACTGACCCTTTATTGCTATCCCTGCTATCTTTAAACTGGGGTATTTCTATATTACATTTTAAACATTTGTACTTACTTTATTACATTTCATTATACACCTGTAATTAGATTTCTTTTTCCCTAGATTTACGATTTATGTCCTTAATTTTACTTTTAATTTTAATGGTGAAATTTTACATGCATACATAAATACATGCAGAAACGTGATATACCATGAAACAATGCAGAGGTCAGAAATGCCTCTATAGAACCCAGAAATTTCAATTTATTAATACGTGATTCCAACCAAAATTATCAATTATCAATTATCAATTATCAATTATCAATATTTGGGATAACTTTCGGAAATATTATAGCAGACATATCGGACTTACCTCACCTTATGTTCATGTGCTGAGTACCCCCTCCCCCTTGGGGGAAAGAAGGTTCAATGCGGGCTCCATACCCAGTCACTAGGATGTGACCAACAGTGATAGGGGGTAATGAGGAGCTGGAGCCTCACTCCACAAGGACCCTCAACTGAAGCTAACCTCATTGAATTGAATTGTGTTGTTCTTGTCGCTTCAGGGAGGGTCTTAATTCCCAAGAGGTGACAAAATCTCAGTCAGAGAAAGGCCTTTTTGCAATTATAGCTTGAAGAAACATTCATCCAAACACTGATAGATAGTTTTATGGTATATCAGTTCTAGGAAAATGCTCTGCTTTGATGTGTTTTAGGCTCGGTAGTTTTGAGAAGAAAGCAGGTGATTTAGGCCCAAATTGGCAATGAGTGAGCTCGCAGGCTTCTGCCACGTGCAGTGATTGAAAATGGCACTTGATATACCAGGAATGAAACAATGAACTCAGAAGGCTCGATGTATCATAAACGAAAACCTTGTTTTGAATTCGGAACTTCCTTTCTTTCAAAGAGGTTTTGCCTCCAGTTGTAGACACCTCTATTGGAGGAGAAACCTCCCTGAAAAGAAATCAGTAAGGTCTGCACGCAGTGTAATGATTTGGTGTTTCCTGAGCGTAGGAGATGCCTAACTTCTCATAGGCTTTGTGGATATGGCTTCTGGCCGAAACTGCTCAAATGCGACCTGAAGTGCAATGATTTAATAAGTTCTCCCCTGCAGCGGGGCTGCAGTCCCATTGCCCCCAGCCTCCTCGTGCCTCATGCGTCAATGTTTGGTATCCTATTCCTTGTACCACTCAAATTACATCCTTCTGAGATCCAATTTCACAAGTTGCAAAACATGTCACGAGTTTGGTCAAAGGTCATAATTGCTGACCAATCTCTCACGCAAATCTTTGACACGCACATCAATTTATACCTTTTTGTTCCTGCGTTCTATGATTTGCTGATATCACTTGGTCAAAAAGGACTCATAATATTACTTGAAAAAGCGAATCGACTCTTTCAAAATAGCCAAAATTAGCATCAACTGGTCTCCGATGTCATACGATAAGGCACTACATGAGGAGAGTGGTTCCGTTTTCACCAATCAAATTACTAGATGAAGTTAGTAGCCAATCAGGAGGCGTTATTCAGATAGTTGTTGTTGTTGCATACAAAAACGCTTGACATAGCCTCTCGTTAGCTACTTCGTTTCTGCAGAGAGAGAGAGAGAGAGATAACTACATAACTGCTCGGAAGGTGTGTATTTGCGATTGGCACGTCAGGAAAACATCATTCTTTGTACGAAAAGTTTGTATTTCAATGTTCAAACGACTCTTTAATTTAAGCCAGACTTAAGAAGTGATTTTGTATAGTGTGCGAGAACTCCCGCCAATACTTCCTGCTTTCCGTGCACTGTATAAGTTCAATCGCTGACTTTCCACTCCATTCTACTGTTCGCAGGAACCACATCTCTGCAGCATTGATTGTTGTTTCCATTTCTTCAGACACAGTCCATGTCTCACTTCTATATTTCAGGACCGGCAAAGCGTAACATTCTGGTACTCTTAGTCTTGTTGATACGTTGATCTTCGGATTGCATAAATTACGGTGATCTTTGGAACCGCTTTGAGTGGGCCGAAAGTGAGCCTTTATGAGTCGCTTTTGATATCTGCAAATCAAAGGACGCAGGGACACAAGGGACGAAAAGGCACAAGTCTAGGGTGAAATTACATCCAATTTCGTTTGCACTACGAAAAAGTATTGGCTTGCAAATCTATTTTTCGTAACATAATGGAAACCAACTTTGATAAGAGGTGTTCGAATTTGTTTTTTGAAAATAAAAACAGGTAGCCAGATGAACAACGCCACGCCTATATACCCACTGCTAATTCTAATTAGGCCGAAATCAAAAATAAAGCTCATTTTTTTCTCAAATGCAAACCTTAACTTTCTCACAAAATGGTCCCACGACGGTATATAAGCGCCAACGCCCGTATTCCACCTCAGTATTTCTGAGCGCATGTTTCCATCCGCTACACATTCTTTACACAACCACGATGAACGCAGAAGAAGAAAATCGCCTTTTAGAGCCAGTTGAGGAAGAAGATGAAGACGAATCCACCACCCAGAAGCCCGACGACCTGCCCGAGCTTTGCACAAGGAAACGGAAAGAGGTAACTCGCTCGGAATTCGAGTCTCTGCAAGTCCAGGTGAGCTCCGTCACAACAGCCATCAATAACTTTGGCGACATACTTAAATCATTTATGGGTAGCGAGAAAAAACCACGCTACGATAATGAACTTTTAGCAGCTCAGTCTGCACCTTACTCCTCTCAGTCGGTTTCATCCGCAGCTCATGCTGCTACTTTTGTGGGAGACCAACCCTCTTTCGCAACAGCTCAGTCTGGTGCTGGTCTCGATAATTTGTTACCATCATTTGCGCTTCAGTCGCACCCGAACGAGCAGGCTCCAGATTTCGTGCCTTTTGCTTCTCCTGGCCACGAAAGTCTTGAGGAGGAATACGGGCGTTGGCGCTTATATACCGTCGTGGGACCATTGTTATTTGTTTCTTTAAATAGCGGTTGGATCATGGGATCGGAAGCGATCTCCTATCAGAAAGTAATAAACTGTGCAAGCACAGTGATCTCGATGCTACGAGGAGGCTCGAAGAACTCCAATCGGAGTTCGCCGAGGCTCCTCCAATTTTTATTTCTCATTAACCGAGACCGTAAGTCAAACATGTTTGGCGGGAAAATATTCGCTATTTTGTTTGCCAGAGTCGTCCGACAGACCAACAACCAATTTAAAAATAGTAACGGCGTAGCATGGTTTCGTAAGGATGTGTCAACATTCCCTTCAACAACAGGAGAGGCGAGCGCAGCAGGCATGTCACACTGAGGACGATGGTCCTACCTTTGTCCGAAAACCAGTAGTTCACGAAAATATTTTTCACCATCTTTGTCCCAAAAACTGGTCTTTTTTGATGACACATTTACGTCGATATTTTTCTTCGATTTGATGGATAATTTAATCACTGGCAATGTTTGTCTCGAAAACTGGTAGTTTCGGCCAAATACCGTTTTTTGAAATAAAGTGGTACCCGTAGCCATGAAGGTGTGCAGGCATCATTACCATCGTAATTATATCTATAGAGCAGGAGTGTCCCAAAACTGGTAGTCTTCAAGCGGCAATTCCGAGGTTAGTCCTTTAGTTCTAAAAAATTTGTTGATATTTCTCCTGGTTTGTCCAAGAACCAGTCTTTTTATCTTCATTTGGCGGACAAAGGTTGAACCGCTTATGTGGAAATTTGAAATAATGGTTTTTTGAGAGTAAATTTGGCGGACAAAGGTGGAACCAGCTTACAGGTAAGCTTTATGATTTTGACTAGGTAGGAGGTGAGAAAACTTGATTTTTTGAGAAATTAATGGACAAGGATGACTGATTTTAAGACTTGACCTTTGTCCCAAAAACTGGCTGTTTTGGGCAGGAAAGTTACACTGTGTCATAAAAGAACCGGTCATTTTTTCCAGTTCCTTCGGACAAACATGGGGTGAAATATATCATAGTACCTGCCTGCCCCTGGTTGTCCAGAGCAGAGCAGTAGCTTTGTATTGCTGCAAAACCACACAAAGTTTCCTAGATATTATAATCATAAAACATCGCCATGTTATAAAACATTGCATCTACTTCTGTGAAACTCTGGTGCCCTAATCGGCATAAATTCTTGTGATTGTGGAATACGATCTTCTGGAAAGGGCTAAAATCAGAATGCACAACATAATAGGAAGCAAAGAGTAAGTAAGGAAAAGTAAATGTAAAACTGGTTTCTGAAAATCAGTTAAGTTCCAAGTTCATACCTTTGATAAGATTTTAAATGTCTTCCATGAATTTGTCTGGAACGTGAATGAATTTTCAATTTCAAGCTGTTCCCAGTTTTGACAGAAGAAAATCTCTTGCTGACCTCCGACCTACAGTAAACATGAACAAGAAAGGAAGTATATTATAGACAAAAGAATTAGGCTGGTGGGAAACATTTGAGGAACTGATTTTTTGTTACTTCCAGGGGGTCACTCCCATGAGCACCGCAGGAGACTGTGTCGTGACAATATCGTCTCGTATTTCCTTTCAAGAATTTTAAAAACTCGTGACATGACCAAGATAAATATAATTTTCATTCCCCGAACTTTGACCATCTTGACAGATCAGCGTGGTAGGAATTCCCTGAATCAACAGGATCAGAATCCGAAAGTTTAAGAGCACCGTGCCCCCCCCCCTTAGCCTTCCCATTCTGAGCGCAGGGGCACTTTAACAGATTTTGGTTGGGACGATGCACCTAAGCTTCAAAAACATGACTGTTCCTTGTACCATTGGTAGAAAACACATACTGTACTTGACCTTAATAACAAATTTTCGAGAAAGTATACCCGACCATTACCCTGGGTAGAGTCTCGAAATAGTGCTATATTCTCACCGGTTTTCACTCTCTTCCTTTCAAATGGCTAAGATATGGAGAGTGCGAAGGAGGTTCGCTATTTGAAAGGTAGAGAATTGAAAACCGTCGCTGCGGGAGGAGTGGAGGGCAGCTCTTGCTGCATCTCGCGAGTTGCTGAAGAAGAATGACTCGGTCATGCTCATTGTTCTTATACGCTACGAATTCCCAATGGGGAAACAGATTAGTTAGAAAATGTCCCAAAGGGAATTCGGGGACCCGCGGATTTTAGCTCCTTTTCAATGTCAGAGATTTATATCCAGTGAGAATAGAAATCATTTTATTATTTGAGAGAATCTGGTACCCAGGGTAACCCGATCATATACATATCAGCCCTTCAAAAATCGCCTTTTCATTTTGTTCCTACACCAAAATCATGAGAAGTGGTGCACACCATTCCTTACATACACGAGAATCGTAAAATCAATACTTTTCCCGATGGGATATCCCCAGCGCTCAAACTGTACATGGTGCCCCCTGGCCCCTGGATGAAGGTAGAAGTTACTCTATGTCATTCAGAGTAGGGCCTAATCTGCCTTAGTACAAATCTGTTCCAGGTTCCAGCATAGAAAATTCTCAGAAGCAAGTTTCTTTTCCTTCCTGTATCAAAGTCATCAGTTCCTGGAAATACATGAACAATTGTTTCGTCGAATGGCCTGCTCCTCCAAGGATGCTTTGTTTGCACTAAAGTATTTGTGAGAGAGGGAAATGGAAGAGGAACGTTTGTCTTTTGCCAAGAAACGAAAGAAAAGTACCCCATTTTCCATTCCTCCTTCTTCGGCTTTAGTAAGGCCATCCATTTAAGAAACCATTTTGTCACAACTTAGCCTAGAATGTTTCGTAAGTAAATCTATGATTGTTTTGGGCTGAAAGTTTCTCAAGTTTCTAATTTCTTTGCTGAGAAATCCTGGAAAACTGAGTTACAGCAGAATAGGTAGGGTCATTTATAGATGTATTTGTGTTATCAATGATAATCAAGAAAACATTTACTCCGGCAAAATCTATGATATCTTAGATACACGTATTTTTTTATTATAAGAAACTAAGAATTTGGACCAGCCCTGAAAGTTTCTTAAAATTATCAGTTTCTTACGAGTTTCTTAAAGGTTTCAAAACAATCTTCATGTTCACTACCTGTGCCCTCCTGAAAATTTCAAAATAATGTTTATTGAAGCATTTCCAATGTCTAGACATCACTCAAAGTACCTTTTGGATAACATGATTCAAGGATTTCCTTTATCAAAACAAATAGTTTCTGAAGTCATATTTTCTCATTATTGGAGTGTCTTAATTTTTTGGCAATCTGAGAGTTAAGTTGCTTAAAAGCTGTTTCATATTAAAAATACGCTTACCTTGGCAGAAATTTTTTATAAACCGTGCATGAATTGGAATGCTCTTAGACCATCGACAGGGACCCAGTGTCATCAAAGTACAAGAAACCTTATTTCGGGTATGAGCCTCAAGAGTTTCTTACAAGTGTAGGGGCTTACTTTTGATAATGATGGTAATAATGATTTATGAAAACAATTGTTAAATAAACAACGTACGTTTTCATCCTCCGTAGAGAAGTATAGCTTGTCGAATCTAGGGCGCTTACAAAGTAACAGAACCGAAAAATACTTCATTTTTGTCCTTTCAATTGTTGATCTGCATGATATCCTGGCCAGGGGCGGATCCAGACCGAAGTTGAAGGGGGGGCAACTTGGAGAGGGGGCGCCAAAAACACAGTGAAGGATTAGCGCGCCGAAGGCGCGCGAAAATTTTTGGGGCTTTATTCGAGAACTTCACTATAAATTCATACGGGGGTGTGCGCCGCAAGGATTTCTGTTACGACCCAATCCCAGAAATTTGGTCCGATATTGATACCCAATCCCAGAAAATATGTCAGATATTGATACCCAATCGAAGAAGTAACAAAAGCAATTCGACGTCAAAAGGATAAGGGATAGAGGGCTGGGAACGGTTATTTTAGTTCCAAGTGGCCATTGGAACGAGGTTCTGATCTGAGGACGTTTTTCAACACAAAAATACTTGAAATCAGTTCACCTGAAACTGACCACGTGTTGCTCAAAAATTTATCCAGTTGTACTTTCATTCAACACCCATTACAGAATTTTGAGTAACCCCCAATCCCAGAAAATTCCGAGTGAAAGTATACCCCAATCACAGAAATTTTCCAGTAAAAAGATACCCCAATCCCAGAATTTTCAGGCCAAAAACTACCCAAAACTGGCGCACATCCCCGTCTTACCCAAAGTGAAGTACCCCCCCCCCCCCGGGATTCGAGAAAATTCTCTGGTTTTTCTGCTGAATAACGACTTTGTTTATATGTTTGGCCGCATTCAGAACGAATCACTGAAAAAAGACTGCATTTGGGTCAGGATAAGGGGCGCTTTTCTTGCCAAAAAGGGGGCGCCAAAGCTGAATTTTCATCGTGAAGGGGGGGCAGTTGCCCCCACCTGCCCCCCCTAAATCCGCCACTGATCCTGGCTCAGATAATCTGCGAGTCGAGTTTCTTGTCAGCAGTTTCTGTTAGAAAGAAAAGAATACTTTGTTATCTAAATTTATAGCCTGATGCTATTCACTACTATAGTTGCTTGATTCTGCCGAAGCTATTATTGGGAAATGCAGAAAGCAAGGTATCGTGTGGTCCTCTGTTCATGTTCAATTATACCTACCGCCTGCTTTGTGTGCTTTGTGTGGGCCTGGTCGTCGATACGATTTGTGTGGGCCTCTGTCAATAAATGTGTTACTGCTGTTTGTGCTTTCATAGTGTCTTTCCTCCCTTATAGTTTCTGTTGCTTGCTGCCAGTACATAGCTGTGGCTATTGTAGCTGTTACTTTTTGGCCTATGTTTAAAACGCTTTTCGCGCTTTGAATGTTATGACCTGGAAACTAGCTCCCTGGCCTCGAGGACGACGCAGACCATCTGTCATTCTGTTGACTTTTAAACTTGATATGTGTAGCCTGAGTCCCTTATTTCCTTGTGCTCTTGGACTTGAATCATTAACACAAGAACTTGTGGCGGGAAATCAGCATGCAAGATAACTCTTGCTGTATTTTGTTGAATAAAGTTGTGTCATAAGTGAACTGTGTAGGACAATGATATTGACTGTGAAGGAGCGTGGAAGTAATGGTTCAGTGAACATTGTTACGAATTAGAAAGTTGTGATTATTGATTTTGTTGCAGTAGAGCCAGAGTTTTAGAAATACAGTGGAACCTCCATATAGCGGACATCTTTGGGACCAATTTTGATGTCCGTTGTAGAGAGGTGTCCGCTGTATGGAGGTGTCGTCCTTTGTTTTACTGTATTTTGGGACGAAAATATTTGTCCGTTGTTCGGAGGTGTCCGTTGTGCAAAGGTGTCCGTTAATGGAGGTTCCACTGTAGAATTGAAGATGTAGAAAGCCGAAGAAATCTGTGTGTTTGTTTTGGGAACAGCTCGTGATTGTTGGATAAAACTTCGTGACAAATGCAAGTTTAGGACTCAGGCTAGTCTACCATTTCTATGCTATCTTCTCCGACGTCCTTCGCATTATCTTTTGCATTTACCACTTCACCGCATGCTGACATCATCCAGCAAAAACCCGCATATAAGAAACTTCTAAGAAACTGCAGACTGACTCTAATATGCTTCATTAAATTCTTGTACCAAAGTAAGAAATATAAGAAACTGATGAGCCTGAATTTTTCCAATTTCTGATAAGTTCTGTTTTCATTGTTTTGTTTTTGTAATTTATGATACAGAGAATGTAGTTAAAAAGTAACTTTCAACAGGCTAAAAGATTTATTATCAATCATGGGAGTTTTTTCCTTTCCGTGTTGGTCCTGCAAAATTAGCACCGTTTCTAATGAGAAAGCCATTAGCCCATTTTCAAAATCTATTCCTATTCCAGAAACTCTACATCCTAATCTGAAAAACTTTATATAGAGAGGTTGGACGACAAAAAATATTAAGATTTAAAAGGGGCAGGATTGTTCTCCACACGTGGCCATTGTGTTCTGTACAGATTTTGGTGGATGGGGTGAATCCACGATAAAGTTACTTCTAAACATCCACCAATACCGTAAAAGCTCTATTAAGCCCCCCCTCTCTATTAAGCCCCCTCTCTAATAAGCCCCTCCTCTCTGAGTCAAAATTTGAAATAAGCCCCCCTCTCTATTAAGCCCCCCCCCCCACTTATACAAAATTCTAGAATTTACAAATTTTTCCGTTTATTTAGCTATACAACCTTACATGTTAATTTTGGTATGATATGGGATAAAAACTGAGTCGAATCTGTGTATTTGAGTCGGAAAATTGTGTGTTGAATCCGCAAAATATGGAATAAAGGAACTGAAAAGCTACCAAATATATCCTTTTCGCTTGATTTTGTGAATAAGCCCCCCTCTCTAATAAGCCCCCCTCTCTATTAAGCCCCCCCTCTGGAAGGTCCAAAATTAAATAAGCCCCCCGGGGGCTTAATAGAGCTTTTACGGTATCTCTGCAATTGTACAACATATGAGTGTTCCGTTTGTTTCTCTTCAAAGTGCAAGAGTCCATCTTTACAGTAGCACTTTCATTTTGAGAAATTAGTGGAAAATAACTGCTGTGAGATGGCCTATCCTTCAAAAATACTGTAAAACCGTTGTTTTGAAAGAAGTTTGTTCACATTACGTGACCCTTCCCCTTTAACACGCTGAGGCCTTCTGGACTCGTGTGCTCATCAGAGTGTGATTTGGTTTTGTGATTTCCGACAAATCGAAAAGGCACACTATACACTCTGGGTGAGGACACGAGCCCGAGATAAAAATATGGTAAAGTCGCAGGCCCAGGGGGGCACTCAGCAGATACGCATACGGGGGGTCAGTCCAAGAAATTTTCAGGCAACCCAAAAATACCATTTCAGCTTCACTGCAACCCAAAAATATCACCTCATTTTATTTTATACATAAAAACCAGTAAATGAACATGAAATGTCTCAAAACAATGCAAATAGAAAAGAGCATTACCTCTAATGAACCCAGAAATATCAGTTCAACGATGTTTGGTATCAAAAAATATCATGAACATAGTTTTAGTTTTCTTTGGACCCAAAAATATCACTTTTCACAATATTCTGACCCAAAAATATCGGACTTACCTCCCCGTATGTGTATGTGCTGAGTGCCCCCCCCCCTGGGGTCGTAGGCATCGTAGAGCAATGTCGAAACAAAATATTTTACATTCGCATACATTTTACTTTGCTGTTCAATGTGATGTCTGTCGCAAAGAAGATACAAGTGACATTTACGAAAATGCAAAATCAACCACAAAGACCTTTATTTTTTCACGGATATCGTGCACAGTCCCTGTCCCTGGGAGGGGGGCACTTGTATATTTTTTCATATGGGGACGTGTTGCTGGACAGCGAGGGGCATTTCACTCTTCAAAAAAGCGTACGAGATTTTTTTGGATTTAAAATCCGCCTGATTTTGCCTCGGATTTTCGGATTCTTTGCCAAAAATTCTTCGGATTTGCGGATTTTTTGGATTTTTGCTATTTTCATCAAAACATGGAACACAATGCCTTTCAAAAAGTTTCTTTACAGTCTTAAGGCAAATCTTTTTATTATTCTACAATGGGGTGCGTTCTTCTTCCCCTCCCAAACTATTTCCACAAGTATGACAATGAACTGTGCACTGTGTCATAGTTGAACAAAGAAAATCCAAAAATAGCATCAGTTGATTTTTAGTCACATGACTCATTGCTAGGGAACCAAGAAAATCTAAATTCTGACGAAATCGAGCAATTTGGAAGGAAATAGCTTTTACTAAATGACGTTATAAAGTCGGCAAAACAACTATCTAAATGTCCTCTTGATAGCCATCTTTACTGTTTCTTTAGTTTCATACGAATACTTTTGGTTTCTTATTAACTAAATATTTGATTAAGGGCAATAAATTCAGTGGAAAGCTGGCTTTCTCTCGATAGTTAATGATTTCCCATGCAAAAATTACTAAAGGTTAATGACTTCATTGAATTACAAATTGTGAATGTTAGCAAACAGAAGTACATTGGATATCAAATGAAAATACTCATTGAGATGAATCAAATGGTTTATACGTGTGTATTGGTGAGATTGCAGCACAGAGAAATAAATCAGAGCCGTTTCAACAATTTTCTTGGTGATCACTCTCCGAATATGGGCACACCTAGTGGCCACATATCGTTAAACAATAGACACTGAAATTTTCACTGGCATTTTCATGTTCTGATTGCTAATCAAAGCCTTGTTAATGTGCTTTGTCAGCTTTTGTCTTTTGTGTCCATGAATTTGCAATAGATGATTGCGCTGAAGATGGCGTCAAGGAATTTTTAACCAAGATCCTTTGCGATACTGAAGAAATCAGCCAATCAAACAACCTCGTTCCCAGGGTGTTCTTACGTCATACGCTAATCACGAAGCCGAATGAACACCCTGGTACACTTCGATCAAATGCGCCCAGAATCTGGGTGCATTAGCAGCCATTATGGATTTCACGGTTCCTAGGCAACACGAATCAACGGAAAATGGCCGTTGCTTTAGCACTAAATTCTGCAAAAGATTAATTGAGAAACAAAAACATACACTCGGAGGACCTTATTTCAACCTTTTTGAAGGTATCTAAGCAACAATTTGGGGTTGGTAAGTATGTTTAATGCCAAAATAAGCTCGGTTTGTTTGGAGCGAAAATGGGCCTAAATTGCAAATTCGAGAAACTTTCACCGCAGCTTCGAAAATGAAATGGCTTGTTATTCTTCGAATTTTGGAAATAAATTGCAAATGATGGTCGGAATAGGTAAAGAACATCATTTTACCTTGAATTTTGACATGCCGCGGCTGTTTGCCACGCGCGAAACGAAGTTACGGTGCAAAATTGCGAACAGCCAATCAGATTGCCGAACAGACTCTTGTATCCCAGAGTAGAGGTAGAGCAACGAACTCACTCTGGGGACGAGATTGCCAATCAAATCAATCGAAATTCGATGTGACGCAAAGCATTATGGTAAAAATTCCTGCCAACTATCTTTATCGCGATCGTCTATTTGATGACAGGCTAACAATGTTTTCATGGAGGTTGCCATAGTGACACTCATCAAAACGAGGCAGAAGTCGCAGTTCTCATAATCTAACTTCTATGACCTTCGTCCGCGCAAGATCTGATAAACAATTGCTGATTTTGGAAAGGATTTTCATGAAGGTTTTGCGTACTTCGGGAATCATCGAAGGGAGTAAAGGAGATTTAATTCCGTTCATTTCATATTTTTAGTGGATTTTTGGATTTTCGGATTTGGAAATTTTTGACTGGATTTTTGGATTTCTTGCCAGATTGGCCGGATTTTCTTGGATTTTGGACAGAGTGTACGAAGATTTTTTGAGTGAAATGCCCCTCGCTGGACAGTGTGTCATTTTCCGGATTCTTTCTCCGAGACAGGGTATCATTTTTCCATAATCAGCTCCATGACAGGGCCAACAACTATCCAGGGCAGCCCGCAAGGGCCCACAATTTTCTTTGCAGAAATTATTGGGTTTGAAATTTTTACTCCGGGACTGGGGATCATTTTTGGGAATTCGACTCCGGCCCGACGGGATAGGGTGCCTTTTTCAGATTTTCCGGAAGACCAAGAACCCCGGGGCACTTGTTGAGTGATGGTCCTTTCTTCATTGCGACTTTGTAAGCAAAATTTTAGCGGTATTTTCAGAACATGATGCTATCATCAAAGAGTGGGAAGTGAAAATGGCAAAACCTGCAAATTCTCGTGCATAAACGAGACCGACCTTCAAACAACCAATGCGTGACACATCACGGACAAAGAAGTGTTAGCCGCGAATAATGTTTTTGAACTCGTTGATATGGAAACTGTGAAATATTGTTTTTAACACAAAGGATGCTTTGTCATCTGTTAATTTTATGGCTAGTAACAAAAGCATATTTCAATGGCACCCGTTCGTGTGGGAATTCAAAACAAATCATGTCGGAAGGGTCGGAAGAAGAGGGAGGAGAAGGCCAAGGAGTTTGTTTATAAGATTCTCATGAGATTTGAGAGCAGTTCGAAATTCTGCAAGCAGTTGAAGTGCGTCGATTCTCTGAAAGTAAGTACTTTGATTTGTCTTTTGTCAATTCGTCTTCATTTTGCTGCATGATCTTGCAATTCAAACCGGCTAGGCCCGTTGTTTGTATAGGCCCGTTGATTTCTTCTGCATGCATGCTAATATTGCAGATAAGCAACATATCTCAGTCAGATCGAGGGGCATTTCACTCCAAAAAATCTCGTACACCTTTGGCAAAAATCCTTTTGTTTTCAAGAAAAATCCATCAAAAATCCGTATGAATCCTTTCGTTCTGAAAAAATCTCGTACGCTTTTCCAATAAGTGAATTACCCCTCGAGTCAGATCTTGGGGCGAATTGTGTGTTCAGAAAGACATCTCAGGACATCCTAGCCTGCGTGCAGACTTTACTATTGTGGAGGAGTTTAAAGGCGAACGGAAAACCTTTTCGTCCTCAACTCTTCCATAATAGTAAAGTCTGCACGCAGGCTACAGTCATCCCAGCTGAACTGTTGTTACACTGTACGGACTGTGACCTGACCTATGACGCTACTTTGGCCTTCAAAGTAGGTCAGTTTGCACAGCTGAAACCCTGAAACCAACAAAGCAGGCCCCGCTGCCTGAAATGGTAATGGTTGGCGTTTGTATGCAGCCAACTTGACAACTTCCCAACGATCTCAAAAGGAATATACTGGAGATGGCTCTCCAGTCTCCACTACACATCAACCAACCTAAACTGGCCGATTTGTTTGAGATCCCCTTGAGATCACTGTAATTGAACCTAATTGAATTGAACCACTGAATCAACAGTGCGAAATGTCCATTTGCTGATGACAGAAAATGTAAGCTAAAAGGACCCCACTGGGAAAGAGACACTTCAGCTTCAACTGGTGTGGTGTCAGACACAGAATATTTTTGAAAAGCCCAAAAAACATACTAAACTCAAGGGGCATAATCACTCCTGAAAATGGCGTACGAGATTTAATAATCACAAGTGATTATTTTGTGATTAATTTGATTTCTTGGTGATTTAAGTGATTCATTTGTGATTATTCCAGAGTAAATCACAGATTCCAAAATGTTCTGAAATAAGCTCTTGTACCATAATAATTGTACGAATAGGGCAAGACAGAGCAAGATTGACAAACCAAATGATGAAATATGATGGTAAGCTGTTTGATAGATCAAGTCATAGACGATACCAAAGTTGTTTCTAAACACAAGAACGACGCTTTACTTTTTGCTCCATCTCAGGGAACTAAGAATGTTGCGCTGTTGTACTGTTCATGTTTTCGAGCTTGTGTTCGCATATCTGGCAATTTGTTCACACAAACTTGGGAAAAGGGTGACAGGGACAATCTAATCCTTTCATTTCTTATAAAGAAACAAATAAACATGGTTAAATTTGTGATTAAGTGTGATTATTTCTGACAGCGTACGAGATTTTAAGCAGTGATTTGCCCTCGACTAAACAATCGACATTTTAGACCCCAAAAATGTACTCTTGGCTTCATGGTGAGTAACAACTTCAGGTTTTATAGCTTTTTAGCAGCTGCACTGCAATATTTTGGTGAAAGACTCAACTTAGAACAGATGCTGTCAAATTCTTTTATCAGCAACCCCCAAAATATACTGATTCTTCACCAAACAGAGTACCCAATGGTATACTAGACACCATTTCCCAAACTCAAAAAATGTTTGACCCCCCCCCCAATTACCTCCTTATAGGGAGTCCCCCTGGGCTCATGACACCTCCTGAAACGACCTGATTATATCCTCGTTGCTAGGATATGATCAGTCTATTTTTGCAAGTGACAATTGCATTGAATTTGAATTTCAGTTGCAAGTAAATTGTGGAACAGAATCAAATAAGGGAATTTTTGTTACCATAGCGACGTATCACCTGCATTTTTCTAATCTCTGAATCTTGGAGATAAATGACTTGACTTCTGCTGGTTATTTCCATCCCCCTTCCCCCAAGGGCATTTGACCATGTATCTACCCTATTAAGAGATCACGACCCTGTTAACTAAGAAAACTTTCTTAGTTAATAGGGTCATGATCTCTTAATAGGGTAGATACATGGTCAAATGCTGTTCTCCGCCTTTGTTGTCATCTGAGGAACTGGCTCAGTGTTCCACTTTGGCACATCCTCATTGAAGTATCCCTCAAGGATAGACTCGAAGTTGAGGGGTGGTATAGGGAGTCTGGTGAATTCAAAGCTAGGACCCATATCCAGGGTAACATTTTGAAAATAAGTCCCCATAACCAGTGCAAAATTTTGAAATATGACCCCATGAACAGGGCAAAATTTTCCGCAAGTATCTTGAAAAGACTATGCTTCGCATTATTTGTGGAGCTAAATTCCCTTTTTTACGAAAATTTTGTCACAATAGTAGTAAATAGCTATAAATTGCTAAGATTTACCCATAACTGAGGCAAATGTCTGCAAAGCAGATCCATAACCAGGGCCAAATTCACAAAATATGACCCATAACATGGGAATAATATTGCAGATTGACCCATAACCCAGGCAGGCACATGTATATCAAGCCCCCTATAGGAGTTACCCTCCCCCTCTCGCTCGAAGTACACACTTATGGGAAATTTCCTTCGGTCTGCTTGTCAATGTCTTGTGAATGTACATGTTCTTTTGCAGGTTTCAGGAACAGCTTTCAAAGATCACTATGGGGGATAGTATCATCGGAATAGAGAACCATGGTGGTGAGTTCAAAGTTGAAATTAGAAGCAGCACTAATATCAAGGAGCCTGGGGATGACAATGAAAACGAGAATCATGCAGCCGTCATTGATCACGCGAATCATGACACGACTGAGAAAGTAAAGGCCACTGATCTTCCACAGGACTGGAAACCATATGAATCATCAAGTAAAGAAATGCCAGTGACATTCTTTGTACCTCCTATTTACTACAAGATCCGATGGGCATGGGTGCAAATCTTCATGAGAAGAGTCATCTTCGACATAAGCATTGGTGAAATCATTATTTTCATTCTAGCACTGGGGGTAGCGGCTGGCCCTGCTGGTGGCACATGCTGTAATGCTGAGTCAACTGGGGGTGCAGCTACCATCCCTCTTCTCTTGACCTTCGCACTTGCAAGTCGTAATTCTTTTTTTACTTTTCTTTTCGGTGTGCCATTTGAACGTGCACTTAAGTGGCACAAGTGGATGGCTCTGTTTAGTGTTGCAAGTGGTGTTTACCATGGAATAATCTCGAAGAAGGCTGATGGATCAGGGATTGTTCTAACAGCTTTGATGGGAGCTTTGTTGATATTCTCTTTTTTTCCACTTAGACGCTGGATCTTCGAGATATTCTTGAAGCTGCATTGGGTTCTGTTTATTGGCGTTGTTGTTTCCGCATTGATCCATGAGGCTGGGATAATTATGATTGGTGTGGGCATTTGGGCCTTTGATGTCTTATGTCGATGCCTTGTTCTGTGGCTGAATCGGAGGAATTCTGCCACTGTTATGTTGACACGCCTTCCAGCTGATGTGATCAGAGTGTCGTTCAAGAAGAACAACTTCAGGTACATGGCAGGGCAATATGTGTTCATTTGCATACCAAAGGTGTCTTATTTTGAGTGGCATCCATTCAGCCTGTCATCATCACCTCACAACGACGAGGTATACATTCATGTGCGTGTTCTTGGCAACTGGACAAAGCAACTGTATGAGAAGGCAGACTCCACTGAGGCGGTTGCGTTTATCGATGGTCCTTATGGTCAGCCGTCAGTTGATATTGACAGTGACCGTTACAAGATACTCATTTTCATCTCAGGCGGCATTGGAATAACGCCAATGCAATCTATATGTAATGATTTAATTCATCAGTATCATCGTGGCAGACCATTGCTTAAGATCTATTTTATATGGTCAGTACGTGATGCATTCATGGTAACATCTGTCCTCGACTATGATACACAGTACTTTGGTGAGAAGCTTCCCCAACGCTTACCCCACTCATTCTCTCCTGATCTTCTCACAGAAAATCTTGGAGAAAGCGTTCTTGATGCCCAGTTTTATCTTACACGTGCACGTGAGCCGAAGGATTATGCTTCAGCAAATATCCATCCCGAGCTGCAGTCATGCCTCAGATTTGGAAGGCCTAAGTTGCCAGAGATCTTCGATTCCGTACATAAGTTTGCAGTTGCTTCGAAAGAAAATAAAGTTGCCGTATTGTCGTGTGGACCAAGTCGACTGGTTGGCGATGCTTTGAAATACTCATCACAGTACTCAAAAGAAGGCGTATACTTTGACTTTCATAGTGAGCTGTTTGAGTTCTGAGGTACCGTATTCTTTACTGAGAATCTGTTTGCACTTAGCCTACGAAAAAACCAGATTTTCCAAAATCTACTAACCACTGGCCATTTCTTCGTATGTTGACAAAAATCTACTTGGTTGGCAAATGAACAGAGCGAAGACTTGGATTTTGCTATACTTTTCAACCTTGACGGCTGCGTAGGCCAAGATTTGCCTTTTTGAGGCTTGAATTCAACCCCTGTCTGCAAGGTTAAATTTCCAGAATGTTTCACAAAAATAATACGGTTTTCTTCATCTTTCCAAAGAGACATCGGCTTTTACTATTAAGTAAACAGTGCCGAAAAGGCACTGAAAAACAGTTTACTCCACATAGTTTTGGTCGTTCTTTAGTGTTCCAGGGCATCCCAGAAATTATCCAATGTTTGAGAAGTCATCATATTTCCATTAAAAGGCCAATATAAGCGAGAAGATTAAAGAGCAAGCTTTTTGCAGATGTTGTTTATGTAAAATGAGCAAGTTTGGCATATTTATTTTTCGTACGTTTAAAATGAGAAAGTTTGGCTCCTTTTTAACGCTGTGTTGCTTTTAAGAGGTTTCCCTTAGCACCTCTGGATTCACTCGTCAAGTTTTCATTTTTCGCGCCATCACGGCATTTTTAAGCATTTTTACGATCCATGTTGCACAAACTCAGTGGCGGCGCCAGCTCATGAAAAATCCGAGAGAAATGGGGGGGGGGGGATTTTCACGTAATTTTTCAATCTAAAGGTACCCAACTAATTTTATGCCATTTTTCTTTGACAATCTTTGCCGACTTTTGGGATTGGGGAGACAAATCCCCCCAGTCCCCCCGTGGCGCTGCCACTGCACAAACTTCAGAGTGCTGTAGTCTGAAAGGTGTCTTTATGTGAATAATTGCCAAATATACTTGCCTTTTGAATCAAAATTGATGCCAATGACTTGTGATTTTCGGTTTGTGATTAACTTGGGATTACGTGAGAAAGAAAGAAACTTTCACAACGTCCAAAAATCAAACAAACCACATAGCACGGAGTCTTTAATTCGTGAGCCGATGCTACCAAAATATACGCTAAAGATACGCTTGAAGATACGCTAAAGATGACGGTGAGGTACTTCTTACCATTTCAATTCAATTCAATTCAAAATACACAATACAACGTACCGTATAACTTATACGACTCAGAGAAAGCAAAGCTTATCTAGTCTGAGCCGCTTTGAGAACAGAAGATGCATTACCAAGATGCATTGCATTCGGTCATAGAAAGAAATGCATCTCGATAAAAAGTACATGCTGCCATCTTTGACGTAACCGTATATCACGAAACCTTTGCACATAGCCTAATAATGCTTCGCATCAGTTATTGGGAAAGGTGGCTCTTTGAAGCAAACATGGAGAATGTACCAATGACTTCAAATTACTATTTCGTTGATTTCTCCTTTTTTGTCATAGCTACAATAATCGAAAGTTGACGATTTTTGAATGTGGATTCCTTTTTTGACATCCAATATAATCCGGTAAAAAGCTTTTGGTGCCCACCATTAAGGCTGGACGACAACCCTAAAGATTCATACACAATCGCTACAAAAAGCAGCACTATAAATTTCTTCCTGACCTGACAGTTATGTTAACTCCCTCCCCCCCCTCCCCACCCAACGGGAGCTTCTACTTCTTCATTGCATAAAGCAGCGAAATCTGATTATGCTGCCATTGAACCTGGAAATTCTTCATTTGTGCCAATGGCCAAAAACTGACTGCTGGCCGTTGTATCGTCTCAAAAGAGCTTGAATTTATGACTTTTTTTATCTGATTTTGCTGCGAGAGATGCCAGGGTTTCTTGTATCGCAGTTAGCATAAACATTTCTGGTTGGAACACATATATGTTATTCACGCTTATTATATGGGTTTTAAACGTATTTCGTATTATGCATATTCATTTTTAATTGATTGTTATTTTGACGAAGATATTTGTAATATATAATCAATTTGAGATAAAAGGGGACTGACGGACACATTTGAAAACTTTGAAGATTGAATGTTTATGCACTCATATACTCGTATAAATAAAGGGGAAGTATGTTAATTGACAAAGAAGCATATGGTCACAATTGAAAAGAGGTGCATATCTTGTTTTCATTAAGCTATATCACAGGTGGCGGCGAATGGTTCAGTAATACATACAAATGTACTAAGATTTAATCATACCTGCCAGTTAACTGTGTTAAATTTCTCTGGAATCCTCTATTGATTACACAGACTCCTATCTCCACATCTCTGTGTTTCGTTAGGCCCTAATTGTGTCGTGTTGTTGCAGTTGCATTGAATGCCACTGTGTATTCAATACAATTGCAACAACACATGTGGCCTTACGAAAAAACAGAGATAAGGAAATGGGTGTTTATGTTATTGGTAGAGGATTCAAAAGAAATTTAACACAGTTAACTGGCAGGTATAATTAAATCTTAGTACATTTGTATGTATTACTGAACCATTCTCCGTCACCTGTGGCTCTATCGTTCCTCATTCCATCCCCCACTCTGCCTCGTTCCAATTTTTGCTCCTTCGCATTCCCTTCAGAGCCAGGAACCGTGGGTAGCAGGAAAGATTATCAGGTGACGTTGTAAACTGGAAGTTTGGTTCTAAAAGAGTTCTCTGCACAAAAATACATATAGATGTTCAGTGAGCATGCCTCTTTGATCTTGATATGTATTTTAATATTTATGATACTATGGAATGTTTTATACCCAGGGTACCAGACTCTCTCTAACAGAGTCTGGTACCCAGGGTAATTGTTTCATATCTCAGGGTATTTTTTAACGTACTTCCTGGTGGGGCATTTGACCCAGCGGACCTTTTACTTGTCCCAACCAGCAGTTATGGGAAAATTAGCACTTGTACCCCAGTGGCCTATTTCAAAATAGCTCCAATAAATTCTCGGAAAATCACTGGTCACTATTGCAAAAAGAAGCTTTTTGTTGAAAACTACAATCATGATTTTTGTGCCCAAAGGACAAAGTTATAGTTGAATTGGATTGTATGAGAACAATGCAAAATGTTGCTGTAAACCCTATGATTGTACGGTTTGTACTCTGTACACTTGATTCGAGATTGAACAGTACGACTTGATCTTATTCACGATGATTGGATTAATAAATTGATCTGTTAAATACAGGGTGCCCCAAATAAGAGGGAGGCTTTGGGTTTTCAGGGGTTGCGGGTTTGGCCAATTTTAGCTCTTGGGTTTCGGGATTTTCATTTAAGTGGAACGGGTTTTGGGGTTTTGAGATGTGTCGCGGGTTGCGGGTATGACCATTTTTTGACTTGTACTCGTGTATCGGGTATATTACTCAAAACTCCTTTTTTGTCGGGTTTTCGAAGTCATACAGTCTATGTAGTTAACTGAGATTGAAAAACCAGCTTTCGAATGCTTAAGATAAGGCACAGGGAGTCAGTGAAAATGAATATGCTGGAGATAATCGAAGATTACTGACGAAAATTGAAGAGTTTCGTTCAGATGTGGATTCTCGGGTTTTGGCTTCTTTTCCTTGCGAGATTTCGGGTTTTTGCTAATTTTGGTACGGGTTTGCGGGTTCTAGTACTCCCCAAAGCCCCCTTCAAAAATTGTGCCCCGTTTGTGTGGCTACTGTGGAGGAGCTGTAGATTCCATCATCTCGGTTTTTGCACAGTTGCATAGGCCAGGCTTCAACTAAGAATTAGAGACCAAGTATGAGTCAATGTGACAAGTGTTTGTTGACTTATGGCAGAGAAAAGGCAAAATAAATGGTTGCTTTGAAAATAGCACTTCTGTTGTTCTCCAGCAAAGTCAAACTGAAGTAAGTTTTCAAAGAAAGGGTTCTAGCGTCGTATTACAATTTTTGCTAAATCGTTTAAAGGGCTAGCAGTGTCCACTATTCAGAAGAGAGCACTTTCTACCTTTTAAGACATGTATTGAAAATTTTAATACCATGCCAGAACTCTTTCTTTGAAAACTTACTTTTCTTTGACATTGCTGGAGAACACTAGAAATGCTGTTTTTGAAGCAATCACTATTTTTTGCCTTTTCTCTCCCATAAATCAGCCAAGTATGTGTCAGATCGACTCGACAGGGTCGCAAACTCTAAGTTGAAGCCTGACCTATGCAACTGTACAAAAACGGAGATAACTAAATCTACAGCTCCTTCACAGTAGCCAAACCAACGGGGCACAATTAATTGGGACACCCTGTAGATACCACAGTAGATGAACGCTTCAACTTCCATGAACGCTTGAATACACTAATTGACTGCTAGAGCTCTCTCTCTCTCCAAAAAATCCTTGAACACATTCAAACCAGAGACATGAACATTTGGTCATAAATCACATGAAAACATCATCCAATGAAATGAATGAGTACAGGACGATACATAAATCATAGAAACCTAGATTTGAACAAACAAATACATCCCGCCACTCCAAAACGAGGCAAACTCACCATTTTGTAAGGCATCCCCAAAAGTCAGCGCATGCTCAGACGAATGTCGCCTATGCTACAAACACAACGTATAAACTCAAACCCGAAAAAATTGGGGCCCTTTGACCGTTTTTCCCACAAGTGGAGGATCCTTAAAGAATACCCTGTTGCCTGTTGCATCTAATTATTTAACTCAATAATTCGAAAAAAACTTCGTAAGGGAGCTGTCATAAAGTATGGAACAGAGGGGGGCGGAAGGGATTTGACAGGGTCACCAAAATTATTGGATGGAAAATGTTGGGCTAACAAACTACTGCAAGTGATAAACATGGGCCATGAAGCTGTACTTCTTCGGATTTGTTTTCAATATTTTACAAATGTTTTAAACATTGTCAGCGTCACTTTTTCTGTTCTCTTGATCATTGATGTTGTTCTCTATCTCAGTGTCTGATACAGTGGTATCTGCAGGTACCTCCCTGCCTTCTTAAAACGTTATACTGGATCCCACAAATACAGTATTGGCAGAGTTCATTTTGAAGCCCTGGTGGGGTCATCAAATCATTTTGCAGATGTTTAAGGGGCTAGGAAAACAGTTTCTGTTTCTTCCATCGGGCTATATGATTTTACAACAAATTTTGAAATCCCTTCCGCCCCCTTCTGTTTCATTCTTTATGACAGCTCCCTAAATATATTCAATTATCACATATCGTTTATTGGTATTCTTAATCAAAATGTTTCAGTTTTAAAGTTGTGTTTTCAGTTTTAAAGTTGTAAAAAAGTGGCTGGATTGACAGAACGCTGCAACTAAAACAGAACTTGGCCTGAAATCAGGCTCAAAATGAAAATGGAAAGACTTTGACTTTAAAAGGCCTGTTCAAAGGCTAAACAAAACTCTTCTACCATTGGCATTTAACTACTGCAGTGTAGTTTCCATTCATTTCAACTTTGATTTTAGACAACCTCATCCCCGGGGCCTTTTGTCATGATAACAAGCAATAGGACACCCCCCCAGTAACGACCCCGCTGAAACATTCCCCCGCCAAGGTTGAGAGAGCTCCTCCGTTTAAGAAATTCCCTGCATACAAATTCCCTTATGAATTTTTTTTTTTTTTTGTTATTTTGTTAGTTTGTATTTCTTATTGTAACTTGTTGCTTTGTAGTATGTTGTAATTATTTTAATGGCATTTGTATGTAGTGGAATTTTAAAATGAAATGAACTGAACTGAACTGAAGGATGACCCGCCAAGAAAACTCGCTTCCCCGCTAAGTTTTGAGTTTAAAGAGTTTCCCCGCCATGTTTTTGTTGTTTCCCTGCTGAAATTTTTACTTCCCCGTCAAAGTTATGCAAGTTCCATCATAGATAATAGCCTAAAAGTTCATTTCCCCGTCATGATATTTCTAATCCCCGCTGAAAATGTGTGTTTTCGTAATTTCCCCGCTGTATTTTCAAGGTCCGGCGGGGTCGTTACTGGGGGGTGTAATAGGGAGGAAGTTGGATTTTAGACAGTCTGAAATTTCAGCATGCCCGCAAAGGACCTTGGGTGACACTGGCACTTTAAGGTGTCTTAATGAATATATCAGCAAAGTATGAGCGATAGGTGGAAGGAAATCATGCATCTTAAGTTATAAGAAAAATCGTGAAATTAAATTGAAGTGCTAGTAGACCATAGAAAGATGTGGTAGACTTACAACGATGAGTCGCCGTTGTATCCCTGCGGTAAACCTTGCTCAACAGAGACGTACAATGAAGCATTGAAAAAGCTCACCCTACTTTTTGCCTTCATCAATCAAATGGAATCACGAATACCGTGGGAATGTAGTCCCAAAAATTAAGGTGCACCAGGCCCTTCAACCAAATCGAAATTCTATCACATTTGCCGTGACCTACCCTGGGTACCAGACTAGTCTGGTACCCAGGGTAGCCGTGACCATAATAATTCACAAATCTCGCAATCTGATTGGTACTCCAGGAAGCTCAGAGTTTGGGTCTAAATATGAGCCTAAATAGGGTCAGGCTCAACCTCGTTCCCAGGGCCGCCATTGTCTTCCTTAGGTCATCGATGTCAGTACTGACGTAGGAAGCTGGCCCTTGGAACCAGGTTGGGTCAGGCTCTTCACAGTAATGTCTTTTAGTCTTTGTTGACCGAAGCACCATCATCAAGTCATAGTAGCACAGGAAACAAGTGACTCCTGGTCATAAGTCTAAAGTGGTAGTAATATTTAAAATCTTACAGATCGATTTGCACTGCTTTCAACCATGATTCTGTTTCAGACTTGATGCCGTTTGCGCCTTAAAAGAGATTTCGAAAGATGTACCGGGTGACTCAAAAAAGTGATACTGTTTGAACAATTATCAAGTTTCATTGTATTACCGATCATGACCACTTCTTTGTGTAGATTTGTGTAGATTTGGTTTCAGTCATCTGGTTTTGAAGCATACTCCGGTGTCACGAGAACTTTAGTGACTTTCAAACGGTTCCATTTTTTATTGGGTCACCCAGTTGGAGCTGGGAGCATTTAGAGTACCGTGCCTCTCTCTCTCTCTCTTCATGTTTAGAAAATGGCCTAATGTTAAAATGCCCTCAAACTGTTTTCTGTGCCCCTCAAAATGAAAACAACTTCATTCCTCCTTGAATATTTCTACTGATTGCAAAATTATCGTGCGATAGTGAAATGAAGGTGAAGTTGAGTTTTTTGTGGGGTCCTACCGGGTGTTCAACCTACTCCGCCTGATTGTTCTGGCTTCAAAGTCAGAGGATTACACCACTGCGCGACAGCACCTTCAATGATATCTGTCCAAGCAAAAGGTACCTTGTGGTGACTCACCGAAACTTTCAATGTGCATAGCATTAACCTCATTAAATCCTCACAGGAAATACGGAAAGCCGCAACAAATAATTTCACCGGGGGTGGGGAGAGCTCGAGTCTTTGGATGACGGGAACGTACCGCCCAAAATTTTTGGGGAATACTCATATTTAAGGATTTTAGGGGGGCAAAGCCTGTTGAAATTCCCAGGAATCAAATTTCGTTTCACTTTAAAGGTATATTAATGGGAGATAAGGTCACCAAAAACCAATATTCACAACTAAAACCAGGAAAATCCAATGATGAAAATAAATATCTGAAAAAATACCAGCTACGTTTCAAAAAGCTATCCATTTCTAAAGAAACAGTAACATTTTGAGACATAAAAACCAACCCTGATGAGCGATACGTAATTTCACGAAAGTTTTTCAAGTGACAAGCACCTTCGCCTTGAACTACACATAGAACCACTCAGCAGCAGAGAGAGTTCGCTGACTCTCTCTAACATGTATGGCACGCGAAAATCACCACAATTAGATAAACCAGGTTTTCTTAGATAAACCTAGTATTTCTCCAGATAAACCTGATTTATCTGAAGAATCGTCATTTTTGTGGAGAAAAACTTGGTTTTATCTGAGATAATCCTAGTCTTTCTCAGAAAAACCAGCTTTTTCTCAGATAAATTTGGTTTTTCTCTGGATAAACTGGGTTTGGTTTTTCTCCAGAAAGCACGAAGGCTCGATTGGCATCGGAAAAACCAAGCTTTTCGGACTGAAAGCGAGGATAATCAGAAAACCATGTTTTACTGCAGAGAAACTACGTTTTTCTCAAGAAAAAACAAGTTTTTCGGACTGCAAGTGAGGCTCATCAGAAAAACCAGGTTTATCTAACTGAAAGTGAGATCGTCGGAAAAACGATATTTCCCTACAGAGAAACCATACCATTTTTTAGAAGCGCCCCTTCTAATGGGCCATGAAAATGGGGACGACAAAGGCCAGCCAAGAGAAAGCACATGCAAGGCATGCTGGATAAAATAGACCCTTTTACTGAACACAGTCTACGTGAAATTTACGAAAGATATATCCTAGATGAAGTTTCTATTACTGCACGGCACAAAGGACACTGCTTCATTCCCACAGAGCAATTTGGACAGGTCAGCAAATGCCCACATGGGTGAAAGGCAATACCAACTTGTTCATCCATACATATTTTACACAGTTGCATTTCTTTTACCTTATCAAGTTCTCTTTTCAGGTCTACTTGCTCTCCCGATGAACCTACTTGACTCTCAGAGCTATTTGAACTAGAGACCCTCTGCCCAGTGCCTGTTTCAGGAACATTGTCAGTCTTTGGAATTGAATGTCCATCCAGATCTCCTTGGTCCATATAATAAACAATTGCATCAGCCATAGTCTCTACTGACCCAAAATACTGCTTGTTTTTCTCAAATCCTAATTTCTGTACTTTGTTGATAATTTCAACAGAGAATCCAGCATCTTCAAGGCGACAAATGTCTTCAGTTGCTAATGGACCAATAGGTTCCTCTCTTTGAACATTATTTTGAGCTTTTGGATTATTTAAATTATGTTGAATTTGTGATTCAAATTGATCTTGTTCCATATAACCTGGGCTGATATCATTTGGTAACAGATAGGGCTCAGGGGCTGGAGGGTAGAAAAGAGCATTGTTGCTCCCAACAATGCTGACACCAGCTATTGGGAATCCAGTGTGATTTATAGGATTGGTTGTAAGTGGGGCTTGAAAATTACTTGGGGCAGCTGGGAACATGAATGGTGATGATGCTGATGATGGTATTCTTTGTCTTGGTGGGGGTTCATTAATATATTGTAAAATGTGTTGTCTGTCCAAATCTTGCATTGGGGCATGCTGCCTTTCTAAATCATTGGCATATATTGGCAAATGTCCAGAGTTCCCAATTGTTTCAGCTCCATGCTCTCTGACAAGGGGGCAAGAAGGTGACCATTTTGCATGTTCACCCCATGCTGTATCACCATGCTCCCAGTTCTTAAGGGAAACTCCACATTTATGACATTTCACCCCATCTTCTATCTTCAGGTAGTAGAACCCTGCTTCTGCAAGTTCCAGAGGTTGGATTGCTGAATCCGTTGGCCAGGTTAGGAATGTGTTTAGCCTGTTGTATTTGCTCTTCATATTAGATGAGTCCACACCCTCAGATGACTGCCTGCGGAATGGAGAATGAGGTCTGTGTTGATTTCCAGTGTCTTCATCGGATGTATTACTTTGCACAGAATCTTGCCTGCCAGGTGGGTAATGATGATGCTCGTAAGAAGTACTTCCAGTAAGGTCCAACGCTCTCTGTGACACAGGGGTTAATGGGAATCGAGTGTATCTTCCTGTGGGAAATGGACCCGGCATAGGGCTGAGTCGAGGAGAAGCATCATGTCCAGGAGAAGGGCTGAGCCTTGGGGAATAGTCATACCCTGGTGATACGCTTGCATGTCTGTTCATAATATCTGGACTTCTATCTTGGTAGCGAATGTTGGCTTCTTCAGAGAAACGTACTGGAATCTTCACTTTCAGCATTTCTGTATTCTGTTTTTGTTCATTTGCACTTGGATTTTGTTCACCAACTTGTCTGGTTTTGGTAGTTTCTGAATTGATTTTCATCAAATGACCATTTTTGTCCACATTGAAGTGGGAAGTTTCTACGAAAGTTACATCTGGTAGCTTGCCTTCTTTGTTTTCTACTGTGGTTATATGATGATCCCCAGCTTCTATTGTTACCTGTTCAGCTGCTGCATAATGTTCATACTTGTTGAATATTTGTCTAATGTGCTTGCATTTTGGGAACATTTCTGCATGTAGGGTTGTAGGGTTGTCACTACTTAGTACATCAACAGTATCAAACTGAGTATGGCAACAGAAGCATTCAAAACCTTGCACATTGTCACTGTAGAAAAATCCTGCATCACTTATTTTCTGTGCTCTTTCTTCCGAGATCTTTGAGCGCAATTGTCTGACAGAGAGTTTTCGTTTCTCTGCACTACTGAAACCAACCATGTCAGGTTTTTCACTTATTTTAGGGTTAATTTCCACAGGCTCTGGAACTCTAGACACGGGGGGTACTGCATTCTTGGGCTGTGACTGCTGTGACACAAGGTACTTAGGCCCAGGTGCGTTTTCCTGCACTTTTTTCTTCCTCTCTGGTAGAAACTTACAAGATGGACTAACATTTTCATGAGTCCGCAAAGGATCGTCTCCTTCTTGCCAGTTTCCAAACTCTGAATTACATTCAAAACAGAAAACGAAATCATCCCGACCAGTGTATGAGAGCCCTGCCTCAGCCAAATCTTTGATGTAGACAGGACTGTCTTTAGGCCATCTGGCGAATGTCTTCAACCGGTTTTCATACTTCGAATAGTCCACACTTGTAGCCATCTCAGCAAAGCATCAAATTATGCTTTTATTGATCGTGAACGATCTAACTTTTAGCGTAGGGCATAATGTAAGCTGCAGGTAACCGAAACCTGGAGCGTCACCATTTCGTACATTGTCAACAAGGTTATTTCCCTTCCTTTTCAATGTGATTACACAGAGCTAATTTACAGACCAATGTGACTCTATGTATTGGTGTGGAATTGGTGAATAAATCTGGTTCTGCGTTTTAGATGCGCATAACCAGAACCAGATGCTCTTTGCGTCAATAAGAGGCCACACTATCAGAAACAGGAAGTTGGAAGGGAGATTATTGGAACAAAGGGGAACCAACCTCGGACCACTAGAGACATGACGACTTCAAATTCTAAATACAGAAGTATTCTCGTTTCGTACGGACTTGTATCAGAAGTGTTGCCACTTTCGAAAACATATACGCTACCGTCAGATCTTCAGGTTTTTGCCCTTCTAAAGAAACCTACTAGCAGCGTGGGCTCAAACCTCTAAGGGGGGGGGGGGTGTAAAAGTCTATTACATTTTTTCTTTGAATTCAAGTTTGAATTCGATCTTTAGGACCTCAAATATGGAATGGACTGCCGAATGAAATAAAATCTGCCGAAAATTTGAATAGTTTTAAACACCTAATAAAAAAGTGGGATGGCCCCAATTGTAAATGCAATGCTTGCCAGCATGTGACAGAAAACTAATCTCTCTTTGTATCATGTAAATACCTTTATGTACATACCTGTATTATTTATTTTTCACTTTAATTTATCGATTTAGATTAGTTCGATATGTACATATGTATATAGAGAGCTAAATAATAATTATCGATGTTAAATAAGATGACAAACAAAAAAAGTGCTTTTGAAGGAACTCTGGGTAATGTGCTATTATAGCAATTTTTGATATCTTGATTATTTTCAAAATGGTAGTCTTTATAAATTTGGGGCTGTGACGTCACCAAGTTTCTTAGTCCGAAACCATAAGAGCTGCACTCCTTACAACTATTCTGAACACCTTCAAAAACCATGGTTTTCTCTTCTTCAAGATTGTATCAATTTTTCTTTAAGTAATTTAAGATTTATGATGATTATGATTTTTTCAAAATTTTCGATGAATTTTCACAAAAATAATCAAAATGCTGTCATGTTGAAAATAATCTCGCCTGCGCACAGCGTCAGGCTAAAGATAATCACGATATCAAAAATTGCCATGGTAGATTTACACCCACTTGTTTGAGCTCTATGCTATTTGAGCCTTATGCTAGAGTACTGTAAATGCTTCATTTATCCCCCTCTCTTATAACACCCTTCCCTCTGAGGGCCTCTGAGCCAATGTTTGAAAAGCCTGCTTCTTATATGAAATGCCAGAGGTTAGAGGTTACCAAAGATTTTCAATTTGCCAAATAAAATTGCTTGTTAATTTTGACCATGCCTTGACGAGGTTTGGGGGTAAAGTTGTATTTCACTCGTAATATTGTAAGCTAAATGCGCGAAATAGGAGTAGAAAGGTAAAAGCTATCATATGAATAGAACTTAATCGGCTAAGGTTTGTTTTGCCCATTATCAAGTCATGTGATCATACCCTTGGGAAGTTTCAGTGTTATTCTGCTTCTTGCATTCATGGTGCAACTTTGCATGGCACGAAAGATGTTAGAGAAATCAAAAGAACTTTTATCAAGAGATTCATCACATGACTTGAAATGGATGTAGATTGTAACAAACCTTAGCTGATTTTGTCCATCGTTGTCAATGTCATTTGACTTTGTGAACAGGCCTAACTCTGTAATAAGCCCCACTCTCTTTCAACGATTCCTCTGGAAGCTTTTACGGTACCCAATAACAGGTTTGAGTTTCAGATAAATGGTCGTAGCCGGGTTGTAGGTATTAATGAGAGTATTGCGCTAAAATTACTGAAAAGGAGGGATCTCGGCCTGGTTTTTTGCAAAATAAGCGAGAAAGCAGTTATTTTCTGATGCCATCTCGCCTATGACTTGTTTTGATGTGCTGTGTGAAGCATCAACCAGGCCGAGACCCCTCCAGACTTGCTCCAAGTCTGTTCCATCCGTCCATCAAACCGTTCCATTTACGGTAGTTCATGGCTCCGCCATTCCACCATTCCGAGTGAAAAAGAGAGAGGAACTTTGGCGGAATGTTGGCATGGCGGATCCAGGAACAAACGAAAAGGGGACAGTTCGACGGACTGACGAATTAACTTCGGCAAGTCTAAAGCCTGGTTTCCATATGATCCTAACAGTCGGCGACGCTTCGGCGACGTGTAGCCGATCAGTCGGCGACATATGGAAACGGTCACTGTTATAATCATATGGAAACCACGCTTTGAACTCATCTCAACTCCTTCGATGCGTCGCCATACCGTCCCCGTCTGATCGGCGACGTCGTTCAGAAAATGTTCCCATTTAACGCAACCGTCCTCGATGTATCCCCGAGCCTGTCTCGGCGACGCGTCGCCGACTGTTTAGAAACCAGGCTTAAGACAACTCTTTTTGAAGTCATTTTAGCGAAATAGAACTCAACTCGTCTCAGACCGAGAAAATACAATTTAAGAAACTAGTTCTTCCTTGGCATGGTATGATGATATGATGCAGGAACGAAGTGAAAATAAAGCTAAGTTATGCCAAGTCAGTTCCCAAATACGTAGATGGACCCAGGAAAATTCCTGGCATTGTGATCAGACGGAGAGAATACTAAAACATTTTTTCGAAAGCGCCTGACCTCCCCACGCATTAAGAATTATCCATCTGGCCTTCACGTGAGCTAGACCCAACTCAAGGAAGACCCTAGTTCTGACTAGGACAACCCCATTCCATTTTCTGAAAGAAAACATGACTTACCTGTCCGTCACTCCATGCATCAAAGACCACTTCCCACGTGCTCATGTTTATTCACCGTGTTAAGATCTCTATCTTCAACATAAACTTGCAGCTGGATTTTGCAGACTATTGCTAATACTTTGCATTTCGGCTTAACATCACATGTAGACGTTGCCACAGTGCCCAGAGAAATCATCTTTTTTGGTTTCTTGAGGAACTTTCAGAAAATTTGCAAAGCTCCATCCTCTCCTCTTCTCCTAAATGCCCAACTTCAGGAAGATTTGCATCAAAACGAATGGTTTGATTTTTGATTGATTACATCTAGGGAAAAACTTGAAACAACACTCGGAAGATTTTAACCGTGAATAACAGTCCCCGAGGCTTTGGTTTATCATTTTGAAATTAATACGAATCCCATGGGTGCTGCTGAGCTGAATGATTCCGCAGCCCCACAGAAAAATGTCGTTTCTCGATTGGCAACGAACGAAGAAGAGACTCGGATACAACAGTAATGTTTCTTGTCTATCCATTGTTCACGGCGCCTTTACATCTTTGATATGGTAAAGGATATTTTTAGATTGTTCTGCGAATGCAAGCTTTTGACTTTGCACATCTAACGAGGGTCTTGGGGGACTAGATCAATCTAAATACAGATAGACTGATGACGATGAGTCCCTCGTATCCCTGCGGTAAACCTTGCTCAAGAGGGACTCATAATGAAACAGTGAAAAACTTGGCCGTATTTTCTTCAATCATCAATGGAATTATGACGGAATCACGGCTTCGAATCTCCATCCCGTGGGAGTGTTTACAATTTTTCAATTGAATCGAAAATTCTATCACATTTACACCTAAACAATAATAATTCACAAATCTCGCGATCTGATTGGTACTGGAGGCATTGCGAAGTTTGGGCCTAAATGGGGCGCCCGAAGCGCCATCATCAAGTCAAAAAGCGCAGGGCACAGGACATGTGTCATTCGTTTGTGCCAAGGACACAACCCTAAAAACATTTCGCCTTTTGGAAGACTCACAAATCGATTTTGGTACGCCAAACGTCAATTTGACGTTTGGAATTCAACCCCCTCCCCATCTTCTAAACATCAGGTCAACTTTTCCCCAAATTTTCGATAATATTAGTCTTTTACGGTTTTGAGTTCTATCGGTTTCATCTTCAGAATAAGGAAGGACATAGCCTAGGCCTATTTGAATGCTAGGTTCACATCGTGATTCATGACTTAGTTTTTTCAGTTTTCAAGCAGCAATTGCTGTTGCTTTATGATTAGAATGTGGGAAAAGGAAGAGAACAGGTAATAGCTTTCAGCTTAGGCCTACTAGATTTTTATGGAATTGTCGATCTTTTTCTAAACGTCATGGGTTGAAGCCCCCACCGCCCAATACGTCAGATTGACGTTTGGCGTACCAAAATCGACTTGTGAGTCTTCCCTAAAGATGTTCGTCTCGGGTGAAATGAAATTTGTACAGTTGCGTCTACAGCTTTCGTCCTCTCATAACCTCCCTGGGTACACTGTTCTGAAGCTTTAGAATGGAAGAAGTTGCTAAACTTAGCAGCCTTCCTGCTCAAATTTCGACTCGAAATAATCGCAAAGTGGGGCATTGTACGCATAATAAGCCACTAGGTTTAAAAGTCCCTACAAAGGGAGCAAACATCCACTGGCAAGCAAGAATCAAATAAGAAGTAACGTTGTCTCGCTTTGCAAGGGTGCAACCGTAAGGCTTTCACGGTCACCGGTGTACGGACAAGATAAACTTTTACCAGGATAAGAATAAGACCAGAAATTGGTCACTTGAAGTTTCATAGTCATTTTATTACTTTCAAAAATTTAGGAACAACTGAAGCTTCCTAAAAGCCGAAAGAATAAGTGGATATCATTTAAATGAATAAATGTGACAAGATGTATCTACAAATGGAAAGTATTGGCTAAGCTTATAATGAGAACAGAATGTGAGTCAAGTCGATGACTGCCGAGTCGATGTATAGTAAAAGTGCCATGTTTTGCTTATTTGTGGTCTTTCCAAAGCGAGAGCGTGCACCTACCTTTTTGGCGGGGCAAACAAGATTCTGACTTATGACGTTGCATCATGCGCAGTAGGAGAAGCTGGAGTTAATCGTGCGAATAATTGTCAAAATATGAATTAATCATTCTCACCTTGAGTCTGTTTTTGTCTTGTTTCTGTATCTGCAAACTGAGGTTTTGCTTCTGCAAGTCGAACAGCACCGAGCTTAGTCCAATCGTATTGAAATTGTGGCTTACAGCGTATTGTAAGCTGTTGTTGTTGAAAGCAACCACATTTTCAATACGATTGGCCTAAGCTCAGGTGCTGTTCGACTTACAGAAGCAAAAACTCAATTTGCAGATACTGAAACAAGTCAAAAAGACTCAAGGTGAGAATGATTCAGTCATATTTTAACAATTATTCGCACGAATGACTCCAGCGTCTCCTATTGCGCGTGGTGGCATCGTGTCAAGCAAAGATATTAAGTACAAACTAGAAAATTTTCAGCTCTGTAAAGCAATAAAAAGTGGCACACCATTGAAAAGGTCTTCATTGCAAATGCAATGTAGTCAATTTGGTCAAACCTTCCTCTTCCACTTCTCGAGCGGCGTATTTCTAGGAAATATGTCTTGCGTTCGGCGAGGCTCTAAAAATAGGACTGGATAAGAATCTTCCGTTGTTGGCAAAAACAGGAGTGGCAACGGTTGACAGTGGAATGTGTTCTTTCATGACTTCTGACAACTAATTACGGCGAGATAACAGCCACGAAATTCCTGAGACCCTGCGATCTCATTCTTGAAAGAAAGAAACTGGTGATGCCCAAAACAAAACTCATGTTTGAAGCGTTGGCAGCAACATCTTTACTTTGTTGATATCCACATCTAATAGTCAGAGCACGGGGAGGTCGACACTACAGCAATAAACTAGAACACTAATTACGTCGATATAACAATAATAATAATGATAATGCATAAACACGGGAGTATTATATAAAACTGGAAAGCATAAACGAACGCTACAAAACACACATGGCACGGTGTTGTCATTTTCAACTACGATGAAATATAAATTTGTGATTGAAATTTCCAGTTCAGTCCATTATACAGCATTTCGATTTCGATTACGAAGCAATACAGTCAAGATTTGCTGCGAGGGCGCAGACAGGATGTATTTACAGTCGTTTCTCGCTGTGGATTCAAAATCATCGGCGATTATGGAATAGCAGATGGAGTCGGGCAGTTTTATTTCCCATATATTAACTTTTAAAACGTGGGCCACGGGTTTTCTCGTGGCCTTTCTTGGTGTATCTACGCCTCTTAGCTGTAAGAGGCTGGTTGCTGAAGCTGGGCAGACTATTCCATCCTTAAGCATTTTAGCTTGTCTCTAAGAGAAACACAAACATCGTATTTGAGTTTAGGCCCAATTCTTCGAATTCAGAGCAGTGTTCCTTTAAGTCGTTTTACTATCGCAGCAAACCGAGAGCGAATTTAGCAACTAGAAGTTAAATGTTGATATACTGCATCAACTACAAAAGCTAGTGTATTGATAAAAATTGTCGATTAAAAAACGCTAATGTGAAAATTTATCACTTATCGATACCATATGATTGTTCCGGTTGATACGTAACGTTCCGGATTTCGTAGCGAGGTGGATCTCTTGACGCACCAGCTACGTCCATGCCATCTGAATCGCTTAATGATCCGTTGGACGGATTCGAAATTGTCGAAGAAGCACCCGGCGGTGAGCGAGGCAGTGAATTTGTATTCAGATTTACGTTTAAGGCATTTCGATCCCTCTCTCCGGCAGGCTGTTGGAACAAAAACACAATTATTAAAATGTGAGCCAAAGCGTTTTATGAAACAGCCAGGGACTAAAAGTTTTCAAGTGAAAAATTAATGAAGTTGCGTTAAATGATAACACAAAGCAAAGACGTTTCACTGGTAAAATATATATCACACCCAAGACATTATCCAGCTACTGTTACGAAGATGCAACAACAACTACCACTGTTCATTCATGTGAGATATGCGTACTACAGCAATGCGTAACATTAGGAGATGAAATAAATCAAATGCTGGAGAAAGACTCACCTTGGCGAGTTTGTACAGGGTGTCCCAAAAAATTGCGCCCCGCTTGTGTGGCTGCTGTGGAGGCGCTGTACATTCAATTTTCTCGGTGTTTATAATGTTGCGTAGGTCAATTTAGAATTTGAAACCTTGTATGAGAAATGGTATCCTCAAAACAGCGCTTCTGTTGTTCTCCAGCAAATTTCAAAATAAAGTCTGCAAAGAAGGAGTTCTAGCGTTGTATTAAAATTTTTGCTTAATTTTTTTAAGGGGTTAGCAGTGTCGTCTCTTCATAAAAGAGCACTTTTTACCTTCTTAACAATGTAGTGAAAAATTTAATACGCTACCAGAACCCTTTCTTGAAAACGTACGTTATTTTGACATTGCTGGAGAACAACAGAAGTGCTGGTTTTGAAGATATCACTTATTTTGCCTTTTCTCTGCCATAAATTAGCAACCACTAGTCACATTGACTCGAACAAGGTCTCAAATTCTAAGTTCAAGCCTCGCCTATTTTTTTGGGACACCCACTACTCGGAAACAGCTTTTTGGATAAAAGTTTCCGTTATGTTAAAACATATTTCCATCTGACCATTGTTGGGAAATGTGCTTGCCGAAAGACAGTAAGGTAAAAGTCAATATAATCACTTCAACACAATCACCAACAGAAATCTCATGGATGCCACCATATCATACATTCAGACAACTCAACGATACATTTCTACTTACGTTGCAGCGGCCCTGATTTATGCATTTATCCTTTTGAAATGTTTTACGTTTTTTGTAGCAGCTGGTTTATGGTAAGTGTCTCTCATAGTGAGAATATGATGACCTTGTGTCTTTTCCTGCTAAGAGGGGCACAATTAAATGTAAATAGTAGCTGCATTTTAGTTTTATGTTGATATCTAACAAAGGCAATCGCTAAGGGGTTTTGATCAAAGAAGCCTTGTAAAATAGTCCCAAACATGAAGGAAAGAAAGCAATTTTAGTATCCATTATGAGCTTCTACATGAATCATCAGAATAGTATTGTCTACTTACTTGTTCAAGAAGTTGCCTGAGTCGTTGTAACTGTGCTTCTAATTGTTTGTTATGATCTTCCAGTATTTGCATTCGTGCTTCTAATCTTCCTTTATGTTGCCTTAAAACTTTAGCTTCTGCTTGCAGTTCTGCATCTCGATTTGATTCACTCGGACTATAACTGCTCGCGTTTCCATTCATATCTTGTGCACGAACAACCTTCAGACGTTCGTATTCATCTTGTAAAGCCCTGAAAACAAGTGAGGATATGTTGGTATCGCTCCACAACAAGAACCGGGTTGAGAAACGCTCCGGGTGTACCGGATGTGCCGCGTGGATCACAAAGAAGTTCGCATGTTTGATAATTTGCCATAATTTGTTATGCGGAGAATACTCGAGGTACTGGGATAAATCAAAGTATTGGCAGCCGAAAGCCAGAAGCGTTTTACGTGATGCTACTTCCATTTTTCTGATAATTGCAGAAATATATGTTAAAACTGGAATTATGAAAATTCCTTTACTTCAAAATGCTCGAAAAAGGGATAAATAATCTCTTCGCCTACAACGACATACATTTCATTTCCCTGAAGGCTTAAAAAGTGATTCTTACAAAAGTATTAGATCATATGCGTTATTGTCCCAGGGGTTACTGCCATTTTGAAGTCTGAAATAACAACCCAAAATTTACGAACTTTTGCGAAAACCATACCCCAAAATTTAGAGGCGATTCAAAAATATACCCTAAAATTGTGATAAAAATCCAAAATCTTAACCACATATACGAAATTTGATCGACTTCGATACCCTAAAGAGCTTAATTTTTGTAAAATGGCACCCTAAAATTTATGTCCATTTGTGATCTTTCCAAATATGACACCCTAAGATTAATTTTCTGCCCGAAAAGGCACACCACAAAATTGCACATCCCGCGCCGGTATATAGTAGATATCCCCCGTGCGATATTGCTTAAAAATTTGAATCCTACTCTTGAGAACGAAATGTTTATGAGCGAAGGAGATGGCTTGTAAGTTTGATCGGTGGTTTTAGGCCTCTTTTCAGGCATTTCAACATCACGGCAATGATATAGAAGGGCTTCTTTACCATTGCATTACGGATATTTTAGATATTTTGTACATCAAATTTTACCTTTATTTCCAATGCTCGGGAAGAAAGACAAAGAGCCTTTCCGGTATCACACAAGCAGACCAGAAATTTCCAAAAGGACTTTTCTCAAACCTAAATGTTGCAAAATTTAAACGGATCTACAGAGAGTTAGGATTGAAGAGTTTTATAAGCGAGAGGATTACCTCTTCATAACTTGAAACTAACTTGCAAAATCCGGCAAAATCTAGAAACATACTGGAAGAATTTGCTTCAGAGGTTTAACAGTTATGATTCATATAAACAGCAAGAAAACTTATATCAAAATTGTAACGATGTCTTTGGTAGAGAAGATCAAAAACAAAAGATCACCGACAAATGCTACGGCTCAAGTTCCACCTTAGAATACGTTTCAGTATCTTTCTGATCTATAATGTTACGGCAGTGAAGGATCTCTTGTCCCTAGAATATCGACACTTACTTGTGTTCCTCTTCAAGTTCACGTATTGTATTGTCCAAGTCATCCTTTTGGTCTCGTTCTAGAGTAGCAACGATCTGGGCAGGGCTTCGAGGCTAAAATGTAATTAATCTAATGACAACATTGCACTGATAATTGGCGAAGTTACAAAGAGGGTGAAGGGACCAGAACATATACACTTGTTAGGATCTAAAGTTTAAAGGGGCAGGGTCATGTAATGTAAACAAACTTCTTTCTAAACGATGATTTTTCAGTATTTGTGATAGTCCATATCACAGAGATTTTCCACTACTTTTCTCAAAATATAGGTGTTATTTTGAAGATGGACTCTTGAAGTCTCTAGAGAAATAAACCAAACACTCATACGTTGAAGGATTGTAGAGATACTGGTGGATTTTTAGAAGTAACTTTATTGTGGATTCACCCCATCCACCAAAATCTGAGGGGAGCACAATGGCCACGTGTGGGCAACAATATAGATCATAGAGATAACAGGTTTGTTTACGGTTACGTGACCCTGCGCCTTTAACACGGCTTCTTAATAAAGTCAAAGTTGAATTATAAATAAGGGTTCCTCAGATGGATAACCTGGATGAGGCAGGCAGGGAGAGGGGGCGGGGTTGACGAAAATAAAGGGAGATCGAGTATACATTAGGCTAACTATGGTTGAATCTTCACATTGATTGTCTTTGAGATAATTCTGGAAATCAAGTGCATAAAGAAACCTCTGTAAGCCCTTTCTCTTGATAGATTCGAGCTTTTAAAAGCCTACAAACATAAAATGAGTTATTCAGATATAATACTTACGGATAATGGACTTTCTGAGTTGAGCGTGCTACATAGTTGTTGAATTAAACGATGTTCGTCATCCCTGAAAGGAAACAGAAATCAAATATGAGTACTGAATTCAATACGGCATTCAACATTAAAGTGCAGCTGATAAATCGACAACTACAGTCCTTGAAGCGACAATTTCTATTCGATCTTCTTGTGGTCCTTGAACCTAATTTTCCTGGTCGACTTAAATACGGGCTTGTTTATAGTATAGTGTAACTGCTAAAAACTAGCATCGATTTGGTCTTTTGCGCTTTTTCCCAGTGCTGACTAGTTTCGCCTATTAGTGAATCTTCAGAGTAACATTGGGCTTGTATTTAGTATTTATCAGTGTTGCAATGGATTTACTTTAACAAATAGATCGTTGTCATGAAATTATCATTCATAATCATAAATTTGGGGAATGATACTCACAACTGAGCCTTTCTGACTTTAGAGTGCGGTCCATCAACTTCGTTTCTAAAGCTAAAAAATGAAGTAAATGCAAATAGAACTCATGAAGTTAAGACTTTGACACTCAAAAACATTAAATTCTGTGGATCTAACTAAAGGGATCGATCACCCTTAACTTTTAAAGGGGAGTGCAATTTACAAAAAATCACATAAGGTTCAAAAGTAGGGGGACGGTTCCTTTGATCATTTTTCTGAACTCAGCTAGTACAATGAAACAGGCACACAACGCATTTTAGCAATCAAAGAAAACAAATTTTAGCAAGCTCTGGTGGTGTGGCCAAGTGGTTAAGGCGCAGCGTTTCAAATCTTGTGGGGTATAACCGCGTGGGTTCGAATCTCGTCACTGGTACTACAAAATCACAAGCAAGCAGCCAACTCAACTGTCCATCCGTCCGAGGCCGGTAAATAAGTACTCAGAACTCTGAGGGCACAAGCCGTAGTACCGAAGGCCCACATAAGCTGCATAGCTGCCAGAAACCTAGCCTGTGTTAACAAATACATACATGTTGCTTGCTTGCTTGCTTGCTTGCTTGCATAGAGTCAATAAGAAGGGAGAAATAATAACAAACAGACTGATGGAAAGCGAAATAGTCTGCGAAAGAAAAGATGAGAAAAATCTGGAGGCACAATTTAGCTATCACCTGAAATAAATTTAGGCGGTATTCAACTTGCAATCGTTAAAAACAATCCTTTCAATACGCCAGCATGTTGACTCAAAGATTTTTAGTGGCAAAAGGTATAATATATCAAATATGCATGACTAAAATTGCAAAAAACATTGTAATCTCCTAAGTTCTCGCTGCTCATGGTGGCCGAAGAAAAATTGTAAAGAGGGTGGATACATTCTGGAGATAGGACAATACCTGTTGGTGGAGTATTCGCTCATTGCAGGAGATGAAGGTATCGATGGCCTGAAAGGAAAACAAAAGTTTTATCAAAGTTTGCGTTTTAACAAGGCAGTATCGACCTAACAACTAAAACAATGCTGCATGCCATAACGGAAACTAGGAATCTATAGCAGCCGAAGTTAAAAACAAAACAAATTGTGCCTTACAGTTGCCTGAATGGTGTCTTGGACAACGTTTACATCGTACCAATACAATTTTGATTTGCTACAAAGTTGTTACAGTTCAAGCAAGGCTCAAAAATCTATTCCTTCCTCGAAGCAAGCTAAGCAATGCCGTTTCTTCTTACACATTTTCTTCTTCTTTCCCAATACACCACCCTTTTCCTTTCTCTCCACTTTCCCTTCTTTTCCACCTCCTTCTTCATTTCTTTTCCTTCCTTTTTTTCCTTTCTTCATTTCTTTTCCTTCTTTTCCCTTTGCTTCCGCTTCTTTTTCCTGTTTTCCCTTCTTCCTTCCTGGCAAATTTGATCAATTGAGCTACTCTCCTAGTAGCGCCGCTACCACGCTACTTCGTTTTTTGAGCCCTGGTTCAAGATCGTTTACACTGTTCCAGAAAAAAATGTTACGGATTGGCAAGGGCAGTTTAAACGTGAGGCGGATCCGTGACACTCTGCTGGGGTTACTCTTCTATTTTTCCGTACAGGACGTGCCGCTGAACAGGATATCATTTTCAGGGTTCCGACTTCCGTACAGAATATCTTTTTTGTACAGTTGGCTCGATGACAGGCTCCATATTTTGCATTACTGACTTCGGAACGTCGTTGGAGGCCATTTGGACTCCGGGAACGTACATTAAATCGTTTGGATGGCAACATTTCCGCATTCTATAATAGATTCCTTACAAATTTCTAGGGCAGTGCATAATTTGTTTGAAGAAACTCAAGGAAATAGTATTGCTTAAGAAAACTTTACTCCGGCTCAGGGTATCATTTCCAGGAACTTGACTCTGGGACAGGGTAGCTTTTCAGGTTTCTAGCGGCAAGTTAGACCAAGTACTCCCCCGGAGACTCTGCTATGGATCCAAAAAATGTACCGATACAATGTAAACAGGATGTCATACCCCGTCTGCACTGCACCGGTGCCACTTTGGATCTGTAATATGAATTTAACGCATCAGCCTCCCATTTTTACACTGCTCCTACAAATACGCACCACTTTGGTTCCTTTATGATCTAAAGGATAGTTTTGTTCTAGGGAAATGTAAGCGCTCTTGAACCGTAACAAATTTTTAGCGGATCAAAATGTACTAGTACAATGTAAGCAGGGCCTTAAACTCACTAATAGGAATTGTTACTGTCTTCATGAACATGTATCCTCTGTGTATCTCGTGTTCTGCATGTCTTAACTCACATGTTTGATCTTGAAGCGATGCAGCAAATCACTTCCCATGAAATACAACATCGTTCCACTGCTATAATCACTAAGCTTATCACAGTTGGTAAAAACTGTTCTGGCTTTAAACCGTACCTAACACACCTGAAGCTCATCACTGCGCGAAATCTTGATATCAGCCGCTGGAAATTCTGTTTTGTTTGAATTTCAGACATACTTGCATGCCAAACTATCCTTAAGATATCTACGTATTGCACTCTGGAGTTACAACCGTTGCAAGCAACCAGTCCACCTCTGACTTCTTTAAACGTGAAATGCAAATGCTGGAGAGTTTCTGCTGGTGTACAACGACATCCAACGTAGATGTTAAGCTACAGCGGCAGCGTATTGCATCAAATGTCAATCTAAATTGATTTCTTTTATGACGCGTACAAAATTGATTAGAAATTGATGCAAAGTGCTCTCTAACGTTTGTGATATGAAGTGAGTGCTAAAGACGTACATTACTTTGTAATGTTTACATCATTGAATGATATGAGTAATGGAAATTCCGGGGGGATGACTGCGACAGATCTAACATTACACTTCAATTCAGTGCGGGAATGAATAAATGGTTATGATCCGAACAGCATCTGACTAAGATGTATTTCGTTCTATACAGGAATAAACAGCCAATCAAATCTATTAATATTAGACTATTAAATGCAATGTATCTTGGCCAAATGCACCTCGACGCATCTTTCCGCGTCGACGCATCAACGCTTTGTTCCTTTGTTTCTATGTAGCTTTTCGTAATTGTATATTTAGTTGTATTTTAGATTAACATTCTTCATGTAAATGGCCCTGGGGTAGTCATGATCTTTAGCTCTCCTTGGTATCGTTTTCTAGAAATCAGTCATTTTACAATCACGAAATGTTTGCAACATTCAATTTACCTATGCTTCTAGTGCTGGTAAGGCAGGGAGAACATCATAAAAATACTTAGGTCGTTCGGCTTTTAGACAGAATTTGAATCATTCAAAATCTGTGAAATACGGTTGGTGACATAAATTTTCAAAAGTGGGAACTTTTTCTGCCTCACCCGGTATAAGAAAACGTTTAGGGCGAGAAGGAGTGAACTATTGGTTTCTTAAATGTGGAGCTTTACTGCACGCTGCAAATGATATCTGCAGCACCTCCTAGCAGTCCCGGTATCGCAATCTGACCTTATAAGATATGTATGAAATAAAGATGGAAAATGAGAAGAGTTGATTAAATGTATTGAACGAGGAATGATTCACACGGAGACTGAAATTATTTCCATTAAGTAAGAAAGATGAGTTGTTTTTAGAAAACAAATAATTATGTACGTACTTTTAGCAGGTGTTTAATTCTTTAGTAAAGATACGTAAAATTCATTAAAGTATTACAGTGATTAACAAAAAGCATTCGTTTTGTATTAAATGGCAATGCGTGAGTCAAACATATGTCTTTAATAAGTCAAACTATATATGGTTGGTTATGAATGAGTTACTTATGAATGAAAAGTATTCATGTAATGGGATATCTCCATTTCGTTCCTTTAGCCCTTAAAGTTGGCCAGGCTGAAGACGACTTTATAGTGCGTTGCGGTGGCAAAGCAGAAACTGTGCAAGCATGCGCGAAAACCCGCAACTTTGAGCCCCCTAGCTCCTTGCAACAGATCCCGAAATTAGGCAACACTTGATATTTTCTTCCTAGGGCCTTAAACTGTTGATTTATCATTTCAAAAAGCATATGTGTTGAAACACTTCCTTATCTCAGACTGGTCGATGACGCCATGTTACGCAGTTTCTTCTCTGTCCGTAGCGGTGCGTACGGCTTAGTTGTATCAATCTACTTTTGTCGCACTGCTGCACTTCATTATTATCTGCAATGCGTCAAGAACGACGCCTCACGTAAGAATTCAAAGTCAATAAACAGAGAATGACTTACCGTAAAAGTTCTATTTAGCCCCCTTTCTATCAAGCCATCCTCTCTAATAAGCTCCTCCGTTCTAAGCCAAAATTCTAAATAAGTACCCACTCCACTTATATCAAATACCATAGAGGTTACCATAGATTTTCCATTTATAAAGCAAAACAAGTTTGCATACTAATTCTGATATGGTCCGGGACAAGATGCAAAAATCATTGTTGGAAGGAAAAGCATGTGCGACAAGACCAAGGGGACGTCCACGTAAATCATGGATGAAGAACATCATGGAATGGACAAAGTTAAACTTTGAACAATGCATAAGAGGAGTTGAAGATCGTGACTACTGAAGAGGAGTAACGACGAATCTTCTGACTTGAAGTAGTCACCGAATGATGATGATGGTTTGGGATAAAAATTGCGTTGATCTTCATTCAATGTTTGACTCGCAAATTGAATTTTTTTTTCCGTAAAAAGGGGGTAAAAGAACCAAGGAGTTTTAATCAACATTCTTGCCATCTGACTTTTTCAATAATGCCTCCGCTCCAAAAAACCCTTCTCTTCTAAGTCCCCGAGTCTTGGAAATTAAACAAGCCCCCAGGGCTTTACCTTAGATGTAAATTTAACTTGTATTTTACGAATAAAATCGAATTGAATTGAATTGATTTCGTTAACTTACGTTTCAACACTGCCTCCTTCAAAAACTGTTTGAACTGGAAGGTAACCAAGTTTTCTTGGCGGCCTGTTTCTGTATCTTCGTGATTTGAACTTGTTGCGGAGGAGCCTGACGAAATCAGCCATATCTTCTCCAGTTGTTGTCTATAATGAAAGGAGAAAATGTCACTTTACGTTACCAATAATAACAAATACGGTTGCAGTAACTACTGATGAAAACTTCGTTGATATATGGATCCTACGGGGTGTCTCAAAAAAATTGTTCGACGTTTGATTAAATACTAAGGACTAACATTATGCTGAAAGGGCATTTGGTTAAGTAAGCCATCTCCAGAGATTTTGATTTAATTTTTGACATCAGAATCTTCCGCTAAATATCCATGGAGTTAAAACCCCTGAAGTTCACATATGTGCAAAACTGAAACCAGAGGCCTCTAAATGGCATTTTCGGTAAAAGTCCCATGGTCCATCGTTTCTGTTATTTCTCAACTGTTTCAGGGTAAACCAAATGAGATTTGGGCACGTTTTCGATAATCTTACTTTCAAGCATATGACTGCTTTGAGGAAAAAGATCTGGTCTGTCGCCGATTATTCAAACTACTGTTTTTGGCCACATGCAGTCTTAAGCAAATTTCGACGATGATTGTAAGGATTGAATTACCTTAGAAGTATTATTTGTTTTTCTCTGATATCGACGAAAGATACTACATTGAATAATCTTCTTTTACCTCGATATTCGAGGTTTTTTGCATTACAAGTAATCCGGGGGTCTCTGGTTTCAGCTGTCGAATATCTTTTATCTTTGAGAGCTCGTAACTCAATTGAATTTTTAACCGATTTGCAAGATTCTGGTCTCTAAAAATCATTAGGAAATCTTAGGGACAGGGATACCTTTCCATGAGCCGGTTCATCTTATAGTTATTTTTCAATATTTAATCAAACGTCGAACAATTTTTTTTAAACACCCTGTAGAGGGATCAGTGATCGGGACCTTATAAACGCTGCGGTAGTTTTGTTAACATTTTAATTCGATATTCACATATATAGCTAAAAAAATTAAATATATATATATAGTTAACTAATCTAAACAGAGTAAAATTAAAAGGATCTAGTTCACTGTTGAATAGAATTACAACTATTGCAGGCACAATATCTGAATTCAGGACAATTTCAATGGTTCACTTTAAGTTTGAAGTGAAGTATCAAAATATACCTTCTCGGAAGAAACTAGAGCTTAGGATGACTGAAATCTTTCTGGTACACATAGTTGAATACTAACAGTGTAGATCAAATCTGTCGAACCTCTGCAATTGGAATCAATTGGATTGGAATCAAGTCAAAACACCTAAATTGTCCCCGAGAAAATTCGACTCCTTACTTTCATGTTACCTGAAGTTCGTATACAGGCAAAACTTTTCCATCACAGTACCCTGACGTGCGGTCTGGTGGTCATGAAAATGCGAAGACATCATGAAGGGTCAACCCGATAGATATGGTCTCAAGGTTATAAACCTAAAGGCTCTTGCACAACAGGCATTCATCGGGACTGCTTACTTTGTTATTCGTGAATTTCATGGATCTTTCACTCGATTCTATTCCAATGCATAACACACGTGAGGAGAAAAATGGCCGTATCTGGAAATGTAGTCACAATAACTTTGTGTTGCGCAAGATCACAAGTTTATTTTCATGTAGCATGACATTAGGCCATGTGTAAAAATAGGGTTATGATGCATGCTAGTTGGCCAAAAGCCTGTGGAGTAACTACGCAAGTTGGGGCTAAGTTTGCAACATTTCCTATTGAATTACAAAGTGCATGACCCGCTTGAGATTAAAATTTTTATCAAATAATATCAATTTTGTTACGAACTAGTTCGGAGACATGCGCTAAACACTTGAGAATCGAGTCTCATTAGGCATAAAAAAATGAGACTTACCGTTAAGCTGTACTGATGCATTGGATGGGTAATGCGATGTGACTTCGATATTCTTCCTGACCAGAAACAATTCTAGAAGAAAAAATTGAACAAATTAATTCATTGATTCAAAACTGGAACATCATTTGGAAATCAAGGTCTTTTCAAGGAAGACCTCTACACTTTAAATTTCCATACACTTCTATAAATAACCAGTTTACACCGTTCTCAGAAATATTTGTTCTATATTAACCTTACAACCCCATGAAAGCTGTTTTGGGTACTATATCATGAGTCAAATTTTCTGATGCACAAGGGTCAAAACATCTATCCAGTACATCTATATCGATGTTTTTTGCATATTGTTACGATCTCATTCCAATTAGTTTACATGAAAGCAGGATTTTAACAGACTATGTTGCAAGAAGCTTTTTAAAAACATGTATAAGACCGGTAACAGCATTCGGAGGGGTTTCCTTAAGCTCTCTGCTCTGGACAGCATACCGTTTTTTAAAACAAAATAAGACACCAAAAAATGACAGCAAAATTAGCTCACCTGGCACATGTCGTAATTGAAACATTTAAGACATCTGTATCTGAAACCAACAATTGGATATTCTTTGCAGATGTTGCATTTTGCTTCGTGTTTCGCTGTAAAAAGAAATTACTTCAGTCAACGAATATAAAAGGAAATACTGTACGTCATTCTCAATAGATACTGGTACTTTCGGTCAGTGGGAGGGTCCTGTAATTTCCGAATAAGACCCCGTCTACACGGGATCGGATCTAAATGGAACCCGATCCATTTGGACCCGATCCACTTTTTTAGGGGCGTTTACAAGGGATCGGATCAAGAACTGTTCGCGTTTACATCGGAATGGATTCTCTGTGGATTTAACTTTTAGCAACGCTTTGCTAAACCTTTGCGTCATTTTAAATCAGATCCTTTGAAATTTTGCAGTCTAATAAACTCTTTGTTTCACCTCTGACTTCCCTCTTTGAAATTTCAAAAAAGCTTCTCAGTTTTATTGCGTCATTCCCCATCCGTACAAGTTCGGATCCGATCCAACCTGTTTACACGAGACCTTCGAAAGTGATCCCGCTTGGACATTACAGAAGACTACTATGTCGCATCATCATACATGAATATTCAACGATAAAATTCCAAAAAATGATAGTTGAAAGAAATTTCAGACTTGCAAGGAAAATTCACAGCAGGAAACTGTTATTACCTGTCTCAGCAGCAGCCAATCGATGCAGAACTGGCATCCATACGAGAGACTGCGGCTCATGTGAGACCCAACCAAGAAAATCACTGACTTCTATATTTGTGGTTGATTTTGCCTAAGATGAAACGAATTGAGGTTCATGAATCAGTCTAAATTTTTAAGTGTATAGAGAAGAACAACCTTTATCACATGTTTCAATATGGTGAAGAATAAAGTTGTTTGTGAATGAAAACGAATAAGGACATTATCAAAATTTTTCTGGCCAGGTGTTTTACCTGGTAGCCCTGCAGCCCTTTTTCAAAATTGATACTAATCAAACACACCCCTGAATAGCCTAATTTTCATATAGAAATTAGTTACTATGGTTATTCTGTAGTTAGGAAAGTGAGATGACTTTTGCAGTGGTTTAGAAGTGATACTGATCTTTCTTGTTTCTGAAAAAGAGCAATTGGACGGATGAGGGAAGGAGATTTTCAATGGTTCTCAAACCATTTAAACGTACGGGTAAAGCTTTAAGCTGCCCCATCTTACCATTTCAAAACAACTCCTAACACTTGGCTCAATGTTGCTTCCACCAAAGGCTGCAATTTCACCAAGCTGCCTTGGAATCTGAAATACAAAAGGCAAATATAAATTTTAAAACATTCGGTGGTTATTGCAGATCTTGATAGAGTGGGGGTTTTCATATACGAAATCGAAACTGAATTCGAACGTAAGTTCCAAATTCTCAATGGTCTCAACGCACAACACGAGCAGCACCTCCGCATTCCACTGCAGAATGGTCCATTGACGAGGCAATTTGAAAATGTACATGCTTAGACACAGAGATTTACTACTGTTTACAAAGCGCCAAGGAACCATCTCAATTTTGTCTTTGTCTGAAGACTGGGGTGAGGCAAAATGGGTCATGGATAGCCTGCGTGCAGACTTTACTATTGTTGAGTGCGAAAGGAAAAGGTAAAGTCTGCGCATTCACTCCAACTTTTCCGTTCCAGAGGTAAATCCTATCCCCCGTCTTCATTGTATAAGGATCAATCACGTTCGGTCTTTGATTTCTAAAAAGTATTGTTCTCACTAACCTTGCATCTGATTGGTTAGAACTATGACGATAGCACGCAAATCCAAATAGTCTATTGTCCTAGTTCTAACCAATCAGATGCAAAGTTAGCGAGAACAATACCTTTGCGAAATCAAAGACCGAACGTGATTGGTCCTTATACAATAAGGACGGGGGATAGGATTTATGTCTGGCACGGAAAAGTTGGAGTGAATGCGCAGACTTTACCTTTTCCTTTTCGCCCTCAAACTCCTCCACAATAGTAAAGTCTGCACGCAGGCTAGGTCATGGATAAATTCAAAACTTTCATTGTTATTGTTCAAAACTTTCACTGTCATTAAAAATAGCAGTTTTTTTCATGAAGTTCAGGACAATTTGATCCATCATTAAAAATGCTGCAAGTTTACAAAAAGGCCACACTGTACCAAGCAATAAAGTCAAGTGACTCATTTTGGTCCAACTCCAACCAACATCTCTCCATTAAAACTTTAGATATTCTTAAGGCTAGAAGGACTACAAAAAGAACCAGGGAATAAACATAAAGTATGGCTCTATACCTGCAAACAGTCGTGTAAGAGGAGGCCAAATTTCTTCTGATCAACTTGTCCTTGATTGTTTGCAACCAACATGAATAAGTCTACAATACAAGAAAACAAAATTAAGTACCTGAACTATTTTTGAATAATCTTTTACACCTAATAAAAGGCTGAGTTTCAAAAATATAGACATTAGCAACAATGTTTCATTTTCGCTTGATCAGGATTTGATTTGTCGCCATAACAGATCTTAGTACAGTCACTGATTGGTGGAGATCATATTGAAACCGTCTTCACGAGCAACTATGTTTATCCTGACTAATTTTAGCTTTAGTTCTACCTAGCAATGAACGTAGTTGTAAGGAGCATAAGAAGCCGAGCTTATCAAAGCAGCGACGATATTCTTATCTTTCTTTCGAAGGGGCCGTACCTCATGATTCCTAGAGCCTGGAAATACGAAAAGTTGGCCATTCTAGCCCTCTCTCTAGCTAGCATGTTTGCCAGGGTGCGAACTCGAACCACCAACCTTTACATTCGTAGTCACTCACGCAAACACTGTGCAATTCACGCTGTGATTAAAGTTTCTACGGCGCCAAATTTTGTAACTATGGAAGAATGCTTTCTAAAAGCGGCCGTGGAGGAATAAATTAGCAACAGAGAAACAGAGGTGGAGAAGTAAAGTCAGACTTGAATTAGATGCTCATTCAAAACGCTTTCACTTGCTTCTATGCCCAGGCATCTTCATGAAATACCTAATTTTAGACCAGCTATAATTGTATTGAGGATGGTGATAGTCACTCTCCATATGATGATTCATCGTGATTTTGTCTGATATTTGCCGATAAAATAACGTTGTCTTACATTTCCATTTTTCTTCGAGGGAGCCTTTGCTTAGAAGTATTAATCCAACTTTGAGAGACAGTGATCTGATCTTCCCATATCTAACGCTGCAAAGAAGAAACGTTACTGTCAACACACTGTAAAATGAGGACATGTATAGAGAATTTACAGGGTGTCTCAAAAAACTGTGCCCCGTTTGTGCGGCTACTGTGGAGGAGCTGTAGATTCAACTATCTTGATTTTACACAGTTGTATAGGTCAAGCTTCAACTTAGAGTTTGAGACCCTGGTTCAGTCAATCTGACACATGGTTGGTGATTCATGGCATAGAAGAAGCAAAATTAGTGGTTGCTTCAAAAACAACATTTCTAGTGTTCTCCAGCAAAGTCAAATTAAGTAAGTTTTCAGAGAAAGAGTTCTAGCGTCGTATTAAAACTTTCCCTACGTTTTTTAAAAGGTAGAAAGTACTCTCTAATGAATAGAATAGATGACACTGCTAACCCTTTAAAAGATTCAGCAAAAATTTAATACGATGCTAGAAACGCTTCTTTGAAAACTTACTATATCTTGACATAGCTGGGGAACCATAGAAGTGCTATATTTGAAGCAACCACTTATTTTGCCTTTTTCTGCCATCAATCAGCAACCACTTGTCAGATTGACTCATACAAGGTTTCGAAATCTAAGTTGAAGCCTGATCTATGCAACTGTATAAAACCGAGATGATTGAATGTACAGCTCCTCCACAGCAGCCACACAAACGGGGCACAATTTTGTTGGGGCATCCTGCAGAACTTTAAATTTCTGTGAGGAAGTAAAGATCATCCCAGCATGATTAACTTTTGTTTCAGCGATTTACCATCTTCGTTCAATAACTGAATCAATTTGAATACAGATTACTCGGAAGCAAAAAAGATACGATATTTAGCACACTGGGGCCTTGACTTTAGTCTTCATCAGAGTTTGCCATTCATTTAGTCCACTCTGATGAACACACAAGTCAGAAAGGCCTCAGTGTGCCAATATCGTGTCTTTTTTTATCGGAATTTCTTTAGTAATTTTCATTCGTACAAGTTTCTACCATAATTATAAACCGAATAAAGACTATGAGCAATATAGTTGCATACTTGATTCTGAATCCTTAGGTTTACAGAATTTCCCCTTGATAACCAAATATTGTCAGTATTTTAAGCCTACCTGTCAAACACATTGAGCAGCCAATTCAAAGCAAGGTCGACACTCTGTGCAACATTAATACTCTCTTTATGCTCCGCCTTTTCGTATGCACCAATAAGGACATTTACAATCTGCAAAACATCCACCAATGCATCGATATCACTCAACACTGATCGACTGTCTTGATGTTCAAGGGCATGCTTCACTGCGTTCATGCTTACCAAATCCACTGTAAAATCAAATTGCAATGTCAGCAGAAATCCAATTACGTCAATTAAGATATTGAAGGTTCTTGCGCAATATTCATGCATTGCGATCAGGGAGCGCCGAAGGCGCGGGAGGCGAAACGCCCAGTGAGCCTTATGTCGCGATGTGTGATGCACATGCAAACGAGGTTGCGCTCTTCCTCGCGAAAGTTTTGGAAATTTTTCACGAGAAGAAAATCACAGCTCTGTGGCAGAAAGCGTGGAGTTTCTTTAACATAAGTACCTGTGAGTATGCGATTTCTTTTCACAAATTTAATCCATTGAATATACAACTGCTTTTACTCCTTGCTTTAGCGTTTTTAGCTTTACAAACTTGAAATTTTGATACATTTACGGAAAGCGCTCTGGGCCTAGGCCAGGCCACAGCCGCAGCTTCTTTGGGGCGCACTTCAATTTATTCAAAGGGAAAATTAAAGAAAATTCTAATTTGCTAATATTTAGATGAAATAGATATTCAAGAAGGTATGTGCAAATTTATTTTTTGAGATATTCTGAGATATGATGTTTAGGGCAGTTTTAGTGGTGCCCGGTCGTTTCTTGGTTTTGTCTTGTATGGCAGATTAGGCCCATCTTGGGTTAATAACATCTTTTCATTTGGCAAAACTGTCAATAACCCCAGGGGGTACTCAGGTATATTTAGGATAGGGTTGCTCAGGCTGGAGTGCAAAGCATCAATCCAAAAAAATAATTTCTGGCATAAAAGTAGGCCTAAGCTAAAAAATATTTTTTTTCTGATCTAACATACTGTACCCAAACATCATGAAGTTGGCATCTTAAATCTATGGAAAAGTGCCCCAACTGATTAGCCCTAACTAACTAGACTTCTCATGCTGTTAGGATTTTCAAGTATTTTGACTGTAGTAATGTTACTTGATTTTAGATTTTGTTTGTAGGATCTGCTTTCTTCAATTTTCTTACTTTAACCCATATTGGATACCCAAAAAGTAATGCAGAACTTAAGGAACCAAAAAATAAATTGTGCAAATGATTGACCCAAAAAAGTAAGCTCTGTCCAAATTTTAGACCCAAAAAAGTAACCTGAGCAACCCTATCCAAGATACACCCAAGTAACCCTCCCCCCTGGGTTATTAACTTGTAGTCTGGTGTGATCTCAACTGGTTTTAGCTACACAGTTACATACATTATTCTGCTTCGATAGGAACAGTATATAACAAGTATCTTTCAATTTTCATTCATTTTCAGAATCCTGATGTGTCAAGCTATGGAATCTATGTGAGACTTGGCTTTTATTACCTGTCGACCTTCACTTAGCTACTTGTTCCTTTGCAAGAACATATTCCATTATGAAACTGTTACAAAGAGACCAAACAATGCCTGCATCATGTTTTTTAATTCAGACTGTAAACTAACTGCTTAAAATTTGTGTAATTTTGCTTGTTGAAAGTAAGAATCAATGAAAATAAAACATGCTGTAATATGGAACAGGCAACAGATTAGTAATTTTTGCAAACAATGCTCTGTTTAATTTGATATTATGCTAATTTGTAGAGAAAGGGAAACATTTACTGTATGCATGTGCCATCTTTTACATACTAACAATTAAACACAATAAAGCACAGATTGCAAAGTTATTACCTCAGATTGTTGCCATTTTATACTCAAAATCAACATTAGAAAATGTTTGTATCTAATTTACAACTGAGTGCCAAAGAAGCTGGGTCGATGGAGAATGATCAAAGTGTTGAAAATGGTTCAATACAATCATAATCAAGGGACTGAAACAATTAGAGGTGGTTGGAAAAATTGAATGTTCATTTTCACAAGAATTAAAGAGAATCGACATAGTTAAAAGCTGGCCCAGGCCAGGTCAAACACATAACCTTTTATACTCGGCAACTTTGACACATCCGGTTTCATTGTGTAGCTGAAGAAGCAAAGGATTTGTGGGCGTTTCTCTTGCCTATTTATAGCGGCTACGAGATATAGCTATGTCTGTTCCCTTTAATAAGGAGGTTGGAATGAAAATTTCAGGAGGAAAATTTCTAAAGAAGGAACAACTGGGGGCAATTGATTATTGGGTACTCAAGTCAGTAATCGGGTATGGACCCCCATTCTCCCCTTGGGTAAGCCACTGGCCAGCAACAGAACAGAAGGTGCACACTGAGCCTATAAGAGTCTGTTTGGGGGTAGATCAAAGGGCCTTCATCAAGAAACTTCTCATTGGAATATCAACTCTCAGTTCACCAAAAATATATGGGACTCTAGTACTCTGAGAAAGTACAACTTGGGAGATTGTTTGTTTTGATACAGGAAATCCTTGCTATATTCTAACTTTATTTTCACTTATTTCCTGGATTGTATTACTTTTGACTAGTATTTAAACATATGAAAAGCTTGAAAACTTTGTTAAAAAGCACAAGTAGTAAACATTAAGATTGTTATGGATCCTTTAAAAAACTTTCAGTACTGACCAAAATTCTTAGTTTCTTATAAAAATATGTGAAACCCTCTTAACAGAGAAATGTTACATGTCTTTTATAAGAAACTGGTTTATAAGAAAGTAGTACTAAGATGGCCAAAATTTTGAGAAACTCTAGTACTACTGTATGTCTGAGAAATATTCAGAAAATTTTCAAAATTTAAAGCATGGATATTGTAGCAAATATAGCATTGAACCTTTATTCTTGAGTAATATTAACTAACCATTTGTTTTTTCAACATAACAGAACACTGTTTATACTTATATGATGTTTTAAATGCTGAGAAACATATCTGAAGCACTGCTAGCAATCACATTGATAATTTTGCATTCACAACATAAGAAACCAATTAAGAAACTTTTGGTATTAAAATGGACAAAATTTAATGCAAAATTGAGAAACTCTTAGTACTATAGCCTGATCCTAGTTTCTTATAAAAACCTGTGATGATTTTGTGGCATAAGCTTTCAGAACATTAAAAATGGACAAACATAGCCAGCCTGTCTTAAGTTGTGGCTAGGTCACTGTCTCTCAAAAAGTTGCAGACAAAATATTCTTAATTTAAAGGATGGATGGGTATATATATATAATTGTCAGGCCCACCCTGAACTTTAGAGGATGGAAATCTGACACCTTATACCTTAAGCAACAAACAATAATGTAACTCCTTTTTTGTTGTCATAGTCATATTCATACTGAAGCCTCCACTTTATTTGTTTTCAATTACTACCTCTTTAGCATTCAAATAATATGCCTGAGCTACAGTTTTGACAAAATGTTCCAGGAATTGATACATCTCTCTGTAAAAAGTTTTCAAATGTTTAATCTTCGGCCAGTCATCAATTTCAGATCAAGTCCACATGTGATGTGCATGATAACATAACATAACTTAAGCATCATCCTACTCCTGCTCCACACTGGAATTGGCGTATGTTACGCCACATTTATGTGGCGAACAGACTCTCTCTAGAAATTGGCATACGTATGTGGCGGACGGAGTACCCGAATTCCACTGGGGCTGCTGCTAGCATTCCTTTGAGGAAATTGGTATACATCAAGTCCTCAATCAAATGCAGTCCTGTGCATATAAATTGTTTCAGTGTTATCCTCGTTTCATCGTGATGGTTTGCAGTTGTGGGAAAACCAGAGATTAGCTCAGTTCTGCAGCATTTCCAGATTTACTCTCTTCAGTTAGTCAAAAATCATCAACTTGATTCATGATTGAATCCATGATTCTGTTTCCGTGTTCACTCAATAGAAAATGAATTAGACCTTGCCATCTTCCCTCATTTGGACATCAACTGAGCAGATCAGATTTCAGCTCTAAACGTCCAACAGGGAAACCAGACTGCTAACTATGTCGTGCGCGCGGAAGATCTTCCGCGCGCAGTTCCAGGAAGAACAATAGTTTATTGTTTAAAAACAATGGCCAGACGCGCATCTTCCGCGCGCACTTTGCAAAGTTATCAGTCTGGCAGGGAAAGCTTTCCGATACTTGAACTAGAACTGTAGGCCAAGTCGTTACCAAATTTCACCTTATCTCCCAAGTAAGACTTGAGGGCAGGTAGTTATTGATGCTCCAAGCAAGTTCCTATAAACCATAACAGCTCTTTTCCTCAATTTCGTCTGCAAGCTAACTCTTTCTGTTCAACTTTAATGAATCCTTCCCTTCCATCGTTCCAATCGCAGCAAGAACGCCATTGTTTGCAGGACGCTATTTGGTAGCCTCGTTTGCAAATCGTGCATCACAGCTCAATCTTCAAACATTAGCGCGTTTCGCCTCCCGCGCCTTCGGCGCTCCCTGATTGCGATTGTTGCTCTGCTTTTAGTGTATTGCATGGATTACAGTCGATGCAAGTCAAATGTTTAGCACACAATCTTCGTGAAGAAGTGACCAACTCATCCAAAAATAAGATGGTTACGAAAATCGATATTTGACAAAAGAGTACTTACTACAGCAAGCTTTTTGAATGCATCGTAACTTCATTGCGGTTCTGTATGCCGCGAACTTCACATCGTTCAAGTCAGCTGTTTGGGAGAAACGACAGCAAATTAAATCAAGAATGGTGTGACAGAATAGAAGCTGCGCACGCAAGCGCAGAAACCCGTAACTATGGGCCCTCTAGCTCCCTGTCACAGATTTCGAAATTAGGCAACATCTGATATTTTCTTCCTTGCGCCTTCAGCTCTTCAATAATCATTTCAAACAGCTTATCTATCAAAATACTTCCATATCTTAGATTGTTCGATGACGTCATTCTACGCAGTTTTGGGCTCTGTCAAGTGGTGTAGTGTCTACAGTCGTATATGTTGCAGAGCATTCAATATCGATGACACTGTTACTACAGGCTTACATTTTTAGTGGTTTCAATTACATTTGAAGCAGCACTCAAAATGATAAGCCCAGTTCCTTCGAGGATAATGTATGAGTCAAATCGACACCCTGATATTAACCCTCAGGCTACCGCGGGAGCTTCGTTGTATTCATTCTCAGCGGTAAAATTCCCTTCTCTTGACTAGCAAGTTCCTATCAAATGCCCTGGTCTAGCAATGTTAAAATGTTGATTTGCCATACATGTATAATTCAAATGGCCCAAGAAGATTACAAATCATCCTGCATATATTTAGTTCAGTTCCCCGCCCCTAAAATCGTATACGTGATAAGAAGTCTGGGGTGGCCTTGGGGGGGGGGTGATATCCGGATTTCGCTGGGATTTTCGCTTTGACTTATATATAGGTCTCTTGTCACTTTACTGCTGTTCAAAATTTCATACTAGTTTAATGAAAAGGGTATTAGTGGGGATACGAACAGACTAAGTTGTGCCTCAAGGAATACCCCAAAAGGGCTCCATATCGCATACACAGAAACAATTTAATTGAAAGGCGTCATATGCAAACTAGCTTGACCGTTGAGAATATGAAAAGAAACACTAACAAAATAGCGTATGACATCGTAAGTCTCAACTATGATTCGCTCACAACAAAGCTGAAAAACAAAGTGTCAGAGCAATATGGTCAATACTTCGTCTCCCCAACAAGCTTCCTCAAAGTAAAGGATGTCAATCATGCTTTTGAATGGCCCTCCTTCTTGTTTCTAGTTAGTTTCTACCATCGATCTCCATCTATCGATCTCCAGTTTAGCGATTTTGTGAATGACCTGCCTGCCCAAAGTTAGCCCGACATGCAAAGCGAAACGAACCTTAGAAATTATCAGTAAAGTTCATATGTATTTTTCGTAGCAGTATATTTAATTTTAGTTTAGTTGCATGTTCTCTATGTTAATGACTGCGGAGTTGTCATGGTCTCCTGCACTCCGTGGTATCGTTCTCGTAGTTTAGTAAAGTAGCTCGTACGTAGTGTCCTAAGTAGTTCGTCTTGTAAAATTTTATATTGAATACAAAAAAAGAGTTTCTACCAAATCTTGGCATATTATGGCAAAGCCATTCTCAAGGGAGGGGTGTCTGATTTATTTCAATTTTTACTGTACAGTAAATTCTCGCATATAAGAATCTACTTTTTGAGAGCCAGGCTGAAACAGGTTCTTATTTTAAACGCACTTAGACTAATTTCAAGGTATAGGGAATCTTATTTGAAGGATGCCTTGTGTAGTGGACCCTTTCAGAGCGCTACAAAAGATTTTCAGCCCTATTACTTTTTGGAACGGTTCTAATGGACCTAATGACTAATTGGGGAGGAGAATCAAACTTTAACAGCCAACTGGACCAAAATTAACAGAGTAACAACAATCAAAAATCGCCTTTGCTACCCCTGCAATAAGAACCTAGGTTTCATCAAACTCACAAAGGTTCTTAATTTAGGAAAAACAGCATCTGGATTCTTATTTTAGTAGGTTCTTCTATGTGGAGATGTACTGTAACGAAGCATGAAGACTTACAAAGTGTTCGGTAGACATTACTCATCTTTGGATGATCCCATTGAGTAGTCTTCGTATCATGACTAAAATGCAAAAACAACATTTAAATACAACGAAAATGTAAATTGCAACTGATTACTGAAACACTTGACAAGATGAATGCACGTTTATCCTTGAAAAGTAACTGGTTTATAAGAAACTTGGAGTTTCGTCACGGAACTTTAAAGATATTCTGCTGCTAAGTTTGTGAATTAATTAAGCTTGGTTTCCATGAAATCCTGAAGATTACGTAATCTTGACTATTTGAGAAACCTTTCCCACCAATACAAAACGACATTTCCGAAAATCAAAGAAGGTTCAGTGCTGTGTGCTGTCCACAAGTTTCTTACCAAAGAAACGTGTAAACGAACTTTAGTCAGTCTCAAATAAGATCGCACGTGAGATATGCGATAACGCAAAATTGCCCATGCAAAACTTCTCAATTCATTTCATTCGCGGGCATTTTCACGCAGGGCCGCCGAGAGGTTTTGGAGGCCCAGGGACAAAACTGCGAAATAATGCCCCCTTCCAGCAAAGCCTGTGAAAGGCAAGGGGTTTGAGAGTACTCATCTACAAAATTAATTCGATAACGCCCTTTAGATAAGCTTAAAATACAATTCAGAAAATCTCCTGCAGTCAAAATATTACAAATCTTACTTTATGAGGCCCGCAGCCCTGGGCAAATTGCCCCATATGCTCCCCTGCTCGGCGACCCTGTTTTCACGCGACATATTTTTTGAGACGGACCTTAGCTGTTCCTAAAGCAAAACGGTCATTTGAAGTCTAGAAACAGAATACCAAACATTTTCTGAACTGAATTTAGACACATGCTTTGACAAAACATCACTGGTGTCTATCTATCTATATATCATGGCCGGGTGTTAACACACTACTCATGACGACACATTACGTCTGAAGGACGATACCCACCGTGGAACACCAGCACTCTATTGCTAACTTAACGATTAATTTAGGATGTTTAAATGGAGCAGACATAGCTATATCTCGCAGTATCAATAAATAGGCCAAAGAAACGCCCTAACGCCCATTGTTTCTTCAGCTACACAACGACATCACACGTGTCAAAGTTGTCCAACACAATAGGTTATTTCTTTAACGTGGCCCGGGCCACCTTATAACGGTGATGATCCCTTTAGTTAAGCCTCAAAATTTAAAAACTTAATCTAAAAATTTCTTGCTTGCCGATAAAGTCAGCAAACTTCCGGATTTGAGTAAATTAGCAGTACTCCGGTAATATGACTGTATATTACATGGCCACTTACTTGATGTAGTATGGCACTTTGTTCACAGCTACAGATCTTTCCCATGGTGCAGTGACACTTCCTGTAATGAATAAAAGAGGTTCTTTATGAGTAACTTGTTTGCAAATATGAAACGGTTGAAGAATTAAAGAAACCATCCTTGTAAATCAAACGCTTTGGAAGAAATTGCGAGAGAAAGACTGAATGAGGAGTGTTTCCTTATATTATATCGTTAACAACAGTTTGAATGAGTACCTTCTTTATCGGGCAGTGGTCAGACGTGGCTTGGGGGGTAAGTAGATTCTATGAGTAGCTGTGCGTTGGAATGTTAGAGGGAAGACGACACTATGCCGGGTGGTCAACAAAATTTAACTTGTCACAAATATTCATTAAACTTCGTTTTCCAACAAAATCCTGAAGAGTACCTGGTTTCCTTAAAGGCCAAAATACGTTTTGTACAAGCATTATTGACTATTTGGTGATAACTTTGTGCTTATTCTGATTAGCTAATTTCAAAAGATCATTATTGTATCATCCTTTTAATGAAGTCACCAGCAAATGTGAGAACCAGGATATCAAGATTTGTAATTTGTACGGTTATGGAGTACGAACTCGGCGCTAGAAAGAGGCTTCATCTGAACTGGAAAGAGTTGAAGCCAATATGATCGCTCGTCGGAAGCACACATTTTGTGGACAAACCTTTGCTAGGCTGCAAACCTATAATTTTGAAATAATACCTTCTGCTTGTTGTTTTATATCAGATTCTAAAACACACCAAACCTACGTGCAGACTCTTTTGACTTCTTTTCAGAAAGATCTCTCCAGGAGACACTAGCATAGGGCTTAAACCTTTAAAAAGGTGGGTGTAAAAATTCGATTGCATTTTTTAAATTAAAATGCTTGAAAGGAACTTTGGGTAATTTGCTGTAAATCTGCCACAGCAAATTTTTAATCCCTTGATTAGTTTCAAAATGGCAGCATTTATTCATTTTGAGTTGTGACGTCATCAAATTTCTAAATCCTCAACCAGAAGAGCTACAGACTTCTGCTTGCCAGCATATTGTAGACGTTCATAAACTATGGCTTTCTTGAAGATTGTATCAATTTTCCTCAAGTAATTTAAGATTTACGATTATTTCAATTTTTTCAAAATTTTTGATGAATTTTTACGAAATAATAAAAAATGCTGCCATTTTGAAAATAATCAAGATATGAAAAGATTGTCTGTCACGGCAGATTTACAGCATAATACACAAAGTTCCTTTCAAGTCATTCAATTCATAGTGAAAATATGATACAATTTCAATATGGCCTTAAGTAGCGGACTCATCTGAATAAACTATGGATGCACAATAAACTTGTATCTTGTAAGAAAATACTATCAACTCCTGTAAAAGAACAGCAATAATATAAGATAAACCTGTAACTGGAAAGAACGCTGTTAAACCTGCAAGAAAATAAGTAATCAGTTGTCCACAACGTTATTACACCAAAAATATTACATCCATCTTTTCAAAGATTTGAAGGATTTGAGACCTATGCTGGAGAAACTTCCCTGAGAAAAATCAGAACAGTCTGCACGCAGGCAAAAACATGTCCAGCTACCCCCGTTTTAGAGCTTGGCGTTCGAACCACGTGGGCACATTAGACTGATAGAAATATCAATGTACGCGTAAGGTGCTATCATTAATTCATAATGGAATTAGAGGTTACCAAAGAAATGCTGAAGGCCCTTATCGACTAATTTAACCAAACTGGTGAATTTATAAATCAAAATGAAGAGAACGATTAAAAAGGATAGAATAACTAACGAAATCAGCAAATTTACAAGTGAGTTGAGGGGTTTTAGCAAGATACACGCAGCTTTCACGCAAATTTGGTTTTAAAAATAATGCACACGTGATGAAATCATTATGCCTTTATCAAAATAAAAGCGTTGGTGGATCAACAAGTTAAGGCTCATCTAAGACACCTTAAATTAAATGAAACTTTTTCTTCGTGAAAACTGTCGAGTGATCAACACAACTCAGTCCTCTGTCACGTGGTCAATGCAATGGAATCCTCTGTCATGTGGTTAATGCAACCAGCTCCCACAAGCATAGGTTCCCAAATCTTTACATCAGTGTAGAAAGGTAGGAGTAATTACTATGACCTGTCTCTTTCAACTGAAATGTATGTATGTATGTATCATTTGCCACATAAAAATATATACAAGCTATTATAATAAATATAAAAAATAGATACAATACAATACTTTAAGGTTAAAAACGTACAATAAAAACACCCCTAATTACAGTGGCAGGGATAGCATTAAAGGGTCAAGCTGACCTTATTTCCATAATGGTCCCCTTAGAGGTGCTGGTATAACGGAAAAAAAAAGAATAAATAAATAAATGATAAAATAAAATAAATGAATCAATAAAGTACTGTAGTTGTTTTCAGTACAAAAACACAGTTTGGTCGATGGAAATATGACAGAGATGAGGAAGGGTCTTAGTAGAATACATATATATCATCTTCCTCTTTTTGTATTTGTTGGAAAAAATTTTCTTTGATCTTATGTTTGAGTGTATTCTGATTTTTGGCTGATTTTAAGTCAGATGGAAGATTATTCCATATTTTCGGCCCGATGTAGTATAACTTATTTCTTTCAACTTATCGAAGATGAAGAAAAACTCTAATTCTGAAAATATTTAATATTCCTGGCAAAAGAAAGGTAGAATGGTAGAGAAGTAGCTAAATTTTTCTTCAGTTCATTCAGTTCGAAGAAAAAGGTCATGGAAATTTACATCGACATTTGTAAATATTTGGAACATATGCTGCTCCTCCGTCGTTGTTCGATTCAATTCAACTAGTGACTATGACTGATGCTATTTGTGAATGATTGCTATTTGATAATTGTGATGAATGAAGTTATCAGCCAAAATGTATACAAGTGCTTATCGTGCGAAAATCCCTCCTGTGGAATATTTTCCAGCGAAAAGAGCTTGGGTATAATCTAAGATCAGGTTCACTGCTAATGCTGCCACAAGCAAAAACGACAACTTATGGGACCAGTTCGTTGACCTTTAGAGGTAGCATTCTCTGGAACAGCCTACCTGACGCTATAAAAAGCTCACCATCTGTTGTATATTTCAAAAGATCGATAAAAGAATGGAAGGGTGAAAATTGTACATGCAAAAATTGCTGTTGAGAACAACATCTTGGAAATCCCTCCGCAAACAGTAATTATGTAAATCATGTAAATCGATGTAAATATACTTATTTTCTTTATATTATTGTAAATTTTTCCTTTGTAGATAGTTGGTTTGAATTAGCTAATTGTATTTAAGCTATTGTAAATACCAACTATAAAGAATTTTATAATAATAATAAATAATGAAAGCTTTTCTAAAGCCGGATCTCCACTAGGCGGAAAAATGTCGAGCCGCGAAATGTAGAAGGTATTCTTACTATTCGCGGCTCGACATTTTTCCACGGCGACAATTCGATCAGCCAATTAGATTGCCGAAAATTTTTCCGCCTCGACATTTTTTAGCCTAGTGGAGATCCGGCCTAAGACCCCGTTTACACGATACCTTTTCATTTCATATCGGATTGGCCTTCTGTTTACAAAAAAACACATCAATCTGATATGCTTCAAACCCCTTGCATTGGATACAAAAGGGGGGCTAAGTTTGACTTAGAAGGGAGAGACTTAGGCCCCGTTTACACGAGATCGGATCCAAATGGATCCGTACCCAAATTGTAATGGATAGGCCTTGCGTTTACACGGGACTCGACGGATCCGAACCCATTTGGATCTGCTATCCGTACCCAAACGGGATCACTTTCGAAAGTGATCCCGTTTGGATCCGATCCCAAAAAGGTCTCGTGTAAACGGGTGGGATCGGATCCAAACTGGTACGGATAGGAAATGACACGATCAAACTGAAAATCCTTTGTTCACATTTCAAAGAGGGGAATCAAAGATGAGACAGAGTCTATTAGAGTGCAAAATTTCAAGGGATCTGATCAAAATAAGAGAAAAGGTTTACTAGAGCGCTGCTAAGTGTTCACAAAATCGAAATGGATCCGATCTTGTGTAAACGCTAACAGTTCTGGATCCGATCCCGTGTAAACGCCCCTCAAAAAGTGGATCGGATCCAAATGGATCCGAACCCATTTGGATCCGATCCCGTGTAAACGGGGCCTTAGAGAGGGAGGCTTATAGGACAGGGAGACAAATAGATAGATAATGGGCTCAATGGATCTCTTACGGTAAGGCTGCAATTGTCAAGTTTCATTTCATTTCTTAAATATTATATCATTTATACACAAATTAACTCTGCAGCAAATTTCAAGATAAAAATCCATTTACAATGATAAAAATCTTAAGAATAACAATTCACAGCCCTACAAAGCCTGCTCTTCAAAAGGAGCTGTGTTTGACAGTCTAACTCATTAGATACTGTTCAAGTAGTTTTTGAAACGATCTATTGTGGGTAGATCACGAATTATTTTCGGCAGGTATATCATTCCATGACTTGTGAGCTGTGTAATGAAAGCCTTCTTTGCAAATTCAATCCTATATCTGGGGATGTGGGGTAGACTACGACGATGAGTCTCTTGTTTCCCTGTGCTCTTTGACTTGATGATGGCGCTTCAGTCAACAGAGACTAATGATATAACTCTGAAAAACCTGGCCCTATTAGATCCAAACTTCGTAATTCCTAAAGTACCAATCAGATTGCGAGATTTGTGAATTACTATTGTTACGGTGTAAATGTGATAGAACTTTCGATTCCATTGAAGAATTGAAAACATTCCCACGGGATTGAGATTCAAAGCCTTGATTCCATCAAATTCCATTGATGATTGAAGAAACATAGGGCCACGTTTTTCACTGTTTCATTATGAGTCCCTCTTGAGCAAGGTTTACCGCAGGGATACAAGGGACTCATCGTCATAAGTCTAGTGGAGATCCTAATATTGCCTCGTATTATTTTACTAGCATACCTGGTAACTCTCCAGATCCATGAATATCATAATCTGAAAGTAAGTCTTGAACGGTTCGTTGTCTGTCCACGCATCCAATTTGCAGTTGATTCCAACGCCTATGTAACTGGTCAATTTCACCCTCCAGAGACCCTGATAAGACGACGCAGTGAAACTGGCGAAGCTCCTTCGCAGATCCATCCATGTTGTCAAATTGTCCTTCTAAGCCTGACAGCTGCTCCAAGAACATCTGTTATTAAGAATATTAGAAAAATATATATAACTAAGTTTACTGAGCTCGAAGTGGTCAAAAATACAAACTAACTTATTACTGTAATAAAATGTTGAGAATGACACACGGCAATAGTTTCAGTAAATAAATATAAATTTACGTATCAGCTGAACTAAACTGTCAGGATTTAAATGCACTAAACGAGGAGTTACGCCCGATACTTTTAGTGCATTTAAATCCTGGCATTACCAAGTTATATTTATCAACTTATTACTACTCTTTGGAGTGTGAAAAAAACAAATCAAGGCAGTTTCTTCTGAGGTCTCCAGGGAAATTGGATGCAAAATCTCAAACATTGGTTTTTATTATTGTTGCTACTTGTCAGGCTTCTAGCTGCGGGTTATTTTATCATAACGGACTCAGGGATCGCGATTTAGCTTGGTGATTGCTTCGTCAGTAAAAGTCTTCAAAAAAAGTCGATGTTTTGTTCCCTATATCCTGGTTTAGGACCATCAGTTGTCCTAAAAGTCACCAACATTCTGGTTGGAGACTAGATGGTGCACCAGAACTTAGAACAGATTTTCCTGGGATGAATTCCTAGAATAAATTAAATTCAAACTAAATAGGAGAATAAGTGATTTTCCAGAGAGAATACGCTTCTGGCTGGATACCCCACATCATACCGGTGGGTATATCAGACACCCCCGCCCGGTCTTAAAATTATCTAACCTTGGGAAAGTAAATTTTCCTTACACAAGTTAAGACCTTAACCAAACTTAATTTCTTAACTTGTTGCGGCGTTTGGTCATTGCAAAGGTTGGATCAAATTGCCGTATTATAGCGAGGGCAATCAAAGAACGTTCTGGCAGTTCAGTGTTGCAAAGTTTGTAAGTTCCTTCCTTAGCATAGTGAGGGCTATCAAATAACGTGCTAGAAATAGATACATACCTTAACTTCATCCAGCTGGTCTTGCAAAGAATCCGTATTTTCAACGGGAGGCCATGTTGATCGAATTTGCTCTGCTTTTGTTAAATGAACGTTCACTTCGTCTATTTGGGCAATTAATGTATGCATCACCTGAAAATTGATTGAAACGTTTTAACATCTTAATCATGGAAAAGTGAGAATTCATCTCCGCAATAATGGAGCATAATGGCGGGAGTAAAGTCCGTCTGCCTGCCTGTTGTAAAGCTGTCACGACTTATTTCCATTCAACTCAACTTTCCGTTTAGAATACGCCAACCTTATGTAAAATGCGCTCATCAAAAGTTGTATTCTACCCAACCCAAGAAAAACTTTTCTAGCTTGGGTCGTGAACAAAATAAACCAAAATTACATGACATTTAGGATACAAACACACGAATAACAAGCTACAATGCAAGCAAAATACTTACTATTCGAACTTAAGAGGTACATTCGACTTTGATATATCGCAATTATGGTCTCTTTATATTTAGTACTGGAAGTTCTGAGTGCGAGATTGATTTAAAGACGGGAGGCTGGTTGTTGTTGTCCTGAAGGCTTCTGCGTTTCGCCACGTTTTGTCTACGCACCTTTTAGGTTTCTGAACGTTTCTATCTAATCTCGCAATAGTGAGAATGTTCGTTTGTTTTAAAGTAGTTTTGAAAAACCCCAGGAAGACCAATCTTCTTTGTATATTTGCTTGACTCCAATATGCCAAAAGGCGCTTCTATCTAGGGTTTATAGGCATCACGAATACAACTGTAAACGGCTGAAACAGATGTGATCCCTGTAGCAATCGAGTATATTGTCACATAGGTCTCAAGGCTGTCTGTCGTAAACAACAACTATCTAGAATTTGCAGCTTACGAACACCAGTGAGACTGCTTTACAGCATATTTTAATTTTTGGAAGCTGCTTAGACAGATGTGATTACTGCAACAATTGAACATATCGATAGGCCTTCAATCTATTTAGCTGTCTGTCGTGAGCAACAGTGGAAAGGTGAAAGACAGGATGAAAGAGAAAACAAAAATTGAAAACGTAAAGAGGAAAGCAGGAAAGAAGAACAGTAAAAAGAAAACGGCAATGTTTTGTTATATTCTTCTAGTGCTCATATGCGTTGTGCAGTATTACAGAAGTGCTTTGAGATCCGGTACAAGAAAGAACTGAAAAATATTAGGAGGAAAAATTTTAGGTTGAGGTTGATTTGCGTGAACCTAAAGAGTTTTTCTACCACTGTCAAATTCATTGTGGGACCACAAAGGATCTTGGGGAGAACACTGCTTTCAACTCTATACAAATAAGAGCCACTCACATGAAGTACTTCATCGAGTATTTTCTGCCATTCTTCAGACTTATGCAATAACTGCTGCCATTGTTCTTCGACATGAGCTAACTGTTTCCTTAGATTATCAATTACTCGCAGAATAAGGGTCTCATCACTGCTTCTTCCCTCTTCAGAGGATCCTTCGTGTTTGCTAAGGAATTGCTTGCCCTGTTGTAAAGCTTGTTCTATGATCAGTCGTCTGACGTTCAATTTGCCTTTGAATGCCTGAAGAAAAATATTAATATAAATTTTATGAATTAAGACTCAACAATTTTCATAATGTTTACGTTTTCGTTCAAAAGGTTTTTGAGTTTGTAATCAGAGCTTGGTTTCTTCTGAAAGTTTCATCGATATGCTATATACAGAAACTCTATCGAGTGTGTTAAAAATTTCTTAAGGGGGTGTAAAATTTTCAAGGTACATTCTCAATAAAATATATTCAGTGAGATGTAAAGGCCTATGGACAACGGACCACCATAACGGGTGAGCCAAAAAAAAGTTCCCACTTTTGAAAATTCTTAACTGTAAGAGTATTTCACAGATTTGAATGATTCCAATTTTAGTTAAAGCCAAAAGGTTGAAGTATTTTCGTGATTTTTCTCCTTGTCTCACGAGCAGTAAATTCAACTTTACAAAAATTTCATGGTTGCAAAATGGCTGAAAAATGGCCTAAAACATCAATCAAAGCATAAATGACTCCTCGCACAGAAAAATGAATGAAATGCAACTTCTCATGGGTGAGAGATATCCTTCGGATATTAATTGCCATGGGATTGAAAATCTTCCGTATTTCTTTGAAAATCGATGTCTTATAACTCTTGAGAGAGGTGAAACGATCATTGCCTATTGTTCGGTGTGAATAGAGTCGATACGATTTGATCAATGTTTTTGGCCCTTTTCCGTCATTTTGCAACCATGAAATTTTTATAAAGTTAGATTTACCAATACTTCTAGTGCTGGCAGGACAGCGAAAAAAATCACAAAAATACTTTGACCTTTCAGCTTTTAACTATGATTTGAATGAACCAAATCCGTGTAGTAGTCTTGGTGTTATGAATTTTCAAAAGTGGGAACTTCTTTCTGGCTCAGCAGTCCTTTTCGCACACTTGCAAGGCAAGCTACAGTTGTAAATTAATGACAGCCTTCAAAATCTTGCAGCACATTGCTATCAAATTCCAGCACATTGGCCTTCGATGGAAGTACTTTGTTGGGCTGGAATAGCTTTGCTCTCCTATTTTAAACCTCCTTCACAAAAACTTTGTAAATACGGTTCTTTAAAGCATGTCCATGGATAGCCACTGGTGTATGAAGTTTTTCTAATCATTCAATGGGGGTATGAAAACATTTTCAGGAAAAATTGGAAGAGTGTGAGAACTTTTAACCAGCCTAAAAAATTCTAGCCCACCCTCGTACCGAGCGTTGTAACTGACTGACCTCTCCTAATAGCTGAGAGCATAACGTGCCGATACTTCATACCTGATGGTTTTCGTTCTGCTGTTGTATAGTCTCAATATCCCCTCCAATTGGTTTCTGTGACGTCAATTCTTGATCAGCTCTAACCAACCAATCCACGATCTCTTGCATATCTAGCAATAATTGCCGCCACTCTCCTGTACCATCGCTTATCCTATAACAAAGAACAAAGTTGAACATTGCACAAGACATCCTGATTCTGTCAGCGTTGAATTCGAGATTCAACAACATATACATACCACTGATTCAACCTTAGCATATCCTGAAACTACCTTCGGTAATCCTCTCACTTCCAAGCGAGCGAGCGAACAAACAAACAAACAAAGAAACAAACAAACAAACAAACAAACAAACAAGCAATATTCAAAATCATTCACACTGCTCTCCTCTTAAATGGTGCAGCACGATTTTTTCCCTCTAAATTCAAATAGACAGCTGCAGAATTAAACCCAAATAAGTTTTCAAATAAAATGTCCAGAGACAGACACAGACTGAGAAAATGTAAGATCCTTCAGCTGCTAAAGCTTTTAGATTCTCTGTTTTACCCAAACAATTCATCTTAATTTATGAAAATGTTTTTCTCGCTAAAGAAGCTACTTGCAACTAATATGTCTATCGTACAAGAACAAACAAAACGTCTTATCGAAACAACTCTCAAAAACTGCGCTTCAAAATTTATCTTTAGTTTCGAGAACAACCATAATGAAAATATTCTGCAATGACAATCTTGAATACAGTACTCCTACAATATCTGAAGAAGGAGATTTTGTTTCTGGCCGCAATATCTTCACGGACGTCCTCATTTAAAGGGGCTGTTTCTTCCAACACGCCTTGCACGTGCCGTCTCTTGTCCAACCAAGAGATAGTATGTGCAAGGCTAGCCTGCATGCAGACTTAACTTTCCAGTGCGAAGGAGAGCCAACATACTGATTGAAACTGACTCCGAGCGAACACCTTAGACCCCCTTTACATGATGTCGGTAGAATTTGAAAACGGCATGAAAAAGTGCCGTTTTCGCCTCCCATCTACACGATGCCGGCAGAATTTTGTGTCGGTTAGCAAAACGACAAAGTTGGTAATTCCGGCGTTTTCAGATTCTTCCAGCATCACTTAAAGACAAATGACGGAGATATAAGGCGACTTAAATGAGGGGCCTGGGCAATCTAAATATAGTCTATTGTATTCCATTGTATTTGTTGATATCCAGAGATTATCAAAACAATTGGACAACTGATTGCAGGCGCCCATCTTTTGTTCTATTTTTAAACTAGACGCTATATATCCGTCATTTGTCTTTAAACGCACTTTGCCGGCAGAATTTAATGTCGTCACGAGGCTAATATTTTCCAATGCTCCCTATTGTCCTTATTTTTGTCGTTTTCTATCCATCTTGATTGATTATTGACGTCAGTTGCTATTGTCTATGGAATTATCATAAAATTCTACCGACATCGCGCAGACTAGAGGCTAAGACCGCATTTTTTAATGCCGTTTTCAAATTCTACCGACATCGTATAGTAGGGAGTTCAATTCTAAAGGCGGGTTTCCACTTGTGCGAATTTGGTCGCACGATCGCGCGACCAGTCGTCTGGGCATGCGTAGTTTGTTTCAATGATGAAGATTCCCCAGTCATCGGCGATCGCGCGACTGATTTTGGAAGTTGGATTGATTTCAACTTCTTTGCGACCAGCAAGAGCAGAGCCAATCACATTGCTTTGATTCTGTGATTACTTAATACGCATGCTCAGGCCCTAGGTCGCACAGTCGCGCGACTGGTTCGCGCGACTGCCTTCGAGCGATCGCACGGGTCGCGCGACCACATTCGCACAAGTGGAAACCGGCCTTAAGGCGGCATAAAATTCTGCCGTTTTCTAATTCAATCGGCATCGTGTAAACGGGATCGTAAATTCTCCTTTACAATAACGAAACTGGTTAGTTTGATTTCACTACCTTGTAACTTATAATTTTGACTCGCGGTAATGCTAAAACCTGTTCATAATGTTCGAAATATACCAGCAAAAGAAAAATAATCCTAAAATAGTCTCTTTGAAACAACTTCGGGAGCATGCATACTTTGATTGAGCGGAGAGGCTATCGATAACTCTGCTCCTCTGCAGGAAAGATATCGTTGGCCATTTGCAGTTATTCATTGGTGGCCTAAAGTCTGTCTTAGTGCCGCGAAAGTTTCAGGAGGAAAATCAAGAGTTTATGGTGGAAAAGGTCACCCAAACATTGCAGACCCAACCCACTAGGTTTTGAAGACCATTGATTCACGATCATTTCAGATAACTTCCCCAATGGTCCTCGAGCCCAGCTCTTCGATAAGTGGTCTCCTTGAGGCATCAACTGCTATTTGTTACTGTTCATGCAGCACGATCCTGAAGTTTTTCCAACATGATTTAAGTGTGCGGTGCCAAACAAAACAATAGTATCTGCAGTGTAAGTCTATCGTAAATCTTGTAGCCTCATGCAATTACTGTGACGAATAAAAAACGTCACACATACATCGAATGTGCAGCTTTTTATGGCCGTATCTTTAGTTGAAACTCAGTTTGTTGTATGTTCTTTAAACTGTGATCTTAGTCAAGATCCATTGTTCCTCGGGGTATCGTCCTTGCAGTCCCGTTAAGTATATAGTTCGTAAGTTGTGCACTACGTAATAGACCTTTTAGCTATTCTACAAAAGAGCCTGGATCGAGCGATATTTTTATACATTTTTATACACGAAGTTCGATTGAGTGGCGTTAGAGTTTCGATTGCAATTGTGCACATTCGAAAATTCTACAAAATGTAGCAAAGTATCGTTCGATTGAGATTCTTTTTCAGAATAGATAAAGGTCTATTGCCTCTGTGAAATTTTTACATTGAATATAAAAACAACATGTCATTGTATAGTGTTACATAAGTCCACGGGAAAACCGCGGGAAATGTCGCATTAGCCAATGGCAGCGACAAGATTACTGGTTGGGTTCGTTGTTGAAATTTCAGACAGGAAATAAACAGTAATATCAAATTTCAAGCCTACTTAACTGTGTAAGAAGATAATGGAAGAAACGGTGTGAAGTGGAAATATCTTTCCAAACAATTTCAAGCAACTGTGTAAGCATGGGAGGTACAAAAACTAGACACCTACTCAAAAGAAAAGGGAACATCATTGTATTTTAAGCATTCTTTTGATTTCAAGGAGCAAAAGGCCAACAACAAATATAAACAAACCTGTGTTTCTCTCAAGTCAGAATTTACGAGTGATGAACTGATCGAAAAGGAGTGCATTTTATATACCAGGTGTCTAGATAAGTCCCGGGGGGAGGGGGGGGGTACTTGGCCTACTAACATACGGGGAGGTGCCGCTGGAAAATCTAAAAAGCTACCCTGTCCCGGAGTCAAATTCCTGAAAATGCTACCCTGTCTCGGAGTCAAATTTTTTTAAACAATACCCTGTCCTTTAGTTTCTTCAGATAAAATTGTGCTCTGCGAGAAAATTTGTACGAAATCTATCGAAAAATGTGGAAATACTCACATCCAAGCGATTTGAATCACATTCGCAGAGTGCAAATGGCCTAAAACGATCTTTCGGAGTCAAAAATGGCAAATATGGACCCTGTCATGGAGCCGATTTTGACAAAAATGATACCCTGTCCCGGAGTCGGAATCCTGAAAATGATACCCTGTTCAGCGGCACGTCCCCTGCATATTAGAAAGAAGAAAGTTTGTAATTATAGACGGTAAACATTGCATCTACTCAACGTTTATCAATTTTCAAAGATTTTCAATGACAGTTAGGTTGTGTTCTTTCTGAAACACCCTGTATAGAGACCCCTGGGGGGGGGGTGCACTGTGATCCAGATTTCACTTTTTGTGTAATTAATGTGAAAAAATGAACTTTTTAGAATTCCACCGAATGTATTTTTCCCTTGTTCCCCATACCCTAAAGCACATAAAAACGCAAACGATTTTCAAATCAAGCAACAGTAGCCCGAGAAAACATTTTTTGAAGTTAGGGCTAAATTGGGTAGTGTAAGCTTCTTGCTAGACCAGAAGAAGTCACAGAGCAGCATGAATTTTCAAATTTCCGTTTCATCGCTTGTATGTGCCCGATTTGAATGATCTTTCTTTTGTTTGGTAGATTGAACCTCGTAGAATATGAATTAAATCAGTTGATCAACGATTTTTGCTTTAGAATGTGGAAATTTTGTGAATTCAAAATGGTAACCAACTATTGAAAACCAGGTCGCCTGAATTATCAAACCCGATTTCAACACTGAATACAAAAAATCTATATCTCAGAAAACTCTGAAAATCAGTTTTAAAATGGACTTCAGCCTATTGCTGACACTCTTGCCAAAGCGCTCAGCAGAGGCTCCACGTAGAAAATTTTCGCGATTTTTTCACAAAGTCAAGTGAATAAGGGGTTTTTTGACAAATTTTGTCGACAACTGTCATAGCAATGCTGGCAAGGATGGATGCTTGACAAAACAACATATTCCATCATTTCAAAAACAAGAAGTAAGAAAGAAACACAGGTCATTCAGTGGATTTAATTTTCGCGTTTTCTGCGTAACCAATGCTACCCACCTGTTTCTCATTCATACATCAGAATAATGTGGCGAGTGTCTATTTGATTTAATGAATGAAAGTTTTAAATCCAAAAATTTGAGTATAGTAATGTGCAAAGTTTAATGTGTCAAATTTGATGCCACATTAAAATGCCCGTCAATATATAAAACTATCCATGAGAAAGTTGTCCGTTTTCGGAAATCTCACCTAACATCTCATTCGAGACAGACTTTGATATTCAAGCAACAAAATCTGCTCACCTAAAAATTTTCTCTGGTATGTCATGACCACTGTAACACAGTGGCTTGAACAAGAACAAAGTCCTGGTGTGAACCAAACTTTAATGAAATTACTTTTTACGGACGAATTTTTCTTTTTGATCCTAGCAATAATCATTCCCTGAAATGCTCAGTGTATGCACTATAGAAATAGATTTGTGTACTCAACATGTTGATAATTCAAATGAATGAATGAATGAATGAATGAATGAATGAATGAATGAATGAATGAATGAATGAACGAACGAAAAACAAGTGAATGACGTTCGAAAACGCAAAAAACGCAAAAATTATATTCATGGAATGACCATTATTTCCTTCATACTTCTTGTTTTTGAAATGATGGAAAATGTTGTCTCACGAAGCATCCATCGTTGCCAGCATTGCAATGACAGTTGTTGACAAAATTTGTCAAAAAACCCCGTCTTCACTTGACTTCGTAAAAAAATTGCGAAAATTTTCTACGTGGAGCCTCTGCTAAGTGCTTTGGCAGGAGTGTCAGCAATAGGCTGAAGTCCATTTTGAAACTGATTTTCAGAGTTTTCTGAGATACAGATTTTTTGTATTCAGTGTTGAAATCGGGTTCGATAATTCAGGCTACCTGGTTTTCAATAGTTGGTTACCATTATGAATTCACAAAATTTCCACATTCTAAAGCAAAAATCGTTGATCAACTGATTTAATTCATGTTCTACGAGGTTCAATCTACCAAACAAAAAAAAGATCATTCAAATCGGGCACATACAAGCGATGAAACAGAAATTTGAAGATTCAGCTGCTTTGTGACTTCTTCTGGTCTAGCAAGAAGCTTACACTACCCAATTTTGGCCTAACTTCAAAAAATGTTTTCTCGGGCTCCTGTTGCTTGATTTGAAAATTTTTTGCGTTTTTACATGCTTCAGAGACAACAAGAAAAAATACATTCGATGGAATTTTGAAAAGTTCACTTTTTCACATTAATTACATGGCCTGGATCACAGTGGGGTGCTTGGTCTACGAACATGCGGGGAGATGCCGCAAGAAAATCTGAAAAGCTACCCTGTCCCGGAGTCAAATTCCTGGAAATGATACCACGTCCCGGAGTCAAATTTTGCGAAACAATACCCTGTTCTTGAGTTTTTTCAAACAACATTTTGCACTGCCTTGGGGAAATTTGTAAGAAATCGATCAGGAATTGCGGAAATGTTGCCATCCAAACAATTTGAAGTACATTCGGCGAGTCCAAATGGCCTACAATGACGTTCCAGAGTCAATTATGCAAAATATGGACCCTGTCATGGAGCTGACTATACAAAAATGAAGCCCTGTTCCGTAGTCAGAATCCTGAAAATGATACCCTGTTCAGCGGCACGTTTTGTACGGAAAATATATGATGCCTCCCAAGGGAAAGAGACCTGATCTGATACTAAATAGTCGTAGGTCGCAGTTGATACGTTGGTATCGATGCGATGAGACTACTACAGAAACAGGTGGATTAACGTTATTTCTAGTTGAGGAACGACATCAAACATTTCAGTCCAAAAACATAAAACTCAACTTACCTATCCCTGATATCAACAACGCGCACACCCAAGCTGTTCCAACGATCATTCATGTCATCCAATTTAGACTGTAACGCCGTGAGCACTTCTCCCGGTTCCAAATCAGCTATAATGTTCTGACCAGTTTCATTCAGTGTGGAAAACATGGACTGGTGTTCGCTAATGTCTTCTTCCAGTTGCTAGGATTAAGGATAAAGAAGCGAATTACAAGATGAAGAAAGAAGACGCATTTCTAGCAACAGATGCAATGTTACAGCAAAGCTGGATAAGAAGAACCGTTCTTTCAACAAAATAGATATAAACATCTATTCTCACAACTAAAACACAAAAATTTTGGTATCCGCAAAATGCTCCGTCCAATTCAAGAGGTTCTTAAAACCTGCAAGCATTTCTTAAAAAATTAGTGATAATTATAAATACACAAAAATGAGTAGGGGGCTATGGTACAGGAAGCTTCTTGAATAGTGCAAATGATCCTATCACTTTCATAATGAATACAGTAAGATAACTACCGAATTCCTTTATGCCGATACACAAAAAGTTGGCAACGGCAAAATTGCAAGTCTACCTCGGAAGCCATCTACAATGTGCGTTCTTTTGGATACGGCAAAACATTTCAAACACAAGAAAGGGATTAAAAGCTGTAGGAGGCTTCTTCAGCAACGCAACATATCGTAAATTTTACCTTTGGTAATACCAAAAACAAAGAAATTAGCAACCGCAAACTTCCAATGCAAGCTGACAAGCTTCCAGAAACTCGCGTTCAGGAGGATATTGCAAATTTTCACAACATCCAGCTGGGAGAACACTTTGTCAAATAAATCGCATTTCTTTACTTTCAACAATTTCTCTTGAGTTCGAAGCTTCCCATGTATGCTAATTCCAGCTTATCGGTGGAAAAAAATTAATCGTTGGCAACAGAAAACCTAATCCTTACAAAAACGCTAATAAGGAGGGGTTTCTCACAGCACTACTTGCGTGGTATCAGAACCACGGATTGTTTCAAGGAAAGACTGTGTGGAAAATTGATCTGTTAGCATTTGTAACTACTTAAGAAACCCTGCTTTGCCCGATCAGAGAAACGTGCACCGTTGGGAAAATCATCCAACTTTTAATCTACAGGGAGTCCCAAAAATTATTGCGTCCCGTTCGCGTGGCTGCTGTGGAGGAGCCGCAGCTTTAATCATCTAGGATCTTACACAGTTGTATGTAAGTAATTTCAAGCAATTCCGACAAACTCTGGTCACTGCTGCGAATTAACATCGTTGCAGAATTTCGAGAGCGTTGAAAAGTTTCGGAATTAATGAAATTTCAATTTTGTCTCGGTGTTGCGAGCAGGAACAACCTTAGATTTACGGGAAATCTTGATATATGGTGGAGACATCACCAAGGTACAAGTTGAAAGAATAAAATTACTTATCAACTGCAAAACGGCCTTATCTTTGGGACTTTTGTGACATGAATAATTTCGAAATTGTCGCTGCTAAGATGTGACCAACCATTTCATCCCCTCATTTTAGCATGAGAAGTTTTGTTTACATGAATGTTTTTGCTGTTGAAAGAAAGACGAAAGAAAACTGAACAAGATGTGTACCATGTTATCAATATTTTCCGTGCATAAATTGCCGTAAGTAAGCATTTCACTATCGAAAATATTAATCTGTTTTGCTCGATCAGACTTTCGACGGCATGAGTTGCTGTCTTCCATCTTTCGATTCTGGAAACTTTTAGTGCGCAGGCGCGCATCGTTTCCGCTCTGTCCAGTTGCATAGGTCAGTCTCCTACTTAGGTATTGAGACCTTACTCAAGTCAATCTGACGAGTGGTTGCCAATTTCTGAGATTGGAAAGGCAAAGTAAGTGATTGTTTCAAAAACATCACTTCTTTGTTCTCATGGAATGTCAAAATGAGGTAAATTTTCAGAGAAAGGGCTCTAGCATTGTATTCAAACTTCTTCTGCATTCCTTTAACGGTCGATGGTATTGTTATTTACAGGACAACACAGTAGATGCTTTCAAAAATTTAGAGAAATTATTAATATGATGCTAGAATCCATTCTTTCAACAATACTTGCTGGAGAACGACAGAAATACTTATTTGGAAGCATCCTCCTATTTTGCCTTTCCTCTGCCATAAATCAGCAACTATGTGTCAAACTGACTCAAACAAGATCTCAAACTCTCCTCCACGGCACACACACAAAACGGGGCACAGGTTTTTTGAGGAACCCTGTACACATTTTCCTTCTTTTTATGTGTGTCACGGACTAAATTTGTCTAATTCGTTGTTGTTACTTTGCTCTTCTACGAGGGAAACCATGAAATTAAATCAACAAGGACAGATTTTGCAACAAAATGGGTGCAGTCACACTGGGTGCTTTATTTGCTTTTAAATTACACCGGAATTCAAAGAGATTACCAATGCAGCAAATCAGTACACAGGATGCTGCTTGAAGCAGCCCTTTCAGGCCACGTTCAAATTAATCCGTTTTTATCTAGATCCGTTTTTACTTCTAAAAACAGAGCTATTTTTCCTCCCGTTCACATTACTCCGTTTTCAGATAAAGACGGATATCTTTCAAAAAGTGTTCACACTTGTTCTCAAAAATTCATCTGATTTTCTCTTTTGGATTGCAAGGCTAGCAAGGCTTGTTGTTGTTATTGTATTCAAATTCCTCCGTTTTTTTGGTGTTCACATTACAGATATGCGTTTTTGTTCAGCGCCGTTTTCATTCAGATCCGTTTTTGTCAGCGTATTCATTTAGCTCCGTTTTGGGGGTAGATTGAGGTGAACGTAAACCCAAAAACGGAGCTAAACATATCCGTTTTCATGCAAAAACAGATTAGTGTGAACGGGGCCTCAGAGGTAGTGCAATATTTTGTAATGAGTTTTCAATAGGTTTCACTATTTTGTGTCATCCGGTAGGTGTGGCAATGTTTGGAACTCTAGAGCATAATCATGCTTTTTGCGAACTTATTCAACCTCACAGCATAGGTCCAAAATCTTTAAATCGGTGTAAAGAGGCGGGTGTAAAATTCTCCACGACCTATTTCTTTTAATTGAATTGAATAGCTTGAAAGAATCTGTAGCTACCTTTCTTCTATAATTCTACGGTTGGACTTTTCAGAAATCGTGAATATTTGTCGACATTCCAGCCTATTTAGTATTTAAGCTCATTTTAGGATGTGATGTCATAAAATTTCTAAATCGAAAACCAGAAGAGTGAAAGAGTTTTGCTTGATACCATATTGTAGAGATCCATAAACGTCAATTACAATAGTTTTGAATTTCTACGATGAAAAACACTGTAATTCTGAGAACATTGAAGATTTTATAAAAGTCCAACGACAGATTTACAGTAAAGTAGCTAAAGTTTCTTTGGAGCCGTTCAGTTCAGAGAAATAGGTCATAGAATTTCACCATTTCAAAGAATTAAAACTTATGTCGAGTGTCAGAAAAGAGAACATCTCAAACTTAAATCACTCACCGTTAGTTCTTTATGCAATTCATCCATTTCAATCTGTTCCTCAGTTTGACTTGCTTCTACAATGGAATCGAGGTCAGCAACCTTTGATTCTGCTGAACTTAACCATGTCAAAGCTGTGATCATATTCTTATGGAATAATAGGAGGCGGTCGAGGGATTCTTGCAAACTGTTCTGCCTGTTCGATGACCTGAGAGGAAAGGAAAAAATTCAGTATTTTTTAGATGCAAAATTGACAGTCTTGAAGGGTGAGGGTTAGGGTTAAGCATGGTTCTCATGAGATCTCACGAGTCGCTAGGATCGTTGGAAGAAATCACCATAATACCCCGAAAGACCCAAAACACTGAATGTAAATGGTGAACATATACTTCTTGACCCTAACGCGATCGACAACGGAGTTTTTGCAGTTTGCCATGTTGTTTCCAACGCCTCCACCGACATCAGCAACTTAGACGACGCATTAATACAACAGGTAAGGAGACCAGGAAACGAGCAAAACAAGTAGAAACGGGTGGAAATAACAGGTGGGACTCGATTAAGGTCTACCAGGGTAAAATGGATGGTAAAATTGAGAGCCAGTACGACGAAAAATATAGACATGCTTCAAACAATTCGCATTGATAACAGCAAATAATTAAAGACACATCCGGTGAATAACAAGTTAAATACGACTAAGCCATGTATATGAAAAATTTTTATTGAACGTTTCGCTTCTGGGTAGAGTCGTCATCAGCAAAGATATGAAGGCGCGAGGGCCTATTATGGAGATGAAAACAATAGAGAATCGAAAACCAATTGAGTTCCAAATGGGAGAACATGATTGGTAGAAAGTAACAAAAAGAAATTAACTTGAAATAAACAAATGATAGAGAAAAAACAAAGAAGTTGAGGAAAATGAACAAGTTAAAATGGATTGGTTTGACTGAGTAGATCTGGAAATCTAGCTGGAAATGATAAATCAGGATTCACTATGTCAGCGAGGGTAGTTTAAACGCTTCTAGCTATAGACGAAAAACGTGAACAAAGATTTTGGCAAAATTTGTCTAGATTTTCAGCCCTACCCATTTTACCCCAAACTTACCAATTTTGTCAGAGTAGACTCTATTAAAAACGAAACAACAACACCGAACGAACCTGATGTATAATATTATGAATCGGTCTACGTCTAACACAAAACAGTGGGGTAGAAAATACACCATACTACCAGAAATGTTCGAGGTTCTCTTGGACTCTTAAGTTGAAACTGCACAGCTTAAGAGAATGGCGAAACAAAATTAGCTCCAATGCTTTCAGAGGTGTTGCAGAAATAAAACAATCCGTAAAATATAATAAGACAAACCGAATTTAGCTTGAAAATATTCCTGCCCCAAAATTTCGGTTTTGTCACGTTTTGACGTTTTTGAATCGTTTGTTTACGTTCTGCGACGAAATTCTACATATGACTAGAGCAGAAGATCTAAGCTGTTATCCACAAAACTTGGCTCCATTTTGAAAGCCTCGACTTCTTATATGGACGGCCGGTACTGCAGTCTTTTAACAGTATAAAATTGCATTTCCTCGCTGTTGAGTGTACATGGCCAGAGGGCTCGAACTGCTGTTATTGAGAGCGCAAATAAACTAAATACACACAAAAATTAGTTTCTGCACAAATGAAAAATATAAACCACCGCACCGCATACGTCAAGAAGGCAGGAAATTTGATAAAAATATCAAAATGTGAAATCATACAAATAAAGGGATATTGTTAGAAAGAAAAGGGATAAAAAAATGAAATATATGCAAAATGCCACAATGACGAAATTTCCATACGATTATGGTTTAAGAGATGGATTAAATGTTATCAATTAAACCCTGAAACTTAATAAGTTAATGCAGGAATCAAAGTTGTTGAATTAATAATTATGCATAAAGATATAATAGAGGAATGTGACCTCGGGATAATAATATTGCATGGAGATAGAGTAGGAAAACATGATGAAACTTGCCGCTTCCAATGTAACATAATTTTATTAGTTCAATTATGGGTATGAATATATATTGTTCAATCAAATAAGTGTAGGTCAGAAATTTGAACTATTCGAAAAACAACAGATCAGTCAAAATTCTGGCGAACATGAGGAGGAAGAGCTACGCGACAAAATGCGTGCAGTAGGGTCAACTGGAGGTAAAATGGGTAACTTTTGGGGTAAAATGGGTGAGGTGAAAATATGGATAAATTTTGTTGCAATCTTTGTGCACAGTTTTCCCTCACCCAGAATTGCTCAAACTACCCTCATTGACATAGTGATCGCAGATTTACCAGTTCCGGATCTTCTGTTTTCAAGCAATCACACTATACTACCCGTTTTACCCCAGTAGATCCTACTTCTTACAAACACACACACGCAAGCTCTCGTAAAACTAACTATTCCCTCTCTTTCTGCGAGCCTACTTTGGATCGAATACAAGACAACCTGAGAGCCTTTCAAATACCCCTAGACAACCTGCGACTTCAGCGTATCTGCCAGTCATCGAAGAGCATTATTCTCCCTGGAACCTTGACACAAGCGCGCCGGGAAACCCGCATTTCACTGACCTGCATTTTACAGCTATCGGGAAAATGTCGAAAACAGCTCTTTCTATAATCCTGGTCAAAAAGAGCTGGGACAGGAAGAGTGCTGTGATGATGTTTCTTAAAACATCGAGAGAAAAACATACGTTAAGGACCTTCTCATCGATCAGCTTCTTTCTAGAAATATTGGCTGAGTTAGCTAGCATGTTTGAACTTATGCATGCATAAACTAGCTCTGAATCGGAGTATGAATAATGACAGAAAACCATAGTCAATCCAAACTCTGGACCAAGAGATCTAGACAATTTGCAAACGTAATTCAATGATCAGAAAGATTATCAATTTCAATAATTTTTGAGCAAAATCACCGTTCAATCGAATCATCAAGGATGCCATAACACTGAACCATACTCTGACTGAACACAAAATCAAAAAAAAAATGTTTGACAAAACTCAAACGTTGCTGTCGCTGTAAGAACTAGCACATTTAAATCATATTTAGTCGAAACTGATTCAAACGAAGAGCTGCATTTTAGAAGGGACGAGGAACGTAAAATGCATTGCGCATCACAGGAATGGTAATTCATCCACCAAATATGTGCGTTTCTTGGGCAGCGGCAAGACAATACCCTTCTCATTTGGGTTCAGCCAAAAACTATAGTTTGCACTCTAGGTACCAAAAAAGACATTGCATTGAAGAGTTTCAAAGAAACATTTAGCGCATCGATGCCACTTGTTCTTATTGCTATTTTGAGGTTAGCCTGATTCGTCTGAGAATCAGGCTATTTTGAGGTGTGGTGTCGCAACAGTTCAGGCAACAACTGAAACACAATTCAGCAAGGAGTTTTCTCCACATGATATGTCCGTCAGTAGCTTAATTTGAGGCCGGGATGATTTAAGCCAAAGTGGCTGCGGCAAAGCGGTAGCGAACTTTTGCGGTTTTGATCAGGCTATTTTCATACTTGACCCTTGCAACAACAACAGCAAAAAAAGCCTTGGCTGTGACGGGTATTTGTTAAGTAACCAAAGGCCAACGAGAACGGGACGAGAAAAAATCGTAGCTTTATCAACTACACTTGTTGAAAAACTTGTTTTCAATCAGCTGTACCTGTATATGAAAGATAATGGTCTCTTTACATCTGATCAATCAGGTTTTCTGCGCCTAAATTCCACACTTACTTGTTTGCTTAAAATGAGCGATGACTAATACAACGGGCTTGATCTCGGTAAGCTCGTTGGATTAGTATTTATTGACCTGAAAAAAGCATTTGATACGGTCGACCACGATATTCTCTGTAAAAAGCTCGAACTTTATGGCGTCCAGCAGCGAGAGCTGTCTTGGTTTAAGTCTTACGTCTCTAACCGCAAACAATTCTGTAGGGTTAACGGTGTTGATTCAGATATCGGGGAAATAGAAGTAGGAGTACCACAGGGCTCATGCCTTGGCCCTCTTCTCTTCCTCATCTATATCAATGATCTTCCTGAGGCTGTCCAAGGTGCCTCTGTGACTATGTACGCTGATGATACCAGTCTTTGTCATCAGTCTCACGATTTGACTCAGCTTAATGAGGCCATAAATAGTGATCTCAGTAAATTGGAGACTTGGCTTCAAGGAAATAAGCTCTCGTTGAATGTGGCAAAAACTCATTCAATGCTCATATCCACCAAGCAAAAACACAACTCTCTCAAAAGTCGAAATGAAGCCTTGGCACTGAAGATACGCGACAATGAACTCGAAGTTGTTCAAAAGACAAAGTACCGTGGAGTGCAAATTGATTGCTCTTTAGATTGGAAAGAGCAAATTAAGGCAGTTTCTACAAAGGTCTCCAGGGCGATCGGCTTTTTAAGACATGCTAAATCCTTTCTGCCTCTGGCAAGCTTGAAAACTCTTTACACAGGTATTGTTGAGCCCCACTTTCGATACTGATGTTCTGTCTGGGGTTGTGCTGGATCTACAGACATCAACCAGCTGCAAAAGCTCCAAAATCGTGCTGCTAGAATCATTACAAATAGCAGCTTTGATACCCCAAGCAGACCACTCATTGCAGAGTTGGGCTGGCAGACCATTGAAGAACTCATTAGCAGTGAGTCTAAAACGATGGTCTTCAAGGCGCTCAATGATTTGGCTCCACAATATCTGTGTAACCTCTTCACGAAAAACTCAGCATGCTCCTCCCGCAACCTTCGGAACACTGAGACTGATCTGAGGTTGCCGAAGAAAAATTCTGCAAATGGGCAAAAATGCTTTTCTTTCCGGGGAGTTAAACTATGGAATAGCCTTCCTGCTGAGTCTAAAACGGCATCCTCCCTAAATGGTTTTAAGAAATCAATAAAGGGTTAACCTTTTCTTTCTATTGTATATATTTTATCATTGTAAATAGGCTTTTAAATTATGGTTTTTTATATTCTAGTGTCACTTTATTTTTAATTGTATATTGTAATTAAGTTTTTATCGGAGGGCCCCTTGAAAAACGGCTTCTGCCGAAGGGCCACCCTCCTTAAATGATATGAAATATGAAAATATAAATATAAATAAATAAAATACACAGGAACTTCTATGTTTCAGATAGTGTACGGTTGTTTAATATTAACGAGATGATCTTGAAGCTAACACAAACGACAAGGACATGAATCTCCCCGTCCAAATTCAGAAATTTCCAAAATTTTGGATGAAAGCTATACTAACACCTCACTTGCTTCAGGTTTCCAACATCAGCGGTTTATAAAGAGCTGCTGCAAAGAAGCAAGCGTTATATCTCACTTGCGTGACCATGCCTCGATCGCATGTCTGTCGAAAAATGAAAAGACTGTAGGCCTATCAGATTAGATGAACGGCGATATGAAGGGACCAAGCGGTGGGCCTGAGTATGTAACGGTAACAGACATCGCGTGATTGCAAAAGGATTTCTGCTTGTTTATTCGTATTTTCGAAGGATAACCACTCAAAAGGTGTACATATTTATCTACCATAACAGAATGCTCAATTAGATTGAAGTAGAACGGAAAGTACGCTAATATTCACGCTAAAACACCAGCACGAAATCATCAAAAAATTAATCATCTCGAGGGCACTCAAATTCACCGTGAAGAGATTTGAGAATCTGCTTCGTAGCGGTAAAATGGGTAATGGCTTTACTCTGGGTTGAAGCAGGGTTTGTTTGTTTGTTTTTGTTTTCAATTTGTTTTGAGTGAGCTTGTCAGGATTTCTAGCTACTGAAAGCTAATTTAGGCCCACTGTGCGCATGCCGCATCCAGGCATGGGACCCCTAGTTTAACGTCCCTTCCGAAGGACGACGAGGTGAGTTGCGAGGTCAGTCCTCAGAGGTCACCCATCCGAAGTCAGAGGTCACCTCGAGGGTGTATTGCTCGAGGGCTTACAAAACATGGACTGGTCCAATTAACCTCATTCCCTTCGATACCTTTCGTGAGTCTGACGGACTGAATAGAAGGGACATGCAGGCACCCAGCAAATATCTTCTTTGTCCGTGTCCAAGAAAAATTGAATATCATGAGGATAAATGCTTCCAAAACTGATGAAGAATGTTCGAAGAAACATACATAATCAAAAGCTGTCGCCTGAAATGACAGGATGGTTACTAAAGACACACCTAAAACGTCTGTCACAAGAGACCTAACCCTCTGCATGTTCCCAAATAAATCCTTTGCGAAAAAGTTCGCAAATAAAACCAATAGAGTAGCTATACATCAGCAAATCTACGTCAACGCAAAATCGTACCTGCGATTTGTACTCGGGTGAACGCCACGCCCTTGGCTGTTTCTACCACAGGGGAAAAACGAGAACTATGACATGACATGACAGACATCAAATCTTGTAATGTTAACTCGATTTGGTTGATCCAGAAATCTTCTGAGCCCAGATAATTCGAAATAACATCTCTGTTATCTTGAAAAAGCGAACCACAATGGGTTAAGCAGGTCGATAACAACCAAATCCATAACAGAGTCTCAAGCGACAAAATCTTGGCTTTTGTTTATTCTATCGGAAAATAGTCAATACTTTTGTCTTCTCTTCCAGCCGGAAATCGCCAAGCAGATTTGGATTGCAAGTTCACAAGCAGAGCAAAATGTGGAGGAGCAAAGCTTGGAGTGTGGAGGAGCAAAGCTTGGGTCTTTCGAAATCGCTTATACGCAACAGGAGTAGTCCTTGCCTGGTACTCCCCCTTTTGTTCCATCTGTTTGTTTTAGGCTCAACTTGACAGCCAATCAGCGCGGGGACTATGAACGCATGCGCTGTAGACATTACTTGATCTTACAAATATTTGCAGCCGTTTCGAAGATCGTTGCAGTGACAGCGGGCAGTGAGGGAAGATTTTCCCAGCTCTGTTTACAGGAAACTTTGCCTATGTGTCATCAATTCCTGACTGCGGTTGTGACTGATATGTGCCTGCAAGATTTCATGACCGCTCGTTCTGGAAGCTTGGTACAGAAGTAAATGTCAAGTGGTTGATCTCGCGTGGGGTAAATTTATGGCCTAAGCGGCGCTCCCTGGCCTAAGCCAAACATCAGCGCTTTCATTTGAGCATTGCTGTCGAAAGCCCAGTACTCATATCTGGATTTGCTGTATTGGCAAAATTCCACGAACCAATGCGATTAGACATAAAAAGCCAAACTAAGCTGGGTATGACCATACCATTTACTTATCAGATAAATTCGTTTCTTTGCCAAGCTTCCGTGAAACGATATCGTGAGAAGTTTTGAACACTGTTATTATTGTTCCCCCATAAAAAATTGATTGCTCTGTGGCAGATGTGGTTTCCTGCGAACATCTTCCGATTGCCTCTCGAAGGACTAAAAATTCGTGATGAAAATAGTGACATTGCGTAATCAAATCGACAAAAATTCACACACTACGCATGCGTTCATAGTCCTCGAGGTGATGTCCACTGACTCGTCAACTTGAGCTCGCACGTATTCCCAACAATCTCAGAACGTTTCGTCAGGGATAGAGCCTTTGGAAGTGGGCAAGGGCATGGAAGCATGGGATCAAGGACACAGCTTTGTGTCGGTCCAAGATGAGATTCGTTGGAAGATATGGGCTAATTGAAGAGAGGAAGGGCATATTGTAAATTCGACGAATAAACTTGCCAACATCTCAAACCCCAGTAACAACAGTGCGGGGTGAGTGGCCGAGTGGCTTATACGGTCTTCGTCAGGTGGCTGAAGTTAAGCTTGGCGGGGGGGGGTCAGATTTCGGATGGGTGACCTCTGAGGACTGACCTCGCAACTCACCTCGTCGTCCTTCGGGAAGGGACGTTAAACTAGGGGTCTCATGCCTGGATGCGGCATGCACAGTGGGCCTAAATTAGCTTTCAGTAGCTAGAAATCCTGACAAGCTCACTCAAAACAAATTGAAAACAAAACAAAACAAACAGGGCGTCTTAGCTTGTAGCTCTTTTATTTCTGCATGATGAAGTTTTTGGTGATTGACAACACACTTGGATAATCTACATCTACTAGTGAAGGCTGAAGAACTGTTCTAGATCATGCTATAAACTGCCCACTGCCTAAGTGCGAATTGTTTGTTTGTTTGTTTGTCAACTTATTTTAATTCGATTCTTGCCTAGCTATACATATTTACATATATACAACTAATCTAAATCGAATATACAAATGAATTAATAAAGGAATGAAGAAATTAATTGATAAAAGGCATATATGGGCAAGATTACATGGTAGAACTGAAGTCACAGGCATTACATTTACAGGTCAGGCCATCCCATTGTTTGATCAGATTCTTGAAGCTCTTTAAAATTTCAGCTGATTTTAATTCATTTGGCAAGCAATTCCATATTTTAGGTCCCATGGCTCTCAGGCTATTGGAACCAAAGGTTACTTGATTTGGCCGAAAATGATTCAAATTGTTCGGATTTCGTGACGAATAATTTGAAGTCCTAACACTAAAGATATCATTCATAAATGTTGGATTAAGTTTATTTAATGTTTTGAAAATCTCAATACAAAGTATTCTTTGACGAGAAACCAGCATTGTGGATCTATTTGATTTTAGAAGTAAGTCATCATAGGAGCTTACATGATCATTATGCAGGAATCTCAGCGCACGTTCTTGTATCTTTTCGATTTTCTGTAACGATTTAGTTGACGAAAAATACCAAACCAAAGGACAGTAGTTAAAGTTCGAGTATACAAAACTTTGGACTAAGATTTTCTTCTCGGCAAAACCAATGAAAGACTTAAGTCTTTTCAGGACATTTAGTTGCGATGCAGCTTTCTTGCAAATATTTGATATATGTGGATCAAAATTCAGTTTGTAATCAAGTGTTACACCTAGTAGTTTTACGGACTCTTCGGACTGGATAGATTGTCCGAGAAAATCAAGATTTATTCCAGAAGTATCTGTCTGATCTTTTTTGACAAAGAGTGCATGAAATTTGTTAGGATTAGCAATCATTTCATTTTGATCGAGCCAAGAAAGGGCGTTGCCTGCTTCCTCTTCCAAAACCTCGACAAGTTTCGGCAATGACCTAGAAAAGCAAGCTAGCGTATTATCATCAGCATAATTGTATAAAGACGCTTGCTTTATAAAAAAGAATAGATCATTTATGTAGAAATTAAAGATAATAGGCCCTAGCACTGATCCTTGTGGTACCCCTGAAACAATATGTTGGAAGGAGCTGTACACATTGTTTATCCTCACACTCTGTTTTCGCTTTTTTTTTTTTATTAAGTCCAAGTTATCGCAGCAGCAACAAAAAACACGCTAACACATTGAACTGAATTGAAATTGTTAATTCAACGATTAGATTTTATGCTCCTTGCAATGATGTATTTCTTGCTGTAAAAAGGAATGAGTGGAGCTATTGTAGAGCGATTGTACTCTAGACAATAAATCCAGCAATATGGGCCCAAATTTGCGTTTGCCGTTGACTTTACGCAATGCGATTGGCCTCGCTCTTGGACGGGTTTCAACCAATCAAGATTTAATACCTTTGTTGTTGAAAGAGGGATTCACCACAGGTGTGCAATAAGAACTTTTACCTCACCGATGAGCAAAGTTAATTACAAGCAGGGCACTCATGTTATCTATGACGGAAAGATCCAAGCCGATTCAAACTGATATTGGAAATCTTTTACATCTTATTTCAACGTCAGAGGAAGCAAACACCATGAGGTTCTGAACACAAGTCAGCCGATATGCCTTCCTGAGGGCTACTGGGACCACAATGATAGTCTTAATGACGTGGAAAAATCACGCAGTTGATAAGAAAAATATAATGTTTCACCAAGAGCGATAGGAAACCACGTGTGTATCAGTGTGAAATTTTGATTGATAGCGAGCCACCTTAACCCACTGTTTTTTTTTTGGTTTCAGAATTTATTTTACTTGATAGTGAGTCCGTTAAAATCCACCTTGAATTACGACTGTGGTGGAGCTGCACTTAAGGTGGCTCACTCTAAAAAATTTTTTAAATCGCAAACCAGCGACATGATAAGATGACTCTTTACTAAGTAGCTAAAACTGAGTTTAAAACACATAAAAAACGATCGGTTAAGGTGGTTCACTTGGTGTCCGACTGTTGATGCTTTGCGCGCAACAACGCACTGGTAAATTGGGTAAATTAAAAATATTTAATCGGGGTTAAATCCCGAAGGATAGCTGATGTCAGGCTGAGCCAAAAGATTGCGGTTTTCAGTCGATCATACTTAACGGATGAAAAGTCGATCCACGTACATGAATCATCTGCGATGTCTTTTTGACTTAGAATAACGTCAGCTGCAACAAATTCACGCTAATACAGCTGTTGGAGTATCGTCAACCATATGGCGTGTACTGAAATGTCGATAAACCATCAGATAGCTACAAAAAGCTTTAAAAGTTGGTAAAATCACCTATTCCCCTGGCCCTGGTTATACCAGGTTTCAGGGAACGATGCTCAATGCCTCTCCACTTTTTCTAAGGTAACTATACGTTTTTAAAAAAACTAAGAACTTTGGCCAGGACTTGAAGTTTCTTAAAATTCTCAGATTTTCAGTACTCGGAGTTTCTTACAGTTTCTTAAGTTACATTAACAGTTTCTTAAGTTATATTTTCCAAGTACTGGAGTTTCTTAATTTTTTGGCGACCTGAGAGGTAAGCAGTTTAGGGACGTAGGAAGCATCTCAAACTTGGGGGCACGACACTTCGAGGGCCCTTTTTCCTTGACAAAAAGGGAACATTTTCTAAAATAAAAAGGGCACTTCCTTGTTTATTGCAAAATCTTGGGGGCCGCACCCCCAGTGCCCCCCCCCCCGTTCCAACGTCTATGTCTGTGAAGCTGTTTCTCATAAAAATTACATGCAGTACAGAGATAACATGTTTGGCAACCTCATACATGATATCGCTGAATGCGAATAACAAACTTATGAACAACAATCATTGCTTTTCCCACAATACTTCCAAAGTCACAAAACAAACATAAATGCTTGAATGGTAACACAATTTAAAGCAAAGGGAGCCGACTAGTTTTCATATTACAAACAGACGATTATTTACAAATGATTTAAAGTTGTGTACATTTTTGTGAACTTCTGAAACGAAAATAATTCAAGATGATGTCACTTGATAAACACCTACATGGGAAACTTGGGAACCAACAAATCTGATAAAAACTGACGCTTGAAATGTTCTTGGGAATTGAATGAAAATTGCAATGTTGTACACATATTTGTTGCTGTAAGAAACTGAGAATATGAGCAAGTACTGAAAGCTTCTTAAAAATTATCAGACTTTGACTACTCAGAGTTTCTTACGAGTTTCTTGAAGGTTCCACAGCAATCTTATGTTTACAACTTCTCTCCCCCTACAGAACTCAAAACAAACGATTTGACAAGGCTTTCCAATGTTTAGACATGTCTCAAGTACCATTCAAGTGATATGATACAGGGAAAACATAAAATCAAAAAAAATATATTTCCTTTATCAAAATTAATAGTTTCAAGTCTTATATTTTACCAGTACTGAAAATGGTTAGGATTTTTGGAGGTCTCAGAGTTTCATTCCTTATGAGTGGTTTATAACAAAAGAAAATACGTGGATCATCAAAATTATGGACTTGACCTAGTCTGGGTTTCTGAAAGCTTTCGACAAGTTTATGAAATTAGATAAATTCAGACAGAAAATGATAATGAATTTTGGATTTTTGGTTTCCAAAACAAGCAATTGATGCGGATGAACTTATATTTTAATTGATCCATAAACTGCAGCAAAACGAATGAAATAATAAAATTTGAAATATGGGAAATAAAATCTCGATATTTCAATGAATCAAATGGTAACAAAATATCTGAATGGTAAATCCAATTTCACAGACAAAAGGTAAGAAATGAATGGGCTTTGAATTAGATTGACAAGACACCTCGGTACACCATAGTGAAAGGTCCTTGATCAAAATTGAAAGTGGAGAATTACAATTTGCTGTAAGACTTACTCTTCAAAAAGATACATGACAAAGTACTGTGCAGCACTAAGTTGATTTCCCACTCCATTGCTTGCATTCTCCATAAATAAATTAGTCTTGAAGATTGCTCCGGTATCGAGACTTGAACTTTCCGACTCGATCATTTTATCAGTGGCAAAAACGCAACACGCTTGTGTTCTATCTCTACTGTCTCTCCTTACAGTATCCTCTTTTTTCTCGTGACCAATTTTCTGCGATAGCTACACGCTAACATCCAAGCCAGTAAGTACTTTGCAGGGCCAAATGCTGCCAGATTTATATCAATATCCTTTATCCATCCCTTTGTAACACCCTTTGTAGTGACTTCTCCCCCGCCACGCCAGATCACCGGAATATATGAACTTCGATTCCAAAATTATTTCCGCGTTCACAGCCAAAACACTGAGCCAACACATGCGAATTACAAACAGCAAACTAATAAAGAATCTCCTCGCAGGATTGTTTACGACAAACTTCTTAACGAACAATACAAAGTCCAGTGTTTTAAGAAATACGTTGCTTCAATGCAGGATTTCAGGATGTGGTTTAAATGACTCTGATCTATTTACAAACTGCTTTACGACATCAATACGAGACACACTGAGATTTGTGCGGATAACAAAGCGAGGCTTTATATCTTATCCATGTAGCTATAGCAACAGGATCTTTGCTCCAGGGCCTAAGCTTCGTCTCCCAGAGATTTCGCCCCCTCGTAGCAATCATGTGGGAAGCACATGAGGGACAGAGTATAGGGATGATGGGGCAGCCAATCCTTGTGGACTTCAGTACGCAAAAACATAGCTCTAAACAACCTTCACAACAACACTAAAAGTTCCATAAACAGCTTTTACAGCACAACAACAAGCGGCCAAACAGCCTTTCAGCTCCCTCCCCACTGTGAATTCCCAGCTACGCCCTTAATCGAGGTCATTGATGAATTAATAAAGCTCAGCTTAGGTCGGACTTCAACAACGGTAAAGACAGTCTGGTATGAAATTTGTGCATAGATACTTAAAAGAGAAACTATTTGCTGGACTGAAATATAGGCTTTGTGCGTATCTGCTTTACGGCAGGCGGTAGGATTAAAGTGAAGCGCATCTCCATAATGGATAATGAGAAGTATTTAAGCTGTTTTCCTCAAATAGTTTAGTAGACACCAATGGATCTAGTAGAAAGGAGTAATTTTCGAGATCAAACACACTAGGCCATAGGAAAGCAGGCTATAGATATGTATTACAATTCCGTCGTGGAAGGACGTAGAGAGGTGGTAAATCTCCCAGATTTCCATTTCATCGTGAAGACCTTCAATAGGCATAATTATATTTCCCTTCATCACAAGTATCAAGTCTGTCGCTCAAAAGCAACCGAGTGTAATTTGACTTGGAGGAAAGACAGAAAATCGCAAACAACGAGTCTCTCGCCCCTCCTAAAACCACTGCAGGTTAACTCACACTGACTGGAAAGGCTGTCGTTGACACTGCACTAGTAAGGCTTGCACTTTACCGCAAAAGCCTTTCTTAGGCGGAGTCCAACCTTTAGACCGCGGCAATACTTGACTATTGATTTTGAAGTAAGATCAAGCACTGGGGTAGCCCATGGACAAGCTTCCATAAGGCTTCAATAAGGCCTGTTCACATGGTAGCTCAAGGTTGCCCCTCGTTCGTATTTGAATAGCAACTGATCATCGCTAGAAGGCACAAGATTAGGCCTAACAACGTACGTCTTCCTCCCACGCACTTGAAATTCTTCGCAGTTCCCAGCGCCAGCTCAAAATAGATGAGTCAGTCAGGCCTAAGGTGGCAGAGAATATTTGCTTTCACGGCAACTTGGTCTAAGAATCTCCTTAACACAGGAATTGACAAGCGGAGTGAGTCAAACGAAAAAGAATGTTTGAATTATGAAGGACAGCTTGTATGACGTTGTTGATACTGAGTTGTTCTCACGGTCCAAGACGTCATCGTGTACTTGATGATTATTGGAAGACAAATCTTACTAACCACTGCGCTATGGGCTGACTCCTCCGTAGAGGCAAGTTAACAAGAACAGTAAGGATGAATGCATGCGCAATAAAAAACATATAATGTACACTCACCGAATGTGTGTTTGTTTTTATGTCAAATCAAAGTTTCGGTCAAATCTTCTGACAGCGCCGTTGCGCATGGTGCTTCGCAGTGTTTTGCTTTATTTCCCTCTTGGTCCCCTGTGATAAAGCAAAACACTGCGAAGCACCATGCGCAACGGCGCTGTCAGAAGATTTGACATAAAAACAAACACATATTCGGTGAGTGTACATTATATGTTTCTTATTGCACATGATGAATGAAGAAAAATCGTGTGCTTCTAGACATGCACCTGTGGAAAAGGTAGTTGTGAATACTCTAAATTCATGTGAATTTATAAACTTTCAATTACTCCTTCTCTCTAAGCAATTCTTGATGTTTTTCTGAGTCAAGCCAATCACTTACTTAAAAGTTTTCGTCATGTTGCTTCGGGGTTCTTCTGGTGTTAAAAATGGCATGTTTGTATCGTTAATTAGTTATGCACGAACCAAACTGACGAGTATGTGACAAAACGCATTTTGGTTACTCAATTCTGCTCTTTATTACAGGCATCAACTTATTTTCTCTCTCCAAACAGGCAGTCAGGTTAATTCGTTTCAAGCCAGCAGGATTTAATTGTTTTCTTCCTGGTTACATGTCAGTTTGGTCGCTGTTCTTTTACAGGACTAAGCAGTTTTCTTTCTACAGATCACAATGTTCAATTTTGCGTTGTGGGTGTACTACAACGAGTCTGTTATTTAGACGCAATCTGTTATCTGAGCATAGACGCAATCTTCTCGCTGGTGTCAATGATGTACTCGAAGCCTAAGGATACTCTGAGGCTCCAGACAATAATATTTTGCAACTTCTTCTATATGGAAATAAAAATTTGCCCTTGGAAGCCAACAGATTAATCTTGAATGCAACAATGAACTATATCTTAAAAACAGAATGCTTTGACGGAAGACTACGTATATCCCTACATAGAACACCAAACCCCTTCTGTATATGTTTTGTTTTAGTAGTTCTTTGTTTTGTAATCATGTAATATCTTAAGGAAGCTTGCAACCAAATAACTGAATTTGCAGATTACCATGTTTGGCTCTAAATCTACAAACTCACCTATGCAATTACTTTCTTTGGTTGCAGGCTACCTTCACTTGTATCCTTACTTTCAGTTTGTATTTTATAATTCCTTTTTCTGTAATGGTTCTATGTAGTTTTATGGAGCTTTTAATTACTTTTAGAATGGCTGCAGGGTAGACATAGTATTTCGCTCCCTGTGGCATCGTCTTTGTAGTATTGTAACGTAGTTTGTAAGTATTGTAATTACTAATATGTCTCTAAAATTTTTAATTGGATATAGAAAAAAAACAAAAAAGGAAAACTTAGCTATCCCTTTGCGAACAGTCACAGTTTATTACCGAATTCAACACACATGAAGAGGGAGTGAACTTGAGAGGGTGTGAAATGCAAGCTATGTAAACAACAACATACATACTCGAAGGCAGCTATTTCCGTTGCATTAACAACTATTTTCATTCAAGGCTATTTCCAGGTGATGCTATTTCCGTAAACATACACAATGAGGCTATACTACACAGCTGTGAGGCCTCAGGCTGAGTATGATTTAGCCAAAATACGTCAACATGGATAAATAAACTGGGCAAAAACAAATAAAGCTACACTGATTTGCTTTATGAAAAAGTTCTGAAAAGAAAATGCAATAGGTTCTTCTAGAAATTAAGAGGCTCTGTTGGAAGGGATCAGTAATCTATTCGAAGTAAAGAAACAGTTAAATTTTGGTTATGAGTTGTAAAGTGCTTTAAATAGTGTAGTTTAGCAACCAAAAGATGCTAAAAAATAACGTTTGTTTATACTTGCTTGGAAATTTCTCAAATCAACAAATTAAATTAGGAGAAATCCAGCATAAATTTCGATCAGTTGTGAAATTCAATTATATGAAAATCAAGAAACTCTACAAGAAATGCAGTAAACTGAATGAATTGGGACTAATGTCAAGAAACACTCTCATAGAAAATGGATGTATGTATTCGTGTAAGACCAAACTGGTCACAGATGCGAGACACAAGCAAAATATCAAAATCACCTTGCTTCAAGATTATAGTAATTAGCCTCCAATGAGTCCAACAAGGCATCTACCAAGGAAACATTCCCATTCGCACGCAGCAACATTTCACTACGGTTATCTATTTCCATCATCCTTCTCACGAAAAAATTTCCACCTGACGTTAAGAATCGAGACTATGCGGCCGTTCTGTTGTAATACTATTTTATCTTGTCGATTTCTTAATGTGAAAATATTTCTGCAGCTGCTCCTTTTCAAGCAAAACGTGCCAATGGTAGCGAGAATATTGGATCGAAACTAACGATTTGTTTGTACGGTGCTTCTTTATCTTTTTACTGCACTAGCGTGAAACTGTTTAGCCTATGTTGGACAAAGTGCGTTTCAATTTGCAAACCATCATCTACTTTCAAGCAACGGCTTGATTTACAACCAGAATCTTCGAAGGAAGAACCGAGTTCTGTTTAGGTTCCTTTATCTTTTCACTGTCCTAAATTGAAACTGTCAGGCCTCGTGCATTCTCATTTACACATTTACAGGCATGTGTATTGTGCAGCTTCTTCTGTCCAGCCTCCCTTCTCTCGCAAAAATCGATTCTTGCAACCAGGATGTTCGAATGAACTCGACGCAACTTTGTGCCGTTTCCTTATCTTTTCACTGTTCTGACGTGCTACTATTCGGCCTATGCTCAACCAGAGACAAACTTTGATAACTGATACCTCTGACAGAGAAAACAATCTTGCGTTCTTAGGTCTAATTTGTTGATTCAGACGTTGGATTGTTGATCTTGTAATATATTTTATCGAAATTATACAGTGGCTGTTCATCGAGATAGTACGAAACAACGAAACACACTCTGACGGAGTGATAAGCTCTCACCAGCAGATTTAGGCCAACTGATACTGCTATCAGTCTGGTATTTCACAAATGTAGTCCTGATAAAATGAACACAAAATTCAACTGTGTTGTTATGAAAGAAAGTTGGAAGGAATCTACGTAGTTAAGGGTTTTACTTGAATACAGAAGATATGGTACATTTCCAATAACAAACATTAATATGCTTGCAGTTTTCATGGTTCAGATTCACAAACATTAAACAAGGGACTGAAAATGTCACTTTAGTCTATTGTTGCTTCCTACAACAACACGGTGGAAACATGGGTATTGGGAAACGTGAAATGTGTTACACGGGGTTATGTCTTGTTGTCAAGCATCAGAAGCATTAGGCCTACCTTTGTGCATCATCTTTTGTATCGAAAATATCTTCTCTCGTCTTGATTTTGAATGTTCAGAAAGCTGCTTTTCAAAATCGAATTCATTTGCACAACGAGCCATATCGACATAAGTTGTTGTGAGGTCGCTTCGCACTCTCTCGTTTGAAGAAGCTTGAGCAACACAACAACATATTTCCACATGGCCCGCTGTGCGAGTTTTTTTTTGTTTTTCAATTTGTTTTGAGTGGGCTTATCATGAATTTCTAGCTACTGAAAGATAATTTAGGCCCACAGTGCATACCGCATGCAGGCATGGGACCCCTAGTTTAGCGTCCCTTCCGAAGGACGGCGAGGTGAGTTGTGAGGTCAGGCCTCCGAAGTCATCTATCCGGAGTTTGACTTCACTCGACCAAGCCTAACTTCAGTTACCTGACGAAAACTGTTTAAGACACTCGGCCACTAACTCCGTAAGTGAAGTCGATTTGGGAAAGGATTTGATGACAACAATACATAGCCCCATATGCATAGCCCCATTAAAACAATACATAGCCCCATATAACACATTCTACGTTTCCCAACACCCATGGTAGAAAGAAGACGTTTAATGGTTTATTGAAACGTTTTCTAGAACAAAATTGAACGGAACTGCCAAAACGAAAAGCGCAGAGCTGGTCTAACAGGAGGCAATAGCTCCATACCCAATAATCACTTCCAATATTGCTGAGCCATTGTAAAAAAGTGCTTTTATTGCCTTGCACCACACCCACTAGCCCCCCCCCCTGAGCACTGCTGAAGCCAGTCTATTCCATTTACCATGAGGCTGTTCAATAGAAAAACAAACATTTTCTCCGATCGAGTGGATCCAAAATTGACATAAAAGGCGTGAGTGGTGGGTGGGGAGAGATAACATTTTTTGAACTGCTCAATAATTTTACAACTTTTTTGTTTTTTTCAGCAAACTGATTCCTTCCCTCCCTATTACGCAGAATGAACTCTCTGTAAAGTTAATATGGACATAACTGGTCATGGTTTCATGGTTTCAAGATGTAGAAATTTTGACAACTGACATAAAAGTTCAGTGAGCGATTTTCATCGATCAGAACATAATTTACACTGCTGTGTGGGTGAAACCGCTGGCTGGCTACGCCTTTATCGATAATGGAAAAGGTCAGTCATGAATCAGCCCGCAAAACGAGGAAACAGCAAGAACTATTCTTTTTGGAACTTGAAGAAAATCAGCTAAGATTTCTCAGTCAAAGCTCTCTGCGGCGGCCGGCGAGCACCAACGGTTTTCTTCACTCTGCGCCCAACGTTAGATTTTTTCATCCAAAGTACTGTTAATTTGCAACCTCGTTCCCAGGGTGTTCTTACGGCATACGCTGATCACGAAGCCGAATGAACACCCTGGTACACTTCGATCACATTTGCCCAAAAAATGGGCAAATGTGGAAGCCATTATGGATTTCACCGTTGGCTAGGCAACGCCAATCAACGGAAAATGGCCGTTGCTCTGGCGCTAATTCTGCACACGATGAATGGAGAAATTGAAAACAAACACTTTGGGGACCTTATTCGAATCTTTTTGAAGGTATTCAAACGATAACCTAGGGTCGGTATGTGTGTTAAATGTGAAAATAAGCTCGGTTTGTTTTGAACGAAAATGGGCCTACGTTACAAACTCGGGAAACTTTCACCGCAGCTTCAAAAATGAAATGGCTCGTTATTCTTCGAATTTCGGAAATAAGTTGCAAATTATGGTCGGAATAGGTAAAGAAAATGGTTTTAAGCTGAATTTTGACATGCCGAGGTCGTTTACCCAGCGCAAATCGGAGTTACGGCCCAAAATGGAAAACAGCCAATCAGATTGCCGAACGGCCTCTTGTATCCCAGAGTAGAGGAAGAGCAACGAACTCACTCTGGGGACGAGATTGGTTAATTTGTCAATCTTAGGGTTCCTCGATTTGGGTGTCATCTTGATTAACGCAACTGTCTGATCTTAATTTAGGCCAATGGAGAGGAACAAAGCCATCAATGTATGAAACAAGAAAACCTTTAAAGGACAAGTCTGAGGCTGATAAAATCATTGTTAAAACGCAACGTTACCAACTGCTGAACACCAATCGTGAGTTCTTTCAAGGTTTTGACGCCTCCAACTTTCAGAAATTGGTTAATGAATCTTCGCAAGTTAGGCCAAATATCGTCGCCATTTTGTATTTTGTACGAGTATGCGAAGGTGCGATAAGGAGGCTAGCAATGTGAGTAGTATAATATCAACACATTTGGCAGCCTCGTTCAGATTAAAATGAAGTGACGCAATAGAAAATGACGTCATTTCGCACTTCTTAGCGGCTTGAAATATGCAGTTTCGCAGATTAAGAGAGAAAGAATTGAAAAAAGTACTACACACCATTCATGACGGTGTAATCTCTTGAATAATCAACAATTATACCAAAATACCAACCCCGGACTTGTCCTTTAGCAGGTAGTTTTAGAACACTGAGAAGCTTATCGAAGCAGCGACCTTATCCTTCCACTCAGTGTGTAATCACACCTCGTAAACACTCTACGGAGTACCGGGGCGAGAAAAAAAATTGTTCTTCATGCGATTAGACAAAAACCCATATATTTCCTGATGAAGAGCCTGGAACTATGCCCTTACCATGGAAATATGGCTCTGCCCCGCACTCCTTGCCTTCCAAAACATAACCATTAAATACACTTATATGCAGAGCTAATAATGTTTGCTGGCATACAATTAGTGATATATTGCAGCAATAGCTTTTTAAACACCCTATGTATCTATCAGGTGCCAGCTATTAGGTGCAGATGAAGTTGGAACTCAATATAAAAAACAATGTGAGTCGGGTCGCGCATAAAACAACAAGGATTATCAAGTTATTTAGTAATCTAATGTCTGTTTCATTATAGAAAATAAATTTTACATGAAATACAACTGGATATGGTACTTTTGCTTGACTTGCAAGAAGCTACGAACAGGGAATTTCCTGCATCCATTCGGTCACATGGTCAGTTGGGTTTTCATTCCCTGGGAAGTAGGTTTGGCAAAGCGCAGGGATTCGAACCACCAACCAATCAGAATGGTAGTCCAGCTTGCTACCAGTGAGCCATCCCTGCTGCTAAAAAAACTCTTGTTACACAGAATTTGCAACTCGCTCTCAGATGTAACATTGCCTGGCCTATAAATTCCACGAGGAGTGTCCGGCAAACTAAAAGTTGTCAGCGTCTCAACATGTCCACTTGCAGAAACATATCCTTAGTTTGGAGTGAGTGTGAAAGTCCAACCTGCATGGTTCTTCTGGAATTTGATGTAGGGGGGGGGGAGGGCTTAATAGTGAGAGGGGCTTAATAGAGAGAAGAGCTTTCACGGTATGACGTCCCTGTCCGCAATTCATATACCCATATGCAGGATTTTCGCTGTGGAATCGCGCCTTCACGTAGAATACTTCTCCCCGACCCAGATTCGAAAGGTCACCCTCTTCTTATTCATGCAGCGCTAATAGATTTATGAAAGAAGCCTTACCTCTCCGAAATCTCTTGCCATCTACTTTTGATACTTGCAGTTCCATTTTCAAGAGCAGTTATATCATGATTGGCATATTTTGTGGTCAGATTGTCACTTGATTCGCAGAACTTCAAATAAATTGGTTGCATGTTCGTCGTTTCGTCAAGGAATTGCTAAAATAAAAACAGCAATAATGTAATAATAATACGGGCTCTCATTTGTAGCAGAGACAATTTTTTTTACAATTCATGCAAAGAAATTTGCAACAAATTCTACATACTACTTTACTGACCTATTTACTAAACAACACGACAGAAACGAAACCGAGGGGAGTGAAAGACAATGAATATCCAATGGCCAAAACATAACGACAAGCACCGTTAAATTACATACAACTACTGTACACTACAAGCGAGTAAAAAAAAACTAAAGGATAATAATAATACACCAGATTCTGTCTGACATAAGATGACGGGTCAGGGTTGGGATGAAATTAAAGTAAGCCACGAGCGCAGCTCCTTCTTGCTGCATAAGAAACCCGACACCTAATGTGAAACAGAATGTGCAAAGAAAAAAGGAACATACGTAAACGCACTTGGTGGCTGGGACTTGACACATTGCTGAAGTTTCAAAAGATCTCAATCAAACCGACCAGTTTCGTGGATGAAACGTAAAGTCAATTCGAGAATATCTTCTTAAGAAGTAAGATATGTCTAACGTTCGAATTATAAGCCATGGGGCTTAAAAACAACTAAGGGACACTTGTGTAGTTGAAAAGCATCCCACCATGCCAAAGTGAGTTTCAGCTGATAGAGGAAAGCCAGATTATTTAACTAAATAATTAGTGTTCGTACCACTTTGATGTGGATCGTGCAAGAGACTTTGCACTGCCTGCAGCAAAAATTACTCAACACTAAGCTAGTGACTTTTAAAGCATAATTTTTAACGTACGAAATGATAGTGTACTTAACTACGAATTTAACTTGCAAGATGTGTCAAGAAAATAATAAGCAATAAGCAATGGGCTGCCTGGCATGGGGGTATCATAAGTCATCTGATGAACTTAACAGCGAAAGAATTGTAAGGCAAGTTGAGCAACTATGCAGGTTTCTAGCCTTTGCGCTAATCTAAATATTTTTACTATGAAAACAATGTTCGAGTAAGTCTCACGAAAAGAAACCATATAAAGAACTTTCACGCTTCATTGTGGCATAATATCTCAAGTCGTTTCAATTCATGACCAGGTTCCTAATATGAAGAAAATGTTTCTAAGTATTCAGTGGAAGTTGAGAACAGGCCGCTAAGGACACCGGGTTGCAATGTATTCTCATCTTTCTGCATTCTCGTCTTGTAAGTTTTGCAGATATGTTCAATTGGTGTAGAATTCTACAATGCCTGCCAAAAGTCTTGAAACACCTCTGCTAATTTTGCCTTGTTTTGCGATTTACCCCTTTCCCCTCAGAACAATGTTGTTTTGTGGTAAAACAATTTGGGATGACAGGACGATCCGCGACTCTGCTAGAATGCTGGAACAGTAACCTTTTAAATCAACATTGTTTCGGGGATGAGGGGGTATTTAAACCTAATAGCTATGGTTAGAAATGCTGATCATGAAGCAATGGCCTTAGTGTTCCAAGGACGTTTGGCAGGCATTGTAGATTGATACATGAAAAGAGGTTGTTAACTTGTCAAGAAAGGGTATTAAACGCCTTGATGTTAACTTGTGTAATATGTCGCTTGCACTTGCATTTTCTTAAAGAACTAAAACTAGAGCAAAAGATTCATGGACTATTGAAAATTCATCATTTCCTATCCATAAGCAAAGGTTGCCGTTAGCAGTCTTAACTTTGTATTCCCACGCTAATTCACTTTTCATTTCTAATCTCCCTTGATAAGGTTCTCAGGGCAGGATCTAATAAACATGTCTACTGAATGGCAAACAGAGCATCAATGAAAAATGGAAATGCTTTGGCATAGATACAGCAGGCAATGACTCACAACAGCTCACACATACACCTACACCAAGAACAACCTGCGGACCCAAAAAGTACACCAAGAAGTTACAAGGATAAGGGCCATTGACATTTTAGCAGTTCTAAAAAGGAGTCTCGAGTGATATCTTTGTGCATTTCGCACAAAATATGACGAATTGTCCAAAGTGTACAATCGAGAGGCATCTTGGACTAAGTCCCTTGTACCTCTACAGTAAACCTAGCTCAACGGAAAACCGTATGCGAAGGGTCTCAATAGGGCCTAAATAGAGTCTCTTTGGATCGAAATGACATCATCAAGTCAAACTGTACAGGGAAAAAGAGACACATGGCAACCAGTAAAGTGGACTTGCCAAAGTCGTCCTGGAAGAAAGGAATTGACGACTTGTCGCGAGCAGCTCACAGCTGGATAACACAGCTGGATGGCCGGACGGTTTTTGGTACGGCAGACGGCACCTTTGATCATAAAGTTTGACCAATGGCAGACAAGATTTTGCTTTTCCCTGAAGGAAACTGACGGGGGCAAACCAACTTTGAAACATGAATATGACGACTTGGGCAAGTCCACCAGTAAAGGGGTACATATCACTCCGAAAAAATTCGTGCAACTTTTGACAAATATCCTATGCTCTCAAGAAAAATATTCTTCCAAAAATTCCTGAAAATTCTATTGTTTTCAAAATCTCGTACGCTGTTTTGAAAGACTTGCACATGCCCTGTGCACAATAAAGATAGATGTCGCAATGCCGCTCAATCGAACAATCGCTCGATCCAGACTCTTTTGTAAAATAGCTACATGGTCCATTGATATGTGAAAAGATGCAAACAAGAGTTTATTGATAAAAACCAAAGGGGAAGTCTAGCTTCAAGTAGGAGTCACAAGGATAAAAATCAAGAGATGCTATAGGGGTGGACAAGTGTTGTCTCTTTTTCGTGCCAAAAGGAGCTAAAAAATCTTCCTCAAATGCCAAAGGCAAATTTCAACCAAATGCTTATGAATATGAACTTTATCTGCAACATACGATACTTTCAATGAAAACAGGTCATTGTTCGTAAAAATTCCTGACAACTAAACCAAAAAGGCTTGCCTGACTGTCCTATTTATTCTCCTAACTCTAGATTTACTAACAATGCCCCATATCAGATATTGAATAACGGAAAAGCTCTGTTCAGCCCCCCTCTCTATTAAGCCTTTCCCCTCTGAGCTGAAATTTCGAAAACGTCCCATCTCTCTTTAAGCCCCTGCCATTTATATCAAATTCTAGTGGCTACCAAAGATTTTCCGTTTATTTAGCTAAATGAATTTGTATGCTACCTTTGACAAGGCTTGGGATAAAACTGTGTCGAATCCATGTATCTGACTCATGTTGAATCCGCAAAACATTGGGTAAAAGAACTGACAAACTATCATATATATCCTTGTCATTTGACTTTGCGAATAAGCCCACTTCTTTAATAAGCCTACTTCTCTAATAAGCCCCCTCTCTTTTAAGCCCCCATTGGAGTGTCTGAAATTAAAAAAGCCCCCCCCCCTGTGGCTTAATAGAGTTTTTAAGGTATATAAATGGGTCGCACAAAGTTCACGACTCAGGCAAGTGGAAGACGAAGACAAAGTCACATTGAAGAAATCTACATTCCAATAACAAAGTCTGGAACCACCAAGCAGGAAAGATTGGCTTGGCAGATTCATAAATCCGTTCTTAAGCAAGCTTGAACCTATTGATCCAACAAATTTGGAAGAGATAAGTTGAGCGAAAGAAGCCGGTAACTGAGCCTGGGATGATCTCATCGAGACCGGAAAGTCAATGAACTGGTTATCCAACCGGAGTTCGGTCAATTGACCTATAACCAGACTCAATACATCGTGCTTTCACTCTTTGACAGAACTGATACCGCTACAACAACTGGTGAAGGGGTATGGTTGCGGGTTTTAGCGCTAACCGTTGGGATCACAAAAAGAAGCTAAGTGTTAATCTAAGCCTCGACCCTTCTGAACCTCAATGAAGCGACCAAAACGACAGCAATTCCATTCAATTCAATTTAGTGAGCCAAAGTTAAGGGTATACTAAAGTTGAGGCCATACTAGACTGATGACGATGAGTCTCTTGTTGCACTGTGCTCTTTGACTTGATGATGGTGCTTCGGGCATTAGAAATTCATAATATTACTGTGAAAAACTTGGCCCTATTTAGGCCCAAACTTCGCAATTCCTCCAGTACCAATCAGATTGCGAGATTTGTGAATTACTATTGTTAAGGTGTAAATGTGATAGAATTTTCGATTCGATTGAAGAATTGAAAACACTCTCACGGGATGAAGATTCGAAGCCGTGATTCCTTCATAATTCCATTGATGATTGAAGAAAACAGGGCCAAGTTTTTCACTTTTTCATTATGAGTCCCTCTTGAACAAGGTTTACCGCAGGGATACAAGGGACTCGTCGTCATAAGTCTAGTGCAATACCACCAGAAGCAAAATCTTTTTTTCTTATATAAATTCAATATAAAAATTTACAATTTACGAATTACCTACGACTACGAACGATCTACTATACAATACCACAAAAAGATACCAAGGGGAGCAAAAGATCATGACTACCCCAGGGCCATCCACATAAAGAATATTAATCTAAAACTACAACTAAATATACAATTACGAGAAACTATTGCGAACAATGGAACAGAGAAACGAGACTCTATGATAGGGGAACGTTACAAAAATGAACATGGTGTGGTGGCTTAGTTACATTTGGCTTAACTTAGTCGACCGGTTGTGTGAATGTATAGTAGATTCAACTTGAGTATATTTCTGTTGACGTCGTTTGGGAGGCCTTTATCACCAAATAATAAAAGTTGCGTCAAAACTTCATTTGAAAGATCAATATATCCAAATGGTCGAAGTAATGCAAAAACTCCAGCGAGAAGGTTTCGACGTTGAACCTCAAACGAAGGGCAAAGAAACAAAAAGTGCTCCGTACTCTTAATGCCATCGTTAGAAGAGCACATTGGATTTATGGTATCCCGAAAATTGTGCTTAAATTTGTGAAGGTTCAATTTGCTAAGGCCCACTCTAAGTTGAGTGAGATAGGATAAGCCTATTGGGTCATGAATTCCAAAGACAGACTTAGCAGGGGGGCGAATTTTCGAGAGCAACTTTTCCTTGAAGATATCAACTGATGGTGCAGTTCTAATTTCCGGACATAATTCATTCCATTCAGACAGGCAATTTGGATAAAAGCTATATTTGAATTTTTCTGTCCTTGCCCTTATTAGCCCAAGCAAAATCTAAATTTGTATCTAAAAAGTTGGCCCTTATGTAACTGCTGTGAGATAAGAACTCAAAAACATTGGGTTCATCAGCGAGAAAATATCAATTAAAGTCCTTGGAACTCTTGCTAGCTAACATATCTTTAGGTTGCTGTAACACTACAAGAATAAGGCATCACGTCCTCATATCCTTTACCTGTGTGCTTTTCTCATATCCTTTGCCATATCCTGCGTGCTTGCTTCTGAGCCACAAATCTTATCGTTTGCCACAGTAAAAACAAAATCTAGCACGAATCACCAAAATTAAATTCATGCAGAAAACATCGCATAAAACCAGATGATCTCTATCTATAGCGTGCCCTTCCTAAACATTTCCTATTTCGTTATATCATTGAAACGCAAATTAGCCCTTAGGAAATGAGGAAATAAACAAGGGGCTAGATGCTAGAGCAATATGGGGTTGACGTGCGGGGAGCAACCCACTGAGCCTCAGTAGATTAGAATCAAAACGGATACCCATAAATTGCAAAACAGTGGTTATGGTTACATTTCAGTTGTATTCTTCAAATGCAAATAAAAACAGGGAAATGGACAAAACAATAGGGTAGAGACATGAGAGGATAGCGTGAGGGGTGCATTCAATTGAACCTCTGATGGATTAGGATTGTAACGGATACTCAATGGAAAATAGCGGTTTTACTTTTTAACATTTGAATGGTTAGTTTCATTCGTTTAATAAACTTTTTTAATTTCAGCATCAAAATAATAATGTACATTATAGCTAATCAAATGTGTCATTAGAGGAAAGTCACGAAAAGGACGAAGGAATTCACAGGGATGGTTGTAAGTGGGTAACTAGACAAAAACATTTAATGAATTTACATATCCCATGAGATATTCAAGCGGGTAGGTTCCCCTGAGATAAGTAAGCGAAGTTCTTCATAGAATAAGGCCCAAGGGACTACAAGGTATATAAGCAACGAATGAGGTCTAAGTTACCACACGTCGATTGTGATTCTGATAACAAGAGATACAACCCCACCCCACCCACCTCCCCTCCTTCAAAATTTTGATGTTTGACAATACTTGAAGAGTACTTTGTTTGAAAGCTCGACATTTTGGCTGAGAATCACTAGACTGACCAAACTATACCATAAGATATCTATTGTTGTCTGTATCTTAGCATTAGTTATAAAGTAGTGTTGATAAGTAAATAAAGTTATTTTCGATTGAGTTAGACGAATTAGAAAATAACGATAGAAACATCGATAATTTCAACACAACCTGTGTTGATGTTTTAGCTCCTTTTGGTACGTTTGGTACGAAAAAGAGACAACACTTGTCCACCCCGATAGCATCTCTTAATCTTCATCCTTTAGACTCCTACTTGAAGCCGGACTGACCCTTTCGATTGTCAGGTGATTCACGCTGGAAGAGGTTGAAACCTTGGGCATGCTACCATGAAGGGTACTTCGTCCCTCCAAAGCTCTATGAAGAATTGCATTTTCATTATTGATCTGTGCGCGAGGAGTCCTTCGTGATTTGATCAATGTTTTGGCCATTTTTCAGTCATTATGCAACCATGAAATTTTTCTAAAGTTCAATTTACCAATATTTCTAGTGCTAGCAAGACTGTGAGAAAAATCACAAAAATACTTTAATCTTTCGTCTTTTAAATGGAATTTGAATCATTCAAATCTGTGCAGTATTGATGGTGCTATGAATTTTCAAAAGTGGGAACTTTTTTCTGGCTCACCCGGTAGACAAACTGTTTTGAAGATGTGGGTGAAAAGATTGAAATGGCTTCGAGCTCGGGCGGGTTAAAGCGTAAAATTCTCCACTGGCAAACGTTGGTATCAAATCTGACGGCACAGAAAGTGATTACTAACATTTTGAGCACAGAGCACAAGTTGAGTGTTGCAATGGGAAAATCTTACCCTACCCTCAATTGCTGGCGGCGCCATTTGAATACACAATAGTGAATTAAGTTTAGCCTATAGATAGCAATGGGATAAAAATTTCTGCGAAACTGTGGATTTCAATCAAATAAAAGATGATCGAAATAATCTTTCATGATCCTGTTTGGATTCTGAGATCCGATTTTACCTACGGATCGCATTCAGCTGAAGAATGGGACTATTATTGCGATGCGATAGAACTGGAAATACCTAAGTAGGGGCGTAGACGATGGTGTCACGGTAAATCTCTTCAGATTCTCAAAATAATTGCTCCTTTAAAGGATCTTGGGTAACCAGCACGCATTGTGATTGTTTATTATATTTTCCGCAGATTTCGTGGATTTCATTCAACTAAAGTCAGCATCTTCGTAAAACGTGAACATCAAGTTTGTTTCGTTTTGTTTGAGGATTTCTAGCTACCGAAAGCTAATTTAGGCCCACTGTGCATGCCGCATCCAGGCATGGGACAGTAGTTTAACGTCCCTTACGAAGGACGACGAGGTGAGTTGTGACGTCAGGCCTCCGAGGTCACCCATCCGGTGTTTGACCTCACTCGACCAAGCTTAACTTCAGTTACCTGACGAAAATTGTTTTAGCCACTCGGTCACTCACCCTGTGAATGTGTAAACTGTTATCGCCTAATTCTTTCAACTGAACATCTGAATATCTGACTTATTGGGGGATACGAACAGGCCAAGTTGTGAGCCTCAAGGAATCCTCCAAAAGTGTTCCAGATCGCAAGTGCAGTAACGATTCATTTCAATGACGCAATATCCAAATTACCTTGCCAGTTGAGAACAAGGGCAAGAAACAATTAAACCCATACACATGACAGTGTGAGCACAAGCGTTGATTCACTGTCAAAGAGGTGAAACTAAACGTGTCGAAATAAAAGGGTCAGTACTTCGTCTCCTCAGCAGTGTCCTAATATCAAAGGGAACTTTAGGTCGTTTGGCATGCATCAAGGAAATAATTTCAAAAACAAGGGCACCTTAGACATCGTCATTGTTTTCAGATTTGGTACATTTCAAAATTTCTGCTAGTATGGAAGTAGTGACTTTATCAAACTGCTAGAACATAGACCGTAAAAGCTTAAGACATCTGCTTGTTACCATCTGTTGGATCTTCAAAAACTGAGTATCTCTTGTTTTGTTCATTTTGAATTTCTTCAAACAGTATACAATTTATGATGCTTTTTAATCAAGTCAAAGCCTCCAAAGGGGCTGGGTCACACAATGTAAACAAACTTCTTTCAAAATGACGAATTTGCAGTATTTTTGATAGGCCATATCACAGAGATTTGCCATTATTTTCCTCAAAATGAAGGTGTTATTTTAAAGATGGATTCCTCATATTCGTACAGAAACAACCGAAGCGCTCATATGTTACACGATTGCAGAGATATTAGTGGATTTTTGGAAGTAACATTTTTGTGGATTCATCCAATCCACAAAATCTTTCCAGACAAAATAGCCACGTATGGACAACTACATAGATCATAGAAATTACAGGTTTTTCATGGTTATGTGACCCTGCCCCTTTAAGCTTGAAAAGATGACAATATCAAATATGATCTTTCTGGAATTATGGCGTATGATCTAGAGTCCCATTCGCTCTAATCAGCTGAAAGAATTAGGCAATACCGTTTCACATATTCAATTAATTCAAATCCATTTTACATCCTAGGCAAGGAAAATACACAAACGTTTGTCAGTTTCATGAAGTGGTATTCTCCTTCAGCGTCCCTTTTCTATGATGTTCAAAATAATTTGAAATTATTTGACTGAACAAAAGACATTTGAAAGATTTTGCGGAAAGACCTTATAATCATTCTACAAATGAGTGTGGAGCGAACGATATGTGTACACTTTTCTATATGAAAGGCTCGACTGAGCGGCGCCGGTCAGTTCCTTTTTCGATTGAATGGCGTCGGTCTATTTCATTCCAAAAGTCTAAGGAAACTAAAAAATATCACTCGATTCACATTCTTTTGCGGAACAGCCAAAAGGTCTATTTTGCTAATTTTCAAAAGTCTAACTTTCATCTTGACTTTCCAGGGACTTACTCTACCATTATTAGGATAGAGTGCTCAGGCTAGGGTACAAAACATAAACTCAAAAAAGTAACTTTTCTTACCCTACGCACAGTGGGCCCACAGGTGGAAATTTGGCGAAAATGAAATTTTTTCAAACATCATATATTAGACATGTAAAGAAAGCTGAGATTCTGGGCTATTCAAAGCTTTTTAAATTTTTTGTTTATCTATTTTCAACAAAAATCTACATTAGTTTGAAAATGAACAAATTTGTCATGAAAGGAATAAATATTGGAAAATATGTGAAATTTCTCAAACATGCTAAAAATGCTCTAATACAAACTAAAACTTGCTTGAAATGTATTAAAATCTGGAGAATATCAACTACAATATCACAAAATGTGAACTGCTGTTCATAATCATGAAGATTTTCCTCCAAAATCATGAAAATAGTCGCAAAATGGCCGATTTTTAAGCATTTTTGTAGTCATTTTTTCGCCTTTAACTTAAGATATATAAAAAACCATGAACGGACTAGTTGTAAACCATATACTTTTCTGAAAATATAGATCACCTGTGGCACAGTGCTAGCTGGTTTATTATTAGTCCGTTCATATTTCTTAAATGTAGTTCATTTAAATTTCACCGCTAGAAATCATTATTCAAGTCTGTTGGCCCCAGACCCCTTTAAAATTTACCAAACTGCAAATTCTTTACGTTTCTGAATTCACCTTAAAATACACTTCAAATGAGCTATAAACCAGATTCAGATTTTTTGTCGTTCTTAAACTATATTCGATATTTAGATCGTTCTTAAACTATATTCGATATTTAGATCGTTCTTAAACTATATTCGATATTTAGATCGTTCTTAAACTATATTCGATATTTAGATCGTTCTTAAACTATATTCGATATTTAGATCGTTCTTAAACTATATTCGATATTTAGATCGTTCTTAAACTATATTCGATATTTAGATCGTTCTTAAACTATATTCGATATTTAGATCGTTCTTAAACTATATTCGATATTTAGATCGTTCTTAAACTATATTCGATATTTAGATCGTTCTTAAACTATATTCGATATTTAGATCGTTCTTAAACTATATTCGATATTTAGATCGTTCTTAAACTATATTCGATATTTAGATCGTTCTTAAACTATATTCGATATTTAGATCGTTCTTAAACTATATTCGATATTTAGATCGTTCTTAAACTATATTCGATATTTAGATCGTTCTTAAACTATATTCGATATTTAGATCGTTCTTAAACTATATTCGATATTTAGATCGTTCTTAAACTATATTCGATATTTAGATCGTTCTTAAACTATATTCGATATTTAGATCGTTCTTAAACTATATTCGATATTTAGATCGTTCTTAAACTATATTCGATATTTAGATCGTTCTTAAACTATATTCGATATTTAGATCGTTCTTAAACTATATTCGATATTTAGATCGTTCTTAAACTATATTCGATATTTAGATCGTTCTTAAACTATATTCGATATTTAGATCGTTCTTAAACTATATTCGATATTTAGATCGTTCTTAAACTATATTCGATATTTAGATCGTTCTTAAACTATATTCGATATTTAGATCGTTCTTAAACTATATTCGATATTTAGATCGTTCTTAAACTATATTCGATATTTAGATCGTTCTTAAACTATATTCGATATTTAGATCGTTCTTAAACTATATTCGATATTTAGATCGTTCTTAAACTATATTCGATATTTAGATCGTTCTTAAACTATATTCGATATTTAGATCGTTCTTAAACTATATTCGATATTTAGATCGTTCTTAAACTATATTCGATATTTAGATCGTTCTTAAACTATATTCGATATTTAGATCGTTCTTAAACTATATTCGATATTTAGATCGTTCTTAAACTATATTCGATATTTAGATCGTTCTTAAACTATATTCGATATTTAGATCGTTCTTAAACTATATTCGATATTTAGATCGTTCTTAAACTATATTCGATATTTAGATCGTTCTTAAACTATATTCGATATTTAGATCGTTCTTAAACTATATTCGATATTTAGATCGTTCTTAAACTATATTCGATATTTAGATCGTTCTTAAACTATATTCGATATTTAGATCGTTCTTAAACTATATTCGATATTTAGATCGTTCTTAAACTATATTCGATATTTAGATCGTTCTTAAACTATATTCGATATTTAGATCGTTCTTAAACTATATTCGATATTTAGATCGTTCTTAAACTATATTCGATATTTAGATCGTTCTTAAACTATATTCGATATTTAGATCGTTCTTAAACTATATTCGATATTTAGATCGTTCTTAAACTATATTCGATATTTAGATCGTTCTTAAACTATATTCGATATTTAGATCGTTCTTAAACTATATTCGATATTTAGATCGTTCTTAAACTATATTCGATATTTAGATCGTTCTTAAACTATATTCGATATTTAGATCGTTCTTAAACTATATTCGATATTTAGATCGTTCTTAAACTATATTCGATATTTAGATCGTTCTTAAACTATATTCGATATTTAGATCGTTCTTAAACTATATTCGATATTTAGATCGTTCTTAAACTATATTCGATATTTAGATCGTTCTTAAACTATATTCGATATTTAGATCGTTCTTAAACTATATTCGATATTTAGATCGTTCTTAAACTATATTCGATATTTAGATCGTTCTTAAACTATATTCGATATTTAGATCGTTCTTAAACTATATTCGATATTTAGATCGTTCTTAAACTATATTCGATATTTAGATCGTTCTTAAACTATATTCGATATTTAGATCGTTCTTAAACTATATTCGATATTTAGATCGTTCTTAAACTATATTCGATATTTAGATCGTTCTTAAACTATATTCGATATTTAGATCGTTCTTAAACTATATTCGATATTTAGATCGTTCTTAAACTATATTCGATATTTAGATCGTTCTTAAACTATATTCGATATTTAGATCGTTCTTAAACTATATTCGATATTTAGATCGTTCTTAAACTATATTCGATATTTAGATCGTTCTTAAACTATATTCGATATTTAGATCGTTCTTAAACTATATTCGATATTTAGATCGTTCTTAAACTATATTCGATATTTAGATCGTTCTTAAACTATATTCGATATTTAGATCGTTCTTAAACTATATTCGATATTTAGATCGTTCTTAAACTATATTCGATATTTAGATCGTTCTTAAACTATATTCGATATTTAGATCGTTCTTAAACTATATTCGATATTTAGATCGTTCTTAAACTATATTCGATATTTAGATCGTTCTTAAACTATATTCGATATTTAGATCGTTCTTAAACTATATTCGATATTTAGATCGTTCTTAAACTATATTCGATATTTAGATCGTTCTTAAACTATATTCGATATTTAGATCGTTCTTAAACTATATTCGATATTTAGATCGTTCTTAAACTATATTCGATATTTAGATCGTTCTTAAACTATATTCGATATTTAGATCGTTCTTAAACTATATTCGATATTTAGATCGTTCTTAAACTATATTCGATATTTAGATCGTTCTTAAACTATATTCGATATTTAGATCGTTCTTAAACTATATTCGATATTTAGATCGTTCTTAAACTATATTCGATATTTAGATCGTTCTTAAACTATATTCGATATTTAGATCGTTCTTAAACTATATTCGATATTTAGATCGTTCTTAAACTATATTCGATATTTAGATCGTTCTTAAACTATATTCGATATTTAGATCGTTCTTAAACTATATTCGATATTTAGATCGTTCTTAAACTATATTCGATATTTAGATCGTTCTTAAACTATATTCGATATTTAGATCGTTCTTAAACTATATTCGATATTTAGATCGTTCTTAAACTATATTCGATATTTAGATCGTTCTTAAACTATATTCGATATTTAGATCGTTCTTAAACTATATTCGATATTTAGATCGTTCTTAAACTATATTCGATATTTAGATCGTTCTTAAACTATATTCGATATTTAGATCGTTCTTAAACTATATTCGATATTTAGATCGTTCTTAAACTATATTCGATATTTAGATCGTTCTTAAACTATATTCGATATTTAGATCGTTCTTAAACTATATTCGATATTTAGATCGTTCTTAAACTATATTCGATATTTAGATCGTTCTTAAACTATATTCGATATTTAGATCGTTCTTAAACTATATTCGATATTTAGATCGTTCTTAAACTATATTCGATATTTAGATCGTTCTTAAACTATATTCGATATTTAGATCGTTCTTAAACTATATTCGATATTTAGATCGTTCTTAAACTATATTCGATATTTAGATCGTTCTTAAACTATATTCGATATTTAGATCGTTCTTAAACTATATTCGATATTTAGATCGTTCTTAAACTATATTCGATATTTAGATCGTTCTTAAACTATATTCGATATTTAGATCGTTCTTAAACTATATTCGATATTTAGATCGTTCTTAAACTATATTCGATATTTAGATCGTTCTTAAACTATATTCGATATTTAGATCGTTCTTAAACTATATTCGATATTTAGATCGTTCTTAAACTATATTCGATATTTAGATCGTTCTTAAACTATATTCGATATTTAGATCGTTCTTAAACTATATTCGATATTTAGATCGTTCTTAAACTATATTCGATATTTAGATCGTTCTTAAACTATATTCGATATTTAGATCGTTCTTAAACTATATTCGATATTTAGATCGTTCTTAAACTATATTCGATATTTAGATCGTTCTTAAACTATATTCGATATTTAGATCGTTCTTAAACTATATTCGATATTTAGATCGTTCTTAAACTATATTCGATATTTAGATCGTTCTTAAACTATATTCGATATTTAGATCGTTCTTAAACTATATTCGATATTTAGATCGTTCTTAAACTATATTCGATATTTAGATCGTTCTTAAACTATATTCGATATTTAGATCGTTCTTAAACTATATTCGATATTTAGATCGTTCTTAAACTATATTCGATATTTAGATCGTTCTTAAACTATATTCGATATTTAGATCGTTCTTAAACTATATTCGATATTTAGATCGTTCTTAAACTATATTCGATATTTAGATCGTTCTTAAACTATATTCGATATTTAGATCGTTCTTAAACTATATTCGATATTTAGATCGTTCTTAAACTATATTCGATATTTAGATCGTTCTTAAACTATATTCGATATTTAGATCGTTCTTAAACTATATTCGATATTTAGATCGTTCTTAAACTATATTCGATATTTAGATCGTTCTTAAACTATATTCGATATTTAGATCGTTCTTAAACTATATTCGATATTTAGATCGTTCTTAAACTATATTCGATATTTAGATCGTTCTTAAACTATATTCGATATTTAGATCGTTCTTAAACTATATTCGATATTTAGATCGTTCTTAAACTATATTCGATATTTAGATCGTTCTTAAACTATATTCGATATTTAGATCGTTCTTAAACTATATTCGATATTTAGATCGTTCTTAAACTATATTCGATATTTAGATCGTTCTTAAACTATATTCGATATTTAGATCGTTCTTAAACTATATTCGATATTTAGATCGTTCTTAAACTATATTCGATATTTAGATCGTTCTTAAACTATATTCGATATTTAGATCGTTCTTAAACTATATTCGATATTTAGATCGTTCTTAAACTATATTCGATATTTAGATCGTTCTTAAACTATATTCGATATTTAGATCGTTCTTAAACTATATTCGATATTTAGATCGTTCTTAAACTATATTCGATATTTAGATCGTTCTTAAACTATATTCGATATTTAGATCGTTCTTAAACTATATTCGATATTTAGATCGTTCTTAAACTATATTCGATATTTAGATCGTTCTTAAACTATATTCGATATTTAGATCGTTCTTAAACTATATTCGATATTTAGATCGTTCTTAAACTATATTCGATATTTAGATCGTTCTTAAACTATATTCGATATTTAGATCGTTCTTAAACTATATTCGATATTTAGATCGTTCTTAAACTATATTCGATATTTAGATCGTTCTTAAACTATATTCGATATTTAGATCGTTCTTAAACTATATTCGATATTTAGATCGTTCTTAAACTATATTCGATATTTAGATCGTTCTTAAACTATATTCGATATTTAGATCGTTCTTAAACTATATTCGATATTTAGATCGTTCTTAAACTATATTCGATATTTAGATCGTTCTTAAACTATATTCGATATTTAGATCGTTCTTAAACTATATTCGATATTTAGATCGTTCTTAAACTATATTCGATATTTAGATCGTTCTTAAACTATATTCGATATTTAGATCGTTCTTAAACTATATTCGATATTTAGATCGTTCTTAAACTATATTCGATATTTAGATCGTTCTTAAACTATATTCGATATTTAGATCGTTCTTAAACTATATTCGATATTTAGATCGTTCTTAAACTATATTCGATATTTAGATCGTTCTTAAACTATATTCGATATTTAGATCGTTCTTAAACTATATTCGATATTTAGATCGTTCTTAAACTATATTCGATATTTAGATCGTTCTTAAACTATATTCGATATTTAGATCGTTCTTAAACTATATTCGATATTTAGATCGTTCTTAAACTATATTCGATATTTAGATCGTTCTTAAACTATATTCGATATTTAGATCGTTCTTAAACTATATTCGATATTTAGATCGTTCTTAAACTATATTCGATATTTAGATCGTTCTTAAACTATATTCGATATTTAGATCGTTCTTAAACTATATTCGATATTTAGATCGTTCTTAAACTATATTCGATATTTAGATCGTTCTTAAACTATATTCGATATTTAGATCGTTCTTAAACTATATTCGATATTTAGATCGTTCTTAAACTATATTCGATATTTAGATCGTTCTTAAACTATATTCGATATTTAGATCGTTCTTAAACTATATTCGATATTTAGATCGTTCTTAAACTATATTCGATATTTAGATCGTTCTTAAACTATATTCGATATTTAGATCGTTCTTAAACTATATTCGATATTTAGATCGTTCTTAAACTATATTCGATATTTAGATCGTTCTTAAACTATATTCGATATTTAGATCGTTCTTAAACTATATTCGATATTTAGATCGTTCTTAAACTATATTCGATATTTAGATCGTTCTTAAACTATATTCGATATTTAGATCGTTCTTAAACTATATTCGATATTTAGATCGTTCTTAAACTATATTCGATATTTAGATCGTTCTTAAACTATATTCGATATTTAGATCGTTCTTAAACTATATTCGATATTTAGATCGTTCTTAAACTATATTCGATATTTAGATCGTTCTTAAACTATATTCGATATTTAGATCGTTCTTAAACTATATTCGATATTTAGATCGTTCTTAAACTATATTCGATATTTAGATCGTTCTTAAACTATATTCGATATTTAGATCGTTCTTAAACTATATTCGATATTTAGATCGTTCTTAAACTATATTCGATATTTAGATCGTTCTTAAACTATATTCGATATTTAGATCGTTCTTAAACTATATTCGATATTTAGATCGTTCTTAAACTATATTCGATATTTAGATCGTTCTTAAACTATATTCGATATTTAGATCGTTCTTAAACTATATTCGATATTTAGATCGTTCTTAAACTATATTCGATATTTAGATCGTTCTTAAACTATATTCGATATTTAGATCGTTCTTAAACTATATTCGATATTTAGATCGTTCTTAAACTATATTCGATATTTAGATCGTTCTTAAACTATATTCGATATTTAGATCGTTCTTAAACTATATTCGATATTTAGATCGTTCTTAAACTATATTCGATATTTAGATCGTTCTTAAACTATATTCGATATTTAGATCGTTCTTAAACTATATTCGATATTTAGATCGTTCTTAAACTATATTCGATATTTAGATCGTTCTTAAACTATATTCGATATTTAGATCGTTCTTAAACTATATTCGATATTTAGATGACGAAATAATACTAAAAATTTTCCAAGAGTTTGGTCACATGACTCGGGATGGGTGAAGCAAACCTTGGCCGATTAGGTCAATTAATTCCCCTCTTAGTTAGACGTTCTTTCTTTTTTGTAGTAGTTACGTGTAGTTTCTGTGCTATCTTTGTCTTTCAATGTCGTCACGTCTAGTGCTATGTTCGTGTTTTTAGTTTTATGTTGCCATTTGGTAGACGTTAATTATCGCTCCAAATGGTATTGTTTTAGTAGTAGGGTAAAGTATTTTTGTAGGTAGTGTTATTAGGTAATATGTATTGTAAGTTTTTAGCTTGATATATATAAAAAAAAGTACATTTGCTCTAATTTGGTTCCAGGCCTACAATTGTCATTCAGAATTAACTTTTTAGGGTCTCTACATCCATCTTAACATATCCTTCAAGCCATGTATGTCGAAAATAAGTTTTATTTCCTTCTGCAAAATATCTTGAAATTTCCAAAAATCAGCATTCTGGGCCCACTGTGCTACGTACCCAAGATTAAGCAAGTCACCACCTAAAATCGATGGAAAAGTGCCCTAACTGATAGATTTAGTACAATGTAAGTGCATGCATATTTAAGTATTTTGATTTTAATAACGTTGCCTGATTTTAGTTTTGTTTGTTAATCATATCTTTCACATATTTGGGACCCCAAAATAATCCAGGGTTTCTTGCACTCAAACAAATAATTCTTCAAATGACTTACCCGAAAAAGTAACCTTTGCCTAAATTTAGACCCAAAAAAAGTAACTTGAGCATCCTAAATAAAAAGTATACCACTACCACCAGGGTCTGACCCAAATCGCACCTAAAACAAATAATCATTTTCTCTTACCTTATGTTTCACAAGTTGCTCCTCTAATTCAGTGACAGTACTGCCAGGTTCCTTTGAACCAACCTCCGCATAATACCCATCAGCAGTTTGAATCCATTTGACAAGTTGTCTCTTCAGGTCTTCATATGTACCCCAATCTTCTGAAATATCTTGAAGCAATTGTCTTTGTACTTGAAACTTCATGAGGACTGATTCCCAATGTTCTTTCAATTTGTTTATCTCATCATCGATGGCAAATTTGGAAGATTCGTTTGCTTCGTTCGACAATGCAGCTCCCATTTCAATCGTCTCTTCAAGCTGACTTTTTCGGAGTTCCAACTCAAGATCAAATGTCTACAAAGAGAGCACCACATATATGAGGACATGGCCTTATACCTGAATATGAGGGCAATGTGCCCTGGCTAAATTGTTAGCTAAGATAAGATATTTTGTAGAAATGATATTGCTCAAAAACGTGGTAATTCGTGCCATCAATTCATTCATGCACCGGGTGTCCCCAAAACATCCCCGTTTGAGCGGTTCCCGAAAAGCAACCATTGTCCCGCTTTGAATGATGCAAACAACAATCACTTTGCTTAATAGCTAACTCGGACCTACATAAGTTTTCCGACTTTATTGCTCATTAAAAGACCTCCAAAATATGAATGTTCCAAAAATCTTATGCTCGAGGAACCCTTGAGAAGGTCAAAAGTCTAGCGGAGATATGTTCCATTCCTCTCATATTTTACATCACAGGTGTGAAGGAATGCAACCGCTTGTCAGTTTCACAAATTGGTATTTAAACTCGGCAATATGCTTAAATACGGACTACAGGACCTTGTCTTGATGTAGCATACTTTTTCTTTGAAAATGAAGCAAAATCGTGCATTTTACGGACCAAGCAGACACTTATGATTTGTCTTGGGTCCCTTTATGGAGTTGAAGCTCCGTACTGTTGGAATTCAGTCATAAGAGCAAGAAGAATTTATGTGGATCTTGAGCAGCAGATTTAGCGATCTTATAGATCTACTGTTTTTACCTCTCTCTTGAAAACTTCAGGTATTCTGTCTTTTCAGGAAAAGAATTATAGAAAATCAATGCGTGCAGATACAGAAATGAAACAAACACTCAGATCTAAGTTGGGCATTGTATAATAGATTCCTTTTATAACTTTTACCAAAAAGACGCACAATTTTGATAAAATAACGGATCAAATACAGGAACTTTTTTTGGGACACCCGGTATCATAGAAAGCAAATTTACAGTTCGGAAAATGGAACAAATTCTGCACAATTTTCAACAAGAGATTCGCATTCTATTGGGTAAGGCAGTACATTTGCCAATGACTGCGAGAAAGCTGTCGTTTTTAGGATACTTTGGTAAAAAAACAAAGTTATAATGATCATACTAAGTTATAAGATTTTGATAGTTAGAGTCAAAATACATCTGGGATGAGAGTCAACTAGACTTATGACGATGAGTCTCTTGTTTCCCAGTGCTCTTTCGTTTAATGATGGCGCTTCAGTCAACAGAGACTCATAATATAACTCTGAAAAACCGGACCCTATTTAGGCGCAAATTTAACGATTTTTACAGTACCAATCAGATTGCGAGATTTGTGAATTACTATTGTTACAGTGTAAATGTGATAGAATTTTCGATTCGATTGAAGAATTGAAAACACTCCCACGGGATTGAGATTCGAAGTCGTGATTCCACCATAATTCCATTGATGATTGAAGAAAATAGGGCCAAATTTTTCACAGTTTCATTACGAGTCCCTCTTGAGCAAGGTTTACCGCAGGGATACAAGGGACTCATCGTCATAAGTCTAAGAGTCAACTACCAAAAAACATGAGAAAACTATGAATTTTTCACATAATTCCCTTGCTGAAGTGTCCCTATAATCGGCAATATTTCTTTAGCAGGACATATATATATGAGGATATATATACATATATATAAAGGAGAAATCCTGGTTGCTCGCTAGCTGTTGAATATTTATAAAATAAGCTGCTTGAAAAAGGCGAAAGCCGAAAGCAACCTATAAGGTGCTAAAATCGAGAAAATTAAAACGTGCCACGGTAGCCTAAAGGTTAAGGCGCTTGCCCGGAAAGCAGGAGATCCGTGGTTCGATTCCCGGCTGTGGCGCATTTTAATTTTCTCGATTTTCCTGAGAATTTTAAAAAAATTGTTTCCGTTTGCACCGAAAAAGGAGAAATCCTGGTTGCTCGCTAGCTGTTGAATATTTATATATATATATATATATATATATATATATATATATATATATATATATATATATATATATATCTATTCTCCTTCCTGCGCCTAAAACCCAATTGAAGTCAAAAGGACAAACTTACAGTTTGCCTCTGTGAGGCCCTGTCCATGTCATCGGCATCACCAATAGCAACTCGCGACACTTCCATTGTTGATAGCCAATCATGGAGCTGCTTTACGTTGCCTTCAAACGCGCCACTCGTTCCGCCAAAGTCTTGCTCTAAATTCAAAGGAAATTTAAAAGTTGGTAACTTACATTGTTTGAACAAGTGTTTGACTAAACACACCGCTAAAACATTCAAGCCGATCTGATCGAGCGGCAAACTTTCAACATAACACAAAATAATCCAAATGGTTAGAAGAAAGTTTCCGCTTTGGGAAATTCATAGCATCAAGGGTATTTGAAGGGTCTGAATGATTCAAATTCTAAATAAACACCGAAATACCGCTAGGCCAATGTCCATCAAAGCGAATCACAGCAATCATCAGCGATTGTCATTCGAAGTAAAATAAGTCGACAACAACAACAACAACAACAACAACAATTTCATTTCATTTTATAATATTTATACAGGTTAAAGGTTCATACATATATATGTTTTTCAACCTGACCTGTTTTAAAAGATAAAAATAAGCACTAATACTAATAACAAAAGAAATTTACTAACCTAACCTAATTTACAATATTATATATAACTAAGGCTATAAAAAGAGAACGTAAAGATGAAATAAGAGTTGTCCCCGACTATAGATGATCTTTGAAGATTTTCAGGGAGGGGGCCAATTTAGTAGCTCTTTCTAGACTGTTCCACAGTTTTGCACCTCGATAAGAAAAGGCCTTTTGGCCATTGATCGTTTTTAGCAGCGGTATCTTAAGATCAGTTTCTGATGAACGCAGAAACCGTTCTCTATCATCCGAACATTTTGCGAATAATTTTCTCAAGTAGTCTGGTGCAAGCGAATTTAAAGACTTGTAAGTTAGCGTGGCTGTCTCCTTTCTTACAAGATTACTGATAGTTGACCATCCAAGATTCTGAATTATCGGAGCAGCAGACGCATCGTATGGGCTGCCAGTTACAATTCTGGCAGCTCTATTTTGGATTTTTGCAAGACGTCAAGCTTTGATTCACTACTGTCGCATTTTGAGCAGGCGTAGTTCACTTATTCACACGCCCAGGCCATTTGATGCGGTTCGACCTGGAGTTCAAGTTGCTTGAATTATTCTGCGATCGGCAGCTAAAGCTACAAACTTTGATTCAAATTTGTAATTCCCATTTCAATTTCTACTCTCTCACTAGTAATCAACCGAACAAATGGAGCTCGATTTTCCTGCGGTTTACCAGCAATCTCACGAACCAGTCACAACAATTAACTTGATAACAAATTAGTCTTTAGGCCACAGCTTTTCTTGAGGACCTCCTCATGTTCCCTTTAAGTTTTCAGAACTTTTCCACCAAATCTTTCCATAAACAGAAAAATACCACCATTTTGAAATAATCAGCTTCTAAAAAATTTCCACAGAAAAATTACAGCAAACCTGAAGTTCGTTTCAAGCTGTTCAGTTTAGAAGAAGAGGCAACAAACAGATTATTACACCACCATTCTTAAAGATTTGAGCACTACGCCCTTTTTTCTGATGATTTTCTTGTGCTAATCTTCCAGTAAGGATAAAATCTGAAATAACATCAAATCCTTTCTTCTAATGCTACAGAATCACGTACTGCTCAAAACTGAAGTTTAAAGAAGAAAAAATCTCTCTGCATAGTCAGCCCCCTGAAAATAAATTTTACAGCTTTCTGATGATAACTCCACTTACCAATATATCATCAAGCTGTTTACAATGTATGAAAACAGTTATAAAAATCTGACTCAAATATTTTCACCAACTGTGAGAATATATGAAAACCAGGCTTTATAACAAAACTGGTCAGATGATTAACAACCCAAACTTTACTGTATTTTCGAAGAAAGGCATTCTCTCAAAAATAACTCCTGTGTCACGCCTCTTGCAGAAATCAGGACTTTTCAATCTGTGAACAAGAACGGCACACTACTGTCTCAGCTACCAATGTAGGAAAAATAACCAACGAACTCATTTGGGAATCACTTTTGGCCGTTGAATAGCTGTTACAAAATTTGTTGTCAAAAAATCCTCAGAAAGTGATACCAGCAAACTACTTCGCGGGCATTTTCACATGAAATCTTATCTCAAGTGATCACTCAAAAATAAATCAAACCAACATATTTCTAAATTATTCAGAGAGAGCAAGAGCAAATTTTGTAAAACGAAAAATTCTGGTTTGAAAAGACAACGTGATTTCTCTTTTTTAAGAATAGATTCCTCACGTCTGAGTACAATCAATCGGCACTCAATCTAATCCAAATACACGGAGAAAGCAAAACATTGTGGTTGGCTGCACCGGAGGTGTGAAATCTAGTCTTGAGGCTGTGGAACCATGACCAGACTTGTATCCTTTCTTTTACACAATTCACTCTGCTCTCGTAGAGGCAAATTAATAAAAGATCTAAAACAAAAGTTTAAATTTATTCATTCTTACCGTCTGGCATTGCAAAATCCTGTGGTGCTGACTCCCTTTGAAATTCTTCTGCAACAATGATATTCTCAGTGACAACTGCTCGTTCTCTTAACTTTGTAGCCAGCTGTATAATTATCTGCCAATCCCGGTTCAATCTTTCGATCTTATCTCGCACCTCTTTCGGAAATGAAGTCGTTGTTAAATCGCCTTCCCCTCGGAATTCTGAGAGCAACCTGTTGATAGCTTCCACGTTTGTTTTTCTGGTTTCCAGCGCTTGTCGCATTGTCTGCAGGGAATATTTTAAGTTGATTGAAAACAGTGAATATTGAGTAACTTCTGAGTTGAACATGCACAGAACTTTGCATGTACAAATCAAAACTAGGACTGAGTGGACAAGAGATTATTCCCTTCGTTCCAATATTTGAGGAGTTATCAGTTTCATAGTACCCGGGGGTTGAAATGTCACCTCAAAATTCAGGATAAATCCAATATATAATATTCTCTCCTTAAACTTCTCCAAATCTATCATGAAAACAGCATAAACCATCCATATGACCCTCGGGGTGGCAAACGCCAAGTAGCGTCTATCAAGTAACTATCTCCAAGAGAGGAGAGGGTAGAGACCGAAATACAAGAAAGAATAAAGGTTTCGTGCATTCTGCATCTCTGAATATGCTGCTTGTGATCCAACTCCCCCTTGGTTTTGCGGGGCCTAAACAAGTATGGATGTGACTTTTAAGAGTAAGACTGACTTTTGACGGTGTGTAGATAATGTTTTCGACCATGGGTACATCGAACTGTCACCAATAGCCTTCATATCAACAGTATCCACACACCATCAAAAGTCAGTTCCACTCCAAAAAGCAGTGGATGAAAAGAAGTAGATCTCCGCTTTTATCATACAATGCCAAGTAACTTTTCAAGTTTTGGGACCGGAGCAAAAACTTTCTGGTGAAAATGGCATTGCTATTCCCAATATCATCACTTATGTACCTAAATCAATATTTAACTCGAACTGAGCCTAGAATCTTCAAAGTGTCGTCAAAACTCTTTCTGCACGAATCTGTACGAATCCTTTGGCAAAAATGCTCCCAACACATCAAATTTAATTTTAGTACTCTTTGCTAAGAGTCAAAATGATTCAGACGTTTGTTTTCACTATAAAAGACGAAAATATGTTTTGAAAAGAAAACTATTTCAGCTTGAGACCTTAAAGATTTAAATTGCATCTTCGGAAAAAGTTGATATACCTCTGTGAAATAAACAATGCCACAAACATTGGGCCGGAAATGATATTGTAAATAAAACTTGGCATCAGAGGCCAACTTTAAATTGTTTATACTCAAATTGTTATTTTTTGGTATTAACTCCATGATTTCTAAAGAGTTGGATCGAAGAAGGTGTGTTTGAAATTTGCATTGCGCACTCCTAGAAAATAAAACGAAATAGCCCCCGTTATAAAGTGAAACTTGACGATTAGCAAATACAAGCGAATGGTCTTGACAGAAGCAGACGTCACGTTGAGCATTAAAAAAACTGTGCCAAACATGATCAGTTTTCAAGGAACCCTCTAATATTAGATAAAGTAGACGTTGACGGCAGATTTGCCAGCACTTGTTTACCAATCTTTTCAATATTTTCAATAATCTATTTGCCTGATTTAGAAAGGGCGTTACTGTTGATGTAGTGTATTATTTCGTAGTGAGCCTCATAAAGATAATTAAACAATGACCAGAAACTGTAATATCTTCAAGTCTTTGCCAAGATTCTCCAGCATTAACTCAAACATCTTTTTTATCATCATTCCAAAAAAATTTGATCGAAGAAAACAACTGCACCACATACATAGGGATAGGAAATAAAGTCATCTGGTCAAAACTGCATAAGGTGCTTACAATTCAACTAGTGTGTAACTCTAACATATAAGACATGGCTATGACTCTCAGCTTCCAACAGTACATACAACGACCTTGGAACTGAGACTATATCATTCCTTGGAAACAGACGCTGGTCAACTTTGCCAAATGCAGAGAAACCAGCAAACATACACCCTGACGTTAAGAAAACTTGATTAGATGTTGGAGGGGTGAGAACTGCAAATGTAGGCTATGCAACACAAATATCCTGCCAGGGACTCCGACGACGGGGGGAGACGGTGGCCACGGCCTCCCAATTTTTTCAAAATATGCAATTCAAACATTTGTTAATAATCGTTTTGAATCTCTTTAAAATCCCAAGCTCTTTTAAATTTTAGAAAATTTCCTTGCATCCCTTCGATTCAAATGCTGTTCTGTTCATCAATGAAATTTCATGTGAGAAATTTACGAACTCTTTTCATTATTGTGCACAATAATACCGCGTGAGCCACAAAAAGTTCCCACTTTGGAAAATTCACAGCATCAAGAATACTGGACAGATTTGAATGATTCAAATTCTAGTTAAAAGCCGAAAGATCGAAGTATTTCGTGATTTTTCTCGCTGTCTCACGGGCACCAGGAATACCGGGTGTCTCAAAAAAAAGTACCCCCTTTTGACTGGACATAGGAACGAAACGATAAGATATCATTACCCTTCGAGTGGACAGCTAAATTTATCAATCTTCAACTTAGATCCACATACCTTGCATTTAAAAATTGGCCGCCAAACACTGGAGATACAAGCTTGCAAAGTCAAAATTTACAGTGCACCCGAAACCAGAGGTTTCGTAAAAGGGCCTAGCCATGATTTTCTATCACAGGCATGTTGGACAGGAATTTCGACTTTGACCTTTAGCTTTCTCTATTGAAAAGAATTATACCTTGAAATGCTTCAATTGTTCTACAAATACTCCGTGCATTGCATTCCACTCCAAGTGTCAAAGAAGAAGAAAAGGAACATATGCATGCGCATTTGGGAGATGCTGCACGACTTCATCATTCTTACCACATTTTTGTTATATTTGCTTAATCAGGGCGAATCCCACGAGTCTTTTTTATTCTTTTCAAAAGCGCAAAACTGAAAGTTAAAGTTTACAGGTGCTTTGGAAAAGATCCATAATACAAATCATGGCTAGGCCCTTTTACAAAACCTCTGGTTTTGGGTGCACTGTAAATTTTGTCTTTGCAAGCTTGTATCTCTGGTGTTTGGTGGACGATTCTTAAATGCAAGGTATGTGAATCTAAGGTGAAGATTGATAAATTTAGCTAACTACTCGGAGAATAATGATATCTTATCGCTTCGTTCCCATTTCCAGTCAAAAGGGGGTACTTTTTTGAGACACCCGGTAGGTGAATTTAACTTTGCAGAAATTTCATGGTTGCAAAATGACAGAAAATGGCCTAAACATTGATCAAGTCACGACGACCTCCTAGCATATATCAATAAAGAAAATGCTATTGTTCATGGGTGAGAGCTATCCATTGCACATTCATTGCCATTGGATTTAAAACCTTTAGTATTTGTTTGAAAACTAAAGTCTTATAACTCCATACAGAGGTGAAACGCCCATTGCGTATTGTTCTGTGTAGGGAGAATCATTTCAACTTGATCAATGTTCTAGGCCCCGTTTTAGTAATTTTGCAACCATGAAATCTTTATAAAGTTGAATTTACCGCTACTTCTAGTACTAAAAATAACGAGAAAAATCCCAAAAATATTTCAGTCTTTGGGATTTTAACTATCATTTGAATCATTCAAATCTGTGAAGTAATCTTGGTGCTATGAATTTTCAAAGTGGAAATTTTTTCTGCCTCATCTGGCAGACAACTTTCGGTAACATCAAAATCTACAAATTTCAAATTATTATGAATATAAGAACGTTCACGCTATAGAAACTGCATAAGAAAGCAGAATGCAAGGCTTCATGCTTTGTGGGCGTAAATCTAGGCAAGTGAGGCAAACGCTACTACAAACTTCCTTAGTGGTGTATCTTACAAAAATTTACTTCTCAGTTCGGCCAGCTTTAATCCAAAATCGGGATTTCTCGAAGATATGAATGGCGTGGTCCAAAAACAGACCCCGACATTAGGATCTTACTAATGCTTCGTGCTCGCAAACCTCAGCCACTTTTCCGTTTGGATATACATCCCGACTTATCATACCGTGCTATGGTAAATTTTCATATCAAAGGTTGGCCCCTCCACTTTTCGGGTCTCCTCGGAGGACCTGACCGCAGGTTGGGCATCCAATATCATATGCAGCTATATCATATATCTAATGCCATTATCTTTTAAGTTGCATATAGACTTTTCCTTTTATTTTATTTTGATAGGTATGCTAAATAGTAGCCTAAATTTGCAGTAATTTTCCTATCTTTACGTATTCAGAAGCCTACTTTAAAGAAATCAATGATGATGATGATGATGATGATGATGGTGGTGGTGGTGGTGGTGGTGGTGGTGGTGGTGGTGGTGGTGGTGGTGGTGGTGGTGGTGGTGGTGGTGGTGGTGGTGGTGATGATGATGATGATGATGATGATGATGATGATGATGATGATGATGATGATGATGATGATGATGATGATGATGATGATGATGATGATGATGATGATGATGATGATGATGATGATGATGATGATGATGATGATGATGATGATGATGATGATGATGATGATGATGATGATGATGATGATGATGATGATGATGATGATACACCCCGGTAACAGTACCAGACTGGTAACGACTAACTTAAAGTTGGAGCATCGATGAAGCAAAATATTTGTCTTCTTATGCAAATTGCAGAATTACGGAAAATATCAAAGGCCAGTAACTACCAGTCAAGGGATACTGCAGGTTTGCTTGTCTGTTGTGACAGGATAGCCTCCTTGCAGCATCTCAGAATGAAAAGACAGAAAAGGGTTTTCACCCTCATTCCTGTCAGGTTCAAAAGTCTGCAAGCACGCTAGAGTAAGACCTTACCATTTATTCAAATTGTTTGCTTTCTTTAAAAGCATCCTTTTTGTCTATGTTCATGTATTTGTTATCACTAGACTTTTCAGCAATTCTGAACACGAATCTGAACCGAGCGATATTTTAATATATTTTGAGGAAGACTGCGTCCACACGATACCGGCACATTTTGAAAACGGTGCAACATGTGACGGATAAGCCTCCTATTCATACGAAAACGGCACATTTTTGCCGACAGATTTTGAAAACGATAAATTTTGAAAATGGAACGCTACCCCGCATATTTTGGACACGGCATTGTGTGAACACTCGAAAATGATGAAAACTGAACATTTCTTGACGCTTTTGGAACAAGGCTGATCGGTTCTTAGGGTGTGGGTACATTTCTTTGGCATCAAAGTCTTGCAACTAGCTTTGTACCGTCGAATTTCCAACTTTTGTCGAAATGTTCCGGTATTGTGTGAACAATTTTCACCGTTTTCAAAATGTGCCGGCATGGCGTGAACGTAGTCTAATTTTGAACATGCACAATAGTGATATCACTCAACACTAAAAGATCAAGCATCACTCAATCGAATCTCTCGTAAAAATATCTAAAGAATATCACTCGATCCAGACTCTTTTGCAGCCTAGCTAAAAAAAGGTTTATGGAGACTGATATGGAAAACTGCAACTGCAGTGAAGGACACTAGAACACAATGGGGCACAGTTGCCTCAAAATGTTGGGGACACAATGACCTTTTGCTTGAAAACAATAGGAACGAACAATGCATTTTGTCACCAAAAATGGCTTCGTTCCCCTCAATATTTTCCAAATTGTCCGCCACTGTATACAGTAGTATCTAGAATCAGTTTCTTTTAAAGTAAAAGAGAGAGAAAACCTTACAAACCTCTGGATCGACAGCCAAGCCACCTTCATCTCCTGTATCTTGCTTCTCCAACAAATCCCTTGTGGCGGACATCCAAACAGATAATTCCTCCAACTCTTCCAAGAACTTTGTTGCCCTTGACAACTTTTCTATAGTTGCAGCTTTCCTCTTTGGCAAAACGAGGCTGACCTGTTGCCAGTTTTGTTGAACGAGGTTGCTTTTTGTTTCGATTTGTGATTTCAGTTCAGGAGATAAATCGTCAGGTCTTGCTAGGATTTTCTGGCTGGCATTTGTAAGATTTAGAAGTTCTTCTTGTTTAGTAGACAACTCCTCTTCTGCACGCTACAGAAAAAGTCAGTAAGATTACGTACGATACTGGCACAGTTTGAAACTGCAAAATATGTGATGGGACCAAATTTTTTCAGCATTCTTCACCAATACTGGCACAATTTGAAACGATAGAAACTTCAACAGAAATCTCTGCGACAAGGAACCTGAATTTTGACCCAAAGACTAAGGGCCTGTATGCATGTAGCCTGCGTGCAGACTTTACTTGCCACTGTAAATGAGAGCCAAGGCGGAATTGTAAAGAGTTTCGGCCTTTCTCCAATTTTGCACTGGAAAGTAAAGTCTGCACGCAGGCTAGTATACATGAGGCGGGCCAGCACGCCTGACCAGGCTAGCTTGCCTAGATGAGGTTTCCGTAAACAATGACATCCTTTGCTCAAACAAGTTGCATTTACGTGAGCAGCTGGCCAGCCCAGTCAGCCGAGATCAATGATCTAGATAGTCCGGATCTCAGTGAAGCGAGATCAGATCATCAAATCAAATCAAATCAAATCAAATCAAATCAAATCAAATCAAATCATAAAAATTCTTTAAAGTTGGTGTAACGTAGTTCAAATAAAAACTAATTAATACCAACTATTTGCAATATAATTTACAAGTATGTCTAAGAAATATATACAAGCTACACAACGTAATGGGGAGGCTATTTATTTACGATCATATAAACAGTGCCACGTAGGCTGGCCCGCTTGACTGGGATGAACTGCACACATATAAACCCAACAAAACTTGCGTACCATTTAATGAGTCCGCTTGAAATACACCCTCCTCGAATAAGCCCTCCTCGAATACCCCCCGCATCCAAAAATTGATATTTAGAAATAAGCCCCCCGAGGTCTGATTTGAAGATTCACGGTAGGGGACTGGGAACTAGAACGTAGCCTATTGTATTTGATGTTGTCCAAAGATCATAATAATAGGAACATACGATGCAAGTGATCTTCTTCTGTTATTTTTAGGACTATAGATCGCTACATCTCTATTCATTGAGAACTCGTTTACATGATACCGGTCGGTAGAAGTTAAAAACGGCATGAAAAAGTGCCGTTCTAGCCCTACATCTACACGATGCCATTAGAATTGTGCCAATTCATTACCTGATTGAAGTCAATAATCAATCAAGATAGATAAAACAACGAGAAAAAGGACAATAGTGCATATGCAGTCTACCAGCAGAATGGATATACACGATGGAAGTGGAATTTGAAAACGGCAGAACTACAAACTTCACCGTTTTGCTAACCGACAGAAAATTCTGCTGGTAGAACCGGAAATTACCGGTATCGTGTAGACAGGAGGCCACAGCAGCACTTTTCATGCCGTTTTCATATTCTCCAGCCATGCTTGAACACTTGGAGCAATTCAAAGATTAGTTTGAAGTGGCGATGTCATCAGATTGATAAATCGTGATAATTCGGTAGAAAGCAGGGACATTATTCTGATACACCTGTCCCACAGTCTTTATGCCGCAATCGTTCATTGTGATTGATTTAGGTTGTAGTTAGCGTATAGTGATTAGTTTACACGTATTCTTCTTTTCTTTTGTGTGTATTGTCCTGGTAGCGTTTGTTATTTCTTATTATATGTAAGAACATGGGGTAGCCATGCAATTTTGCTCCTCATGTTATTGTCCCTGTAGTATTGTGCAGTTGTATAGTATTGGTATGTAGAGTAGGTAAACATGTATTGTAAGAATTTTATATGAATATAAAAAAAAAATCGTGAACTATAAAACCTATAGGCTTTGCTCGCTACCATCTTGTCGACATTCAAAACTGAATATTTCTTGTGTTGGGCATATTGACTTTCCTCAATCAGTTTAGAATTTATGGAGCTTTTACTATCTGTAGAGCTTCAGATACATCCCCTCGAACATCCTTTCATAGAACTTACAAACCCTGTAATTCTGAGAAAATCATTATGTCGAAAATTCTCTCTGGGGTTATGGCGAATTACACGAGGTTCCTTTTTGATCAATTCAGTTGAAAGAACGAGAAAATAATATTTTACACGAATAATCTTAAATTCTTGCAAAGATTCGAGCTCTGCGCTCCGTTATCGTGTGAACAGGTTCTGACTTTAAAGGAAATAAAATACCGTGAGTTGTTCTTTATATTCATCCAATGCATCTTCGTCTATTGGATGTGGTCTTGTTTCTGTGATCAATTTATGAACAACTTCAATCCATCCGAGTAATTTCTCACAATCTTCAATGAATATATTGGCATCTTTGCTCATTGCGTTTTGGAACCTAGGAAAGGACATACAAGATCAAATCCAAGCGCCGGGGTTGGTTTGTAGCAACACCGGGTGAGAAAAACAGTCCCCATTTGAAAGGTCACCGCTCCCTTGATATAAAGGTAACAATATTGGGAAAACATATCATTTGAAGAATGCCTAGTTCAAACCTTTTGAAATTTACCTCACAGAAATACGCCACTTTCTTCTGAAACTGACAGAAGAAAAGTTTTCTCTTTGTCCTTTCATTTCGAGTCATTGAAAATTTGATTGACGTTCTTTGATCGTGTAATCAAAAAAAGAAAATTTCAAGACACTCGCTTATGGCTACGATAACAGAACGTCAAGCAGACTTGCAAAAAAGTTGCTAAAGTTAAAGTCATAAATCTTCGACATTAGTCCAGTGTACGATTTATCGTTGCCTCTCAAATGTGGATCCTTTTTTGCACACTTAGTGGAACAATAGGTCATATGACCATACTCTTCGGAGTTTTAGTCCCGGGGGCTTACTCGGATAGCTATCGTCGCGCCGCAACTTTTGTATCGTATAGGGATGCTGTCTATATCACACCAAAGCTATCCAATACACGACGCTCAACAAATCGGAGCGAAAATCACTTCGCTTCGTAGGTGATATGAAAATCACTCCAGAATGGTTTTGGCATGATGTAAATGGTGCTATCCGATAGGTTTCGTTTTACAACCACATTTCTTTTCTTTAAGAATAATGAGAAACAATTAAATCGAAAAACAAGAGATTAGCTAAGAAACAATACTGGATTGCTCCCTTGTGATGCAAACACAAGGCCTAACTGGCATGAAAGTTAAGACTCGACGATAGCTATCCGGTATAGTGTAAACGGGGCCTAACACTTGATTCTGCATAAAACTTAACTGAAATTTATTAAAGGGGCAGCGTCACGTAACCGTAAACAAACCTGTTATCTCTGTAATCTATATTATTGCCCACACGTGGCCATTGTGTTCTGCACAGATTTTAGTGGATGGGGTGAATCCACACTGAAGTTACTTCTAAAATTCCATCAATATCTCTGCAATCGTACAACATATGAGTGTCTCGTTTGTTTCTCTACGAAGCACAAGAGTCCATCTTCAACAATACACTTTCATTTTGAGAAAAATAGTGGAAAGTCACTGTTATATGGCCTATCAAAAATACTGCAAAATCGTCGTTTCGAAAGAAGTTTGTTTACTTTACGTGACCCTGCCCCATTTAAGAAATTTATGTTGCTTGATACTGCATAAATTTACCAGTATGAGTAAAGAAATCATGATAAATAAAATTGTTTCAAAACAAAGCTAGATATATATAATTTTCAAAATACGATCTTACCAGTAAAGTTTGATGACGAAAATTTCAATCGACTGAGAATTTCCTCTACTGCTACAAGTCCCTCCCATACCAATGAAAAAAATCTTTCTTGAAGAAACACTATACCAACCGTCAAATGACATCGGAAATGCGAGAACTGAGTTTATAAATTTATGAACAGAATCAGTTTTTATAGTCTAGAATGGACTCACAAAAGCCACACGATACAGACTTAGTGTCGCCCTCTCACTGGGATGATCTAATGTAATCATGAAAGCATATGCAAAAAAATACGACTATCATTGATTTTGAAGCAAGAATAACATTAAAGTTTATTAATTATTTAAGGCTAATATACGTAAAATAAGAAAAACGGCGTAAATCATGGCGTCGAAGACAGGCAGTCCCTACCTTTTGGCGAATCTCATCAAAACTGCATTCTCTTAAAGATGCCGGTGTCTCATCAGATATCGATTGCAAACACATATTGTTTGCATGGAAAGCTTGCTAAAGAATTAAAATTGGGTATCTCGATGGATAAGTGAGCGTGGGTTACGCCGAATTCACCTTTTCAAGATAAGGGGCGCAAAAGCGGAAGTCTTTTGCTGTTTCAGATTTTGCTTTCTTGAGGCTTAATTATTGTTCTGCGTACAAAGTTTAATATAGAAACAAAATTTTACATTCTTTGTCAGCCAACCTATCAACTTCACTGCAGCATCAAACTTTGTACTAAAAGTACCAGATGAGCCAGAAAAATGTCCCCACTTTGGAAAATTCATAACATCAAGATTACTTCAAAGATTTGAATGCTTAAAATTCTATTCAAAAGCCGAACAATCAAAGGATTTTTGTGATTATTCTCGCTTTCTTACCAGCACTAAGAATATGGGTAAATTAAACTTTGCAAATATTTCATGGTTGCAAAATGACTGAAAAAGGGCTTAAAACATTGATCAAATCATAAAGGACACTTCGCACAGATAAATAAAGAAAATGTGATTGTTCACGGGTGAGAGATATCCATAGCACATTTACTGTCATGGGACTGAAAATCTTCAGTATTTGCTCGAAAATTGATGTCTTATAACTCTTGAGAGAGGTGAAATGCCTATTGCGTATGTCCTGTGTAAGGAGAATCCTTACAATTTCATCAATGTTTCCGGCCCTTTTTCAGTCATTTTGCAACCATGAAATTTTTACAAAGTTGAGTCTACCGATACCTCTAGTGCTGGCAGGACAGCTAAAAAATCAAAAAATACTTCAACCTTTCGGCTTTTAACCGAAATTAGAATCATTCAAATCTGCGAAGTACTCTTTTTGGTTTGAATTTTAACAAGTGGGAACCTTTTTCTGGCTCACCTAGTAATTGAGATCAATCACAGTCACAGATACTGTTGTGTCATCCCTCTTGGTTTATAATTGGAAGCCATATGTTTCTTTGGTTGCATGTACAACCATTTTCTGCCTTTACGTCACAAGGAGCTAGTTTAATCATTATTAATTGTAGACGTTCGCTGTTGCTTCTGGCGTTTTGCAGTGGTTCTGACAAGACTTGTATTTGTATAAGATATCATGTAAATAGGTAAATAGATGGGTTCAAGTAGCTGTAGCTAGCTATCTTTCCTGCTACTTTCCAACTGTAAATAAATGATTTATTATTATGTTATAATTTTAATATATAATGGCAATCCATTCAAGCAAAAGGGCTGAGCTATGCCCAAAGCACTACCGAAACTTGAGAACCTGGAAATCATGACAAAACATGTTTCATTCTTACCTCAGACTTCGTTCCTTAATCTCACTATGAACAACCTCCCATCTGCTATTGATTGCGGACAGCCTCTCTCTGAGTGCAGCAGCATCTTTATCAGTTGATTGCGAGGCTATTTCTGTTGATAACATATTGACTGTATTGCGCCTGGTCTGGTTCTCATCCAAACCTTGTTCAAGTGCCTAGCAAAAGCAAATGATCATATTACATTCATTTCCAGTAAAATTGAAAGCAAAATTCAAAGCAAAGCTCAGAACAGAGTTCAAAGCCAATTTCAAACCAAAATGTCAAATCAAATTTCAAATTTAAAACTTTAAATCTCAAGCTTCAAATTACAAATTTCAAAGCAAGCCTCTCCTGATCCAAAAAATTATCACTGAGAGACCTAAACTTCATGTCCATGAGTTAAAACCTTCACCTAGAATACATTTTGCAACGTGCATTTTTCACATCTGAGGCTCTGTGAAGTTGGAATCTGGCTGTCTAACTTTCGGTTGAACCTGTAACTTTCGGTTACATTATTGTAAGAAACTAAAATGTCCACTTAAAAGAGGTTCTTTTAAATTGAAATTCTATCAGGAAATCAACGAATAACCCTTTCAGTTTGCGAGGATCTATATGGCTTAGTAATAAAGACATGTCATATTTCAAGAGGTAAAACCTTCGAGCATATCCACTTCAGGCCAAACGTCCCGATGAAGAATGGATGAATAGATAAAAGATGGTGAGATGGATGAACCAACGAATGAATGAACGAACGAATGCATAAATGAATTAATGAATGGATCGATGAATGAATGGATTAATGAATGAATGAATGAATGAATGAATGAATGAATGAATGAATGAATGAATGAATGGCTGGATGGATGAAGACACGACAGTGTGTGACCCAAGCCCAAGATTTTGTGTGTATAAAAATATAAATTCAGTGCAGACATTAATATAAGAGCATATGTATAACTTATGGGTCCAAACTAATTGCCTTCTTATGTATAACTTATGGGTCCAAACTAATTGCCTTCTTATGTATAACTTATGGCTCCAAACTAATTCCCTTCTTATGTATAACTTATGGGTCCAAACTAATTGCCTTCTTATGTATAACTTATGGCTCCAAACTAATTGCCTTCTTATGTATAACTTATGGCTCCAAACTAATTCCCTTCTTATGTATAACTTATGGCTCCAAACTAATTGCCTTCTTATGTATAACTTATGGCTCCAAACTAATTCCCTTCTTATGTATAACTTATGGCTCCAAACTAATTGCCTTCTTATGTATAACTTATGGCTCCAAACTAATTGCCTTCTTATGTATAACTTATGGATCCAAACTAATTGCCTTCTTATGTATAACTTATGGGTCCAAACTAATTGCCTTCTTATGTATAACTTATGGATCCAAACTAATTGCCTTCTTATGTATAACTTATGGGTCCAAACTAATTGCCTTCTTATGTATAACTTATGGGTCCAAACTAATTGCCTTCTTATGTATAACTTATGGATCCAAACTAATTGCCTTCTTATGTATAACTTATGGGTCCAAACTAATTGCCTTCTTATGTATAACTTATGGCTCCAAACTAATTGCCTTCTTATGTATAACTTATGGCTCAAAACTAATTGCCTTCTTATGTATAACTTATGGGTCCAAACTAATTGCCTTCTTATGTATAACTTATGGCTCCAAACTAATTGCCTTCTTATGTATAACTTATGGCTCCAAACTAATTGCCTTATGTATAACTTATGGCTCCAAACTAATTCCCTTCTTATGTATAACTTACGGCTCCAAACTAATTGCCTTCTTATGTATAACTTATGGCTCCAAACTAATTGCCTTCTTATGTATAACTTATGGCTCCAAACTAATTGCCTTCTTATGTATAACTTATGGCTCCAAACTAATTGCCTTCTTATGTATAACTTATGGCTCCAAACTAATTGCCTTCTTATGTATAACTTATGGCTCCAAACTAATTGCCTTCTTATGTATAACTTATGGCTCCAAACTAATTGCCTTCTTATGTATAACTTATGGCTCCAAACTAATTGCCTTCTTATGTATAACTTATGGCTCCAAACTAATTCCCTTCTTCTTAAAAATACTTTGCAAGGATGAAAAATTAATAAGAATGGCATTGCAAACATCATCTTGCAAACAGATGTAAAATCGATGTGCCCTTCAGACATTCTCCAGTCAACCGTCTATCATAAAATTGCACAATCTGTTGCAAATTGCAGTGTTTTTTGTGAAAATAAGCTCCGTTTGTTTGGAGCAAAAATGGGCGTAAGTTGGAAATTCGAGAAGCTTTCACCGCAGCTTCGAGAATAAAATGGCTCAATTAATAATCAAGCTTCTAAATCTGTTTGTCTCTATCGCGATGTGTCAAAAAGTGGAGACATGTTTGAAGCACCTGGTCTCTGGCGAAAGGATTTTCATAAGATCTTATTGCATACAAACATCAAAAGATCTTTTCCGTCCCAGATAACAATATTGTTGCTTCACAGCAGGTGAAGGTAGAGGTGAAGGTGAAGTTGCGGTTTTTAACGCCTAGCGCTGCGATCTCAGAAGTAGCTATGCGCTAATCGAGTCCGCGACCCCTTGTCATGACGCTCAAGTGATGAGGGTCCTACCGGGTATCGAACCCACTCCGCCTGACAATTCTGACTGCAAAGCCACTCGATTACACCACTGAGCCATAACACCTCCACCTTGCAATCATAGCGCAGTGTAGGTTACATAGGTGGTTAAACATGCTAGCCACTGTCAGTGGAATGGGTTAGAAAAACGTTGTGCTTTATGCTACAAGACTGCAATGTATGGATTTTGATCCATGTTTTATGGGCATCAAGAAATAGTGCTCTTACTGTTGATGGGGCCTCTTTAGATGATGAAAAAAGCTTCATTTCAAAGAGGATTCTAAAGCTCCTCAGATAGAGGGTAGCGATTCACCGAAGATGGACTCGCAGTTTTTAGCGCCAAGTGCTGGTATTGCAGAAGTCACGAAGACCTAATCAAGTCCACGATCCCTTGTGATGACATTCAAGTGCTGGGCTCAACAAAGAGGATTCTAAGACTCCTCCGATAGAGGGTGACGATTCACTGAAGATGAAATTGCAGTTTTTAGCGCCAAGTGCTGGAATTGCAGAAGTCACGAAGACCTAGTCAAGTCCACGATCCCTTGTGATGACATTCAAGTGCTGGGCTCAACGTGGAATCGAACTCTGTCCACCTGACCGTTATGGATGCGAAGTCAGAGGATTACTGCACTACAAGATCTTGAAGATGAAATGAGATAGGGGTGTGTGCGTGTGTGAATCTATCTAAGAGATGGGAAGCTTGGAACTTACCTCTTGTTCTTGAATAGCTAGCTCTTCATTAATTTCCCCGCTGGGATGTTTCGTCTCTGCTAGTTTATTCTCTGCTTTCGTCAACCAAAGTGTCAGTTCTTTCAAGTCATTGTGGAATTGCCTCCAAATAGAAACTGATTTCTCGTAACGCGTGTATCTTGCCTTGAATTCCACATTAACAGCATTCCAGTTCAGTCGGAGAGAATTCAGGTTCTTATCGATTGTGTCAAGCTCATCTCGATTGCATTTACTGAGGTACCTCTCTCGTAAAATCATCAAATTGTCGACTGCTGGGGAAAGTCTGTCCATGCTATCTTTCAGTTCCTGTTAGGGAATCAAACAAAAATTAACGTTTTCAAAAGTGCTCTTTTCACAAATATTTGAGGTAAACATTCGAGCATGGATTCACTAAACTCTGCCAATGACTATGACATAACTAGCACATAGGCACAGTTTACACAATATTTGATGCAATGACCTCGTAAATGTAAGCCTAATCGATCGCACATATCAAATAATAGCTTTGCGATGGTTTGAAACAAATCCCTATGAATTAGGAAATACTAAATATCTGGAATCCTGACCTTGAAAAGTAGATTTAAGTACTATCTAAATCTATCACTTCTTGTTTAAGAGGTGCCGATAATTTAGCGTTTTGGCCGAACGTTAACAGGCGTCACAACATGGCTGCAATAGCATTTGTGATCCTGCCTGAAAACATACTTGAACCTCAAAGCAAACATGTTTTAAACTAAATTCAAACAAGTTGCAACTGGTCTGCTCTACTTTACATAACCGCACTTCATTTACAATCCAATAGATACGGGGAAGAAAATTGTCAACAACAATCTACTAAAACTTTATTACCTTTTTATATCCGTCTACTATTTCTTAATTGAGCAACAATTTGACTTCATGAGGGAACAAATTTTGTTCAACTCCTAACATCATGCACGCTTCACTTTATGAATTATAAAAGTTCTTGCAGATTTTGAAAGAATGTTGGCGCGGCTATTTAAGCCGATTAGATAACTAAACATGACTATTAAAGATCACTGCCAATGAAAGGATATCTTGTTCAACGAAACAAGATTTACCTAATACACACTGCATCTTCAAAAAGAATTCACAATTTGCTATATTGCTGTGTGCAACAGTGGGCTACGAGCCTTAGACGACGGCCCATCACCTGAGATCGACAACAACGCGGACAGACAAAAATTTTTCTCTAGAGATGAAGTTATAAATGTACTTTGCAAGGGAGAATTTAGTAAAACAAAAGATTTAAGTCTTGTAGGAGACACAGCGATTTGCCTTCATGAAGATTTTATTCTGAGTGCACCCAGTCAATTCAAAATAAACTGACAGAGCAAAATATTATTATCAACTGCATAGAAAGTGTGAAATCTATTCTTATGGTTGCAAAATCGCTTTGTCTGAAACAAATCTGTGTCCTTTGTCTTTCAAAATTCGCCCTTGCTCATCTATGCCAGGGCTTGAAAAAATATTTTTCTACATGCGACCGGACAAAACTCATACTTAAATTTCCTGCAAGAGGAACTTGAAACTATGCTCCTACCATGGGAATATGGCTTCGTCCGGCACTCCTTTCCTTCAATCAGATGCAGAGGTACTGCTGTTTGTTGGCATTCAATTAGTGATATATTGCAGCTCAAGCTTTTAAACACGCTATGTATCTATCAGATGCCAAATATTTGATATAGATGAAGTTGCAAAGCGATACAAGATACAATAAACAATGAGAGTTGGGCATGATGAAGGCAACAGAGACTATCAAGTTATGTAGTAATCTAATGATTGTTTCATTGTAGAAAACAGATTCTTACATGAAATGTAACTAGATATAGTGCTTTTGCTGGACTTCGAGATATTTTTAAAACTTCCTGCTGGATGTGACGAATACGGAATTTGCAAACGCCCGGTCACATGGTCAGGTGGGTTTTCATGCCATGGTCTATGCTATGGTTTTCAAGCACCTTTTCATTACCGAGACGCACTTGAAACAATATTTGTGAAGCTAAATGCTTAAGATATGAAGAAGTTTCCTCCTGGTATCCAGAAATGATTTTCCCACTAACATTGCCACTTACATATCTGAATAAATTCACTAAAACACTAAAGGTATCTATTGGCTTAATTTTAATTTCTTATGACTCATGGAGATGTAAGACTACAAAACATAAAAATTTTCTGGCAAACAAGAAGAAAGTGATTCTTTACTTGAGCACTCTTAAAGGGTCTGGAAAATCCTTCGCACAGCCCTACAAGGATGGGTTTTACAACGTGGTGGAAAATCCATGAAACAGAAGCGAAATACTGCGCTACGGAAGAGAGGCAATCAATGCCGCAAGCACTGTATAGTAATCACATCTCCTTTGCACATGACAGTGTTACAGGTGATGAAATAAACTAACGCCTGCTTGCATCAGCAGATATATTAGTTTACTTTGTTTATTTATAGATAGTAAGCTAGACTTAATGTAAATAATGAAAAATAAGTTGACAAACAAAGCATCAGTCTTTTTACTGGAGCCATCTCGGCTTGCCCAACAGCCACAACAGCTACCACAACAAAGGTCTAGCAAAACCAGAGACAAATGCAACTAAGAGCTACCACGGCCAAGGGGTAGAGGCTTTCACAGTAGCTAGACCGCTGATCATATTTTCAAACTGGATTTTCATCTTACTCCTTATAATTCAACATTGCATATATCTTTTATAATTACCGGTAGAAATTCAACTCTAAACCAGGGCTTACGGTGACAATAAGCTGCTTCAAAAGCCTGCATGATGTCAAATTGTGATTATGGAAACTGGCAAGGGAAATGTTAATATAAGCTTAAGCGAAGAACAAATACCGAGGTGTAGAACTTATGATCATAGATATCTGCATAAAACGGGAACAAATTTTCAACCGCTGACTTTTTCACCACAAGTGAGGAACCTCTGACGAACGTTATTTGTCTTGAAAGCTGTGTTTTCTTTCTCTATTAGTTGACAATTTGAATTTTCCTAATTATCAGTAACTAATAACATCAAATAATAACGAATAACAACAAAGAGGCCTCACTCTTAAAATCACAGGAAAGTCTTAAAAACAATGACAGAAATGTTAACAAACGAAAGAAACAACAAAATGCTAATCCTACAAACCTTCAGTTTCTGTTCCTGTTCGTTGAAATTCTCGAATTCTTTCCCTTCAAAAATTGCACTTTCCAATCCAGCTTTGAGGGCTACAACTTTTTCCAATGTGGACTGGATCGTTTCAATGTATTGTTGTGCGTCAAGTTCGGGTTCATTTCCAATCGATGAGATTGTATCGAACAGCCAGTTCACTTCGTAGACTTTGTGCTTTCTTGTCAGAAATTCTGGTGCTATGGAAAGATTGATAAATATAGTTAATAGTCCTCTTAGCTACTCTACTAAAGAGCCTGGATTGAGCGTTATTCTTATACATTTTTATATGTGACGATCGATCGAGTGGTGTTAGAGCTTCTATCATCACTATTGTGCGCATTCGAAAATTCTACAAAATGTATCAAGACATCGTTCGATGCGGATTCTTTTTAGAATAGCTAAAGGTCTATTAAAGAGTGTGTATATGAATTCCTCTTTAAAACCGTACCATGCAGCAGAGAGGTGGGAACCGGAAGGCACTGGGGGTACCGTAAGTTTTTTCAATAAATCAAAATAATGCCCATTTATTTCAGGTGCTCCTTTTTAAGACGGGTCCAGCCAGAATGTTATCTAATTCGCTATGTTAGTTACCTGATGAGTTAGTTGTGTTTTCGCTTTGCTGAGTAGTGAAGTGCAGTGAAATCAGACATCTAACAGGATTCAAACTATAATCTGCCTATGCATCACACCATCTATGTTTAAATCCAATCCGTAGTAACGCGCCATTCTCATAAAAAAGTACCCTTAAGTGTAGTGCCTTCCTAAGTATAATATAACAAACATTTTATCATGTTTAAATATATTTTCATATTTTGATAATTGACAAAGGCGGTCAAAACGAAAATTCTGTGATAGTATTGATGATCGGGTTTTGGTGATTACAGGAAAATTCATTTGTAACACCCCGTAGATAGCACAGTATACTACCAACTTTGGCATTAGGGCCTAATAAAAGCAGAAATCATAGAGATCTAAAAATTCCGAGAGTTAGGCTAGAGTATGCAAAGCGAAGTTTCTGCTTCTCTGGTGTCATCAACTGGAACGATATCCCTGACAGCGTTCGAGAGGCAGAGTCAATCGTTCGTTTTAAAGAGAGTTTAGATAGCACCTCCTTGGCCTTTAAACGCAGAGGACCCAAACACGACCCCTTAGTACAGGAGCAATTCATATTATTAATGTCATTTTTTCTTATTATTAAACATACATTGTTGATAGGTTGTTTTCTTTTTTATATATATTTTTGGATGAAAGGTACTTCGTGTATAAACATGGATCAAATGAAATAAAAAAATGAATGGCATTCAGTTCCTTCACACCACTGACTTACATCCAATAGCCAATTTGTTGATCTACTCCAGTATAAATATCCTGAGCCCATTTAAAAGCTACTTACCGATGGTAAATTAGCACAACAATGGCACAACTGTCACCAACATACATTAAACGCAGATAAGTTTGGACGAATGAATTTCGGAATCAAAATTTTCGAACGATTTTTGCTAAAATTCAGACTTTACTATGAAAAGTTTGGTTCTTTGGTTACTTCTTTGTCCAAAACGTTATCATCTTACTGATTTTGCTTACTTTTAAGTTTCAAAGGGATCCTTGAAAGAAATTTCAATTCAAGAATTACTTATCAGGATGAAGAGAATGATTTATAAAATAAATGAATTCCAGTGAAAAACGACAATGCTTCATGAGCAAGACATTACTAGACAGTAAAGAAATTTCCATGTACTTTTCGTATTTCAACGACAGAGCAGAGATTGCGTAAAATGACGTCATTGCGCAATCTGAAATAAGGAAGTGTTTCAATGGATTAGCTTTTTGGTAGAATAAATCAAGAGTTTAAAGGCTCTTATTCAACCATCATGCCTTGCACGTTTCATCTCTTGATTGACCTTTGTCCTCGCCATTTTCATGGCCCATGAAAACGACGACAACAAAGGCCGGCCAAGAGACGACAAGTGCAAGGCATGATGGTTGAATAAGAGCCTTTAAGGCTCAAGGAACAAACTATCAAGTGTTGCCTAATTTCAGGATCTGTTGCTAGGCGCTACAGGGGAGTCAAAAGTTACAATTTTTCGCGGAAGCGTGCGCAGCTTCTGCTCTGTTTACTGCAACAATATCGCCCACTAAATATTGCCAACCACCAAAAAATTAAATAACATTTTCGGACGTATCAAATATAAGACAATACCAACACTGCATTGATCTCCTAAAGAACATACCAATTGGCTTATTTCTTCAAAGTTTTGTAGAATATTTTTGTTGAAAAATTTGCAAAACTTGATGACTGAAAAATATCCATGTCACTGAATAAAATGTTAATATGAAAAATATGTGGCCTATGACCAAAGGAGAAAAATTTTTACAAACTTCCAAAGGCAAAGACAACATCATATGAAGTAGAATCTTTATCTTTCAGAGGCAGTTTCCTTTGGAATACCCTTGATGATAATGTAAAAAACAAGAACCGACACCCGCTTGTTTTCAAACCAAGATACGAAATTGGGCCGGAGAACATTGAACATGCAGAATATGCCGTCAACAAAACAGGACACGGTACCAGGTTTTATTTAGATTTTTAGTTAGGTTGGTCTGAATTAGTATTTATTAACACGATCTTGTAAACCAACATTAAATAATGATAATGATAATGATAATGATTATGATATGATATGATATGATATGATATGATATGATATGATATGATATGATATGATATGATATATGATACGATACTACATACCAAGTTCTTTATGAAGCACTACTCCAGCACATCCAGAATCTTTGAGTACAGCCCCATGCTCTTTGCTCAACCACGAGTCAATAACAAACCCATATAGTTTTGCTGATAGCTCATCCAGTACATATATACTACTTAGATACCAGGCCGGACTAGATCCTTCATTATCGTGCCACACTCGGATCTTTGATAACTTTCCGAGCCAGGGTTGCTCCCGGAATGTAAACACATCGACTTGACCGGGCAAGAACTTCTTTCGTTTCGTTTCTGACTGTCGCAAAGCTAATTGTTCGCTGTTGCCATGTTCTCCGAATAACTTTATGAAGACGTTAGCTTTTGTGTCTGCTTCTGGGACGTCAGCTGTGTATACACTTATCTTGTAAGTAGTCACTGAAAGAGATGATAGACACTGTAAATTCATTACAGTATCTGTAGTGTGAACCTAATTACAGTATCTGTAGTGTGAACCTAATCACGAAAACTGTCCATGGGCTATAGCCTAAGATAGTTTGTTTTTGCTTGCGTTTGCTTCCGAAGCCAAAGAATTTTTACACTTGGGGTGCTCTCTCCTCGATCAGTTTACCTACCAAGAGAATTCCTCTTTTGAAGAATTGCTCTGCTAACACATTTATCCTGTTTTGTAGTCCCTACCATTCATATATTTTTCACTTTTAAATGGCTCTAAATGCTTCTAAATTCCATTAAAAAATAAATGTGAAAGGCTCTCGATTGTGCATCAAGAGATCTACCATAAATGACTACGAGACGATAAATGTTTTGCAGGACTACTGAAAAACATCATTATGGGCTACGTTTACTTATGAATGATCAAAGGAACTAAACACTACTAGTTTTAGCATTATCGCAGTCAAAATCAAACTCTTAGCACCGTAAACAAACAACTTTTTACTTCACTTAGGCTACCCACCTTTTTCTTCGGGTTTCTTGAACTGATAAAATCGTGTTTGGATTACGCTAAACCTCTTCCTCAAATTGTTCACATCTTCCATTGAAACCTCATTTCCTGCATAAACATCGTGCAACTGATCAGCACGTAACGTCATAGCCTCCATTTCAGATGCCTTCTTTTCGATCTCAAGGTCAAGTTCCTGTAAGAGACAGAGAACTGTTAGTTTGTATTGCTCTTTTTACATTCCACGACAAAGTTCACAATACATATATTACTACAATACATAGAAACTGCTTTACAATACTACTTAACTATACTGAGGGGTGTAACAGCTACGACAGCCTCCCCCGGCTATTACATTGATACAAACTACAATACATCAATACAATGATACACAAAGGTTACAACGTGATGCAAATAAGACCTACCAAGTCACAAGGGAAAACCACAGTCGAAAAACAAACAAGGGCTTCATTTTACAATTTTCGTACCCACTTTGCGTGAGAGTGCATCAGCTTTGAAGTTTAAAGTTGCTGTGAGCATTTACAACACCAAAAGATTGTGATGCTTCTCGCATGCAAACTCTCACCAAGATAGAAACAACCTTCAGGTTTCCAGATTATAGCCTTCACTTTGTATGACCATGCGCCTACAAAAATACATCTACAGACAAGTTCAAAGAAACGAATAGAAAGAAGGACGCACTCTTGTAAAATGTATTCGCATTTCAATAATAAAAACAGAAAACAGGTTTCCCAGCTGCATGCAGCCTTGTTTTTCATCCAATATCTACTCAATCGAACAACTCGTCCAACTTACGTCAAGTGGCATAACAAAAGATAGACGATAGCAGTTATCTCTTCATACAAAGAAACGAAAAGGCCTATTTCTAGCATGTATCTCTACGGGTAGGCCGTTTTAGCAACAAAGACAAGGAAGTCATTGGCAACGGGGTTACCAAAAATGCTGCTTCCAAGAAACGCATTTTTCTTATTTTCTTTACTTGGAAAGGCATTTTTCTGAAAAAGCTTCAGCTTTGGGCTTTAAAAAGGGCTTCGCAACCAGCATGTCTTGCATGTGCCATCTCTTTGTGGCGACCATATCGTGGACCATGAGAATGGCGACAAAAAAGAGTCGATAAAAAAAATGTATTAAAAAGCATGCCCGTTGCAAAGGCCCCTTTAACAACACTCCTCCCCTCTAATGGTTTTTGATTTGTTTTTTGCAGCAGTCTTTGTATTTTCATGATTATGGTGGAAATAATTATGTTTTAATGATTGTTCAAAACAAGGAACTTTTTGTTCTGAGTTAGCCTGTACTAGTGTGGTGTTAGGTATTATGGGACGTCGTGTATTATGGAGCATTCTTCACCAAATGAAGCCTGGAGGTCTGGAAATGAGAAAAATGCTCACTAATTTTACTTGATGCAACTCTTCAAAAATCTGTCGCCATATGTTTTTTGTTTAAGTTAGGCTGCATCGTTGATAGCGAAGGACACGTGATGTCTAGCTGACATCTCCTCGAGACGTTTCAAATGGAGTCCCGTACACAAACAGTAGAAATAGCTTGTTCCGTAATACCCAACAGTGTTCCACAATTCCCGACTCGACCGGGGCACAACTTTTTGTAACGCTTATCAACAACCAACGTTTGAGAAATAGATAGAAATAGGAATAGAAATAGATTGTATTGATGAAACATTAGGGTATGCTTAGGCCTAATTGCTAATACCAAGTGTGGCCAAATATGTCTTGAAATAAGCTGACAATTTAATTTTTTCCGTGAATAGCACATTTGTAAACAACCCTGAAAACCCTTCCCAGATTCCTCGGGATACTGCGAACCCCCGTTCCCCCCTTTTGTAAGTCATAATGGAAAAGACAAATTTTCGTTGGCTCGCAGATTACTTGAGTAAGTGGAGATCTTTGGGGGCATGTACGTATCCATAAAGGACTATCAAGGACGATGTCCCTGAAATCACTCTGCGCTGAATCCAATGATCTCAGACGGGCGTCTGGGATTCCTGGAAAAAGCTGCCACACTTTCACTATTGGCAACCTCAATCATCAAGTGAAAAAGAATTTTTAGATCAAACATTCACCTTCATTTTTTCTTCGTCCTCCTCCAGTTCCATCGCCTTTTCAGCATCTTCCAACCATTTCTTAATAGCCTCGAAGTCAGTGTGATAGCGAATGAACTTAGCGTCCACACCACGTAGAGTCTTCCTTCGCAATGTGAGATTAGCATGTGCCCCACTAACTTTTCGCGTAAGTTCCTTCACTGACTTTTCAATATCCATTGAAATCTCTGGACCCCCTTCGACACCGTAGCTGTCTGCTTCCTTCATGAGTTCATCAATTCGAGGCTGTAGTTTTTCAAGGTCTTCTTTCACTCTCTGCAAAAGAACAAGAAATTTATAAACATCATTAAAGTCATATTAAAGTTATAGTCATGAGAATATCATCAAATATTGATTAAACCATCTAATACCCTAACCATTTCACTACTTTTAAGTCAGTTTTCAGAATCGGTAGCTCTCCTTCCAAGCCTACAAAGTGAAACAAGGTAGGCATGGAAGGAGCAGAACTTAATAGACACAATCTTACAATTTTGGAACAGGTTCTAAATCTTTAAATCAGTGTAAAACGTATGGGTGTAAAATTCTATGACCTATTTCTATCAATTGAATGGCTTGAATAACTTTAGCTACTTTACTGTGGTTCTACCGTAAGGCTTCTCAGGAATCGTGAATATTTTTCGAAACTGTAGCGCATTTTACATTTCAACTCCTTTGAGCATGTGACATCATAAAACTTCTGAACTGCAAACCAGCGGAGTGACGGGCTTTTGTTTGGTACCACAATTTAGATATTAATAAAGAAATGTTCTCTTGTGGCCTCGGTGGCACAGTGGTAAGGGGTCGGGCTCACAATCCAATGGTCGTGTGTTCGATACCGGCACTGGCCACATTTGAGGATAGCATCCTTGGGCAAGGTGTTAACACAAATTGTGCCTCTCTCCACCCAGGAGTATAAATGGGTACCTGGTCCGTAGTTATGAGCGCCGTCTGTGGCTGCACCCTGCTATATGCTACTAAGCATAGTGACCAGGGGGTAAGATGTAAAGTCGTTTGAGTAGCCTTGGGCTAGATAAAAGACTATAAAACTACTACTTACTACTTACTTACTTACTTCTTGAAAATTATTCGATGATTTCTTGATAACTTTAGAAATTACGATGATTTCAAGCTTTAAAAAAATTTTGCTTGGAGTTTTAAAAAAGAAGAAAAACACTAAATCTAAAGTTTTGAAGATTAGAGAACTTCAGAAAAGTCCAACGGTAGAATTATAACGAATTAACCAGGGCTTCTCTTCTCTGAAGCCGTTCAGATCAAAGAAATAGGTGATAGAAGTTTACACCGACCTCTTTTAAAGATTGGGAGCCTATGCTAACAATCTCAAAACGTACATACCTCTGCTTCATGCTGCGCTTTATTGACGTCATCAGCGTTCCTCGATCTCACTCGGATCTTGATCAGAGTTCTTTCAAGATCTTCAATCTCGAAAATGACCTGGTTCAGTTTCACACGGATGTCACCTGAAAGGAAATACATAAATTACATCAGATTGTGGTTGGTTCGCTCTGGCAACAACAGTGTTGCTTCAATATTGCATGTCACATCATAAACTAAGACTGAATCCGTACTCAACAGTGAAACAAGTTCTAAACAAATCAAAGAGCATGAGAGACATAATATGAATGCACTAATTTATGTCAACATAAATTAGGAGATTATTAGGAGTAATCTGTTTTGCGAAGCATCTGCACCTCTTGTAATGTATGGATCGAAAACATATGGAGTACGCTTACTGCTTTAAAAATACGCCGCACTCATTGAAAAATACGGTGGAATGTTATGCTTGCTTAACGGTGATCTGAAGCGAAAGGTTCTATTGATACATATGAAAAGTACTTTTGAATGATAAAGAATCTCGCTTATAATTTTGTGATACCTTGTTTCATTTTGGAGTTATCCACTGTTTTGAATGTTAGTTGATGACGTCATTTTGTTTGCAAAGATTAAAGAAAGTTTACGAGGCTGACTATGTTTCCAAAAGGAAATTGACTCAAAGAACTCTTCTTCAACTGAGATGCCTTTCTGAACATCATATCAGACCATGAGACAAATTTCTATTGCATTTATTCAGCTCAACTTAAATGTCTCCTACGACTGTAACCTTTCAAAGATCAGATACAGCTATATTTCAGTATGTCATCCTAGTAATTTGCAAACAAAATGACGTCATCAACTGAAACTTAACATCAGTGGATAACTTGAAAACGAAATGAGATATCAAAGAAATTTAAGCAGATTCCGTATCATTCCATAGTGACGTTTATTTGCATCAATAAAAATTTTTGCCTCAGATTACCTTTAATGTTGAGTCTTCTTTCTGACTCACAAGGCAATGAAAAAACTTATACTGGGTTAAAAAGCCTCAAAAACAGTGGCTAAGCATTAAGATTAGAATTGGGGAACAAAAATTAGGTAAAGAGAAAAACACTTCCCTCTCCTTCCATAGCTATTCTACAAAAGAACCTGGATCGAGCGATATGTTTTACGTTCCTTATGCGGGAGCTTCATTAAGTGGCGTTACAGTTTCTATCACTATTGTGCACAATGGAAAATCTTCAAAACAGATCAAAATATAGTTTGACTTAGATTCTTTCTAGAATAGCTAAAAGGTCTAAGTCAGTTTAATGGCGAGGCGATGGCTATACCTCTCTTGGGATTCTACCACCCTTGGATGAAATTTAAAAAACTTAGCCGAAAACGATTGGAAATATAATGTAGCATTTTATACGCCACAACATAATTTCCCAAAAAATAAAAACTGAAATCTAAAGCTTGCGCTGAATGAAAAAGTAAAAAGAACTCACTTTTCTCAACAGTCCGACTTGTAACAGTGAATTTAACTTCAGCATATTGTTTGACGGACGATTCCGTCTGCCTTCTCATAATCCACATTTCGTTGTTTTCATTAGTAGACTCCTCCTGAGTTACCAATTCAACATTCACTGGCACGTCATCAACAATCTGCGGTGGCGCTGACTCCGCAGTACGTGCTGCTTCAGGAAGGATCAATTCTTCCTCCACAATAACGGCCTTTTTCTCTTTCAATTTCTCTTCTTCAAGCTGCTTCGCAACGGCCTTTAATCGCTCCTCCTCCTCTCTCTGTTCCTGCTCAACAAAGGCATTTATTCCTTTCTCGATATCAGTGGTTTTCTGTTCAAGTTTACCTTCTAAGTCCTCCCACCTTTGATATAATTGTTTTTCATATGGCTGCACTAAGCTCGGTTTCCCGCGGGTAGCGATGTCGTCTCCAAGGGATTTCAGGAAGTCGAGCTTGGTTTCGTTCTTGTCAACTTCTGCTTTTAGTTTCTAGACAAGAAATAGTGTAATTCAGTTCAGTTTTAGAAGTAAAGCAATTTGGGAAACAAGTCAGTCTGAAGGTAAAAATTTCAGTGCGAACAAGCAGTTAGTTCTCTGGTACTACTCTGGTACTAAGACTGCGTTCACACGATGCTGGTACATTTTGAAAACGGTGAAAAATGTGACAGATAGGCTTCCCGTTCACACGAAAACGGCACATTTTTTGCTGATAGATTTTGAAAACGATAGCTTTTGAAAACAGGACACTAACCGGTATAAATTTGAAATAGCATCGTGTGAACACTCGACAATGATGTAAACAGCACATTTTTTCGACGCTTTTGGATGGAGACATTTCATTTTTTCATTTTAAATCATTTATACACGAAATCCCTTTAGCTTACAAAAAAATAAAGTTTTATTAATTATATTACATCAAACAAAAATATAAAATACTGAGGGCTAATCGCATCGCTGATCTTCCAGGGAGTCGTGTTTTAACTGGCTTTCAGCTCATCAAATATGTTTTTAGTTGTTTTTTGAATTGGCACAAGGTAGGAAGTTCCCTAATTCTTATTGGGATTTCATTCCAGACCTTAAGAGCTGAATAGGAAAATCCTTTTTTGGCATACTCCAGATTATACCTCGGAATCTGAAGATCTCTGCAGAATCGCGTGTTGTAGCTGGAGTACTGGGATCTTTGTTGGAATTTGTTCCAGAGATTTTCTGGGCAGAGTCTGTTCATGATCTTATAGGCCATAACGGCACGATCAAACATGACAAGTTGCTCAGTGCGAAGGAAATTATGTGACCATTCGTCTTTAATCCTGGACGTTTCGATTATGGAGATGGCTCTGTCCTGAAGACGATGAAGGGATTCCTTTTTTGAAATTGAGAGGCTACCCCAAATAACATCTGCATATCGCATGTGACTTTCTACAAGAGCACGATATACATTGCTTAACTGAGATTGTGGGAGGATGTTTTTCAGCTTCTTTAAAGATGTAAGACCTCCATGAACTTTCCCTTTGACAGTTTTGAATTGTTCTTCCCAATTAAGCCCTTCGTCTACAATGACTCCAAGTGATTTGGTTTTTTTCACTCGTTTTATATCTGAGCCATTCAGTCTCAATGTTTCATGTATCTCGACTTTATTAGTTCTACGAGGGTGTCCAATTATCATATACTCCGTTTTTTGAGGATTGGCGCTTAATTTATTTAACCTCATATATTCCGAAATATGGGTCAGTTCCTCTTGAGCCTTATGAACAAGACTGGTCGATTCTTAAGCCTGGTTTCCATATGATCGTAACAGTCGGCAACCCATCGCCGAGGCAGGCTCGGGGACACATCGGGGACAGTTCCGTTAAATGGAAACATTTTCTGAACGACGTCGCCGACGTCGCCGATCAGACGGGGACAGTACGGGGACAGTACGGGGACACATCGATCATCATCAACATCGATCACCTCATCGAAAGAGTTGAGATGAGTTTAAAGCCTGGTTTCTATATGATCGTAAAGCCTGGTTTCCATATGATCGTAACAGTCGGCGACGCGTCGCCGAGACAGGCTCGGGGACACATCGGGGACTGTTGCGTAGAATGGAAACATTTTCTCAACGATGTCGCCGACGTCGCCGATCAGACGGGGACAGTACGGGGACGCATCGAAAGAGTTGAGATGAGTTTAATGCATGGTTTCCATATGATCATAACAGTGATCGTTTCCATATGTCGGTGACTGATCGGGGACACGTCGCCGAAGCGTCGCCGTCTGTTACGATCATATGGAAACCAAGCTTAAGAGACATCGTTTCCATATGTCGCCGACTGATCGGGGACACGTCGCCGATGTGTCGCAGTAGGTCGCCGAGTGTTACGATCATATGGAAACCAGGCTTTAGGGTATAGGTACTTTTCCTTAACATCAAAGTCCTGCAATGAGTTTTTACTGTCAATTTTCCTACCGTTTTCAAATTGTGCCGGTATCGTGTGAACGCTAGCTCAAATTTTGCTGCCGTCACTTATTTCACCGTTTTCAAAATGTGCCGGCATCGTGTGAACGCAGTCTAAGTCTGGTACGAAGTCTGAGAAGTAGTACGAAAATTTTAAATTTAGGCTTGGCAATCTCAAGGCAAATATGTTGTTGAACTCTTATTCTTGAGTATTATCAACAAATCGTTGTATGTTCTCAACGTAACAGAACACTGTTTCCTACGATCTGATGTTTTACATGTCAAGAAACAACATGCAGCGTGTAAGAAACTACGTAATAATTCATGCAATCAAACTTCAAAAATAAGAAACAGATTAAGAAACTTTCAGTACTAACATGGGAAAATGTTCATGTTGAATCAAGAAACCCTTTTTAATACAACAGTCTCTGATCCACATTTCTGATCTGAAAAAGTTTTCCCCCAAAAAAGTGTAATGAAGAAATTTCAACCGATCCTGACTATTGCACAGCAAGCAACTTCGTTCCCAGGCTGTTCTTACGTCATGCGCTGATCACGAAGCCGAATGAACACCCTGGTACACTGTAATCAGGGTCTGCTGTAATCAAATTTGCCCAGAAAATGGGCAAATCTGGAAACCATTATGGATTTCACCGTTGGCTAGGTAACGCTAATCGACGGAAAATGGTCGTTGCTCTGGTGCTAAGAAATTGAAAACAAACACTTTGAGGACCTTATTTAAAGCTTTTTGAAGGTATTTAAACAATAATCTGGGGTCGGTAAGTGTGTTTGAAGGGTCTGTTTCATCCAGCATGCCTTGCACGTGTCGTCTCTTGATTTGTCTTTGTTGTCGCCATTTTCATGGGCCATGAAAATGGCGACAAACAAAAGCCAACCAAGAGACGACGCGTGCAAGGAATGCTGGATGAAACAGACCCTTTAAAATAAGCTCGGTTTGTTTGGAGTGAAAGTGGGCCTAAGTTGCAAATTCGGGAAACTTTCACCGCAGCTTCAAAAATAAAATGGTTCGTTATTCTTCGAATTTCGGAAATAAGTTGCACATGATGGTCGGAATAGGTAAAGAATGTGGTTTTACGTCGAATTTTGACATGCCGAGGTCGTTTACCTCGCGCAAATCGGAGTTACCGCCTATAATGGCGATCAGCCACTCAGATTGCCGAACGGGCTCTTGTATCCCAGAGTAGAGGTAGAGCAACGAACTCACTCTGGGGATGAGATGGCACAGCAAGTAGATTCTTTCATGCAAACATTTTGACAGCATAGCGAATCAGAGAATACTTATGACCGTACTGCATGTTTTGGTTACAGTGAACATTTCTGAGAAAAAAATTCATCCCTTGATACAATAGTAAATGCATATTCCAGATTACAAAATATCAATGGTCTGTTCAAGCAGAAGACATTGATGGAAAGAAACCAGGAGAGACTATCACCATGAGTCATGTTTATTCATTTGCAAAAGGGAATGTTTATTCATATATTGGTTGAAACCCTGCAGGGAATTTATTAATGGTCGAATAAAAATTGTTTGGTGTGGTATTTATCTTCGACTTCCCTCTAAACATGACTGACGACCTTGAAGCATTTTCCAATAGAAATTCTTCTAATCATGTCGTATCACATATCTCAAAGAATAGCGAAAATATGCAAACACTGAATGGAAAATAAACAATTTAAACAAAAAACAAGTTTTCTACGCAAAGTTGATGACAAATTTTTGAGATTCCTCGACGACTAACAATATTTCAATTAGTTGCCCGAACTCAAGAAACATGTTTCAGCCCATGTATGCAAAGGTACATGGACATCAGGGAGAAGAAAGATGGCCAGAAGACAACTCTTGATAACCGTTGATAACTTGCAAGAAAGGTTTGGGAAAGTTGCTTCTGTGTGAATTGCATAGAAGTTTAGCTACCAAAGACAGCTCAGTGTACGACTAATAAGTAAATCTGAGTCCAAACAAATTGGCTGCTATGAGATACGAAAGACGAGCAGTCAACATTTAAAATTTGCACTTTGTCAAAGACTTTAACAGTGTTACTGTGAGGAATAATGTCTCACAGCATTCATCTTCTTGTATCTAGTTTTGGGAGGTTCATACACTTTCGACTATTCAAAGCAAAGAAAGTCCCTTAAGATTTGAAGATGGCTTTTCATTTGCTTGGACAAGGCTCCAAGGAACAGAAGCTTCTCGAGGAAGCAGCCTCTAGAAGCCAGACACCCGAAGAAGTTTCCTTCTTCTTACTCCTACTCAATTATATAACATGACATCCTTTGGCCACTCGTCATCCTCCCTGCTGCAGACTAACAACCAACGTCACTCTCAATGAATAAAAATATACTCCTCCAAGTGCAATGTCACTGCTAAATCATAGCAAGCAGGGAAAGTATCAACATCAAAACAGTAAAAAATAAGTCACTTACAGAACGATCTTATATTTCCTACCATCAACATGCAGACATGCAAGGACTTCAACCATTCCCACTTGCTTTGCAACAAACTCCACAAATCTTCGTAAACAAACAATTGTTTACGGATCAAGCAAAAGACTATTAGCAGAGCAGTGTTCGATTTCTAAAGCTGCATAATCTATTGCATGACGAACAATGGAAATTGGGTGGGATCTTTAATCCTAAGTCGCAATGAAATCAGACTGTGGTTTGTTAAAAAAACAAACATAATTAATACATCATTAACTTCCAGACAGTTGAAACGCTGAGACTGTGCTGGGATGCGATGGGGGGAGCCTCTGGGCCCTTCTCTGTGAACTGTGGGCTAAAATTAGGTTGCAGCGTTAAAGGCACACTGTCGTGGCTGTGATTGGTTAGTTGTGATGTTGAAATCAAAAACAAAGCTCTGGTCTTTGAGTAATTACCAAGCCTTTATGCACTTGGATCATGATCATGCATGCTTGTTTCGAGAATAAAGGGAATCCGATATTATCATTTTCGTGAATTTCACTGTACAGCGAAATTACAGAGCCTTGCCTAATTCTTTTCTTCTTGATTGTCTGATTCTTCTTGATTTCTTCTTGATGTGAGATGTATTAAGATGTGTTCTGCAAATTGCAGACGACCAGAGCTAAGCTGCGGGCAGTTGAGTGGCGAAAAAGTGTTCTTTATATCCATATAAAAAATTACACTACATGCTACATCTACGTTCTACCATACTTTCTGATTACTCTACAACAATACCACACTACAGGGACGGGACCACAAGGAGCAAGAGACAATGACTACCCTGTGGCAATTAACATAAAGACATATAGATAAAAATTTAGTAAATTAAGACTAGATACTAATACTAACACATACTGGGATCTGTTCCACATTTGATGACAGGCCAGCAAGTTAACGATAGCATTGGTAATGGACCTTTTATGTACTTAACATCAAATGTGAAACAGACTTATAAAAGAAAGTGTCTCATCAACTTCGACAAACAGCTCTCAAGATCAACCTAATCCCTAAAATAACGATCATAATCGCGAACAGCTCCCCATGAGGATAATTCTGTCCGCAGAAAAAGTACTTGCAACTCCCAGTAAAACCCAAGCATTGGTGGCAATGGCGGACTGGCCCACTGGCCCATCGATACAATAAGTGTGAAGCCGGGGTAATGGACAGTGAAAGTTTATTTCATAAAATGGCCGGTACAAAACGTAAAGGGGCAATTCCTTTTTTGAGCTTGTATACAACTGGATCAACACTTTTTATAGAGCAAATATGAACGGGCTTGATCGGGGCAGTAACTTCTTATCAGCTCAAGAAAGGATGCACTTTTAGATGCAAAATGGCTTACCTTGAGGACAAAATTGTGAATCAAGTTGAGAAATGCGTGCAAAGATGTGTATAAAGGACGCCAAATTTACTTGTTAGTTTCTTGCAAGAAGGATTTACCAGTCGTTGACACAGACTCTTGTGGAGATGAACTGCCTTTCCTATGGTCTTTGGCTAATTCATCGGCGGTACCATCGAACTATACAACATCTGTTGTTCATGAATAAGGGCAGATGCATTTCTTAAGGAAAAAGTGACAGGACAGTTGTATTTTTGCAATGATTTTATACGGGGCGAGCAGATTTTTTTGCAACATTTTTTTTTCTTCACCGGCCATTGCGCTGTCCCTAAGGTATGACGGGGTTGTGACGCTAGTTTCGAAAAACAGCTTCAAGGATTAAAACCGAATCACACCCTACGATGATCGTGATCATCGACCACTATGGCGAGGATCCCTGCATTTTCAGGGAAACCCCAGAAACTTTCCACTCTCTCCTTAAATCTTTTTGCTATTTTGCTAGCCTGCGTGCAGACAGTACCCATGGAAAAGGCATAGTATGCACGCAGGCGACTATTTTGCTTAAATCGGTACATCTTCATCTGAGATAAGCTGTTTCAGGAGCAATTAATCTGATTGAAAATTGGCCAAAGATCATACGGCGATGCTAACCATAATAAATTGATATAGCCACTTTGATACAGGCAATCCGATTCTGAGGGAATAAGGTTTCAACTTAGAGCAAGAACAAAATGCAGTAGAACAAAGTGCACTAGAAAAAAGGATAAATCTCTTGAAATACGCTAATGCGCTCAGTGAATGAGTGAACAGATAAGCAAGAGCGTGATATGTTAAAAGATGAACAGCAACAGCGAAGAGCAAACTGCTTACCAGGAAAGACGAATTTAATCCGCTGTAAAAATATAAGTGATGGTTTAGAATACTGTTACAGGGTAGGATAAGCTGTTTATAAAGAAAGATGGATTTTAATCTACCCTTATTCCTGACGATAAAACAGAAATGACAGTTTAATATACCGGGATTCGACAGGGAGGATTACCTTTCTCTAGGGTCATTTTAATCAAATTCGATGGCAGAAAATGTTATTACTGCAAGCCTTTTGTTCGCTGTAGCAATCTTTCGTTGGTAATTCCACACCTACGAAAATTTTACAACCGTAGACTGCGCTGGGACAGAAATATATTTCCCAATCAAAAACAAATTTTTTTTTGAAAACCAGTATTTGGATTCATCATGACGAAAACGAGAATCTCCCAGAAGTTTGTCGCACCTTGTACACTTTCGATGGAAATTCACATGTTTACTAGGAAATCCTTGAAATTCTCAAAAAATCCTTCAGTTCCCCTGGCAAGCCACAGCCTGCCTCCAATTAGTTATCACGTCCAAATGCCAGATACTGCAACAACCTAAGCGTTTTGCATGAGAAATTTTGCGTAATCGCAAATTCACGTGTGTCATCCAAACCAAGAAAGAAAATTAGTAGCCTGCGCTAGGTCCGAATCATGCTCAGCTTTCTCTACAATGCATACCATGGAAAATTCTGTTAAGGATCTTTACAAAGTTTTGTTATAAATCATGTGAAGTAAACTGTAAATAGATCCTTTTCATAATTACTCAAAATATCTCTAAAAATGTCAGCAATTTCGTGGAAAACGGTTCGAAAAGTTGGTCCAAAAATTTTTGCCTGAAATATCTTGCGTTGCAAGGGAATTGACAATGTTAAAAACTGGTTAAAAATATAGCCTATTGTAATTGATATCTTTGACATTATGCCGTTTCATTGAGTGGCTAAAGAAACTATGGGTCTGTAGGCATCTTCTTTATACTATTTACAACGGCCATGCGATCTAGTTGCAAGTGGTACTTCTTGGTTGGCCTTTGCTGTCGCCATTTCATTGTCCATGAAAATGGCGACAATAACGACAAACCAAGAGATGGCACGCGCAAGGCATGCTGGTTGAAACAGGTCCTTTAATGTACGCGATAACTGTGCTAAAAGGAGAATGATAACCACGCTTGCATTGTACGCACCTTGACTTCTTCCTGCTCCTCAATGAGTTCTTCTTTCGTCTCTTGATAACCAAGCAACTCAATTGATTTATCCATATTGTCGATCCAAACATTCAAATCATCTACATTCTTCTCATAATCATCAATCAATTTCAACCATTTCTGAAGTGTTTCCAACCTTTCTCTGGCCTCTTTTGTCAGTTCAAGCCACACTTCGTAAATATCCGTGACTCTTGTATCTAATGCTGTGAATGCGTCTGCAGCCGATTTCGATGTCAGCTCTTTTGCATCTTTTTTCAGTGTCTCAACTGTGGGTCCATGTTCGTTTAGATCATCGATGATTCTCTGAAAAGCAAGAATATTGCTAGATGGCCAACATCATTTAAACTGACGGAGAAATGCAACATATAAGTCGGTCCTGGTTGTTTGAAATTATGAGAAGTACGGGGACCAAAAGCATTAGAAGTATGGAGCATCATTACCGTTCACCTTCATCCACAATTCGCAAATACACCACTTCGATTAAGCAGCCTCGGTTTGGAAATTTGTCAAAATTCCTTCCTATTGTTCTTATGAAAATTTCAAGCCCAGATTCGGATTTAGAACCCAAACATTAGTCTAGTTACATGTTTTTAACCTGCTGGCATTCGTGATGTTGATTTTATGACAATGTAAAATTCAAAGATTTATAAGGGATTTGACCGTCAAAAATCGTTCGGGGTGAAACTTTACACCCCGAGTCATTTTCACGGTCAAATCCTTCATAGATTTCTAAACTTTACGTCGCCATAAAGTGAACACCACGACTGCTAGCAACATGAAAACTTATGGTTAGACTAAAGTTTTGGTGCTAAATCCGAGTTTGGCCTCCAAAAATTCATATGAAAGAATTTCGAATAGTTTCCAAAACGAGGCTGTTAATCGAAGTGGTGTATTGCATGCAATCCTTTGTTTAAAATTCATTCTTGCTCGCTCCTGGTTTTGTTCAGGTGAGCTGATCTAAAAGTGAATACATAGGAAACAAAGGGATTGAGAGTTCAAGGACAGCAATTCACTTTTCTTTCCATTCTAGGAGAGTAATCTGATTTTCTTACCACTCTAGGAGAGTAATCTACGAGGTCATAGCACCCCCACCTTTTCGAGGTGAGCTTGGAGGAGAACGACAGCCTTGGCGAGAGCAACGTGAAATGATCATGCTTGAAGGAGACAGTGGAGACGATAAGCATGACTTACAAACCTTGATTCGTTCAATCTCTGGTTCTGGATTCTCTGGTAATTCAACTGATTCTTTACGTAATTCTTTGTTTACTTCTTTGATCCATTCGTCCAAACCACCAAGCTCCTTTTCCACGCTCTCTGATATTTCTAGTGCCCCTGAAAATAGCTAAAAAAGGGACAATAATAATCAAACATTGAATTGTCGATTAACTCTTTCAAGATACAGTGAATCAACAGATACGAAGCTCAACATTTTGTATCCGGCTATCTGGTTACGTATAATTTACGTAAAATATTGTATTTTGGCGAAATTTCACATGAACATTGCAATTTCATGAGAACCTTAACTGTCGAAAAATAAACAGAAATATAAAATTCGATTGCGAGATCTCCAGCCAAGCTTTTTCAATCAGACTTGGTAAAGATGTAGACCAACAACCTAGCTAAAGATATAGCGAGGAAAACCAAAAATTTTCGAGTGGTTTTGGAGATAAATAAATTTTTCTGAGATCAACAAAGGGTTTTGAAGGATCCTTTGCGAAGCCAGCCTTATCGGAAAAATTATATAACGAAATATTATTCTTCTATAATATGGTGTTTATCAAAGTACTTCTGCTCAGACTTGGGGTTGTACAATGTAACTTTCAATACCTTTTCAAATGAGAAAGAAATCAGTAGAAAATGATTTGATATTGCCACAATTACACATAAAGAGTTTCGAAGGAGAGCGACACTATCCGATAAAAATCGTTTTATATTTTCCTCAGTCAAAAAGCTGTAGCTTCTAGCACACCTAGCATACAAAAATGCCCAATTAAAATTCTGAAGGCTTCAGGACGAAAAACAGACATAAAAAAAACAAAATTACAGACCTGCTTCTTTTCATCCATTGTTGTTCCCAGCAATAAATGTTCATTTTGTACTTCGTTCAAACTTCTTTCGATTGCTCCTTTCTCGTCCCCTGTTTTTGCTTTGATGTCCATACCTATTCCTTTTAATTTCTCTATGTCTTGAGCTATTGTTTCGTAAATCTGTTTGTATTCCTAGAAAGTGGATTTAAGAAAATTTTTCTGTATAAATTAAAGTATACATAGACACTATCATTAAGAATTCGGAGTAAAAACGATAGAAGGAATAGAATGACAGCACGTTGACAGAGAATGGTCTGTTGCTTTCCCAAGATTTAATCAAATGGTGTGCGTTAGGTCAGTACCACTTCTGAAAATAGTGGACTTTGTAGACTTGAAATTCATGTGCGTGGAGTGAACTTCCTTCTGCAATTTAAGATATCTCAAATCCTTTTACCTTCGCTAAGAAATTAAAGAATAGCTTCATTGACACATGCTAACTAAAAAGAGTACAAATCCAATATTGATAATCATATACCCATTTCTTTACTCACAAATCTGGAAATCTTCATACAGCCCTGCCTCTGAGTGTACGATATTATACGATTGTGCTTGTTTTAATTCTAATTTTTATCATCTTATTTTTATTCGTATTTTTCAAATTTTACTTTATCGGCCTAAGCTAGATAAGCAATGCTTTACTTGGGTCGCGTAGGATACAAGTACTATTTTATAGATTTGTCATATAATCCAACAACTTGCACTTTACGAATAAAACTGAATTGAATAAATTGAATTGAATTGTGTGATAAGCTCCGAAAGTCTCAAAAACAGATCGTTTGGTAGGTTTAGAAGGCTTTTTTCTAAAAAAAAAGCTTCTAAAAAAAGGCTTTTTTAAGGCTTCTTTAAACGTTATTTTGTCATTAGCGAGTCGCCACGAATTGGAAACCTACGATTTTTATCATTTTTGTGTTTGACTGGGAAATGCATTTCCATCTCTAGGAAGTCTACTGTTTGCAGAGTTGCTAGGTTTGAAACTATCAATCAGGCACACCCTAAATGACCTTCTGAAGAAGCTATCGACAGCTAAACTGTTAATTTCCATTACCTTGTTCGAAAATGAAGTTAGGCAACAATTTGTTCTTGAAATTCTTTCTCCTCGTTCGTAAAAAAGATCTTGATTTACGTCCTCCAGAAGCTATGTTGATGAGATATGCAAATCGTGGAGCGTACGTAGAACGGGGATCTGGGGGCTTCGGTACGAGAAAAAAATTCGAGTCAATGCTGTGCCGATCACGGGAAAATGCAATTAAAATGGCAAGGTTGTAGAAACGTATACTCATACACATTGTAATTGCCAAGATCATCGGCCTTACCCCCCCCCCCGCAATTTTTACGCCGGAATTAGAAGAATTAGAAAAGTGGTCCTGAAGAGCATTGGAGGGGTGACCGCCCCCCCTTGCCCCCCCTTCCCGGCGCTTCTGGCAACAAAGGAGACTCTATCACGGAGAAGCATGGCGTTTTAACGCACAAGTAAGGAGGCTATATTTCTACCGTCCAAAATACACAAAGTTAACAAAGAAACTGGTATGATGTAAAATCCGCAGTCTGTGAATGACTCCAACTAAACCCCAAACGTTGCACAAGCACTGATATCGTGTTACAGTCTGAAAGAGGTTGAAACTTTCTGGAAAAAACATGGGTAATACGCAATGAAATGAGGAAAGGACTTTCCCCAAAGCTATCTAGGAGGATCACACGTTGAACAGGGCTTTACTCAAAGGAGACATGTTATAGAAATAAAACCATTCCCTTACTTCCAAACTGTCCAACGAAGCTTGAATATCAGCACTCGCTGGCGACTCCAGTTTCAATTTCTTTACTTTCCTGATAATATTATCCATTTCTGACAAGATATTTCCATGAAGTGAGACAAATCCAACTTCGAGATCTTTCAATGGCTTCAATTTGACTTCTTCAAATAATTTTGCCACTTCAGCCCACTTCGCTTTGATTCCTTTCAGCTGTGCTAGCAATTTGTCATGGCGTTCGGGTTTGCCAGTCTCCATTAGTTCTTTCACTGTGTTCTCTGCAGACTGCAGCATCGTTTGATTCAAAGAGAGCTCTTCTTTCAATGTCTAAGATGAAATTACAGAATGTAATTATATCTATGGGGTGAGTCAAAGACAGTTTAAGCGTTTGGCGATCTATGGAATAAAAAGTATGTGGCCGATATTCAAAACTAAAATGTTACTCTATCAGTCAAAGGCCAACTTAGATGAGTAAATTTTGTTTGGTAAAATCACGCATCTTTAAGATTCAAAAATTAGAAAAATGCCTGTAAGCGGTTTGTACTGGAATCGAAAATTCCACGTTTTATTCTGATTCATGATTTAATTGGAATCACAGTTTACATTACTAGCTTGAGATACAGAATCCGAATTTCAATAGAAGGTAAATCATGGGCCAGAATGGAATGATGAACTTTTGTTCCCAAACATACCTTGCACCAGCATTTTCCAAATTTCTGGGTCTATAAGATGAGGGATATTACCAAACAAAATTTTCTCATCTATGTTGACCTTTGACTGATAGATTAACACTTCTGTTTTGAATATTGGTCACATTCTTTTTATTCCACAGCCCTCCAAATGCGTAAACTTATTTTAACTCACCCGGTAGACAATCTATGACACATCACAAAACAAAGATAACACACAATTCCTCTTCACCCACCGTATACACAAGAACAATCCATATTTGTAAGGTCAATGCTACCTGGATATCAATGCAATGACATTAGCAATTACCAGGTGAGTCAAAAAATATAAAGCATGTGTAGCCGATATTCAAAACAAAAGTGTTAAGCTATCATTCAAAGGCTAACGCAGACGAGAAAACTTTGTTTGGTGCATGATGTTTGGCAGAATCACTCGTCTTTAAGACCCAAAAATGTGAAAATTGTCTGCAAGGGATTTAGATGGGAACGAGAATTCCAAAGTCCCTTCTGGTCCACATGATTTACTTGCTACTGAAATTAAAATTCTATATCTGAAACTTAAAAATCGTATTGAATATCAATTCCAATGCCAAATTAATCATGGACCCGAACGGGATGTGGAATTCTCGATTCCTATACAAACCTCTTCTTTTTTTTATTCAATTCATTTAACGTTGGCTATATAAACAATACAATTAATAGCACATGGTGCTAATTTAGGCCAACTACAATCATGTAAAAATTAATAATGAATATAAAGAAATTAAATTTACCCTAAATTTTCTTCTAAATTAAATGTAACCTAAATTTTCCACATATCGCTTGCATAGTCTACAGTCACAACTAACCGTGTACGTTTTAATTTTTCTTTTAAATGTAGGCACTTTTCTAATTCTAGGTTTTAAGGATCCGTGATTTTACCAAACAAAACTTTATCATCTAAGTTAGCCTTTGACAGATAAATATTTCAGTTTTGAGAATCGGCCACATGTTTTTTATTCCACAGTCCACCAAATGTGTAAACCTGTTTTTTACACATCCTGTATATCACTCAAACGTGAACATGTTCAAGTTCATTTAAAATTTACCTGTGGCTCAAATCGGCTGAAACCTGGAGGAACTTTTGAAGGATTCTCTCTCGAGAGAAACCTTCAAAACATGATGAGACAATGACGAAATTTTCCTTCAGTTCGGATGCAGCACACAGAACAAATTTAGCATCTGTTAAAGTAAGCACAGAATATCGTCACCAAACCTCGAATTTTTCGCATCTCGCTTGCAAAAATCTACTGCACTAACAGCACCCTCCCTTTGAGTCCAGCCTAACACTCCTGGCTGAATGAACGAACGAACGAAAGAATGCCTGAATTAATGAATGAATCTATGGATAAATGAATGAACGAAAAAATGACAGGATCAATGCAAACGAAAAAGACTAACTTGAAAAACGTACATACATATTCGAAGAATTTGATAAATATATATTTCGTCTCCTCCGTTTTATACAGAATGCGATACATTAGAACACAAACTTCGCCATCGCTCTCTGTCCATTACAATGGCATTTATGGACCCAAGATGGTAAAGCCAATTCAGGTCTTGTTGTCATTTATCCAGCGACGTTTTGGTCTTCCTCGACTAAATTTTGACAATAAAACGCATTAAAATAAATTGTACCCTACGATTTATAATAGCAATTTCGTAACGTATTCCCTTGTGAATATATCCGGTATCAACGTCCTCTGTCAGCACAAACTTGTTTCTAAAATTACTCAATTTTCAAGTCACGTTTTATATAGCAGAACATGTGTATTTGCTTTCACATTAATATTTCAACAGTATATACATTTTTAGCCAAATTCGCAATTCCTAGACACAACCTTTTCCAATGATTAAAATTTTCATGAGAATTTCTCCTCGTCAAATGCCTTTGGTCATAGTCATCAATGCAAATAGCAAGGTTTTACTTCTCTTGTTATTTTAGTGACGCAGATTCGCGTGTTATCATTACATTCCAGCAAAAAATATTTCAATTTTCAACGTGCTTTATACAACCTTATCTATTATTAAAGCCCTCAGCAGTTCGATCGCGGTCCATCTAAAACGCTGTTTACATATCGGATTAAGAATAGTCTTTTTAGGACATGGTTTTCTTTTTATGTTTGCAATAACAGGATGAATTCAATTCTAGAAAACAAGCTACCTCTCTTAACTACAGGGAAATAGGCAGGATACCCTGTACTTTGCCATTGGTGAATAAATCACTTTCATGTACCCTGGTAATGGTCAGATACGATTCTAGAAATGGCCCAAACAATTAGCCTGCACGCAGATTCAACTTGTTTTCCTTTGAAGGCGAGTTGAGACTGCTCGCAGGCTGCTAAAAAAAGTTGGCCTCTCGACAAAGCGCAATAGTTTTCCCTAATACAAACTTGCATTTCCAATGACATCTCATAATATTCCTCTGCACAGCCGAATTTCAGGATTCGATGCTAAAGGATTTCTCGTGTGGTGTAACGAAACAAACTATGGCAGGTACCCAACTGCAACAAGATTTTTGAAGATGATACTAACTTATCTTTTCGGAATCTGCTAGCTGAAGAAAATTTCCACGTTTAAATAGTTCGCAAGATTAGGTACTTTACACCCCGGGAGGGGGGGGGGGGTAATATAAGTTTTCCATGGTAAGGGGTTGTGGCCTTTTTAGGGTACCTTTTTCATGATAGAGTCCGGATTTATGGATATGGTTTTCAACAACTTTTTACATTATCTGGATTTATGTGTATGGTTTTTGCAAAACTTTATTATCAACTGGAAAACTTTTTCGGAATTTCCGGATTCATGGGTATGTTTTTCAGAATTCCTACTGGATTTATGGGTGGTACTTTTACCATTTGAATGGCACAACCCCTTATCTTGAAAACTCAAGTTATCCCCCCTAGACTTTACACCCACCCCTTGGCGAGAGAGGACTACAAGGAACTGTTCTGATGTACAGGGACCTACATTTCCCGCCGTTTTATCTTAATAGGGACTTTAAGCAACTAGGACGACAACGCCAGCCAGAACGTCGTCTTCTATGATACAACCGAGTATAGTTTTCCACAAGTTACCTTCACCTGTTCTTAAACAAGCCAAGAAAAAATGTCCTTCTTTTACTGAATACTTTGGAACCTTCTTTTTCCTTGATTATTAACATTTAAAATGAACGAGTTTCACTTCCAAGATCCAGATCTGAAGAGCAGCACGTTGGAAATAGGATTTCCAAGTTGTTCAATTGAAAAGGACAACTTCATAGACTCGCAAGGGAAGCAAATTCGCACGGAATACAAGGAGTCTCTTCAACCAGAAGTTCAAAAGAAACTGGGCACATTGTGTTGCCGTTGCAGTCGCCGTCCTAGTTGCTAAAGGTCCCTAATATGTTTGCAGGTGCGGACTGGAATTTTCAAAACCATATGAAACTCACCAAGAAGGCTGCCGATGGGCAGCGAAATATTTGGGGTAATATTGTTAGCTTCATACTTAAATAATTGGGATGAAACATACTTAAATGATAAATAAGAACAAATAATCGAACATGCATATTACCATGTTTGATTCTAAACCTACAAACCCACCCGTGCAATAGACCTTTTTGAAAAAGAATCTCAATCGAACGATACTTTGCTACATTTTGTAGAATTTTCGAATGTTCACAATAGTGATAGAAGCCCTAACGCCACTCGATCGAATCTCGTGTATAAAAATATATAAAAATAACGCTCGATCCAGGCTCTCCTGCTGAATAGCTAAAAGGTCTATTACTGTATTTGGTTACAGGCTACTTACGCTTGTATCTTCATTTTCGGTTTGTATTATATAATTCCTTCTTTCTGCCATAGTTATGTGTAGTTTTGTGTACCTTTTAATTACTTTTAGGATGGCCGCAGGGTAGACATAGTATTTCGCTCCCTATGGCATCGTCTTTGTAGTATTGTAACGTAGTTTATAGGTATTGTACTTGGTAATATGGTTGAAAAATTTTTGATTGAACATAGAGCAAAATGAAAAATAATTGGGCGTCTTAAAAACAATGTTCACGAAAACAAAGTTGCCAAATTACAAAGTTGTCGTACAAGACGTGGGATTAACTGAAAGATTTCGGAGAAAAATCTCACGCCGTAATATAAAACTCATACCTCATTAAAGACTGTATCCTCCCCCACAGCTCCGGTAACTTTCATTGAAAGCTCTTTCTCAGTCTTTTCTAACCACGTGTTTAGCCAAAGCAGATCTTTCGCTAACTGCTGTCTTTTCATCAATTCTCCTTCTAATATATGTCTCACTTTGTCTCCTCGTTCGAGTGTATCTCCAAGACGTGAATTGTATTGCTCAAGTGCTACTGTAGCAGTCTTTGTGCCAACCTTTCCCTTTGTGATCCTGCTGACAAGTGGTTCAACTGCTTGCGCTCGGTCAGATCTCAAGACTTTGTATTGTGTGTTGAGGCTCTGAAAGAAGAACAGGATACAAAGGAGTATTTCTTTGACGTACATAAGTGATCTCCTCTTATCAGCGAATCGAATGTACAGCTCTTCCTTTAAAAAATACCATAGCCAGAATGCATCGACAAGGCGACCCAAAGGATCAAATAACTTACAATAGTAGTTATCAGAAAACTTTCATTTACCTTCTGGAGCTCAAAAATTAAATAAATCTCAGCAAATTTCAGAATTCCGTTGACTCACTTAGTACATCACATGAGGGTAGAAAATAAGTTAAGTTACGTAACATAACATTTTTCGTTACATTACGTTACGTTGTGTTGCGTTAAGTTATGCTGCGTTGCGTTACAGTACATTATGCTTTGTTTCGTTGCGTTACGTTATTCTATGTTACTATGCTCTGCATTCCCACACATTCACTTAAGCGGCGTGACGTTGCGTTGTTACCTTATGTGAAGCTAAGTTTTATCATTTTGTATTATGTTACGTTACGTTACGTTACGTTACGTTACGTCACGTCACGTTGAGTTTTGATATGTTACGTTGAAAGTATAACTGATTTGCCTACGTTTACCTTGAGTTAACTGTGATGCGCTACGTCCTATACAGCTGAATTCACACTTGATGCAACAATATTAGTGCGAAGCAGTACTTGCGGGAAAGTTAGATTAATCCAAACCTGGAACGTGTCCAGAACGACGCTTCAAATGTGAGTTCAGCTGTTTATTGCGCGACACGATGCTACGTTATGTTGCATTATGCGGAAATCACACTTACATTCAAACAGCTTTCCAGATCATGTTCATCTCCATCAAGAGCATCGGATGATTTCGCAATACATTCATCAATGTCATCCATGACTTTATACAATTCAGCTAACAAGTTATGGAGCTCGAGAAGGTCTTTCAAACCTTCATCTAATATTCCCTTCATATCAAGCAGCTGATTCTGAACACTGACAAACGACTTTTTCAGCTTCTCTAGCTCTTTCACGACGGGAGAAGTGGTGCTATCGGGAGCATCTTTCAGCAGCTCGACAGTGGTCTCCTCAAATTGTTTCACTAGATGTTCTTTCCTTTTCATGGTGCTCATTGCTTCCTGAAATACGAAGAGGAAACAATTCATCACTCAAATATTAACGTGCGATACTGAAAAGATTTGAGCGAAATTTGCATTCAATCGCCTTGATTGCTCGTGCTGTCCCCCTGTGCTTGGACGAGGGGCCGTTCTTAGGACCATGGGAAGCACCTTACATTTGGGGGGGGCACGACACTTCAAGGGAACTTTATTCATTAAGCAAAAGGGATTGCAAAATCTAGGAGCATTCCCCGGTTTTTTACGTCTTGGTTGTGCTATTCAGCGTAGACATATTGTGCTTTATCGGAAGAGTGAGATTTTCTACAAAACAACGCATTACATTAGGCAGTTAATAAATTTGGTGTCAATGCAAGAAAAGAAAATAGCAAAAGTCCTGGCAAAATATAGGGAACCAAAAAGTGACCCGAAAAGCGAACTGCGAAAAACGGTGGTTGATTCGACATTCATTTTCATTTTTCATTTAACCATATTTATACACAGAAAATTCATTCAGTTAACAAAATATAACAAAAGTACTAGGCCTACATACAGGAATTATTTACCTAGCAATAATATGAATCTAATTTAGCTACTAAACCAAGATACTGCTCTTCCATGAATCCAAGTGTTTGAGCTTTTTTCTCTTTTTCAGCTCAAAAAAAATGAGATTTCAGACACATTTCACAAGGTGTCTGTCAGCTATGAAACAAGAATATACTACCATTCTCTTTTCTATTTCATTAACACTGTAGACTGGAAAGAGATAAAAATAAAAAAGATTTCCTGAAGCCACTGACACCAAATCCTGTCAAAAGCTATAATGCAAGGAACGACAAGCAAGTACACAATAATGCACCTCATTTGTGTGAACTGAACTGAAGACTTTCGTAGGAAGGTCTCAAACCCACGGATGTTTCCGTAGTATATCCATAGGCCAGTCCGTGACTACCCGAGGTTTTTGAGGAATAATTTTGTGTCACGGATAATGCCGTGGTTTGCCGTGGCTTTCCATGGTTTGCCACGGTTTTTACGTCTTTATTCGTGAAAATTTTCATGCCAGGAGGCAATCAAGTCGCAGTTTGGAATTTGTTTTTATTCCACTCCGCTTTTCACACCGGCGTCACGTAAACGCTCTTGATTTAGTTAGCGTTGTGCAGAAAATTGAACGCCCAGGGTGGTTTGAAACTGATGTCCGTGGAGATTTGAGTGGACATTTGCTGTCGTTTCAATAAACTTGTTTTCCATCACGGACAAGTCTAAGGACACCACGGGCCCTCCATGGAAACAGCAGTGGGACCCTCCTGCTATCGTAGTACCATTTTACTTTTTCATCTTCATACTAAAACCAACGCAACCCAAGGAAGGCATGTTAAACAGCTTTCTTCGTACAATGGTTTCCAAGAAGATTATTCCGATCAAATTACGTTGCATAGCAATCAAAATTACAGAATTAAAATGTTACTGTTTCAAGAAATTAAGAACCTGATATCAAAAGCTTCCTGTTCCTAAATAGATAATTTGAATTCTATAACAAATTCAAAACAAATGGTTTGGTCCAAGTATGAGATTAGGATCACTGGCTGCCCTCACTACAATGCTGAAATCCAGCCTAAAAGATTGAATCACACAGCTAGCATAGACAGGCAGCAAGAAGACAAAAAGGAATAGATTATCAGTGCAAAGGAGATACAACTTTTGTCATCTTTGCGCACATCTTGCCGATCCCTGGGGGAGGGAATATGCATATTTTGATTATGGAGGGCCTGCCAATTTTGTTGGACTAATTTTTGTTGGCTTGTTATAAAGGACAAACCAAAATTATATCAAAAAGCCCAAAACCACCCCCCCCCCCTGCTGCCGAAGGGCAACGATAGTTATCTTACAAAAGTTCAGTACCTTGCACCAAGAGTAGTCCAAGTGTTGATGCAGCTCATATCAATAAAGTTTAAAATGACTGATTTGGCATGTCTCAACCTGGAATCGCATCAATTTATTTTCTTATCATTTTGGCAAAGTAAAAGAAAACAAACGGAGAGACAACGATCAAATCCAAGAATAAAACAAAGATGGGCATATGCCGCATAGAGCTCAAATCTTTAAAAAGACGGGTGTAAAATTCTTCTTTATTTTTCTTTGAATCAAAGTGCTTGAAAGGAACTTTAGGTAATTTGCTGTAAATCTGCCGTGGCAATTTTTTGATATCGTGATTAGCTTTAAAATGGCGGCATTTATTGATTTCGAGGTTGTGACGTCATCAAATTTCTAAATCCCTAACCAGAAGAGCTACAAATTTCTGCTTGCAATCATGTTGTGGACCTTCATAAACTATGGTTTTCTTGAAGATTGCGTCAATTTTCCTCAAGTAATTTAGGAGTTACAATGATTTTAATTTTCTCAAAATTTTTGATGGATTTTTACAAAAATAATCAAAATGCCGCCATCTTGAAAATAATCAAGATATTAAAGAATTGCCACGGCAGATTTACGGCAAATTACCAAAAGTTTCTTTGAAGTCATTCAATTTATGGAAAAATTTGATACAATTTCACACCCACCTTTTTTAAGATCTGAAAGATTTGAGCTCTATGCTGGCATATGCCATTTATCTTCAAAATGTTTCATGCATCAGAAATATCAGGTACACAACACAACAGGCTAGATTTAGACTGCCCCAGTCCCCCAAGTAAACCTTCCCTTGGGTAACTTTAACGACTTAACCCAGATCAAATCTGGTCTCAAGGTATTAACTAAACAGAATGCAATGATCTAATTATCAAATAGCTTATTTGCAATGCAACTCAACCGTTCGAAACTAAAATTACAAACCTCGATTAAATCAGCATCAAATCATTGGAACACGTGACCATTTTTTATCAATAATATTGAAACCATAGAGATGGGGGAATAAACACATGAAACCCAATACTCGCATGACAATTAATAGATGATGCAGAAATCCTTTCCATTCTCTGTATCAAAAACCATGAATTATCTTCATTACGATATGTCTATCCGACAGTGCATCAGCTTTATCAATATTCAATTCTCAGCCCAGCAAGAAAAGTGAAGTCTCTTGCGCCATGGTTTCCAATGTACCGTTACGGCACTACATGTGTGCAAACAATAACAAAACCAAAGTAAACAGAAACCTGACTCCAATACCAGAATCGCAACATATGCAAAACAAGTGTTCCTAGCTTTGTAAACAAAGCAAAGCTCAAACGAAATGGCAGGTACAACAAAGTGAAAATTCTTTACTCTCGCACCAGCAACCTCAAATCACATTACATTCTGCGACAAGATCAGATAATTTGACATAGCTCTCTGATCACTGTCCATATTTTTATTCATCTGTTTGAAGGATTCGATGAAATATATTAATGAAACTTTAAACCATCACAAAAGAGGACATACAGCTCTGTTGTCACACCAAAACCACGCAGGCAAAAGAATTAAAAGATCAGAGCATTCCGCACGAGCCAAAGAAAACCATTTGATTGTATTATGTTACATTGGTATCAAGTTTTTGTCAAAAAATAGCAAATAAACAATATATCTGCGAGTGTCTATTATTCACATGGTTTGGGTTTGCAGAGAGACTGTGAGCTCAGCACACAACTTCTCTCAAAACCAAATTTCGCTTGCACAAGACCAGAGTTTGTCCTACTAATTTCGAAAATTTTTGGAACCGTGTTTGTTTTGATTTACCGGTTGAAAGAATTTCCTTTGTCTACAGTCAATAATCGCTTTGAATTGAGGTGTCACTTAAAGCAACTGCTGCTACTGTATCACAAAAAAATTTGTAAGGTGCAGTGTGTTCCCTGACGCATAAGCGTACGAGGCGGGGGGGCCGGGGGGCGGTAGCCCCCCCAACATTGGAGAAATTTTCAAAAATCAGCCCCATTCGGGCAAATTTTTGTCATTAGTCGGGCAAAAATGTTGGCAAACAATGGGCTTTGTGTCGGACAGCCCCACTAGATTTTTTCTTCCCGTACGCTTATGCCTGACTGAGTTTCCCAATGCTTCATTTAAAGACTTCGCACTTGTGTTTGCGACTAAGACATAAAACGTCAATAAAAAAAAGAGAAAACCTACCTTGTACTGATCAACTTTGGTTTGTGCTGTCGTTGAATCCATATTTTCCAATTCTTCAGCTTGCATCATGCCTTCCAGTGATTTCAAATACATGTAAATATCCTTGATCCCGGAATCCACAAGTTTGAATTTGTCTAGACCATTCTGCAATTTAGCCTTCTCTTGTTCCGTCTTTTGTACAATGTACTCCCATCTTTTATTCATGTCGCCAAGCTTGGCTTTGAGAACATCAGCGTAGACAAGTTCAGCACGGTTCATCATGTACGTGCATGTTTCGATCAATGAATCCACCTTTTTCTGCACTGTGGATATATCTGCTTGGAGCGCCTACAGCAGATGAAAGCGCATACGATAAGCGGGAAAAATGATACAAAATGGGGCAAGAAAAGTAATCAACCTTCACATCACGCATCACGTACTTACTTCTGGAAAGTTTTGATGGATCATTTCAAATTTGTCCCCTTGCCCGTCAAATGAAAGTTCGTTGAATTATTTGTTGGATATTTATGAAGTTCAGTAAGATGATGAAATTTTCAGACTGATGAAATACAGAGTTTAGCTAATCTGACAAAAAATTTGGTTCAAGTTTGTTGACGGAGACATAAAGAAAAAATTTTTACATAAGACAACAAAAATGCCTCGCACGTCATTGTTCTTCTCGCAAAACAACATGCACGCATGCAAGGGCGGCGCCACGGGATGGACTGGGTGGTCATGCCCATCCCACTTTCTTTAGTAGGTATTCATTCCTAAGCAAAAATTACATAAAAAACGTTAGGTATACCTTCTGGCAATCGATTCTACTTCTTGTCATTTCATTCATTTCATTTTTCATTCATTTTTATTTATTTAGGCACGGTAGCCCCGTCAGTCCATGAGAACTGCTTTTCAGGGGGCCGTGGGTCCACCCCACTTTTTCAGGGCTGGCGCCGTCCCTGCACGCACCATTAAATACAACAGGGTAATTTTAACAATGACGACAGTACTTTTACTGATATGCCGCTATAACTACAACTCATGTCCTAACGCTTCCAGAAACCTTGTAAGAAACCGTTTCAACCGGTAAATCAAAACAATCACGGTTCCAAAAACTTTCGAAACCAGTAGGATAAACTCTGGTCTTGTGCAAGCGAAAGGTGGTTTTTAAGAGAAGTTGTGTGCTTAGCTTATAACGAAAGAAGAAGGGTAAATCTAAAGTTAATGGCCACTGTAAATACACCTTCGAGCTCACTGTCTCTCTGCAAATCATGTGAATAATAGACACTTGCAGATATATTGTTTATTTGCTGTTTCTTGACAATGTAACATAATATAATCAAATGGTTTTCTCAAGATAGCCTATATCGCCTGCTATTTTTTCTCAAAAACCGCCGACCGTAAAAGGCCAAAAAAGGCGGTTTTCCTGAAATGCTACACTGTAAAACAAGCCATCAGTACTTAGATAGATGTTTCTGCGAGATATTAAAGCAAAAGACTCCTACCTACAAGTGATGTTCTGCTTGTTTCGGGATGCCAAGATCTAATTTCGCTCGCTAGTTCGAGATTTTGATCCTTGCAGCCGTCCAATCGTACGCACGTTTCTTTGCCTTTGGCGGGAAGTTTAGATTTAAGAAAAATCAGCCAATCCGACCACGTTGTTAGTAATCTTCCATTCTGATTGGTAGGGGGAATAGATCTGTGCCCCGAAGGAAATTTTTTTGCCGTTTTGAGAACAGCTGGGAAAAAGGGCCCTCGCTGAAGCAATAACAACAATATAAATTCAATTCAATGATAAGCGTAAGTTTAGGGTCCTCATGAAGTGAGGCTCGCCATTCAGTTCAATGAAATATGTCACAGAATTTTACATCCACCTATTTATAGCGATTTTAAGCATTGGAACCTGTGCTGTCTCAAGATCGGGCTGAGGTGTGGCAAGTATTAACAAGGAAACATATATCTAAGTCAAGATTAATTTTCAGAGCAGCATATGATTAGACTCACCTCGACTTCTTCGACTTGTGACTCAACAGCTTCAGTATCACCTTCAGCAATCGTGCTTGATAAATCAGCAAGAAATTTATCAACATCATCCATCCAATTAAATGTTTCTTTCATGGCTAACTGTAATTCCTTGGTTTGAATTATCGCATCACGAATTCTCTGCAATCGTGCTTCTAATTTACCTTTAACCTCTGACCATAGTTTCATCAGCTCGTGCAGTTGTTTTTGCAATTTTGTTGATTTTTCAGGACTCAGATTTTTCAGCATTTCAGCTTGTTTTTTGTTCAGGTAACTCAAATTGGCTTCTTGATCTGCAACTTTTTTCTGTTTCAGCTAAAATAAGATATTCAGACTAGATAAGCTTTGCTTTTTCTGAATCGTATAAGTTATACAGTACGTTGTATTATTTCGTTGGAAGATTTCTTAGTGGTGGACTGAGCAAATAATGATTTTGATTTACTCATTCACGAAAGTCTACTAATATTGCGCGATCATCATCCAGCAGTCCTTCATTCCGTTAGTTCTATTTTAGGTATTGTCCTTTGGGCTTGCCCCTCGTTTTACTTTTCACGTAGGAATTGTAATCACGCATTTTAGTTTATTGTTTGTCTCTTTATGCATATAAATATAGCCTTGTGCTGTCGAAATTTTGTATTCTGATGATGAAGCACAGCGTTTGCTTCGAAACGTTAACATGGCTTAGTCGAAATAAATAATTTTTTATCACTGGATTTGTCGAAGAAATGTCAACAACCTAAATGAATTTGTCTCTGTCTCTGCTCTCTTGACTTTATAAATGATGATTTGGAAGGACTGAAAATGAAGCTGAAAATGATTATCGTAGCAATCTTGGTTCTTCGATTTTTGGTGAAATTACTGTTTCCTGCCAACACTTCAATTACGCTGTATTATGTATTACTTATAAACAAAGTTTGAACTGAATTGAATTCAAATCGCTTAAAAGGGGCTGTGCTGCATAAACGCAAACAAACATAGGTCAGGTATGCCGACATCTGTGTGCGAAAGTTCCTGCTTTATCAATTAAAGATGCTGCGATTTGTGATTTCCCCAGAGGGGGGTGGGGGTAACTACCATATATGAGGGTATGGGATGTGCCATTCTTTGGGGTGCCTTTTTTCAAGCAGAAAATAAATTTTAGGGTATCATTTTTGGTAAAATCACAAGTAGTCATAAATTTTGGAGTGTCATTTTAGAAAAATAAGTCTTTAGGATATTGATTTTGATCACATTTCACTTGCTTGGTTAAAATTTTGGATTGCTGTCACAATTTTAGGGTACACATTTTCAATGGCCTGTAAATTTTGGGGTATCGTTGGCGCGAAAATTTATAAATTTTAGGGTGTGATTCAAGACGTCAAATGGCACACCCTCGTCACCCGCCAATTGAAGTTACTCCCCTGCCCCCCCCCCCCCGGGCATTTCCCAGCTACTCTTATGTCTTGCTACTTTCGAAAAAGTTCAGAGTAGCAACTGGAAAGGAATTTTAATACACCTCATTTTGCAAGAACTCAAATAGCAGCACACTCAATCTGGCAAAACACTCACCAGTTTTCCACCAAATTTCATCGTTCTGTCTACATTGTATCAGAATTCGGAATTTTGAAGTCAAGTAATATACAGCACGGGTCATTCATACTTAACACAATTTTCACTTACAAAAATTCCGTCGAAGTCGTAAGAATTCGCAAGTTTTTTCACAAATTTAGAAAATTTCGATTTGATAAAACGTTAGGCATTTCCAAGAAAATCATGTACGTCGGAAATCATAGATAATTGGGAAATAGGTCATGTCGTCCATCTCCCTTCATTTAGGAATGAAATATCATAAATCCTGAAAAGAATTCTTACTAATTCAGAGACGTTAAATTACGAATGAAATGTAAATCATGAAAACTAATCGGCAATAGTACTGTCGCTCACGTTTTCCATTGACGTAAATGAAGTCATTCAGACATACTTTGTTGATTACAGACAAATCACGCCTTGGAAGCTAACATCAACATTTAATCAACCATGAAATGAGCAAGGCAAGCCGCTACTACGGTGCTTGAAACATTAATATACAAAACTCCTTGAAGCTAATATCACCGGAAAACAATATCTTGGGTGACTGAAAGTATCGAATCAAATGGAGAACCTAGAACATAAATAGCCTGAATTTTCTGAAATCTCTTGGCCTCAAGAGTTACAGTCTAACACAATGCACTCAATACGCCGTTGCCAAGAGGGCACAAATTCAACTTTTCTCCTTCATAGCTTCAAATCGTAAATAACTTTACTAGTATGATAAAGCGAAAAAATCGGGGTGGGTGGGCCTAAGAAGTACAGTGAAAAGCCTGCTGAACCTTCCACGTACGAGCCCATGCAGCGATGCACAAAAATTCCAATGACTACCAAACCTTGCAAGACTCCATTTGATCTTCCAACCGAGGCAACTCCGCATACTGGAATTCTTTTGTAACCAAAGGTAATGCATCGTCCACTGCAACTTTGATATCCACGTATCGTTCCTGATACTCCGGTGGAGGAGTGGACTGGATCATTTCAATGGCGTGTGATTGTTGTTGTTGTAATGTCTGATGGGCGGTTATGAACCTTTGTTTGATTGTTTCAACCTCCCTCACCAAAGCGAGACGCAACGAGTCGTCTTCGATGTTTCTTGCTTGTGACTGGAGAGATTCCAAAGCTTTCATGTGAGTGGATAATTCACCAAGCTTGAGCTGAAAGAATGGTTTGATAAGGTTATTTGACAAAAAGGCTAAATAGATCGGCCCGTCGTAAGCAGGCTGAAGTTCATTCATTTTTGTAAAATAAAAAGACTGTTGAACCCTTTCATGCCTGAATTAGGAAGAAGAGGAATTAAAAAAAACTCTGAGTTGAGTCCTTTGTCTTTTGGGTCCTTCAGGACGACCCTAACGACTCAAAAGATATAGTGTGAACCAGGCTAAAGGTTTGTTTACACCCTTTTAGAGGGATGTGATCAATCTCTTGATAAAACATCTTTTGATTTTTCTACCATATGTCGTGTCATGCAAAGTTATGCCATCAGTACAAAACAACATAATACTAAAATTCCCAAGAGTATGGTCACAAGACCCAAATGGGTAAAACAAACCTTAGCCCATTAGGTCTATCTGAACTGCTATCGCCCGCCAATCTTAAAGACCCATTTCTAACCATGATCCTTCATGGCGCCAAAGTCGACTTTCGTATTATCTGAAAGTCCTTTTTGGCCTAAATTCCCAGGTTAAGTTTTCGCAGTCGTCGAGAAAAATGTTAGGCGATTACGATCTATATCTTATGACGTATTTTATGATCCTTTTGATAACAATCTTGATTAAACGATAAGATGACCCGATGAGATCAGTGATAGATCAATGATAGATCGTTATCGACATTCGAAAATAGAAAGCTAAGATTAGATACCTTAATCTGCTCTGACTGATACTGCGGATCTTTCGAATGCTCAATGATAATCGTCTGAATCCAGATTTCGATTTCAGTGACAACAGTAACGATTCTCTTGGTTTCCACTTGAAATGTTCGTTTCTTCTCAGCCAAAGCTAATCTGTCAATCTGTTTTGCGATTACAACTCGGAATCCATTCCACTTTTCATTTAAACTGGTGATACATTGCTCTAATCCAAGGGATGTTTGATGATTCTGTTTAAGCTCTATCACGATATCTTCTCCTTTCTTCAAGATGCTTTCGATGACAGGTTCTCGTGTCTTTACTGCTGCACCTAAAGACTGGAAAGAAAGAGAATTCGTCAATTTACAAGTTCTGTTGTCTGTCTTGGTAACGCAACGAGTAATATTGCTTATAAACAGCCTCGTAACTCGTATTTCCATAGGACGAGATAAATCTGGACTTAATCTGAATCTAAATCTGGCGTGAATGAAATGAATCGAGAATGAATCGAAAAGTTCCCCTGAAGACTGCAAAGAAAGAGAATTCGTCAAATTACAAGTTTTGTGGCCTGTCTTGGTAATGCAACGAGTAATATTGCTTATAAAAAGCCTCGTAACTCGTATTGCCATGGGTTGAGCTGAATCTGAATCTAAATCTAAGGTGAAAGCAATGAATCGAGATTGATTCGAAAAAGTTCCGGACTGTCGTAAACATAATAATATCACGAACCGAGTTTACTGACTGCTGCGTTTGACCAAAATGTAACACTGAAGCTTAAACTATCTGCGTTCTTATTTGTCAATTGTCAATCAATAAATTGCAATTCGGTAATTCTGTTACCGAATCAATAAAATTGAATCTAACTAATTGATTGAAACCTAACCTGGTTTAGACAAAGCTGGTTTCATTTTGTCAGGGTGAATGAGGATTTAGTTGAAAGAGCTGAAATAATCGAACCAAACGATATTAAAATTAACATGAAAACTTGTGAAGCTAAATGAATGGAAATCTTTCCAACAAGTCCTGGCATTTGATACAAGAGGGGGGATTCAAGATTCATGACATAGGGCATATTACAGAAGGGGGGGGGGCTAAAGGAGCATAGGCTAAATAGCACTTTTACAGTAAGTTGATATGCCGCTGATGAAACATGTAAATTTACAACTTGTTAAGCTTTAAAACTTGATATATATACTTTAAGTTTTTTCAACCGGTCACAGAGTGATAGCAGCTTTAGCTGAATCTTCTGATCTGTATAAATATAGTATCATTATTACTTTTATTAAATCGCGTCACAAACATAACCTTAATTGTAAATGTTATCCTATGACATACAACACATCAACAACTGCAATACAATCCGCTACAATCTAGCGGAGATAACAAAGTCACCCGCACCCCAAAGAGAACTTGAGACTCGAAAACTGAAAAGGCTAATATCTCGCTGAAATTTAAAATATGAAAGAGATAAAACAAAACTTACCGAGCTTTAATGCTGCGAGACTATTTCCGATCACGTTTACACAATTTGCTGGCCGAAATGGCAACTAGGCCTTATATACCCTTACGTACATATCTAAGTTAACACGTGGTCTAGCGTTGGTTAGCGACGTAGGCGATAGTTGCACAATGAGTTCTGGCTTAATGTGTAGCAAGTGGGTGAAGTTAAAAATAGTATCTTTTGCTTATCGCGAGGATAAAGATAGAAGAAGCAAATTGCAAATTCATTAAGTCAAGAGAAAATCTCGCAAGAATTGTGAATGAATGAATGAATGAATGAATGAATGAATGAATGAATGAATGAATGAATGAATGAATGAATGAATGATTGAATGATTGATTGATTGATTGATTGATTGATTGATTGACTGATTGCAACGTTTCGACAGTTGTTTACTAGAGGAAATGATTGTGAAATGCAATCAAATGATTGTGAAATGCAAACTGAAAGTCAGTTATGCGTGGTAAAAAGCCGCATAAAAGAACCTGTGATGTAACAGGCTGAAAAGGCTCCTATACATTTACACAGAACAGAGGTTCTCATGTAAAAGGTACTTAATTGGCCAAAGTCAGTCTGGGGGGGGGGGGGCTCTCAAACAAAGAAGTGCTGTTTTTGAAGCAACCATGTATAACTAATGACTTGTGGTGTGACAGCTTGAAACGAAGATTTTTTAACCAGGTCACAGCTATCTAACTATCCGCAAATGAAGTCATTAGATGTCAACGTGCTACGGTAAGATTTGGAATTATTATTAAAAGAGCTTTCAATTATTCTAACGTCAAAGTTTGGAGTAAAACTCCATTGAGCAACGCTCTAAAATTTATACTTTCAAAGAGAAATCAAAGGACTTCTTAATAAGTCAGCAATCATTTCCAAAGCACGATCCCCATGAAGGACAGCATTCCGTTGATTCATATTTTAACTTAATATCATAGCATTTAGGGTATTATGGTTTTGTTGTCGTTTTAAGAAGCAGATAGGATTTCGTGCATAGATATCATAAATTGAATTGAACTGAAATTTTGCTTTTCCTGTGCCGTATATCAGCAACCACTTGTCAGACAGACTCAAAAAGGTCTACAACTCCACGCTGAAGCCTTAACAACGCAACTGTGTTAACCCTATTCCTGTAGGGGGGGGGGGGGATTTTTCCCCACCCTCAAAACTTTAAAAGTTTTGATATACAAGGCAACTTTTTATTGATAAATCCTCATAGATATGTGACTAAAATTTATCGGTCCTCATTATTATGGTTAGAAGATAAAAATTTTGCGACATGTGACATAGATATGACGTCATCACTCATGTGACCCAATTTTTGGATAAAATAAATTTTTGTTTGCTTCCGTTGTGTGGTATAGCATTTGAAAGCTAATAGAAAGAGGACTAAGATAAGCTAAAAATTTAGCCTCAGCAGCTGCTTTTACGGGAGTTAAGACCATTTTTGTCACGTGTGACCGAATCATGAGGCCATTGAAAACATGCAAAAAATGTGGTTAAAAATGAGATAAGGTCCACATAGTACTAATATTTCAATTACATGTGACGTATTTCATCAATAACTTTGCCATTATCCAAATATTTATTGAATTAGAGGCATTATTCATTGTGGGGAAAAATACCCCCCCCCCCCCCTTACAGGAATGTGAGCTACCGATTGACCTTACAGTAATAGGGTTAAAACCGAGATCAGCTCCTACACGAGAGCCACACGAATGGGGCATAATGTTTGGGACTCCCTGTACCGGGTGAGTCAAAACAAAGTTTACACGTTTGAAAAAGCATGAGGCCGATATTCAAAACTAAAACGCTAATCTTTCATTCAAAGGCTAACTTAATTGAGAAAATTTGTTGGTAAAATCACTCATCATTTAAGCCTAGAAATTAGGAAAATGCTGGTAATGGGCATGGTTAGGAATAAGAATTCAACATTCCATTCTGGTCAATGATTTACTTGCAATTAAAATTGAAATTCTATTTCTGAAACTGACAATGGAATTGAAGTTAAACTTCAATACCTCATAAATCATGGACAAGAATGGAACATGGAATTCTTGATTCCCATACAAACCCTTTACCTACATTTTTTTCTAATTGTTGGGTCTTTAAGATGTGTGATTTCATCACACAAGATTTTCTCATCTAACATTGCGTTCACACGATGCCGGCACATTTTGAAAACGGTGAAAAATTCGACGGATAGGCCTCCCGTTCACACGAAAACGGCACATTTTTTGCCGGCAGATTTTGAAAAACGGTAGATTTTGAAAACGGAACTCTAACCGACAGATTTTGGAAACGGCATCGTGTAAAAACTTAAAAATTATGAAAACAGAACATTTCTTGACACTTTTGGAACCAGACTGATCGACTCTTAGGGTGTAGGTAAGCTTCTTTGGCATCAAAGTGTTGCAGCGAGTTTTTTCCGTCTAAGTTCCTACCGTTTTCAAATTGTTCCGGTATCGAGTGAACGCTAGCTCAAATTTTGCAGCCGTCACATTTTTCATCGTTTTCAAAATGTGCCGGCATCGTGTGAACGCAGTCTAAGTTAGCCTTTGACTTGTAGATTGACATTTTAGTTTTCAATATCAGTCACAAACTTGTTCTTCCACACCCAGCAAAACGGGTAAACTTATTTTTGATTCGTTCAGTATAAAATGAAAAATATCTCCTGCTCTAAAACATAGTTGCGATTTGCGGGTTACAAAGCAGGCAGATTAGAATCAAAATCTTCTGACTCTCAGAATCGTTTAAAATTTTTTATAGGTTGTCATCGATAATATGATTTCAAAGTGTTACGTTCGATTGTCTTTATAACTTCAATAAACATTAAAAAGTCTATTGCTAATCCACACTGATCAAGGAAGACAAATGGAACTTATGGTATAATGCTATCGACTCAAATTTGTATAATTATTGGTTGGAATTTAAAAACAGAAGATCAGAATTCTTCAATTCTTCATCAGGGATAAAACAAGCTCTTGGGGCCTATCTTCATTGAAAAGAGGGCATGTCCGGTGGGAAGCGCAACTTCGTCACAAATCGTGGCATAAGGAGCAAGACGACAAAGACTGCGTTCACATGATGCCAACACATTTTTAAAAAGGTGAAAAATGTGACGGCAGCAGAATTTGCGCTAGCATTCACACGATACCAACACAATTTGTAAACCATAGAAAATTCAACGGTGATTAACTCGGTGCAATCTCTTCAAGACTTTGATGCCAAAGATATGTACCTACACTTTAGGAGCTGTTTAGCCTCATTTTGAAAGAGTTGAAAAATGTTCTGTTTTCATCATTTCCGAGTGTTCACAGGATGCCGTTTTCAAAATCTGCCGTTTAGAATTCCCAAATCTACTGTTTTCAAGACCTGCCGGCAAAAAAATGTGCCGTGTTGGTGTGAATGGGAGGCCTATCCGGCACAATTTTCACCTTTCTCAAAATGTGCAGGCATCGTGTGAAAGCAGTCTGATAATCAAATCATTTTTGTACGTTTCGAATCGTCCATGCTTCATTATCAACCCATAAAAATAGGAATAAACAAGAGAGGGATCTTTCAGGGTCCTCTGCAAGCACGGTACAACTTCAAATTGTCTGTAAATCAAACTCCGTAGTGGAAGGTATGGTTCCACAATGAAATACCGGGTGAGCCAGAAAAAATTTCCCACTTTTAAAAACTCACATCACAGACAGTACTTCACGGATTCGAATGATTAAAATTCTAGTTTAAAACCGAAAGATCAAAGTATTTTTCTGATTTTTCTCGTTGTCTGTCTTACCAGCATTAAAAGTATGATTAAATTCACTTTTATAAAAATTCAATGCCTGCAAAATGAATGAAAAAGGGGACCAAAACATTGATCAATTCATAAGTAATCTTCACGCACAGAACAATAATGGGCGTTTCACCTCTCTCAGGAATTATAAGACATAGATTTTTTGCAAACAAATACAAAAGATTTTCAACCCCATGGCAATAAATGTGCAGAGGAGGTCTCTCTCCCTTGGCACTCATGGGGAGTTGCATTTGCTTTATTGTTTTGTGTAATGAGTCCTTTATGAGTTGATGAATGTTGTAGGCCCTTTTTCAATCATTTTGCAACCATGAAACTTTTGTAACACTGAATTTACATATACTTCTAGTGGTGGTAAGACAGCGAGCAAAATCAAGAAAATATCTTTCAGCTCTTAACTAGAATTCGAATCATTCAAATTTGTGAGCTTCTCTTGGTGCTATGAATTTCAAAAGTGGGAATTTTTTTCTGGCTCACCCTAAGGTTAATCTAATAGAAAGCTGACATTTCTATTCATACAGCTACTGCAGTTTGAATTCATATTTTCAGCTTAGACCAACTTTGATTTTCAGATAAAGCAAAAACCCGCGTTTTAGATACAGTAAGAATCTAAAATTTAAAAAGTCAGCCTGACTAGGTTCTTCTATATTGGGTATCTAGTAGGAAATGAGGCTGTTCAGGTTCTTAAACTGGTTCTTATCTTAGACTGCGTTCACACGATGCCGGCACATTTTGAAAACGGTGAAAAATGTGACGGATAGGCCTCCCGTTCACACGAAAACGGCACATTTTTTGCCGGCAAATTTTGAAAACGGTAGATTTTGAAAACGGAACCCTAACCGGCACATTTTGAAAACGGCTTCGTGTGAGCACTCGAAAATGATGAAAACGGAACATATTTCGACACTGTCAAAACTAGGTTGATCAATTCTTAAGGTGTAGGTACATTTCATTAACATCAAATTCCTGAGGAGCTTGCAATGGGTTTATTGCTGTCAAATGTCCTACCGTTTTCAAATTTTGCCGGTATCGTGTGAACACTACCTCAAATTTTGCTACCGTAACATTTTTTACCGTTTTCAAAATGTGCCGGCATCGTGTGAACGCAGTCTTAGTCAGAACTTTCAGAAAATTCTTTTTGTTCCGATTCAAACTTCAAGCCTATCATTTACTGTCAGTTCACGGCACTTCAGTTCATGAGGTCGTATTCACAATAGAAGCTTGTGGAATAATCAGAAATTTCATAGAATGCAATGAAAAGCTTTCAAATCTGTTTTATCGGCACAATGGTATTATCAGTTGGTATAGACTTGGCAACTTAGCAACTGGGCTTATATTTAATTTGACGATCTCCACAAATAGGAACCTATTTCAAAGATCAGGACGAATGGGTTCTTATGAAATGAGGATCTAATTTCAAAATTTCAGCCTGTAGGTTCTTAATCACTAGGTTCTTATACGCAGGTTTTCACGTAGTTCGAAATTGAAGCGTGCCTACAATGGGCCCTGAAAATGGCTCTTTAAAAATCAAAAGGATAACGAAACTTACCTCGATAAGATCTTTATGCTTTTCCATATGATCAGAAGCCATGGCTGGTTTTAGAAGAACCTCGTTGTCACTTATCCATGTGAGGCTGTCGTCGTATTCTGTTAAAAAGATCTTCAACGGCTCCTCGATGCTTCGTAGCTGTAACAAAATAAAATAGAGTGAAAATTGGGTGATGAACAGCTTCACAATCGATTTAATGTAACGGAAAAAACCTTCTTTGTGAGAAACTGCCAAGAACCTGAAGTCTTTACAATTCCAGGAGTTGCTGGAATGCCGGAAAGGCGCGAGGGGGGGGGCATCACCCCTCCAATCTTCTCGTAAATGGCCTAAAAATGTTGTTTTCCAACTGTTTTGCCCTCAGGTTTTGTCCATAACTCTACCAATGTTTTTAATTCAAACTTTAAAGATATTTCCTCCTCATTTCACGTTTGAAGACCCCTTGTTCCTATCATTTGTACTTAAGGGAGCTGTCATAAAGTATGGAACAGAGGGGGGCGGAAGGGATTTGACAGGGTCACCAAAATTATTGGATGGAAAATGTTGGGCTAACAAACTACTGCAAGTGATAAACATGGGCCATGAAGCTGTACTTCTTCGGATTTGTTTTCAATATTTTACAAATGTTTTAAACATTGTCAGCGTCACTTTTTCTGTTCTCTTGATCATTGATGTTGTTCTCTATCTCAGTGTCTGATACAGTGGTATCTGCAGGTACCTCCCTGCCTTCTTAAAACGTTATACTGGATCCCACAAATACAGTATTGGCAGAGTTCATTTTGAAGCCCTGGTGGGGTCATCAAATCATTTTGCAGATGTTTAAGGGGCTAGGAAAACAGTTTCTGTTTCTTCCATCGGGCTATATGATTTTACAACAAATTTTGAAATCCCTTCCGCCCCCCTCTGTTTCATTCTTTATGACAGCTCCCTAAAATGACTTCTTATCGACAACCCTAAACACAACAAGGATGATACCACACATATCCTTTAGGGAATGGTCATTAAGTTTTGTTGAGGAGGGGGTAGAAAACATTTAAAACTATTTGATGGAATTTTCGTAACTTCTTTCTGATTTACTTGAAAATTTGGTGCCCCTCCAAAATCGCAGAAAACTACCGGGTGTCCCAAAAAAAACTTTCCGTATTTGAGCTGTTATTTTAGTAAAAGTCTGTTTTTTCTGATAAAGATCTTAAAAGAAATCTGTTATGCAATGCTCAATTTAGATTTGAGTATTTGTTTCATTTCTGTATCTGCGCGCATTGATTTTCTATAATTATTTTCCTGAAAAACAGAATACCTGACATGCTCAAGAAAGAGCTAAAAACGGTTTATCAATAACAGCGTCAAACCTTCACCTCAAAATCCAAGGGAATTCTGTTTTTTAACTAAATTCTAACAGTACGGAGCTTGAATTCCATAAAGGAACCCAAGGAAAATCATATTTGTCTGTTTTTGTCCGTAAAAAGCACGATTATGCTTGATGTTCGAAGAAAAAGTATAGTACGCAAGACAAGGTCCGGTGGCCCGCACTTTAGCGTACTGCCGACTTTGAATACCAATTTAAGAAACTGACAAGAGGTTGTATGCCTTCACACCTGTGATGTACAACATGGAAGAAATGGAACATATCTCCATTGCTAGATTTCCCACCTTTTCCAGGCCTTCTCGAGCATACAATTTTTGAAAAATCCATATTTTGGAGGTCTTTTGATGAGCAAAAAATCGCATAAAATCATATGGATCAAAGAGGGCCTTTAAGTAGGAGACTGCCGTTTACATTGCTCAAAGCGAGGCAGTGGTTGTGGTTGTGGAACTGTTCAAACGGGGGAAAGTTTTTTTGGGACATCCCGCATTTTCAACCCCCCCTCCAAGCACATGTATGTACGGTGACAGTATCACCATGCTGTCATCATTTTAACTGCATGACAATTTGCGTTGTCACAACTAAAAGCATATGAAGGAAGTACAACCATTTCAAGTGTGATAAGAATAAAAAGAGCTGCTGCATTAAGATAACAGATGAAAATATGTTACAGGTGAAGAACTATTGTTTTCAATTTGTTTTTGAGTTGGCTTGTCAGGATTTCCAGCTACTAAAAGCTAATTTTGGCCCACTGTGCATGCCGTATCCAGGCATGGGACCCCTAGTTTAACATCCCTTCCGAAGGACGACGAGGTGAGTTGTGAGGTCAGGCCTCCGAGGTTACCCATCCGGAGTCTGACCTCACTCGACCGAGCTTAACTTCAGTCACCTGACGAAGACTGTATAAGCCACTCTGCCGAAGACTGTTTAAGCGACCCCACAACTAGCTCTTCAGAAATCACAAGATTTATTTCAAACCACATATTTTCATACTCCCCCCCCCCTAAATTGTGCGTTATTTTTCGTGTTCCCTCTCTTTCATTGGGTAAAACTTTGGTACCCCTCTCAGATGCCTTCCAACCCCTCCCCTGCAACAACAATGACCGGTGCTTTGCATGGAGAAAATACAACTAAATTGCAAATAAATACTCAACTCCAAATGGCTATACATAAATGATTTTCACAGCTAAATACTTCAGTTCAGTTTCACATTGGATATCTGGCGATCATAAGCTATACCTTTCAACGTATAAAGTCATATCGTACAGACAGGTTCGGTGAGGATGTAGACTATCTATTTACAAAATCACACAATTTACAAGACATAAGATTGCAGATTCTCTAGAAACCTACAAAGGTCTGCGCCTCCTAGTGTTCTTATCATCGTTCTCCCCATTGTTGTTCCTATTGCTCTGAGAGCGAGAACTCGCCTAGATTCAGCGCCTACACATGAGACGTAAAAATTGATCTAAAGACAGCTGCAACACCGATCATAACAATAGAACAGTGAGATTCTTTAAGGATAGCCACGATACTGAGAGAAGTGACGCATTCTGCAACATGCTGTACGTAAAAAGCCTCACATTTTCCCGCCTACGGAATAACTAACAATTGAATTGTGAAGAAAGCTATTACAGTAATGGCCAATGTTTTAGAGACCTCAAACACTGTGTCTTTTGACAGTACATTAAAGAGAAAAGTTTGTTTCGTAACTCTCCGTCCACGTTGCGAGGAGGATTCTGTGTTTATAGACGAAATTGTTGCATAGCTTTCTACTAAAGGCCTGAAAGAAAATTGTGAGTCGGGAAAGAAAGTTGAAACATGTCATGTGCTTCCATGCCTCATTCATATAGCTGACAAGGATGAATGAATGGGATAGTCATCAACCAAGATGCTAATTCAAGGTTTATATATTTCCTTTCAACCATCACGCAGGTCATGGGTCAAGCTATCGCCCGGCTCCTTTTAACAAAGAAACATTTTCAGTCTCTTTATCGAGGATTGAGTTGCTTCAAGGAGAGAGAGAGAGATAGCAGGCCTAACACTACAGAAATTTGTTTACAGTTGGCAACATAAAAAAATATAGCTAAAGCTAATTAGCGCCAACAAACCTAACCCTATTTACAATATTCGAAAAAATTAAAGATATTCATAAAAACTCTAAGTCTTTGACAAAAGTTTTGCACAATCTGCAGACGCAAGACCTCCTATCCCATAGTTTTATTTTTTTGTTTGCATTCAGAGAGTGTGTTTGAGTCTTTGATTTCTTTTGGCAAAATGGACCACAAAAGGCAACCTCTGTATTGAATATTTTCTATTCCATATGTTGTTGTCTTTACCATTGGCAGTTGCAAATGATTTTCACTTCTTAACTTGTAATGATTATTTTTCTCGGTAAAAACATCCCGCATAGAGGATGGATTCAAATTATTTTTTGTCTTGTATAGTTCAATCCTTAACAACTGCAGATTGTGCTGATGAGTGGTTAAAGTATTTTTCGTCAGCTTTTCAAACTCAGTTGTCAAACTCAGTTTCAAACTCAGTTGTCAAACTCAGTTGTCAAACTCAGTTTCAAACTCAGTTGTCAAACTCAGTTGTCAAACTCAGTTGTCAAACTCAGTTTCAAACTCAGTTTTAAACTCAGATCATATGTCACTGACAGTAAAGGAGGGGGGGGGGGGGGAGGATGCGGGTAAGATCGCAAGAAAGCGTGAAACTCTGAGTAACAACAAAGTATGTAGTCTGTTATATTGCTTCATTCCAAATATAATTCACTCTGCCTTCATGGCATTCAGCACTGTTTTAACCAGTAAAGACAGATACAAACTTTTGTGATGAATACTGTTCTAAAAATCAGACTGACGAATTTCTTACAAATATGTAGCTCTCCCTGCATACAGGGTAAGGTTTTTATCTTAAGCTCACTAATGACAATGAAGGCCACAAAGCTATACAACATGCATCTGATGAGCTATGGGCAGATATGATTACATTACGGACGTCGGACGAAATGGCAACCTGTTGCGGACAAAATAAATTTCATGAGACAGATTGACCAAATAACTTGCCTACCCTTAAAAATCCATTTGGCAGTGCTTGAACTTGAAAAAGATGCGTTTTTCTGTAAACTAGTTAAATGTAATGTTTGAAAAACACTCAGATATCCCATGTGATAAGAACATAGAAATCAGCATGTTCTTGGTTCTTATCTTTAGGTCTCTTTTCTCCAACGATCAGACTGCACGCCCGTATTTTCCCATGTTCTTGCTTGCCAGGTTTTACTGTGATTTATTACCTGACTGAAGTTTCAAAAACGAGGCAATACAGAATCCTGCCATTCCTATTGGTTAATCGCACATTTCCCGCGGGTTTCCCGTAGCCTGATACAAGGACGCGTTTTTTTGTCGCCATGGCAACTGCTTTAGGCCTAGGCCTGTGAGATTTGCAATGAACTCAAACGACATGACTGTAACAAAATGTGTTTGATGAAATGCGAGTCAAGATTAGAAGATGTCAGGTAATAAAACTCATACTAACCGGTTTTGTCGTTGTACAGGAAAATATAAAGCCCTCGGTCTTAACGCACAGACCTCGCAAGCTCGGTCCGTACTTTTAAGACCTCGGGCTTTATATTTTCTTGTACAACACAAAACCAGTTAGTATGCGCATAATGTAGACCAAACTAACAACAGCAAACTGAACTTACCAGTCTCATTTTGTTATTCAACGAGCTAGCAATATTGTTCCATCTTTTATTGAATGCTTCCATCGTATCTTGGATTTGTTGAATAGCTGGGGATTCTTCGTCCAGATTAGTCGCAACTTGTTGTGCAGCAAGGTTGAAATCACCAAACTTTGACTGCTGTGCTGTAAGCTCTTGTTCAAGTAACTGTCAAAAAAGATAATCCACGCATATCATATGCAACGACAAAAAGGCAAATTATGAGACGGCAACGGTTCAAAAATGTACCGGCTGAGTCACAAAAAAGTTTACGCGTTCGGCGGGTTGTGGAATAACAAAAATGAGGCCAATATTCAAAACTAAATTGTTAATCTATCAGTCAAAGGTCAACTTAGATGAGCAAATTTTGTCTGCTAATATCCCTCATCTTGTAGACCAAGAAATTTGGGAAATGCTGGTAAAGAGCATGTTTGGGAACAAAGATTCCACATTCCATTCTGATCAAAGATTTACTTTCTAATAAAAATTCGAATTCTGTGTCTCAAACTGGCAATGTAAACTTCAATGCCACATAAATCACGGACCAGAATGGAACGTGAAATTCTTGATTCCCATACAAACTTCTTACAGGCATTTTTGTAGATTTTGGATCTATAAGACGGGTGATTTTACCAAACAAAGTTTTCTCATCCAAGTCAGTCTGTGACTGATAGATTAACATTCTAGTTTTGAATATCTGTCACATACTTTAAATTCTAGAACTCGCCAAACGCGTAAACTTTTTTTGACTCACCCGGTATATTTCTCTGGAATGAAAGGTCCGACATGAATGATGTAGGGTCTACTGGGTAACACGGGTCCACTGTTTTCCACCAATCAACACTTCCCATTTTACCCCCAGCCTACCAATTTTACTCCAGTAGACCCTACTGCTTCCTGAAATCTCAACGTGTATATATGCTTTCTATCGATGCATCGGTTTTGCGGAAATAAGTCTCCAAATTTCCCCAAATTATGATTTTCCAAACTTAAATATGAAGCCATGCCTCAGGAAAGAGCCTTGAAGTACTCATAATTGGAATCTTTAAGAAGTTTCATTAGTTCCTTATAAACTACCAGGAGAGTCAAAAAAGTTACGCGTATGGTGGGCTATGGTATCAAACGTATGTGGACGATATTTGAAACCAAAATTATTAATCTATCAGTCAACGGCTAACTTAGATGAGAAAATTTTGTTTGGTAAAATCAAACATCTATAACACCCAAAAATTAGACATATGCCTGTAAAGGGTTTGTACAGGAATCCAGAATTCCATATGTCATTCTGGTCCATGATTTATGTGGCATTGAGGTTTAAATTCAAAGCCACTGTCAGTTTCAGAAATAGAAGTTTAATTCTAATAGCAAATAAAGCATAGAGCAGAATGGAATCTGGAATACTCGTTCCCAAACATGCCCCTTACTAGCGTTTACCTAATTTCAGGGTCTAAATAATGAGTGATTTTACCAAACAAAATCGTCTCATCTAAGTTAGCCTTTGGCTGTAGGCCACACACTTTTAGACTTAAGCCCACCAAACCCATAGACTTGTTTGACTCGCCAGCTATATGTATTTACATGCGAAAAATCTTCACTTTGCATTCTTTTCACAGCAAGATTGAACGTGGTGACCTAAGATAAAATACAGTTTGCAAAAGTAAAACTTTTTAAACTTTTGAAAACTTGTTGCAAGCCTGCACTAACCTTCAATTGTTGCAACTGTAAAGACAGGGCTTCTTTATCACCAAGATCAACTTCAGAAACTTCCTTCAAATTGTTCTCCTTCTCTAGCAGCCATTCACTTAGTCTTTTCTCTTCTGATCGATAGCCTTGCCAGTTGGTTAAAATATCTTGCAAAAATGCCCATCTAAGGATAATGAAAAAGTAAATTCTATTATCTGTTTATGTGTGAAAAAGAATCTTTCAGTTTGACAAAAATCTGTTTGTTTTGTGGAGAGACGTGTAAATAATAGCTATTAAATTGTTTTCAACGCTCTCCTGATAAGAAAACTAGCGAATATGAAAGTGAAGTTGCGGTGTTTAGCGTCAAGCACTGGGATCGCAGAAGCAGCTCTGCACTAATCTAGTCCGCAACTCCTTGTCATGACGCTCAAGTGGTGGGGCCCTACCGGGTATTGAACTCACTCCGCCTGAATGTTCTGGCTTCAAAGTCAGGGGATTACACCACTGCGCCTTAAATGAGTTGATCGTCCTGCTATGCCTTAGTCTTCAAAACAAACAGCAAAAGCTTGCTACTGTGGTGTTCAAATTTCTAGAAATTTAATTTATGCTGCCCTTCTGTTGACGCAATTCATTCATTATTTGAATAACGAATTCGATTAATGAAGTGGGCGTCCGTAGCAAGCATTTGCTCTTTGTTTCGTAGACTCTTTCTTCTTTTGGAATAATGAATGGGTCTACGCGTAGGCTAGCTATGCCTAGATGAAGGTATAGTAAGGGTCAGGGTCAAGGTTAGAGTTTGGTCTAAGCTACAGCACAATGCTATAATTATACAAGGCTGATGGCATCGTGATGCTAAAAGGCTAGCATATATTTTCAATCATGGTCATACCAAGGCTTAAGATGATGACAAGTTTCAGATAATCGGAAGAGGAAGGTCAGCCTTCTATCTCAAAGTTTTGGAGCTGGTCTACATAAAAGAAAAATTGAACCAAGACTTAATGGAATGAAATGGAAAATGGAAACAAGACTAAGTGGAATAAAAAACCTTGCTTTCTACTAAGCATTTTCATGCCTCAAATGTGAAGGTATACTATTTATCTCACAATTTTGTTCTGTGCTGTTGTAGCGTGGTGTAAAAATAAAGCAACCTTCATGCTATACGATAATGGACGCCATTTTAAGAGCTATAAACACAAGTGCAAGAAATAGTGAGCTCATTTTTCTTGAAGAGATAGAGGAACAGATGGGCACGAGAAACGAAAAAACCTTTTCAATTGGCCTCTGGAGCTGAGAAAATATATTCTATATAATTACCTCTGTTCTGTCCATTTACACACTGCAGACCACCTTTCTCCAAGGACAGCTAACTGCTCCTCTAGATCTGCAGTAGCATTCTCATTTTCACTTTCATCAACGACAACAACCATATGGCTCAATGAGTTCACGTGCTGTTGCTGAAATTCCAAATCTTCCTGGAATTTCTGAAACGTAAAAAAATGATGGGAAGATTAGCAAATATTAATCTTCTGTGTCACATTTGTCTCTGTATTCTCTGAAAGATCAACATGACGACATGGTACTTTTTAAGGAGGTTTCTCTGGTGGGGAAAACAGATAAAAGGGCCCAAAAGCTTTCACGGTATGAGCTTACGACAAAGATAAGGTCGACTGCGCTTCACTGACCGCGTCAGTCAGGTCATTTTAAACATTTATAATCAAATTTCAAACATGGCATGCAGCTTCAAAATTGCATCATTAAATAAAGTTATTGATATTTTCGGGGAGCAAACTTTTAACTCAAAACTTTCACCTGACGATAGTCTTTCTACCTTGGATTCTTAAACAAAGCTATATATCAGAAATCTATTTAACGAGTACTATTCTCCTAAGGTTAGGAAAAACTTGTATTGTTTTGTGAAGACGAGTTTCAACAACTATTTTGCTATAGATAAATGCTGAATTGACTTAACTGCGCCATTTCAATTAGTAGCTAGCATCAAAAGACAAAAAAGTACTTTCCGTAAAAAATTCTGTCATGGATAATCATCTGGATCATATTAAATACTTCAAAGAAGTCTTCAAGATTGCTGGACAATGGCCTAAAGCCTCAAAATATATCGATATGCCAAATAATGTGGGGGCAAAAGAATTTTGTCCTCAGGCCGTTAGAAGGTGTACACGTATCTTTTTGTAAGAAACTGCTTATAAGAAACTCAACTCTCATTTCGCCAAAAAATTAACAAATTTTAGTCCTGGGAAATTCAGCGTAACAAACGATCTATTTTGATAAAGGAATCCTTAAGGTATTTCTACAATATTTTCACTTGTTTCATGTATCATATTACTCGGAAAGTACGTGCGTAGCTTTAAAGTATTCGATGGACTTCAAAAAACCATTTTTTAAAATGCTGAAAAGGGCACCTTTAGCGAAAATGAAGATCGTTACTGAACCTTTAAGAAACTCGTAAGAAAATCTGAGTACTCAAAATCTGACTATTTTAAGAAACTTTTAGTACTGGACCAAATTCTTAGTTTCTTATAGAAAAGATATGTGTAGTACAAGTGCACATGTAACCCCTAGAACATCAAATTATCAAACCATTGACTTTAAGAGGCAGGCCTTTCAGTTCTCGTTAACTTGTGTGAGCTCAAGAGCGCCACTCTCCAGCACAAAATATCATCACACAATAGTTGGTGGCATCTTTACTGTACTTAGTGGTTTGATTGCATGCACAGTTTTCTGAGCCGCTTGCTCACCAGCACTGAATATTTCAATGAGGCCTGAGGCATCTCTTGCTTTGAGGCATCCTAGGCGATCTCTAGAAGTACGAAAGGAACAGGGAATGGAACGAGGAATGGAACGGGCAATTTACGTGTTATTACGTAGCTACTTAGTGAAAAGATATACCTGAAGCAGCACTTTGCTATGCTATACTTTGATCTTAAATCATATACTGTGTAACTTTCATATTCCCCGAGTGATTCCCCCATTCCATTCCCCGTTCCATTACCCTTTTTAGAGATATCCAGGCTACCGATGCATCACCCGTTCAAACCGGTTTCGAATCATTCGTTAAGACTAACTTTCAATGAAAATGAAACAACTTCTTAAAATCTTATTGAAAGTAATAAAAAGTTGTGGACATAAATATTTCCCTCTTCTGTGCTCTCAAAAAAATACTTGGTGCAATAGGGCTAGTGGTTTTGCGGCGAAAGATTTTCAAGCAAAGGGAATTCAGCATGATACAAAGACCAACCCAGCTCAAACTCTTCCATGCTGAATCACTAGCTACGATCTTTGTCAACGCCGTAGAAATCATATGATGTACTTACTTTGTGTTCATCAACCTGCCTCTTAACGGCTTCGAGGTCCGAACCAACAGCGGCTGACTCTTCCATCCTTCGTTCTGCTGTTGTCAACCAATCTGCTAGGTCTCGCAGTTGGTTTTGTTGCTGTGCCATGAGAGCTTGGTGTAATCTACCGGGTAAGTCAAAAAAGGGTTTATGCGTTTGGCGGGCTATGGAATAAAAAGTGTGAGGCCGATATTCAAAACTGAAATGTTAATCAATCAGTCAAAGGCTAAATTAGATGAGAAAAAAGTTTGTTTGGTAAAATCCCTCATCATTTAGACCCAGAAATTAGGAAAATGCTGGTAAACGGCAAGTTTGAGGACGACAGTGGCGGATTTAGGGGGGTGCAGTCGGGGGCAACTGCCCCCCCTTCATGATGAAAACTCGGCTTGGCGCCCCATTTTCGGTAAGAAGGGCGCCCCTTATCCTGACCCAAATGCACTCTTTTTTCGTGTTTCGTTCTGAATGTGGGAAACATATAAATCAAGGCGCTATTCAATTGAAAAGCCAAAGAATTTTTCCTGAATAAAGGCCCAAAAATTTCTGCGCGCCTTCGGTGCGCTTACTTTTCACTATATTTTTGGCGCCCAGTCTGCAAATTGCCCCCCTTTCAACTTCGGGCTGGATCCGCCCCTGGAGGACGAGGACTCCACATTCCATTCTGGTCCATTATTTACTTGCTATTGAAATAAAAATTCTATTTATGAAACTGACAATGTAAAAACTTCATTACTTCATGGACCAGGCAGGAACGTGGAATTCTCGATTCCCATACAAACCCCTTTCAGTCATTTTTCTAATTGTTCGGTTTTAAACATGTGTGATTTTACCAAAAAAAATTTTCTCATTTAAGTTTAGCCCTAGACATCAGATTAACATTTTAATTTTGAATATCGGTCACATATTTTTTATTCCATGGCCCGCCAAACGCGTGAATTTTTTTGATTCGCCCGTTATAAATCGGAGTTAAAATCAAAATCTACGATTACGGTTAAAAGATAGAATGCAGCTGAAAGAATGAGGGATCCGATAAATTCCTTCTCCAGCTGGAGGACTGATCCCCGGGGGGGGGGGGTAACTTCAATAGGCAAGTGACGGGGGTGTGCCATTTGACGTCTGAAATCGCACCCCAAAATTTATAAATCTTCGCGAAAACGATACCCCAAAATTTACAGGCCATTGAAAAGGTATACCCAAAAATTGTGACAGATCCAAAGTTTTAACCAAGTAAGTGAAGTTTGACCAAAATCAATACCCTAAAGCGTTATTTTTCTAAAATGACAACCCAAATTTATGACTTCTTATGATTTTGCCAAAAATGATACCCCAACATTTACTTTTTGCTCGAAAAAGGCACCAAAAAATGGCACATGCCGTACCAGCATATGTGGTAGTTACCCCCCCCCCCGGGGGGCACTGATAGTTGCGAGGAGCATTATACAATGATTGCAGAGTTTGAACGAAAACAATGATGAATATTTTACAAGCTAGAAAGAAAATATGTCAAGTGAGCTACAATACAATAAATATCAGTCCTTTTACTACTGCATTACGAAAAGCGTCCGAAAAGAGCGACACATTACCCAACGTTTCGGAGAAACCGAAATTTCTTTATAAATTTATAGAAGTTCTACTTACCAGTTGTTTGCTCTTTGGCTACGTTAGTTTGTTCTTTTTGGCCAAAAGAACAAACATAGTGAAATGGGAGGGGAAACTAATGGCAAGCAGAACTACCTTAAAATTCTTAAACAGTTAGGATACAGGACTCGGGGTCAAATGCGACTTCTTTCGAATTTAATACAAACCAGGCGAAGAAGTACATTTTCTTAATGTACAGAATGAAGATAGAGGCCTTTGCATAAACCAATGCAGATCTTTCGAATCAAATTCCAGCTTTCTTAGTTTAAATAAACGGTAGTATCAGTGGTCTGTCGCCGGTGAACCCAACCATTTGGTGTAATACTTGCATTCAGATCCTAAAAGGGCACGCTTTAAAACTCCTACGCCTGAGTTCACATTCTTTAAATCTGAAACTAAAATATAAATTCTAACTCACTTTGTCTGTCTTTCCATGGCACCAACACGTAAGTTCTCCCATCTGTCGCTAAGTAATGTCATCTGTTCTCTGATTTCACGCTCCTCCTTCCCAGAAACGATTCCTTCATTTATCAATTGACTGCCAAATTCCAAGACGCCTCCAACACTGGATTGATGAGATGTCAGAACCATCATGAATTCCTTTGAAAAGAAAATGTCAAATCTCTTGATCAGAGTAAGCAGATCAAATTGATACGAATTTATGGGGCTCTTTAAATGGTAGATACAATATACATCTGCCGAAAAGCATCGGTCTAAAGAGTCGAGTAACATAAATAAAAATATCATCAAAACACTTTTCCAAACAGCTTCATTTACTAAACACAGGTAGTTGTTGATGGTATACAAATGCTCGCCCAATCTCAGTGCTTATTTCTTCCATGTCAGCAACGCTTTTATGTGGCCCCCATTTTGAAATTCTCTCCAGCCAGTTGTTCTGAGCATAATTTAGTAAAAGCGGCCACGTCCCGGGTGACCCAAAAAACTTCACGAGCTAGATCATTACTAGCACACACAGCGAAATCTACTAACAAATGCTTTGTTTCCTCACAGGCTTCGCTATCTTTTGGGATGCTGTATAGTAATTCTAAGCAAGGATTACTGTCCGAAAAACCTGACAGCGAGAAAGTCGTGAGTCCCACATTTCTCATTTAAGGAGAAATAATCGTCATTCTTTTCAAGCTAACATGTTGTAAAACATTACATTTTTGGTCGATTTTTTGAAGCTGTCTGGGGAAATCTAGTGTTTACAAAATGACTGATCCCTGTTACTTGTTCCCATTTCGCACTCCTAGGCGAATTAGGAATTCGGCTGAGAAATTAATGAATTGCCATGTTTTTGAAACTGGTTTTCTGAAGGGTACTACAGCCTAAATTGACCCAGCAACATCTCAAAAGATAGCCACGTTTCCCTGTCTACATCCTGATACCTTTCTCGTGTTCGTTACTTTCTAGGCATGACTTGGCTCACAAAGTCTTTTCAGGTCACCTGGTAGTGGTTCACCAATTAAGCAATAAGACTGGGAAAGAACTTATACATCATTAAAATTTACAAATATTAGGAACCGAAATGATAATTTCCCGTCATTCTGAAGGCTGTCGGTGGTAGAGGATCCACGTAAGCTAGGTCAATAAAATTTAGTGAAAACAAATATAGAAATCATCACTAAATTCTTAATGCAAAGTGTACCATGTTAAAGTGACACAAGGAAGATTTGGTCACACCCATCATTCTGCCAAGTCCGCGTAGCAACAGTTGATATAGCAAAAATAAACCATCAAAGCCATATTTATATGTTTGGAATCAGGAATCTGGAAAGTTTTCAAAGAATGACAAATAGGGTTGGGTTAGGAGTGGCAAAATATTTCAGCAAACTTGTGCAGGGTCAACCTTCTGAGGTTATTATTGACAAACCAAGAAGAAATTAATTAACAAAAATATTTGGAAGTTGGAAGACTAGTACTGAAGCCTTTTCATGGGGTTAGGATTTAAGAGAATCGACATTGTTAAAAGCTGGCCTGGCGAGCCAAGTTAACAGCATGATCTTTTGTATTTGCCAACTTTCATACGTGACGTTTAGCATTGTCACTGTTCAGCGAAAGAAACAATAGGTGTGTGGGTGTTTCGTTAGCCTATTCCTACAGGCTACTCTCTATATAAGGATAATCCAAAAAATTGTGCCCCGTTTTTATTACGACTGTGGAGGAGCTGTAGCTTCAATTATCTGGGTTTCTACACGGTTGCATCGGTCAGTCCACAACTTAGACTTAGAGACCTTGGTGAGTCCATCTGGAAAGTGGTTGCTGATGTATGGTTGTGGAAAGACAAAATATGTGGTTGCTTCAAAAACAGTACTTCTATTGTTTTCACACAAGATCGAAATCAAATCATAATCGAAAGGAAGAGTTCGTATGTCATACCGGCGGGTGAGCCAGAAAAAAGTTCCCACTTTTGAAAATTCATAGCACCAAGACTACTTGACGGATTTGAATCATTCAAATTTTAGTTAAAAGCCGAAAGATCAAAGTATTTTTGTGATTTTTCTCGCTATCCTACCAGCGCTACAAATATCGGTTAATTCAACTTTACAAAAATTCATGGTTGCAAAATGACTGAAAAATAGCCTAAAACATCGATCAATTCATAAATTTCTTCTCACACAAAATAATGAAGGAAATGCAACTTCTCATGGGTGAAAGATATCCTCTAGGCATTAATTCCCCTGGGATTGAAAATCTTTTGCACTTGTTTGAAAATCGATGTCTATAACTCTTGAGGGAGGTGGAACGCCAATGGCCTATTGTTCGATTTGAATAGAGTCCTTACGATTTGATCAATGTTTTAGGCTCTTTTTCCGTCATTGCAACCATGAAACTTTCATAAAGTTGAATTTACCAATTCTTCTAGTGCTGGTACGACAGCGAGAAAAATCACAAAAATACTTTGATCTTTTGCCTTTTAACTAGAATTCGAATGATTCAAATCCGTGAAATATTCTTGGTGCTATGAATTTTCAAAAGTGGGAATTTTTTTCTGGCTCACCTGGTATCAAAATTTTCTCTCCATTTAAATGGTTGACAGAGTCATATATAGCGTCCAGTTTAAATATAGAACAAAAGATAGGCGCCTGCCATCATTTGTCCAATTGTTTTGATAATCTCTCGAGATCAACAAATACAATGGAATGCAATAGACTATATTTAGATTGCCCAGACCCCTGATTTAAGTCACCTTATATCTCCGTCATTTGTCTTCAAGGGCCGGAGTGTTCAAATAAAGCCATAATACCTCGTGCTCTCTGAACTGTTCCTTCACAACGTCGACTTTTTCCGAAACAGGCGCCTGTTGCTTTAGCTGTGTTTCTGCTTGCAGAAGCCAAGTTAAAACTTGAGTAAGAGTCTCGTTGTAGTCTTCCCATTCTGATAAGGTTGAGACTGAGCTTGGCGTTGGGCTATCTCGTGCCTACAAAAACAAAGCTTTCATTAGTTGCGTCGTGATATGATTTCCTAAGTAAGGCCAAATTATCAAAATAAGTCATCTACAAGCAGATACCGGGTGATACAAAACATTTTTTGAAAAACCTTCAAAATTTGATGACATTTACTAATCACGAAAATCTTTATCAAATACCAAATTAATTTTGGACATATCGCAAAATCTTGTCTTTAAATTTGTGAGAATTTGTGCTTCCACAAGCTCCCTTCTTTAGACCATACCCTGAAATCATAACAAATTATTATCAAACTGACTGTTTATTCCCCATTGCCACTTAAATTAAAATTAGTTGCTAATGACCTTGACGAAGCTCTTATATCATGCAAAACTAGAAGCTAGGCATCAAGAAATAGTTTCATTTAGTACAGTGTTATTGCTTTTCATCAGCGTAGGGTGGAGAACACTAGGTCAGAATTAGGAAACATTAGTCATTGACAAATTCTCCTCCGGGTGAGATACTGAAGCGTACCATGGAAATAGAATCGGGAACGCCTGTTGACTCATTTAACACTCGTTCTCTTGCACTACTACCAACAATGAGGCAATATTTAAGTTTGTAGGTGCATGTGCTTTGTTTGTATGTATCACAAACCCTTGACTGCACGTATTTTTTTTATAAGAAACTAAGAATTTGGGCCAGCACTGAAAGTTTCTCAAAATTATCAGATTTTGAGTACTCGGAGTTTCTTAGAGGTATCTTTAAGGTTTCATAACAATTTTCACGATCACTACATGTGCCCTCATGAACATTTCAAAACAAAGAGTTTTGAAGCCTTTCCAATTTTTAGACATCACTCAAGTACCTTCCGATTAATATTATACAGGAAGCAAGTGAAAATAAAGTGAAAATAAGTTAATTACTTCCTTCGTCAAAGTAAATACCTTCTTAATATAAATTTTTCCAGCACTGGAGTTTCTTAGTTTTTGTCGATCTGAGAGTTGAGTTTCTTATAAGCAGTTTCTTATAAAAAATACGTGCATTTGCACATCTATTGTTAAGGATTTAAAGAGTCATAGTCACCCATGATACATTGCAGGCACGGTGAAATTTCAGACTGGCCGCAAATCGAATTTGGCCTAACAGAAATGACAGAAACTAAAGATCCATACTGCAGTAGTTGAATCGATTCGTTCCGCAAAGAACCCTGGGTGACAATGGCTCCCTAAATGGTCGGAATACAATGAGTACCCGGAATATCTTAGCGAAACCACTAAATATCTCATGTGGGTTTGGAATGAATGAGTTAAATCAACCATGACCGAAACTGAGACACCAAAAGGGCTGCATTTATCATGTGCCCTGACCAAGGTTCAACGTGCTTCAATTCGTAATTAACGGGGTGTCCAAGTCAGACCCAAGGCACTTTTCAAAATGGGTCTACCAACAATTTTTGGGTCTAGGGTAATTTTGTTGAATCTGTTACTTTTTAGGTTCTTTCATTTTGGGCCTACAGATTAGGCAGGTTAGAGGCCTTGAAAAGTGAGGAGTTTCATTGAGTTCTAACGAACCCAAGATTACAAATCGATAAAGAAAACAGTATGTCGTTCTTGAAAATGCCTGAAATAAAACTGAAAATGCATGAATCTATGAACACATTTAAGCCAAAGAATCTTGATAGAGTCGTCAGAAACGAAATTCATGGAGAGGAGTTGAAACTCGGCGAGAGCGCGAAGGAAACTGGGGGTCCGGGGGCTTGCCCCCGGGAAAAATTTCCATGACCACGCCCCTCAGATCGTTGGAAAACGCCCAATTTTTGGAGAATTTGCTATGAAAGAAGCAAAACATCACGACTGGACGACTGGTGGTGTCCTTACCCAGATGAATTTCAAAAAGGGTCTTTAATATAACACAATATAGATTATTTTGGATTGTGTTAATCTACCAGCCCGAAAAATATCGCTTCGATGTAGGTTCTGGAAAGAACTGATAGATGCCGACTGCAAAGAGACTTGTCGGGTTCATGGGGGGGGGGCGGAAATTGGAGAGGAAGAGGCAACTAGAGAAAAAGAAAACTTTAAGTACGGGGCACGCCATCCCCCCCCCCCCCAATTTTGCAGCTTGTCATAGTTTACAGTTACATAATGCTAGAAACTGTAGGCAATCATAAAAAGCAAAAAATGAAATCAAAGAACTTGACATTTATCTCATCTCTGCAAGTTCCAATCATTTACACCTTATTAACTTGTTTCAAGACTCTCGTCTTTAAACTTAATTTTACATTTTATCACAGTTCACTGAGGATCGCTCGTATAGCTTTGTGTGCTGACAGAACTACGAGAAGTAATCAAAGTTATACTTCTTAGTATGATTTGGGATTGTTAGTAGTGACACAGTTTACGTTTATAAAAAATTCCAACTTTATAACAGGGATATTTCACAAGTTTCTTCATTTCAAACTGACTGCTGATCGTTTCTGATAAAGTTTCTTAAGTTTCGTTCTGTGTACAATCAGCTGCCTTTTTTTAATTAGTGTACATAATAAAGGGAAACCCCATGATTTTAAAGAAACCAGAACCACACGTCACAAGCTCAGATTTCTTTGTTCCAAACGAAGCCAAACTTCAAAAGGACAAATCGCTCAAGGCAGCCTCATATTTGATGAGGTGTCCAACGCGAGCTGAGATCAAATTGTGGTACGTGACCTCCAAACCGAGATGAAGGAATCTCATTTCAAAGAAAATATAAGGCCGTTGTAGAAATGACAGCTTACTGACAAAAAACACGAGGGCTAGATTTGAAACATGCGTCCTGTTCACTCACGAGATGCCTTCTCAACATCATAAAATGCTTCATAAATGTTTGATACCTTGAAACGGTGTTGAGGCATCGTGAAATAGACATCACTAACTTTTTCTTCTCTAGAAACACGACGTGTTCGACAAACTACTCTCTTATCGCTGCTGACGGCTTCGCATTCAGTGTCGTTAAGTGTTGCCATATTGTTCCAAATTCATACTGTTTCGTCGATAAAATAAGGCATGGTCTTTATCAGCAAAATTAGGCTCTTGCTAATCTTTTTGATGTTCGATGACAGAGATCCAGCAAACTCATATTTATATACGTACGCAAATAATTTTCTAACTTTGCTGTAGACGAGGGTCAAATTCTTCAAACTGTAGGCTGATTTTCTTTATTCGAAAAACTTTCGAATCAAAACACAAATCCATGGACGAACTGCAACCAAAAAAACTATTTCGTAAGGCCCCTATCTCAAAGAGAGAAATCGACAAACTTGCCTTCTTCTGACAAAAACAAAAGCTTGTTTACAAAATCAATATGTTTACATATTAGAGACAAAGTTCCTACCTTCAAAAACCTGTGCATTTCGTTGTTTCTTTTCTCTCCAAACCGGCCTAAATAACCGCATGCATTTCCTTCGTCGGGATCAACTTGTTTTTCAACTAGAGAAAGTATTGCCTTACTTGGCGAGTCACTCTATGCTCTCTTTGTTGACAAGTAGGTTTTCCACAGCGAGAAGCTGGGCAACACTGATCATATTGGTGGGTGTGAAATTCCTCTGTCACAGGGAAACGCGAGGTGAATAAAATCTTGAAAATGGGAAGACTGGAAAAAGTTTCGCATATCTGGCGTCTTTCCTAGGGGGGATACTCAGGTACATTGGGTATATTTAGGAAAGGGCTGCTCAGGCTGGGGTACAAAGCATCATCCCAAAAAGTAATTCCTGGCATAACAATAGACCAAACAAATTTTTTTTTACTTCCAATACCTTACAGCGATTGAAATCTATTCCAAGAAAGGTGCGTCAGAGACTGATGGGCCTAAAAATTTCCAAAGCCTGTATTTGGGATCAGGGAGCACGATAATTTTCCCCGATATCGTGAGCCTTTTGCAGCCTTGAGATTTCGTGAAATTTGCATGTATTTCCCCGTGGCTGCGAATTCGTTTATGGTAATGATGTTTGTGCTTACAATAAGCAATCAAAAGCTAGACCTTCCGGGAGGATAAGGAATTCCGAATCCTATTTGATTCGCATTGAGTATGGTCACCATTTGTAATTAATCTTATCCAACAAATATTAAAATCTGCTTCTCTGACTCGATAACCAAATTGAAATTGTTTCATCAACCAATTCTGATTATACGAAACTGATTTGAACTTGGAGTGGCCTTTCATATGCTCGCGTTGTCTTGATGTCTGGTTTCTAGCCTATAGAAAGTGCGGAAATGTGTACACCGAAAAGGGCCCAAGAGAGACACTCAGGACCGTCGAGAAGGGGGGGTAGAGGGGGTAAAAGGTCCAGGGCCCGGGCCCCGAGGGGGCCCGTAAATATTTTGTGCCATACAATTTTGTTATTGCTATATATCTCTGCAATGCATTTTTATGGCAATTGATCTCCTTTAAATGGGTATTTGCAAGAACCGTTGACTTTGATGACAGTTTTCATGTCCGAAACCAAACTGTCGTATCGATATTTCTGATCAATCGAAACTGTTTCTATCCCAGCGAGTCACTCGTAGGTGTCGTAGGGTCATTGAGTTTTCGTTCACATTCATTCTTTTCGGCCTTTGAGTCGCTCATTCCTTCTAGCACCTCCAGCAACTGCAACCACCTTGTGTGAACAAGGCATTACTAGCATAAGACGACGTTCTTGATTCATAAATACAATTTTTCGTATAGCCTGTACACGGAATGTTTAGGCAATTTTCTAGAATAATTAGTCACAAAAGGGGCGTTTCCCTCATTTTCCGGGAGACTAAAGGGCGTGGTCGTAAAAAATTTTCTTGGGGCTGCGCCCCCAAACCCCCTAGGACCCGTCGCGATAGATCACTCCAGGGCCCGAGCTGGCTCTCGACGGCCCTGGAGACACTCATTAACTTTCCTGCCGTATCATGCTGGCACAAAGTGCAAAACATGCAACCAAAATGCCGCCCTTCTTGAACGAGATACAGTAAAAACCCGCGTATAAGAACCTACAATTTTGCAAGTAAGCCTGATTGGGTTCTTATGTATTGAGTATCTAGTAGGAAATAAGGCTGCTCAGGTTCTTAAATTGGTTCTTATTTCATTCAGGGCTTTCAACTATTACCTTTGTTCAGATTGAAATTTCAAGCCCATTATTTACTGTCTAGTCAGTTGAGAGACATCTGAGTTCACAAGGCCCTATTCAAAACATCAGTTGGTGGAAGAATCAGAAATTTTACAGAATACAATGAAAAGCTTTCAAAGCATCTTCAGAGCTCTTTGCAATTTGCACATAAGGCAGAATCAGTACATATAGGCTCAATGACAAAGCAACAAAGGTTTGATTTAGTTTGATGATCCCCACGAATAAGAACCTATTTCAACTTTCAGGTTGAATGGGTTCTTATATATTGGGGGTCTAATTTCAGAATTTTCAGCCTGTAGGTTCTTAATCACTAGGTTCTTATACGCGGGTTTTTACTGTACATAACCTAACCGCGAATAAAGGTTCCTGAGAATATACCCTGTCCTGGTGACACTGAATTCTTGCATCCACTATCACAAAAAATATACCAAAAATAAAGTCGTTAAAATTGACGACAATGATCCGACGTGGATAACCCTTTGGTCTAAAATCAACAATTATTCGTAAAGACCGAGTTTAAATCTGAACAACGAGGGACGAGGCAGGAGGATTGGGCACTAGTTAAAAATCCCCGGAATGAAACTTCAAAATTAATCAATGCAAAGAAGTACACCCTTTCTTGGAAATTATGGTCAAATTTGGATCCCTAAACGCGCGCCAAATGGGCCCGAGCCTACGTTGAAGAAAGCCTGATTACCATATGATCGCAAGGATCGCTGGTGACCCAAGGATCGCACAAAATTGTGAACAGCAACTATCAACGTTCCTTGCGTCAGGTAGTTTCAACTTACCACGAAGATTGCACATTTCTTAGAACTTTAGCAGCAAAATTCAATTCTCACAATAATAAAAGATAACAAAGAAATATCTTCTGAAAGAGAGGCCTCGATTGCTGAAACTTATGCTTAGTTGGCATCCCTTTGACGCAACGATAGCTGCGATTGCAGAGATAGAGAATTTTCTATCTCAAACGCAAGGATCGCTGGCAACACAACGATCGCTGGTAAACTGAATAAGACAGTTTCCATTTCGACGCAACGATCACTGGTCACATATCTGTTCGAGCCTTGCGTCACCAGCGATCGTTGCAAGATAAACAAGTTAATAACATTAAATGTAAGCACTTTGATGCGAATTGAAATAAGCGACGTTTCTAGCATAGCCCATTATCAAGCCAGGCCGAAAAGCACACTCTCCCACGCTTCTCTGGTACCAGCATGATAACACATCAGGGGTCTTGATGAACACCAATAGCAGGTCTTCCAGCCTCATTAGCATTAGTGTCAGTGGGTTAGAGAGGACAGAAAGGTAAACCCGCCTGCTACCACGAACAAAGAGAAGAAACATCTTCAAAGAAAGCATCAAGGAAACATGAGGCTATTTAAAGACGTAGGGCCTAGACATCTCGCCACAGCGCAACCTGTCGTCGCATTGCAGCCGTCTTAAAGCTGGACGGTTATGGAATATTTCACGAATTGAGAGAAGTTCCATCAAATTACAGCAAAGGTTCCAAATCTTTAAAAAGGTGCGTGTAAAATTCAACGAAGCATTTCTTTCAACTAAGTGGCTTCAAAGACACTTTAGCTTCTTCACTGTAATTTTGCCGTTGGACTTTTTTGAAATCTTCGATATTTTCACAATTGGAGTGCTTTTCTTACTTTTTGAAAATTCAAGAAAAATTTCCAAGAAAGCTTAAAACTGTCGCAATTTCTAAACTGTTTGGCGCAGTATGAATTAATTTCCAAGAAAACCATAGTTTATGGATGTCTCTGATATTATATCAAGCAAAACTCTGTCGCTCTTTTGGTTTATGATTTAGAAATTTGATGACGTCACATCCTGAACTCAGCTGAAATTTGATGAAGTAAAGCATCCAAGCGCGTATTCAGATCATAGGCATACTGTTCGGAGGGCTACACAAAACATCGAAACACAATTTCCGAATCATCCTAGCATTCTAAAAATTAAAGGTCACTATCAAAATACTGGCCCCTTAGTTATTCAAAAAGTTGCCCTTGATACCATTAACAAGGAGGCTGAAATTTAAATCCAAAGAAAGCTACAACGCACAAAATATCCCTCCCAAAATCCTTAAATCCAATTCTGACGTATGTGTGAAGCCTCTGACACAAATCTATAAAGATTGCATTGAAAAATTCAACTTTTACCGATGAGCTTAATTGCGCGGATGTCACATCCCTTCCAAAGAACGGATTTGTACCACCAAAAGACAATCATAGAACTCCTCAAATATCGTACTCCATCTTTGAAGTAATCACTCTCTTGCGAACATTTGTTGAAAAGCAGAGCTTGGTCTCTGGGATGGGCACAAAAAAGGAACCGCCTTCTAGATGAGGTTTTCAGTAGGGAGGTTCTGATGTAAATCGTCTAAAGCAGTGTAGAGAAGAGTCACTAAAGAAGTGATTTTTTGTTTTGTTTTTTTTTTGTAGTAGTTGCAGCAGTAGTTAATTCTGCCTCTCATTTGATGTTAAGCGATAAAAACTCCAAAAATTTTATCATACGATGTAGGTGCGGGGTAATGGGTGGATGGAATTCCTGCTGTGTGGCTGGATGGCTGCTGCCCTTCGTCCTCTCGTTTGCTATCCCGGTTGGGGTGGCGCGGGTGGCGGGAGGTGGTGGCTGTATTCCTTGCACATGGGGGCCCTCTGCTCATTGAGTAGCACTCGTTACGCACTGTATTCTTTGTAGGGGTCGTTGCCTGACATCAAATGTGAGACAGACACTAATAGATTTCATTGTAGTTTTCTTGAAAAAGTTGTACATTTTTTAATTGCGAGTGTCTGTCATGGTGGGAACTCCGATGACCTAGTGTCTATTCCCGCCATGGATAGCCACAGTAGCTGTACATGTTTTAGTTTATTCTATTGAATCATAAAACAGAAGTGTATACCTGTAATTCATTTTCTGAGCTTTCGCTAACTTCTTCAAGAACGATTTGTTTTGGACCTCCTGACATGGCTTGAAACAAAATCGTCAAGTACATCAAAATCGACTTCTTATCTGGGTGATTCTTCACGTCTGAAAAACAAAAAAAATTTCAACTCTTAGAACAACGAGCACAGCGTTTGTAACTTAGAAATTAAATTTCATTACTTGGATATTACTGCTTCTCCTTGTTGTTTTTTCTTCGGCTCAAACCTAACCAGTGCTAGGGAGCGAACAGCTTGGATGGGCAGGAGCCATTTGAGTTCGATTTCTAAGCACTGGTAGGTTTAAGGCGAAGAGAAAAGACAAGGAGAAGCAGTAATGTCCAAGCAATGAAATCTAAATTCTAAGCAGCAAACACGGTGCATTATTGCCCATGTTCAGATCATTCATTTTACGAATCAGGAAGCCCGATCTGACAGCATATGCGCAGTGTGTTAAGGGGTGGGGACTCTCGATGGGGATCAGATGACACGACAAGGATAATGTCAAGGATCAAGGATCATGTTAATGGTCTAAATGTCCTTAAAATATTTCTTTAGTGAACTAGCTGAAATTCTTTTTCTGACACTACAGCAAAAATGGTTCCACAAGATCAGAAATTTGTTCTGGTCTTGATAGACCGAATCGGCTACGGTTTGTTTTACCCATTTCAAGTCATGTGACCATACCCTTGGGAAGTTTAAGTATTGTCCTACTTTTTGCACACATGGCACAACTTTGCATGGTGAGAAGTATGTAGGAGAAATCAAAAGATATTTTATCAAGAGATTGATCACATGACTTGAAATGGGTGTAAACAAACCTTAGCCGATTCCGTCTATTCCCGATCTTTTTCAAATCAAAAGCAAATCGATTGTAGCGCCGTCTGATTGGCTCTGCCCCTGTCTTAGGTAGCCTGCGTGGAGACTCTACAGTAGTGCGGAGGAGTGAAAAAGGTAAGAAAGGTTTCTTCTCCTTCTCCTCTCCTCCGCACTACTGTAGAGTCTGCACGCAAGCTAGTCCTAGGGGAACCGACTATACCTATGACCCGGTGCTCCTTGTTTCCCTGTGCTCTTTGACTTGATAATGGTGCTTTTGTAACCTGTTGAGCAACGTTTACCACAGGGATACAAGGGACACATTGTAATTAGTCAGAGAACTGACGAAGAATTTGCACAGATTGATTGTCAGTCTTAGCTCTTAGCTGCAGCGGAGAGCCAAGAATTCAATTAATTGAACAACGGGGTAGCAGGGAACTTGGCGGTACTTAGACTAATGTAGTGACCGTACTTTTGCATTGAGAAGGAATACCTCTTCACATTGAGAAGGAATAACTAACTAAGCGCTTCTGAAACAGCAAGAAGTAAATGCTGATCCTCAAAACCTTTGATCTTATCTCCGTCGCAATTTAAGATCATTTTCACAACAATTTAATGAGTGTTCCTCTCAGTATCTCCAACAGCGAATAACAGCTTTGGGCTGTAGAATAGTCGCTATGCGATTCTGTTCAGCTATAATGGGGTCATGTTTAATCTGAATACAGATGCTAGTGGGGGGATACTAAAAATGAAAAGACTCCAAGTACTTTTTGATGTCGCAGTTTATAATGATTTTCTGAAAATAATTATTTTATTGTCTCAATTTCCTCGACAGCGAATTAAGGCTCTACGCCTTAGCATCATAGCTGCTCCACGTTTTTCTGTTTAATCGTCCTATAGACGTTTGAGAGGGGATGCTAAAAAGTTATACGACTCTAACTCCCCGTGAAGATAACATTCCAGCAATTTTACCACTTTTCTTATCAATCTCCCAAATAGCGAATGAGTTTTTCAGGCGTTGTTATTGCCACACGAAGAAGTCAGTCCAGCTGTACAATGGGGGTAGAGCCACGTCCAGGACCGTCGAGAAGGGGGTAGAGGGGGTAAAAGATTCAGGGCCCAGGCCCCGAAGGGGCCTGTAAATATTTTGCACAATAAAATTGTTTTATTGATATATATCTCTGCAGTGCATTTTATGGCAATTGATCTGCTTTGAAAGGGTATTTGCAAGAACCGTCGAATTTGATGACAGTTTTCATCAGAAAACAAACTGTCGTATTGATATTGTTAATTTATCGAAGATTGGTTCTATCCCAGCAAGTCAGTCGTTGGTGTCGTCGGGACGTAGAGTTTCCGTTCGCAATGAATCTTTTCGGCCTTTGAGTCGCTCGTTTCCCTCTTGCACCTCCAACGACTGCAACGACCTGGTGTTAACAAGGCATTACTAGCATAAAACGATGTCCTTGATTCATACAATTTTTTGCGTTGCCTTTACACGGAATATTTAAGCAATTTTTTTTAGAAAAATTGGACTTAAAAGGGCGTTTCCCTCATTTTCTGGTAGACTAAAGGGCGTGGTCGCACAAAATTTTCTTGGTGGCTCTGCCCCCAAACCCTCTTGGGCCCGTCCCGATAGATCACTCCAGGGCCCGGAGCTGGCTCTCGACGGCCTTGGCCACGTCAAACCTCCAACAGAAGTTAGTACGGGGATACTAAAATTGAAGATCATTTTGAAAGCAGTTCAATAAATTTTCTCCCACACTTCTCCAACAGCGAACAAATGCTGTAAGCCTTAGCATAGCTGCTCCAAATGTCGGCTCTGGAAAAATTGGGTCAGTTTCTCTCTGAACATCTCCGACAACGAATTATAACTTCAGGCCTGTTCTGAAATAATGGGGTCATCTGTAATCTAACGTTAGAAAAGGGATACGAAAAAGCGACAACTCGAAGTCACTTTGTATGTAATGTACAAGTCAAACATACAAAGCAACCAAGATAAACCAAGAATGTTGAGAGGATAGCCTGCGGTCTATGTGGTCCCTTTGAAATAACCGAACTTTTAGCAAAAGGTACATTTTGGGTAGGCCTATTTCAATATGCATCAATACAATGAATTTCTCAATGTTGATTCGAAATTTGTACAAGATTGGATTGGTTCCGCAAGAGAGTGGGCCATATAGGCATTTTTGGAATCAACTGCTTTTGACTTTAAGCAATTGGACTAAGAGCAGAATCAGATGTCAATATGGTTTGGCTTTGCACCACGCCCTTCTCTTAGGCATATGTTCAATTCAAATAGTTTTAACTTGGCTCTCCGGTGAGGCTTACAGGTTCAAGCAATGATTAAATATTTGCGCAACTACAGAAGGGAGAATCATTGCAAATAAAGGTCTGGTGCATGCTGGATGCATAACAATCGTCATGGTTTTGCTCCTCAGTCTAAACTAAGAAACTGCTAAAACTACGAATCATTAATTGTGGCTCGATTTACTGAAGCCATTCCATTTTTTTAGGCACGGTAGCCCCGTCAGTCCATGTGAACTGCCTTTCAGGGGGCCGTGGCAAAAAACATAAACAAATAAGATAGATACTACGAAATAGGAATGGTCATCATAGTTTGTTTTTTATTCTTCTCTTAAAGGTGGTAAGGGAAGGTGCCTGTTTGGCATCGGGTTCAACTTGATTCCATTTCCATTATCGTTGGAAAGAAAGCGTGGAGCACCAGACAACCCGAGGCGCAGCAAAAGTTCTGGTGCATGAACCGTTGCACAACTTTAGAAATCCCCGTCCAACTGTTTGGTTTTGGGACACATTTCTGAAAATAGTTGCTGCACCATCAATGTGAAAAATTTGCGCATCCGATGCACAGAAAATTAACTTTCCATACGGGTCATATTGAAAGATAATTGCACAACAATTCAAGTTTTTCAAGGTACTAAATAAAAGATGTATTACTCTCAGCACTTCTAATTTGGTTTTCGTTTTCAAATCCCAGAAACTGAGATATCGAAGCGTTTTAGAATCGGTGTTAACCACTCGATAACTTAGGTCCGCTATTGTTTCTGTTTGCAGCTAGATGATGTCCAAGTGTGGGAATGACAGTGTGCCATTCCTGGTGGAAACAGGCAAGTCGCACTAGCAACTGCATTGGAAACTTCTTTCTTGCTGCAGTAAGGTCCTCGGGGCTAAGATGGGTCAGATCGGGTACGAAAACTAGGCGTGGAGTAGAAAGGGTGGGGATGAAATCGATCCATTTCAAGAAATCGTAAAATTTGTTGAGTAGGCCTTGATTAGCTGTGATTTAGCTATCCTTTTTTTTTAATGCTGCCTGCGTTAAAAACAGTTGATGATGAACAAACTCCAAGTAAACAGGGCAGTGATGCCATCCAATTCTAATAGGGTACACCACTAATAATTGGTTAACTCTAGTGCAAACTTACACGGTCAGTATAGTGTCCTTTTACCAATACATAACACTTGCTACAGAGTATCACGCTTATAAGCGCGAAACCCTGTTATTATTATAAGTGAGCACCACAGTCATGCGTAGCGTTGGCCATATACGAACGGCCTAGGCCTATGGCCTACATTCGTAGCTTACAGCTTCGTTAATGGCGATGGATTATGCCGTTCTCTAGGAGAACAATAAAAGTGGTTGGTGATGGAGCAACCGGGCGAAACAGGATAAGGTATCTACGGCTGAAGGTCCAAGAAGAAAGGTAAAGGCTGATGGAGACCAAAGATGCAGGATTTGATGTTGCGACTGTTACAGTAAAACATGTTCTCTGACCGTACAAACTTGCCAATTGAAGAAGGTGAAGTACCTAGGATTTTTTTTGCCAGGAAACTAAAGTCTAACGATGCAAATTTGACGTCATCTTTGAGGCGTACGGTCCTAATTGGGCACCACTTTAATTAACAGCCTCGTTTTGGAAATTATTCAAGATTCTGTCAGATGACATTTTAGAGGCCAAATTCAGATTTAGTACCCAAGCTTTAGTCTGACCACAAGTTTTCATGTTGCTAGCGGTCATCGTGTTAATTTTATGACGATTAAAAGTTTGAAAATCTATAAGGGATTTGACCGTGAAAAATGACTCGGGGTGTAAAGTTTCACCCCGAACGATTTTTCACGGTCAAATCCCTTCTAAATCTTTGAACTTTACGTTGTTATAAACACGATTGCTAGCGGTTTAAAAACATGTAACGAGACGAAATTTTGGGTGCTAAATCCGAATCTGCGCTCAAAATTTTCGTATCAACAACAGGAAGAGAGAGAGAGATTTTGACAAATTTGCAAAACGAGGCTGCTTAATTGAAGTGGTGTATTGGGCACCACCTAGTACAGAAGGGCAATGTCACATTTTCTATAAGAGAGACAACAAGATTCACACCTTAAAGCTACAGTCCAATGAAAGACGTCACAGACGACACAATTAATGTTATTGGTACAACGGTGTTTATATACAACGTCTCCTGCCCTGGGTAAGAAGCACCCTCGCTGCGGTGTGAAGAAATTCCACTCCGTATAAACGAACCCTCAATACATCATCAACCTGCAATTAATCTCCAAAGGTAAATGGAAAGCAACCATCAACAGGAAAGCCACATGATATACAGTATTTCACAAAATGTGTACCAGAGGGCACATGGGTTACAGCTTCAAAATTCCAGTTTTTAAATTGTGCTGACATCATGTGAATGTAGTCTGAAAGCCTCTCTTTCTAGTGCTTAAGTGCATACGTCCTTAGAGGCATGCACTGTCCAACATGAATCAGTGCAAACTCCATAATCACGTCTTTCACAGTCACACCACTTTTGTAGAGGCACTCCTCCAGCACATGCAGCAAACATACGTGACCCTTTCAATTTCGATGGATAACGAATGCAAACAATTGTTTGTACAACATATCAAGTTAGATATATGAAAAATCTTTCGTGACACAAGGAAAAGATAAAGATTATCGATTGGTATTTCAAGATCCTATCAAAACGCAATTTGTTATCGGCGTAAAGGGATGCCCAACGTTTGGGAGGGGATTCAGTAGTGATCTTGCCATAAGACGATAGCAGACGATGGCTTCACGGAAATAATACCGATAGCACTGCTAGAATGGGGCCTAGTAAGTAAGTAAAGAAAAATTTGCCACGAAATAGAAAAGAATTACAATAGTAAAAAAAAGAAAATAAACGAATAAATATATAAAAAATTTACAATACAATCTACATAGCAAACCTGATAAATACAAGTTAAAAACATCCCTAGATACGAGTTAAAAACATCTCTAACGTGGCTGGGATAGATAGAGTTGAGTTAATAGATAGAGTTAAAAGATAGAGTTGACCTTATTTCCATAATGGTCCCCTTAGGCCCCGTTCACACTGCACCGTTTTTGTACAAAAACGGAGAGAAAAACCCCCGTTTTTGCGAAAGTGTTCACATTGATCTGCACAAAACGCCACAAAAACGGAGGTTTTCGAAAACGCTATCGAAAGTGGATATCCACAAAACGGAGGTTTTTGAAAACGCTCTGAATCAATGTGAAAGCACAAAAACGGAGCTTTTTGGAAACGCTCCAATATTCAACAATGAGCTTCACAGAACCGGAGCAATGTGAACGCACAAAAACGGATATCTTTGGCTCCGTATTTGGGATAAAAACGGATGTTTTTCCCTCCGTTTTTGTACACAAACGGAGTAATGTGAACGGGTAGCATCTATGAAACAAAAACGGATCACAACAAAAACGGAGCAGTGTGAACGGGGCCTTAGAGGTGGTTGCAAAAATTACAAATATTATAAATATGATATTTTTATGTGCTTTGAAATACGATAAATTTTGCCTGATCAGGGGGTTGCAGACCTCCAGTCCCTTATGCCTCACACGCCTACGACTTCGTTGACGAAAACCATCAAACAAAAAAAGCACACTTACAGGTTGAAGCTAAGCTGTATAAATAAATATAATATCCATTTTCCAGCAAAATTCAAAGTAAATCCATCACATTTATGAAAAGTATTTTCTATTTTACAAACTTTACTCGCTTTTCCCCATACATTCTTAATAAATATCAAAAGTAACTGTTGAAAATAAGAGTAACTCCTCGACAAAATCAAAATAAGAACTATCGTCATTCATAGTTTCTAATTCAACACAAATGATAAATATTCAGTGATATCACTGTGTGAGGATTTTCATTATATTAAATAAATAAAAGGAAAATGCACGTACGTGATACTGCTCAAGTTCGTTAACTTCACCCATAGTCACAAGATACTATGCTTCAACACGACATAAAGTCAAGAGAATTCTTGATACGTTTTCACGAACATAAACATTGCTATCATGGCTCTCAACAGAACATCAATCTTTGCAAACCTTTCTGAACTTAGTAGCAATATTAATAAATACAAGAGCTCACAAAAAAGAATTCAAGCAAATGCCTGATACGGTATCACCACCAAAAATGTTAACATTGCTCTCGATCAATTTTTGCAAATCTTTCGGTATTTTGTGGTAATATTAACAAAAACAAGAGCCAAGAACTCTGTAAAATTGCTCAAATTCGTTGACATCACCACGAAATTAATTCTAGCAAATTCTTGAAATGTTGTCATGGGCCAAAACATTGCTATTGCTCTCAACTAAACAACAATTTTTGCAACTCTTTTGAAATTTAGTAATATTCTTTACACAAAAACTTACACTGCTCCGTAGAGCCAAACAGTCCCCTGAAATTTTCCTCAACTTCGTTCAACTGTCTCAACTTCGTTCAACTGTCTCAACCTCGATGCGAAATAAATTCAATGCGAAGTAGATTCTTGAGGGCCAAAAGATCAGCATTACCCTCGACAGAGCATCAAATGTTGTGAATCCGAATCAAATCAGTAATACTCTGAAGTTCTGAACTCAATCATGCATAACATAGGAGATGTCGAATACGCGGATAAAACTCAATCAGATTACTCCAACCATATTCAAGGAATATATTACAGCGCGGTGTTTGCAACCATAAACATGAAATTGTCAATACAAATAGCGGATTATGCTTATTAGTAAAGAGTGTCTAGTGTTTAAAAAGCTATGAAAACAACTGCAGGGAAAGTTTTGGTTGCATTTATCGCTCCTTTTCTTAAAAATCAACCGGACAAGCGTCGTATAAGCAGGGATGCAGCACCGACAATTATCCCCTCTCACAATAAAAATCTGCAGAAAGCTGAAGGAATATTAGAAAGGTGGATACTTTGATCAGTTTGGGCCTATTCTCCCTTCGCTCGTCTGCAAATCTGAGCTATGTATGGGCAATGGACAGTCTCCTTGCATCCACACTCGTCATAAAGACTATGAGGAATAACGTCTGTCTCGTCCAAGAACAAAATGAACTGTTTTGCAGCTGAATAAAAGTGCTGTGGTTAAGCTGCCTCTGTGGTGTGGGGAGAGGAAGTTAAAAACCTACGTCACCAAAACCTCAATCTCAAGTAATTGCAATGTCAGCCAAGTGTCTTCCATCCAACATATTTGATAACTTTGGCATTTCTGCAATTCCCTATTCTTTCCACGTAAGTTGAATGACGACGTACAGCATTGCTGAATGTCCTTCCTAAAGATTCAATGAATTCCCTTGGCCCCTGCCACAGTGATAAACGAAGGAGGAGGATGACTGTGGAAGGCAGGACTCTGCATGATTGCAAGGACAACAACCTGATTGCATTTGGGCAGGAGAGCTCTAAAATCTCAACGAAATAGCTTTGAAGTGAGAACATTTTACAAAATGATTATTTTCAAAATCCTAGACTTTTCATAGGCTACTGTGCAGCCCTATGAATATACATAGTTTGGATTTTGTCTTCAGATATACTTAAAATATGTGATGCATTTATTTGCATAGAACCTTTCAAATATTTCTTCCCAAGTTTCCGAGAAATTATATTCTTCAGTCTGTGAAATTCAATGAATATGAAACTTTTCTGGAAACTTCCATTGTGTTTAAAGTCATCCGTTGAGCCAAATTCATGTGGCAAACCTCGCAGGGAAAAAACGAGAGACAGCTGTATCATTACTTTTCGGGTATTATTTAATTACTCTTGTGTTCTAAGTGCTTGGAATATAACAATATTGATATTGGGTCCCAATCCACCAAGAAAGCCTCAAAACAAAACTTTTTATCAAGTTAAATCGGGCATGCTATTGCGTATCCAATGAGCCCTCTGCAAAGTCTGTGTGAGGATCTCATAAAGAGTTGTTCATTGTTTCCCGATAATGAGATCCTAGGCACACAGTGCGCAGGGGCTTTCATAACTTGCAAAACTTCTCACACATCACAGAAAAACATGATTAAAATCGTTGATACATAACTTGAGATGAGATTTCAGCTACTTATGTGTACTTTTAAGAGCATTAAATCCCTCTAATAGGGGCTGAGTCAGAGTCAAAAGCTCCTTCATTCAAATGGCAGTCTTAAGATAATCAGAGATCTAACATGAGATACGGTATCAATATTTTAGCTGCAAATGCTTATCTACCAGGCCCACTATCCAGTCATGTACCTATAAAGATCTTTATAAAGCCCGTCAACGATTGAACTTGTTTAATCCTTGAGAAACATTTTGCGAAATCCATTCTCTCTGAAAGAGATTGTCACAAATCCTTGAGGTCGTTGCTCAGGCCTTAACCGGGCCGTAGTTTATTACTCTGCGCGGTTTACCACTATTATTATTTTTCTAATATAAGGCATCTAGGCCAAGATGGCCTCTAACCTTATTACAAACAAGATGACATTACTATTACATGAAACTTAATTACAAAAGAATCTATCCAGCTTTATTTAAACCAGTTTAAATTTCAACCAATCAAAGAACTGGATTTGTTTGATTGACCAATCAGAAGGCCGTATTCAAAGACCTAGTTTAATTTAAGCTGGTTTAACTTGCAGTGTGAATGGGGCATATGTATATAAAATTAAAGCCACTAACTTACATAAATAATATACAGGGTGTCTCAAAAAAATTGTTCGACGTTTGATTAAATATTGAAAAATAAAGACAACATGAACAGGCTCATGGAAAGATAACCCTGTTCCTAAGATTATGAAATAATTTTAGAGACAAGAATCAAGCAAATCGGTTGAAAATTCACTGAGTTACAAGCTCTGGAAGATCAAAAATATGCGATAGCTGAAACCAGAGACCCCCAAGATTACTTCTATTGCAAAAAGCTCGAAGACGGAGGTAAGAGAAGCTTATCCAATGTCATACCTCTCGTCGATATCAGAGCAAACCAAATAGGACTTCCAAAGTAAATTATTTCTTGCGATCATTCTCAAAATTTCCTTAACATTGCATAAGTCCAAAAACAGTGGTTCAAAACAAGTGTCACGTTTTTTCCAAATCTTCCACCTTCAATTTCAAGATCAATCTCAATCTCAATCTCAATCTCATTCTCATTCTCAGTTTTGAAAGGCATTGCCTTCTTTTGAAATCATTTATAGTGTCTAGGTATGCTTCGAACTTAAATACCGACTTTATCAACTTTATTATAAAGGCATACCGTAAAATCTCTATTTAGCCCCCTCCAGTCCTTCTACCCCAAAATTTCAAATACGCCCAACCCCTCTAACAAGCCCCCCTCCCACTTATATCAAAAGCCCGAGGTTACCAAAGATTTTTCACTTTATTTACTAAATAAGTTTGTATGCTAATTTTGATATGGTTTAGCATAAAAAATCTGTCGAATTTGTGTCTTTGACTCGTAAAATTGTAAGTTGATTCGACAAAATATGGGCTTAAAGAGCAAAAAAACCATCCTTTATTTCCTTGTCACTGGACCCTGCAACGGAGAGAGACTGTACCAAAACACAAGGCAGGGAAACCCACCCAACCACACGATCAGACGAAAATCACAGGAAACTTTTAATTCATTGTATTTTGTCTTGGGCCCCGTTTACACGAACCCGGGGCAGCATTCATCCCGGGTCAGCTCTAATTGCCTCATTGAAAAAAATTGCTGTTTACACGAGCCCGGGGCAGCTCTGTGGCGTGGTAAAACGCCAGCCCGGGGCAGCTCTGTGAGTTGCATTAGTTGGCACGTGGCAAGTTGCCTCTTGGATTGCCTTTTGTTTTCATGATGGTTCCTTTTGTTCAAATGACCCAGGGTTGGCTATTCAAAGCGTTTACACAACCCCGGGTTGAGCTGACCAACCTTCACATTGAAAAATTCTAAAAAAAGCCAACCCACCTCAACGGGTCAACCCTACCCTGGAGAAGGGTTACCCGCCTAGGCAGGTTGAACAGGGCTGGTTGCTGAATTCGTGTAAACGCTTGAAGAGATTTGACTGGAGAAGGGCTGACCCTCTGCAGCGGGTTGGAGCCAACCCAGGCTCGTGTAAACAGGCCCTTGCAGCAAATCTGTCAAAATACTTCATTTGTTGGGTATTATGCCAGTTTCTGATTTGCTCATGGAAATAGAACATGTAGTACACTATCCCATCTTCAATCATTATTCATAACGTTTATATGAAATATGAGATCAGTGAAGAACAAGATATTCCATCATCAGATGGTCTCTTGCATGGAATTCTACTAATTTCTTCATTTGTTCCTCTGGGTGTCTTTACCTGAATTTCAAAACCGGTTACACATTTATCACCATCTTTTAAACCTGACTAGTGGAGGAAACACTGCCAAATACGGAGTGGCTTTGCAATTATTTTAATTTAAAAACACTGTTCATCACTATTTTTTCAAACGAAAGATCTTTGACTGGGGTGAGGGTGACCAAACCCCTCGCTCTCAAGTGTCCGCCACTGAACCTGACCTATTTTTATGAGTCCTCGCCATCATCAATTTTCTGTTCCTGCAGGAAATTTGACCATCCTTTAGTCCAGTCGCAGGAAGGAAGATATTTTTCCATGCCCTGAAATACAGTGTGTGTATCCTCTTATCTTTAATCAAAATATCTATTAGCTAAAAAAATAACTAGTCTAATAGACTTATTTCAAAATTCAATTCCATTCCAGGTAAGAGCTGTGATTCCCTCTTCAACAAGAAATCTACATCCTATCATTATGTTGCAAATACACGGACAAAACTATTTCGTGCGTTGCTGAGAGCAATGCACGCTTCTGAGATTTAGATCCACATGATATCAAGGCAAGTGATGCTCCTGGGAGTACTCAAAAAGAATTGACGTCATTGTGAAAGTGGTCTATTCGATTATTTACAAATATACATGATCTACAAGATCAATTTCGAAGGCACACATTGCATCTGCAGGTGGCCCCATCCCAGCTAAACATGGTCAAAAATTCAAAGAAAGAGACTTACCCTCTGGATCCAAAAGTGGCTCAATACCAAGATGTTCTCTCGCTACTCTAAAAGCATGCTCCAAATTCTCATAAGCAGGTCTTCCAAGGCATTGATTGTAATCAAAAACATCTGGGCTGTAGATAAAGCAAAAAGATAACTGCCTATAAAAAGGGAACGTTTATAACGCAATAATATCATACAATAGCGGTGGAATGGTTCTTGCAGGGGCAATGTCACGTAACAGTAAGCAACCGTCTTAACCCTTTCACACCCGGCTAAAATTAAGCTTAACAGGAAAACCTAATGCACATCGTCGTTTTCCAGAGGGTATCACAATCAGTGATTCAAAAAGCAATAGATAAATGCAATGTCCATAATCTTTCAAATCAATCAAAACTCTAAAATCTCTACCCCCTGAAAAATTCGCAGTTCTCAATGAATACTGTTGGACTATATGGCCCTTCCGGGGGTGAAAGGGTTAACACGATTTTGCCGCTTTTTTGGTATGCCATATCACACAGATTTTCCACTATCATTTCGAAATGAGTGTGATAGTTTGAAGATGGAGTCTTCAATTTTACAGAGAAAGAAACGAAACACTACACAAAGATTACGCAAATATTGATGGATTTCTAAGGTAACTTTATGGTGGATTCATCCCATTCACCAAAATAAAAATACAACAACGACCACGTGCCTAAAAGAATATAGATGATAGAGATTATATGTTTGTTTACGGTTACGTGACCCAACCCTTTGAAAACAACATATGATACTGTGGTATGTCATTCAGTATTTATCCACGTGTCAACTGATAACAAAGTAGGGGCTGATCATCAACGAGAGATATTTCACTCTGAAGAAATTTCGTACACATTTGGCAAATTTTATTTTTGTTTTCAAGAGGTATCCACAAAAACTCCATCGAGATCTTTTTGGCTGAACCAACTACAGCAACACAATAACATTCTCGGTAGCAAAGCCTTTATAAATTAACAATAAACTGTAAACCTGGTAAAATGAAAGGGTTCACAGGGGTAAATGGGCAAGTCTGGGGGAAATGGGTAGAGCTAAGAACGTGATTAAATTTCTTTAAAATATAAATTCGCACATTTCCCTAGCTAAAAACTCTTTGAATTTTAATTCTTGATGGTGGGAATTGATTTAACAGCTCACGATATACAGTTTTTCTCCTGCTGACATTACTGCTGTTACCCCTGTTAACCCCACATGAAAGGAAATACAACTGTGGGACTCAATTCTGATCATGAATTAACTAATAACATATAGTTACTATGTTGATTTAGGACAAAATTCCGGCATTTCACATAAATAACAACAGCCTGCCTTGAAATCCACTTACTCTGTTGAAATTTAGAAGGCTTTACCATGCTAAGCAATTTCTGTCATTGCCTTTACTTTATGACAGAAAAGTTGGTTGATGCATAAAGCAATGTGTCCAAATCTGCCTCAGTTGGGAGACTTTGGGACGGTGGTAAGAAGTATAAGATTTGTCAGATTTTCCCTGTGCTAAATGACCCCAGTTTATCCTTTCTTATTTCCAAACATTCAAAACAGCAGTATAATCCTTTACAACGTGATTAAACACTACAGTTTGAAGCACCAGTCAAGACTGTGCCATGAGCAGTAGTGTAGTGTCTTGTTGTCCGTTATGATTACATTGAACAATTATATGGTTTTTCAGCGCAATCACAGCTAGCTGCAAGACATTACAAACAATCTCACAATTGCATTGAAGGTGATAGGTAACGCTGTTTAAAAGTAAAAGTAAAGTTATTGCTTCTATATAGCGCCTTTACTATAATTCAATATTCAAGGGCCCTTTACAATTCCATTACCCCCTCAGCTCAGGCATTTTTTTTCTCTCTTTGGGCGCATTTTGCACAGCGTGCAGCCTTACAGCTGGCGCTTCTGGTGTTTTTATTGCCTTCATCACCGAGGTACCAATTTTACACCTTGGTTAGGTGCTGATAAAGAATTTTACTTGTGTACTCTAGTTGGAGGAGTTCGGGACAATGGTGTAAAGCATTTAATTTTCCAAATTTCTTCTGTCCCAAATCATCATTAAAAAGCTCCTTTTTTACTTTAATAAAGGGGTGAAATATAGCGCCCTTTGATGAAACGCATACGACTGCACCTTTCAAGTAAATGCATCAAGAAAAAATGGCTTACCGATGATGGTGAACTAAAGCATTGAAGGCTAGGCCATCTTGCCACGAGGTCGTAAAATTCTTTATCAGAACTCCTTTATACCTGAAATAAGAAATAATTTTGTACAGTAATTTCTGTTCATGTCAAGCAGTGTTTCCATTCATAAAATAATCACCATGGAAATAACAATACTATTGTAAGCTACGACTTGATAATACAATTTCGTGACATGGATATGGCATGGAGTCATATCATCCCAAAATGATTTAATACAATTTCACGAGTGCAGTTTGTTTGATTTTCATTTTCATCTCTCTTTTCAGAAGCACGGGGAATACCGTAAAAGCTCTATTAAGCCCTCGGGAGTTTATTCAGTTTCGGACACTCCAGAAGGGGGCTTAATGGAGAGGGGGCTCATTACAGAGGGGGGGCTTATTCACAAAATCAGATTACAAGGTTATCTATGATGGCTTTTCAGTTCTTTTTCTCCATATATTACGGATTCAACATACAATTTTACGAGTCGAATCATGGGTCGCAGGAAACGAAGTAATAGTTAAAAATGTAAACGCAAACATACCTGTGTCTTTATCGTGGTTTCTTCTGCCTTTCTTGGCTTTCTTTTGCTTCCCTGCCTCAGCTCAATTCATTGCTTCAAGTTCGTAATGGCCTAGCCTCGCTTTTGAAAGAGACTTAGACTTAGACTTACAGAGAAAGAGACTTAGGCCATTACAACTTGAAGCAATGAATTGAGCTGAGGCAGGGAAGCAAAGGAAAGCCAAGAAAGGCAGAAGAAACCACGATAAAGACACAGGTATGTTTGCGTTTACATTTTTAACTATTACTTCATTTCCTGCGACCCATGGTCGAATGCATAAATTAGACATAGTTTCAATTCTAAACCATATCAAAGTAACATATTAACTTTTTAAGCTAAAGAAATGAAAATCTTTGATAAATCCTGGAAGTTGATATTAGTAGGGGGGCTTGACAGAGAGGAGGGCTTAAAGAGACACAATCGCAAACAAATAACATTTTTCAAAAATTTCGTCAAGTTAAGAAAATTTCCCCTAAATTATGAACAAATCATTATGAGCTTTTCTGTTTCTTCGTGGAATTTGATGGGGGCTGCAAATAAAGGAGGGAAACAGTGGGTGCGAGCGGCGCGAGCGACCGAATTTATTCACGAGAATTTGTCGTTGAAATTTTCGTTTTCGTGGGAACAATACGACCGAAGATTGGGATGTCGACTGGTAAACGTTCGTGAGTACAGAAAGGGCAGCCAACAAGAGCAAGAGTGGAAAGAAGAAGTTTGTCGTAACAAGCTGTGAATAGGCCTGGTGTCGACATGCTCCGGTGCCGGCGAATCCGCTTTGCAGCGAAAATTCTAATGACCGAGAATTAATAAGACGAACTCACGCGATGAACCGATCCATTGTTTCATGCGCACGGAACCGTAAAAAAGTGTGGGTATAAAATTTTCGTTTCCCCTTCCTTTTCATAGTTTTTTGATACTTTTGATGCTATTTTGCACTGCAGCCCCTAGGCTCTGGAACAAATTGCCCGTTGAAATTAGAAGATCTCAGAGCGTCCATACTTTCAAAACAAGATTAAAAACCCATTTATTTGATAATCATTTTAACATATAAAGGACATCTTTTAGCTTTTCTCGCTGTAATGTAAAGGTTTTTAATTCGAATTTGTTCAGCGCTTTAGAATATGTGTATAGATTTTAGCGCTCTATAAGTGCATATTTATTATTATTATTATATTATTATTATTATTATACTTCAAGATGTCTTACGAAAAGGGTAAACACATTTTCGGAAAGTACGAGGCCTCTACTTCATGCTGGAGAATTCTCGTCGTGATTTTCATACATGAAAAAAATGGGATTGTGTCCCTTTAATTGTAATTTTGGCTAAGAGGGGAGGGAATTAATAGAGAGGGGGCTTAATAGAGCTTTTACGGTATTTCACCTTGCTTGGTTTCCTGGTGCAATGTCCTGAACATTTCGATCCGTTACAAAGCATGATTGCGCAAGACTCAAAAGGGTTTCCCGCGATCTAAATAATGGAGAATTGATTTTCTATAATTTCTAATCGGTGCCATAGCTTTCAATTAACTATAACAAAGAACAAGGTCTGTCTCAAATCAGATGCTACTTGAAATCTGCGGTAACGCCAAATTCCATATTAAAAATTCTCCAATCCTTTAATTCGCGGGTATAATCATGCGTCTTATTCTACATAAACTTTCGTTTTTATGTTTGAAGAATGAAAACATTATGGAGGGGCTTTTTCTCCTACCTATATACCAAGGGAGGAAGGAATCAGGAATGTTGTAACAATAGGCATTGTTTATGTACACAATCGAAACAATCAACGAAGAATTTGAGATATTCACAGACATTGTTAATTTACACGATCAAAACAATGCAGAGATATTTTTTGGGATTAGATAGCGTCAAGAACGACGACAACTGTTTTGCAATTTGGGGGACATGCAGTACAAATCTTATCAGCAGTTAGATTTTCAGTATTCAAGCAAAAGTTTATATGAATTTTGCTTTTTATCGTCTATATCGAGCAAACTTGTTGATAAAGACTAAAAGCAATTAGTTGATTCACCATTCTAACAAATTACACTAAACCAAAAACGCTCAATTTGTGAACGTGGTTTTGCAATGTTAGCTTTATGTCTGAAGATCTAAGATTTTAATAACTTCCAATTATGGTCGCAAGACTATAAGCATATCGCGCTACGAGCTCACTGACTAGACTGATGCCTTTTAGTCCCTTGTTTCCCTGCGTTCTTTGATTTGCTGACATCACTTGGTCAATAGGGACTCATAATATTACGCTTATATAATGGGCCCACTTTTTCAAAATGGCCTAAGCAGGTGGGAGTTCTCGTACACTCAACAAAATCGCTTCAAAATCTGATTTAAAGAGCTCGAACATTGAAAAGGAAACTTTTAGTACAAAGAATGATGTTGTCTTGACGTACAAAACGCAAAATGCCTATCTTTCAGACAGTAATCTTCCTCTCCAGGCTTCTTCAACCGTTCTTTAAGAGCAACAACAACAACATTCTGAATAGCGGCCCCTGATTGGTTAAAAAGTGAATTCTAGCGATTTGATTGGTGAATACGGAACCACCCTACGCGGGCCTAAAGTGGGCCAACTATTTAAGAGTAATGTTATTAGTCCCTCTTGACCAAGGAACGCAGGGAAACAAGGGACGAAAAGGCATCAGTCTCAAGTACTGACGGATTTCAATGCTGCTAAATTTCAATCCAAAAGAAATATGTCCTCTACTTTTGTTTGTTGATCAGCCCATGTTTGCATTTTTGTTTTCAATTTGATTTGAGTGGGATTGTCAGCATTTCTAGCAACTGAAAGCTAACTTAAGCCCACTGCGCATGCCGCATCCAGGCATGGGACCCCTAGTTTAACGTCCCTTCCGAAGGTAGACGATGTGAGTTGTGAGGTCAGGCCTCCGAAGTCACCCATCCGTAGTCTGACCTCACTCGACCAAGCTTAACTTCAGTCATCTGATGAAGATTGTATAAGCCACTCGGCCACTCACCCCACTCACACGGGTACAGTTGCAAAGAAAATCATATTAGAAGCAACGAATTTTCTTTATTAAAGCCTCCGCAAGAACTAACTAACAGGTCTAGTCAAGACACTAAATTATTGCCTGGTCAAGGTGTGCAGAAATAAGCCACAGGGTAGCCACAGGGTAGCCACAGGGTAGCCACGGGGTAGCCACAGGGACACTATAGACTCGAAGGTACATCCACCTAAACGAACAATAACAACAGCTCCATAGCATCTGTTACTGTCACAATATGATCATAAATTGGATCTTCAATGTGATGTTTACTTTTTAAATTAATCTAGTCACAGATTTACTGACTGTCAAAGTTGTGCAAAGCTAATAGCAACAACAACAACAATGATGGCTCCACAGTACCTGCTGGTATCACTATATCATCAGTTATCGGATCTTTGATATGGTTAAAATGTAATCTAATAGGCCTAGTCCAGACACTGAAGTATGGCCTGTCCAATGTGCACGAAGCAACCCATAGGGAAGTAATATAGTCATTGGCAACTCTAGGTAAATCAACAACAGCAACAAAAATAACAAAAACAACAACAGTTTCACAGTTCCTGTTACTATCATTACACCATCAAATACCGGATCTTTAATGTGGATAAAATGTAGAATCACAGGTCTAATATAGACGTTGAATTACTGCCTGTCTGGTGTGCGCCGAGCCAGCCGCAGGGAAGCAATATACTCAAAGGTACCAAAGGGTAAATCAACAACAGCAACAACAACAACAACAACAACAGCTCCATGGTACCTGTTGCCATCACTATATTATCAGTCCTCGGATCTTTAATGTGGCTAAAACGTATCTTAACAGGTTTAATCCAGACGTTGAAATAATACCTGTCGCTGGGCTAACTTATCTCTGTTCGCAATCATATCATAATCAATCTGATTCGCATTTGCATGCAATATGTCTCTGTTATATATGACGGCTTTAAAAGATTACACATTCATAATTTATCTTAATGAAGTTTAATAAACAATATCCTACGTTAGTTTTTCATTTGATGTTTCCAATTAACGCCGTCCTCACTGATAACTTCTTTAAAGTACTTCCTAAAACAGATGTCACGCGCGAAAATTCGCCAATCAAATCAACAACAAGTTTCGAACGAATAAATGTGCGTCAGCGCAGATCTGACTTGGCATCAATTTGGAGTTGAATTCATGCAATATCTCCTCACGTCAGTACTACGGTACACGTATTTTTTGTATAAGAAACTAAGAATTTGGGACAGTTTGAAAGTTTCTTAAAATTTTCATATTTTGAGCATTCAGAGTTTCTTACGAGTTTCTCACAAAGGTTTAATAACAATCTTCAAGATCACTACCTGTGCCTTCCCAAGAATTTCAAAACAAGGTTTATTCAAGCCTTTCCAATGTTTATACGTTACTCAAGTACCTTGGGTTAGGGTTAACTTTAATATGTCACGGATTTCCTTTATTGAAACAAATAGTTTGTTAAGTTATATTTCCCAGGACTGGAGTTTATTAATTTTTTGGCGATATGAGAGTTGAATTTCTTATCAGCAGTTTCTTATAAACAATACGTGTAATATCACAGGCTATCAAGCTGTTAAGAATTCACCTGCCCCATATTTTGATTTCTCTCTATCTCCCAACTACCCTCCCTTTCACTGGGGTATCTCTGAAGTAGCTTCAGGCAGGGGGGGGGGGGTAATTGCTTCCAGCATATCCTTCATGAACCATAATCATAGTTAATGTAATGAAAAAACCTTTAAAAAGATGGCACAGCGGCAACAGATAATAGTAGTACCAGAGGCGCATAATGTTAGTATAAACCCCTTCCCTCCGGATGAAAGGATCATTGTCAATATTTCAGAGCTTGTGCGCCAGCACTAAAGCAAGTGATGGCTATTTGCAGGCACTGAATCAATACCTGCAATATTTCAACATTCATACACATTCTTCCTAAAGAAACTTGAATCAGCCAAAGAATCAACAGTTTCTTAGCTTAGCATGAAAGCTTCAACTCCTCAGTACTAAAACTTCCTTAATTTGTTTCTTATCTTAGCCGCGACCACTGCTGCAGGTATGACAAAATTGCTGTGCTCCAGGGCTCCAAGCTTTCAAAATGATGGGCTCTAGGGCTCCAGCGACCCCCCCCCCTTTGGGGGCCTCACTTTTAGACCTGCTAAGCAAGTTTGGCAAAAACAAGTGCCCAGTAAGCTCAAAACATAAGTTGCAGTAAATAGTACTCAGGAATAAACGTTCAACAACAAAGGTGCCATAATATGTCTTAATCTAACTTTTAACAACTTTCTTACCGCTTCTCAAACATAGTGCTACCGGGTGACCTGAACTTTCCCGAAAGTCACCAAATTTCATTACATCACCGATCATTGAAGTTTATCTTTGTGTAGCAAACACCATAACTTAAACGTTTTATCGTTATTTCGTTCTTTAGGGATGAATATAGTGAACTTATACATGAAAAAATTGTCTTGACCGATAGTATCGCACAAAATATTAAACCTTCAGTCAAAAATATGTCAAGCAATTAATGATATGAGAGCTTCATCAAAGTTTGGCAACTGATTTAAGTTGTACCGTGGGATAAAAAGTCAATTTCAACATAATTCCTTGTGATATCGCAATATACTTCGAAACCAATTAACTTGTAAAGTCGTTTGAGGACTATGCGACGTGTTCAAGATTAACTTGGTATTTGATACAAATGCTCATGAAGACATTTTCATGATTCGTAAAATAATCAAACTTTGATGACATTTCAAAAATATTCCCCTTTTTGGGTCACCCGGTAGCGCTTCTTAAAATTTTGGCCATCCTAGTGTAATTTTTTTTGGAAAAAACACGAATTATAGCAGGACTTCCTGTAACTAAACTGCCCAGGGTTCTGCCCTATGTTTGCTGCCTTGCCCTATGTCTGTAGGATAGATGCTGGAGAAGTCTGCAGGAATTATTTTTGATCATTGATCAATTTAATTGTTATATTCTTTACTCCGCGGAAACTCCTGGCATTTATCTTGAGATACACTCTTTGACCATTAGTTTATTTCTTTATTTTTTTCTATTTTTAGAATTGGGTATGCAGCTGAAAATTCTAAGTACCATTCATAGCCAGAACTCACTGAACTTGTGTCTTTTTAGGCTATGGATGGTACATTAGTTGTATTACAAGTATTGTGTTTGGATAAGTTTTTAATTAAGATTTATGAAAAAAAATGATGCCTTGTGAACTATCAACGAAGCACACACATTATAAGGTACATCTCACGTGGTTCCGGGCTGTATATTCTTAATAATGTATGGTTCCCAAACTTCACTTACCCTTTTGTCGTATGTTTACACCAGTTGATTAATGTTTTCTCTACATCAGTTTGTCGCACGTCCTCAACGAATTGGCTCATCGCACTTTTAACCTGAAGAAACATTTAACATTATTATCATTTGTTACATTAAAAATTCATTCGCAATATTAATAATTCATTAATGCATAACATATTATACGTGAAGTGGTTTGAACTGAAGAGTACCGAATGTGTGTAAAAATCATCCCTGTTCTAAAAGTCATATTTTTAGTAGTATTCCACGAGATGAATTTGGTTAAATTTGCTGTATAAAAAAACCATGATCTTGAAAAAGATTCTAAAATTCAATCCAGCTGAATCCGATTTTTCGTTTCAATTGGCTGCCAGAATCTTGCGAAGACAACTTGAGAATTGATCAAATTTTCTCAGGAAATGTTGGCCACAGTTACAAGAGCACATGTTATCATCTTTGGAAAAAATATGATGAATACAAGTTAGGCAACAAAACCACTTTGAAGAATCACACTGTAAGAGCGTTGTATAATTTCCGGTTGACCAAAGCCAACTTAGACACTTTTGAGAAGGTCTTAGTGGTATTGTAACGTAGTTTGTAAGTATTGTAATTAGTAATATGTCTGTAAAATCTTTAATTGAACATAGGAAAAAAGGACACTCTGCCAAATATTACGGGCCGAGTAACAGTTTCACTCAAAAAGAATTTTTAATAGTTATTATTTTCAGACAAGAGATCCTTGTCCTCCCCAACATTTGGGGAACGCCATTAAACTATCATTAAAGACCTGAAAGACAATGAAAAATCTCAAAACAATTCCTAATAGGTAAGATCCATAACATTGCTTAAAGAGTATAGCTCAGAATATGGTTATCAACGTGTCACTTCATGCCATTTACTTGTTGGGGAGATGAAGTGCTGACCCTATTGTCCAGACCAATTGTGTTTCAGCTTTGTTGATAGCGAATCAACGTTGGGGCTCACGTTGTCATGAACATCGTTCCTTTTGTTTCGATTTCTTGTCATCAACGGTCAAGCTGATTTGCATATTACGTCAGCGAAGTAAATCATTACTACGCATGCGATCTAGAGCCCTTTTTGGAGGATTCCTCAAGGCTCACAACTTAGCCTGTTCGTATCCCCAACAATTACGCAATGAAAACTAGAAATAACAGAAGTAAGTGAGTGCGTATGTATGCTGAATGTTTGTTTTGTATATACGTAAAATTCGCCACTCAAATTAAAACATTTACAATAGCTAATAACATATATAAATAAGACAGTTACAATACAATTTACATAACAAACGGATAAAACAAGCTAAAACACCCCTAGTTATAATGGCAAGGATAGCATTAAAAGATCGAGTTGATCTGTTTTCTATAATGGTCCCCTTACAGAGCGGCGATTTGACATTAAAAACAAACTGTACCAACATCCAACAAAGTCGATAATGGATGTATATCTTCAGTGTATACCTCGACCCGTCTCAAAAATTATTCAGCTGTTTCTTTTATGATTTTCCTCTGGAATTGGCAACTCCAATCACTCATGGAATCGTTTTGTGACGACACAGACTTGTAGACATTCCACAAAGCAAGAGACAGATTACAGATTTTGTATTTTGTTTTCCCCGATCAGCCTTGAAGCGGAAATACTCCTCTTGAGACAAAGCCGAATGAGGGAATGAAGTTGCATGGCAGCAGCAGTAGACTCCTCTTGGAATGGAGATTGGCCAGAAAGCCACATTTCCAAGTTGCTAGAGGGGTATCGCCCTGGTTGAGGGTAAACGCGTTTTGACCGATTTTAACTCTCTTGCGTTTGTTGCTGAATAACAGGCCTTTGGGCCTAGTTAAAACCAAAAACTGTGCAAAAATATTTTGGTGACTTCATTTGCTTAACAGTTTCTTGTTTGTGTTTCTTAAAAACTGCGTCCACAAACAGAGGGAGAAGTGCACAAAGAAGTTCACCTAACATGTAACTGTAAGCATCCGCCATTTTTCCTTTCACATTTTGTTGCACAATTTTCTTTTTGCTTGGTTTCTTGACGTTGTTAAAACTTTCACAGCAAACAAATGACCTCTTGCGAAGCTCCGCTTGTCCAGAATAAGTACTTCACGTAAATTCAGAGATATGGCATCCGCTTCCACCACGACGGGCTACTTTTTGCACGCTGTCTGATTGGCCTAAAGTCGCCCTGGTTGAGGGTACTGTGGTATCTTCCAGTTCTTGAACGGAATCTGCATTGTCAACGCATGACAGGCGACTACTATTTGCTGCAAAAGGACACATTACGGGGCAAAAACAGGTTTGCTCTATCAGTGGACAGTAAAACAATTTTTTTTAAATCATAAATTGATTTAAGCATCGTTCATTTCACCAAAGGAGGAAAACTTGATGTCAGCTTGCTTGAAAAGTCTTTGAACGAAAGCGGCAAACAAAGGTCAGTGTTCAGGAAAACGCAACACAGCAAACACAATCAGAAAACGTTTGAAACAACAAAAACTCTTTAATCGTTGATATGCTGCTAATTTTCGCATCAAGTTATCTTAAATTTACCTGAAACTCTGTTCTCGAGTAGCTCGCTCTTAAAGACAGCATCACCAATGACAAATATATTTTATATCAACAACAGTGAAGAGTTTACGAAGGTGTTCGTGGTAAGTTTCGTTCTGAAATTTTTCTCGTTCAACAGGAATATTCTACCAACGTGAAATACCCTCAATCAGGGCGACACCCTTCTACAGCTCGAATTTCGAAAGACATCGCAGCTTTTCATTCATGTCGATTAGATTGCGGCCAGCCGCACTAAACATTTTATCATCTCTAAATAGCTCAGTGACGGCGCCAGCTCTGAAAAATCCGAAAGAAGTGCGGGGGGGGATTTTGACGTAGTTTTTCAATCTAAAGGTATACCCAACAAATTCTATGCCATTTTTCTTTGACGATTTTTGCTGACTTTTGGGGATTTCGGGGGACGAGTCCCCACCAGTCTCCCCGTGGCGCCGCCACTGACAGAGCTATACTTTGATCATTCGCAAAATGGGACGATTTAATAACAGGTTTGACAATTGAGGGTTTTCAGACACCCGGCTGTTTGCATAGTCCTTCTATTTGGTTTCATGCTACTCCAAACGAAACACGTCTCATTTAACAGGCCTACTTCACCATCCCAAGGTTTGTAGATCTCAGGCTCCAGATTCGACTTAACTAAAAATTAAATCTTTAGACAATTTCAGTGATGATGAATCATACTGGAATGGACTTAACCTCCACATCTGACATGCCCATATTTCATTAGATTACATTAATCCGATATCAGATAGATTATTGGTTTTCCTGGATCAGATTCACATTGTAGCTTAATCTGAGATTGGGTCAATCGATGATCGATGATCGCATTACTTACAAGAGTCTGATTGAATTAGATTTGAAAATTCTGATTTCGGGATCTCGTTAGAGTTGAAAATTAATTAAATCATATAGCGTGCTGAACAAGGTAAATACTACGGCTTTTCCTAGCTTTATTGAGTGAATTTCACGTTTATGAAACTGTGAAAGGCAGTACACGAGTGGCTAATCATTCAGAATATCGGGTGTCCCAAAAAATTCCTCTTGTTTGAAAAATCATCTAAATTTGACTCCATGTCAGATTCTATATTTTCCTTTTTGACAAATAGATAAAAAGTCAAATTATTTCCCCGTGCATCGTTGATTTTGTGACTGGTTTGAAAATAAGCAAAATTAGCTCTTTTTAGGGCTAGGGATGACTGGCTTTGAAGCATGCTGCAAAGCACTCATAAAGACCAGATTGATTTATTTTTGCACGTTAAAGTGAACCTTTTGGTTGTGCTCTAGACTGATGATTTTCGTCTAAGCTTTGCTCCATAGAATTGAATTGTTATTTACTGTTAGAATGGGTATTATGGGTGTATCGTTGGGGTAAATGGAGCGAAAAAATGCGAAAAAAAGGGAGCCGGTAAGGCGCCAAATTATAGAAAATTATCAAGAAAACATCAAAGTGAAGGGTTGGTATTGTCAGTTTGTTACAAATATTCTAATGGTAATTTCTTCACTTCTTGCTCATGTTAATTTAAATGCTGTTTTAGCAGCAGTTTTTAGCAGCCAGCATCGTCAGAAGGCAACGTCAATTTTTGAAAATTTTGGAGGGGAGCCCTGAGAGAATAATGAGGATAAAGCAAGGCAACTGCTTAAACGTTAGAAGGCAAAGTCGAGGAGGAAGCGTCTACACTGGACAAGACCTGGACCAAAGCCAAGTCCTGCGGCTGTTTTGGAAGCTTTGTAGTCTATCATAACTTGCAAAAGCTGGAAAATTTCTTCATCTGTCAAAAAGAATGTTTTGGAAGATCTGTTTTCGTCTGACTTCTCCTTGCAGGCTTTATTTGCCACCATCTTGCTTTCCCTCACTTACCGCCAAGTACACAGCTAACTGCAATGAGCATGCCCAGGCCATAAAGTGCCCCTCGTGCCAGTACAGTGTAAATGCGAGGACGTAGGGTAAGGCTGGGGGTAATTTGGGTCTAAAATGGCCATTTTTCGAAATAAATCGAGCAACCTCACAGAAGTGTTGGACATATTGAAGATCTTTTTCGTTTTACATACATTGAACTTTTGTCGTTCCAGAAAACTTTTTCCCGTTTTTCAATTTGAAGTTTAAGTATTCTATCTTTAATTTTTTACCATTCTCACTTTCGCCTGTAATTTCAACCTGTCGGCAGGAAATTTGGGTCTGTTCGAGAAAAGCAGTATCTATTTCATCAGGATTACGGTAAATTCAATGAAATAAAATTTTGGAATGGTTTTACGGATAACTGTGATTGAATTTTCAGAGTTTCCCTGCCACAGAGTTGAAAACTTGCACAGTGAAAAAATAAAAATAAATCGTACCACAATCAGCGCAAATCGCTAAGCCTGGGCCCATTCTTGACAACGGAAATGTAAACAAAGCTTCCTTCGAAATAAAGTCAAAAGAAATGAATCCTTGCATCTTATGCTGTTTTCGATGTATACTTCTATTTTCTTGCAATATTATTTCCATTTTTGCTTGGATTTTGGAGCCACCGCCAATTCTTGCACAATACAACTCATAAAAAATCCCAGCAGACCCAAATTACCCCACCTTGGAAAATAATCAAAATAAAATCTACCGAATCGCAAACAAATTGCGAAAAACTTTTAGCACCTTTACAAATGATTGAACATGAGACTGATAATGATTTGTTGACGAAAAAAGTCCCAAGTTGGCACAAATCGAAAGTTTTCTACGGTGTCTGTCACGATAAAAGTTTAGGCCGTGGAAAATCTTGAAGTTGAAGCACTAGAAATTATCAAATAATTCTTCGACACCACTTAAACTACTCCTAACAGCATAGATTTTAACACCGACGAGGTCAAGAAATTGAAATTTTCAACTTGAGATCAGTTAAAAAGCGAAAAGGCAAATAGACCCAAATTACCCCCACTTTACGCTATTTACTATTATCTATGTATGTATTCTTAAATCTATTTACTGTGCATTTAATCATGCATTCATTTTGTATTTAGTTAGCAGCTGAAGGGCTTACGTGAATAAATTAATATAAAAGAAAAGGAAAAAAGAACAGCACGAAGAAGCCTTTGATAAGAATAGCCATGCAAAGATAACAGGCCGTGACACGTGCCGCGCAGCATAGGTTACAAATCTTTGAATAGGTGTAAAAAGGCGGATGTAAAATTCAATGACCTATTTCTTTAAACTGAATGACTTGAAAGAAACTTTTACCACTTTTCTAACCGTCAGACTTGTCGAAATCTTGCATTTTTGTGGAAATTACTGCCAATTTTATATTTCAGCTCATTTCATGATGCGACGTCATCAAATTTCTAAATCACAAACCAAAAGAGTGAAAGAGTTTTGCTCCATACTATATTGTAGACATCCATAAAACTATGGCTTTCTTGAAAATTATTTGATCTTTCCTCAACAGGTTTAGAAATTATGATAGGTTAAGACTTCTTTCCAAAATTTGCTTGAATTCTTAAAAATGAAGAAAAACATTGTAATTCTGAAAATGTTGAAGATTTCAGAAAGTCCAACGGCAGATTTACTGTAAAGTAGTTCAAGTTTCTTTGAAGCCGTGAAATTTGTCATAGGATTTTAAACCAAGCTTTGTGAAGAATTGAAACTTATACTGTGCCGCGCCATATTTGGGTAACTTATTTCAGTCAACAGGAAATACTGATGTGTGATCCATTAGAGTTTGACAACAACTGGCTTGAGCCACTTTTTTATGCTTCGCCTCCATTTGAGCTTCTAATCTGGTCATAAATGGCAGAGAAACCTGATCGGCCACGTAGGAGACATAGTTCAGAAAACGTTTCCATTTCACGCAACCGTCCCCGTTGTGTCCCCGTTGTGTCGCCGAGCCTGCCTCGGCGATACGTCACCGACTGTTACAATCATATGGAAAACAAGCTTTATTGGAATGGTAATATGAATAAGTCACCTGAAACTGTAGTATAATGCTCCAAATAAGTCCAAGGATTAGTTTGGCATTTCCACCAACAATGTCGTCACTGCATATGTTAACAAGTTTTACCTGAAAATAGAATTGTATCATTTAGCACGGATTATCTTTAGTTTAAGAAGTTTTGATTTAAAGCCTAACAAGTCTCGTAGCATAACAAAGCTGACCTTTCTTTGGCTTTAGAAGGCTTTATCAAAGAAGCAAAGGCGTAGAAGGCTTTATTAAAGAAGCAAAGGCGTGGAATCTTTGCAGACATATAAAATTAATCGCGTAAATTTTCAATACATACGGTCATTCAAATAAATAGCTTGAAAAGAGCGTTACGTAATTTGCCATACTTACAAAGAAAGCATTTTTGATATTTATGAAAGGATGTATGACAGGAATTATCTGCAACAGTGACAAACATTAAACGAACCATACACTGCAAACTGACTGAGGACAATAATATCATCAGTACAAGAAATATTCAGTTTTTGCAGGTCTCCATGATGATAGCTACCAACATTATGCAGCTGAAAGGTTTATGATTGAGCAATCTGAGGACGTCATACTGCGAAACTAGCCGACTTATATAATTTACGCTTTAGTTCTCAAGATAATGATTATATCGAAATTGCTCTCTCTACGATTATGGCAAAATGACTGGAAATTCCCTTCCAGCAAATCATTCGAATGAATGGAAAATCAACATTAGCAATACAAATTTTACAGTTTTGCAAAGATTCGACGCCAATGCTAATTAAATATTCTTATGGCAGTAGTATGGATATCAACTCAGAGAGGATTTCATCTAAAGCAAGATCCATGGGTATGGGGGCACTTAATTGCTACCCGTTAGATATCTGTCGATTTTCTCAATTTGCATACGATAGGGAACATTTCTCGCAAACATTTCTTGAAGCATAATGAAGCTGATGTTTTCATGGGTCTAGCAGGGTTTATCTAAGGTTCTTATGGCAACAAGGATATCAAGATGGATGGGACTGCATCTAAAGCAGCTTTAGATTACCCTGGGTACCAGAGCCTCAAAATTTAAGTGAATGGAACCCAGGGTAGTTTTAGATACAATCGCCAGCGGCTAGCGAAAGCTGCAGAAGAAACAAAAGGTGTCTTAAGCAATATAGCTACAGGATTTGACTGTCCGACTTGCTTCGGAAATCTGAGAGTTGACTTTGTCCTGGAAGCATCCTGTGAAAAAATACGAGTATTTTCTGTCTCTGCAGCCTGTGGCTCTCTCCGCATGGGTCTAGCAGGGTTGGAGGAGGGTAGACTTGAAGACAAATCTTGCTGAGAAATTTAGTCAAATTCATCAAAGTCGTCAGTAAACGCCACTGACAAAACTATTCAACGACAAAAAAGCACAACACAAAGTGAAAAGTGAATGTACAAAAGCTACCGGTAGTTCTTTCAAAAGAAAGCCACAGTGAAGGAACCGTACACAAAGTATTATTTTCACACTGGAAGCCACAAAAAGTAAAACAAGGAAAAAGGAACCCAAACAGAGCAGTCAGACAACAAAAGATTTCACTATTAATATAGCTTCCCAGTAAAGGTAGGTATGACTTACCCAACTGAGAGGAAAATCAAACAATGATAACTTAAGAAAGAAGCCAATCAAACAAGACATGTGAAACTTTATTTGACGTTCTCAAAAGAAGCCTCGTCAGAAATTTTGATTCCACAATAACACTGTGGAGGTTGATAATGAATAAGAGCATGAAAGAGTCACTGGGGTTTTGCGGGTAGCGGATATCGGCCTATTTTCGGTGCGGAAATGCGGAAAATAAACATCATTTCTGCGGATTGCGGATATTTGTTGCATTTTTGCGGAATGCGGATATTTCTGCAAAATTAATATTAGTTGCTAAAAAATCGCAGATTTGATGCTCATTCCGTCAAAATATTGCGTAACATTTACTTAAAGGCACTAAAACAAACGAAAACAATACATATCACAAACATCTGAAGACAACAGCCACAACAGCAACAGCAACAACAAAATTTTTCGCGCGAAATAATCACCCACGATGACTGCAACTGCTTGAGTCTGATCGGTAACGTGCAAAATGGAAAGAAAATGGTTTATGTTGTGTTTTATATGAAGTAGGAAGACTTTGCTCATAACCCTCAAGAATAGCAGAAATAGCCAATTTCTGTCTGCGGATTTAAAATTGCGGAAATGCGGAATTGCATACCCCCCAATGACCCCTCCATGAAAGTGTCTAGCCAGTCTCGTAGTGAATACTCCTCGTGAAGGACATTGGCAACAAGTTTTGATAGAATGCTGTGAAAAAACTGAAACGAACTGCAACGAACCCTTTGGCAGGAATACTCGTGAGACATTGCAGTTTCAATATTCATCGCTTCCAAACACCTAAGGACATCTAAACTCTTTGTTGCTACTATAGATTTTTATTTTTGACAAAATTTGCCAGAAACTGATGGAAATTTGTTTGTGTCTTGTCACCCATGCTTTTCACAACATTCACGTAAACGTACCAGAAAACAAAGGAGATCGTTGGTTTTCATTTGAAAAAAATTATGTGAAATTGGACCATTCTTGGGGTGATCTATGACAATTTGAAGTTACCCCCTTTTTTATCTAAATTTGCCAAATTTTACCTAAAGTTTCAATGTAAAGAACATAATTTTTTTAAACATTGAAAATTCCCCTGTGAATAATTCCCCTCCTATTCTCTAATTTTCAGATGTAAACGAAGATACTGATTATATATAAAATGTATATAACAGCCTTGAATGTTATTCTTTAACTTTCACCTTGCTTCAATTTTAGCACGGATTTCAGCAAAGAGACTTTTGTAATTGTCAATATGGGATAGCTAGTTATATTTGGGGCATCTTATTTTAAAATCTTATTTTAAAAGTGTGATGTCAACATCTAAAATCACTTTTATGCACCCTTTCTTTCAATGTTGATTTTACAATTAACTGTTTAGTGAACACCTCTAATGGCTATTGGATAACTTTGTATGACTAATATTCTGTAAGTCGGCAATTGAAAATAGGCCTCATCCGATAAAATCATTGGTAAACAAGCTTGTGTTGCCAAGAGCTGTCAGCTTTTCGTTTTGAACAAAGCAAATAATACAAAACAAATAAGTCAATCTTACTGGATTGATGGTGAGTAAGCTATGAAAGAAGCCTATGGCTATAAAGGCAGTTTCTGATTTCAATGAGCAATGGGGACACCATAGAAATAGGGGACAAAAAACCTGGATTTATATCTGGGGGAACAGAATGACGTAACTACCCCGGAGTGAAAACTATGGTGACTGTGTGAACCAGTACAAAAATAAATATTACGACAAGTTATCGAAACATCGCCACAGAAACTTGCTGCCTTAACAATTTGAGATGAATATTTATGAAATAAATTAATGTGCACAGCCTTTACAGGAAAGTTTTGGACTTCGCTATTGAAGAACCGAGTCGAGCTACCAATGACATTTTCTCACGCTTCCTAAAACCTACACACATTTTCTTATAAGAAACTGAGGTCCGGGAAACCTGAATTTTTTAAATTTTGGAACATTTTGCTGCCAAGAAATACCTATCAGTTTCTTTAATATTTAATGTTCTAAATAGGATACACGATTTTTTAATTTGTCAAAGAACTCCTAAGGACCTAGCATCACTTCATATTCCAAACGCCAGGGAAACTTGAAGCTGCAAAGCACGAACGTTCCTTTCGTCTTTAATCCATATGCGAAGTTGGGCCTACAGTGTCTTATGAGCGGTTTGTTATAAAAATACGCATGCATCCTCTCTAGCCAAATTCAGAAAAATGTACGTCCTTGTGATCTAGTGGATCCTTATTACAGAATACCTAGATAGCCTCAATTGAACAAAACGTCTTCAAAATAGAAATAGCCTTTACAGATTACGTGTTTTATCGGTCAAACCACACAGGAGCAGGTCATAAATCCCAGACTCTTCTCCATTTCCACGAATTTCAAGCAAGCCACCGCCCTGAAGGAAAAACCAAGCCCTTCACAACAGCAAACCATACATACACCATATACTCACCACGAAAACAGTTTAATATCGGCCGCTTTCAAGTCAGTTTAAAAACAAACTAATCCAGTTCTTACTCTCTTTGGTATGATTTCAACATCACTTGACAAGATATAGCGACCAAGTATGATCAAATCCAACAATTTCTCAACTCCAATTCACCGTATAGGCAAAAGAGCTCAACTGCTCATAATAATACTTCGTAAACCTTCTTTTAATGCAGTCTGTAAAGCATGGAATCATAAAACAACGGAATGGAGTCATAAAGCGACAAAACGGAATCACGAAGCGATGGAACGGAATCACGAAACGACGGGACGAAAGAGGGAATAGCGATTCAACGTCATGAAACTAAGCTATAATAGATAGCTTACCTCTGAGACAAAAGGGTTACGTGGTCTCTTTTCGAGGAGTTGGTCGGGTTACCTCCTTCAATTTCAACAAAATGAAATCAAACTGTTTGACCCACGGTCCAAATTCATAAGTCTATAGAATCAGCAAGTAATAAGTCTGTCTATCAAAATTCCAGACTTTTTTACAAACGAGATTTGGACATGAATATCGGCAACTCACACCTTCCAAACGAAGATCGGCAAATCACGCCAAGAGGAGTTCGAAACGTCAACAAACATGATTCTCAATCGCTGACTCCTACCAAGTACACTTTGCCACTGATCTTTGTTCTTTAGCTATCTTCTCCGCGTCATGCGGTCCCAATCTCTTTTCCAAACTCGACAGATTCCCTAACTGGAGGTAACTGGGGCATTTGTAACACTTCTACTATATGAACTCCACCAGGGTATAGTTCAAAGTGGTCATCGTCGACACAGCTCATCAAATTCATTACCAGCTGAGGGCATTGCGTCGTAGCGGTGTAATCCTCTTTGTAACCAGAACTGTCAGACAGACAGAGGTTTCGATCCCAAGCAGAACCCAACCACTCCAGTGTTATGACAAGGGGTCGTGGAATCGAATAGGGGTTCTCTACTTCTGAGTGCTTGGTGTTAAAAAACGCAACTTCACCTTGACCTTCATTTTACCTTGACCAATACATCAAATGGATGCTTGCGATTTCAAAAAAGAGAACACCATCTGAGCAACTAAAAGTCCGTATCAAATTAGACGCCTGGTGAAAAAGCCAGTGAATAAAAGCAGTTGAAGCGTTTAGCCTGAGTGTTTGGCGTAGACTTATGCCTTTCTGTCCCTTGTTTCCCTGCGTTCTTTGATATGCTGATATCACTTGGTCAATAGGGGCTCATAATATTACTCTTAAAAATGGGTCCTCTTTTTCAAAATGGCCGAAAGCACCGGGAGTTCTGATCTCGCACACTCCAAAAAATCACTTCAAAGTCAGGTTAAAGGAGCTTGAACATTGAAAAGCAAATTTTTGATACAAAGAAACATGTTGTCTTGACCTGCAATTCGCATAACCTTCCTCGTAGAAACAAATAGATCCATCGAAGCAGCGAGAACTGTAGCCCTCATTAACCGTTTTCTGTAAGCAACAACAACTACTCTGAATAGCGCCTCCTGACTGTTTGAAAGCCAAATTCTAGCGATTTTATCGGTGAATACGGAATCACTCTATGCGAGCCTAAATTTGGCGTTTGGCCCACTTTTTAAGGGTAATACTATGAGTCCCTGTTGACCAAGGGATATCAGCAAGTCAACAGCGCAGGGATGCAAGGGACGAAAAAGCATAAGTCTATACTTGGCACTATCTATCGATAAAAAAATCTCATATCTAATGTAACGAGGACCTCAATCAAAATCTCCATTTTTAGCTCACTTAAATCGATAACTGCAGGTCTTCACGTGCATATGCTAACTGAAGGGAAACTACTAGACTATTCGACATAGCAACTTGCTTGAGATAACCGAGTTCGCTCTTTCCAGGTTCAACCGTATTTCAGGGTTTCGCTTCTCCGTCGTTTCGTTCCCTGGATTCGCTCCATCGTTTAGTGATTCCGCTTCATGATTCCGTGGTTTACAAACCACCTTCTGGAAACAATACAAAAGATGAATATCCAAGGATTCAGGGATTGTCTATTCAATGTTAAGCAGTATCGCACAGATTTTCACAGTGATGGGTTCCTTTTGCAGTGTGTCAACTGCGAAATCACTGAATCAATGCCTATGCAGATTAGGGCGACATAGAAAGTCTACAGGGGGTCACAAATGACCAACAAACATTTATGGCTAATCGGAAATAGCTAAAATGTATTATGATGCGTGTTAGAATAGTCAAAGGAATAGTCGTTTCTAAAGCCTGGTACGCATATAATTTGCTTTAGCTGCCTTACTGCCGTTGAACTTTTTCAAAGTTTCATTTAATTTATGTTCCTTAGCTGTCCTCATAAAGCATATTTATGAGTCATCTAATAATTGTTCACATCGACCACATTAGGATCCAAAGTGAAGGTGCACTGGAGGTATGGTATTCCTTTCCTCCGTAGAAACGGCTATATTAACATGCATCAAAATGTATTTCAGCTATTTCCGAATCTTCTCAACCTGCGCACAGACTTCGTCTCCTGGGGAGGAGAGGAAATAACGGAACTAGCTCCTTATTTTCCTCTCTTCTCCAGTGACCAAACCTGGGGGGGGGGGGTTACTACCATATATGCTGGTACAGGATGTGCCATTTTTTGGGGTGCCTTTTTTGGAGCAGAAAATAAATTTTGGGGTATCATTTTTGGTAAAATCACAAGTAGTAACAAATTTTGGGGTGTCATTTTAGAAAATAACTCTTTAGGGTATTGATTTTTATCAAATTTCACTTACTTGGTTAAAATGTTGGATCGTTGTCATAATTTCACGGTATAAATTTTCAATGGCCTGTAAATTTTGGGGTATTGTTTTCGCGAAAATTTATGAAATTTAGGGTGTGATTTCAGACGTCAAATGACACACCCCCGTCATCCGCCTATTTAAGTTACCCCCCGGGTGAGTAAAGACTGTGCGCAGGCTGATATTTTTACAAATTTTCATAGTTTATATGTGATTCCAAGTACATTTCTTTATGGCCTTCACTCAGAAGCTAATAGAAAGAGATATGATACTCCGTTGCCAATTTTCAGGAATGACTGACAGCCGCTCTCCGCTCTTAGAAACGGTTACAAAAACACGCACCGTTATTAGTTTTAGCAATTTCCAATTTTTGATACTGTCTGTACGTCATTTATGAGCTCCTGTATCACCTTTTTGTATGACCCTCATTTAGGGGTAAATGGTTTCAGTCCCCGCCCTGCCAAACCTGCTACGTAGAGCAAGGAGAGTCGCAGAAGATGAAAAAATATTTTCCTTCTAGCGGCCGGACAGAAATCATGCTTACATTTCCAGCAGGAATAGTACAATTAATATGGCTTTTTCAATTAGATCACCATTAGAAACTAGCTCCAACCAGCACATTTCACCTTTCTAAACATGATCTTGCAAACACACAGAGATGTAACGCTACTTGTTACTGGGATAAACGATTAACGATACATTCCAATGACAACTTTCAAGCTTCCATGTCGATGAAATTGAAACCAGGTCAAAGAAACCATCATGATTTCCGAAAGACATGAGGGAAATTCCAATCCTAACTGATCAGATTTTTGTTACAACCATTGAATATAGATGGTAGATCAGATGCAATCCAGATTTGCCTGGCTTTATTTATGTTATTGATTTGTACAAACAAATGTGGAACAAAGCATGATACATGAAAGGGGAGGGAATATAGTTTGGAACCTTCCTGCAAGAACGTATAAACGTAAAATTTCCTATAACTGCACGGCAGCATGGTCAAGTGGGTTTTCATCCCCTGGAGAGTCGTGTGAGCCAAGAAATCAAGCTCTAAGGGCTCTTACTAAAATGAATTTATGGCCTAGCTTTCATCAAATACTGCAATTCTGAGAATGATGTTGACCTCAAAGATGCTCCCTCCTTCTAGACTTACGCTAAATTACATAAAATTCCTTAGAGCAACTCAGTAGAAAGAATGGGAAAATAATATTACATATTTTTCATTTCAAATTTTGTAAATATTATATTGGTCCTAATCACTCAATCTCTGCACGAGTTCCATGTAAACATGGGACAAAACTGCCAAATCAGTGTCGAAAATCGTCAGTAATTCACCACAAAAAGGCCGGCCGAGCTGGAACACTAACCTTGGCTACATGCCTTATCAATTAAAACACCACCAGTAACAATATGGCTGATGAAACAGAAATGATAACACAGACAGCTAATTCGGACGGGAAATAGAGGATGGCTACATGCTTTGTTGATAACAAAACCTCAATTCCACAACACATTTTTCTTATCACATCTGAGAAACTCAAACCCATTAATAAGCAAGTTGAGAATTCACAACAATTTTCAAATATATTTTGTAAATACGCTAACATTCATGGGAAAAGTCACAGGACCGGCTCTTCACTATAGAGCTGCACACAAATGCAGCTTTTAGCCACAGACATAATAGCCCACTAGAATTAGTGGTCTCCGAAAGGGACCTTGCCTGTATCGACGAGTGCACCCTTGTACTACCACAAAAATATTCATCATATCACAGCTGGGCAGCAATGAGATAATGTATTACATGTATTGGGTTATTCCTTGAAAACCTTTTTATTACATATACAGGGTGTCTCAAGAAAATTGTTCGACGTTTGATTAAATACTAAAAGAACAATGATACGCTGAAAGGACACTTGGTCAAGTCACCCTTTTCCTGAGATTTTAAATTAATTTTTGACACAAAAATCGTGCAAATCCGCTAAAAATTCATGGAGTTACAAGCTTTTGAAGTTCAAGTTTGTGCGAAAGCTGAAACCAGAGGCCTCGAAATGGCATTTTTGGTAAAAGCCCCATAGGCCGTCGTTTCTGTTATTCCTCAGTTGTTTCAGGGCGAACCAAGTGGGATTCAAACAGGTTTTCGATAACCTAACTGTCAAGCATGTGGATGCTTTGAGGAAACAGATTCAGTCTCTCGTCGATTATGTTTTGAACCACTGTTTTTGGACTTACGCACTGTTAAGGAAATTTTGAGAATGATCGCAAGAAATAATTTACTTCAGAAGTCCTATTTGGTTTGCTCTGATATCAACGAGAGGTATGACATTGGAGAAACTTCTCTTACCTCCGTCTTCGAGCTTTTTGCAACGCAAGCAATCTAGGGGGTCTCTGGTCTCGGCTGTCGCATATTTTTGATCTTCGAGAGCTCGTAACTCAATGAATTTTCAATCGATTTGCTTGATCATTGTCTCTAAAATTATTTTATAATCTTCGGAACAGGGTTGTCTTTCCATGAGCCTGTTCATGTTGTCCTTATTTTTCAATATTTTATCAAATGTCGAATAATTTTTTTGAGACACCCTGTACTCAGTATAAAAGTTTACAATAATGAAATACCTAAGACAATGACTACGAAGCACTATACCACACTACAAGGACGATACCAGGAGGAGCAAAAATACCATGACTACCCATTGGCATTTAACATAAAACACATAAGACGTAATATACAACTAATTATACGACATAAGATGGTATTTAATTAATACAAACGATAATTTTACAGATAAACAAAAAGGAAACTATTTAAGGAGAGAGGAGAATTTGCGGACAGGTTTTCATTACCAACTTATTCAAAACGTCTGGAGGCCTGGATATATTCTAGCGTTGCTGTGAGAATTTTCGCATTTGAATCAAATGATAACTGTTCATGGCCATATAGGATGATTTTTAATAACTTTCCATTTGAAAGATTTATTAAAACATGGAGCAACAATATCGCGTTTACATTGTTGAGAAGATCAAGTCTATTACCATCATAACTACGGCACCATCATTTGTTAGGCACAAACCTTGAAAAACTCGTCAATTAATACAAAAAGAAAGATGGTTCTAGCGAAAACCTTGACTTGCATTGTCCTCAATGCTAAGAGCAAGGCCCTTCATATATACCGGGTGACCCAAAAAAGCTTCACGAGCTAGATTGCACATATCTTCTTGAAAGTAAATGTTATGAAGACAAACAAGGTATCAGCATGTAGCTGAAAGGCTCCGCTATCTTTTGAAACGTTACTTGGTCATTTTAAGATATGCGTACTGCCCGAAAAAACAGTTTCAAAAATATGAAAATTCATTCATTTCTTGGACCATTCCCTCGCTTTCCAGTCCATTTTTTGGGAAATTTGAAAAAAGCTGAATTCCAAATTTGCTTCGGAGAATGAAATTTGACTGAGGAACGGAGGTCAATCATTTTGCAATCAAAAAATTTCCCCAGACGACTTCTAATGTATCGCAATGTCGAGATTTCGCAAGATGTTGACTGGAAAATGATGGCGAATATTTTACTCAAAATGAGGAATCCTGGATTCGAAATTTTCTTTGAATCTGGTTTTTCGGTTGGTAATCATTGCTTAAAACAATCATGCAGCATCTCAAAAGATAGCCAAGCCTTTCAACTAAACTGTGATAGAAAGCATTTGGCAATAGCTTTTGATTTCAGGGAGCTAGTTATGATCTAGCTCGTGAAGTTCTTTTTGAGTCACCCGGTATGTAGTATGGTCATACTTATCTAGAACAGGGAGAAGAATCACTATTCATTCGGATACAATGGAATATCAGCATTTCCCAAAGATCACTCGTTTGGCTGTTTCTGTTTATTACAAACAAAACCGTGCAACTATCAAAGCAACAAAAACAAATAGTAAACTCACGTTATATTCTTCCAATATCTGTATGACTCTGTTCACATTGTTTAGCATGTGTAGTCTCATTCGACCTCTTTCACGACGCTGAAAAAAGGATCATGCTTTATTCTTAGCCGCACGACATAGTTCCAGATATCGCAAAATAGCAACAACGACAGCAACAACAATAACAACTACAACAACATTTCCTTTTTTGTTCAATCTGGGCCTTATGGACTTTGATATAGATTTTTGAGACGGAGATCCACACGTTTACGTGTGCTCTTTGGAACGAGGATGCAGTGTAGTCTCGGAAGCGAGGCAAGTGACCCTCGACAGTTGGAAATTCTCAGTGCTGCGGTGAAGTTCATGGAAGCTAATTGGCCTTAAAACTGAGGAACTCCTGATTCACAGTGAAAGGTTTGTTGATTCTTGGATTGAGGAAACATTGGTATGGATACTTGTGGCTTTTGTTCATGGCTAATATCACTGTAAACTTGAATTCTGAGCTGTTTTAACATTGGAGGTTCGAGCCGGCAACTTAGGCCCATCCACCATTGCCTGGTGTTCATACAGTGTTGCTATGGTTTCCATATCTAGTTATGAAATCGATAGAGGAAAACTTCATCCCAAATTTTAGTATCAAAGTCCATAAGTCGTAGTTTGAGCATCCATCAGTCTATAAATAGCGATAACCACGAATATGCAATCAGTCTACTTTATTCTAAAACGACAAGATATTCAAAATGGGCAGGAAAAGAAAATGCATCCACTGTCTAAACAATTTTAATTGAAAACTGATAATAAATCTCCTGAATTTGTCCAATTCATTACATACCATGACCAGTCAAAAAGTTTATACTTTCTAAAGCAGTTCTCACAGAAAATTTTTCTAATACTGGTTTTGGCCTCAGGTTGTAAAGCATACCGCCACCAAGACGTAAAAAGGTGACATTTTCCACAGGGGAATGCAAAAGCAACTTTTTCACAGGTATCGCATGTCGTTTGCATGTTTTTTGCCATGGGATCGAACAATTCTAGTATCTTTTTGAAACTTCAGTTCCTAATAGGTCTTGCGAGAGATTCCATGTTCTTGCGTATTGTTCTGTGTGAAAGGTTCCTTATGATTTGATCGATTGATTTAGGCCTATTTTCATTCGGAACCAATGATCTTCGTAACGCTAAATCTACCTACGCGTTCCTTCTTCAGTGCGATAGAAATCACGATTAGTCATCCTGCTGTCAACAGAAATTCGATTTATTCATATCCCTGTGTCTCTTAAGATACTACGAATCTTGAAATACCTAAGATCTTTGGCACACCCCGGTATTTTCCCAAATTCCAAGTGTGTATCAACTTATCTAAATCGAAATCAGTTTTAGCTGTAATAGCAACTAGTCTAATTTGATTATTTACAATACACATATTAAAGAATTTAACAATAGCAACTTTTTCAAGAAATTTTATGCATCGTATCTAAAATATGGTCAGTTTCCCCGGGGGGTAACTTCAATAGGTGGGTGACGGGGGTGTACCATTTGACGTCTGAAATCGCACCCCAGAATTTATAAATCTTCGCGAAAACGATACCCCAAAATTTACAAGCCATTGAAAATGTATACCCTAAAATTGTGACAGCCACGCAAGATTGTAACCAACTAAGTGCAGTTTGATCAAAATCAATACTCTAAAGAGTAATTTTTCTAAAATGACACCCAGAAATTTATGACAAATTGCGATTTTACAAAAAATGATACCACAAAATTTAATTTCTGCTCGAAATAAGGCACCCCAAAAAATGGCACATCCCGTACCAGCATATATGGTAGTTACCCTCCCCCCCCCGGGTCAGTTCCAAAGACATACATTGCATCAAAGGTGCCACTATCCCAGCTTTCAATTAGCCTTTTGAATTGAAACAAACTTCTGCAGATTTTATTTCATCTGGCAAATGATTCAGCTAATAAAAATTAGTTTTGAAACATTTTTTTATTCAAATATAAATATTTACAATATATCATTACATTTAACTATATCTATTCTAATTACTATACAACACTACAGATACGATACCATGGGGAGCGAAAGACAATGACTACCCCATGGCCAATAAAAAGACGCGCAATGTTAAACTAGCATACAACTACACTACAAACGATTGAGAACTGGTGGAAAATGCAGTAGATTCTGTTCCACATCAAAAGTCAGGCGCAACTTGTTTAGTTGATAGTAGATAGAATGCTTGAAAATGCTTGACATCTGATGTGCAAAATAATCTACAAGGGAAAAGACCTTAAAAGGGGGTTGGTGGTTGCCAGGGGCGGCACTGAGGGGTATTCAAGGTATTCACTGAATACCTATTTTTTTGCAAAAAAATTCTTATATTTTTTGACCCTCGAAAATACGTTTTCCAATAAGAAAACCTCTCTCCAAGAGATGCCGGGTTTGATGAAAAGACCCTTTTGTGATGTCGGAAATGATGGGCATACCGGAAAACCAGGACCCAGGACCCTATGACAGGACCCAGGACCTAGGACCCAGGACCTAGGACCCAGGACCCAGGACCCAGGACCCAGGACCCAGGACCCAGGACCCAGGACCTAGGACCTAGGACCCAGGACCCAGGACCCAGGACCTAGGACCCAGGACCCAGGACCCAGGACCTAGGACCCAGGACCCAGGACCTAGGACCCAGGACCCAGGACCCAGGACCTAGGGCCCAGGACAAAAGACCTACATCCTAGTTAGAGGATTCTACAGTATATCGTATTTTCATCTACAAATATCGTATTTCCCTGCATCATACTGTATGTTCTTTCGGATCCTTTGCAGGGTTTCTTAGCTTTGTGACTCATTTTTGTAGCAAAAATTTTCTTTAGAGTCTCTTAAATTGTAACAAACTTGTTTTCAAAATTATCAAAGTTCACTGAGGACTGTCCTTTGAACCAAGAATAAAGTTATGAAGGGAAATTACTCCTTTTAAAGTCCATCTCAAACTAGATGTCACCTGAGATGTGCAATAACGCAACATTACTTTGCAAAACACTTCTGTTGTTGTTTTTCGCGAGCATTTGCAGATGAACTCAAATTTGAGACAGACTATAGTTTTATTTGGGATGGTGAAACGATTTCTGTTCCAAAAAGGTTTCTTAACTTCGAATTGGCATCAAAATTGCTTCTAGTACAGTCATAATTTTTCTGGAAGAGACCACTACAGCTTCCTACGGGTGGTTTCTTATAAACTGAATAAAAAGTGAACGCATCTGATAAAGTGCAGAAAGAAATTTCGTTGAAAGCTTATCGTGTGATCTTTTGGCGTGAGCAAATTTATAATCAATACCGTTATAATTTCTTTTAATTGCTTGGCAAAATTTCAGATGACCCAGAAAGCGGGTTTTGCAATAGAGGCGTGCACCTTTTCAAATCATGAAAGAGGAGACATTTGACCTATCATTATATGATCAGCATTCATTACAATGACAAATGGCTCAAGTCATTATGATGTATTTGGCAAAGTTTGTCTGTTGGATGCAATCGTTTTGGTAGATATTTTGGAAAATAATAATTAGTGTCTACAGGACAGAGGTGACAAGGACATAACGTGATTTTTGTCGGTATGCGCAGGAAAAAAGGGCCAAAGGTAGACAAAGAAGATTAGCCAAACGAAACATTGAAAAGGAAGGCCTGATGACTTTAAGAATCTCCCAGTACCGGCCCAGTTCTTAGCTCATAAAGAATATGTTTATAGCCTGTCAGAGCACAAAGGATAAACAAGACACTTGAAGCCGAATTGTCTTGATAATGTCTTGAAGCCGAATTGTCTTAACAAAGATAGGGCTGAGTTTAACTTCAAGACAATTGAGGTTAAAGATATCAGGGCTGCATTTGCCAAGGTTAAGACTGCAAAGAGCTTTGGGATTGACAATATCTCTAGCTATTTTTTGAAACTTGCTCTCCCTTTCATTGGAAACTCTCTGGCTGCCTTGTTTAATACTTCAATTGAAACAAGCCAGTTTCCTGACTCATGGAAGGTTGCTAGAGTCACCCCAATTTTTAAAGAAGGGGATAAGACAGAAAAGTCCAATTATCGCCCAATTTCAGTCTTACCTGTCAAGAAACCCAATTTTTTTTCAAATTTTGGTCCTTAGAATGCAAATATTTGGCAAGTTTTGCCTAGAAAATGCCAACTCATGGCACTTTTGATGTAGAAATTAGTCTAGCCAAGGGTATCATTTTCAGAAAAATTGGTCTAGCCAACGGTGCCATTTTGAAACCGTGGGCGGCACACCCCTGCCCGAAATTTAGCCGAGAACCCCCCCCCCCCCGTGTTTCAATATCGCTCACTGAATTGGACGGTTGTCATTGAAACTGAGACGTACGACCAACCTCATCAAAAATTGAGATGAATTTCTTAATTTCCCAAGGATCTTGTCATTTCTAATAAAAAATGTGAATCAGATGACAGCGTTCACACAGACTCCTGCATTCTTATTAGATGTAGATGTTCCTTAGGTCATATGATGCATGTATGCATCCTCTAACGTCCTAAACCTTCTGCCAAAGGAGCACTAACGAAGGGATCGTGCCAGCTCGTATCCAAAAAGAAAAACAAAAACGGTATTGACAACTTTCATGTCACTAGCTTTGCACTTGATTTCTATATTTTTGCTTTGCTTTAGCCTTTATACATCGTAGATGAAAACCTTTATAACACATGATATCTTTATCTGTGCAATATGGTAAGTCATATTTTCTTCACTTCTTGGTTGTTTATTGAAGTCCCAATCCATTTCATCTGAAAAGATTGTACTTAAGCTTATATGTGACATGGCCCTATTGTTTGGTTGCCTAAAGACGAGACCAGTTGCTATGATAATCTATAACTAGACTCCGGAAGGATGAAATCACTATTGTACAATGTTAAAATGGTATGCTAAGTGTGGTTTTGGAGATAATTGGTGGCATATTTGCCCTGTAAATGGGCCAAGAGTTTGCACTCGGCACAATGTCAAAACATTAACTATTACTGTTAGTTATGCACATGTGTCAAAACATTGTGCATAACCAGCGAAAACCAAAGCTGCAAATTAACAACGCTTCTTCCGTTTCGTTAGTTTTAAAAACTGTTTCTGCAGTTTCTCATTTTCAGTATCTTTGAAAAGAATGCATAAAACATTGACGGTGCCCGGTGGGGTTCATTCTTCGGTAAATGTTTCCAAAATTGTAAATTCACGAGAAATTGCATTGCATACATGAAATCAAGGGGAAAAGCGTTCTAATGATGGAAGATGTCTCAACAAAGTATTTGCCAGATTTCCAAAACTATCAGAACTCACTGTCTTAGCCTGCGCGCAATCTTGGCTCAAAACTCAAAATCATCTTAATTTTTAACCCTATTTTGGTTGGGGGGGGATTTGGCCCCCTAGTAGATCTTTTTAAAACTCAGTTAGGATAAATTCTATGGCATGAAACTTCTTGACTTTTTGCAGCTTGTTATTGTGCAACTGCTCAGAAAGTTTCATTGAAATATTTCAACAAATGAGGGGGAGGGAGACAATTTTCCGGGACTGAATCGGAAATTCTCAAATCTCAATTGTCGCGAAAAAAGTAGCTTTCAATATTTTGCTAACTTTTTTGTAGTATAGTGTTATTTGATGTATTCTATCATAACTTTCATGTTTGGATGGAAATTGTGCTCCTAATTTATTTTTATTTTGGCCAAGTTTGCCACTTTGCGTGACCACACAAAGGAGAACGCTGATGTGAGCAAAAATGATGGCGAATTCTAGTTTAACTTTTACATTTTCAGAAAGTACATGCCTGAGGCTATTATTACACCAAAATTGACATTACCGATGATAATTAGGACCACATCTTTTATTTTGGCTAAAATAACCATTTTCATACATGCATTTTGTATAAGAAATTGCTTATAAGAAACCAACTCTCAGATCACCACACCATTAAGCAACTTCAGCACTGGGAAAATGTAACTTAAGGAACTATTTGTTTTTGGGAATATTTACTTTATTCCACTTGTTTCATGTATCATGTTACTAGGAATGTCCTTGAGTAATGTCTAAAAATTAAAAAGACCTCGATAGAAATTAAGTAGACCTCAACAGAAATTTCACGGTGATATGATTCCATCAAACCGATTGCTCTAATTGAAGCTTTCAGGGAAAACATTGATCTTCAAGAAGTCTTGCCCCCTGGCTGGGTCCCTGTTGAAATGCACGTATTTTTGTTAGAAACCGCTTACAAGAAACACAGACTCTCAGATAGCCAAAAAATTCAGAAACTGCAGCATGTTTCATGCCTTGTTTAGAAATGTTCATGAGGGGCACTGATCTGATGACTTTGGAAACATCCACTACCGGCCCAAATTATCAGCTTCTTATAAGAAATACCTGTATCCCAATGCAATGGTATAAAACACAAAATACGACGCCGTTGCAGCTTTTTTTCGTGAGAACAGGCGGGAGTTTCGGCTTCTGAAACATGGTGACGTTTACCGGCCGTTGACCCTGACGAGTGATTTAGTTTGGCTGTAATCTTCTCCTTTCTACCTTTGGTCCTACGGTCCTGCGCATACCGACATACCATGCATACCAACATACAGACATACCATTCTCTGTCGTGCAGACACTTACTAATTATTTTCCAAAAATATCCACCGAACAGATTGCATGTAACAGACAAACTTTGCCAAACACATAATAATGACTTAAGCCATTTGGCATTGTACCAAACAAGCGGTGATAGGTCAAATGTCCGCTCCTCCGTGATTTGAAAAGGGGCACGCGTCTCTTGCAAAACCCGCTTTCTGGGTCGTTTGAAATTTTGCCAAGCAATTAAAAGAAATTATAACGGTATTGATTATGAATTTGCTCACGCCAAAAGATCACACGATAAGCTTTCAACGAAATTTCTTTCTGCACTTTATCAGATGCGTTCACTTTTTATTCAGTTTATAAGAAACCACCCGTAGGAAGCTGTAGTGGTCTCTTCCAGAAAAATTATGACTGTACTAGAAGCAATTTTGATGCCAATTCGAAGTTAAGAAACCTTTTTGGAACAGAAATCGTTTCACCATCCCAAATAAAACTATAGTCTGTCTCAAATTTGAGTTCATCTGCAAATGCTCGCGAAAAACAACAACAGAAGTGTTTTGCAAAGTAATGTTGCGTTATTGCACATCTCAGGTGACATCTAGTTTGAGATGGACTTTAAAAGGAGTAATTTCCCTTCATAACTTTATTCTTGGTTCAAAGGACAGTCCTCAGTGAACTTTGATAATTTTGAAAACAAGTTTGTTACAATTTAAGAGACTCTAAAGAAAATTTTTGCTACAAAAATGAGTCACAAAGCTAAGAAACCCTGCAAAGGATCCGAAAGCACATACAGTATGAAGCAGGGAAATACGATATTTGTAGATGAAAATACGATATACTGTAGAATCTTCTAACTAGGATGTAGGTCTTTTGTCCTAGGTCCTGGGTCCTGGGTCCTAGGTCCTGGGTCCTGGGTCCTAGGTCCTAGGTCCTGGGTCCTGGGTCCTAGGTCCTGGGTCCTGGGTCCTGGGTCCTAGGTCCTGGGTCCTGGGTCCTGGGTCCTGGGTCCTAGGTCCTGGGTCCTGGGTCCTAGGTCCTGGGTCCTGGGTCCTAGGTCCTGGGTCCTGGGTCCTGGGTCCTGGGTCCTAGGTCCTGGGTCCTGTCATAGGGTCCTGGGTCCTGGTTTTCCGGTATGCCGAAATGATGCACAGACTATATTTATCATCCTTTTTGTCTCAAAGAAAGTGGATAATAGATCGCTAATCCATTGAGGAATTTTGTCAATAGTGGATATTGATATCTGGGATTATTACGACCCACGACCCCGTTGGCCGTGAGGTATTCAGAGGCCATCCTGAATACTAAGTCTTTGTTTCCATGGCCCTTTGTGACGTTGACTGCCATTGAACTTTCAGCAAGACAACAAAGGTTTTCTGAACTGAACATATTCAGTTCTCATTCTGAATACCACGGTGAGGTTTCCTTGTGTCTTCACTTTCGACTGCCATTGTGTATGAAGGATTGGGTTTTGGGAAACGAGTATCGTTGGGGTGTTTCAACAACCTTTTTTTTTGATCAAAATAAAGAAATCAGTTCACTCTCGAGCAGCGTCCAGGTAAGTTTTAGAAGGTGTCTTTTAACCTTGTAGAAGCCATGTTTCAGAGTGTACTCTATGGCTATCCTGTAAGTTACAAAGGGCGAGGGTGCAATGTCACTCATTCGGAAAAGCGTGCAAGATCTTTTCTTAAAACAAATGATTTTTACGGGTTTTGAGGAATTCCCCTTGAAAACAAAACAATTTTCTTAAAGATATACGGATTTTTGGGATTGAAATGCCCATCGATAAAGGGGTCCTTGATTTAATTCAAATTTCTAACATCTTGAATGAAAAAACTTTCTGATTCTACGCGATTTACTTTGTAAAACATTTACTAGTACCAAGGAATGTTTCAGCGACCTTCAGAATGCAGATGCGAACGCATTTATGAGAAGATGAGGTCCTTCTGAGAGGCCGTGGTATTCAAGTCTAAATCTCAATACCTTGCCCTTTTGGTGGCTTTCTGGAGGCGGCAAGTCTCCGCGAGTTTTGATTGCAATATGATCTTTGATGATAACGGCAACCCTCACGGTTTAAAGCCCAAGGCCCTTTCTCTTCCTCTTGTGCACTTGCAGCTGCTGGGATTCACAGGTACAAGGATTTTACTAGTCTTTTCCAAACTTTGAAGGGTTAGATGTCTTAGAAGATTTTAACAACTTTTGACATTTGACACGTTGTTAATATCTGTTGTATGATGATTGCTGAAGATGATTTTTCTCATGAACAAGTTATGAAGGGCACTCTGCAACGCTTAAGAATGTTTTAAAAACATTTTTTACTAGGGAAGTATGCTCCGGACCCCTGTCCTGGGAAGGCTCCCTTTCCTAATTTTGAATACCTAAATATTTTTAGTCCCAGCCGCCCCTGGTGGTTGCTAATACTGAAGTCACAAAAAGAACTTTTAATCAAACCGACCAGTTTCGTGGATAAAGCGTAAATTTAATTCGAGTATTTTCCTGTTTAAGTCATAGGAAAGGTCTTGATCACCATATAGTAAAAGCTGTACCAAAACATCATTTGACAGATCGGTGATTTGTAAAAACAGTCGTAATAATTCAACAATTCCAGCGAGATACATCCCTACATCACAACTAAAGGAAAAAACAAGCAGCCTTAAGAAAATATCTTACCAATCTGTTTCCAGTTAGAACTTCGAGCAAAGCCAAAAGTATGGTCCCATCATGAAGATCTTTTACAACATCAACGACCTCGTATTCCTTGCCACCCTTGAAGTAGAAGACACAAAGAACATCAACATTATAAATGCTACAGTATATCAGCTTCAGTCTTTCTCGTTAACTTAAGCTTTAACATAAGGCACTACTAAATATTGATAACTTCCACGTGGGAAAACATTTCGACTGCCTTAGGGCCCGTTCACACTACTCCGTTTTTGTACAAAAACGGAGAGAAAAACCTCCGTTTTTGTGAAAGTGTTCACACTGATCCGCACAAAAACGCCACAAAAACGGATGTTTTCGAAAACGCTGTCAAAAGTGGATATCCACAAAAACGGAGGTTTTTGAAAACGATTTTGATCAATGTGAACGCACAAAAACGGAGGTTTTTGAAAACGCTCCAATATCCAACAATGAGCTTCACAAAAACGGAGCAATGTGAACGCACAAAAACGGATGTTTTTCACTGCGTTTTTGTTATCGGGCAGATTAGTGTGAACGCACAAAAACGGAAGTTTTTCTCTTCGTTTTTGTAAAAAAACGGAGCAGTGTGAACTGTAGCTTCGATGCAACAAAAACGGATACTAACAAAAACGGAGTAGTGTGAACGGGGCCTTAGGGCCCGGGGGTGTTTGGCATGTTTGTCCAATGGATACCATGGAGGATAGGAGACTGCTGTATTGGCCTTCAACAAACTATCACAAAAAATTGCTTCAATATTGTGTACTTTTTCTTCTTTTGTTTGTCGTCTTAGGCCAAATATTTGTGACGATTTCCTACTTTCTCGCCGTCATCTTGCATTTAAATTGCGCATGCGCTTTAGAATGCATGGAGTGGAGCTTGCCACAAAGACAAAGAACAGGGAGAACGGAAAATACACAACATTGTAAGTTTAAGTCAATATATACTGAATCAATTCTTTATGATATCTTGGTGGAAGCCAACACAGCAGTTTCCTACCACCCATGTGGGAACATAACTTCTCTTTGGGTATCGCTGTTTGGTTGTCAAAACCTGTCAAAGGGGGTATTTTGTTACAGCGTACTGTCGCTCAGTTCAGTTCTTACGGTTTGCGGTGTACTTTTCCCTGATTTTTTCTGGAGTTGGGTGTCGTTTGAAGAAAAAATTTTGGAGCCAGGTAGTTTGTTACCATGTTATCTTTTAACAGCATAGGTTTCAAATATGTAAAAAGCTTGGTGTAAAATTATATGACCTTTTTCTTTGAACCGAACGGCCTCAAAGAAGCTTTATTTATTTTACAGTAAATCAGCCGTTAGACTTTTGTAAAATCTTCGATAATTTCAGAATTACAGTGTTTTTCTTCTTTTTTAAGAATTCAAGAAAATTTTCGAAAAAAAGTTAAAACTATCGTAATTTCTAAACCTGTTGACGAAAGATCAAATAATTTTCAATAAAACCATAGTTTATGTATGCCTACAATATGGTATTAAGCAAACTCTTTCACTCTTTTGGTTTGTGATTTAGAAATTTGATGACGTCACATCATAAAATGAGCTGAAATGCTATGCTTCTTTAAACATCTAATCAAATGTTAAAAAAATTTTTGACACCCTGTACAACATACCTTGTGTAACTGATAATTGATCCATTTTGCAAACGTCTTCTTCTGCATTCCTGCGCGTTCGTCTGAAAGATAAAGAAACCGCAAACTAGCTACAGATTTTGAAATCGCGGTGGACAATGCAAGGCCAGGTGGCTGAGCGCCACATCCATCCTTTTCACTTTTCGACAACGACAAATAAGCAAAACCAATTGCTATGTGGCAGATCCAAGGGGAGATTTGGGGGGGGGCTCAGACTCCTCACGTTCTTCATAATATAATCCTCGAGATTGACGCGTAGATGTAATAAGTCTGCGTTCACACGATGCCGGCACATTTTGAACACGGTGAAAAATGCGACGGATAGGCCTCCGTTCACACGAAGACGGCACATTTTTTGCCGGCAGATTTTGAAAAACGGCAGATTTTGAAAAACGGTAGATTTTGAAAATGGAATTCCAGCCGACACATTTTGGAAACGGCATCGTGTAAACACCTGAAAATGATGAAAACAGAACATTTTTAGACACTTTTGGAACGAGACTGATCGACTCTTAGGGTGTAGGTAAATTTCCTTGGCATCAAAGTCTTGAAACGAGTTTTTGCCGTCTAATTTCCTACTGTTTTCAAATTGTTCCGGTATCGTGTGAATGCTACCTCAAATTTTGCAGCCGTCGCATTTTTCACCGTTTTCAAAATGTGCCGGCATCGTGTGAACGCAGTCTAAGTTTCTCAGGAGGGCAAGGCAGATCAAGTGTACTTGTCATGTGATTAGATGATCTACAGTGCATGATCTAATCAAAAATCTAACGCAAATATAGCTATAAAAGGCACTGGCTGTGCTTTCCGAGAGCCCAAAGGGTGTGGTCCCAGATCGTTCAGTGATACGAGACAAAAAAGTGACTAAGCCATAATTTGATTAGTGCGAACGTTTCAGACCAATTTCAAGGTCCGTCATTAGCGTGTAAAATAGGGCGTAAAAAGCCATTGAATAAGGCAGTAACAAAGGGTACCAAAAAGGCAAAAACATGCAAAAACAACGAGTATCAAAATATTACACGAATATGACTTTTTGTCGTTGTTCTTGCCCTTTGACTGGAACTATGTAGTGAGTCTAGCTTTCACTTATATTCTGAGAAGAAACAGAGCCACTAGGTAGATTTCCATCATAAACGCAATCTCAAAAAAGGTCAATTCTGAAATCGCCTCTGTTAATCTGAGACACATTTATTGTGGATTGAAAAATTCATTTAAAGGAGCTTTCAAAAAAATATGTTAATGCAATTCCGTTAAATCGATTTCAAAATTGGTTATTTCTGCATGACTAGCATGTCACCCCAAAAATCTATTAATTTCTTTATGGAGTTTAACATTTTAGAATCGCTCTATCAAGCTGAGAAAAGCTAAATGAGTTTTTGGAGACCGAAATCAGGCTATCTAAAGTTTCAGTTGCCACATATGAAACTACATAAAATTGCACGTTTCCCTTTAAATATCTATGAAATTCACGAGCGAAAAACTCCACACAAGTGTCAACGTGGTTCAGCTTATACTGTCTGGCTTTAGGAAACAGTCAAGAAAACAAGCGTACAAGTCAAGAAAACAAACAAGAAAACGCATGGAAATTCCATCTCAGCACACAAGTTCCTGTCGTGGATGCTCCTTACTCTTCCCTTGCGCGCAGGTCTGCTCGTTGGTTTGCATGCTGATCTCGTACAGAAATCGGAGATCTCGAGCGAATCTAACAAGCGCCTATTCCACTACAAATTTTGGTGTACCACAAGGTTCATTCTATGAGCCACTACTATTGACAGTGAATTTATTTTATTGGAGCACGCTGCTGAATCAACTGAGCCTGCCTACTTACTCCAAAAGTATACAAATGTAATAGCGCAATTGGCTGGCGTTAGAAACCTTTTCACGTCCTGTGGTATTACTAATTAAGTCCTAGGTCACCAGAGGCCTAAACTGGATCAACGCTATAGAGGTCGTTCACATCCTATGTATACCACTTTGAATATGCTCGCGGCTGACCCCTACCCAAAATTTAGCCAAGAACCCCCCTCCCCGTGGCCATGGGCAGATATTCACTTCAAATGCCATCTTGATCACACTTTGATCTTAGTAAAAGATGATCTTTCACTACAATCCACCTTAACAATTGTACCTTAACAACATGATAAATCGAGCAGCCAGTCTTTATTCGAGCAAACGAGATAATACTGCTTAATTCACGCCATAATCCCTGTTACAAACAAGCTAAAACTAAACAAGCTTTGTTGTGATTCGATATGTTTGCTTCCTTGCGAGGAATCACGTTCATTTGGCAGAAGAGTTGTTCAGGAATGAAGCTGATTTCGATCACATCATTAAGCCGGATGTTTTTCGAACAACATCTTACAATTATCAAACAGAGGACTCTCTACCATCCATAACGTAAATCACACTTATGTGATTAAAAGTATCAGAGCATCGAATAAGCGAAGTTTCACACTGCCTTGAGCCCAGACTAGCTACGAGCCTTTCTCTTGTCTGCACAAAACGTCAAAGATGAACACAGAGCAGAGCCAGGGAGAGAACTACCTTCATTATATATTCCACATCTTGCGTTGAAGAGAGAAAGAGAGAGATATTTGTAGCGAGTCTGCTTTGAGCTGCGCCTTCATGTCTAATATCTACCGGGCAGCAATGTGGATAAGTAAAGGGCCCATAACGGAGCCCTGTTGCACTCTTGCTTCAACAATGCGATGCAGTGACAATGTTTTTGCTAGGCAAACAGAACAAAGGACACAGTATGAGCAATCTCTGGCATGAATATCAAATCAGATCATTCCTGTACTATTCATTTAGAAAATCGTGAGTTTGTATTCCGGCTGATAAAAAGTACATAAAAATGATCGAAATGGTCTCATGGTCCTGTTTCCCAGGTCAATCATCTTTGATATGGCCATCAACGAGGTGTGACATGTCCCGAAAACTTGCATCAAAAACACGTTGCTACAGCTACTATGTAGTATGTGTCCTTTCTATGATGGGTTTCTCTATGATGGGAAATCTTTCAAAATTAACTGCAGTTTCAGGCTTTCTGTAAAATGGGTCTAAAAATCTAGATTCATGTGACATCCATTGTAAAAAATTGACCTCCTCTCTCCTGGTCAATAAAGAAATTAACCCTAGTTTTGAAATCAAGCCTACTATTAATGTCCTTTTCTGCTCGAGCAGCTGGGATATTATCCTGTCTTCCAACTCTGATAAGCTCATTGTAATCAGTAGCTGGTAATATCGAGGAGGGCACCCTAGGGCCCTACTTGGTCACACCAAAGACGGGTTGCTCCATCAGAAGCCGCCAATATCGAGGAGGGCACCCCAGGGCCCTACTTGGTCACACCAAAGACGGGTTGGTCCATAAAACGTCTTTGCCTCAAGGTTATCTGTTACACTCTTGCCTGGACCAAATAAATCTAATGAAACATGATACCTTGGGGCCCAACCTGGCTAGCAACACCCTTGGTGACACACAATGAAGTGCAGCTTCCAGCTTGCACTGTGCAGGTCTCAACTTGTTGCTAAGATATGTGAACAAACTATCATATGACTTATTCAACAAATGGACAAGATCTTCAAAATCCCTGAACGTTAATTTCGACAATGTCATTTTGTTGAGTTGTGGTGCTGTTTATTTAATCAAACTTTCAAAGTCAATTGTTCTAGCTCACCCAGCATAAATTGTTGTCAAAACCAATAATTAAAAAGATCAATAAATTTGCACAGTTCATTGCTCAAAGTCTCAAAAAAATTTCGACCACTTTCCTTGACATAAGAAAGGCTGTATTGTGTAAATATGAGATTCTGCAAAATTTTTTGGGAGAGAAAACTTAATTATGATATGCAAGAAAGAAAACCAAAACAGGCCCCCTGTGAATATCATATGGAAATCCAAGAAAGTGCATATTATTTTGCTAATTGTTGGCAAGTTTTAATGAAATAAATCAATTTCTCATTCCAAGATCAGCCAAAAATAAAACTTGAAGAAACTCCCACCAAGCAAATATTCTAATTAGATGCTGGCAGCCTGAGCCTGGTGGTTGAATTCACCCTTTCTTGTTTTTTCAGTGATTTGATTAGTGCCCTTGTTACTGTTTGCAGATCTTTCCCTCATGATTATACAAAGACTTGATATACCAGTTCCAATAAAAAGTTAAAAGAGTATGAAAAATCACTTATTCTTTTGATCCATTTGTGAAAAGGTTCAATTAATCTAAGAGAAATTGCAAGCTCTGATCTGATATATGCTGTGAAACTATGAGAGATTTAATCATAAAGATGAATTTTTAGCCTGTCTAGCCACTCAGTTTGTTTGCCTCCTTCTTTGACGATGTTGTGGAACTGTGGTGCATTCCTCTGACTTTGCTGCCAGATCAGTCAGGTGGAGTGGGTTTGATACCTGACATGGCCCCATCACTGGAGCGTCACAAGGACTTGATTAGGCATGCTCTCATTTCTGCAATTCCAGCGCTTAGTGCTGTAAAATGCAACTTCACCTGGGTTAAAGCTCCCTATCTTCGAGCACTCAAAGTTCAGAACACAAAATCATGAAAAACAGCTTTTTAGGGCAAAATACAAGATCATGTCTGATATGCCAGGTGAGTCTAAAAACATTTACAGGCTTGGTGAGCTATATGAAGTAAAAAGTCTGCGACTGATATTCAAAACTGAAGTGTCAATTTATCAGTCAAAGCCTACTTAGATCAGAAAATTTTGGTTAGAAGAATGTTTGTAAAGCCTGGTTTCCATATGATCACAACAGTCAGTGACGCGCTGCTGAGGCAGGCTCACGGACACATCGGAGACAGTTCCGTTAAATGGAAACATTTTCTGATTGATGTCTCCAAAGTCACTGATCAGACGGGGATGGTTCGGGGACGCATAGAAAGAGTTGAGATGAGTTGAAGGCCTGGTTTCTGTATGATCATAATAGTGATTGATTTTTTATGTCACTGACTGATTGGGGACACGTAAGCAGGTCACTGACGGTTACGATCATATGGAAACCAGGCTTAGGGGGTTTGTATGGGGATCTAGAATTCCACATTCCATTTTGGTCCACTATTTAAGAAGCATTGAAGTTTACATTGTCACCTTCAGAAAATTGAATTTTAATTTCAGCAGGGAGTAAATCATGACAAAATTTTCTCATCTAAGCCTTTGATAAATAAACATTTTAGTTTGAATATTGGACTCATATTTTTTATTCCACAGTCTGCCAAATGCATAAACTTTTTTTTTGACTCACCTGGTATATAAATAATAGTGGAAAATGTGGTTTTTTAAGGCAAGGTTTATGATCCCTTCCCTTTGGAATTAACTATCATAGAAACTTATTGGCCTTTGATCTTTGGTACAAAATGCAGTTTTCAAGATAAGTAACAAAATCAATCTGTGTTAATTTCTTAAAATGCCCTTCAGCAAAATATTTACTGAGTGTGTTTGGAGCATGCTTTGAGCTTGATACTAACTTGTTTTAAGTATGATTTGGGTATGTTGGTTTGAGTTTGTGAATTTTGCACCGCTTGTGCTAGCTTGCAGCATGTATCTTTGAACTGGAAGCCAAACTTGATCAAGCTTGATTTTAGTACGCTTGATAATGACCTTGGCATGTGATTATTGTCAAGCTTGATCAAGCTCTAATCATACATACGAACTGGCCAAAATTGTGTCAACATACTCATTTCAAGCTCCTTCAAGCCAAAATCATGCTCCTTTCAAGCTTGTGCAAGCTTTTTGCAAGCTGAACTTTTTCTGAAGGGGCTACAGTTGTCTCACTTATTTAGTGGCATTACCTTGGTTTGTTTGGAAACTAAAGTGGATTTTACCATAAAAATGTTATTTTTTCTTGTCATTAAACTGGAGATTTTTAAAAACTTAGTTATCACCAAAACATCTGTCAGTGATCAGAGAGTCAACAGAACTTATAATTTTCTGATCTTTAAATCACCTTGTGTTTGCTTTGTTTACATTTTACTTTTTCAAGATTTTGGGATAGCAGCATTTGGCCAATGTTCAGCACAGCTGATGATCTTTGAGGATAATAAAGGGTCTAAAAAATATAAACTGTCTATTCAGAGCCTAACAAAGAATTTCAATATAGCAGTTTTCAACAGAGTTAATCTTTTTTTCTCCCAATACTTCCTTGATAACCTTTTAATCTCATGTCACTATTGCTGTAAATCAAATTTAATAATTCATGGTTTGGAACACTGTAACCATTTTACAGGTAGCATTTCACTATGATTTTCATGATTCTCTATTTCAGATTGAGGGATATTCATGATTTTAAATTTTTTATCAGTTTTGAAAAACATTCCTTATAGGACAAAAATAATTTCCATTTATATATATATCTACAGAAAAACATTTTTAAGGTGTAATCTCTCTGAATCCCTTCTCTTACAAAGATTCATTCAAGAACTAAAACAGCCAGAAGTGCTGGAAGGCATAGGATCCCAAGTAAGAAGAAAGCGGTAAAAAATTCATAGAATTTCAGTCCAAACAGGAAATGTGTGCATCAACAGAGTGCACAAGTTCTCAAAAATCTTTGATACTATTACACCTCAGGCCATTTTTAAAATGCTGTCACTTTGTCTGGATATTCAGATGAAGGGGTGACATTTTGCCATACATTTTCCAACAAATAATATTGATTTGAGTATGATCCATTGAAGAATATTGCTAATCATCCATGAAGTATGAATTTGTCTCATGGTAAAAGTTTGCAAAGTTTTGGATTATTTATCATCAATAAATTGGCAATTCTTGTTTTTTAATGTACTTTATTGTTTCTAAACTGACAAGCAAAGAAACCGTTGATTATTTCAGTACTGTCAAAGGTGAAGTGCTCCAAGGTTTCAAATTAGAAAACTTGAACCAGATTTGGCAAAGAAATATTTGACAATGATTCCAAAATTGATCATGGATATGCATTGCAGATTCCTAAGACTGATAAGTTTGCAAAGTGCACATGACAGAAGATGCATACCTACCTGGCTATTGTTTTAAAACAAAGATATTATTTATCTTCCTTTGTTATAAAAGAAATTGCATGCAGAAGATCTCCAGCACACGACATAAATAGTAGTTGGGGATACTTCTCACTTAGCCAACTATCTTTTTGGCTGTAGCAATTTGAATTACAGAATTGGTAAGAAAATACATATTATTTGTAACTCATCTGCAGAGATTATATCACATCTTCTTGGAAGCCACTTAAGGCCAGTGCGGCTTCAAGCACCAAACCAAAACCCAAACCAAATGACACACCAAAAAGAGAAAAAGTAAGTCCCTCTCAAGGATATCTAAAGCTAGCAAACTTGCTCGTTCAGTGTCTGTTGTTTCCACAGATAAGTGCTCCATACAGCAAAAGTGGCTTCCACGATTACACAGTGGGCCAGAGGGTGGACAAAAATAAAAAAATTAAAAAAATCAAATAAAAGTTTTATCAGTGGAATTTGGTATCATATGCCTCATAGAGTAAGGAAATCACATTCAACTTTATCCCAAAAATTACTTTTTATCAATTAATCAATTTCAAATCACAGGACGCTAACTGTTATTGAATGCTGCAAGCAGCTTACAGTTTTCAACTTCAATTTTACCAACTGCATTTTCAGGCACTGATTTGTCAGCAAGAGATATTTCGATAGCGTCTTCATAACGTTCACAGGCAGTGATTTAAGTGTACCTGACTGCATTTCGATTGAGCACAGACTCCTGTTCCATAATCATGATTTTGTTCAAAGTACTTTATTTTCATGTTGTTACAATTTGTACGCTGTGCGTTAAAGCTAAGTTCAAAATTTCGCTTGCAAACGCCAAACATCTTCTTTGCATATTTACAAGTACAAAAGCATCCTTTAACCATTTGATTTACATTTGGCTGCCGAGAGGTGCCGTAGAAAATGCAAGGCTGGTTATTGCCACAGCAAAAAAATGAGGTGTATGGGGAACAGAGCACCGTCGAATAAGTTTCAGATCGATGTCAAATTCTATTAATTTTTCTGACCAGTCTATTTCAAAGCCTGTCCTTTTTAAGAATCATTTCAGATTATGGATTGATAATCATTAATTCTGCTTTCCTTATTTATGTGTTCTAATCATATGTTATTTGATGCATTGACTTTGCCTGTTTCAATAAGGACTTAGGAGAATTTTCCGACACCTGTGCACACAACTTGGGAGAGAAATTTTGTCTTGAGGACGTTTTTCTTTGTCAGTTTCCAGCTTTTACAGCATTCTGTACCATTTTATGCTCTGAAAGATTTTTGTCCAAGAAAATCATAATCTGGCCCACTGTGGATTAGTGGCCTAAAATCATCTGGAAAGACCATTTGCCTCTCAGATTCATAAAACGAAATCGTGTATTTAACGAAATATAATTAATCACAGCTTAAAGGTGACTTTCCCAAATTAAAGCAGCATTATAATGTGCAAAATACACTCCTATTTTGGTGGGGTCACCACATTCCAACCAGGACTAGGAACTGGCTGTCACAGGACAAATAGCATGAAAAAATGGGATGATCTTATAAGCCTGGTCAAAACAAACAGTGTAAAATGAACTCAAAATCAACAAATACTCGAAACATACCTTGTCTCTGTCGCCATTGCAATGTATCACCTTCTCCTTCCGTTTGGCTTTCATCGTGGCTGGAATAACTGTAATCTGAGTACGTCAAATTGTGCGCCATTTTCCTGGCCTAACAAGAGCTCAGCTGTGTCCAGTCCAATGCAAAACAATCCAAATTCCCGCTTCGTTTGTTTTTCCCTTGCGTTGATGACAATCCTTGTGATTTGCATAAATACCTGCAAATATTCGTACTTCAGCAGATGCAATTATATTCGAATACAACAGCCATCTACTTTTCAGTGTTTGATGAGCTGTTGTACTCTCCAAAAAAGCGTCTGTTCTCAGTGGATGGTGCAGGGTAGTCTGGGTTCAGTGCGTGACTCCCGCGATCTTCGCCTGTCCCTGCTAAATTAGGAACCGGGTAGTAACACTGGCAAACTCCACTCATATATCACGAATTCAGGTACAACTATACTCAAACACAGCAGCAAAGTATTTCTTAATATTCAATAAGCTGTTCCGTTCTCCAAAAAGTGTCTAGACTTGAAATACTTGGTTTCCTTGCCTTGCGATGCCCCTGAAGTTCACCTTTCCCTGCTAATTAGCAGATTTAGCCCGAATAAAAATCAACAATGATTCTGCATCCTCCAGGTGTTGTCGAATTCATTAATTCATGGTTTATTTATGTTTTCGGCATTCGATGTGCTTTTTTCCCCCTGTAAACAAGATCTCACCTTGTCTCATAGCGAAGACAGAAATTATCTTGAACTTGAGAAAAAGCTTTCGCGACATGAAATTCCAAATGTGTGTGTTCTCACATTTCGCTATCTGAACCTTTGGGTGTGTTTTTGAAAGCCGAGGGCAAGACAAACAGACAAAAACATTTCAAGCATGAGCTGTCATCTGTGCTTTGCCGTCTTCAAATACTCATTCAAAACGCATTCAATTATAATCGAATTTGTGGAATTCCAATCTATTTGACGCTGGGGCCATCATGAGCATGGGTTCTTGCTCATTTCCCCTGGAGGAGAGGCATGTGGTGGCTTTTCTCCCCCTAGAGCGCCACAGAGTACTTTCCACCTTCCGGTTCCCAAAGTACCATTGAGGCAGGGGTGGGGGGAAGGGTTGCGGGCCAATTGCTCTCTCCTACCCGGGTTTTCTCCGGGCACTGCAAAGCACTGTCACTTTCATGTTGGTCTCAGAAGGGTTTCGTGTCCCCATTTTTTGGGGGTTGGGGAGCCACTGCTTCCCCTCCTTTGGAGCAAAGCAATCGTTTAGCAAACGCTTTCAAATGAGATTTGATCAAATATTTTGCATAGAACAATCAGCTATGTTTACACATTCGTCTCTCCCCTCTTCGAAGTATTAAATGGGTTCTTACCTGGGAGTGTTGGCACCACCACATTTTAAAACCACCTTCTACCCCGAGAAATGTTGACAGGAAGGTAGACAAATAACTTCATGGTTATTGTTTTTAAACGTGAACTTCCCCTTGGCCCGCCATTGTAAATTTGTCAATAGAACACACCTAAATAGAGAACGACTGCAGAAGGTCCAAAAGTTCAGAAAGTGAGCACAAATTTCACAGGATAGCGTGTGGACCGGATTACCCCTTTTAGGCCTTTAAAGCATCCTTGGCATTTATCTATATCTTTCATATCTTTGCGGCAGGAAACGAGCACTTTGCTACTGTAGCAACAAATTTCCTTTGTTTGTCTTTCGTACCTCATGGTAATAGCACACCTTAATAATTTCAAAGGAAACTAATAACTTTGTTACTCTTAATAACAATTCTTAACTAATAACTACTCTTAACTACTCTTAACTAATAACATTCTGAACATTTAGAGCTTCATGTTTGTCTTCGAAGAATTTCTCCAAAAATTGTTCTATCTCTTCATAAGACGATGGAAAAAGACTGTCGTCCGTCAATCGGTCCCGGGGGGACCGATTTATACTTCACTATAAATTCATACGTGCGCCGCAAGGATTTCTGTCACGACCCAATCCCAGAAATTTGGTCCGATATTGATACCCAATCCCAGAATATATGTCAGATATTGATTCCCAATCGAAGAACAAAAACAATTCGACGTCAAAGGGATGGCTGGGAACGATTATTTTGGTTCCAAGTGGCCATTGGAACGAGGTTCTGATCTGAGGACGTTTTTCAACACAAAAATACTTGAAATCAGTTCACCTGAAACTGACCACGTGTTGCTTGAAAATTTATCCAGTTGTACTTTCATTCAACACCCATTACAGAATTTTGAGTATAACAGTAAACCCCAATCCCAGAAAATTCCGAGTGAAAGTATACCCCAATCACAGAAATTTTCCAGTAAAAGGATACCCCAATCCCAGAATTTTCAGGCCAAAAACTACCCAAAACTGGCGCACATCCCCGTCTTACTCATAGTGAAGTACCGTCCCCCTCGGGCAATCGGTCAATCTTCAGTTGCAGATCGGTAAAATTGTAAAAACTCCCTCTTAGCAAGGGAGAGGAGTTCATGTCAATTTAGCAAGTGAAAGCCGAGGGGCATTTCGATCCCAAAAAACTCGCACAACTTTGTTCAAAATCCTTTTATTCTCAAGAAAAATCCATCAAAATTCCATAAAAAAGCTTTCTTCAGAAAAAATCTTGTAAGCTCTTTCGAATGAGTGAAATGCAATGCCTCTCGGTGGAAGCTGGACTTGCCCAAGTCGTCATATATGAAAGGAAGAGACGACTTGTCGCGAACAGCTCATCCGAGAGAGTAAGATGTATGTGACCTGACTTAACCCGATGTTTGTAATAGGATCCAACCGCAAGGAATTAGAAAAAGGGGGTCAGTTGTATCTGTCTACACATGAGCGCTGTTAGGGAAATGATGGCGCCAATATATAAACATCTGTACGTTTTGACATACAGCCATTTATGTTTCAATGTTGGTTTGCCCCCGTCATTTTCCTTGACGGTACAGCAGTATCCTGTCTGCTATTGGTCAAACATTATGATCAAAGGTGCCGTCTGCCGTACCAAAAACCGTCCGGCGATCCAGCTGTGTTATCCAGCTGTTCACTGTTCGCGACAAGTCGTCTCTTTCTTTCCTCCAAAACGACTTGGGCAAGTCCAGGTGGAAGCCTCCAGGTGGAAGCCTTCCTCAAGGCAGTAAACACCCGCGTGTAAGAACTTAAAAATTAATAGGGTGACGACAACGGGCACACTTCTCGCCAAATAGGGGGCGCAAAGCCGAGTTTTCACAGTTGAGGGTATGGCAGTTGACCCCACTTGCCTCCCCCTTAAATTCGCCACTGCTTCGGAGTACCCAGTTTTCATGACTTTGAATTTTCAGATGTCCTTCAACTTGACCTGCACATGTAGCAGATTGACACAAAAGAACACTTTAGATCACGATCCTTTGGAAACACCAACAATGAGCGACTTTACGATTCTGTTTTATGTTACTGTCAGGGGCGCACATTAGGGGGGGTGTGGGGGGGTGAGACACCCCCCCCCCAATATTTTCAGAGTCGGTCCAAAATTAAACGAAAAGTCGGTCCACGATAAAGCTTGGATAGTGTGAATCCAAGTTGGTCCGACTTCTGAATGTTTATGGCAAAGGTCGGTCCATGACGACAGTTAGCAATTTCACAAGAAATACTTGATACAGTGGTCGGGAGAGTCGTTCTAAGCCAAAGAGGCGGACGGAATTTAAAAAAATTTTCCCAGCCATGCTATTTTCCCAGCTGTTGCAAATAGTCAAAGTTTCCAGTCTAGTACTGGGGTGTCGGTAATGGCTGAGAGGGGAGCAGTATGCAATTTGCCCCTGGGGCGTCAGGGTCTAGGGGGCCTCGTATTTGAAGACTTGTTATGATTTTGACTGCAGGAAATGCTCTATAATGCATTTTAGGCCATTTTAAGCTAATCTAAGTAGCATGATGGCAAAAATTTTCAGCTCGCTTCGCTCGCAGGGGGCCTCATGTTTGGCAGGTTTGTTCCTGGGCCTCCAAAACTTCTCGGCGGCCCTTGTGTCGGTGGGAGCATAGGAAATCGGGCACTTCTAAATGAATCCCAAAAATAAAAGGAAAAATCGGTTATAAATGTTATCCATCAAACGTTGTATCTGTTTCAACTAAACGCTAGCATTGTAGAAACTAAAAGTCACGAGAGAATGCTTTCTTAAAGGAAAAAAACATGCTAAAACCAGCGCTTTAGCTGTGCTTTGCAGCGAAGAAGTCGTTTTATTGAAGATCACACCGTTATTTGAAACTCCAAATCCATGACCAAATGATGCGAAAATCTCAACCAAACAAGTTTCATGTGTGACAAAAGATTGTGCTTAAGACAAAAAATATTAGTGAAATCTCCAAAACATATAACAAGAACTGCTTTGCGGCACAAAATAGTCAGTTAAGTGAAGCAAAAGGGTTTGTAGACGGAACACATTACAGATTGCAAGTATACATGCTGTCCGAAAACCACCGTCTGGCCAGACAGGAAAAATGTCCACTGCAAAAGCAAAGCAGGCAAAGTCGAATAAAAAAGCTTTGAGAAAATATGTAAGAGGCTCCTCTTTCACCCTGAAAGCGATCTTAGCTTTGTTTGCGATAAACTTTTTTTGCGAAAAAATCTGCTTATCTGAGCCAAAGAGAGTGGTGTCTACTTGAAATGTATCCGGAAGTTGCCAATTTATGGAAAAGAACCTGTTACAAAACGGCAAAAATTCTCTGTAAGAACCGGCAAACATCTGATCACTAGAGGTGTTCTAAGCCAAAGTAGAGGGCGTGTCCTAAAAAAATTTCCTGGGAGCTTTGCCCCCAGACCCCTTCTTTTAGCACCGTCGTTAATCTCGACTGCTTGTAGCTATCAAAGTTCCCAATGATAACGAACGGCCCATATACGTTCAGTCGGTCCAGAAAAATTTAGTCGGTCCAAAGCATGCTGACACCCCCCCAAATAAAATTTGAATGTGCGCCCCTGGTTACTGTAACTAAACAACGTAAAGACTCTTGGACAACCGGCATGCACCTTAACCAGGTGCCCTCACGGATTGGTAATCTTCAATCCTTGGTACCAAGGCGGAAGATTTTTGACAGGTATGGTCTATGGAAACTTCTGGTTCTTTGTGGAAGTACAAAATTTCAAGGAATATTTTATGGGATGCAACATTATTTTGCTTGAAAATATTAACATGAAGCAATCAGTCTAAGTTTAAAAGTAAAGTTAACAGACATCTGGAAATGATGAATCACTTGACGTCGTATGAAAAACTGCTTGTGAAAATGTGGCATGTATACATAAATATATTTCAAACTTTCTCTAGGAGTTCTGGATAGGGTACCAGATAATGTCGTTGAAAGGTGATGGGGCACAAAATCTTTTTCTTTATTCAAGATTGGGTACGAAATTTTTCCTTTTAGTGTGAAATTATCCTCCGCCCAGGTTCCAAGAATAAAAAATGACCTCTCCCTTATATCATGCTGGATGAAAATAAGTTTGTGATGTCGCTCAAGCCATAAACGTTAGGTTTGAATGGGATGAAATGCATGCAAGCCAAAACAGAATGGTCGAAAAGCATGCTGGTTGCCAAACAGCCTTATATTTAGACTACTATAGAAGTGGTCTGGGTCACATTCATCAGATGGTTGTCACATTCTAACCTATCAAATCATGCTTGGTCTCAGGTGGCGAGTGGAACTAATCGTGTTCTTTCCATCAATTGTACCCTGTCTTGAACAACCTCACACATAACTACTTTTTATGCAAAAGGCTGAGAAAGATTTTGTATTTGCCAGGAGTTCGACCAAAAGCATGTCGAAGTTATCAACATTAAACCATATAGCAAGAATGAATTTTATTACACAGAACTTTAGGTTTCCGAGAAGACAAAGCGATCTTCCTTTAAGAAAGCTATCCTCGAGGCTGCCAAATCTATTTGTCTGAGTCAGACCTGTATCCTTCGTCCTACAAAGTTTGCCCTGCCTAACTGTATCGAAATTTCATAACACTGCCCTTCGGTCCAAGTGAGAATTCATTATCAATAAACGATCTACAACTGAGTGGCATAAATTTTCTTAGCTATAAGTTGTTACAATCATATATCAAATTCTTTATAAATCAAATCAGTAAAAATAATAATTGCCTTGACAGTATCAGTAGTAAAATGATATCTAGTTCACGTGCAACAAACAAGGGCGGATTTTGTGATAAACTGCATCCTTTGGTTTATTCAAGGGTTACTCTCCTCCACGAGAAGGGTGGTGAGATGCCGCAGTTGTGTTTCATTGTCGCGGCTTTCTTGTTTTGCAGTAGAAAAATCATTTACTACTACGGAGGAGCTAGTGTAAGAGATTAATCTCTTTCTTTAAAATATCATCTTTCTGCCTTTAACTGCTTCAAAACCTCCTCCGCAGAAGTATATTAAATTTCCCTCTGCAGGAGCATATACGTTGACATAACGTCTTACTAGCTATGGTTTATTGATACGCAGGCACAAAGCTAACTATCGATGGGCGCAGATAGATACAAAATATGCCGTAAGAGGCTCTCTGGATTCAAGGTAGTCAATTCAACTGTTGTGCATGCGAAAAGGAGCCATTGAATTCATTTATCGACAATAGAAGAATTAATCTAAGACCCCATTTACACTGTATCGGTAAAACTTTGAATCTGTAACAAAATGCTCAGCCTTCTATTTACGCTGTTCAGACAAATCCGTAATTTGTTCTATATGTCGAGCAGTTATGTTCTTGAGCAGTGTTAACGCTTTTGAGCCGTAACAACTCTGCAGATAACAGATAAAAACTGTCCTGGTTGAATGTAAACGCGGTTTAAAGTAACGTAAACGCGGTTTAACGTAAATCAACGGAGACATATCGAAACAATACGCCACTTCGATTAACAGCCTCGTTTTGGAAATTATTCAAAATTCGTTCAAATGAAATTTTGGAGGCCAGATTCGGATTTAGCACCCAAACTTTAGTCTAACCACGGGTTTTCATGTTGCTAGCAGTCGTGGTCTTCACTTTATGGCGACGTAAAGTTTAGAAATCTGTAAGGGATTTGACCGTGAAAATGACTCGGGGTGTATAGCACAAAAGAACGCAACGGCAGGCGCCACTTATCTTCCTATTGTTTTCATTGATCAAAACATCGAATTCAATAGGTTGGATTTAGATGGACCAAGACCCCTTAGCTAAGTTGCTTTTAAAGGCACACTGGCTTGGCTTTGATTGGCTAATCGTGATGTTGAAATCACTAACATAAGACCTGGCCTCTGAAAAATTACCAAGCATTTATGCCCTTGGGTCAGACTTTGTTTCGAGAATAAAGGCAGTCAGATCGTTATCGTCTTCATGAATTTCAGTGCACAGCGAAATTCCTGAAGCTTGCCTAATTCCATTCTTTTTTATTGTCTTATTCACTCAATCAACGCCACGACAGTGTGCCTTTAAAGGCAGTCTGTCACGTCTCTGATTGGCCGCAACAAAGTCAGCGCTCAACACAACAGATTTCTTTGTGAATCTGTGTATTTGACAAAAAGGAGGGCTACCCGTCTTGACTTTCTACGGCCGTAGAAAGTCAGAGGATTAGCAGCCACTGAAATTTCCTATTCTTGCATTGTCCAAATCACCCAGTCAAATGTGTGACAGACTGCCTTTAACCCCTTTGATTTGCTTTAGATATCTGCAGTAGAAGATGAAGCTGAGCATTAAGAGCTAAATCACACACAATATACGAGAATTTCAGTTGTTCAGCTCCCGGTCCAGTTGAATGAAATTCCTGAGATGACTGCTTAGAATTACCCTTTTTCTTTCAATATACACTAACGCCTTATCTCGATAGCCTCTTTTGGCATGTACAACCAGTTAGGTAGCCACACAGATTCCTGATCACTTTTTACAGTTTATTTTATTTACACCTGCATGCTGCAACTTGACCAACTGGCCGTATCTATCTATTCTTGTTATAAAAATTCACCTTCCACTGTAGTGTCAATCAACACCAAAGATGCAGTTGCTACCAAATACAGTAAAAACCTGCGCATAAGAACCTAAGATATTGAATTCAGCCTGTTTAGGTTCTTATGCTATGAGGTACATCCCGTAATCAGGGTGTAGGTTCTTAACATAGGGTCCAAAACAAATGCCAAAAAACAAAGGATTAGTTGAAGGTTTAGCATTGAAACATGATGGAAATATGGCTAACAACGTTAAGCTCTACTTGAATAGACAAAAACTTAAAAACTTAAAAAGTCCTTTAGTCCTTGGGGATGAATATTCTCATCTCCTGACCAATCCTTAACTCAAGCTTTATCCAGTTTACTCCTGCAGGCCCTGCCTATCATAGTTCTGTATATGTTTTGAAGTCCATCCATGGAAGAAGTTGACTGACAAACAGGTTACAAACAGATATATTTCCCAGTGAATGAAAGAATGAAATTTTATACCTTTTATTAAGAACCTGGTTAAAATATCAGGCTGAAATGGTTCTTATTTATTGGGTACAAAGCATACGATTTCAGGCTGTTGGTTCTTAATAAATGAAGGTTCTTATGTGCGGGTTTTTACTGAAGACTGTTGTTCGCGCAGTCAACATCATCCAGATGCTAAAAATATGATATATCACATATTAAATATGTTACTTTTAGATTATACCGGGTGAGTCAGAAAAAACGCCCGGCGTTTGAAAGGCTACAGCTCCTTGACTATTAAGCAACAATATTTTGCAATGTCTGATTAAATAGCTAACATCTTAAATTATGATTGGAAATTTTCCTGACTAAAATCGGTCACTCCGTTCAGATTCTGCAAGCAATTTTCCAAAGTGAGTCCCTTTGAGAAACCTTAAAAACGTGCTAAAATTGGAAGCAAAAGTCCCTAAAGTGTTTACCTCACAGCCATGACTTTCAGCATGCTTTAGCACGTGTTTTCGTTTTGGATGGTTGAAAAGTCTTCCCCCTAGTGTGAATAACTTATTGAGGGGGATTCCATTCTCCCATGAGAACAAAATACAAGAGCACATCCAGGAGTCATAATTGCTAGGAAGGAGAACAATGGGAAATTTTGCTTGCTGTTATCGCTCGTTTTTGCAAGTTTTCGAAAGAGGCTTACTGCAGAAAAGCTCCTATTTCGACGGGAAGGAATGACTGATTAAAGCCGGGTAAATTACTGAAACTAATTTGACATATCGAGGATAAAACAAGACAGATTTCAACATCATTGCTTTGATATTCAGGGAGCAGGATTTTTTCCAACGCCGGGCGTTTTTATTCACTCACCCGGTACAACCAAAGAGTTGCATTGAGCTCCACCTCGACAATATGCGCAATAAAATGTCCTGGAGCTAACGATTATCGAACAGAAACTCCCTAAGTTATAAAATAGATAGTTGTCATAACTACAGTTCTTTAAAAATCAAATAATCCCATTGTAACATTTCATTGATCTGATGGTTCATTTCTCAACAAATTCAATGGCTCAGTGAGCAAGTAAATGGGATTTTTCGTCCTTCCTTCCTGACACTGTTTTTCATGAAGAAATTATTAGTTGTCAAACTGGGAAAATGAAAGATGGACATTAAATCCTCGTCATCGACAGTTGAAGTATAAAGGCTGCATATAGTTCTCGGCAATAAAAAGATCTTGAACCAAAGTTAGACAATGCAAGTTTATTTCCAGATAAAATAGTTGTATGGTCCAATAACACTGTTATACATTTGTGGTGTATATCAGGAAAAGTTGAGATTAAGCAAGGATTCTGTCTTCCATAGATACTGAACATACACTGGATTTGCTAGTCCAATAAATGTCTTATCGTCCTTGAATTCTAACCTAGTAGTCTGCGACAGGTCCTTGCTAGAAGAGCTAGGAGTTTGAAGATTGACGTTTTGATAAAATATAAACGCCTTTTTGAACTTGGAGACTCCTTTCAGAGACCCACGAGATTCATGATTAAAGTTTAGTGATTTTCCAAAAATTAATACATCATTCCAGACCACAACGTACCCCTCATGCATTTGCGAGTTACCCCCTCCCCCCATGAAGTAATCAATAACATATAAGTCATCTTAGATGAGATGTCAGATGAAAACCCAATAACACCATATGGAACGGGCAATTTTGTTTCATCGCAAATCTCACGTGGCAACCAATTTGATACAATCTACCTTAACTGCTACTCCGTAGACCATGCTTGTCTCTAAGGATTGCCTCGACATTCCCAAGGGCAGATCCATCACGAATGATTTTGTATTGTCCTGATATAGACAGGTCTATAACTGTTGAACCAAGGCGAGATTCTTCCGTTTCACCAAGGCAACCGCCATCGAAAACAACATCTAGTTTAGGCCAAAGATACTTGAACTCCTGCAAAAGCAGAACAGTTAGATTTAATAATAGAATGGCAATGTCAAGAGCTGCTAAAACACCAAGCAGCAAACATGTTGTAACGGGCTTTGCAGTAATGTTTTCTGTACGCTTTAGCACGTGCTTTCCACTTGAGAGATGAACAAGTCCTCCCCTGGTATGAACAACCTATACAGAGGGATTCCATTCTCCCAAAAGTACAATATACATGAATACATGCGAATGCCATCATTTTAGGAAGGAACACCAAGGAAATTTTACTCATCGTCTTCAGTTTCTTTTTAACCTTTTTGAAAGGGGTCTTCTGCAGAAGATCTCCGATATCCACATTAAGGAATGACAGATTAAAGCCGGTTTATTTACTGAACCTAATTGAACTTATTGGCAATAATATAGGGCATTTTTCAATATCATAGCTTTGATATTCAGGGACCAGTGCCTTTCAAACAGGGAAAGTTTTTTTTTCAAAAGGTTGGGTTTAAATTTCCATCATGAACTAGCACGAAACGTGGGAATTTCGTTCCCATATAAACCCCTTGCATCTAAAAGATGCAAGTATTGGATCTGAAAGATAAGTGATTATAGCGAACAAAATTTTCACATCCGAGTTAGCTTTCGACTGACAGATTAACATTTCAGTTTTCAATATTGGTCATATGTAAGAGATTGAAAAAAGTTATCATAACCGCCATTTTGTATTAACTCCATTTTGAGTTTTGCAAGGGATGCCGCCTTGTGCTGAAAACGTTACAAGTTGGCAATGAAGATTGAGATCACAAGTTATGAGTTCTGAGAAGATTGAGATCACAAGTTATGAGTTTTTGGAAAGCGAAAGGCGATTTCGTTGAATTATAGTGTTTATTCGCTTCAATTTTTTATCCTGACAAAGCGCGCAAGTCGTGTGATATGTGATGTCTTGCTGCTTGGTGGAAGCATAGAGCTCAAATCTTTAAAAAGACGGGTGTAAAATCCTTCTTTATTTTTCTTTGAATCAAAGTGCTTGAAAGGAACTTTAGGTAATTTGCTGTAAATCTGCCGTGGCAATTTTTTGATATCGTGATTAGCTTTAAAATGGCGGCATTTATTGATTTCGAGGTTGTGACGTCATCAAATTTCTAAATCCCTAAACAGAAGAGCTACAAATTTCTGCTTGCAATCATGTTGTAGACCTTCATAAACTATGGTTTTCTTGAAGATTGCGTCAATTTTCCTCAAGTAATGTAGGAGTTACGATGATTTTAATTTTCTCAAAATTTTTGATGGATTTTTACAAAAATAATCAAAATGCTGCCATCTTGAAAATAATCAAGATATTGAAGAATTGCCACGGCAGATTTACGGCAAATTACCTAAAGTTTCTTTGAAGTCATTCAATTCATGGAAAAAATTTGATACAATTTCACATCCACCTTTTTTAAGATCTGAAAGATTTGAGCTCTATGCTCTTGGTGGATAAAACAAGAAGACCCGTTCAAGAGTAACACATGTAATGATTATTCCCAAGCCCGCCACACGTATAAACTTTTTTGACTTATCCAGTAAATGTCTACAAAACGACCCAAAAGGTTTATCAATTTTAACGCAACTTCGCGTTGGACTCAGCAAGCTGAATTTTCACAAATTCAAACATAACTTCAGTGATACTTTAAATCCTTTGTGCCCGATAAACGATGGTGTTGAGGACACGGAACACTTTTTGCTGCTCTGCCATGCTTATGATGAAGAAAAACTTGATCTTCTCAACAGTGTAAACGTGATATTGCGCCACCACGAATTAATAAACCTCACAAATGAAAATTTACTCCAAATCCTCCTGTATGGCCACGAAAAGTTATCCTATGATTTAAATACAAAAATTCTTGAGGCAACATTAAAATACATTCAGGCCTCAGAACGGTTTCAATAAGTTCGTAAGTTTGCTGTCTCCTCTCTCTTGTACTTTGTCTTTTCGTACATTTATTTATTGTGGTTTTTTGTCGGAAATATCTGTAATTGTTGTTTTCCCATTTGCTATTTGTAATATGTTATTTGTAATCTTTAAATGTAATATCAATTTGTTATATCTATGTTAAATATTATGGTCACAGGGTTGCTATGTATTACCATGCTCCTCGTGGCATCGTCTTGTAACCCTTGTTTGTTTTTGTAAAATTTTATTGGAATATAAAAAAAAATGTCTACATATTTTGCGATCAGATTACGTTATCAACACACCACCTGTATTATCGAATAACAAAATGAAATTCATGATAATTAAACGTGAATTCTGATGATTTTGGACCACACCACCTGCCTGTAAATTGTGCACTAACAGCTAGGAAATTCAATAACCCAAGGCTTTTTAGGTGATCCAAGATCAAATCTCAAACTTGAACAGCTACCCAGAATTCTTTGACGTTGGAAGGTGCCTAGATTTCTACACAGCCCTTCAATAAGATTTAATAAGTATATGATATCCAAACTAAACGAAATATATGCCTGATTTAGACAGCTTTATATCTAGCGGGTGAGTCAATAAAAAGGCTCCGCCTTTTGAACATGCTGCTCTCTGAATATCAAACCAGTAACACTGATAGATGTCTTGTTTTTTGCATGGTATGTCCGATTAGGTTCAGAAATTTAAGCAGCCTTAATCGACGTTTTCTTACCATCGATATGGGAGAACTTCTGCAGAGAGCCCCTTTCGATAACCTGCCAAAACGATTAAAAGCGACGGGAAAATTCCCCTTTGTTTCCTTACTAACAACGATGACATTTACATAAATTCATGTACCGTAAAAGCTCTATTAAGCCCCCCTCTCTATTAAGGTAGCTTACCAACAAATGAGTCAAATTTTTTGTGAAAATTTGAATTTTTTTTTATTATGGTTTCCAAGGGTAAATTTATCGAAGATTTTGAAAATCAAACCCATTGTTACCCGTCAGTCCTAGATAAGAAGTTGTTCGTGAGAATATGAGAAGTATCCTGTGATATTTACCATAGCAACTTCATAGCAACCATTTTATTTTTCTTTCCCGATTTTTAGGGTAGCTCTGTTAGCGAATCGGGCACTGTCTCTTCCAAATGAAACATTTCTGAACTACCTGTAGCTTTCTAGATCAGCATATGAGTGCCCTGTTGTCTATCCGGGACTTTTATCAGCAGTTTTATTTGATTTTCCTTGAGCATTGACTGAAATTTTTGTGAACGAAGGCTGAGATAGTTGCTCAAAATGGGATGAAAAACGTGCTCGAAAAGGACTAGAAAATGCTAAAGACAGTTTAAATTCTACAGTAATTGTAGCACCAAGCTAACAGCTGAATGGGAGAGTGATAAAAACGTCGATAATTTGCAAGTGGATGAAGCGCAAACCCCAACAAAGAGGCCAAGGCCACCTCAGCTGAGCTTTAGGCCAGAGAGAAGAGAGAGAAGTGCCCAGGTGGAAGAGATGATTCAGTCTTCAAAGCAGTTTTGGGCTAAAAGCTTTCCCAGAAGTAGAACAGCAACCAAAGTCAACAAATCATCAGAGCTTTGCAAATATCACTTCACTTGAGAGATTTTTAAAGAATCAATTGCCTTGGTAGCTGTCCAGAATTTCAACAGGAAAGAACAAGAAGAAGTCAACATGTTGAAGAACGATTTGGAATTATTTGAAACTACAGTGCACTGTCTGTCCTTGTCAAAGTTCATATTGCACCTTAAAGTTCAGAGTGACTGGGGAAAACTTTTTGTAATGACAGCAGGCAACTGATTTTACTCTGGAGGTGAAAGACTTGTGGTATATCTTATATGTGAGTGGCCAAACAGATCACTGGAAACAACAACATACAAAAGTGAAGTGAATATGCCTAAAAGTGGATCCATGAGTTGACAAAGCCCTGTTTTGAGGATATGAACAGAAGACACTTTTGTCGCAAAGGCCAAAATGCAAATAAGTCATTGAATAAACATCATTTAGCCAAAATGCCCAAAGAGTAATTTGTTGAATAACTCAAGCTTATGGTGTCAAATCTGCAGTTCTTCAGTGTAATTCAAATCCATGGAGAGTCCCTGGATGAATGGAGACATTCTTTAATAGAACCAGGATGTTTTACCACTTTGCTCATATAAGCGAACAATTAACAGGTTGAAAAATACTGAATAAAAAGGAAAATAAACAGGAAAAGAGGAGAAAAAGCTCAGAAATATCAGCAAAGGGTACATAGATCTAGAAAGAGAACAAGAGGGAGGCCTATCTCACATATCTGCAGGTCACTAGAACAGACTGTCCTATGCAAAACTTTAAATTGCATTTTCTCGGAATTCATTTTTTACTGTAGCTGCTAATTTTGAAGAAAGATATCACAAAAAATATTGTTGGTATAGAGGTGAAACTTTGCATGGACTTAGATGATATACCAAAGAAGGGCAAGGGCTAAAAAAAATCCAGATTATACAAAGTAATGAAGCTAAAAACAAAGAAAGTAATGAGGCGTATCACCTTAAAAATCCGCCATCTTGAAATTCATATTAAAATCTGTTGTTGATATGATATCTTTCTGGAATTTTTTTAGCCTGTGCCCTCTGTCACCTAATAGACTAATTGCATGCAGCATATGAGTTGAATTGGGCTTTTACTTTTTGAGAAATCTTTCTTTAGATAGAACCATGTTTTCAGTGATGAAATGTTGCTGATGTCAGCATTATGCAAATTTATGCAAATTAGATATGCAAAACTTTCTTTGCATTGCATGCTCGTTCATTTGATATGATGATATGAAGCCAAAAGTTTACTGTTAAAAAGTTTGCTCATTTGTTGGTAAGCTACCTTAAGCCCTTCTCTCTAATAAGCCCCTCCCCTCTGAGTCAAAATTTGAAAAAAGCCCTCCCTCTCCTTTAAGCCCCCCCCCAACTTATACAAAATTCTAGAATTTACCAAATATTTTCAGTTTATTTAGCTACGCAACCTTGCATGTTAATTTTGCCATGTTTTGGAATAAAAACTGTGTCGAATTTACGTATTTCAGCCGTTGAATTGTATCTTGATTCCGCAAAATATGAGATAAAAGAACTGAAAAGCTACCAAATATATCCTTATCACTTGATTTTGTGAATAAGCCCCTCCTCTCTAATAACCCCCCTCTCTATTAAGCCCCCCTCTGGAAGGTCCGAAATTAAATAAGCCCCCCTGGGGCTTAATAGAGCTTTTACGGTATTAAAGGTCCTCTTGGGAGAATGGAATCCCCATGATTAAATTATTCACATTAAGGCAAGACTCTTTAATTCCCAATAGAATAACATGTGCTAAAGCGTGGCTAAGTCATTGCTGTGAGGTAAGCATTTCATGGAAACTTGCTCGTGATTGTCGTATCTTTATAAAGTTTTCTCAAATGACTTGTTTATAAAATCCTTTGTAAAATCTGACCGATTTCAGCAAGGAAAAATTCTAAAAATAATTCAACATGTTAGCTGCGCAATCAGAAGACGGAAAACAAGAATCGTGACGATTTTGAAAAAAACTGAACCTTTAATAAAAATCCAGTCATGGCAGAATGATAGCAAAATAGCTCAAGTTTCTTTGAAGCACCACCTACCGTCACTTGACGCAGTGTGGAAACGAAGCTCAGAAAGAACGACGACTAAATTTCAGCTTCTATTCTTAATTCTATTTCACGTTTATAGGCAAGGTAGCCATGTCAGTTCATAAGAACTGCTTATCAGGGGGCAGTGACAAATAATGACAAATTAGAAAGAAATACCAAGCAGCTAGGATATCATCATACAATATAATAAAATTCAGCTTTTCCTGATAACCCTTAAATATATTTTTGAAAGTGGCAAGGCAGGGTGCGTGCTTAATGCCAAATTCAAGCCGATTCTATATTTTTGGTCCACGTAACGATATACCTTTTCACCCGTTACTTGTTTCCATAAAGGCAATACAAAACCTGCTTTAGTATTTTGCAGTTTCCTGATTTTTCGAATTGAATAAACACTTACCTCTACAGTCAAGCAACTTCTTGATGCACTGATATTAGCGCTTGTCAATGCGATGGGCTCCTTGCAGACCCTTGCTGTCGCTCTAATAAACTGATGATCAGGAATGCGAACGCCAACGAGTCTTGTAGATGGGTTTAATTCTGGATTTAGCACTGCTTTTCTGTCAAATACTAGAGTTACTGGTCCAGGAAGTAGATCTTCTAGGATATCTCTTGAAATTGTAACATCACACCATCTATATGGAAGAATATATATGGAAGAATAAAGAAAGATGTTAGCTACCACTGAGCAAGATGCAGACTCTTCTTGATCATCATCATCATCATCATCATCATCATCATCATCATTATCATCATCATCATTATCATCATCATCATCATCATCATCATCATCATCATCATCATCATCATCATCATCATCATCATCATCATCATCATCATCATCATTGCTTTATTTCTAGTAGGCTAAGTTAGAAGAATAGCTACTCTACAGCTAATTAAGGCCTACTTCTACTTTAAAATTTATGCAAATGTCTGAAACAAATTTATAAAAAAGAAATGTACAGTGGGTATATATACAAAAAGATTACATTATAAAAATATCTATCCTGTTAGGAACCCCACTTTAGGAATATAATTGATATATATTTATATATGTCTTATGTCTGATGCTACCGGGCATGCTAAAACTTATCTACTTCTGAGACGCCAAAGTGAAATATGCACCGGACAATGATGAATTTTTGCAAATTTCTTTGTCTTCAATTCTAGCCAGAGCTATAAGTAATTTTCTTAAAATTTTACCAGGGGGCACTGCATTTATTTTGGGTACAGGGACGCTCCATCAAGAAGGGTTTCAATTTTCACAATTTGGGTATAAAGAACAAATGAATATGCCTTTTCCTGCAAAATTGGTATAAGGTTGGGCATACTGCTTTGCAAAATTGTTATAAGTTCCAGTATACTGTTTGGAAAAATTAGTATAAGGAACGGGCACATCCCCACTTCAAAAATTTGACCAAAATGCCACATGATGGCATTCTTGTAAGAATTTGAGAGAATTCTTACAAATTCTTGCCATGTTTCAAATGTAACTAATTCTCAAATAAAAAAGAGTGCATACTGTATGTACCTGTAAATATCATCTATATCTGCAACACATATAGCAATTGGTTTCTCTCTGTGTCTTCTCTTGATTTCATAAAGTGACTCAACAGCTTCAGTTGATTGTGCTAATGCTGCAACTCCATAAATTGTATCAGTTGGCACTCCAATAACTTTGCCCCTTTGAAGGGATTCGGCTGCTACATTTGCTAACCTATTGCACTGGCAGTTGGACTTTGTTCCTGAAAAAGAAAGAAGTGGTTGCACTGTGTATATTTCTTTAAAAGAACAATTTACATGTGTTATTGCATATATACCGGGTGAGTCAAAAACAAGTTTAGGCGTTTGGAGGGCTGTGGAATAAAAAGTATGTGACCTATATTCAAAACTGAAATGTTCATCTATCAGTCTGAGGTCAACTTGGATGAGAAATTTTGTTTGGTAGTATCCCTCAGCTTACAGACCCAGAAATTAGATAAATGCTGGTAAAGGACATGTTTGGGAACAAAAATTCCACATTCCATTCTGGTCCATGATTTACCTTTTATTGAAATTGGAATTCATCTCAAACTGGCAATGTAAACTTCAATGCCATATAAATTATGAACCAGAATGGAATGTGGAATTCTCAATTCAAACCCCTTACAAGCATTTTGATTGTTGTTGGGTCTTAAAGATGTTTTGATTTTACCAAACAAAATTTTCTTATCTAAGTTATATAGCCTTTGAGTGATAGATTAACAATTTAGTTTTGAATATTGGTCACATACTATTTATTCCACAGCCCTCCAAATGCCTTAACTTTTTTTTCTGACTCACCCGGTATAAGAAACTAACAAATTTTTGTTCTATATTCCCATAAAATCTTATTGTAAACAAACAAAGGTTACAAGACAATGCTATGAGGAGCATGGAAATACATAGATGCCCTGTGACCATAACATTTAACGTAGAGATTCAAATTAGTATTACATTTAAATATTACAAATAACATATTACAAATAGCAAATCAAAAATAACAATTACAAAATACTTCCGACACAAAAGATCACAAAAAATAAATGTACGAAAGAACAAATTGGATGAGAGAGGAGACAACAAACTTACGAACTTAGCGAAACTGTTCTTAGGCCTGAATTTATATCAACATTGCCCCAAGCATTTTTGTATTTGAATCAACAAATAACTTTTCATGGCCATACAGGATGATATTTCTTTCTTTTCTATTTCAGTTCATTTCAGTTCTCATGTTAAATTCACTACATGCAATAACCACAGAAACAAACAATTTAGACTACAGACCAGCTTATGAGACGAAATTACAAAAAAATTCATGTATGACACTGGTTACAGGAAATATCAAAACACTATACAATTTATGCATATAAACAAAATAAACTGTATGGAGGGAATTACTTAGAGGAGGTACTCTCTCAATAGTAAAAACTAATCAAGGAGATGCTATGCTTTCTTGGGTGTCCAATGTGCCACAAGTTCTGTACAGGGGCTCCTGGCCAAAAATGGCCTCTTCTTTTCTTGACTTGCTCCACAAATGTCAAGTCTGCTCCTTATTTCTCTGTGCTCAACAAGGTTTTGTTCACTGGTTTCCTCTGCATTAGGTATGATGATAAATAACGGCTGGCTGATTTAACTTGAACGCCACATGTCATGATGATGGACAACAAGGTTTCATTTGGATCCAAATATCCGATCCGCACAGGTAAAAGAGTGGTGAAATTAGCCAGTGGTGAAATTAGACAGACTATGAAATTCCATGTAAAATCAACCAACAAAATCTACTGTATATATATAATTTCACTTCCAGTAAAATTTGCCACACCATGAAATTCACTGTGAAATACACCACTTCGATTAACAGCCTCGTTTTGGAAATTATTCAAAATTCGTTCATATGAAATTTTGGAGGCCAAATTCGGATTTAGCACCCAAACTTTAGTCTAACCACAAGTTTTCATGTTGCTAGCAGTCGTGGTGTTAACTTTATGGCGACGTAAATTTTGGAAATATTTAAGGGATTTGACCGTGAAAATGACTCGGGGTGTAAAGTTTCACCCCGAACGACTTTTCACGGTCAAATCCCTTATAAATCTTTGAACTTTTCATTGTCATAAAATAAACATCACAAATGCCAGCAGATTAAAAACATGTAACTAGACTAATGTTTGAGTGCTAAATCCGAATCTGGGCTCAAAATTTTCATAGGAACAACAGGAAGGAATTTTGACAAATTTCCAAAACAAGGCTGCTTAATCGAAGTGGTGTATTTGCCAGTATCAAATTGACTGTGTACAATTCTTGTGAAGTGAAATTAGACAGACTGTGAAATTCCATGTAAAATCAACCAACAAAATCAACTGTATGTAATTTCAATTCAGTAAAATTTGCCACACCATGGAATTCACTGTGAATTTACCAGTATCAAAATTGACCATACAATTCTACTGAGAAGGGAAGTTCGACACACTGTGAAATTCACTTGAAAATTTCTATTAACAAAAATAATCATATAATTTCATTTATGTAAAATTCAACACATGGTAAAATTCACTAGAAGATTTCTATGGCAAATTAATAGCATTACTGCACATGCTCAGAACATAAAAACAATGCTCCCACAAGTGATGCATCATAGCATACTCATGAATGCCTTGAATTAAACTGAAAGAAAATAATACATGAAATCTAAAGGATTTCCTGGGAAGTTCTTGGAGGAAGACACACTACTTCATAGTGTTGCTAAGTGTTAGTGTGTCAGTACGAAATTTTTGTGGTGGGAATCCTGCTTGCCATCATTCTAGTTATGGCCACACCCCATCTACCCTTTCCCTTTCCAGAAACTTTCCATCAAACATGCCCATGGAACTAAAATTTAATGGTAAAATCATCAATAAATCATCTATAGAATACTACATCTAATTGTCGCATAATTCAGTGCCATGGTGAAGTTCAACTTCGAGTTTTTCATTTTAAAATTCAAAAAAAAAATACAAATTTCATGTAATAATAACAACAACAAAGTATGAATATAAATAACGATATAGAAAGTGATTTGTAGGAAATTTGTATGTTTGGAATTTCTTAAGGAGGAGCCCTCTCAATAGATAAACTAATCGAGGAGAGGGCACCCCCTTTGCTACAGATTAAATTAACAACTGTTGTGTAGTTTGGTAGATGTAGGGATTAGAGATGTCTAGCTCTGGTATTTTGTAGAAAACATATGAGATTTGAGTTTACGACGGAAAATGAAAACTGAGGGAGATTTTCTTATGTCATCACTAATGCTGTTCCAGAATTTGGCACCTGCAAATCTAACAGATCTTAAACCATATTGTAATGTATTTTTACAAGTCATAAAGATATCACCTCTAGAAGCTATCATAATGATGAACAGTTGTCAAGGTTTCAAAAAAATTGTGAAAAAAGGAAGGAGAAATTTTATTAACAGACTCATACACAAAAGTAAGCAGTTTTAATTCAGATAAATCATATAACTTTAGAATTTTTAGATCAGAAAAAATTGAAGTGGATGGAGATCTGAAGCTTTTGAAAGCAATGGCTCGGACAACTTTCTTTTGTAAAAGATATATAGGTTTAATATGGGTGCCATTCATAAGACCCCAAACAATAACTCCATATTGAAGAAATGAGGAAAATAAGGAGTTGTATAAAGAGATGAGAACAGTGGTTGGTAGATAGAAGATGCCTCACTTTAAAGAATATACCACAAGTTCTAGATAGTTTTTTATTAAGTTCACACCAAGAAATTTTGCGATGAATTTCACTGGGGGTGGCTAAATGTAAAATTAGACATGTCTAATTTAACATCGTGCTGAATTTACTATTAATTTATGGTGGAGTTCACAATAGAAAAATCATCGGCGAATTTTAGCCCTGTGGCTAATGTTACAGACAATTTCAAAGCTAATTTCACAGAGAATTTCATTGATGTTTTACATATGCCGGGTATGGCCACAACTTTCCGTTTGTCCTGAATAATACTTACCTTTATCAGAAGATAAATCGATTCTTTGAACCTTCTCCATCTTCCTTGATGCTTCTCAAGCTGTTGTAGTCACAGAAAGTGTTGTTTTCCCTTTATTTCTTCGTCTTTCTTCCTCAAAACATGGCAACAGTTTGTTGCAACCACATTTCATCATCTACAATCTCCATTCACCTCCATTCACCATGCCCTCCTTTCCAAATTGAGGCTACTCATTATGACGTAATCAAGATGGCAGATTTACCATAAATCCTCCAAACATTACCAAACATAAGATCCTTTTGGATGATTACAAAGTCCGTCCTGAGCAAAACAAGCATAAGAATATCTGATTATTGATTTCTTCATAACCCCAAATGATCTTTGATTCTGTTTTTTGCTACAGTCAGAGAGATGAGTGTTGCTGCTAAAGTCGCCTTCAATGGAAAATCGAGCGCCTAGTATAAGGACAAGAATCGCCTCAAGGTCAATGGCAATATTTTGGTCTTTATGTCAAACGAGAATGATACGCAAAAATCAAAAGTCATTACCCCTAGTTTGATTACAGTTCGTGCACAAAACTATTGGTGCATCTGTGTCAAATGAGATGTCATGTGAGATTTACGATAACGCAAAATTATCCATGCAGAACCCTACAGAACGTTTCAGTTGTTGCTATTTGCGGGCATCTAATTTGAGACAAGCAGTCACGAAGATTCCTCAGTGCAGAATGATATGCATGAAGATGTTTTGGTTCAGTGTGATCACGTCCCTTCCCCCAGTCCATGGCGCCATTGCTTGCTGGGATTCTGCACCTTTCATCTCAACTTCACCTGCGATGATTGCATCCGTTGCTGTGTAGGAGGGGGGTCCTTCTACCTTTGGTTATGCTGCAAATGCTAGCCTCTGTGCAGGCCGCCGGTTACATCATCCTCTAAAGTTGAGTTATTTGCATAATGAGTACTATCAATAAGTGGCTACTGATTCGTTCGTCCTAGAAAACGATTGTTTTGACATAATTAAGCTGCTAATGAAGTCAAGAACGTGCCAATTCTGGGTGAATTTGTTGCTGTGCCAGGGTAAACATCCTAGTAATTTATCCATCTTATGGTGTCAAATCTGTCTAACATGAAATAAGCCGACGTCAAATGTTGCTATAGGATCGCGGGAAACTTCTGTCTTGTATGCGCTTTATGTGCGCTTTCTTTATTTCAGCGCCAATTAGCAGAGATAAAACGTTAATCAATTGCTTTAACGAGCGTGACTTACTTTCTTTCTTTCTTTCTTTCTTTCTTTCTTTCTTTCTTTCTTACTTTCTTACTGACATCGAGTCCCCCCTTAGATTACAAAGTTGGACTTTGTAATCAAAAACCACGAATATTTTGAGTAAAACGTCAAACGACAGTCAATACAGAAACAAATCTGATTTCAAACAGAATACGAAATTTATAGTTACTTTTTAGGGTTTGCAGTATGGTTCTTTGAAAAACCATGAAAAACTTAGCAATTCAAGGTCATGTAAAAGTTTCGTCTACAAGATCTTCAGTTGAGCTTCAGTTATTCCATTTTAGCGTGTGTTCCGCCCCGTGGTCCGTACGTTATTCAATTTTAGAGAAATGGTAGCCTTCAGAGTACCTAAAAATTGCCTTTACTACCCATAATCAAACAGTAGTAACACAAAAAGAACGCAACATATTTACATATCACAATCTAATTCAACAATAACCACCTGCTATCAATACAATACATAAATATATATGTATATCTCAATACTGAACTAAACTACGCAATACTAAAATACTTCTTTCTGCAACTATTCTACGATATTTCTACTATCTACACGTCTATCACGACTTACATGGTGTCTTATAAACAGCTTCCCATTTTTAAACTCAAATATATTTGGTAGGTAAAAAACAAAAAATCTGTAAGAAATGGAGGCAAAGAAACAAGACTTTGAATCAGCACACTAAGGCCTTTCGAACTTATTTTCTCTTCAGAGTGTGACTAACATTTTTGTTAGTCACACTCTGAAGAGAACATAAGTTCGAAAGGCCTTAGTGTGCTGATTCAAAGTCTTGTTTCTTTGCCTCCATTTCTTACAGATTTTTTAAACTCAAATATGTCCGAACCTGCTTATCCAAGCAAAACAAATAAGACATTTCATAAGTGTGCAATAATGCAGTTACTAAATGAGCACTACTTTGATAAAATTGAGCAAACTGAACAAAAAAACGGAGGGTCGTCAGATATGAATCAATTTTTCAGCTTGTTTACAATATCAATATGTGCATTGGCCACACCATCATAATATGCTCGTAGTTGTTATTCATCGCAAAGTGAATGATGCCACTGCAAATGAATGAATGAATGAATGAATGAATGAATGAATGAATGAATGAATGAATGAATGAATTACATGCTGCATGTCTCAAACCCTATTTCTGTGAACAGGACAGGCGTTATTGTTGCAAAAATTGGTAGGCAATTCAATCCCCGTGTTGATATTGTAAAATGCTGCTTACAAATACTGAAAGTTTGATTCACATTTTGTTCCCGTTTCTCAACTTTATCAAACCAGTCTTTATCAAGTAACTGCTGTAAAATGCTTACTTACTTTGCTACGATGGGTAGGTCGAGAGAAATTTAAGTTTAAAACTAGGAACCGTTTTACGAGATACAATGTATTGGTTATGATGCTTTGGGACATCCAAGGCCTCACAGTGGGGCAGCTTCCTTGGAAACAATGCATGCATTAAAGTTCCCAAGGAAAGTGTCCTACATAGAGGTCCTTCCTGTCAGATACATTTTGTGCTACGCTTTATAATCTGTAAATACTTCTGTTTACTTAATTGCTTATGATTGCTAGGAACGTTTAGAAGCTCTGCAGTGTGGTAAGTTCTTTGCAAAGGATGCTTGAATTGAACTCTCCAAGCAATATGTCTTACCTGCACTGGAGGCCAATTTCTGCCTAATGATGCGATAATACAGCATTACGTTCTTAAGACTACTGACTATTGACTACATACCATTTGCTGAACCTTGCATCTAATGCAGCTATTTATTCTATACTAACTAACAAGAAGAATGAGATCTTGCTTGAGAGAGCATTATATCAACAAGGGTGTAACAGTTCCCCGTCTCTTTTGGAAAGGCCAACGAAATATACGCGATTTCATTTCACGCAAACTCGTAGCCAATCTTCTGAGGCTTCTAAATTTTGTTGTGCGAACATGCCCATTTTTCACGTGTTTAGAGGGGTGATCATTCGTCAAAGTTAGTTTCACTCTCTTGAACACTCCATAACGATGCCGAGCTCCTCCGTCAAGGATTGCTTGAGCGTCACGCATTGAGTCGATACAATCATCAGACTCACTTTCTGATCTTTTTCGTTTGTTCGATGTTTTCACAGCCCAAATACCACAGCCTTTATGAACGAGAGTAATTTTAAGGCATTGTCTCACTTCAGCCTCACCTGAAAGTTTGATGCTCTTTCTTTGAGGTGAAATCTCATTCGAGCCTCGACAAGCTTCCACTTTAGTCTCATCATTGCAACCTTGAGTGACTCTTGCTATATGCTTTGAGTCTTTTGTATTATCTGGCTTCGAACTCACTGTGTCATAACATTTGAGCTCTAAATTGAGATTGCTTTTACTCTCTAGGGGGACAACGTCGACGCCTTCCTTTGAGATTGCCTCATCTGAAAGTTTATTGCTTTCTGTTGCAGGCAAAATCTCATTTGAGATTCGACAGGGCTCGTCATTGCAACTCTGTGTGACAATTGCTATATCGTTATAGTCAATTGTAGAGCAATCTGATTGAGAGCTTAGTTTGTCATAGCATTCGAGCTCTGAATAGAAGCTGCATTCACTCTCTTGTCGAGACAATTTGAGGCACTGTTTTGTGTTTGGCTCCCCTGAAAGTATATTACTTCCTCTATCAGCCAAAACCTCATTTGCGGCTCGACAAGCTTCCGTGTTAGGCTCGTCATTGCAACCTTGTGTGACAATTGCCATATTGTTATAGTCAATTGTGGAGCAATCTGACTGAGAGCTCAGTTTGTCACAACAATGGAGCTCTAAACTGACTTTACTGTCACACTCTTCACTATTCATTGGCTGGGTAGGCTGTTCAATACGATCAGATATTCTGCTCTTTAGGCAATCGCAATAAACATCATTAGATGACGGATCAAATTCATTGCTTCGTTTTTCGCTGTGAATTTGAATCCTAGTTAAATGGCTTAAGTGAGCACTGACTTCCATGCCGTCAGGAGGTAACTGACTTTCAAAGGTGACGATTTTTGTTTTGCTAACATCATCAGACGACTTTCCATCGACCGAAAGCGCATCTAAATCCATGTCTTCACCGCTAAATGGGTTAGCACTGTTAGCAGAATTGCGATTCAGACATGTTTCAGACTGGCATTCAGCCCAGGCCGTTATGTATTCATGTTTACTTACGAAATCTTCACGTGAAATGCTTTTACCTATGATGCAACACTCGCTTGGATCGTAGTCATAAGGAAAAGTATCGGTACATGAAGAATCTAGGATTATTTTAGGCCTAATGGCAGCTGGCACACCCTCTAAATTTTCTGGCTCACAAAATCTCATTGTTTTCGCATTAGATTTGATTTCAAGTTCATTGTCCTCTTTTTTCATATCTTCTTCGTGCTTTCTCTTCAATGTTTTGCTTTCATTCTCATTTTCATCATCTTTGCCAGATGAACATTCAAGATCTCCAGCTAAACTTAGTTTATCAAACCTGAGGGAATCGAGCTTGAATTGTCCCAGATTGCACGTCATGCAAGCTTCGAAGTCTTCTCTTGAACTCAGTTGGCAGAAAGACATCCTTGAAGCTATCTCGCCTTTCAGCTGGCCAAGGGAGATATTAAATTCCTCCATGTCAATCGATGACAATTCGTGGAACAGTTCGATTTCTTTCGGCAGAGTGGTGCATATCCTGGGATTCTGAAATAGAAAGAGAAGTATATCAATGCTTTGGTACTTTATTTACTTTGTACTTACTAAATGCTTGTTTTTGGCTCATTAGTTATTGAGAAGAACAACAAGAACATTCTTTGGTAAGGAATCTGTCTGACTGTTAAAAGTCACTCTTGTCAGGATGTAGGATTCACCTGATGAACACAGTCTATGTATTCTCAATCTCTTCTTGACTTTCACAGAAGTTTCTAGAGCTATCAGCATCAAAACGAAATTACGAAATACAAAACGAGTAAAATAAGTTAAGACGTTTGGTGTGCTGTTGAAAGTACGTGGCAGTGTGTGGCTGATATTCAGAAATTAAATGCTAAGCTGTAGGCAAAAGCTAACTTTTGGGCTAAATCACACATACCTTTTAGGGACGGGTCATTAATTCTTACTAGGGAGGGGGTGGAAGACATCTGGGAGGGGGTACCAAAATCTTTCCTACTGAGTAGGAAGGGGGACGAAAAATAATGCACATTTCAGGGAGGAGTTATGAAAATAGTTTGGCATAAATCTTGTATTTTTTAAACAAGTTAGTTCATCAGCAAGTAAGTCTTCAACATCTCAAAAGTAATTCTTAAGTACAACGGCTTTCTCTTTTCTCATCATATCTGAAATGGTACCTTTCTTTTATGTGCTACTGTGACGATGTAAATCTTGATGCACTTGAAATCATGACTGTATAGTGACACTCTCACCATACTAGGAGGGGGGCTGAAAATATTTTCTGCCATATTGGAGGGGGCATCAAAATTTTCAAAAATAGCAGGGAGGGGCTACGAAAATTCTATTAACTATTTCTAAATGTCTTCCACCCCCTCCCCAGCAAGAATGTATGACCCGTTCCTTAGACCCAGAAGTTAGGAGAATGCTGCTATGGGGTCTTTGTGAGACAAGCAATTCCACATTTCATTCTGGTCCATGATTCACTTGCCATCGACATTTGAATTCCACTGAAGTAACATTTCAATGGCAAGTGAATCACTGACAATGATGAAACGCGGAATTACCACCCCGTTCCCATACAAATCCCTTGCAATCATTTTCTTATCCTTGGGTCTAAAAGATGAGTGATTTTACGAAACGAAATTTTCACATTGGCCTTTGACTGATAGATTAACAGTTTAGATTTGAATATGAGCGGGATACCTATTATTCAACAGCTCGGCAAAGACTGAAATCTTTTAACTCACCCGGTAGTCCCCATCAAACTCTTCAGAAATGAATATATGCCTTCGTCGTTACAGCATACAAAGACTGATAAAAAATTATTCGAATGTCTAACAGACTCACCCTATCAATGACTTCAATTCCATGTAGCATGATATCCCATGATTCCATGACCTTTTTTATCATCTCTCCCATTCTTTGAAGCCTCGATGTCATAAAATCTTCATCAATCTAAAATTGAAATAAGATTTCTCATATCATATTTGTTTTGCGATTTGCAAAGTCATCTCTTTGCTTTTCAGATGTGCTATAATGTGCATAAGATCAAAGGCCATCAAAGTAAACAATAGTCTGGCCACTCGTGAAAGGAGGTTTTGCTGAAATGCCGGGTGTCAATCAGCATTTGTAGAGCTTTATAATAAAGAATTATGCATGCACACAAAGGTTTTGGCAGTAGATGGCTCCAAAGTATCAAATGTACATCCGACAGATTTTTTAATTAAAAAATAGGCGCCAAAATGATCAATCAGCATTTGTAGAGCTTTATAATAAAGAACTATGCATCGATGTCAATGAGTCATTTTGAAGAAAGTCATTTCACTAAAATCGGTCATATAGTTCTAAAGACCTGGGCAATTTTACATGGAAGCCATTTTTGATAAGTCGCAAGAAACATTAAAACGTTTTAAACCAACGTTCATTCGATTTTCATCTTTGATAAGATAAAAATTGCATTGATCATCTTTGAAGACACTTGGCTAAGCAGCCCATATACACTGAAGTGTAAGAAATATATTTCTGCCATCACATTTTGCTCCTTGCAAGATTACCATACTCGCATTCATTTTTAGAAGATGAAACATGGAAGAAACGTTGTTAAGATTTTGATTCTCCTTGAGATATCTTCCAAAACAAATCTCACGCAAAATAACCTGTGGCTCTAGTTTGGTGTGGCCGATTCTGGTGAAATTAATTTTTACATCTAAGTCACGCTTTCTGCTACAAAATGATTGGTGTTGCATCCAAATTATTCCATGATTTAAGATAGCACAGTGTGCCAAACGCCGATACATCAATTTAGTCAATGTTACATAACATTTCATGCAAAAGAATCCTTTCTACTAAACGCATCCTTCTTCAAAGAATGCTACATTTTCATGAACAAGTAAGTTGTAATCAACGAGGAAGTAAGATAGTCCTATGTAATCATTCTACAGCTGCTAGGCTAATACTCAGTCGATCCAAACTTGAACATATCACTGCAGCTATGCGACAGTTACACTGGTTACCAATTAGAGTTCGCATTCCATTCAAGACCATGACTACCGGGTGAGCCAGAAAAAGTTCCCACTTTTGAAAATTCATGGCACCAAGCGTACTTAACAGATTTGAGTGATTCAAATTCTAGTCAAAAGCCGAAAGGAAGAATATTTGTGATTTTCCTCGCTGTCTTAACAGCACTAGGAGTATTGGTAAATTCAACTTTATGCAAAATATCATGCTTGCAAAATGACGGAAAAGGGCCTAAAACATTGATCAAATTTTAAGGACTCTCCTACCACAGAGCAATACACAATGGGCGTTTCACCTCTCTCAAGAGTTATAAGACATCAAGTTTCAAACAAACACTAAAGAGTTTCAATACCCTGGCAATAAATGTTCAGTGGATATCTCTCACCCATGTACAATTGTAGTTCTTTATGGATCTGTAAGAGGAGTCTTTTATGATTTGATCAATGTTTTAGGCCCTTTTTCAGTCATTCTGTAACCATGAAATTTTTGCAAAATTAAATTTACCTACAGGATGTCTCAAAAAAATTAATCGACGTTTGATTAAATACTGAAAAATAACGATATGCTGAATGGACCTTTGGTCAAGTCACCCTTGTCCTGAGATTTTGAATTAATTTTTGACACAAGAATCTTGCAAATCAGATAAAAATTCATGGGATTACAAGCTTTTAAAGTTCAAGTTTGTGCAAAAGCTGAAACCAGAGGCCTCGAAATGGCATTTTTTGTAAAAGTCCCATAGGACGTCGTTTCAGTTATTTCTCAATTGTTTCAGGGCGAACCAAGTGGGACTCACACCTGTATTCGATAACATAACTGTCAAGCATATGGATGCCTTGAGGAAACAGATTCAGTCTCTCGCCGATTTTGTTTTGAACCACTGTTTTTGGACCTATGCAATGTTAAGGAATTTTGAAAATGATCGCAAGAAATAATTTACTTTAGAATTCGTATTTGGTTTGCTCTGATATCAACGAGAGGTATGACATTTGATAAGCTTCTTTTACCTCTGTCTTCGAGCTTTTTGCAATACAAGTAATCTCGGGGGTCTCTGGTTTCAGCTATCGCATATTTTTGATCTTCGAGACCTCGTAACTCAGTGAATTTTCAACCAATTTGCACGATTTTAGTCTCTAAAATTATTTCATAATCTTAGGAACAGGGTTATCTTTCCATGAGCCTGTTCATGTCGTCTTTATTTTTCAATATTTAATCAAACGTCGAACAATTTTTTTGAGACACCCTGTATACTTCTAGCGCTTGTGAGACAACGAAAAAAATCATAAAAATACTTTGACCTTTTCTGTTTTAACTAGAACTTGAATCATTCAAATCTATGAAGTACTCTTGATGCTATGAATTTTTAAACATGGGAACTTTTTTCTGGCTCAACCGGTATTGTTTACAAAGCAGTTCATAATACGGCTCCAGAATATGTATGCAATTTGATTGAGTCGAAACAGCTAAACTATTCTCTACGTTCTGTCAATGGTATCAACCTCGACCTACAACGATCTCACTTGAAGTCTTGCGGTGAAACAGCCTTTTCAGTGTATGCACCTGGTGCAAGAGCCTTTTCAGTGTAAACTTTGAAACTCTCTTCCTTCAAGACTTCGGAATTTGCTTATCTTTTTGAAAAGTGTCTTAAAGACGTCGTTCTAAGTTTGCTTTTAATACTTTGTGAAATATTTAGATACTTTCAGATACATGGGACACTGGAAACTATTTACTGTAAAGCGGCAAAGGTAAATGAGGTGAGCTTTTTATTTTGTTTCGCGCTGTAAAAGTTTTAATATAATGACTATTACTATTATCATTATCTAAGTGTCTGTCCACATGATTACAATAATGTAGAGATCATGAAATTCTCAGGGGCACGGCATCGCTGAAAGGTTTGGTACACTTTGAGAAATATCTTCTGCAATCATTATGCGCTCAAAAGACCTCATATAGATACTCTTGGTGGAATCAATTTCTCAATCTAGACAACAAACATCTCAACGCAAAGATTAAAATATAAAAGAATTCAAGTACATACCATTGCTAGGACTTGCATGAGATCAGTCAAGCATAGATTCACATGTCTTTTTATCTGCAAAAGATTGAAGACATATTCGTAAGTAAGGTAAGGCAAATACGCCAAGCAAGGCATGACAGGTAATTAAGGTTGCAAAAGACTCAAAATTATATTCCGAGTTGCTCAGCTGTGAACTTCTTACCTGTCTAAATGCAAATTTTCGGTATGAGGCATTCTCCAGTTTCTTAACAATTTCTCGATCTTTGTCTTTGATATCAGTCATTTGTCTGATAACATCCAAAAGAAGATCTGAAATATGAATAAAATTAGCTCGTAACATGTACACTGCGATGTATAGCTGTTCGAAAGCACGATGTACACTGCGTTCACACGATGCTGGCACATTTTGAAAACGGTGAAAAATGTGACGGATAGGCCTCCCGTTAATACGAAAACGGCACATTTTTTTCCAGGCAGATTTTGAAAACGGTAGATTTAGAAAACGGAACTCTACCCGGCACATCTTAGAAACAGCATCGTGTGAACACTCGAAAATGATGTAAACACAACATTTTTCGGCGCTTTTAGGATGAGATCGGTCGATTCTTGGGGTGAAGGTAAATTTCTTTGGCATCAAAGTCCTACAGCTAGTTTTTTAACCTTCAAATTTCCTACCGTTTCCAAATGGTGTCGGTATCGTGGGAAAGCCAGCTCAACATTTTTCACCGTCTTCAAATTATGCCGGCATCGTGTAAACGTGGTCTTAATATACTATACCTTATGCTTTGCTTTTCTGAGATTCCTTACAATACAATCACCAGAAAATTGTTTGTGCGATCACAAATGTTATAGTTTTTCAATAAATCTCAAAAGGTCGAGATTGCAATCTAAATTCATGCGAAAAAACAGTCTAAGATATGTGCCATAAAATGCCTATTGCTTGGCGTTTGGCCTAGGTAAACGGACAATACCATGTAAGCCATTTTAAGACAACATCTTGTATTTTTGGGGCTTACCAAAGAACTTCTATGTCTTCAGAATGGGAAACCTGACAGAGTCCTGACAGAACCCCCGGTGGTGAGCCGCTTGAAGGTTCTCCTCATCAATGCCACATTCTGAGGTAGGTTTTGCAATTTCAACAAGCGATTAGACAAATTTTGAGTTCCTTCGGCAACAGCAACTAGTTAATGAATTTTTGGGGTTGTCAACAACGAGTTAGAAAAACCTGGTTGTTTTAACGTGATAAAATAAAAAAGGCTTAACTGTGGGTTCTCCATAACTTTGGAATTTCTCTGGGCCTCTCTGGACTCTGATGCCTACCATTAGAATTAGAAAATACAGCATCAAGATATATCAGCTCAGATCCTTAAAACTATGAGACTGGTAACTCTTGAAAATTCATTAGAATGGTATGAGACATAGCTTACCTGTGTTTTTCAACAACATTCCATATTTCTCAAACAGATGGTCACGACAAACTTCGTCATCTCTACCGACCTAAAACAAAAGCAAAAGTTAGAGATCCAAGAATCGTACTAAAATAAGAGGTTGGAAGCAAATTCTGCAAACAAGTACGCAGTAAACCTAAAGCTGAAGTTTTAGAGCTATTCAAGGGCTGAAATAGCATCTGAGGAATAATGATAATAAACAAGATCAGCAAACAAAGAATCAAAAATCTGGAACGATTACCAACGAGACAATGAGGCTGCAGAAGCAGATCGCAAACGAGGCCACTTCTCCCTTAGAAACGCCTATGGCAACAAGGGAGGAACTTTGACTGTCTCTAGCCAAAATTTAGGCCGTTTTCAACGAGCTTCTAATGGCCGCTTACTGCTGCCTCTAACATGCCATGAGTTCACATAAACGAGCTTAGATAGCTAGCTTAATAAGTTAACCTTGGTTGCAGAGTCTCAAAGAAATGGATATACACTGACTTATGTCACTTTCTCAGAATTTCGAAAACGAAAAGCAGACATCCAAGTTCCTTCCCGCCCTTTAGGACACTTAGGCCGTTCGGCGTTGCATCGGTGATTAAATTGGGTGGTACATGGTACATAACTATCTACTAGTCCAGATAGCCTACACCCGAATTAAGCTTTGCTTTTGGTTCCCAATAAAAGCAATATTTCTTCCAAAAGAGTTAGACAAAACAAGAAAGTCTGCACAAAACATCAGAAAATACGATGAAAAAACTCGCGGCAGTTAGCCGAACTCACCAATCTGTCGAAGTCCAAACTCGACGGCGACTGTGCAGTTCTCTTCGAATTCACCATTTCGATTCTTCGAATTGTTCCTTCGATCACTTCTCCTCTCAAAATCAGCGATAAATCGTCTGGAAACTCGTAAATATTCACGATAAGTAGCAGCGAAGACTTGTACGTGTGTTCAGTAACTTGATAACAACGCAACAGGATCGAAAGCGGTTTCTCGCGACATTCGATTGATCAGTTTTCGACGTTACTAGGAAATAAGGCGATCAATCGAACATGACGTAAATCTATTCAACATGGCGGCAGTCGAATATTAACCTTCTTGGCTGTGGGATCTTACATTCTAGTTCAAATGAAAACAAGCCGAGTTCACTCTAATGTTCCTTAGTGAGTCACTCCTTTGTGTATGCTGGTAATTACGCCATTATGTATGTTGGTAAAGCAGATTTTCGTTGCAAGAGCAAACGAAAAAACAAGTTTCTTGACAAGGAATACCGAAATGCCAAGAAAGTTTGTCCTTTGATAAACTCTTCAAACTCACAATCTTCAATAACGGAGACGAGCATTGCCTCCATTTTTTCGTTTAAGGGTATCAACGATTTCCAAGTACTTTGGCGGCTTTGTCACCATGCCTGGCATTTACAGTAAGGTGAGAATGTAGGTATCCTACCAGAATCAAGGGGTAAGTGCAAATTTCGTAAAACATATGAACAAGATAAAGCAATTCTTAATTCTTGAAGGATTTCATACTCTCTGTGAAGCCAAGAATAACGTTTGCATTCCATGTTTACCTTTAATTAAATTAGTGCCCCGGATAAGAAAAATCCATCCTTCAGAACCGCAAATGGACGTGTCTTGAGGACATCTGATTTCTTTGTGTTAAGAAATTCACTCTTGCGGTAGAATCGAACAGTTCAGCCTTAAAAAAATTTAAAGACAAACAAGTAAATAACAAAATATAAGCACTTTGATGCGAATTGAAAGTAGCGATGTTTCGAGCATAGCCCGTTATCTTGGCTTGATAACGGGCTATGCTCGAAACGTCGCTACTTTCAATTCGCATCAAAGTGCTTATATTTTATGTTATTTACTTGTTTGTCTTTGTATTATGGCACTACACGCAGCAAGAAGATTTTTTTGATTAAAAAAATTTACCCCACATTGCATTGATAAAAATCTTCATGTAAAAATTCATACGTTGCGTGGCGTTATGTATAAACTTTACAAAAACAACTGATAGGTTGAGTCAAAGAAATTCACAAGCTACATCGACTGACTGGTATGCATCGGCAAAACATGTTTTACAATATTGTGACAGTTGGCCTTGATTGTTAATGAACAGTATGCGATACCTTTACCTTCTATCCTCTCCATTTTGTAAGACTTAAGAGTTAGGATACCGTTTTATATCAAGCAGCCATGTAGTCTGTGAAGATCTGAGGATTCAACCAGTTGTATAAATCATCAATATACCCCTTATGTGATATACGTAATTTTTATAAGAAACTAAGAAGTTGGGCCAGTATTGAAAGTTTCTTAAACTTATCAGATTTTCAGTACTCAGAGTTTCTTACGAGCTAGCTTCCATAACATTCTCTATGTTCACTACTTGTTCCCTCCTGAACATTCCAAAACAAAGTTGTTTGAAGCGATGCCAATGTTTAGACTTTATTCAATACCTTCCAAGTAACATTATACGGGAAAGAAACGAAAATTAAGTAAAATATGCTAGGGAAATCCTTTGTAAAAATAGTTTCTTAAGTTATAGTCTCCCAGTACTGGAATTTCTTAATTTCTCAGCGATCTGAGAGTTGAGTTTCTTACAAGCTGTTTCTTATAAAAAGTACGTGTATATATTCTAATGCATGTTTGTCAAAATCCTAGACTTGCCCCAAGTCTATTTCGTCAATCATTGTTCACTGTATCAGGCAGACTTATTACAGATGACGAAATAGACTTGGGGCAACTCTATCAAAATCCTTGATCTATAACAATCAATATCAGCTCTGTGTGTATAAAAACGTACAAAATCAATGCATCGATACATACATTGCACGTGTGGAATATTGACTTATTAAGTGGCATTTCAATTAAATTTTCCTCACTGTTCTGCCCCTGCCATTCCCATTTCTTTTCTTTCTCCCGCTACCTTATCTGTTGCGGATACGAACAGGCTAAGTTGTGAGCTTCAAAGAATGCCCCACTCTCAACAAAGCTGAATGGGTCAAAAAATACCGTTGGGTCAGCATTTCATCTCCTCAACAATTATAAGATCCATTGTTTATTTTTGCCTTTCATCACATCCTATGTGATGCTTCAGTGGTGAGAGTGCAAGAAGTCAATCCACAACAACCTCAAAAAAATTTTTGCAAAACCATATCCCATTCTCAGAATTTTCGTGCCAAAGACCATCCCAAAATTGGCGCGGAGCACATCTCTAGGTGATTGGATAGTGAAGTAACCATCTCGAGCAAAATATACAGGATAAGTACCTCAAAACTTTTAAAAGGTTCTTGTCCAAACCTCAACTACAAAGAGCCTTAATTACCCTTTATGTATCTCATATACCTGACTTGATCTTCCAACGTTTTATGAAATTTGGCCATCTTTCTTTTCTGTTCTTCAAGACTTCTCTCAATCCCAGTCAACTTTTTCAACTGTGTTTCATCTTTTCTCTCCTGTCCTTCTGACAGCCGTTGTTCCAGATACAAAATGAATTCTTCGCCTGCGAAACTTGATGTTGAGATCATTCTACGAGTGAAAAGAAATGACACTGAAACACGCATGGAAATATTTCTGACTATGTTGTGCAAGAAAGTAGGCGCCCCAGGGTGCTTGGGAAAAAAGCAACCAAACTTAATTGAACGTAATAACAAAAGAAAAATATTTGAGTAGATATACTGTATACCGTCGGAAAGGCAAATCTATCTTCTTTCCGATGGTATGCAGTTTGGATACATTAAAGGGGCAGGGTCACGTAACTCTAGACAAACCTGTTATCTCTATAATCTATATTGTTGCTCACACGTGGCCACTGTGTTCTGCACAGATTTTGGTGGATGGGGTGAATCCACACTAAACTTACTTCTAAACATCCACCAATTTCCCTGCATTTGTACAACATACGAGCGTTTCGTTTGTTTCTCTACGAAGTACAAGAGTTCATCTTCAAAATAACACTTCCATTTTCAGAAAAGTAGTGGAAAATCACTGAGATATGGCCTATTGAAATACTGCAACATCTTCGTTTAGAAAGAAGTTTCTTTACATTACGTGACCCTGCCCGCTTAATGGAATAATTCATCATTTTATTGACATTTCAGTAACGGAAGATAGATTTCAAATGCAGCAGGATATACTGTAAGAGAGCAAAATCATGACCTTTTTAAAGAACAAGTCCGGGGCTAGACTGACGACGTGATTCCTTGTATTCGTTCATTATTTTCAATCTGATATTTTATTATCACTCATACTAAAGCGAAAAAATAAAAAAAATAAAAATAAAAAAGATAGCGATACTATTGAGACTTATGTAATGAGTATAGTCCGGGGCTGGTATGACTAAGGATAAAATACAAGACTGTACTTAGACTCGCGATATACTGTAGTCCCAGTTATATCGCAAGAACAGCAACAACAACAACATCATTTTCATCTTTGCTCAAACTGGGACTTATAGATTTCATATAAAAAATTGAGGCGGAAATGGACAGATTTATCTGAGCACTCTGAAGTGATATGATTTGTTTTCAAAAGAATTGACGTCTTCGTGAGAAAGGTCTGGTCGACGGAATACACTAGATATAAGGAAATACGTACTTTTTTATCCAACTGATGTCATTGGGTCTCTCAGTGTGAGAACTGGAATATGTCCATTCAAGAAGCCACTTGGGGCATTTCGTGTGTAAATCTTTAATGTATTTCGCTTGCTGCTTTCGAACATTGCATTTCGCTGTTTTTCGAATGCTCTCGATATCACCAACAGCCAGACCAACCTGTTGTAATCATACGAGAAAATGGTTGATCTCATTGCACTGATAAAGAGGAAATGTGAATTTTATGAAATAAAGGATACAGTGTCTAATCAATAGCATAATAATGAAATAAAACCAGAAATTTCATTGGTGTTGTGGCACCGTGTTGTAATCCACTGAGTTTGCAGCCACAACAGTCAGGCGGACGGGGTTCAAATCCCACCAGCACCTTTGAGCGTCATGACAAGGGGTCGTAGACTCGATTAGCGCTTAGCTATTTCTGCGATCCCAGCGTTTGGCGCTGAAAACCGCAACTTCACCTTCATCTTCACCTTCATTAGAAGGTATGGTTGTCAGACAAGCGCTGCTGGCAGGCAAAGAACAAAATGGCTGGATGTAATAAAAGAATCAAGTGAAATGTCCTTGCATCAACTTAAACAGCAATGAGCAGATCCAAATGGAGATTGTTTGTTTAGGGGATCGTCAGAAGTTATCAGCGACTTGATGGTACATAACACACACACACACACACACACACACACACACACACACACACATACACAGAGAAAGCAGGGGTTTATTCACAAAATCAAATGACAAGGATATATTTGGTAGCTTTTCAGTTCTTTTATCCCATATTTTGCGGAATCAACATACAATTTTACGGCTCAAATACATAACTTCGACACAGATTTTATCCCAAACCATACTAAAATTAACATGCAAGGTTGTGTAGCTAAATAAATGGAAAATATTTGGCACATTCTAGAATTTTGTATAGGGGGGGGGGAGGCTTACTTCAAATTTCGACTCAGAGGGGAGGGGCTTATTAGAGAGGCGGCTTAACAGAGCTTTTACGGTACACACACACACATCCACACACAAACACATACAATAAGGCACATATTTTGTTTCTTATCTACGAAAGTTTAAGCGTATATTGTGTATACTTACAAGCAAATTCATCAATGCTACAGGAATCGTTATAATGAAAAATGCGAACAGAATGTAAGACAATCCTGGTATTGGCACCAAAGGATATGTCGTTGTAGCATCCTTTTTACCAACAGAATTTGGAAGAATATCTCCGTACTCCAGTTCTCCACTGAGCATTACAAACGTCTTCATGAGACTCTTGAAAACATGAGTGAACACAGTTTGTTTGACAAACAATTGCTGAAAGGCCAAAGCAAACGCGAGCAACAATGGACTGAACACAATTAACACACGGATCAATGTGAAGACAACTTGAGTGAACATCACTACGTAGATATTAAACGCAGGACTTCGTCGCAGGAAGATCAGGACATTCAACCAGCCAAAGAACAGGCAGCAGGCTGCAAATGTCAGCTCATATTTAAAATCGTGGTATTGCTCGAAAAGGAATCCTTTCAGATAACCAAAACCTGAGGCAAAGATTATCCACTCGAGAATATTTGTGGGATCGCTGAAGTATCTCTTACACTGAATAAGTATTTGTGCGAGTTCTTTTATAACCTGAATGCAAAGAAAGCCAAATATGGTGAAACCAATCATCTGACCAGAGCTAGTCCTTGCTAGTTTGTGAGAATGAAATGGTCGTGCTGTTGTGGTACAGCCAGTACACGGTGTTGTTGTTGTTGAATTTGTAGTGTTGGATGTTGCTTTGACAGCAGCCGGTGGTATCATGCTCTTCATGTCTCTGAAAAATTTAAGAAAAACTATCATTACAATTGGTTTGATTTTCGCTAGCTTATCACTTGTACCCTATTCAAACTGCAGGTTAAACCAACTCCCATAGGGGCACTTACCCTGGGTACCAGAGCTTAAAAAAATAAATAAAAGAAAGAAAAATGAAAATGAAAGCAGCAAAATTTGAAAAAACGGCGTGTGTGATTATTCAAAAACGAAGAAAACGAAACATTTCTCAACGCAAAATTTCAACCCAGTTTACACTACCGAGGTCGATTGATTCTTTTGCGCCTAGATGTATTTCTCTGTCGCCAAAGTCCAGTCCCTTTATGCAGAGATTGCGAAGAAATTGGTAACGTTGAATCCTCCATCGTTTTCAATCCGTGCCAGTATCGTATGAACACTGGCTAAAATCTTGATTCACAATTTACCGGCAGGGCATTGACAAGGTAAAACATTAACGAGCCCTTTCTTTCAGAGGCCTACCGAAGGTTTCCAAACAATACTCTATTTCAATCAAGTTAAAAACATTCGCCAAAGCTAAGCAGACCAGAGTGATAGTGGACCATGGCATTAAAATGGCCCCAAAAACCTTACCACATGTGTGAAAATCCTACATGTTCTGTTAGCTTTCAAACCATGCATAAAAAACAGAATTGCTGTTTATGTTTGGTAAAATTTAGGCTATCTCCATATTAATACAAAAATACTGTTTATGATTCGGGTGGGTTTCAGCCTTAAAAAATCATCAATATTCGCTAAATATCACCCATGATCACGACTGAATATCAATAACCCATCTTCAAAATAATAGGCTCAATGTATTTTTACTATGACCTGCCAAAAAGTAGATTCTTGTTCCAAGAAAATGTTTTCCAAGGTTACTTTGGTCTCTGATATCAAATACATTATAACTTCAGAGTTACGAGCAACATCTATGCACAAAACCCTACCACCACAGCAGATGGGTTAGAAATTGCGAATTTGCTGAGGCAAAATTTTTGGTGAGATTTAACATTGCATATTGAAGAATTTCAATTTGTAGAGTATTTTAGAAAGGAAATTAAGTTTCCAAATTTTTCATGCAACTTTAGATTGTGTAAGGATTTTATTGTAATTTGGATTACATTTAGGTCTGTTATGATTATCAATGATTTTTACATTAAATAATGGTTGGCATTTATTAGTCTAGTGCTATTTACCACGGCAAACTTGAAGAAAGTGATTACTATTAGCATTATCAAGAGCCATAATCGACAGAATAAAGAATGGGTAGTTAGATGCCCCTGCCCTCCATGGCCGATATTTTGCAAGTATTAAGCCCCGTTAAAACGCTCTCAACATTTCACCAAACATCGCTCAACATCTGTACCAAGGCAAATGTTGAGAGCATTTTAAAACTTTGTGGAGTGATGTTCAGTGATGTTGAACGGTGCTCTGTGATGTTGACTGGGGTCTGAACGAAGTCAAAAATGTTCAGTGGGTCGACTCAATATTTCTATTGTCCTAGATGTTGTTGAGCAATGTTGAGAGCGTTTTAAGACCACATAAAACAACGTTCAGTCAGAGCAAGCGCACTAGGGTTGTTTTCTGCCCCAAGTGTTAATCCAGAAGCGTATGGATGCACTCATGTTCAGTGGCCTAACAAATGTTGAGTCTAACTATTCAGAGCGTTTTAACATCCCAACTGAATGAACACCACTGAACGACACTCTACAAATGTTGAGCGATGTTCAGTACAACGTTGAGAGCGTTTTAACGGGGTTTTATACTGCATTTATCGATTAAAGTATCAAATCTGAAAATATCTTCACTGAAATAAAAAAGCTAGCATTCTAGAGATAAAGAGATCATGCAGTTTCAAAGAAACCTTGACAAAGACAAATTTGAAGAAAAGTTGATGATCAAATACTTACGCTTGTCGCTCTAAAACGATCAGCACTGTGATTGAAATTATGAACAATAAATAAACAAAAAAGGAAAAATAAAACACCAATGCTCCATGAGATGACCATTTCAAATCAATCAATTTCTGAGTCAAAGGATGAGCAAGACAGTTCTCTCTGTTATAATCTGACATGATTGCAGGGCCGAAGTAAACATCCGTTCCAAATCTTCGATCGCAAAAACACGGCGACGATTCCAAAGCTGTGAAGTCATAAGTAACTTCGAAGTCTTTTGAATCTGGCAGATGATCGGAAATTGTGATTCCTTTGTCGAGAACTCTGACGACAACCTCTGGATATTTGGCTATCATTTTTGGCATGACCTGTTCTAGAGAAATATTACCATGTCTTACGGCGTCCTGGAAGCTACGAAGAAAGGGCACAACAAAATTAGTGTTTTGCAAAATGAGAAGCTGCTTTCCTGAGAAAGCTAGACGTGCTGCAAAGTCTATGTATGTCGGGCTGAGACTGCACTAATACGATTCCGGCATATTTTGAAAACTGTGAAAAATTCGACCGATAGGCCTCCCGTTCACACGAAAACATGACATTTTTTGCCGGGAGATTTTCAAAACGGTAGATTTTGAAAATGGAACTCTAACCGGCAAATTTTGGAAACGGCATCGTGTGAACACTCGAAAATGATGATAACAGAACATTTTCAACGCTTTTGGAACAAGACTGATCGATTCTTAGGGTTTAAGCACATTTCTTTGGCGTCAAAGTCTTACAGCGACTTTTTACCGTCAAATTTCCTACCGTTTTCAAATTATCCCGGGCATCGTGTGGATGCTAGCTCAAATTTTGCTCCCGTTACATTTTTCACCGTTTTCAAAATGTATCGGTTTCGTGTAAACGCAGTCTGAGTGGCTAACATGACAGAATTTATGCTTTTTATCCTAATGTAAATGATATTTAACATCTAACAAGTAAAACTGTAAATAATAGCATAAAATACAATTTGGACATCTCCATTTTAAATTTGGTAAACGTCTTGAAATTAGCAATAGCAGACATGCACTACATTAGCATCTTTAGTGCCTTGAAGGGAGTCTGTCATGTCACGTATCTGATTGGCCACAACAAAGTCAGAGCTCGACACAATGAATGTCTTTATGGTTCTGAGCATTTCTTGGATTAAAGCACAATGGATTAAAATATCTTACAGATAGACCACACTACTGACCCTTTTGAAAATGAGAAAAAAATTCAAATACAACGCTACAACCGTTTCTTGAAAAATTTCTTAATCCTATCATTTGCTGGAGAACAACAGAAGCACTACATTTGAGCCAACCATTTATTGTGCCTTTCCTCTGCCACAAATGAGTAACTACTAGTCAGACTGACCCAAATGAGGTCTCAAACTCTAAGTTGATGCCCAATCTAAGCAACTGTGAAAAACTGAAACAGTTAAAGCTACAGCTCCTCCATAGTGGCTACAGAAACGGGGAACAGTTCTTCAGGACACCCTGCATAACAGAAAAACTTACGTATCATGATGCACAATACATTCGAGCACTTCTTGATAATCTCCATCAATAGCTTGTTCTAATCCATACAATTTAACATCAGATCCAATATACTTGGCCCCTAGGTAATCCAGAAACATCTTTAGCGCAACGACATTTCCAGCTGAAATTGCAATGCCGATATCCTCAGGGAAAATTTCCATCCTAAAACGAATCAGTAGCTCGACAACTTCGTCTTTCCCTTGTAGGACAGCCAGGTGAAGGGCTTTATTGCCGTCTTTATCCACGCAGTTCATACTAGCTTTACCGTCGATCAAATAATGACAACAACATCTACGAAATAAAAATTGGACAGTCTTCAATAACGGACAAATAATCTTAAAAACACCTTCCATAGCATACTCATCGTACCAACAAACGAAACATTAAACGCTGTAGAAAACTGTCAACTCCTGTAAAAACAAATGCAAATTCCGATTTTTGAAAGTGCTGCAAGCATCTTTGCTCAAATACGCCCTTGTCATTATCTGACTAATGCTAAGATCAATATAAACATTGTAGATAGAGTGATCACTATGTTCTCCATCGTTTTGTTGTAGCATGGGAGAGGGGGTAACTTTAATAGGCGGGTGACGGGGGTGCGCCGTTCTTTGTTTGTTTGAAATCACACCCTGAAATTTATAAAGTTTTGCCAAAGCGATACTCCAAAAATATACAAGCAATTCAATATATATATATACCCTAAAACTGTGACAGCAATAAAAAATCTTAACCAAGTATGTATGTGAAATTTGATCAAAATCAGTACTCTAAACAGTAATGTTTGTGAAATGACACCCCAAAGTTTATGCCTACTTGAGATTTTACCAAAAATGACACCCTAAATTTATTTTCTGCCTGAAGAAAGGCACCCCAAAAATGGCACATTCCGAACCAGCATAAATGGTAGTTACACCCCTGGGTGTTGCAGTAAAGCAAAGACTTACGTGTGGCCATTCTGTGCTGCTAAATGCAACGCTGTCTGTTCATTGCAGTCAGGCATATCAAGGTAAGCTCTTGGCCAAACATCAATTAATATCTGCAAGCAATGCTCTTTTCCATTTTCAGCAGCTATATGAATCAATGTTTTTCGACCTTCTCCATAAATTATTGTGCCAGAGCATTTTTCCAGGAGCAGCTCTAATACCTGAGAGACATTAATAAATCAATCAATCAATCAGTCAATCAATTAATCAATCAATCAATCAACCAATGCCAATCCCAATATTTAGCGTTGGTTAGTATTATGAAAAATATCAATTCAAACCAACCAACCATTTACAAATTTCATATATATATATATACCGGGTGAGCCAGAAAAAAGTTCCCACTTTTGAAAATTCATAACTGCAAGAGTATTTCACAGATTTGAATGATTCTAGTTTTAGTTAAAAGCCAAAAGTTTGAAGTATTTTTGTGATTTTTCTCCTTGTCGCACGAGCACTACAAGTATGGGTAAATTCAACTTTACAAAATTTCTTGGTTGCAAAATGACTGAGAAGTGGCCTAAAACATCTATCAAAGAATAAATGACTCCTCGCACAGAAAAATGAAGGAAATGCAACTTCTCATCGTTACGATTTGATCACTGTTTTAGGCCCTTTTCCCGTCATTTTGCAGCCATGAAATTTCTATAAAGTTAAATTTACCCATATTACTAGTGCTGGTAGGACAGCGAAAAAAATCATAAGAATACTTTGATCTTTCGGCTTTTAACTACAATTTGAATGAATCAAATCCGTTAAGTAGTCTTGGTGTTATGAATTTTCAAAAGTGGGAACTTTTTTCTGGCTCACCCGGTATACAAACGCAATTAAAAATGAATTAGATATTTAGCAGCGTATTTTACAGCTGTATTCACTAGCCTCACTCCATAATGAACCGCAAAGTTGCGCTCATATCGTTGAGTTGAAGGAAGAAAAAGGGATGAAAGAGAGGATAAGGGATGGAAGGAAGGAAGGAAGGAAGGAACTTAAGGAAAAATAAGGAAGAAGTACGAGCAAAGGAAGAAACGAAGGATGGAGAGGGCGCCCGGGGGGGGGGGGTTACCTGAGTTTCCAAGATACGGGGTTGTGCCATTCAACTCGTAAAAGTACCACCCATAAATCCGGAGAAATTTCTCAAAAGTATACCCATAAATCCGGAGAAATTTCTCAAAAGTATACCCATAAATCTGGAGAATTTTCTGAAAATCATACCCATAAGTCCGGAAATGCCAACACAGCTCACTAATAAATGAATTCTTACAGTGAACTATACCCATAAATCCGGAAAATGGAAAAAATTGTTGAAAACCATACCCATATATCCGGCCTCTATCATGAATTTGAAAAAGGTACCCTAAAAATGGCACAACCCCGTACCATGGACAAGTTAAGTTACCCCCCCTCCCCTCGGGGAGAGGACATGAAGATATGATAAAAAAGAACTGAAGATTGAAAGTATTAAGAGGAAATGAAGGAATAAGGGAAGAAAGAGATGAAACAAACAACGGAAGAAAATAGGAAGGCAATGTTTGGGCTATGCTCTTTTAATCACAAGTCCAGTTCCCAATGGACTATCGCTACACTGTATACAAAACTGCAATTCATATTAACAAGTTAGATGAAGCTAGTAACCACGGGGGGGGGGGGTTCTCAGGTAAATTACGGGTAGGGGTGTGCCGCCCACAGGTTCAAAATGGACCCGTTGGCTAGACCAATATTTGTGAAAATGATACCCTTGGCTAGACTAATTTCTCCATTAAAAGTACCCTGAAAGGGCGTTTTCTAGGCAAAACTTGCCAAATTTTCGCATGCTCAGGACAGAAATATTTTCAAAATTTGGTTTTTTTACAGAAATTACCGAACTTTTACAGTTCTTTACTAAAATTGTCAAAAAGCATACCCTTGCCTAGATTAAACTCGACAAAAATTGCCGAAAAGTATACCCTTGGCTAGACTAGAGGTCCAAAAAAGTATACTCTTGTGGGCGGCACATCCCCAGGTATCTTTGCTATGGAAGAACCCCCTCTCCCGTGCTTGTAACTGATCGCCTAAGAAACGATTAAGTTGTGATACCTAGTGAAATGTGAAGCTTAATAACACATGAAGCAATGAAACTTCGTAGCCTCAACAAGGGCAAATTTTGCAATACAATAGCATCAGTTGCTTTTCGGTTCGCACCTCAATTCAAAGCGATCAATAAAGGCAAACAAAGAAAATTCTCTCAACCAGTAACTCAAAACAAACATAGCCACAGAGTTGCCTTGGAACCAATGTGGCAAACTCTTGCCTGGTGCGGGCGAACGGTGGTTTTTAAGACATGCTATGTGCTTATACCGAAAGAAGAAAAGTAAATCTAAAGTTCTGTCTAGCGGAATTGGTTACGTGATTTAGAAGCTGAGCGGAAAGCATTGCAATTCTTGGATATTTACCGTTAAAATGTTAACAGTTACTACTCGGCTCCTGAATGAAAAAAAGAAAAATCCGACAGAAAAAACTTTAGATTTACCCTTCCTCTTTCGTTATAAGGACACAATTTGTTGGTTATGTATTACTGCCTGAAAGAATGTCCTTTGTCTGCATTCGCTAATCATTTTGAATTGAGAAGTGAACCAGAGCAACTAATGCTATTGTATTAAAAAATCTGCCCTTGTTTGTAGCCTCCTGAAACCTGACTGTAATTCGTAACCTCCTGAAACCTGACTGTAATTCGTAGCCTCCTGAAACCTGACTGTAACAAAAGACTATTTCGAGTGACGCTAAAAAAGCCTAAGAAATTTATAGATAGGTTGTGCAATACTTAAACTTAAATATGGCAAAAGAGAAATTGGTAAAACAATGGAAGGAAGAATTTAAATTGAAGTTGCTTCGTAGGAAAATAAATAGTTTTTCCACGACTGAAAAGAGAGTAGACTAACCTTTTCATTGCCGGTCATGACTGCTTCATGAAGCAAAAGTCTGTTTTCAATATTTCTACCAAAAATGAGACCATTTCCACCATATTGTAACAATAAGGAAATCAGTCTAGTGCAGACATCTTTCATAGCATAGAATAAACAGTTGCTAAGTCTATTGTCAACCTTGCTACAATCTGCCCCATTTTGTAATAACACGTACACAACTTCGCTGTTTTTCTTGGCGACGGCAAAGAACAATGGTGTCCAGCCATCTTCATTTGTCGCCTCGAGGTCAGCACCGTGTGACAAAAGGAGGCTGGCAACCTCTGCGTTATCATTCATTGCGGCTCTACGAAAAAGAAAAAATATCATTGAAAAGTTACATTAGATGAGGTGATTTCACGTCTTAGTCGTGTCTTAGTCTTAGTCTCCTTGCCCCAGTCCAATCCAGGCAGGGCTCGCCCCAATTAAGCACACTTTACAGTAATACCATTTAATTCAACAACCATTAAAATAGTAACATGCGTCGAAGGAGTTTCTTAAGCTTCATGGCATATTAGTTTTCTCTTTCATAAGCCAGTGACTCAAACGTGCAGCAGTCTGAGTAACCTAATTTACCCTTTTCAGCACCCTCAGTTTCACCATATTCCTCCGATTAACATAATAAAAACAGTGACATAACGTTTTGAATTTACAAAATGCACAGATGAAGCATATGAGATAAAACCTCCGGATTTTCTGAAAGATCTGCAAGTATCTACTTTAAAATTCAATTGAATGAACTTAGCTAGTACGTTATGAAAATATGAAGGATTTTCTGGGAAAAGCCTCCTCCCCTTGGCACGAATACTGTATATATATTCATCGATTTAGATTAGTCTACTCAGTACATTTTGTGTATAGTAAGCTAGCCTTTTTTAATCGATGTAAAAATAAGATGACAACAACAACAACAACAAAAACAACGACAACAACAACAACTGAATGGATTCAGTCCCTCTCTTTGGGGGCTTATATAATTTTGGACGCTCTAGAGGGGGTCTTGATAGAGAGGGGGCTCATTAGAGCGGGGCTTATCAGAGGGGGCTTATTCACAAAATCAAATGACAAGGCTATATTTTGTAGCGTTTCAGTTGTTTCACCTTATTTTAGGGAATCAACATACAATTTTACAGGTCAAATACATAAATTCGACAGTTTTTCTCCGAAACCAGATCAAATTTAACCTGCAAGCTTGTCTAAATAGATGGAAAATATTTGGGAAATTCTGGAATTTGATATAAGTTGGGGGTTTAATGGAGAGGGGGCTCATCTCAAATTCTGACTCTGAGGGAAGGGGCTTATTAGAGAGGGGTTCTTGATGAGAGGGGGCTTAATAGAGCTTCACGGTAACTTATTCAGGAGGATCCCATTCTCTCAAGCGGACAAAGTACATGAATACATAAAATGTCATCAGTGTTATGAAGGAAATCAAAGTAAACTTCAGCAGAAAATCTCCTATCCACAGGAAGGAATGGCCGATAAAAGCCAGGAAAATAACTGAATCTAGTTTAACATGTTGGCAATAAAAAGGGGTGGAAAAGGTGGTGGAACTTGGCAGGAATTTTTTCAGATTTCCAGCAAGAATGAAACGCAGAACGAAGAAGGAATAAATACAGAAAAATGAAAAATAGAAAGGCAATTCTTCGTCAAACTCTCTCTTAATTGATAGGCATGATCAAATAGATTTAGGTTGCTACCAGAGACCTAGGAATTTCATGAAAAAGAAGTTGGTTACGAGTATCGAAGTGGCTATTTGAAAAATCAACAAAATTCGTCCAACAAGTATCAATAATGATTGTTTAGAAATTGATGATCAGTTTTCACATTCTGTCCAATTCATTAAATATCGTGACCTGTCAAAAGTGGATGCTATTTTGAAGCGATTCTCGTAGAAATTTTTAAAGATTTGCTTTTTCCCTAGAAATTAAAGTATGTTTATTTTCTAATTCGTTACACTCAAACGAAAATAACTTTATTTACTGATCAACACTATGCACTAATTACGTTACAAATACTAAAGGTACAACAGGAGATATAAATATTACAGTCCAACACAAAGTGTAGTAGGCTCAGTCTAGTGAAAGCATGTCAGATGCAGTGTCGAGTACCCTTCTTAACTCTTGACATACCTCCGCTGCCAAGATATGGGTTGATATGGGTTGATATGGGTGGGAGAGGAGGGGCTTTGCAATACAAAATCACTATCCGGCTGTGAAACATCTTGCCTCGTGAAAACCTTATATACTATATATTCCCTTGGGTCACTGCTAGGCAGTACTGCATTATGCAAAACTCTAGAGGGAACTTTTCCACTCCTTACATCTCCGGGGATCAGTAAATTCATCTTTCCACCCCTGACAATAAAAAAGACGACAATAAAAGGAGATTCTTTTCTCTGGCTCATTCGGCAAAAAAATCATCCATCTATAGTTAAGCCCGAAATTATTCATACCCACACCAAATACTGAATAGTTTTCATTGTTCTGCTTGAGAGCCAATTTTACTGTGGCTAAAGTTTCGTACGAATATGATAAAAGCCTGAAAGAAGCACAACAAGAGACATTTAATAAAGGAATGAAATATCTTGCAAACTGGTCCAAAATGTAACAATTCAAAATACTTCAAATTTGGCATGGGTATGAATAATTTCGGGCTTAAATGTACCTGTGCAAAGCCGTATTGCCATATTGATCTTTGGCATCAATCGCAGCACCACTGCATAGTAACAACTTCATGACTTCAATGTGTTCTCCACCGGCAGCAAGTTGTAGTGCACTGGGACCTGGTGCTGCGCAAGGGTTGACCTTTGTTCCTAAGTCCACCATGTACTTAACTGCCTCAATATGTCCCATGTTAGCTGCTATGTGGAGTGCTGTAAGACCATCGTTTCTTCTCAGACTAAGATATTTTTCCCTTCCTTCTTTGCTTGGACTGGCTGGAAATAGCGTTTGAAATTAAGTCAGCCATCTCTACACTTCTAAAGAGGAGTAATTTTTAGAAACGTTCCAAATTTTACTCGGGATATCTTGAATTTGTCTTGCAGAGGCAAAGAAACTGTTCTCGCTCTCTGAGTGCTAAATGAAATACCGCTAAAACATATTTCGCTACTTGCACACATTGCTGTTTTGCTAAAGTACATATTCAAAAATTGCCTGTTGTAAAGATCTCCCTTTCCTGTTCGAATCTCAGGGAAATGCATTGAAGATATTTTGACGTTTTATACATATCTATGCACTTTTACATATGCTTGGTACGATCCTTTTTCTCTAATCTATACTGACAAATCCTTATTAGTTACTCCTGCTCTACTCCTATCCATCCACTGGCCTAGGCTAGAAAGTGGCATTGTGGGTGACTGGCCGAGTGGCTTATACAGTCTTTCGTCAGGTGACTGAAGTTAAGCTCGGTCGAGCGACGTCAAACTCTGGATGGGTGACCTCGGAGGCCTGACCTCACAACTCACCTCATCGTCCTTAGGAAGGGACGTTAAACTGGGGTCCCATGCCTGGATGCGGCATGCACAGTGGGCCTAAATTAGCTTTCAGCAGCTAGAAATCCTGACAAGTCCACTCAAAACAAGTAAATTATTGCCGTGTTCCAACCCCGACTTCCCCGAATCCTGCCTTCCTACAAATACAAGTTTACATGCAGCTCAGTAAAATACTGCCTTCTTCCAGTTACATACCTTTTTCAAGCAGCACCTTCAAAATGTCGACATGATTCTGCAAGCTAGCTAAATGCAACGGGGTCTCTCCATTTAGATTTTTCACAATCACTTTTCCTTCACATGAAACAAGTTTTTCACACAACTGAGCATTGCCACAAACTGCCGCAAAATGTAGTGCTGTGGAACCAGCATTGTTTTGTGAATAAACAAGGAAAGGGCATCGCATTAAAATTTTGACTGCCATTCCACATAATCCCTTTTCTACAGCTAAATGCAATGAGTTGTTTCCACTTGAATCAACTTTATCTAAGCTGGCACCTCTGTCTGTAAGAATGCTTGCCATCTGAATGTTACCATACCTGTTAGGAGATTCAAAACACACAAACTTAGCCAATAAGGTTCCTGTCCTAAATATTTGTCAGAACTTTCCACAAAATGTTTGGAAAATAGCCACATGAACTAAAGAGATAATGAGTCAATGGGAATGACATTCCTATTGATATAAAAAGCTCACCGTCTGCTTGCAGCTTTCGTCGAAGATGCAAAGCGTTCTTCTTTGAAAAGAATTACAAATCATAGAAGTCCTAACTTTAAAGCCATTATTATACTTTGCCAGATTATGGAACTGACTTAATGTCATAAATTACTTTTGGCAACTTCATTAATCATCTGTAAAATAGGGGTTGCTCTCGCCTTTATTAGCCTAGCTACTGAATGAGTTCCTCGTCAAGAAATTCGAAGAAATTCCCCTGCATACAATTCTCGGGGGGGGGGGGGGTAACTCAACCTATTATGTGACGGGGACGTGCCATTTTGCCCGAAAAATTGGTACCCATAATTCCGTAAATTCTGGTGGATTTTAGGGCCATAATTCCACAAATCGAATAAATACTTAGGCCATAATTCCGGAAATTATGAAAAATCCCCTGAAAAGGCCACCCATAATTCCGTGAAATGTCAAAAAATTGTGAAAACGATACCCATAATTCCGTAAAGGTTTGAAAAAAGTACCCCTAAAAATGGCACGTCCCCGTACCACAAACAGTACTAAGGTACCCCCCGAGATACAATTCCCTTAATTTGTCTTAGTTTGTCTTTAACCTTATTCAGTTGGTACATTGTACCTTTTAATGTTTGTTATTGCCTGACATTGTATGTAGAGGAATTTTTAAAATATGAAACTGAAACTGAGTCTTGAGCTTCATGTCCCACTGATGACAGCCAGGAATGGGTAAATACCCTTCTCAAATCGTGGAGTCAGACTCTGGAACCAGCTAAGCTCTATGCTAAAATGGCGCCCTCTATTACATCTATTGGTAGTTTTAAGAGACTACAAAAAAACTGATACCGCTCGTGGTACTCTTTTCAATTTTCATTTTGTTTTATTTAGATACGTATTTTAGTTGGTTTTTGTTTGAAAAATGGTAAATATCGTAGCTATCAATAATTTTCTTTTCAACAGGGCCAATTGTAAACAAGAACTCTTCTTTACTGTTACTCTATTTAAATATGTTTAAGATAGAAAAAGAATAATCTCCAATAAAGAGAACCATTCAATGTAAAGGTGGACCAAAAGAACTTCACAAATTTGGAAACTCATAGCCTGCGTGCAGCCTCGAGTTGAGGCTGTACGAGGGCTAGGAAATTCATTGTACAGGGAATATCGATAAATTGGGATGGATACATCTTTGGTTGATAGCCGAACAGTTCGGATGGAGCAAATTTTTAAAACAGCCTCAAATAGCAGGCTCATCGTAATAAATCCATGGACGCACGATAAAATTGCCATCTGTAGAGCGAGTTCCATCAACTCCTGTAAAAGAACAACAAACAAGATTAAAATAAACCTGCAACTGGAGAGAAAACTGTTAAGCCTGAAAGAAAATCAAGTAATCACTTACCAACATAACAACGCTGTTTCACTAAATTATGTCACCAAATAGCCTTTCGTCGCACACTCTTCAGTGTGGTTCATGCGAACAACAGATAGATGACACCACCAGACTGTTACATACCGAAAAAAACACAAGGCATGTGCCAAAAGACAGAAAGACTCACATATCTTTTGTTTGTATGGTAGAACACAGCGAGCGGTGTCACTTATCTATTCTTCAAATGAACCAAACTGAAGAGTGTGCGGTGAAACGTGTATTTGTTGAAATGATTTGGTGAAATAATAACGTTTGTAAGTGATTACTTGATTTTCTTGCAGGCTTAACAGTTTTCTCTCTTGTCACAGGTTTATTTTATATTTTGATTGTTGTTCTTTTACAGGAGGTGACAGTGTTCTCTCTACAGGTGAAACCCATAGATGCACAAAAATCCATGTAAAAGCAAAGTGACAATTGTACGTGTTTCTATGGACAGCCAGGGTATCCCGTTTTAGGCCCTCAGTAACTGGTTTTCAGCTTTCTCTATGCTTTTTTCCGCGGGATAGGAAAGTTAAAACGTGTGTTTACTGCCCTGTTTCTATGATTTTTTCTGATCTAAAAGTGCTGACGTTTCAATACATACAGTTTACAATGCATCTTGCTATCTTTAGCAACCTATTGCGTCCTTAGCAATAATGTGAAAAGTAGATGATATCATAACATAGAAACACTCGCCTCGCAGTTGCTACGAAGGTGCAAAGCATACAACCTTACCTCAACGCAATGTGTAACGGCGTTTCGCCACATTTCGACTCCACATCCAAATTCACACCTTGATCAAGGAGCAATCTCGCAGCTACGATTGACGGTTGCGTTGCGGCGTAATGCAGAGCTGCGAGGCCATCCATGTCTAATGCACTAGCTTCTTTATCAACTGCTTGGTGTCCTCCTTGCTTTAGAATATTAGCAACATGTTTGTACATCTCTTCGACACGACTATGCTTCACCATTTCATGGAGAGCAAAGTTGGAAGGCGCCATTTCGATTCTGTTATCCCCTTCGATGAGTTTCAATTCGAATGATTCTCCAAACTCTTTTGTGTGTTTGTTTTTGATAAATGTGATATCGGAAATTCCTACCTCTTTATCCATTGTTGGTCACTTTCCAAGCTTTTCAAAGGTAATTCGCGGAAGAAAAACAATCACACAACTGTCTTCTTTACAAGCATTCCTTCAGGAAAATCTTTCGAAACACGAACATTTCTATTTGTCATGAAATCCAAAAACATGCAAGGACTGTTTTGTCTGCACCAACTTTCAGCAGTGTCTGCACGTTTTACTGTCTTCTTCCAGGTAAGAACTTCATCTCTTTTGCGTTATTGCGTTTGTTTAGGAATCATTTCTTGTTGTTGTTTTCACGGTTGAGGTATCACACATTCAAAATGTGTTGACTGCACATCATAAAAGATTTGTTTGTTGCTTTTGTAACTTGTTGAATTTGGGATGATGGAGTGTTGACAATGGCATAGTGGTTTACCTTTCTGAATTCACGACAGGCAATAACATGCAGATTCCCTTCCTCGCAATTTTTTCAACTTTGACCTTCAGTCTGTCTGTCTTCCTGAAGCCATCCCCGCTGCAGGAATCTACTGCCCAGATTGCTGCCCAAATGTAAAATTCGTGTCCTTCCCAAATGAGTTCTGAAATTCGCTACTTTCCTAAGTGATGTGATTTCTTTTTCCGCTCTTTCTCCTCCACACCACAGAATACACTACTCTCCTCCGCGAGACGGACAACGGAACCATGGACCACGGAACTGCGGTACTAATAAAGAAAAACATCAAAGAAACCTCGCGGAGGAGAGTACCTCCACATACCTCCACACATCAGTCACACATCCCGTTCCTCCTTACCGCGCCATCGCAGAGAAAAAACGAAGAAATTTCAGAAGCAATCCCATCATTTAGGCAATAAATAAATTTGTTTTCAGAAAGCAATCTCTGGACTCCTTACAGTGGTGCTGGTCAAGACGAAACAATCTGAAATTCAAAGTTTCCCTTAACGGAAAATTGGAGAAAGTGATAAAGCCAAAGGTTGTAATACGACCAAATAGGACATAAATTTGTATTTGCTGTTGTCTTTCTACGCAGTCTGATAGGCCCGAATCATTGAAGTGTGTCTAATTGTCACCCAATCACGATTTGGGGCCTGTGCCTACAGGGGGGTACTTCACTATCCGGTCATAAGTAGATGTGCGCTGGGTGAGCTTTAGGGTAGTTTTTGCCTTTTGGCATGGAAATTTGGAATGGGAATTATGGGAACTATTATCGGAAGTTTTCTAGTGTTTGGGTGTAGATTTTACTAAAACTTCAGGCAATGATTAGGATAAGCAACAAAATTCAGTTGCCTTGCAGTGAAAGAAAAACCGTCATCTATTTTAGGTATCCAACTCTGTGTTCTGGGATTGCGTCATAAACAGAAACGTTGCAGCGCACACCCTGATACGTGAACCCCTCCCCCGAGCCCTCCCCTACGCTTGACTATTTCTATTTCAGGAAGCAGAATTACAAAAAAGTGAAAACTTACGGTCGGGAGAAATTCAAATGAATAATCGACCGAAAGAGTGCAGGTTCCGAGCCCATGACCATTGTATATCTAATCCGTTCGCTCTGCTAAATTTCCCATTGCACGATACTGTCTTCATTTCATACCGGAGTGGTTTCATATTGGACTGGCCTGTTTACACAAAAACGCACTAATTCGATACGATTCATGAGGTGACTGGCAAAGCGGCTTGTATACGACAAAGCGGCAAAGCGGCTGGTATAGCTCCCCACACGCTGTACGAAACGCTGAATTGAGAAGAAAAATTTACGTATCGTGAATCGAGCTAGTCGTGTGAGCCCAAAATCGGGATGGGGTGATCTGTCGGATGCCTGCGCAAGCAACTTTCGGAAGGGACGTTAAACCATTTAAACGAGGGTCTAATGCCTGGACTTAAAGTTCTGTAATTCCAAGAATAATCATGATATCGAAAATACTCTTTCTGGAATTATGGCGAACGAAAACATAGATAAAAAATGCGAAATGAGGCAGACCAGAAATGCTCTTCCTTCCGTCCTGGCGCAAGACGTCCGTGCCTGCAGGCCACGGCTGTGCAGTTGATGGCCCAATCTCACGTGCGCCCACCAAACAGATTCTCCAACTTAAACAGTTTCCACCACTTGTAGCAGGGCTGTGAGGCGCTCCAGAATGATTATCCATTTCTCGCAACTTTTTAGGCCACGCTCCAAGCAGAAACTTGACCTGGTCTAACTGGGCCTGGAAATATTGCCTCGTTTTCATTTTGCATTTGTTATCTACGTTGAATACGTTGCGAACGACCTGAAGTTCACTTCGATACAATCAGTTAAAAAATCTGGCAACAACATTTTACAGATTTCATTTTAAATTCATGCAAAGCTTCGAGCCCTATGCTAAACAAAAGGCTTATCCGTCATACTTTTGGAACGAATCCAAAGTTGTATAGGAACGGTTTAAACAGGGTCTTGCGCTACTTTTCTCCCAATGTTTCACTGACCAAATTAACAAAAAGCTGATTCCTCGTGTATATCTTTACAATGCACTGGGGTGGAGTTTCAGTTGCCTGACTTCAGCAGCTCGAGCTTGACAGCAAAATCTGCAATCTTCCAGACAGCTTTCTGAATTAGTAACATATACAAACACAACAGCATAAAGTCACCTTTTCAACGTTTGAAGAGTTACCTTTCGCTTGGCAGCCTGAAGAAGTACTCCTTTGCTCTGAAATAGCCATACTACGAAGTGACACAGTTCGGTTCGAAGAATTTCTCTCATGCAGCCTGCAGCGTTACAGGCACAACGTCCTATGGCTCAATGATGGTCTTGCGTTGCTCTAGAAGGAACATGCACATCGGTCAAAACATTATCAAACAACGAGGAAAGACTTTGCAACACAATATCATGAGCTGTTCTAGATTGACACTACAATTCAAAACGATTAGCGATCGTAAACAAAGGAAATTCTCTCAACAAGAATTTTTTTCATCTAATACAAAAATTTACAATAACGAAATTAAATAGAACAGTACTCACATACTACTTTACTACAGTACAAGAACGATGCCAAGAGGAGCAGAAGACCATGACTACCCCATAGCCATAACATAGAGACAGGTAACTAAAGTTTGGCTGAATCTAAATATGCAATCAAATATTAATACAAAAGGCTACGCACAAACAATTTCTGCTGATAAAATACTAAAGTCGGGTTCACATTGGACGTAGGGAGATTGCTGTGTTTGGGATGCATCCGTTTAGTGTTCCGTGGAATGGACGCCAAATTTTACTGTAATTAAAGAAGTAATTCAAAACAAAGAAAGCCGACTTTTCTTGAAGCCTAAGTAGCTATCTCACTTGTTGTGCATTCCGGAAATAGTTTATAACAGAAAAAATTAACAGATATCGATGGAAGGGGGGTATATAACACAGGCATTCTATTTGTTTGCTTCAGAAGGTGAGCAAGAAATTATTTATACACCCAAAATTATGCGAGCATAGAATCACCTCCAAAATCACCTTCTATACCGAACAAATAAAATTCCCGAGGCAGGAGTTTAGATACATCCTCCTTCTTTTGATGAGTCTTCATGTTTGCTCTAAAAGCATTTCTAGAATGAACGAATGCGCAAGCTACCTGGGTTTCAGAGAAAATTTAGCGCCTTTGTTTGTTTTGAATTACTGGCTGAGAGAATTTCCTTTGTCTGCCATCGCGAATCGCTTTGAATTTAGGTGTCAACAAAAGCAACGGATGTCATTGTCCTACAAAGTCTGTCCATGTTTCATCATACTACATTTTCTCGAAAGCAGTCCGGAGTGTAAAAAGTGCAACAATTATTGAGTGTCCCTGTTGTTTCTTTTTGAAGCTCAAGAGTGCATCTTAAAAATAACACCTTCATTTGGAGAAAAATAGTGGAAAATCTCTGTGATACGGCCTATCAAAAATACTGCAAAATCGTCATTTCGAGAGAAGTTTGTTTACATTACCTGACCCTGCCCCTTTAAGCCAGACTTTCAGCATTATTTAAGTTTCAATCAGCAATGACAACTCTGGCATACCGAGTGCACATTTATACGTTATGAAATCGTGTTACCTTGAGTACGGGATGGACTTAGTTGAATTGAATTTGGTTGATAGCAGAAAGACTGAATTACTTCTGTAAGTTTTTGCCTTCTTCTGAGCATTCAAAATGTTTGCAAAGTGCTAGAGAAAGGGTAGACGGATTGCATATTCGTAGTTATCGCTATTGATAGACTGATGGACGCTCAAACTACGACTTATGGACTTTGATACTAAAATTTGGGATGAAGTTTTCCTCGATCGATTTCATAACTAGATTTGGAAACCATAGCAACACTGTACGAACACCAGGCAATGGTGGATGGGCCTAAGTTGCCGGCTCGAACCTCCAATGTTAAAACAGCTCAGAATTCAAGTTTACAGTGATATTAGCCATGAACAAACGCCACAAGTATCCATACGAATGTTTCCTCAATCCAAGAATCAACAAACCTTTCACTGTGAATCAGGAGTTCCTCAGTTTTAAGGCCAATTAGCTTCCATGAACTTCACCGCAGCATTGAGAATTTCCAACTGTCGAGGGTCACTTGCCTCGCTTCCGAGACTATACTGCAGCCTCGTTCCAAAGGGCACACGTAAACGTGTGCCTCTCCGTCTCAAAAATTTATATCAAAGTCCATAAGGCCCAGATTGAGCAAAAAAGGAAATGTTGTTGTTGCTGTTATTGTTGTTGTTGTCGTTGTTGCTATTTTGCGATATCTGAGACTATGTCGTGAGGCTAGAGAAAGGGGCATTTAAGCCATTTTGCATCAAACAAAGTTTGGTAAAGTCAAATTTAGCTATCTTTGTTTGTTCATAAAAATGCGAGAGTAATCACAATAATAATTTAGTCTTTCCGCTATCAAGCACAGTTGAAGGTGCACTGGCGCAATGGTGTAATCCTCTGACTTTGCAGCCAGAACAGTCAGGCTAAAAGCCACAATTTCACCTTCACCTTCACCAGTTCGATTCATTCAAATCCATTTAGGTACAATGATTTTTCAAACGCCTGAACTTTGTCTGGCACACACGTCAGCAACCTGTTTGGTCTGCAATCGCTGATCACTGTGTCGATCACAGGTGACCTGATGCTAGTGCTACAATAATCATTCCTTACCGAGAATGGTGTCATAGGTCCATGAGATTGAAAATAACGACGCATTGCTTCTCTAATATGGCTTGGCAGTATGCAATCACTCGTAGGTTCAATTCCACTTGTGTAACCATGCTAAAAACAGAAAACATCGGAATGAACTTGGTATTGTGACAATTAACGGCAAGAAGATTGTACAATAAGGCCCCGCATGTAAGAAACCACCTGAAGAAACTTTTAGGCTACTGAATAGTGAGTAGTCCCATTACTTATAAGAAACAATTGAGGCTCATACCTAGACTTATTACGTTGAGTCCTAGTAATCGCTACCACCCACCCACCCCTCGCTCATACTAGCGTAGTATGAGCGAGGGGTGGGTGGGTGGTAGCGATTACTAGGACTCAACGTAATAAGTCTAGCTCATACCTGAAATGAAAATTTCTTGTATTTTGATTGACATTAAGTCCTGATCTGATGGTCTGGAAAAATTTCAATTCATGCAAAGTGCATAAGAAATTGCTACCAAGATTCTTTACATTTAACAGCTTTTTACCCAAAGTTGAATTGGTATTCATGACAATCATTGACAGCATACACATATGGCTAATATATCATTGGAAAGCCAATGATATCGTAAGTTATTTTCCAGGACTTTCCAGAAAATTGACTAGAAACTTAAGAAACTTGAGCCTAAAAATGACAATTATCATAGATATAACCTTGTTGGATAATTCGTTAAAGGTGACCTGAAGAGGAAATTCTTGAATACGACTTTTTTTCCACCTCACCTCTCCGCCCAACGGCTGCCAGGTGAGGTGAAAGATCTCATATATAAACAATGGCTGAGAATTACTTCGCCTGTCAGCCCCGAGTCTGGTAGGCTAAAATTCATCCTCATAGAAACAGGCCCAAGATAAGACACAACCATATTTCCGTTTATTATGATTGTAATTTGTACACAAAATGACGTCATCAGCTGATACTTGAAATCAGTGGACAACTCGAAGACGAAATGAGATATCAAAAAACTTTCAGAGGTATTTCTTATCATGCAACAATGCTGTTCATTTGCATCGACAAAAATTTCGCTTCAGCCCATCAGCCCTCTTTTAAGACAATAATATAGATCTACCAAAGATTCTGTACAAATTCGTGCTATGCATTAGAACCAGGTAGGTACTAAACGTTCAGAATTTCAATAATTGAAAGCTATTGACAGGAGGATCAAAGTCTATACATTTAAGTATGTCTTTGATGCAACAAAAGTTCAACATTGCTTCCAGATTTGAATTGCAGTGAATTTTCAATAGGTGAAATATTGTTTTGACCGACTCGGTAAGGGAAACAATCCGGACAACCGAGAAGTCCGGAAAAGCTTGGTTTGAATAACTGAGGTTTGATTGTAACGGAATGGATAGTAAATTTCTGGGTCAAACATTTCAATTCAAATCCTAACCAACCAAAAGGATGTAAAGCTTTTCCTTGAGCTTCGAAAATAAAACTCCAAAACGAAGGTCGAAGAGTCTTTAGATTCCCTGCTTGCGGGATACCTCAAAGTGATTAATCAACATTCTAGCTTCTAAGTTGAGATTTTCTGAGCTTACGATTTGAGCTTTTCTTGTATTTTTCTGCGCACTGATGTTAATTTTCGGTTTGCTATTTCTCTATGTAAGCTCTAAGGCGCCAACAGCACCAGTTAGCAGCAACCCTGGTTGTGTTTTTGCTGAAAAATCAACTCCATTTTCGACGTACACATGAGAAGATTAAATTGAAGTGAGCTTGGAAATTCAGCGCCTATAATTAGAATCTAAAAGGTGATGCGGTGAAAAAAGGCCACTTGGACAACCGGGGGACCAGTACAGGATGACTTACCATACTGAATTCATGCCCAATCGGAAGAATTGACTGAGTGGTAATCTGCCTTACCAGGTGAGTCAGAGATATATATCTTTGACGCTCCTGGTACACCCAAATTTTTGTAATGTATGCTTCTTTTTTTGTTACACTACCGGGTGAGCCAGAAAAAAGTTCCCACCTTTGAAAATTCATAACACCAAGACTAATTCACGGATTTGAATTATTCAAATTCTAGCTAAAAGCCAAAAGATCAAAGTATTTTTGTGATTTTTCTCGCTGTCCTACCAGCACTACAAATATAGGTTAATTCAACTTTACAAAAATTTCATGCTTGCAAAATGACTGAAAAATGGCCTAAAACATCGATCAATGCATAAATGACTTCTCGCAAAGAATAATGAAGGAAATGCAACTTCTCATGGGTCAGATATATCCCCAAGGCTTTAATTGCCTTGGGATTGAAAATCTTTCGTATTTGTTTGAAAATCAATGTCTTATAACTCTTGAGGAAGGTGAAACGCCCATGGCCTATTGTTCGATTTGAATAGAGTCCTTACGATTTGACCAATGTTTTAGCCCCTTTTCCCTTCATTTTGCAACCATGAAATTTTTGTAAAGTTGAATTTTCCAATACTTCTAGTGCTGGTAGGACAGCAAGAAAAATCACAAAAATACTTCGATCTTTCGACTTTTAACTAGAATTTAAATGATTCAAATCCGTGAAGTAGTCTTGGTGTTATGAATTTTCAAAAGTGGGAACTTTTTTCTGGCTCACCCGGTAGACTTATCGTTGAATTAAATTTTTGTAATATGTCGTTCGTAGTGGGAACTCGATGACCTTGTGTCTTTGCTCGCTACGAACGACATAATTTTCCTTTGTGTATTCTAGTTTAACGGTTGTTGTTGTATTTGTATATTTTTAATATTTTAGGATGATATAAAAAAAACCATCCTGAATGAGTAAAAATTTGGTAAATTTTTCACGTAACATTTTGGCCAAATTCGCATAATAATATAAGTTTCATCTTCTCCTTCTTCTTCTTATGGGCTGTTCCCGTCTTATTCAAGATATAAACTTGCTTCATCGCATGAGAGAAAAGACAGACGGATGCAAAATGCTAAACCCAGCCATTTCCCTCACTCATTAATTTCTTTTAACATGAGCACCTTTAGCTACGTGGGAGGAAAATCCAAATGATTAAGTCTCTTGTGCTCAAAGACAATGTACATCGTGCTTCCGTCTTTTGTTCGACAAGACACCATTCGGTAATTTTCCGAAGTTTAAAAGTGCAAGGAAAATGGATCAAATTCGGGCCTTGTTTCTTTAGCCTTACAAAACGCTTTGTAGCACAATTGCTGGTAGCTATCATATGAAGAAACCAATTTTAGCCAGTCGAAGTTTGATAACAGATTTGGCTTACTTCCAAACCGCGATGCTTTCAGCGAACTCCATATTCCAACTGAGCTTCTTCCACGATCTAACCCACTACAGGATGAGTAAGAAGAAACTCCTTGTTACAAAGGTAACTGCTCTCTGGATATCAAGGCAACAAACGAGCTCTATGCAAGAACGAACTGTGGACCATGGAGCAAAATAATAAGGGCAAGAAGACTAACATGGCCAGGATATCTGATGGATTTACATCCAGCAGCACCATCAAAAGAAGTCCTTGAAGAATACCTCAGGAAAGTGAAACGGCGACAAGGAAGACCAAAGACAACCTGGATGCAGACAGTAAGGCAGGATCTGGCCAGCATCGAAGTCAAATTAGATCTTTCTAACAGAGCACAGACACTGAATAGATTGTCTGAACTGAAACGAGATAGAAATAACTAGCAAGGTATTGTAAAACGTGTTGTGCAGTACTAACTGCGTGTGACGTTACAGAAGCAGTACCAATATTGGCAAAAATATCTTAAAATTCACCTAACTGAAACCAGGTATTCCATTCTGACATAATTTTCTCCAAACTGCGCTTCCAAGAAACCTTCAAAACAAGCATAAAATCGCGACCATCCCTAGAAGCATAACAACATAGTTCCGAGCGATTTCGCTCTCCCAAGAAGATAACATGTGTTAAAACACGGAAAGTCATTTCTGTAAGGCAGAAATATTAGGAAAATTTGGTCGTGATACTAGGCTTGTTTTGAAGGTCTACAGTCAAATAATATATCTACCAAAATTATCTTGATAACTAAGGAACAGCTGCTTTTCCAACAGAAATTTTGTTCTTTACTCACTAGGTATGCTAATGGCGGAGATGCAGCTGTAATGTCTTTTAGAAGTGATTTAAAAAACAGATCACAAATTTACTGTATACCTTAGTTTTCTTTTTCTTCGTCTTCGATGGCTTGATTAAGCCTGACGAAGCCAATGACGCTGTCCCTAAGGACGATGCAAGACCACCTTGAGCAGGAGATATAAGGCTCGTTCCAGTCCCCGTTGTTGCTGATGTACTACCTGTCGGTACAGTGTTTGGAGTACCTGGCGGCGTATGGCCCGGAGTTGCTGTTGTTGAGCTAGTTGAGGCTCTGTGCCCTGTGAGCGAAAAGATCTTCATCAGGCTTGTCTCTGGGTTTATAGAAGGAGGCATTACGGCTTGAACAGGGTCTGTGATCTCCTGATCTTGTTTCACTATCAAAGCAAGATCAACAATCTAGGAAAAGAACAGATTTGAAAGTCAAGCTAAAGGCTTGGCATGATCTAAAGATTGATAATTCAAGCTCATGCTTAGCACATAAAAGGTACCGGACGAGTCCGACAAACGTTTTGACGTTTGAACGCCTGTAACCACCCAACTGTCCATTAGGTTTCTACAACTGATCATATTTGCACAGCAGACATTTAGAATTACGGACAAAAATGTACTTTTTCAAGATCAACGCTATGATTCTCAAGTTACGAGAAATTTTATGCAAATTTTTGCAGCTGAAAACTCCACACAACAGGCCTAAATACTTGATTAAATTTGCTAGCAATTCAGCTTGATGATAATAGCAAATAAATGAAGAGTGCTAAATGACAAGTTGCAGCCGTATGCAGTAGTCTCTTTATGTATCTTATGATCCAAGGAAGTTAGGGCATCCAGGCTTGATTATATATTTATTTACCTTGCCTTGATCTTCGTGTTCCTCTTGTTGTGTCTCAATTTTCATCTTAAACTGGCCTAACCGTTTGGCCATTCAAATCTAATTCTTTTGTATTCCTGTATGTTAATGCACCTTCACAGAAAAAAGGTTTTAAACAGGAAATCACCTTGTTTGAAACCGTTTCTGCTGGGAAGGAGCACTAGCACGCAGGAATACATTTGGGAGTTGATTTGAATGACCAAACAACAAAACGGTTAGGCCAATTGAAGACGAAAATTGAGACATAACGAAGAGGAACACAAAGTTCAACACAAAACAAATAAATATCTAAGCAAAACCTGGGTGTCCTAACACTCTAGTATGGATTTCGATTTTGATAGTTTCAAGCTTTCAGACGTCTAAACAGTTTTTATTTGGCTCATCCGGCAGCTCTTCATTTTTGACGAGATTGCTTTGGTACAGGTTCTTGTGACCTTTTCGTGAATTTGAGCATAAATAATTTCTACTAATTATAGTATCCCGAACTTCGTGCCTTGAAAAATCAATGCGAAAAATTCCAAGAATAATGTGGCCTTACCCGGTGACCCAAAAAAATTCGCGAGCTAGATCGCACATTGTTTTCTAAAAGCGAATGTTATGAACGCAAACAAGGTATCAGCGTGTGGCTGAAAGGCTCAGCTATCGTTTAAAATGTTGCTTGGTCAGTTTAAGGAATGCGTACTGTCCGAAAAATAGTTTCAAAAATACAGAACTTCATTCATTTTTCGGAACGTTCCCTCGTTTGACACTCGATGCTTTGGAGCATGTGAAAAGCTGAATTCTAAATTTGCTTTGGAGCACAAAATTTGAATGAGGACAGAGGTCAATCATTTGTGCAAACAAAAATTTCTCCAGACGACTTCAAATCCAACGCTACTATGAGCTTTCACAAAATGTTGACTGAAAAGGGTGAAGCTTATTTCACTCAAAGGAGGAATACGGGATTCTAAATCACGTAAAAATGTTTTATTTTTTGAACATTTTGCTACTCAGACTCCTGCCATCGTCGGCTAAAGAATCGAGAAAAATACTTGCGTATTTATAGTAATAATGATGAAACAACGCCCATAATCAATCAAGCTAGTTTGAACCAGTTAATGTGGATAGAATGAAAAACAAGTAAACATGAATAAACGAAAGGTCAGAAAAAACGAGGGGTACCAAGGAGCTTTGTGCATTGAGGGATAGTCTATCAAGTAAAATTGATAAACTTTCAATGATTAGTAAATCAGATTCATTGTTAGCATTTTCCAGGATTGTAAAATTTTCCAAATTAGCACAATGGTCCACTAGCACAATGATGCTAATATGGAAAATTCCACAATCCTCGAGAAGGCTAACAATGAATATGAGTTATTAATCTTGGAAAGTTTGTCAAATCTACATGATAGACTGTCCGTTAATGCACAAAACTCTTCAGTGCCCCTCGTTTTGATCTGAACCTGTGGGATTAAAGTTCAACACATGCGTCTTCGTAAGATAAGCAACAGTCTTTACTAACTAAAAGCATAAGTTAGCAAAGACTGTTACTTGTCTTACAAATACGCATGCGTTAATCTTCCATGAGCTATTCATCAAGCAACTTGACCCTGGTATCTAATGGCGGATGAAAATTCTCATACTTTCTAGCTGCACTGATGAGCCCTGGTATTGGGCGAAACCGGTCTGTAGCATGACTTGTGAGGTGCTTGATGATTTCTCTCTCAATGCCTATTCATGCTTACAAGTTTTTTATTCCATCTTCATTAACTGGTTCAAACAAGTTTGATTGATTATGCGCGTTGTTTCATCATCAGTGCTATAAATATGCACCTGTTTTTCTCGATTCTTTAGCCGAGGCTGGCACGAGTCTGAGTGGCAAATGTTCAAATAATAAAAATTTTTACATCACTTAACTAGCCACTTTTTCATCTTAACTGGAATGTCTTCACCGTCAGCATGGACTTGTCACTAATTGCTTTGGATCTGTTGATAATAATTTTCACTGGTTTGAGCCCAAGTCTCGCTCATCTTGTCGTCTTGGTCAACAAAAATGAAACTATTCGTTGCCACACTGATATCAAAATTCATCATCAGACTGCGAATTCCTAAGCTGGTTTTTCGGATGGTAATCGTTGCTTAAAATGAAAGCATTTGACAATACCTTTCGATTTCAGGGAGGTAGTTGAGATCTAGCTCGTCAAGTTTTTTAAATCACGCGGTATACTGTCAGCAATTGTTTCATTCATCAGTATCCATACATATTTTACAAGCCTTCGAGCATGTGTACAAGTCACGGACTTAGCTGATGGGGGTCCAGGGTATGACGACCCCAATGATTTTCAAAACGCCAAATTCAAGCAAATTAACAAATTCAGGCAAAATTTCGAGCAGAAAACCTCGCTACGCTCCTGTAAAAGACAGCTATCCTACCTTTCCAACAGTTTCATACGCCATATAGCTGAGAATTTCCATGACTGCACCACTGGGTTTGACATCAATAAGCGATGAGACATCGAGCCATTCCTTGAACTTTCCAGCTTTCTTGTCTGAAAGAAATGCGCGAAATAATCAGATACAATATAAATTAATTGAGAAAACGAAACATCCGTTACCTTAGTGAGTCGAATATACTCTCGTGTAGCAAATAATCGTCCCCTCTCTTAGAGATTTCTCAAAAATTTTCTAACACACCCACTTTTACTCCGTCTTCTTTTATCAATTCTTGAAAAATTTAAATGATACTGAATATAATTTTTGAATCTACCTGTTTAACTAAGAAGCTACCTGTTGTTCCGATTGTTTCAATTCCCCCCTCCCCTCCTGCCGACTATCATTATTATGTCGAACAACTTGCAAGTCCCCCCGATTATTCTCACCCCTTGTTCATTCAATACTCGAGAGTATTTGCCAAAAACAATGTTTACAAAATTGCAACTTGTCCCCTTGATGTTTCCATTTACTCTATGAGATTTTAATTCGCTCTGAAATGAGCTGTTGATGAGATCATTTTCCTAGATCGTCCTTAAACAAGTCAAAGTTTCTTTTCTAATTTTGATTTTCATCACGATATCAAACGTTATCATCACGATAGCAGGAGCTGCGTTGATTTTGACTCATGATATTAAACTTTTCTTCCGTACGGACAGAGCAGAAACTGCGTAAAATGACGTCATCTTGCATTATCACTGAAGGAAGTGTTTAGGCATATAGTGTTTTTGAAACGATCAATCAAGAGCTTCAGACCTAAGGAAGAAAACATCTTCTCTAAGAAGCTCAAAGTTACGACTTTTCAAGCATGCGTTGAGTGCACAGTTTCAGCTGTCTTCCGTAGGTACATGGAGCTACAGTCCTGCTACCTGGCCTAAGGTTGGCATGGAGTAAAGAATATCAGGACTCCATAATTTCATCTAAATCGGCAGCATGTTCTTACACAGACCTAAAGCCTCGACACAGGCGTACAACCTAGGCATCAACGATTTTACAGGACACAGAAGCCTAAATCAAGCTAAATTTGACCTAAACATTGGAAAATTTGACACCGACAAATCATTGGTACTTCAAAAAATCTGCCTTACGTTCAAATTCAAAAAGTCCTTACTAAAATTGACTTGTCTCGCTTCAGTGAATTCAATATAAGACTGGTGATCCAAGGACTTTGAGATCCTTTCAGCTCTCTGTAAATATAAAGAAAATCATCTTGATAAAGATAATATAGTCAATTACTTTGATTACAATATTTTTCGTATTTCGCACTAGGTAAGTTATTTATCATATTGTTAGACCATATCACACTGACGCAGTTAAACTAGCCTGCGTGCAGACTTTACGGATTTCTTTTCAGAGAGGTTCTCCTCCAGTAGAGTCTGCGCATCGGCGACCAAATCCTTGTTCTGAGCCACGCGCGATTCCCTCTCTCGAGGAACCAAGTCACTGAATTGGATTCAACAGAGCGACCTATAGAATGGGAAGGCATAACACCGACACACAATAAGGCTTCTTCGGTCAGCTTTGTCCATGGAAGCGCTAATTAAATACCTGCAGACTTCAACAAAGACAGGGACGCTCGTGAAAGAAAGGGGATATGCGTCAGCCAATCCGGAAAGGTTCCACGTTTCTCATGAACTGAGAACAAGGATTTGGTCGCTGATGCGCAGACTCTACAGGAGGAGAACCTGTCTGAATAGGGATCAGTAGAGTCTGCACGTAGGCTAAGTTAAACCAGCTTGATATAATCTAAGTTAAATATCAACCAATCAGATGTAGTTGATTTATTTGACTGACCAATTAGAATGCAAAATTTCACCACCATCACTTGGTTCTGCTTAAGCTGGCTAAAATTGCTAGTGTGAATTTGGTATTAGATCTATAAGCACACTGTTGTGGAGCTGGTTGGGTAAAGACGACAATCCAAACGAACAGAATTAGATAAGCTTCAGTAATTTCGCTGTACATTGAAATGCATGCAGATCATAACGATCTGACTCTAGTTATTCTTGCAAGAAAGCAGGGATGGAATAAATAGCGCACCACAGCACCAATGGCCAAAAATCTTTTCAGGTCCTCAGAAAAAATGAAACGGAGAAAGAAAAAGTGATAAATACAGAAAAGTGAAAACTGAAAAGTCAATTTTTTTGTCATGTTAGGCTGCTACCAGACCGAGGAATTTCATGAAGATGTTGTTTACAAATCTTGAAGTGGTCAACTGAAAAATGAAAAAAATTGGTCGATAAGTATCATTACCATTTTGATTAAGACTGATAATCAGTCCTCGATTCTTTCGTATTCCCTACATATCGTGACCTGTCAAAAGTGGCTTCCTTTTGAATCGATTCTTGCAGAATTTTTTTCGAGACTTGTTTTGGTCCCAGAAATTAAAATATTTTTCCACCCCTGTAAGAAAGCATGACCGTCCGTGCCAGGCAGCCACCAAGTCCTTTAAAGTACATATTCTGTTTCTTTGCAATTCTGTTCCACATTAGATGTCAGGCAGTCTTACCAAATTTCAACATCACGAAAGACATGTGCTCGTGGCTACATTTTTATTTCTGACCAGACATCTAATGTCAGACGGCATCAAATTATCCATTTAGATCTTAAATCGTAGTGTAGTTGTTTGTTAGGTTAATGTTGCGTGTCTTCTTATTGGCCACAGGGTAGTCATTATCTTTTCGCTTCCCATGGTATCGTCCCTGTAGTGTAGTACAGTAATGAGAATTTGTATGGTAGAAAGTAATATTGTTATGGTAGTAATATATATAAATAGAAAAAAAGAAAGCATGATGCCTTTATACTTGCCACATTGGTACCAAATTCACACATAAGTGAGATGAAGCACCAATAATAACAGATGTTTTCAGGAGGTCAACCATCCTGGCAATAATCTGGTCCGAACATGCTTAACTTCTTTGATGATCAAATGCGTACCGATGTATCCATGTGGGTGAGTCATCTAAGTAACTCTCGCGTTATTAATGGTCCATTGTTTGAAACTGAATTTCCGAAGAACTAGTTTTCTCCTTGGGCATTTTATGTCAAACTTGACTAGAAAATGCAAGAATAACCTCTCTTTTTATTCACGCAAGTGATATACGACTTCGAGATATAATGCTTGCAAATTTGGGCATTTACAAATTTTGGGCAAATTTTGGATCATCAGAAAATCGCTGGTGCAGCACATGCTATACTCGAGATGAAAAGGAATTAAGATTGCCAAAATATGTTTAAAAATTCAAAAATTGCTTCTCTAAACAGAGTATACCTCTAAGCGCTCTTGTCGCACTTTGTCAATGTACCCATCTTGATCAAATAACGCCGTCAGCTCACCTAGGAAAGAAAATTTCCGTGATAAGAAGTATTTCTGCCCATTCCTAATGAAATCGTTTCTTGCTTTAATTTATACCTATGTCAGCTAAAGTTGCGTCAGGCTATACATCCATTCGCACATACACCAGTAGCCTGTGTTGCAGACCACTTGAAAAAGTAAGTGGTCTGTGCAACTGAGCGCAAATCTGTGTTCAGACGATGAATTGAATTGCGAAATAATTAAAGGCAATGTCTTTATGAATCTATGTGTTTGAAACAATAAGAGCCGGTCGTTATAACTCACTACAGACGTAAAAATCAATAGGATTAGCAGGTATTGAAATATACTATTCTTTGTATTTTGATATGAGTTTCCTGTAGCTATTCGCAAGAGACAGGCTTTTCTATCCCATAACAAAACAAATGATCATTATGCGAATTATTCGTCACATATACTAATTTTTCCTCAGATTTTGGGGAAAATTTCTGTACACGAATTTGCGCTCAGTTACACAGACCACTTACTTTTCTTTTCAAGTGGTCTGGAACACAGGCTAATACACCAGCAATATTGGTAAATGGCAACTAAATATCGTACAAACCCTACCTCTGTGTACGTGTTTACCAACATTTAGGCAAAATTTCATCATCTCACTGCAATGAACCATTGAAAAATATAGCACATAAAGCGTACAGCTGTAATGTAATCGATTACCTCTTTGGAAAAGTCTTTAACATATTGTTATCTTAACTATTGCACCAAAAGCAAGCAAATCTATTCAAAGAACTAATGGCAACTGATTTCCTGTAGACTTATTACAATAATCATAGTCCCATCTTTGATAGACTGATAAGTGCTACAACTAAGACTCATAATCAAACTAATCGAAAATTCGGCAAAAAATTGATGAACTTCTTTTTGATGCAGGACGCCACGAGCATGGGCCCATCCATCCTACACAATCATAACCCACCAATTCTAAAAGGCCTCAAATTCATCTTTCATTGAAGTTGTAAATACAAACAAACCCACCGGCACCAAGTTGCATATTTCATCTGTGTATTGCTTGAATATTCCTTCATTTTGCCATGCGAAACGTGCTTTTAAAGGCCAAATTATTCTTCGGATTTCACCACAGCAATCAACAGCAATCCTTGCAAGTTTCGTCACTTTTGAAGCCTCAAGACAAAAGGGAGGATAATTCTGGGAGTGAGGCTGAAATGCTGGTATCCTATTGGTCAGTTTGATTATAGTCAATCATTGTTTGGAGATCTACGATCTCGTTGGTCGCGCCTGTTTCACGGTGATTTTGGCCGGATTTTCAGATAGTTTGATTATCAGCCCCAGCTGAAGCGGAGTACCGTCACCGAACTCAATAAACAAAACGAAAACTGAGGTAGTTAGTCTAGATCAGGGAGCGCCGAAGGAAATCTAGCCTTCGGCACTCCCTTGTCTAGATTTCCTGTATGAGACGACAGGGGACGTATGCCAAGAAAAAAACGGCACAATAACTGAATTAAAAACAGTGGCAAAAACAAACAGAAGCAAAATAGAACCGATAGTATTTAATCAAATGTCACCATGAAGACAAATTGAAAAACGAAATACCTGTGTTGTCGATAGAGCTAATAAAATCATATGCCAATTTCAGTCTCTTGTTGTCTGCTTTTCCAGTTTCGCCAACTACAAGAATGAGCATTATTGATCAGACTAAAAGACAGAGATTGATATTCTTTGATGAATCAGTAGATCATAACAGCAAAGCGCCAATTTCGAAATGAATTTGAAATATACTCAGGAAGTGAACACAGTTTGAGCTTTAAACGATTGTTATTTTCTAACTTTTTAAATTCAAAAGAAAATAATGATAAACTTTTGTGGAAAATTGAAACTGCACCAGCAAATGTTGGAACTTAGAAAAACATCTAAAACGAGTAGTTCTTAAGAATACCTGAAGATTCGATAATTTCATCTTCATCTTGAGATGCAGATTTTGCTGCTCGGATTTTTGAGTCCCTGAAGTCTAGGTATCTTATCACTCTTCTCAACTTCTCCTGCAGGGAAAATGTGAAATCTATATCTCTTTTATACAACAACTATTTAACATACCAGGTATCTCAATGAGGAGCACTCCTATTCGAAAAATAACAAAAATTTTATTACAAGGCCGAACAAGGGCAGATTTTGTAATACAATAGCATCAGTTGCTTTGGTTCACACCTCAATTCAAAGCAATTAGCGAATGCAGACAAAAGAGATCCTCTCAACCAGTAATTCAATACAAACACGGCCGCAAAATTTCCCCGAAACCAGTAGTACAAGCTCTCACTTGGTGGGGGCAAAGGGAGGTTTTTAATAGAAATTATGTGCTTAAGACGAAAGGAGGTGACGTTGCGAAGTTGTGCTGGGATCCCAGAAGTAGCGAAGCTCTAATCGAGTCCACGACCAGTTGTCATGACGCTCAAATGGTGTGGCCCGTTGGGCTCTTCTCAACTGTTATATCTGCATTGTTCCCGTTGTTGTCCTCTGATGAAATGAGTGCAAGGGAAGACAACAATTCTGTAAAAAAACAAACCTTGTCTCGCTTGAGAAGAAAAAGTATATCATCAATACTCATGAACTTTCCACCTCTCATACTAGTGACATCAGCTGTTTGCACAAGCTAGAAAGTGACATACAGGATACTAAAAAATATCTTTTGGTGGTTGAAAAGTGAAAATCGTAACAACTGATCTTTCTAATGGCTAAATGACTGAACTGAAGTGCTTTTGTATTTTTTGGTAATGCTCAAAACGGTAGTCTTGGTATTAAAAAGTTAAAAACAACCAGTCTTACAGTACAGCTGGATAAATAGCCTAAAATGCAAATAAAATGCTTGAGATTTCTGAAAATACATTCGAAAAGCAAGGGCAGATTTTGTAATACAATAGCATCAGTCGCTTTGGTTCACACCTCAATTCAAAGCGATTAGCGAATGCAGACAAAAGAAATTCTCTCAAGCAGAAATTGAAAACAAACGAAGACGCAAAGTTGCCCTGAAACCAGTACGGCGAACTCTCGTTTGGTGCGGGCGAAGGGAGGTTTTTAAGAGATGTAATTTGCTCATAATGAAAGAAGAAGGGTAAATCTAAAGTTCTGTCTGGGGCATTTTGTTTATTTGACTCAAAAACCGAGCAGAGGTCATTACAATTTTAGCACACTTATTGCTCAGATATACGCAGTCACTGCTCAGCTCCTGAATCAAGTAAACAAAATGCCCAAGACAGAACTTTAGATTTACCCTTCTTCTTTCATTATGAGCACATTACATCTCTTAAAAACCTCCCCTCGCCCGCACCAAACGAGAGTTTGCCGTACTGGTTTCAGGGCAACTTTGCGTCTTCGTTTGTTTTGAATTTCTGCTTGAGAGAATTTCTTTTGTCTGCATTCACTAATCGCTTTGAATTGAGGTGTGAACCAAAGCTACTGATGCTATTGTATTACAAAATCTGCCCTTGTTCATTCGAAAAGTTTCATGTATTAGAATAATTCGTAAATTCATTAACTGAAACTGAAACAAAAACAAAATTGCCAGTTTATTCATTGCATTGCTCTGAAAGAGGGTATTGAAAGGGAAAAATGACAACTTGAACTTCTTTTATTTAAAAATGCACATATCATATGTTTCAGGCTACTTTCCTGTTGTTCTCGAAGACTAATGTTTTGAAGCCTCCGAATTTATAAAGAGACTCCTACGGTAGGAGTCTCTTTACAAATTCGGAGGCTTCAAAACATTAGTCTTCGAGAACAACAGGAAAGTAGCCTAAAACATATGATATGTGCATTTTCAAATAAAAGAAGTTCTACCTAAGAAGTTAAGAAGTCCTACCTAAGAAAAAGAGAAGTATCTAAGAAAAAGAAGTCCTACCTAAGAAGTTAAAGTAGGTAGGAGTCCTACCTCGAAAATTAAGAAAAGTACACAACAATACTTCAAACGTTTGACTTTTAGAAAATTTTATCTTGATGATTATATGGCAGGCACATTTACTTTCATGAGATACCAAAGTAACAAAGTCACAGAAAATTTGAAGTGCTCCAAATAAAACAAAAGATGCAGACATAATCCTACAATCTTTATAGCTAAGAAAATAGTTGGTAGAATTTTTTTGGGAGAACTGCTGTTGATTGGGAAATGAATGGAAGCTAAATCGTGAAAGACCAATTTCAAAAACGTACCAGATTACTCATTTGTTGACGAACAATATCTTCTACGAGTGCCACTGATTCAGGGGAAGGCTTTCTACAATCCCCAAATGCATACCTGCATAGAAGTCAATGTTTGTCATTATGATAATCAATTTTCAGTTGATGAGAGAAGAATAAGGATATATAATATATCATTTGAAAATGATGCTTTAAAGCTTTAAAGCTTTGAGTGAAGTCCCTGAGTTACTTGGAAGTACTTGACCATTCATTAAGCACACATGCATTTGAAAGAGAAATTTGCCCATTTTCATAAGTTTTGTTAGTTTGGGAGAAAAGTAAAGGATGAGTTATCATCTAAATGCTTTTCATAAAGTTTTCACAGATTGAGAAATTTCTGTTTGGTTACGTCAACGTTGTGTGTTTTGATGTTTTCCTGTTTCCTTAAGAAGCTGCAAGTTTAAATAAAAAAGATTCTCATCATTTACAATTCTTGATGTAACACTTTGACAACTGAGAACTTTGGTTTAACTTGACAGAATTTCTATGTAAATTCACCAGCTTCCAGTAAACGAAGACAGTCTGTTTTAATGAGATAAACATCTTTTCAAAAGCAAATTGCCAACATGAAGAAGGCTATTAATTCTCATGAAGGACCTCTCAAAGATTCTAAAAGGCATGGTCCAAAAAAACTTCTGGGCAAGTTCCAGACCCCCATTTCTCTCTATTATTTAATCTTTGTGTAGTCCTTGGGAACAGGAAAGCATTATTACAGTATGTGTGACTGCCGTGAAACCAAATTTCATGGAGATGTTTCAAATTTTTCCTGACTCATTGACAAAATTACTTTCAATGGCACTCTGATAAAATTACTGCAAGTTTTAGCACATGTAAAGGTGGCCACTAGTGGCAGATAAATGCACCACCTCATCTTAGTAAGCTATTATTTCTACACTGTACACAATTTAGCCTGATAACAAGACCCCGATTTCAAAATCGGGTCAGGTTATCAAGCTATACACAATTATGTTGCAATGCAATGATGAAAAATTACTGACAAGACAAAGATGATCTACAAATTTTTAACTTAAAGGCAAGTCTGGGGTTGGCATAATTAATGCAAGACAACAAACTTACCAACTGCTGCCATGAATTGTGAAATTCTTTCCACAGTTTGGCATTTGTAACAGTTGTAAATTAGTTAAACAATGTGCAAATTTAGGCCAAACATTGTCTTAATTTTATACCCATTTCTTCATCAAAACATGATAAAGGGGCTAGCAACAATTAAGAGGCACAAAAACAATATGGTGACCTTGCTTTCATTGAGTGTAACACAGAGTCTTTGTGCTTTATGGCATTTCTATCTTCTCATTTGAATATGAAGTTTTGCAGAGATAGGATGAAAAAATGTGGGAGAAGTATGATACACTATTCATAACAGTATACAAATTTTCCTGCAAATTTTTCAACGCATATATACAATCAACAATTTAAATTCATTCTGTGCATCACATGAGCAAACATTGATAAAGCGAGGGGCATTTTGGTCCTAAAAGTTAGATGGTTAGCTATACGCAATAAATACTTCTTGAGACATCATAAAAACTCAATTGTAAACACAGTTACTTGTCAGGTACATTCACCATGTTCAAGCTCAATGCAGTCTTTTAAAAATTTTCAATGAATAATTGTTCTTCAAGAGCTGTGAAACAAGGAAACTGTTCTCCATGTGAGATGTTGAAACATCAGATTGATGTCCAACTAACTTATGCTTTCGTTATTCTTGACCTTTCAAATCGTTTTATGCCAATAACCAAATCATATTTGATAAAACTAACATCATGATAAATGTTTCGCAATTCCAACCAATCAATCGCTAAAACTTTAGAAGACATCTTTTGAAAAACGTGCATGCAGATATTTGCTGGATTTGGAAATGTGCCTGTGAGCAGCGCTCACACGCTTGCATACTTTGCTGATGCCTGCAGTATAATCTTGTATTTTATTATCAATCACACCAAATCCGGACTTGTCCATTAAATTTGAGATTTACTTACATCATGCTCGATATTTCAGTCTGAAACCATAACTTTGGAGTTTGTCGAGAAGTCAAAGGTGAGTTTGAATTCACTGATCCAGATGCAGTTGGAGATAAAGGAGTATCATTTCCAAGTGGCAGCTAAGGGGGAGTTAGCAATTAATGTATCAACCACAAAACTCTCAATAAGATCTTGCCCTTACAAAAATACAGGGCCTTGCATCAGCCTAAACAGGGCCTTGCAACCATAGCCACATTTCACACTGGCATGAGCCTATCATTTGAATTGAAAAGGCAGCCTTGCAGCACACTATGCGTGGACCATAAACAAGCCTTACTACATTTAGCTTGGCAGAAATCTAGGGTTGAAAGGCCTTTGTATGGGCCCATTACAGCCCAGCTTCATTGGGTGTTTGCAAGGCCAAAATGCAGCCAAAAGCAAGCTTGCAGCAGCTGGAAACAGTTCGTTTCAGAATCTGTTGCAGACAAAAACTTGGATAGGTTGGAAAAAATTGAAAAATTCAAAAATGTTTCCCAATCATTGCTTGTTGCACTTTCCACAAACCAAATTCAATCCAGATTGGAAAGTTTGCAGAATGCGCGGGGGATCTCTCCTACATCCAAATTGCTTGCCCGGCTGTAAATGTGTCACTAAACAATAGTTCTATTGTTTCCTTTTGTTGTTTTACGAAAATTTCGCGGCTGGAACTGCAGCTGAAATCTAAAGTGCGCGGCAGAGAAATCAGCCACGCAAGGCAAACTTTCCAATCTGGAATTCAATAAGGGGTCATCGACAAAAGATTTTCGTCCCTGTTAACAGATTTTGTCCGTTAACTTCTGAACCCCCTCCCCCCCTCGTTAACGGACAAAAATTTTCTGGCCTCTTTTAAGCAGCCTCGGCCCGGAATACACCTGGCCTAGGCCCACCATGAATGGCATGGCCTAGCTAGCATGTCTGTCGCATACCAACACATTTTGATACGAGGTAAGTTTCACACCTGAAATCCACACATTTATTGCAAAAATCAGTTAAATTTGTTTGTGATCTAACAAATTCTCGTGAAATATTTAAGCAACATTTCTTATCAAGATTTTCGTCCCTAATGTGACAATTTTAACGGATTCAAGTGAGACCCCCTCCCCCCTAACGGACAAAATCCGTTAACGGGGACGAAAATCTTTTGTCGATGACCCCTAACAATGGACAAAATTTTCAAAGTTTAGGACGGTGTTGATGGTACATTTTTTCAGAATATTTTTAGTTCAGCAGGATAGTAAAGTATCCCTCTAATAAACGATGCAAAACATGAGCAATTTTGTCTTGCATGCCAGAGAGACTGCCAGAAGAGACCAACCTAAAACTAATTTTCCATGTTAATTGTCTCGTTGACCTGACTACTCTGGCAAAAAGTGGTATTCTATTCGTTTGTTGGGCCCAAAGTAGACTGTAGTTCACAAGTGTGTTCCATGACATCTACAAGGCACTTGTCCATGTTTTTTTTAATCAAAAAATCATGCTAAAAAAGCAGACGCAGATTAAAAAAACGGACTCAAACCCAATCAAAAATACCTTCACTTTCGGAAGCTCCCCAGCAGCTCTTTTACCACTGCCTGCTTTACTCGGCTTACTTTTCTCGATTTTAGAGCTTGTTCCTTTCCCTGACTTTGCTGATTTCGTCATTCTAGTGCGTTTTGTGCTCCACGAGACCTCAGAAATTTGCAGCTGCTTGATTTGAAACTTTTTAGGCCAATCTTTACTTGCCTCGTATTGAAATCGAGATTTGTTCGAACAAAAGAAACAGAAATGGAGCAAACACTAATCCTTGTCGTCAAGCAGCAATAACTTATATGGTTTTTGCGATTGTTTCAGTGTGTGGTTTGCACCTTCTTCAGAAGTCAACACCTTTATTGCTCCCTGTTTCTTCATCCACTTCTAAGAAATGTCCTGAAATGCCAAAGATTCACTTTTTTCTTTCATATAACTGAAATTTTAGTACATACCAAAAATTCATTTCCTCTGCTTTCTCTTATTGATGATTAACGTTAACTAAACCTCAGAGTAAGAATGGACAATTTCGCTGGAGATTTAGTTGCAGTTGAGACCCGCATGACAGAACATGTTTTATAAAAACCTTGGTGCTGACATTTTTCAAATCCTCGAAATAAAAACCTCCTAGAGGCTGAAACTGGGAGATGTTCTTATAAGATGGATTTCACGTCATCACAATTCCTCGAAATTTTCAAGAATTCTTGACATTCTTAAATCATCGATTAGGAGTGTTTCTGCAACTGTATATTTTGTCCTTTTCTTTGTCTTCATGTTGTTAATATCTTGATCCCTACAATTTCTTTTTTGGTAAAATCACATATTCATACATACACGTATCTAAGAACAAAGTATCGAAGACGTATCGAACAATCATCTTTACCGCAAGCGCATCATTCAGTGGATACAAGCTTTACGAACGTGTGCCGGTAGACGATCTTCAAAAAGATGAACCACTGCAGAATGGAATTTGAAGTAAACTATGTTGTTCACTTGATTACCTTATCAGTATAAACAATGCTTTTTCACATCTTTTGGTTGAAACAGAGTCCATAGAGGTGCTTTGTGTTCTAGCCAAAAAGAGGTGGACCACAAAAGTGAAACATTCCTAGAGGGTAAAGTCACGAAACACCTTCAGAATTCGGACAAAGTTTGTCAGAAAGAACACAAAAAGAAAAAATTGTCGTTAAGAGGTTGATTTAGCTGAAAATTCAAAGTCCAATACCTAACAAAAATGATTATGATACTGTAACAAATAGAATAAGGGTGATAATTTCTGACCGTCTGTTTGTTTTACCCTGATAATGTCCAAAACCAGTAATATATAGCAATACATTTTGCAAGCTATCTTTACCAAGATGATAATTAAAATTCTATAAAATTTGTAATATTCAATGTCAAATATTGTTGGACCCTGTCAAAGCATACATATACATATTAATTAATTGCTTGAAACACATTTTACCAAATGTACAATGCCGATATAATGCTAATATGTACAATAACATACCATTCTAGCACGTCTAGGACTTCTACGGTTTGAGGAAGAAAGTTCTTGTACTTTTTACTTCAATACATGGCATATCAAAGTTTCGTCGTGGGGATGGATCCTAAAGAGGATGATCTTAACAATTTTAGAAACTAAAGGCTAACATAAGAGCCTCGCTTGTCATTAGCTGGGTGAGCAAACATTTTGTCCCTTTCGGACAATTTTAAAATTGGATTGAGCCGATGTATTTCAAAGGATCCAAAGTACCGGAACAGTGTAGAAAGGGTCTCGGGCCAAAACAAGGTTCAGGTTATCAGCTTGGATGATGTTAGCACGCCTCAGGAAGAAGGTTGATCTAAAACTATCAAGAAATTTCAACAGTCTTCTTTGAACAATACTAAGTTCTATTGAGACCCTTACTATTATGTATCGACAAAGGTACTGATGGGATATGAATTCTTTATACAGGGTGAGTCAAAAAAAAGTTTCGGCGTTTGCCGGGCTGTGGAATAAAAAGTATATCACCGATATTCAAAACTGAAATGTTCATCTATCAGTCAAAGGTCAACTTAGATGAGAAAAGTTTGTTTGGTAGTATCCCTCATCTTGCAGACCCAGAAATTAGGAAAATGCTGGAAAAGGGCATGTTTGGGAACAAAAGTTCCTCATTCCATTCTGGTCAATTTTTTACCTTCTATTGAAATTGGAATTCAGCATCTCAAACTGGCAATGTAAACTTCAATGCCACATAAATGATGGACCAGAATGGAATGTGGAATTCTCGATTCCCATACAAACCTGGACTTGCTACAAGTCTATCTTTTGGTCATAAGAACAGGATATTGAAAAAGGAATACTGAGGAGAGAAGGAAAGATAGACTTGTAACTCTCGTGCATCCAATCGAGGCTGCATTCAAATTTTCCTATTCACCGTACAATATGTTGTCCGGTGAATAGAAAAATTTGAATGTAGCCTCCATTGGGTGCACAAGAGTTACAAATCTATCTTTCCTACTCTCCTTTTTTTCTTTTTCCTTTTTTTTCTTTTTCCTTCTCTTGTTTTTATGACCAAAAGATAGACTTGTAGCAAGTCCAATACAAACCCCTTACAAGCATTTTGATTGTTGTTGGGTCTTAAAGATGTTTGATTTTACCAAACAAAATTTTCTCATCTAAGTTATCCTTTGAGTGATTGATTAACAATTTAGTTTTGAATATCAGTCACATACTTTTTACTCCACAGCCCTCCAAACGCCGAAACTTTTTTTTGACTCACCCGGCACATATTTATATATAGATCCTAATTTAGGAACGAGCGAAATAAACTTGCCTTTCATGGGCTTTAATCTAAGGATGAAGGGTAGTTTATGCACTTTGACTGTCCGGTGTCCGAGAGTAAGCAGGTTCCTAAGTTTTATGATTTTAGAGAGCATCAGTTATACTAAAGGGGTATAATCGACGCAGCAAACTCTTTGACGCTCACCATTGGGAACACTTTCCCAAATTGGCATTTAAAGTTTCTGATGTTTAACAAATGAGGGAATTGTGAGTACACAGAGGAATCATTCCCCTGTTTCATAGACTTGCTCCAAGTCTGTTCCGTGGTATAACAGGAATCAGGAAAATAATTACCTCTGTGGGGGCGCAAACTACGACGAGGACACTGCGAAGGAGAAACGAAGGAGAACTTCGCAGCGTCCTCGTTGTAGTTTACACCCCCGCAGAGGTGATTATTTTCCTGAGTGCTGATATACTACGGAATAGACTTGGAGCAAGTCTACCTGTTTCAAGACCAGACACCTTAGACATCCATGATAAAGGTAGCAAGAGCTTTCTATTAGGGAGGGGGTGACGACTAAAGAAGAGTTATAACGTCTTTTGATAATACGCACAACAACACTACTTTTAAAGCATTTTATCTGATGTATAATACTCTAGGTTATACTTTACTCACTTACGAAAACCGAATCCCCGACAAATAAAACTTAACAAGATAATCTAACGATAACGTCTACTTCCAATGTGTCCATGTTGTAACGCTTGGGTTTCGCAGCACTTTGGGCTCTTTGAAGGAGCTGACATATGGGTCACGTGCAAAATCCGAACAAGCTGCTTTGAAATTCAGTTCAATTAAGTGCAGGAAATTGCAGCAAGCAATGGTGGAAGTGGTGATAAAGATGGAAGAGAAAAAGACGCAAGTGAGACAAAAGCCACAGAAGAAGTACAAACTTTGTACAACCTCCTAGCATCCACCATGTGAATTTAAAAGTGAGGTAGCTGAATTGTTTTGTTTACAGCCAAGGAAGCAAACTTTACTGAATAAACAGTCGAGATTGTGTTTTCAAGCGATACACAGGTTTGTCTTGCTCTGAGACGTGACAAATGGAGCTAACTTCGTTAGACAAATATTTGAAATAGGATAGCTTATTTGTTTGACCACCTTACATAACTTTGCTTCAAGAAGTTGATCGACGCCAAGTGCAGTATTTAACGCAATGTTGGATCGGGTGGTCAAACATACAAGTAAACAAGCCAGCATGCAAGCAAACAAACGAAAGAACGATTTCTTTGACAAACAAGGATCTCAGAAAACGTTTTCATATTTCACGAAATCTTTCAGCAAGTCAGGTGAAGTCTTCTTCAAAGCAATACTGACTTCTGTGTCAAAGTCCACCTCACATTTTGATAGAAAATACAAGAGTTGAATAGCTTATGAAATCATTTTCAATACGTTAAAGGCAGAGCGAGCAGAGCAATTGTCACCCAGGATCCTTTGCAGGCATGCTGCTGTCTGAAATCAAATTTGGCCTAAATGGAAGCTTTAGGCAGACATATTGGAACTTGGAAGTCCAACAGTGCAGAAGCTGAACTAATAGAACAGTTCAACTAAGTTCAAAACTTTTTTCTCACCTAAACTACTGTTGTGTTTCCATTAAGGCCAAATTTGATTTTCGGAAGTCTCGTGTCCGTAAAGGACCCTGGGTAACAATGGTTCTATAAGAATGTTGGAAAAGAATAGAAATCGGAATTGTCATAGCAGTTGTCTGTTAGAAACGTGGCACACTTGATATTCTTTAAAAAGTTAATAAAAATACAATGTTGGTATTGCAAGCAAATATGTTTTGCCAACAGCTGTATTACATCATTTGCCGAAGGAAGAAAATTTTGTTTTGGGAGAAATACGTTGATTTAATCAATTAACTTGCTACCCATGTACATTTTACTAGTTATGCAATCACATGACTCAGCAGTTGATCGTGAATCGTTGATACCGTTTAATGCCTTCTTGGCAAGGGTCCTTTATCCTGTTTACTTAGGCCAGAACTGAGCAAAGATCACCTCTTAATCTTTGTTGGGTTTTCACTAATTTGATGGCTATTTAATTCCCCATGAATGAGAATATGGATGATGAATATAAGTCCCCGTATTTGCAATGACTCAATTTGATACACGATAAATAAAGATTTATTTGAATTACTGAGATTCTAATGCAAGGCTAAACCAAGTATATACACATTCAAATAGCAAAGATTTAGGCCTACAGACATTATGGATTAGCCTCTTGGTAAGTATGACATCAGTTAGGATCCAGTATCTTGTTACGAATTGTGGCCAGCCCACACATTGAAAACCACCTGAACCTTCAGTGTTGTTTTTGAAATAAACTCCAACCAGAAAAGCTCTAAAGACAAGCTTTTGGGAACCTGAAATTTTATGGTCACTTAGTATCTGCAATGAGAAACTCTGAGCACTTCGAGCCTTAAGCAATTTCCATGAAATTCTCCAAGTAAGAAGAGGGGCTAGTTCATTTGCAAGCGTCAGAGCTTGGTTAATGAAATAAGAACTGACTTTCTGGCACGGCTCGGGGCAAAGTTAACGCCACATCTAGCTCAGTGACATGGGCCACTAGTTCCAAATTTTTGTCCCGCGATCAAGTTTGGAACGATTTTTAGGGTTTTATGCTCCAAAGGTTCGTTGTATCAACGCATTCTTCATCTTGCAGTAATCAATTCATTCCTTGTTGGTTCTTTGTGTTACTAATTGGTGTTACCAATGGTAGATGGCAGCCATCTTTAAAATAGACCTAAGTTTTTCGATGGTTAAGGCCTGTTCTTGATGACCTAACCTTTAATTAGCTCTGTATCGTTCAAATCGGTGTGTTTGCATGAAGTATGGCATGGAATGGCGGCGAGACCAAGCTCTTAAAGCCTTAGAACAACACTCCACAGACTTCTTGTAATCCTGGAAATTCCCGGAAAAGCTAGGCCATTCAAAAGACATCAAATCACGGTCCAGGAATCCCTCACAAAAGACCTGGTTAATACCAAGGACAATTCTGTGGGTTTGTGAGAAAATATCGACCGTTACATGGGGCTATATCCATACAAGACCAGAGGATTAGACCGCATAAAACCAATGCAAATTGTCCTAGTTGGTAGATTACGAGCTTAACAAGAGATATGGTTTTATACATATCAAGTTCGACCTTGCATTTACCCATGATTTGATTCTGGAGGTCAATCATATTTCTATCTGCAAAGAAAATCATGAATTATTGGCAGGCGTTGATGTACATTGTAATGTGTGGTTCGGGAAATGGAGACCAAAAACGTTAAGAAATGTGGTTTGTGGTGGGTGTCGATCCTTGATAACGGACATAAGTGTCGCAAAATATTATTGAAGTAAGGAGATATGTGCGAATATGGTAGAATTCTTGGCACCTCTGTCACAATAGTATTTCAGGTCCAAAAAAGGAGCAGTCTTGCGAAATTAGGTTGCAATACATCTTAAAGCTATTCTACAAAAGAGTTTGAGTGAAACTTTCTTTTAAAAGTGGACCGAGTGAAACTTCCTTTTATAACTTTATACAGAAGAAGGCTCGTTTGAATGGCTTTATAGCTTCTATCATTCCTTTGCACATTCGAAATTCATCAAGTTTTCTACAAAATGTACAAATAAGTCGTTCGATCCAGACCGTCTTGTAGAACACAGTAGCAAAAGGTCTTGGTGCTATGAAAGACAAGAAATACCAATCCTATGAATGGTGCCAGACCTTACAAGCTCGAGAAAGCACTTCTGTACGTCATAGGTACTTTTCGATACGACATGTTTGCAAGGAAAGACAGTAGATTTTAGTTGTTCAAGTCGTTTCTGTGGACGTAAGTTGTTCAGGTGGACCATACCAACAAGTCCTTATAGTTACGAGCAAAGTACCTAGAAGGGCACTCTTATTCACTAACAATTGTGTACCTGTCCAATAATGAACAACCGCACTTGATTTGTATACTCTTGCCTGAAGATAATGCAAGATTGCCTTTTCAGTACGGCTACCATGTCCCTAACTTTAAGCCGAGCATAATGCTACTTTTCTAGAGCTCTAGAGGAAGGAGAAGACTGCAAAGAAATGCATATACACCTATACCCTTGCGAAGGACGGTGTTGTTTCGTGGATTCAAGTAACCTAAAATCAAGGTCAATATATCACAGTAACATCACATTCCAATGTGGATTTGCACCGTCTCTGGACCCAGTAGGAGACAAGATCCTCCCTAATCGCACAGATCGAACCTCTGATAAGGACTAACCGTGTTTTGCCGGTTGCCAGTTTGCAGAGATAAACAAAGAGAGGAAAGTTGACAGTATCTTGCGGCTCTTCTCTCCCTCCACCCACTACCCATTTTATGACCACAGTGACTATATATGTCTTCTGTATTGAGGGTGTTCAATGGAGATGCTGCTGCTAGGCAACTACTGCTGGGAGTAAATACAAAAGGTATCATCACGTCCTCGATCCCTTATCATGACGCAAAAAGTGGTAAGCTTGAATTTCGTCCGCCTGACACTTCTGGCTGCAAAGTTCAAGGATTACACCACTGCCACAACACCAGAAGAGTCCTCCAGAAACAACAACAGCAACATCAACAGACAAGCGGAAGTCTACCCTGGGTACCAGAGCCTCAAAAGAATAAAAGAAGAAAGTAAATTATGATTCATCGAACGGAAGTCACTCGTTCATAAGGAATCTCGTAGTCGTATTTAGTTTCTTATACCGGTGGATATTCAAAAAGTTTATCTCCGTTTTATCCACATCTTCTGAAAGCTTATTCCAATGAGTGTAAGACGTTGCTCACTACAGCCAGCGTTATCGAACTTAACTTTAGACGCAAAGAACTCTGAGGCCAGTATCTTGAGAGTGTACTAAACTGTAAATGTCATATTTAATATCGAACTGTAGTAATGGCTTCCTATGCAGTGAGCAAACCCCATATTTCACTTACGGATACGACTTCTCGATGCGACTTCCTCGAGCATAGGATAGTTTCTCTATTTTCTATTCGTCTTTTAAGAATATCTTGCTCTAGCTTATGTACAACCTAAAATTGATTTGTTAACTGTCCTGTAAAATCTCAAATTTATTTTCCAGCCTAATGAGCAATGCTTCGGATTTGTTTAAATCAAATATGGGAGGAGAGAGGCTAATAACCTCCTCTTCAACCTCAGTCCAGTGTATCGTCGCAGTAAGACTAAGCAGTACATATAAGCGAGGCTGCGCAACTCACTGGGTCACCTTCGATCTCCAGTTTCAAGAATCACGTGCAACTTCAAAATTAGAATTTTGTACTCGCCTGGAGCAGACCATGTGAATTTTCTTCAGGTGAGCATCCGAGAAACTTATAATTAGCTTCAAATCCATTTAAGTGAGAGAGGCCATGGTTCATTTCATTTAACATGTTTGAGATCTTTCAACGGTTTTTCTCTGCCGGCGCAGCTTTGGATATCTTCAGGACATTCCGAGGCGTTTTAGTCATGAAATGGGAAAACAGTGTATCGATTTCACGAAAAGGGTGAAAGATTGAACAAGCGCTAATACCTGTTTCTAGCTCGGATCAGTCACTTTAATTGAACAACTCTGAAGTTTTCAGAGAGTCAAGGGACTGTATAGAGAAGTGTGAAAAAACCAAGGGAAATGATCAGAATAAGCCTAATTTATATTTCAAAGCCTTGTAAATTACAGTTAAAGGAAAGATTTTCCAAAGTGGTAGCTGGTGAGCTATGGGTGACCTAACACAGAATATGCTAAGAAATGAATAGAAACTTCCTGTTTTTCATCGGTTCTATCAAATGAAGGACTGCTCAGAGGTAGCGTAGGTCGTTGGTTTATGATGTGCGTTTGCTCTTAAAAGAAACTTCGGATTGGCCAGAGCATAAACATGCTAACTTTGTTATCTTCTGCAACACTTGGTTCCCTAGGATTCTACTTCAGAAAGAGAGTTACATCTGCTGCCATGTGCTGCTACCAGTACAACGAAGCATATGGCCTCAATTTCATATTCTTATGGTATCAATGCCATGGTTCTAATACTTTAGGGGGAGAAAGTTTCGCGGGCAGAAAGTTTCGCGATTTTCGCGTTTTTTGGCATTTTTCGCGAAAGTTTCTGCCAAGGCATAATCTAAATTCAAAATTTGCGAAAGTTTGTGCTCGCGAAATTACAGAAAATTCTCGACTCGCGAAAGTCTTTTCTTTCCAATTTTTTCGTTTCTTCAACATCTTGCGTTGCTATTCCTTAATCAACCCGATCTTTAGTCTCTTGAGCTATAAAACCTTGTAAATTGTCACCGTGACTATAAGTAGTACTGAAAATGAATAGAAAATTGTGTTTTTCCTGTCACTTTTCTTCAGTCGCGAAAGATTTTTCACACGAAAATGCATCTTTTTTCTCGATCGCGAAAGTTTTTGTTACAAAATTTGCCGGAAAAAGCGTCATTCGCGAAAATTTATGCCCTTAATTTCGCGATTTTTTCTTCTCGCGAAACTTTCTGCCCGTGAAAGTTTCTGCCCCTAAATTAATGTGCCAAAAATTAAATCGAGGTTTTCGTTTCAACTAACAATGTGACCCATAGCAAAGAGGAGAGTTCGATTCTTTTAGTTGAAGCTCTTCAGAAGGATTTGAGGTCATTAATCCTTGCTTTATGGATGAATAAAAAATGAACCATTACTCACTGCTGTACAAACTTTTCTTCCGGTATAATAAGGCCCTGGTTAAGGTGATCTTATTTGTCTAGACATTCAGTACCTTCAGACACATATATACATATATGTATATATTTTGATACTAAATTTTCGACGAATGGAGGAAAAATGGAAAAATTGAGGTGAGACAGACCTGAACTCGGAACCTCCCGTTTTATTCATATTTACCGTGGCAGCTGATGCCAAATGATAAAATATGTATATGTAGATATGTACTCTCATCAGCTCCAACTCAATATGTGATAAACTAGATATAGAAAGTCAGAAGACAGACATTTTTTAAACGTCGCAAATTTTCCTTCGGCGCAAGCCTTCATCAGTAAAATTATTAATGACGAAGGCTTTCGCCGAAACGTTTAAAGAATGTGTTTTTTGGGAGTTTTCATATGTATAAAAATAGCATTGGTTTTCAAATTTGAAAAGTGATCGTTTTCGCTTTAAAAATTTCATTTTCAATGCAAACTTATGCCGAAAGCATACAGAGTCCAGAAAAGCCTCGGCTCCTCGACTATGAGCCAGAGGAAGGTTTGCTTGTTAATACAATTCTATTTGCTAATGTCATAATTGGAAAAGGTGTAGAAATTCCTATAAAAACCTCGGAAAATTCTGGGACAATTTTGGCAACAGCAACTGGTTTACGAATTTCAAGGTAACAAACAACATAGAAAGTTCGAAAAATCTGGTTATTTGGACTTGATAAAACGAGAAAGGTTGACAAACGAAATGGATATTGGAAGAAAGGCTTGACCTTTTCTGAACTCTGAAAACATCATTCATTTAGCAAATTTCGTTGTGATATAGATGCCATTGGATAATAGAAGGTCTTATGTAACTGACTGGCAAACATTTTTGATCAAGCTCCATATCTGTAACACCATCTGTCACCAGAACCCAATTCAATTTACATTATCGTCAGCGCTTGTAGTGAATTTTACCTTCTAGCGTCACAAACATGGAAATGGCTTGGATTGAATAACCACAAGTACAGACTCGAAAAGCTGACTATTTTTAGCTCCGTTAATGTCATTATAGAGGGCGCAACGAGGGACCAAATATGACTTCAATGCATGTTTCATCCATTGAAGTAAAATGGTGTCATCGAGTATTGCATGAAACTGAGGCAAGACTATCGACACGAGGAATGGAAGTTGAAACAGATGATTTTAAGCATTTTGAAGCATCTTGCCGAAGGACCCTGCGATCTTTGCCAAATTGAATGTCACGTAAACTATCCGCGAATGAAGAAGTATTTTTCCATGATTAATCTCGCGTTTTGAAAAGTTCAAATGATATCTGTTTTTAGGAACATCTAGTTTTGTCTCGACAGATAACGCTGAAAAACATTATGTCGCATAGCTCACTGTCAACATCTCTTGGGCAGTTGAGCTCTGTAAGGTACAGTTCCAAACAGTATGCAAAATAACAGTTTTGGTTTCTAAATTCCTTTTAAGTAGCACTGAAAAGCAAATTGTGCAGAATGAAGGGAACGAGAAAAGCAAGCTCTCTCTTGGTTGTGTCTTCATAAGCATTTTCGTTAGAATACAAAAATTGCTGCGCGAAATAGAGACTAGAGTTGAAATTTCAGCTTTAAGAGAGCGGGTTTTTGCTGAAGAAAGTATTCCTTTGACAAGCACATGGTTTATTAGCGATTTACTTGAACTTCATCACCATTAGCCCAAAATTTCGCAGTGAAAACGGGCCTTCAGGGACTATTTCCATCGCCACTTTTAAAAGGGAGAGATGGGAAAAGGAGCGAAGCAAAGCCGCAATTTTCAGGTAGTCTACTTTGTGGTTATTCACAATGGTCAAAGGAGTAAACTAATTTCAAGGCTTTTACCTTTGTCTTACATACTTTGCTATTTTATCATACGTTTGGTATTTGTTATCTAGATGTAGCTAGTATTTTTAGTCCTGTGCACGCTGCTAATTTTCCCTAAACTAAACAACTAAAGTAATAAATTTATAGTTCTATACATGGTGATAAAAACACAGGACATTTTGGTTAAATCCAAATGGTGAAAAGACCTTAAATAAATCACTTACAGTACATAAATGGCTCATTGCTTTCAGCTGGGTCGAATAGTAAAGCTAGGTCGGTGTTTGTCTCCTGGGCTTAGGTCCCAACTTTAGTCTTAATGGCAGTCTGTCACGCATTTGATTGGGTGATTTGGACAATACAAAGAATAGGAAATTTGGATGGCTGCTAATCCTCTGACTTTCTACGGCCGTAGAAAGTCAAGACGATCAGCCCTTCTTTGTTTCAAATACACATATTCACAAAGAAATCTGTTGTTTTGAGCTCTTTGTCGTGGCCAATCAGAGACTTGACAGACTGCCTTTAACTTCACATTATTTCCCAGTCGCTTAACCTATCTACATACTCCATACGACTCTTTGCTCTTCAGAGAGGTTTCTCCTTGAGAATATTCTCAAAAAAGGAATCAGTAGACTGGACGCATGTTAGGGCTCCCAAGAGGAACTACATTTTTGGGTTACTTGCGGATAGTCTGGATAATCCACAAATTTCAGCCGATGGCAACAAAGTGAATGACATGCATAACGATCATTTACACCATGTTTTTCTATCTCGAAAAATGGAAAGAAAACTTTTACTTTTTGTAAGGAAGTTCTTATTCGTCATTTTTCATGTCCAAGATACTAAATTCACGTATGGGCCGAACTCTGAATATAGTGGAAAAATACGGCTAAAGTGCGGCTTATATCAGGGTTTTTCAGTACTTGTACCAAGTACAGGTACTTTCAAATGTCTACCTTTGCACGCTGTTAGTAACGGGATATAAACAGTAGATCCTGGCCCAGGCAAGGGTATCAATTTCTGCAAAATCCCTGGTCTAGAGTCGTAGCAAGTTCAAATTTGTACTGGGAAGTGTTAAACAATTACTCATAAAGATAAAGCCCGTTTCTTTGCGGCAATTTGAAAGAGGAATCCAGTAACAACTAAGAATTATCCTAGATAAGAGAGTTTTCTTTTGCAAACTATTGTTTTGACTTAAGCAAATTTTTTTTGGGGGGTGGGAGAATTCTTTTACCAGCAGCTCAATCTTGAAAATACTTTTGGAACAGCCTTACGAGAAATTTTACTAGGGACCTTCCTTTCTGAAAGTTTGATTCCCGGCCTCCTCTAGCCTAAAACAAATATATACCAAGTGACTACCACTTCTCGTTTGTACATTAGCACTCAAACATATCCTACCTCCCTCTTTTGTTCAGTGGTTAAAATGCACATTTATGGCCTAATTTATGATGGGTTCATAGTCCCTTATCGCAATGACCTAGTTCTTTTGGAATGCCTTATTCACCTCGATATGATGTGGAGCTAAATCCCAAAAGCGTGCAATGCTCTCTGCAACGCATGAAATAGTTCGTGTTTATTTGTGCATCAAAATAGGCATGACGAAGATATCTTGTTATGGTGGGGCTTGCATCATTCGCCTCGTATTGTTACTAGCTGTGAATAAGGTCTTAAGAGTTCATTTGACCAAGCCCCGGAGACAATGCATTTAGAGCCCCGTGAGCAAAAACTGCTTCTTATATTCTTTGCTTGGAATCCCATATTACTCACCATTTTAAACAATTGGACGCTGTGCGGCCGCTTGTTCCATATAATTCATCTCATTCCGAGGCTGAAACATCATTCAAATTGGTTTCATTCAGGAAACAAGTTGTTTAGTACGGCCTCCAAACTTTAGGTGTTGAGCTATTAGCATTTTCGTCTAGCTCCTCAACATGGTGTCCATTAACTCCGGCATGGTTGCCGAGTCGAGAAATGTCCGCGTAAGCTTGTCTAGGAACTTTGGTTCCAGGGTATCCAGCTTCAAGCATTGATTGATCGAATCCGCCTCCTTGGCCTCGGTAATATCCGTATGAACCTACGCTTGTCACTGCATTTTGTTCCTCTTCTGTGCCGGTTCTGTTTGGCTCTGTTTGTACCGGGTATCCAGCTTGGTGGCGAAAAGGCAGATTTAGGCCGCCAGATGGGCTAAGGCTCATGTAATTATTATTTGTCATGCCGTTGCCGGAGATAAAGGGATTTGCTGCAGGGTACGTTGGAGGAGCAGCAATCATTATTCCATTTTGTACCATACTTGTTTCATTGCCATTTGATTGGTTTGCTTCATGCATTCCTTGGGAAGATGACATTGAGCCTGGTGTCTCAGATGATGTTGTTGGGGTTGTTCTGGGTGACGGAACAGCCGCTATTTGTGGGTAGCTACCTATAACGATAATAATAATCATCAATTAATCAAAGTTGGCGTCAAAGCAAAGCAAAGTAAAGCAAATTAAAGTAAAGAAAAGTAAAGTAAAATAAAGTAAAGTCAAATAAAGTTGTAAGTAATATCATCTGATGAGCGACAAAAATTTCGCACAATCGGAATTGATAGCACGAAGAGTACTTCATGTAGCAACAATTGTTTCGTTGATACCTCAGTTCAAAGCGAATAGCGACTGCAGATAAAAGGAAATACTCTCAACCAGTAAATCAAAATAAACAAGGTCGCAAAACCAGTTACCCCAAAACCAGTGGTGCAAAGCGACAGGTGCTTTTTCAGAGATGCTATGTGCTTATAACGAAAGAAGAAGGGTAAACCTAACGTTCTGTCTCATGCAGAAGCCGAGTAGAAGGCATTATAAGTCTCAGGCATTTAGGGCTTAAATGAAGCAGTTACCACACACCTTTTGAATCAAATAAACAAAATCCGCCAGACAGAACTTTAGATTTACCCTTCTTCTTTCATGATAAGCACATAACTTCTCTTAAGAACCATCTGTCCTTTGCAGAAGGCGAGAATTTGCCCTACTGGTTTCGGGGCAACTTTTGCAGCCTGATTTACTGGTTGAGAGAATTTCCTTTGTTGCAGTCGCTAGCTGCTTTGAATTGAGGTGTCAATAAAAGGAACTGTTGTTATTGTATTACAAAATCTGTCCTGTTACTGCTATGATTTTCCTCACGTTTTTATAAGCACTGAAAGCGCAGGTAAATTTGATCTCATCAACATTTCGTTGTTGTGCAATGCCAGAAAAAAGATAAAAAACTCGACTGTCAAATATTCCGTGAAATTAAACCATGCAACTTATGTTTCCAGCGCTCATAAAAACGCTAGAATAATAACAAAGATACTTCAATCTCTCTGCCTTGAAAAGAAATCCGATTCATTCATTGCACTCTATGTTTGATAGTCTCAAAGCGGAACCCTTCTTTGCTGGCAGCACAATCGCATTATCATTCCATAGGTTGTATCATCATCATCATAATCATCATAATTATCATAATCAACATAATCATCATAATTATCATAATCATCATCATCATCATCATCATCATCATCATCATCATAATCATCATAATCATCATCATCATCATCATCATCATCATCATCATCATCATCATCATCATCATCATCATCATCATCATCATCATCATCATCATCATCATCATCATCATCATCATCATCATCATTTTTGAAGTCATCCTTTCAGTGACTTGAAAGCAGAATCAGGAACTCCTCACAATGTTGCATATAGTTTTATCATTTAGTATCGCGCACATTGAAAAAATCTTTCCTGAAAGGAGACCATTACTAAAAAATGCAAACTGATCATGATTACAAAATTCCATCTCCTTCGTGGTTACCTGATCGTGGATCATGAAATCCTCCACTCTGCATTGACGCATGCTCTCCCTTGCCATCTGTGATTGCAGGCTGCATTGATGCGTGCTGGTAGGTGCCAGGCATCGATGAGTGCACCAAAGAATAAGCATCAGCTGCTGAGTTGGCTGGTGACAAACTCTGACTGTATAAACCAGGTGGAAATTGATGGAAGCCCCAGCCTGGTGGAGAACGAATCACGTTCATATCTGCAAAGAGACAAAAGATAGATATAGAATAGGATATTTTGATCGAGGGGCGTATCACTCTGTAACAATCGTGAACATCTTTGGCAAACATTCTTTAGTTTCTTGAAAATCCGCCAAAGATCTCTATGCATCCTATTGTTTTAAGAAATCTCGTACGCCTTTTTGTAAGAGGGAAACACCAGTCCCCCATCCCCGATTTCGGTGGTGCACAATATGAACAAAGCTTTGAAGCTATGATATGTCGCAGCCCATGCCCTGGCAAACGGCCAGCTTGCAATGGTCCGATCTTTATTTCAATTTCCGAAGTATCAAAACAAGAAACAATAGATCCATCAATCAACGAAAACCTACGTTATACGTAACATACAATGGTGTTATCACCTGGGACAAGATTCCGAGCGAAATGAAATATGCAAAACAACGACCAAGTTTAGTAAAATTTTCTCTGAACATCTACGACAAAAATATTAACTTCAGTAAGGCTGATTTTCCGAGCAGCAGCATTTTTCAGCAGAATTTTCCGAGCGGACGGAAATTTACACAATAAAAGGTCTGTCACGCGTGACATTTCATTAACATTCAAAGCGACATTTTCTCCCGTAAACAAAAGATTTCCAGTCCGCTCGGAAGATTCTACTCAGTGGAATCAACCTTTACATGTCAGCAATGCACAATTTGAACACGAAATATTGTTTCTACCATTGTCTTCTTTCTTACTCTTTCTGTTTTCTCTCTACTACCCCGCTTCATATCAATGACGTTTTGTATTTATTTAAAAAACAACGTTGTTTGGAAAGCATGATGTATTAATGGTTTTAAAAACATGTTATCTTCCTTGAAGAAGGGGTACTTGGCTCCTCAACCCTCTGGGGCTTCTCAAGAGAACAACGCCCCTCTTCCATCGATTACCTATGTTGAAAAGTTTTCTACACCCATATGTTGTACGATTGCATAGATATTGGTGGATTTTTTGAAGTAACTTTATTGTGGATTCACCCCATCCATCAAAATCTGTGCAAAACACAATGGTCACGTGTGGGGGAAAATATAGATTTTAGAGATAACAAGTTTGTTTACGGTTACATGACCAAGCCCCTCTAACGAACTAGATATCAGTTGAGCATCCTAATTTTCAAACTAGCGAGTCGAAACTTTTTTAGAGTGGCCTTTTAAACGCTTGTACTTTTTTATTGCGACACCTGGTTAAAGGGAATCGACATGGTTGAAAGCTGGCCCGGGACGGCTTAGAGATATAATCTATTGAATTTGATAACTGTGACACGTGCGGCTTCATTGTGGGGCAAAAGAAACAATGGATACGTAGGCGTTTTATGGAACCTATTTATATTGACTACGAGATATAGCTATGTCTATTCACTTTAAATTCATTCCTATTTATCAGTCACATTTACAAAGTATAGCAAAGCGGACGAAAATAGATTTCGTTCCCGATCGAATAAACCGTCGCGCCCGAACTTAGCAATGCACGATTTTCCGCACGGTTTATCATCGCAAGTCACAAATAACGCGTTTCTTTGATAACGAACAAGGTTTGGATAAAATCTACCAATCCTACCAGACTTTTAATTCAAGGTTATCAACAAGACTAACGATGTTCCAATGTCGGTCAGCTCTAAAGCAATTTCCGCTCTATTTACTTCCATCCGGTGCGGTCGTTTACAATCCGGTCACACGTGCAGTAAGTCTGGTGCTATTAAGACTTCTCGGAAATTGAAAATACGAGAGACAGATGCCTGTAACACTAATTGCTGTGCTGTCAGTTTTAGCTTTGCTTTAATATTAAGATTACCAAAGAACTGCATTGAATGAGGTTCGCTTAAAACTTCTTATAAAAATTAATAAAGCTGCTTCTAAAACAAGGCCTCCACAAGCGAACGAATGTGCTAAAACCAGACTTAAGCGTCGAGCGGTGAAGATTAAGTTGCAAGAGACAATCCCAGAATGAGGGTACCGCCAGTACGCAGTTTTTTTGTTAATGTATATCAAGTACGGGTTCATTGAAGACAGGGATGGGGATATATCAACAAGATCCCTCCAAATTTTGTTGGCACTGTATGATGGTGAGGAAATTCGACAGATTTTGATACTTAAAGGACAAGTCCGGGGTTGGTATAATTGTTGATTATTCAAGAGATTACACAGTTATGAATGGTGTGTAGTACTTTTTTTCATTTTTTCTCTTTTAATCTGCGAAACTACATATTTCAATCTGCTAAGAAGTGTGAAATGACGTCATTTTGCATGACGTCGCTTCACTTTGACCTTCACTTCATGCTGTCAAATGTGTTGATATTATACCACTTACATTGCTAGCCTCCTTATCGCGCCTTCGCAGAATCGTACAAAATACAAAAATGGCGACGATATTTGGCCTAACTTACGAAGAGTCATTAACCACTTTATGAAAGTTGGAGGCATCAAAACTTGGAAAGAACTCACGATTGGTGTTCAGCAGTTGGTAAGGTTGCTTTTCAACAATGATTTTATGAACCCCGAACTTGTCCTTTAAATACTTAAGGGCAATAATCATCATTTTGGATAGATCAGAAGGAAATAGATCTGAAAATATATTTCATATATCTGAAGATATATCTGAAGATCTATTTTGGGATGGATCTGAAGAGAAACTATGTACCGACTGGAAAATATTTTAGCAAACTTTCAATCGTCTAATCAGTCCACCCTTTACTCGTCCTTTCTGTGTCAACATCTTTTATATCCCTGCCAGTAGTGAGTAGCTACTTACTCCTCGGTTCTAACTTTAGGCCATATATAAGAGCCGATATGTTATGGCTTGGCGGCTTATCTTTGCAACTAAATTCTGCGATGCCGGTTAACTGAGAGTTCCAGATACAATTTTCCATATAGATGTAGGAACCGAGGAGGGGGAGCACTGCGGGGACACGTGCCCCCAAGATTTTGTAATAAGCAAAGAATTGCCATTTTTAATTTCAGTAAATGCCCCCTTTTCTTAAGAAAAGAGTGCCCTCGAAGTGTCGTTCCCCCCAAGTTTGAGATGCTTCCTACGTCGCTGATTTTCCAGAATGATCCTGACCACATGAATACTCGTCACTAGGCAATCTCTATGATCTCCTTTGTAGAACGTGGAGCAAGAAAAGCTTAATTTCCAGCAAAACGGACTGCCTAACTTTCAAAAAACTCTAAGAAAGTCCAGGGGAGAAAAATTTCACTAATTTCTTCTACTTCTGTAAGATATTTTCATACAATTTAGACACTGAAGTTTCAATGGCTGCAGACATGGAAAGGTTGAGTTCAAGCCACATATGGTTACCACTTTGGCAATTCCAAACTTACACCACAGTTTTTTATGAATAAGAATGTACATTTCACCACACAAGAAGGTCGACATCGTTTTATGTGGTCACTGTTTGAGAAAGATAACACACGTTCTAACATAAAATACATCAATGTATTGAAAGCATGAATATTAGAAACTCGTGTGGCCTACGGCGCGAGCTCTCTCTGTAATTTTGAAACTAACGTAGTTAATTATCGTTATGTATGACGTTAAAAAGAAAACAAAGGTCATCTTATGCAGGGTGTAAAGGTGAACGTTGGTGTACGAAGTTGTAAGAGTGTCGCTTCAACAAGTTTAATACGTTTCCTTCTTGGGTTGAACAAAACATGATAGAAGGCATGGGTTGGGACTTTCGAGGATTTTTCTTGTGGAGAAGAATAAGTAGCAATTCTAGGACTCCTTCAATCGCAAACTTTTCCTATTAGTGGCTTTTTAGGCCGTTTGCCTTCCCTATTTGCTGCAAGCAAAGATATCCCCACAAGGGTTGGGATCTTAATGTCTAGCCAAGTACGCTGTCTCTATATACAGCAAGAGGAGTTATGGAGTTAGCAGCCTGCGTCTATTACCCTTTGGGGGGGGGGGTGCATTGCATATTTTTTGGATACAAGGACGTGCCGTCGGGAAGGGTATCGATTTTCCAGATATTGATACAAGAAACAGTATCAATTTTCACAACTTTGGTGTAAGGATTCGTATCAATTTTCAAGATTTTGGTATGAAATATATGGTTGGGTATATTTTTTCGCAAAATCGGAAATAGGCCGGATATACATTTTTGGAAAATTGGTTTAAGGTCGATATACTTTTTCAAAAATTCACACAAGGAAATTGTGTGATTTTGCCTCGATGGTACGTCCACGACAAAACTTTGGTCAAACCCCATCCCCGGGGACATTGCATGCTGAAACAGTGTAAACATACTAACGCTGCCCTAGTTTTATATATTCAGCACAAACCGACCCATAGAGAAAAGCAAAATGGGAAGGAGAGGGAACAACCTGCGTTCCTAGAAGGGTAAGATGTAAGATGTAAAAGCTACAGTCTTTTGGAATCGGGACCTGGCCTTAACCAATTCTTCGCACTTCTCTACCTAATTCATTTTTCTCTGACAGGCGTCAGAAAAATTCAGTGAATTATAGAGAGCTCAGAGAGAGCAAGGAGTTGCGCCCCTGAGTGACATGGCCCTGCTTATGAGCCATACTAAACAATAACGATGTTATTCAATGCAATTGTAGAAAAGGTCGAGTGACTCAGTCGAGAGAATGGAGTAGAAATAACCTTATTACAGTGACACAGAGATTTGCAAAATGACTTGAGATAAAGAATGCGAATTGAAAAACGTCCAATCCGTTTATCTAAAGGAATATGTGACACAGGAGAGATGGTGTTATTGCATAAACATGTCTTCACTGATAACATCAGTCCTTTTGTGCTAACATTTCAACTGTATCAGCCAGCAATTCTAAAGCTTATTAAGCCTTCTCAGAGCCACTAGACAGTGTAAGTTCAGATCTGCGCAATTCTCAGATATGCACTTGAGCCAAATTAGATTTCCCAGTTCCATTTGAGTAAGAGTATGCAGCTCTTTGTTATTTTAGCTACTGTTTTTGTCTTATCTCCTCACGTTAACTTTAAGGTAATTATGCTGGGCGTCTGCATAACAATCCCTTCTTTCTCTCAGGCTTCTGATCTGCTTGATCAAGAGATCCACCAAATTGCATGTTCCTACAAACACAGTGACCGCTTTTTATCGCCAAAGTTTGCGAGATGTCAGCTTTATAAAAAGCCTATCCTGGCTTCTGTGTCGGTTTTTACCACTACATTAGTCATTGCCCCTGCGTTGGTACATCTTCATTACACGGCAATGTATCAGAGGACCATTTCAAATTGAATGCATCTACAAACATACTGACCGCTCTTTATCACAAGAGTTTCTGAGATTCATTTCTAAACATAATCCAATCTAGTCTCTGTGTCGGTTTTGACCTCTGCGTTGGTACACTTCCGCTGCGAGGCATCCGAGGAGCCTCTTCAAAGCGCAGCACCTAAAAACGCAGCACCTAAAAAATGTTGACCAGCGCTTTTCAACGCAAAAGTTTGCTAGCTGTCAGGTCACAATCATTGCCTACCCCCGTGCCTATCGCAGCTTCTGTATCGGTTTCTACCTCTACACTCGCTGAAGATATGATTCCTATCTTCACTCGCTGTTACCCCGGCGTTGGTCCATTTTCATGACACGGCGATGAATCTGAGGACACATTTCAAATTGCATGCACTTGCGAACACAGAGACAACGGGACAGAGACCAGCGCTTGTTATCGCCTAGAGTTGCAGTTTCAAAACATATCCTACCAAGCGCCACGAGTCCTTCGCAGTTTCCTACACAGCTCCTATCCCAGAAAATCTACTTTTGAGTTTGCCAATTATTCCTGGGCTCCCTGTGATCCTACTGTAACTACTGCGTCGTTTTTAACTCGGCATTGCTTCATTTAATAGCCAATGAAAGATAATTATAGCCTGAAAGATAACTATAGCCTCTGCTATTTGTTAAGGCTGCAATGAAGCCAGGTAACCGCTTTGCATCCCCAAACAAAACATCATGATAAATACTGTAAATCGATCACATGCAGTCTGGATATATTTTGTCTCACGGCAGCTCAAATTAGGCTCACGGCATAGTCCCATTCATCGTAACAATCAACAAACAACAACAACAGCAACAACAATGACAACAGCAACAACAAGCAAAATGTGTTTTATATTTTTAATTGATCTGAATTACTTACTCAAACTTTCGATATGATTTTCATGACGCGGAAGAGACTTGGCGCAAGTCCCAGTTTTCATATCCGGACATGAAATTGAGGGTAATAATTTCGTCCTGATTTACAAAGCTTTTGTCCATGAATCGTAGTTTACCTCCTTCTTAGCGACGCAAAACGAAAGCCCAGGAGGTAGGCACTTCAATTCACATGTGGGCCTAAGTAAAACAGAGGCAGACAAATCGAAACGAAGGGCAAAAAATTAAGGACAAAAAGGTATTCTGATCGTTTCTACTCAAAGTGGCTAACAGCTATGTGGACTGGATAACTAGGCAGCCAATGGGTAAGAAATTCTGCAATTTTTACCCTCCTTTCCCAAAAAATCGGTGCATCATCGCCCATGGTTTGAGCATCCATCAGTCTAAAAGTTTGAGAGGCAAGGAAGGTATCAGTTAAAGTAGTAGAACCGACGAGTAAGGCAAAAATAATTAGTCTATAGAATGAGTCAAATGACAACATCAACAGATGTTTCTTTATCGGCCCAGTTATCAATAAAACGAAATTTGAATAAATTCTGATGAGAACTCAAGAAATACAGTGATCAGAAAGACAATCTGTTCAAAGCTATCAAATTTGCATAGGCTTATCTCCTACTGATTTTGTAGCAATGATGTTTACATTTTGAAACTTTCAAGTTTTATAAAATCTTAATGGTATTATAATTTTTTGTTCGGAACTTTAAGCCGATATCATTCAGTTGAGATGTGCTCTGCATAATCTGATTTGAGAAGACCTTCTACTGATTTGGCGTATGATATTCCTATGTTTAATTATTTACTTAGCATGAAAAGATTACAAAAATTGATCAACTAAAGACTCTTGTTGTTTCTTAATGTTGTCAGACTCCCCACGATTCCCCGGGGGAGGGTAATTTTAATAGGCGGGTGACGGGAGTGTGCCATTCAACATCTGAAAGCACACCCTAAAATTAATAAATTTTTGCGAAGACGATACCCCAAAATTTACAGGCCATTGAAAATGTAAACCCTAAAATTTTAACCAAGTAAGTGAAAATTGATCAAAATCAATACCCTAAAGAGTCATTTTTCTAGATTGACACTCCAAAATTTATGACTTCTTGTGATTTTATCAAAAAAGGTACCCAAAAAATTCATTTTCTGCTCGAAAAAAGGCAACCCGAAAAGTGGGACTTCCCGTACCAGCATATATAGTAGTTACCCCCCCCCGGGGGGCAGGATTCGAACCAGCAAAGTTTGGTGCAAGGGATAAGAAGTAGGAACAATACTGGGTAACAGAATTGAAACGTCCTTCCACTGCTTCGTAAAAGAAATTCTTATTTTTCATTATTTACTTAGCATGAACAGATTACGTACGAAACATTCATTAATTAAAGATTTCTCTCTCTTCTTCCATATGTTCCAAGACTTGAACTATCGAATTTTATTGTGAGAGACAGAAGTGGGAATTCATGCATAGTAGGCCTGAAGTAGCTAGAAACTTTTCTGGCCTACTTTTCATGTAGTAATGCATGAATGAACGAATGAATGAATGAATGAATTAATAAACGAATGAATGAATGAATGAATGAATGAATGAATGAATGAATGAATGAATGAAAACAGACAATCTCGCCTTTGCTTGTTCCCTGACAGGTTGTCGTCGCATTTTGATTTTAACAAGTTCCTTTCAAAAGTCCCAACAAATGGCTGCCATCTAAATGAGGGAGTGGCACGACAGATTTGACATTCGATAAATAAAGATTGTCTGGCAAATTAAACTGATTCAAATGTGCAAACTGCCGATTATAAGGCCTGACCACGATGCAAAATCCAAGTCTATGTCACTTTAATTTTGTTATAGTTATCTAACAGAAACCTTATGCTAGATAATATGAAATTGTACTTTGCAGACGCCATCTTGTCTTCGCAATTCATTAACCATTGACCTGCGAAAACTCGGGCTTATGTCTATAATAATTCTTCATGGATACACATATCAATGTGAGACAATACACGTATTTTTAATAAGAAACTAAGAATTTGGGCAAGTACTAAAAGTTTCTTAAAATCATGAGATTTTGATTACTTAGTAGAGTTCCTTATGAGCTTCTTAAAGGTTCTATAACAATCTTCATGTGCACTACCTGGGCCCTCATGAACATTTCAAAACAATGTTTTTGAAACTTTCCCGATGTTTAGACATTACTCAAGTCCCTTATGAGTAATGCGACACAGGAAACAAGTGAAAATAAAGTAAAAATACGTCAAACAGCTCCTTTGTCAAAATTAATAGCTTCTTAATTTATACTTTCCCAGGACTGGAGTTTCTTCATTTTTTGGCAATCTGAGAGTTGAGTTTCATTTGAAAAGGGATTTCTATTAAACCAGAGCACGGAACAGATACTCCGTAGGCTGCAAGCAGGCAAGTTGTCTGTATAATAAAAAGTAAAGCGCTCGCTTAGCTCGTTTTTAGACGCTCCTCGCTCCTGCGGAGGGCTTCAGAAGACCATCCCAATACCAGAACTGGAGCTTATGAGGTAGGTAGATACATTTCCCCACTGCCACGAGTTGCAATAAACAACAACTAGGAGGCATATGCAGCCAATCACTGGTAGTAAGGGAAAAGGGCGATAGACCAACAAAGCATAAGTCCATAGATATGCTAGAGAACATGTTAATGGCTGTAACATTGGAGAAGCAAAGCGTTAGCTGAAGCAAACAACAGGAAGAGTCAGATTGAACTGACCACCCCACCAAAGCTTGCAACAAGGAAGGCATGCAAGAAGGAGAAAAGGCATATATGCAGATGAAATGAGATGATGCCGTATCACTGTAATTATGTAGTAAGTGCTGAGGGGATATAATCAGTACGACGGAGGATCTCTTCAGCACAGCATCTCACAGTTGTCATTGGAAATGCTACGTATCTGTTGTGAATGTTTGTTATGTTTGCCATGTTATTTCTAAAATGAATGATAAAATGGCTTCTATATATTTACAAAAATAAAGGAGGCTAATCAAATTTGAAAATATTTACAATAATAGATACAAACTACCTATGACTTATCAACAGAGACTTTAATCATTGCCGTATTTTCTGAAAATGACAAGGATGGCAGTCGCTGTCCTCTCCATCTCATTGTTTATTAATCTCCTCAAAATGTGAAGGTTCCGGACCAATTTCACCTCATTTGGGAGACCATTGTATAACCGAGTTCACATAATTAGGCCCCGTCCACACTGCATCATTTTTGTACAAAAACGGAGAGAAAACCTCCGTTTTTATAGAAGTGTTCACATTGATCTGCACAAAAACGCCACAAAAACGGAGGTTTTCGAAAACGCTATCAAAAGTGGATATCCACAAAAAAGGAGGTTTTTGAAAACGCTCCAACATTCAACAATGAGCTTCACAGAACCGCAGCAATGTGAACTCATGAAAACGGATATGTTTTGCTCCGTATTTGTTATCTGGAGGATCAATGTGAACGCACAAAAACGAATGTTTCCCCTCCGTTTTTGTACAGAGACGGAGTAATGTGAACGGCTAACATCTATGCAACAAAAATGGATCATAACAAAAACGGAGCAGTGTGAACGGGGCCTTAATCCCTGAAAATGTCATGAAATTTCTAATGGCACACTTCTCCCCCAAAGATTGGTATTTAATGGTACTTCACCCTCCGGGGAAGCTACTTAAGTTCCCTTGGTATTGGATTGTGCCATTCAGAACCCAAACATTCCACCCATAAATCCAGAGAAGTTCTAAAAAGCACATCCATAAATCTGGGAAAAGCCGGAAAGGTATACCCATAAATCAGGAGAAAGCAAAAAAAGTATAACCTTAAATGATCTTCTACCAAAAATCACACTAATTAATCAGAAAATCGTTGAAGACTGTTAAAATCGTTGCAATAAATCCAGATTCTATTGCTCAAAAGATACCCAAAAAATGGCAGAACCCGTGCCATGGAGTATTAAGGTAACCCTCTCGAGCTTCACTCCTTGGTAGAAAGTAACAACGTGAAATTCCATCCAAACTTGTGATCCCCTCTAAATGTCTGCTTTCGTGTATTGGGAACTCATCATAATTACATCATGTTAGCTTACTGATAGGAAATATTATTTTTTAACATGAATAGTGTCTTTCAATTGGCTTATCCAAATTTAGTTTTGTTCTCATAATATTAATCGTTACAATTCAAGGATTAAATGTGATATACTAAGATTCTGATATCTTGCCTTGAATTTGTGCATTTCTTCAATGAGATTACGGGTCTTACGACAGAATTCATTTTAAGTAAATTACCCGAAGAGATTTATTGCATATTTTTGTGTCTATGCTTAGAGATGTATTTCATTTATTGATTCCTGATTCAGAGTTAGAAATCCTTGAGCCTAACAGGAATTGAGCCATTGCAGCAAAATTTTGCAAACTTCAGCTCCATTTTGAAGATGAATGATGAAATGGAACTAAGTTAAAGGACTTAAAGAAAATTATGTCAATCCACTTCGGAATTCAAACAAAATCTATTTCCAAATTCCCATTTTCAAAATCTTGCCTTGGAAGGGCGTTGTGGCAAAACTAAACCAAGAAAAGCATGATATTAATTTTTTCGGATATGTTGATCACAGTTGTATTGGCAAGCTGCGAAATGTGGAATTGGATTACACCAGTGCTTCTTATGCATTACAAGAACCTGAGTAATGTTGATACGCTAATCAAAAGTGAAAAAGGAATCCCGGTTTTTATATGCCTGTGTCTAGTACTCCCTTTTCCAACTATCATCTACATGCCCCTCCAGTTCCAAGGCTATGTTGAGGGAGGTGCACGACCTTACCAACAGTGTTCCTTTTTAAGCGAGTTCTTTCTCTGAAATGCTAGTAAAGGAATTTAGATACTGTTAACGAAGATATATTCCAAATAATGTACTGCTTGTGTATGCCTGTTCACTTGACCAAGAGCTGCCACAAGGCTCTGTTCTTGGTCCACTTCTCTTGAAATTACTTTTAAGTTTCTTGAAAGAAATCTCCTGCTGGAACTTAATTTAAGCAGATGTTAGCTGTAATTATTATTTGATAAGTATGTATTTCATCTTCATGGCTACAGTAAATTTATCTTTGAATCAATATTTGAAGGGTTAGTCAAATAGGCTAAACACTACTTGGCAAGGAAATCTTCAAACGTTTGTCAAACACTTTGTTCCTTTGACTTGGGCCTTAATCTAGCTAAACTTATTCAGCAAAGGGACGGGAGCTCATTTGAAGATCCTAAGTAAAACAAGGACTTGAACATAACATGGCTACTACAAAGAATGCGGTTTGATAAAGAAGAAATGGGGCGTTTGTGTGTAAGCCCTTTAATGTCGCATCGACTCGGCAAAATATATGGATGCTCACTCAGGCCACGTCTACACAATGTCGGTATGAATCGAGCACGGCATAAAACTATGTTGTATTGGTTGTTCTGGTTCAAAGAAACCGGCAACTACAATATGCAGGTACAAAGTGAGTGGGATAGCTTGTGGGCATGCATAAGACTAGGCTTTGTCAACGTCCATGCTCTCTTTGCCAAATTATCGTCTTGATAGAAATCCAGCATTAAATGATACCATATTAGTAGTTTATTCTGGCTGTTGCTATGGTTTCTTTATCTAGTCATGTAATCGAGGGGGAAAAATTCGTCCCATTTTTCAATGTGAAAGTCCAGGAGTCGTAGTTTTAGCGCCTATCAGTGTATCAATAGCGATAACTACGAATATGCAAATCAGTCTAGCCTTGGGTCACAGGCATCAGGAAATTTTGCTTACTCAGCTTGAAGAGCTCAAAGGCAAGCCTTACCAATGTAGCTGAAGGTATCGATCAACGAAGACAAATATAATGGAATTTTACAATTATGTAAACAATAGAGATAAACTTAGAAGAATGCTTTGGATCAATCGAGAACATACGTAATTGAGAATTCAAAGGAGAATGAAAATAGTGACAGAGTATCAATAAAAACACATTTGATAGGAAAATAGTAGAGTTAATAAATGATAAACTAAAACATCTGTTTACAGTGTGTTCTCCCAATGAGATACATCATATATTAATTTCAATCTTGTCTTAGCGATGGAGACAAAGAGGAAAACACTGGCTAATGACATGCTTTTGTGAATGTAGCCAAAACTATTGACAAAATAGCACATAGGATCTGCTAGAGAGTCCGTATAAATAATTGACTAGAGCTCTCAATTGGAAGGAGCAAAAAACCATAAACTCATTTAGCCATTTTCAATAAAGATAATAAAAAGCTAAATTTCTTCTCAAAGCCGATTTGCAAAGATTGCATCGGAATGAAAATTTAATGGACGTATTCAATTAGAACTGAAATCCTGAAGAATTTTTCTGCAATTCTCTTGCGAAAGTCGACGCGAAATCTGCTTCATTGACATATTCCCAACTAAACGAAACAGCTGATTTCCCAGCAGGAGCACTGTATCATAAAAGTGGGTAGATATAAACTGTATTTATCGTATCGTTATTAGGCCAGGAAAACGGCTTTAACATCACCATAACAGTGTGCTAAGCTTTGAAAACAAATTACAACCGTACGGATTTGAAAAACCACTCGAATCATTGCGATATTCTTGCTGTACGTACAAAACCACTATCATCATCAGTACTCTTCGACGTTGCAGCACGTGGTCTTTGAAATTAATTTACAATCGTAGAAATTTGTAAAACCATTCGAATCACTGTGTTATTTCGCTGCACGCCCAAAGCCAAGGTTAATACGCTTAACAAGTAGAGATATTTTCCAAAGTTTGTAGCACGCGCTCTTATTAGGTGTACCGGGGCAGGCTTGTTGGTTTCCGGGCGCGTGTCGATGACATCGAGTTGAAATGTCACTTAGACTTAGAAAACAATTGATACTGGTGTACCAAAAGATCTTCAAGCTCAAATATATGGTTTGCAAACAATGCATTTATCAATGAAATTTCTCTAAAACCTATGGTTTCTCTATGGAAAGGAACTATAGGGTTTTTTAGTTGTTGTGGTAGCCCACTCGTGAACATGTTTTTTGCTAAAACCACTTGACTTGCAGCCAGTCCTCCCCTGCCCTTGGTGATTGGTGAAACATACAAAGTCAGCAATACATTGCATTGCACATTGAAGGTTTCCAAAACAGTTAAGGTCCTATTAAGGGGGAGGAAAAAAGCAAATTTGATACAGTTGTGGTATTCCCTTTTTGCTACATATCAAATTGATTTGAATTATTGGCCTTAATTAGTTTTTTCAGCTATCTTTATCATGCCAAGCTTAAATGAATAAATAATAATGAAAATAATTGTTCTGATGATTATTATTATTTATTATCATTATCGTTATTATTATTATTATTATTATTATTATTATTATCATTATTATTATTATTATTATTATCATTATTATTATTATTATTATTATTATTATTATCAAATAAACTCAGACAATCCTCAAAATTAACAGAAAAAGTAAAATAAAAACACAATTGTTAAAAAACCAGATGTTTCGATTATAAAATCTTCATTATTACTATCATCATTATTATTATAATTATCATTATTACTATGATAATAATTATTATCATTACAATTACAATTGAAATAGGGCCCAAGAGCGGATAGCATTTGATAGGATTCTGCTCAAGGAATGAAACATCAAACTTTAGCATCAAGTTCCTAGAATAAATGGCCGAAAAAGTTTAAAACAATAATTTCAATGGATTACGCACTGAATGGCACATAAAAGTTAAGTGTAAGTGTCTGCAATTCATTTTTCAAATAAATTTGAGAACAACAGCGCTGGTTGGTCAGTTATGACCCAGCAAACATGGACAGGGAGAGCCAAAAAGTTCCGGACGCTTGAAAAAAGTTGATATAACATGACAGTTCTTGAGTAAGGAAAATGCCTTTCGTGCAGTTGCAAAGATGCTAGCGTTTCTGCCATGGAGCTCATGTTTGAAGCGTCATTCTTGAAGGGCGGCGCGACAAGTTGCATCAATTGATACTTACTGCGCCACGCCGCACCGCACCGCACCGCACCGCACCGCACCGCATCGCAGCACAAAGTACCACAAAATTGATTCAATATGAATTTGCTTTAAGCGTGATTACGTACACCAACTATGAGGATTGATTTGACCGATTCATTTTTCACCATAAAATTGAGATGTGCATAAAGTACCTAAAATCGGAGCACTTGAACAAGGATTATGAAATTTCTGTGCAACGGCTGAAACCACGATATTTCGTATTATATCTTAGACTGCGTTCACACGATGCCGGCAGATTTTGAAAACGGTGAAAAATGTGCCGGATAGGCCTCCTGTTCACACGAAAACGGCACATTTTTAGCCGGCAGATTTTGAAAACGGTAGATTTTGAAAACGGAACCGTAACCGGCATAAATTTGAAACAGCATCGTTTAAACACTCAACAAAGATGAAAACAGAACATTTTTCGACACTTTTGGATCGAGGCAAGTCTATTCTTAGGGTGTAGGTACTATTCTTTGGCATCAAATCCTGCAACGAGTTTTTACCGTCAAATTTCCTATCGTTTTCAAATTGTGCCGGCATCGTGTGAACGCTAGCTCAAATTTTGCTACCGTCACTTTTTTCATCGTTTTCAAAATCTGCCGGCATCGTGTGAACGCAGTCTTAATTGATCTTTCTCTTGCTTGGGTAAGCCAGTTATTACATTTCATCACGTCATCAGTAACAACATAACCTGCGTTTGGACTCGACTGGTTCTTTTCATAGAGGTTTCTCCACCAGTAGAGTTTGCGCATCAGCCGAACAAAGTGTGTCTGCTGATATCAGCGTGGGTATATTTTGAGTTGATTGGCGAGTGTATAAACAAACCCAGCCCAAGAAGGCCTGATGATTAGGGGTGTTTTGTTTACCTTATGTTTAATCCTAGTTATGAATCTCGCCATTGAATCTAATTCAATGAGAATAATTACGAGAATTCCTTGAAGATATTCATCAATCATAATTGAACCAAACGAGAACAAAAGAGATCTCTTTCCTCCAATGAAGTTTGGTTCCTAGATCCTGGGCACTGCACGTGACTTTGGACAGGCTATGTGTCGTTGATGCGCAGACTACACTGCAGGAGGAGCCTCACTTCTCTTCAAGGAATCAGTAGAGTCTGTACGGCGGCTTTACCAACATGGTCTCTTACGTGATGCTCGAAATATGTCAATTAAGGCATAGCATGGCATCGGCAATAAAGTGACAATATACAAGTCAAAAAATGCCAATCAAAGTGCAAATGAATTGCATGTGATGTAATAAGTAATTCATTTCTGAAATATTAACAACATACACAATCAATTACATTTAAATTCAGTATTGGAATCTTAATAATGAATATGAAAAACGGAAAAGTAGCAATATGCTGGAGATGAAAGTATTTGCTAGGAAGAAATTGCTAAAATGTAAACAGGAAAATTAGATACCTTGATTTGTGAGCCAAACTAATTATTAGAAGCCTTTGTAAATGATGTATTTCATAGTCTGTTTCAAATTAGGGAGCTGTCATTGTTAATAACAGAGAAGGTGTGGATGCATATCGGAAATTTGTGCTAAAAAATTTTAGACCCCTGCGGTCTGGTCTTATAACATTTCAAACCCCATCTAGCTTTTACACAAAAGTTTCAGACCGTTAATGGTGAAACAATTTCTTGAAAGAGTAACAATGCTTGTTAGTACTGAAGAAAAAGGAAAGGACTACGAGGACTAAACAGACGGAAGAAACCAGTCTAACTTTAAATGGAGGCAAACTATAAAGAATTAGAAATATTTTTGAAAACATCAGAATATTTAGCATTTCATTTTCAGACCCCAGAACAAATTCATTTAAAAATTTCAAACTCAAATAAATCTACTGAAGAAAGTTCCAGACCACTACTTAGTTGCTTCCATCCCCGTCCCTGTTACGATTTATAATTGCTTCCTTAGGTGTCACGTGAAAATGCCGGGGAATAACAACAATTGTAGTGTTTTCCACGAGTAATTTTGGGTTATCAATTTCAATGTCATAACTATAGCTTGCTACACTACAGGGTGTCTCAAAATAATTGTGCCCGTTTGTTTGGTTACTGTGGAGGAGCTGTTAATTCAGTTATCTTGATTTATACGCAGTTGCATGGGTCAGGCTTCAACTTAGAGTTTGAGACCTTGTATGAGTCAATCTAACCTGTGAACAGGCCTTATATGGGGCTGCGGAGGACTTATATGGGAGCTGTGGACGATTTTTTAAGCCTGAAGCCTGAAACCTGTCCACAGGCTAGAGTCAATCTGATACGTGGCTGCTGATTTATGGGAGAGAAAAGGCAAAATCAATGGTTGCACCAAAAATAGCACTTCCATTGCTCTCCAGGAACGTCAAGAAAAGTAAGTTTTCAAAGAAAGGACTCTGGAATCGTATTGACATTTTCACACCATGTTTTAAAAGGTAAAAATGCTCTCTTATGAATAGAAAACACTGCTAACCCTTCAAAAATTTAACAAAAATTTTAATACGAGGCCAGAAAACTTTCTTTAACTTACTAGATTTTGACATTGTTCCAGAACAATAGAAGTGCTTTTCTTGAAGCAAACACTTATTTTGCCTTTTCTCTACCAAAAGTCAGCAATCACTAATCAGATTGACTCAAACAAGGTCTCAAACTCTAAGTTGAAGCGTTCCCTATGCAACTGTGTAAAAAGCCGAGATAAATAAATCTATGGCTCCTCCACAGCAGCTAAACAACAGGGGCACAATATATTGGGACACCATGTATAGGAGCGTCGTTATACTTAATAACATAGCAAATGGATTACAACATAGACGTAGGAACCGGGGGGGCACTGCGGGGGCACGTGCCCCCAAGATTTTGCAATAAACAAAGAAGTGGCCTTTCTATTTTAGAACATGCCCCTGTTTTCTTAAGGAAAAAGTGCCCTCGAAGCGTCGTGCCCCCCCTAAGTTTGACATGCTTCCTACGTCCCTGGATTACAACAAAAACTAAAGAACAAACTTAACAGAACTATATCAGTAACCTAAACTAATATCAAAGAAATGAACTAATATCAAAGGCATAAAACTTACTACAACTATAATAGTGATCATTTAGACGGACCGCAGTTGATCAAAGTCTAGTTTATGTAAGCTACTGACTATTCGTTCTCTTGTAAATAAGCAAGCAAGACTTTGCAAGTGTCCACTTGACTCAATGTGTCGCAGTAAATTATGGAAAAATGCTGGAGAAGTGCTCTTTCTACTAATCAATGAATTTCTTACTAAATATCTTCCTTACCTCGATGCTAACAAATGTTCAATGCAACTTTTAAATCATTACTTTAAATCATGAATTACCTATCCATGAAGTAACATAAATGCTGGTAGGAACATCGCAGGGTTTGGCTCGTAAATTTAGCTTTTTGTATGCAGGTTTCTGGTGCTCTGTCTCACTTACCTGCATTTTTCTTCGTTAGGGTTATGGCTATATCATTTATATCATTCTTTCGGTTTATTCATTTGGTCTGATAAGTGGTTTTTGATCTTTCGTTTTTTATCTTTTATCTTTGTAAAAAGTCATGACTCAATTTCCACAGTTTAATCGTGATAGTGAGATTCAATTTGATGTCTGTTAAATAGAAAAGAAAGGAGTGTATTGCTTTACGATGAGTCTGTTCTTGCAGGGTTATGGGTATGAAGCATCCAAACATTATCGTGGAAGCTGTAGTATGCATTTCTGCTATCCAGGGTGCAAATGGGAGTACCTCTTTAAAAGACGCCCGTTACAATCACTACAAATAAACGAAAATGTTGCTAAATCCTTTCTAGCACTCTCCAGGGACGTAGGAATCATTCTAACTTGGGGGGGGGGCACGACACTTCGAGGGCACTTTTCCTTAAGAAAAACTGGGCATTTTCTAAAACTAAAAAGGACACTCTTTGTTTATTACAAAATCTTGGAGGGGGGCACGTGCCCCCCAGTGCCCTCCGGTTCCTACGTCTACGGATTCGAATAAAAATTAGCAGAGTTTTACACCCACCTCTTCAAAGATTTGAACCCTGTGCTATCCTCTGTGGAAGCAAGGCATCATGACAAATTGACATACGACATGGGATGCGAGAAACCACAATTGCTGGTCACGACATACCACATCACGTGTGAAATATTGTTGCTACCGGTCACATTATACCGTGTGAAACAAAAGTAGTATTACCACAAGACATGCTATGAGTAACGACAGGCACGTAGTTTAGCACATCAAAACACATAAACCACTACATTATTTTTTCGTATTAGCAGACTATTTACTAAATAAACAAAATAGAAATGAGTACACAAAAGAAGCAAGATTTAGGAAGAATTCAAGGGATTTGCGGCAACGCAAGTCTGAGCGTGATGCAAAATATTTAACAAAAAGTTGGTTTTTCGAAGAAATGCTTTTTAATGCTATTGTGGTCGGAGAAGAAGCACATAAATTCATGCTTTGCAGCAAATTTAACCATAATCCTTTGGATTTTTCCGGTGACAAAAGCTTGCATGGGATTAGAACACCTATCAAAAATTTAGAAAAGCAGGCATGTTTTGCGTTTTGCGTGACTGATTCACGAGGTGTTAATTAAATCCCAGGTGACAGAATTTGTGACTTTGAGGCATTCTATCATCGAGATTTGCTGACTTGATATCATGTTCCTTGGTAAGCCTAGAGCACTGTACCTACATTTGATTCAATTTAATTCAGCTTCCCTTCTTGCTATATCAGCTGGGATTCTTGACTCAAAAAATAGAATTTAGAAATCTCTAATTATATTCTGCTTTACCTAAAATGTGATTTTGGTATTTGCAATCAATGTAACAATTCTTAGCGCATTCTTTATTTCGGCAGTTGGCATAATAAGCTGTTAACATTATATCTTTTCTGTTTACTAATTTGCCGATTTACATCGGCAAATATTAATTAATACATCTTCCTAAAATCGTTTATGTGTAGTTTCTCGTAATTGTATATTTAGCTGTAGTTTGATTACGAGAAGGCCTGGGAAAGACATGGTCAATCTCGTTCCCAGGGCGAGTTCCTTGCTCTACCTCTACTTTTGGATACAAGAGGTCGTTCTGCAATTTGATTGGCTTTTCGAAAACAAAGCAAACATAGATTATTTCTCGAAGACTTCCTAATTTTTCGAATAACAATGTAATTTTGTCACTAAGCAACAACCATTACAAGGCTACTTTGTTGCTCAGAATCGAGGTTGCATAACTAGTGTTGCTTACCAAACTGCAAATCCATAATGGCTGCCAATGCACCAATTTCTGGGCGCATTTGATCGAAGTGTACAAAGGCGTTCATTCGGCTTCGTGATCAGCGTAGACGTAAGAGAACCCTGGGAATGAGGTTGAGTAATGATCTATTGCTCCTCACATTGCTATAGTGCTCGTTGTGGTGTGTTATCGTTCTTGTCATGTTGCATGGGCAGCTCGTTCGTGATGTCTTCAGCAATTCGTTATTGTAAACTTTTTCATTGAATATATGTTCATAGCAAAAAAGACTTACTATATGCAAAATTACACCTGCAAAGTTTGGGGAATGTTTCGGCAACTTAATTTTGCAGCCTATTCTAGCCTTTGAAACTCCTGATCAAAGGGGCATCTGCATCAATGTTTAATCCTTCTACAGGTTAGGAAGAATTCCAACCAGATTGTAACTGAGACTCAGACTGTATTCCCACAATACTGGCAAAATTTGAAACAGCGAAAAATGTGACGGTAGCAAATTTAATCTGGCGTTCAGACGATACCCGAACAACTTAAAGATGGTAGGATATTTGACATTAAAAACTTGTTGCAATTTCCCCAAGAATTTTATTTCAAACAAATATGCCTGCACCTTAAGAATCGATCAGCCTCGTCCTGAAGCCGCTGAGAAATGTTCAGTTTGCTTAAATTACGAGTGTTCACTCGATGCCGTTTTCAAAATGTGCTGCCGGTTAGAATTCTGTTTTCAAAATTTACCGTTTTCAAAGTCTGCCGCAAAAATGTGGCGTTTTCGTGTTAACGAAATCCCTCATCGTCATATTTTCCATCGTTTTCAACTAATGCCAGCATCGTGTGAACAAAGTCTCAGCCTGGGGGGAGGGGGGTAACTTCAATAGGCGGGTGACGGGGGTGTGCCATTTGACTTCTGTAGTCGCATCCTAGAATTTATAAATTTTCGCGAAAACGATACCCCAAAATCTACAGGCCATTGAAAATGTGTACCCTAAAATTGTGACAGCAATCCAAAATTTTAACCAAGTGAATGAAATTTAATCAAAATCAATACCCTAAAGAGTTATTTTTCTAAAATGACACCCCAAAATTTATGACTACTTGTGATTTTACCAAAAATGATACCCCAAAATTTATTTTCTTCTTGAAAAAAAGGCACCCCAAAAAATTGCACATCCCGTACCTGCATATGTGGTTGTTACCCCCTCCCCCCGGGAGTCTCAGTCTTCATTGAGAGGCTAACTCAACCTCTTCAGTGTCAAGTGATACAACGTAAACCATTTTAACTTATCGTGAAATGAAATAAACTGTTTGTTTACAATCTGCAACTACGGTCGTGAAGCAGCAGTTCAAGATGGAACATTTTCATAACAAAGTTAAAGTTAATAGGCTCGTATCTTGCTAAGGAAAGGAATGTAGGAATTTGTATTTTATCTTTTGAGGTTTTGCTTCAAACAAAGGCGTGATTAAAAGGGTCTGCCGAGTTAGATATAAGATAATATTAAAAGGTTACTTTGTGTAATGAATCATAAACAAGTGCCAACTATACTTTAAAAAACATACATTTTGTGATATCAAGGCTGAGGCAAAGTGCCCAACGAAGGAAATTTTCTAATTTCTACTTCTGCGGTAACCTAAGGAGTACTGAAAGCTGATCTTGGAAGGATTACATTTTTGGAGCAATATTAGTGACTTGGAAAGACTCCAATTTCATGATTCAATTTGAACAAGCTTGGCGTTTTGCTTTGAGGGAATGTCTCTGCGGAGGGCCAATTCATCCCGTGGAGGGCTAACGCTGCGCCGACGGCTCACTGGCAACCATAGTAAAGATTGCAACACTCGTGCAGCGCAAGTTTGGATTCCATGTAGTCTATTGTTAGCTAGCAAGGCGCTCCTCCAGAAGGGTGCTCCATCGACTGCGCTTCAAGTTAAGGTAGTAGCCTCGAATAAAACCTAAGGTAGTAATATCTGATAAACATTTCGTTCAAAATAAGAGTGTCCACAATGCTCTATGATAGAAAGTGAATTGAAGTCTCGAAATAGAAGACAAATAGAGAGTCGTTGTCCTTTATATTTTGTTTGCCATATGTGGTTGTTAGGATTTTCTGCGTATTATCATGGTTTCGTCAGCTCAGCCCCTTATTGTGAGCTGTTGTCTGGCTGACGCAACCATCATCTTGACGGTCATATCGATAAAATACAAACATTGCCAACTTTTAGCTTTGAAAATATATTCGAAGTACAGCAGAGGGTGTTGAGCAGTTTGAAGGATATTAGGATCGCTTCCTCTCTGAAGTCTTTTCTTCCTTTTCATTTGGAGTAGACAGCAAACAGGAGAATGTAATTCAGGCCTGCTACCGCCGAGTCATCGCCGCTGATATCCTTCTTAGTCCCAGCTACTAGTTCTAACAAGTGACAGTTACAAAAATATATTAGTCCAAAGTTTCAATTTCCTTTTTATCCTAACTTCGCGAGATCATACAACTAAGTGCCGAAACAGAATTTGTTTTTAGTCACCTAATGCAGCGCTTCCTCTCCTTAATACTGTTACATGTAAGCCTAAGGATAATTTTAAGCCGAGACACATCTTTTTAAATTTAGTGCTTGTTTTGATTTTCTTAAAATTTGATAATACTCCTGGGAAAGCTTCGCTTACTTTCTTGTTTTCATTACTTTGTCGAAACACTATGATTGAAGTTGCGGATCTCTTCTGAATTCAAAACAATACGGTGTTACAGTTGCAGTCTATTATGTAGAGGCAAGCATTTTTAGCTACACATTTCCCCTAATTACAAAGTCTGTTTCATGCTACATTCCACAAGATGCAAAATTTCACACGAGCTACACCTTCAACTAATTTGAGTGGCTAATTCCAAGGTGACGTCAATCAAGTGATATCTTTTGTTTCCAAATGATGGGGCAGTAGCGCATACAGCATTTTGCACCTTTTGTAAATCCAATTTCGCGTTCGATGTAGGGTGAAATATCCGATAATAAAACAATTAAAGAGTTTGCGTGAGTGATTTGGTGTTTTTGCAAATCTCACTTGACGACAAACTATACTAAGCTGTACTTTCAGTACCAATTAGGTAAAAACTATGAACCAAGTTTATCCAAACTAGGTAAGAAATTCGTTTAAAGTAGAGAGGAAGACGTCCCACAGCCGAATTAGAAGCAGAGGTTTCTTAATTCTAACCTTCTAGAATTCAATATCAAAGTTAAGAACCTTTCTTTAGCTACAACGAGTAAACAAAATGTCACACGCCATTCAACCTTATTGTAGGCCTAAACTAACAAGCTTGGAAGGCATTCCCAAGAAATCGTTTGTTAATGATTTTACTATGCAAGCTAAACAGCTCGGGTAGCAATGAGCAAAATGGACCATTTAAAAATTGATTTCTTTCCGTGTCATTCCTCCTTGGTAAAGACAATCAAAATCTATCACCAACGAAAATTTTATCTTTTAAGAAAGCTGCAATTTATTCACCTGACCAGGGCATCAAATAATATTTTCCTTCCTGCGACCGGACAAAAAGTCATGCTTACACTTCTTGCAACATCCAGAACGGAAAATTAAAATATCCAGCTTTCTTAAAGAGGTCAGTATCCAAAGTTAGCAATGCAAAAGCGTGAAGATTATGAAGCAGGGGCCCGGTGAAACTAAAGATTTATCCTGCCATTGATGATTTCTGATCTCATATTTGTTGTATGCAAATCACAGCAGAGATACAATCTGTGCCAGTTAACTTTTGCTTTACTTCGTAAGTTGTTCCTTCTTTTAACCAAACCCCTCGACAGGGGGCAGCTCGGCCCAGAATTCATAGCCCGGCAGATGAAGCAATAAACATATTGTCGCATAATTGTGATTCGTATTCACACACATTCGTATTCAGCGGAAAACTTACAATATGCCAACTATAAGCTACATATCTACTGTCCTTTTTTGTGGGGGAACGGAAGCGATTGTGCGGCAGCAAAACCGAAAGGGGACTACATTTCTTGTCCATCGGGAGCACCTCACAGGAATAGCTGCACAGGATTACCAGCGGGGAATAACTCGACAAGTAGGGGGAATGGCCCCACCCCCGATGAACGCAAAACACAGTTTTTGCCCCTGAAAGTGAAAATGGTTTGCTGAAGGTGACTTGTACAGGAATAGCTCTACAAGTTTACCATGCACAGGAATAGCTCTGCAGGCAAGGGGAATGGCCCCACCCTCAGCAAACAAGGTTGTCCTATTTGTGAAATTAGAGAAAAAATTGCCCCTGAGAATGAAAACGGTTTGCTGAAGGTGACTTGCACAGGAATGGCTCTGCAAGTTTACTATGCACAGGAATAGCTCTGCAGGCAAGGGGAATAGCCCCACCTTCAGCAAACAAGATAGTCCTTTTTTGTGAAATTAGAGGTGGGAATATTATTCTAGTAATCTTGCAATGTAGAGGAAACATTTTGTAAGGAAAAAGGAATTGATCCGAAGTCTTTTAGGGGGGAAAAAACGTCCTTTTAGAGGTTTTTGCTGCAACACAAGAGCGCTTCATCGTAATAAAAACGCGACTAAGAAATGTAAAATAACACAAGATAACGCCTCAATCTGATTGTTGACGCATAAAGCTCAATAGTTCGTAATGTCCAATAGGCTGTTCATAATGTCCAGTGGAACTAAACTAAACGAAACTAAACAACCAGTAACGATGAACTAAATTTTTGCTAATGATAGCTTTAGCGTGCTATATTTTATCCTCCTCCTGCCGCAGTTTGAGAACTGGGTTGGGTGGGTTGGGCTGCTCTGAGAACGTCTTAGGCTTGTGCCGTTTTCGAGAATGTGCTCGAAGGCTGGAGCTCTTGGTTACATGCTCGCTCCTGGCGGTTCTGACTTAACGGATTTGATTGGTTGTTTTAACCGGAAATGCAAATGATTGGCTGCGGATGAGAGTGGCAATTTCATGTCACACATTTCATTGGTCGGAAAAGAGAAGTGCGCTTGTCACCTGACTGTTGACCTAGTGTCTCGGGATCATCCGCTGAAACCCTTCCTCCGCGGGTTAAAATGTAAAACTAAAAGTCTGAAAGTTGAATTCGAACGTCATAAAAGTAAGATGTTAATCTCTTCGAATTCGTCGTTCGATAACGATATTCTAATATCAAATTTTTATTTGGACTTCAGACCCGCCAAAATGCATCATAGGGGTTTCATTGCGTGCTGACCTGCATGAGCTGTACAAATTATAGAAAATCTGGCAAGATGCTCATAGCGGGTGTAAGGGGACAAAGTTTCGAGGGATTCTGCTTAACCCCAGTTAAAGCGTGGCTTTAACTGGCATTTGAAAAATGAGAGACTGCGATATATGAAACAAGAATGGTTATTGGAAAATTAGCCTGCAGTTCTTTTCAAATAAAAAATTTCCTGCGACCGCCCAGTCACATGGTCTCATATTTGTTGTATGCAACCGCCCAGGCGGGTTTTCATGCCATACACCTCAATTTTAGAAGCAAAACGTCAAGTGACTCCTTCAATTCAGCCCTGACCCAAAACATTCTTCATACTATTGCAGAATGCCTGTTTTGAAAGATGGTGATTTCCCATTGGAAATATCCTATTTTACAGTAATAAGAAGCCACATGTTCCATAACAAGCTTTAAAGGAAGCTAAGAATATAGCATGATCGATCTTATGCTACTGTTGTAGTAAGTCCATTTAGTTTGACGAGCAGTTGCAATTTCATTAAAAGATATACTTTTCAAGATATATGGTCTGCTGATCATTAATATGACTCCATATTGATTTGCTGACTTTTCGAGGCCATCTTAACAAACTGTACTGTATTTACGCATAAGGAATTTGCAAAATCTGCTGCCAGCAACATTTCTAAAGCCCTGGTCTAAGGAGGAAGCATTGCTTTTCAAACATGCGCAATTTGCTTGCCAAGCCATAATTTCCCATTCGACTTCGTCGCAAAAATTCCTTTGGAAGCGAAATCGACCAGAACTCTTGGGAAATTCTTTCGAAAAAGTTCTAGAACATTTCATGCTTGTGTCACTGGCAAAGAGGTTGTGACGTATTAAATAGAAGCTGAAGGATGAAAAGCATTGTGACGAAAAATAAAGCGAGACATGACGGGAGCTGAAACAAAGGTGCAAAGGAACAAATCTTCTTGCATAGAAGAGAAGAAGACCTTATTTGGTAAGGATTAGTAAGTGGGAACCGGATTAGATCAGAATGAAGAAACTGGATGGATGGAAATGAAGGGCTGAAATAAGAAGGAGATGAAGGAACAAAAAAGGATGGCAAAAACGAGTCTGCGTGAAACAGAACTGCGTTGAATGCATTGAAAGCACACAACCTTTCATACTAAGGAACAATCTATGTATTGCAGTGAATTCAAGGCATTGCATGCAAATAGACCTATCTCAAATACCGAAGTGCTACCTTATTTACTGCATGCAGTGAATCATAATCTACTAGAGAATGCAGCTTTTCCAAATCTATACATTAGAAACTTAAGACAGAGTTTTAAATCAACCTGTCTAAACATTTGGAATCTATGCTGAAGCATGCACCTCAAAGCAAGCATAGGACTCATATCTTTAAAAGGGTGGGTGTAAAATCCTTTTACCTTACTCTTTGCATTGCATGCAAATAGAGGTATTTCATCGATGCCTTATTACACGTTAATTTTATGTATCAAAATTTAGCATGATAACTAATGACTCATAGAGTGCATGCACATGGTCTAATTTTGCAAAGATCCCTATCATATTACGCGTAAAATAAACAAGTAATGTAAGCATTGTGATGAAATTATTCAATTCCGTATTGCAGATTGTGTTATTTAAGCACGCAACGTTAGAACAGTGGCATTTTAGAGATATTGTGCGCACGGAAGGATTGTGATAGTAAGAGCCGTTGATAAGGAAATAATGATTAGCAAGCTGCTCTCAATGATACAAAGATAATGCTGCTAAAAGTAATCTAAATCTGATTTGATAGCAAGAATATGAATCTAGATTTCTGAAGCAACAAGATTATTAAATATCTACAAAGTAAGTTGGCGACGGCATCAGACCAAATGGTATTTGTATTCTAAATTGATTGACCGGCTTTCCATAGCTTGATGGTAATAAGAGGAAATTACACGTGCATTTCCTTGTATAAGAAGTTATGAAAATGACCCAGCACTGAAATTTCTCGCAGTGCATTTTAATTTCTTTAATTTACAATCTTAAGATCCGCTTTTAATGCTCAAGTTTCTTAAATTTTTCTTAAAAAGTTGCTCAAATTCTCTTCATTTCAATAGAAAGGGGATCTTCTGTGCCTTAATGAACAATTGCAGCCAGTTTAGTGAAACCTTTTATCTGTTTAGACTTCAATTAAGTAACAACGAATGACAAAGCAAAAGAAATGATCAAAAAATGCTGTGCATCTTCAAAGGTAAATGAAAGCAGTTCATAAATATTTCTCCCAATACTAAAGTTTGTTGGTGATCTGAAAGTTAGATTCTGATATAGCTCGTCTTGCAAACAACATTGTTCAAGTGTACTCAGTTCGTTTGAAATGTTTATTAAAGGTGGCCTAAGAGTAAATTTTTTAACATTTCAAATGAGAAACACGGCTGAATGATAAATTATCGCGTTTGAAGTTTCTTGATATCTCATTTCGTCTTGAAGTTATCCATTGATTTTGGCTAGCGACTGATAACATCAATTTTTTTGCAAATTACTAAGATATTGCATGGAAATATAGCAGTATCTTATCTCTGGAAGGTTACAGATGCGAGGAACTTTGCAGCTTTGATACACAAATTAAATATGAGATGACTCGTGACTTTTATGTGATGGATAAAAAGGCATGCTAATTTAAACCAGTTTTTTATTTGATTTATCTTTGGAAGCATAGTTATCCTTGTATACATTCTTCACACTGTGCGAACAAAATGACGTCATCAGCTGATCCTGCATAATAGTGGATAACACGAAACAAGGCATGACACTACAAAGTCGCCAAAAGCTTCTTGACCATGTAGCAAATCTTCTGCGTGGCTCAAAAAAGCGATGTTGTTTGAACATGAAGCACAAAATTCAAACAAAAAGACCCCTCAAGTTGGTTGGTTTCTTGGTTTCGCTATTTATGACGAGTAGAAAGCACGTAAATGGCGCCACTCAGTTCTTCTTTTTAACATTTGAGGGCTTCTATCTAATTGTGCTAAACCAAAGTGACATCAGCATATCAGTGATTCTGACATAGGCCGTTGTTCAGACCTCCCCATTTACGAAATGGCCGGCGCGACCACAACATGTCCACCGATGAGGCCAAGCCTACAATGTTAGAATAATAGAGAGGGCTACTGAATCATCATTATCGAATTCTTATCAAACCAATTACGAATTTGACTAACAACTGGTTGGAGGCCTTTGAGGTTTTCGATTAGGATGTCTTCAAGTGTTTTAGGCCAGTCGTGGTTCACCCCTGATCTGTTAACTCACGTCTTGCCATAAACGAACTGAGATCAATGTTGCAAATAGCCTCTGTCTAAACTGATCCCTCCACATTGAAAATGGGTTGGTCTATAATTTGGCCACAAAGTCCATTGATATCCTTTTCAGAACTGATCAAATAGATATATCGAGCAAAAGTTTGTTGAGGTTTCATCCGTGGTCTGGCATTAGACCAACTTTGGGTGCCACAAATTCGAATGTTTTTGCCCCGTGCACCGTTACATTTTCATAGTTCCTCGCTCTCAGTTACCACCACAATTCATCGATTTGTTTCACAGGTCAATACGTTCAGGCATGCCTACTATGATTTTTAGTGGTGCAACTATAAGGCATGTGAAATCTGCTTTGAAGCGGTAATTCATCTATATCAGTGGTCCAACGAGGGCAATATCAATAATGCTCAGTTTTCCACAGGGCCAAGCGAACCTTCACTTCATAACTGTATCAATGTTCATTCCAACATTTAATCAGTGGATCCTGAGTACGACGGTAAGAAGCGATCGAATTTACGCGACATGAGACACTTTTTGCGATCTGCTATTTCTTTTTTCTTCGGTACCTCGCTGGTCTTATTACAGTGTTTAATTTCTATACAGAATACAGGTCAAGCCTCAAGCCATAATATTCGAAGCTAAGAAAGACCAGAAATTTTGAAATAAATTGCAAAGACCTAAATCTTTCGTTGCTCAGCCTTGTTTAATATGGTTTACGCTGTCGTTGTTCATCCCTATTTCCGCATTTCGGTATTTTACTTTGCTCCCATCTCCCTTGCCGTAAAAGCTCTACTAAGCCCCCGGGGGCTTATTTGATTTTGGACGCTCCAGAGAGGGACTTAATGGAGAGAGGGTTTATTAGAGACGGGGGGGGGGGGGCTTATTCACAAAATCAAATGACTAGGATATATTTGGTAGCTTTTCAATTGTTTCACCCCATTGTTTGCTGGATCAATATAAAATTTTAAAAATTCCACACAGTTTTCACCCAAACCATATCAAAAGTAACATGCAAGCTTGTTTAGCTAAATAAATGGAAAATATTTGGAAATTTCTGAAATTTAATATAAGTGGGGGGGGCTTTTTAGAGAGGGGGCTAAATAGAGATGGGGGCTTAATATAGCTTTTGAGGTATTTCGTATGTCCCAATCTGCCTATCTAAATATATCTCTATGCATGCTGGGTTCTTGTGTATGAATATTGCCAGCTGAGCAAAACCGAACTTGATGGAGATAGAACTGACAAACCAGGATTAACATTCACGTAACAAGTCTACATTCTTGCATTTGCATCGCATTCTAATGCGAATGCACTATCCTATCAATCGCTCTCTTTGTAAAGGATTTCGCTCGAATCTTTTAGTAATTTTCGCTGGCTGTAGGCTCCATACCAGTTTAAAATTATACTTACACTACAAAATTTTTTTGATCGGCTCAAAGCCTGCAGCAAAATTCTGACTATAATGCGGTGAATAGGAAAGCTGTGGGTAGATTTTGTTGTCGACTAGAATAGAATATTGTATCGTATTGTGTATTACTGACAAACTAACCTGGTGCGAGAGGGTTGAATCCTGTAGGCTGCAGCGAAGGAGGATGTAACTCAGCGAAAGGCATGCCGGGTCGAAATCCATCCATCGGGCCCAGCTCCCCAAATCTTGCTGGAAATCCAAAATGATCGAATCCTGGCTGATCGCGGTCATCAGTTCGTGCCCTATGCCCTGTTGATGAAAGAAAGCAAAGAATTATGACATGGACACGAGATCAGGTAGCTCACGCTGAAACCACATGTTGCTAAATTTGCGGAGTAAACACTGTGTTAACAGGTATCACGCAAATCACTAGATAGATTATCGCAACTCTGTTCTGCGGAGGGTGAGCAAACTCTTACTGCGGTCTCTGCAAGTCAAGGCGATATTAAGCACTCTTAGATGACTCCAATTCTTCTTCTATCTGCCCTTTATTCACATCGAATTTAATGACCGATGCAAGAGTTTCTATTCGGTTATTGGGGAGGATACAATGCGTTGAAATTACAGAGTTACTGTCTAGCAGGGCCCTGCATACCCTGGGTACCAACCGCTTAAAGGCTTTTTTAGCTGTAGACTCTAGTACCCAGGGCAGGCCTTGCAAACATGGTACTTCCTCGTCGAAATGAAGCAACTTATTGGGTAAACTGTACAGTAGTTTATTGGGGGAAACCGCGGAATGGCGTAGCGAAAAACAGGATACTTTCTCCTGGGCACCGATGCAGCGAAGGTGCAACGGAATTAAGTTTTGATTAATAAGTCATTTCTTTTAATAGGTCTTTCTTCAAATGAACGATCTCTCAACACTCTTTCAAGACCTTGTACAGGCTACAACAACTGTTTCTCCAAGACTATCAATGGCCGAAGTTAAGTTTAACCTTGATATCGGAGACAACCTCAATTGGGCTTTTGTGGTCTGGAAACGAGGGTACCTCACCTCAGATTCTTTCCTTACGATATCAATCTGTAGGGTCTGTAGGCAACGATGACAAATGACCGAAGTTTAACCTTGATATCGCAGACAAATTGGGCTTTTGTGGTCTGGAAACGAGGATGGCAGTACGTTATAACTGCGCCTTCTCAATGGTTAACCTGTGGAACTGTGATCGGAGTAGGAACAGAACAATTTTTATTTAAGCTGAAGATAATACAGTCCTCTGTGCTTCGCAGGGGGCTAAGCGCATCTGGCGTCCACTGGATTTATTCAAACGTTTCTCAGAATGTTGACGGGCTGATTTTCATGCGAAATTTGATTCAAGAATGAGTTAGCGAATATCATGTTATAGGTAGGGTCAATTCTGACTATTTTCTCAACAGGGTGTAAAGGCTTTGTGACGAGATTTCATAACGTAGGAATTTCTAAATCCAAGATTCATATTTCTAATGCACTTGGGGGCGTTTCCAGAGCTGTAAAAATGCTATAAATCTTCTTAAAAACCAAGAATTTCAAGTCAACAAGTTTGGTGACTTTGGAATTAACTATTTGAAGTCGTAATTCACGACCTTTTGACAAAGAGGGGGGGTACTACCTCCTATAGGGGGCTAAGTATACATGTGCCTGCCCAATTTACGGGGAATATTTTGTGAATTTTGCCTTGGATATGGGTCTGCTTTACAGAGATTTGCCTTTGGTATGGGTTAATGTCAGCAATTTATAGCTTTTTTAACTATTATGATGAAAACTCTCATAAATTGGAATTTAGCTCAACAAATGATAGGAAGCATAGTCTTTTCACGATAATTTATGAAAGTTTTGCCCCGTTAATGTGGTCATGTTTCAAAATTTTGCCCTGGTTATTGGGAACTTATTTTCAAAATATTGCCCTGGTTGTGGGTCATAGCTCTGAATTCTCAAAGGCATATATGTATATGCCTGGACCCCTATAGGAGTTCTCGCCATATGTTCGAAACACATGCGAGACTCGGCATTGTAATAAAAGTGGAGTGAAATTTTATAAGAAAGACTAGAAGGAATGAAAGCTTCAGACAGAATCAGCCGTTGCTATAAAATGTGTTGCTCTTTGTTGAGACATTGTTAAAAAGAAGTGGGCATGAAAAACTGAAAAAGGATTAAAAGAACTGATAAACAAATAAATGAGCGAATGAATAAATGAATGATAATCAAAGCAAAATCTAATAAAAGAATTGAATTCAGGCGAACAAAACAAGGGCGAGCCCGAATGGTGCAAGGAATAAGTATAAGAAATGAGAGAATAAACGAATGAATCAATCAAGCAAAAAATAAAAAACATATATATATATATATATAAATGAACAAATAAGTGAATGAAAGAAGGACAGAATAAATAAATATATCAAAGGATGACTACATAATGAAGTCATAGAAAAAGAGATACATACAGCAATGTATGTATGAACTTTGTGTCAAGTGTTTCTTGAGAAGAGAAAATAAGATAAAAATAACACGTGAAAATAGGCTTAGTTAAAAATAATGAATATCACTAAATGCACGTAAGTGCAAGACTCATTTTCATCACTCCATCATTTCCTTAAAAACAGTAGAAAAATTCAATCAACATTCCAAGACACTGAATCGTGCCAAGTAATGACCAGCTTTCCAGACATGTACAGGGTGTCTCATAAAAACGCTTCGCAGTTACAAATTGAAATATCTCTTGACCTGCTTACCCTAGCAAAACAAATAAAACATTTTCTAAAAGTTTATTACTGCAGCTACTAAATGAACACTACTTCGTTTCAATTGAGCTACGGAAGCAAAAACGGGTGATCATCAAATGTGAATCAATTTTTAGGATTTGTAAGCAGTGTTGTACAACATCAAGACGTGGACTGAAATGCTTACCATTCCATCATTTCCTTATAAACAGTAGCACAATTCAATCAACATCCCAAGACACCATCGACATGCTGACAGAAATGCTTACCATTTTCGTAGCAAACACCCCTGTCCTGCTTACAGAAACAGCGTTTGGGAAACTCGAGATGTAATTGATTCGCGGGGATATCATTGATTTTCAGATGAGTTAAAGAGTGCAGGCAAATGATCAGGGCGTGGTTAGTTGCACAAACGATATAGTTGTTGTAAACATTGCTTACCCAGGCTGACACGTTAAAATCTTATTTTTCAGGGTCTATTTTGCGCATAATTGGTTTAGCGGGAAGTCTCGGGTAGTTTTGAGATGGTAGTGTGCTACATAAACGAGAATATAATCATCTACCTTTAGATGCTACAATGAAGCAAACTGCAACTACTCTCCTACCAATCATTCATAGAACAATCTTGTTATCCTGGTCTATTTTGCGCAAAATTGGTTCAGCGGGAAGTCTCGGGTAGTTTTGAGATGGTAGTGTGCTACATAAACGAGAATATAATCATCCACCTTTAGATGCTACAATGAAGCAAACTGCAACTACTCTCCTACAATCATTCATAGAACAATCTTGTTTTCCTGGTCTATTTTGCGCACAATTGGTTCAGCGGGAAGTCTCGGGTAGTTTTGAGATGGTAGTGTGTTACATAAACGAGAATATAATCATCTACCTTTAGATGCTACAATGAAGCAAACTGCAACTACTCTCCTACAATCATTCATAGAACAATCTTGTTTTCCTGGTCTATTTTTATGCACAATTGGTTTAGTGAGAAGTCCAAAGAAGCAGTACATATACTTGAGTACCGATCTGAGCGTTGATGGTTCAAGCGCAGGACGAACTTCTATTCGTATGTGACAGGGGTCAGACACAGCTTATTTTTGAAAAACCTAAAAAAATATGCTGAACTTTGGACATTTTTAGACCACAACAGGCCTGTAGGAAGCGGGGAGGGGCAGGTAGGGCTCAAGCCCCCCAATAATCTTGAAAACAATGGTAATACGTCACAAGCATTAATTAGATGTAGTGTTCTCTATTGTTTAAAGAACAATTGCTCCCCCAATCAGCAACTGCTTCCTACGGCCCTGGACCATAAAAATATACACATTGCTTCATGGTACATCAAAGCTAGAGGTTTCCTAGCTTTTTCAGCAAGTGCACTGTAATGTTTTGGCGAAAAATTCGGCCAAGCAGCAACCCCAAAGATAAATTAATAATGCGCCAAATAATGTAGCTAAAGGGGGGTCTATTGTAGGGTGCCTCAAAACCGCCAAAATTTGCGATCTTAAACCGTCAACCGCTAGCAATTTTAACTCATAAACCGCAACCGTCAGTCTTCTTTAGTACGATAAATATTCTTTTCCAGATAGCTATTTCATCTGGATGAAGCAGGAATCCTGAGGTAATTTGTTTGAATCTACAAATTGCGATGACGCCCTGTTACAACTATGCAAAGGCCTGATAGACAATAACGGTTATCTAGTAGAATGTTCTACGAAGTAAGCAAAAACCGTAAACCGTTCGTTTTAAATTCAAATTTTCCGCAACCGCGTAACAATACAACAACCGTATACCGCACTGATTTTCTTGCAGCAATCGTATTCCGCATCCAAAATAAGGCCGAATCCGCCTAACCGCCACACTATGATAGAGGTATACTGGACAACTACCCTAAGATGTATACTACCCATAGGTTTACTGGACAATGTTTCGCAAACCAAAAATGCGTCGAACCCCCGTCATCTACTAAAAGGGAGTGATCCCCTGGGGTTCGAGCCCTCGCCCTGAGCAACCCTGCTCCACGGGGGGGGGGGTTCTCGGCTAAATTTCGGTTAGGGGGGTGCCGCCCACAGTTTCAAAATGTAACCGTTGGCTAGACCAATTTTTGTGAAAATGACACCCTTGGCTAGACTAATTTTTCCTTCAGAAGTGCTCTGAATTGGCATTTTCTAGGCAAAACTTGCCAAATTTTCGCATTTTCTCGACCAAAATTCCAAAAAAGCTGGGTTTTTTACCAAAATTACCGAATTTTAACATCTCTTTGACCAAAATTCCCAAAAAGCATACCCTTGCCTAGACTTAACTCGATTAAAATTGCCAAAAAGTACACCCTTGGCTAGACTAGAAGGCCGAAAAAGTATACCCTCGCGGGCGGCACATCCCCAGGTACCTTTACTATGGAAGAACCCCCCCCCCGTGCCCTGCTCTCTGGAATGAAAAGAATCAAAGTGGTCAAGAAAAGACTTACTTTTCATAATGGGCCCTAAATGTGACAGATTATTTTACATACGTCGATTGCGTCAATCATGTCAGTGCCCCCGATACAGTTAAAGTGCAACGTGACAAAAAGGAACTTTCTTTCTTCCTTGAGAAAAAGTGACGCAATTCATCCTTCACACCGATGAGTATTTCCTGAGATAAAGTTATTTAATGCCTCATGAAAGGCTCACTAATGCAACAAGAATCTATAATGAACAAGTCAATGATCTCTTTGCAAAGGTCCACCTGATACGTCTGACGAATTTCACATGTAATGGGCCTTCTCTTGTTTCATAGTAAAGGAAGCTTCCTTCCGGGGCGTGGTCATGTATTTGGCAAGCCAAGCTCAAGACTAATGTGTCTTTTACGCCTAACTCTATTCATTTCATTTTAAACAGTGATGTAATTTCTATTAATAATAGCACTGTAAAGTTTGACAAAGCCCCCAGTAAAGTTGTTCTCTCCACTAATGGGGCTGCCATATAAAAACAATGACAAATGAAATGAAACCTTCTTCCTAGATAACTTTCGACAGTCTTCCATCTATTATGGAAAATTGCTAAGTATGTTCCATTGGCAAGCTCTTATAAGAAACGCAAATCTGCCCGCAGAACATTCAAGGTTGGCCTAAAAAAGGTTCTTAATCTATGCAGTGATTTATGAGCCTAAGTTTGGTGAAATTCAACAGTTTATCGCAGCAAAATCTCTTCATTCTTAAAGCGGTTATGCCTCTTCCATTGAGCCATATGTACGAAATCTAAAACATTCTAATCACAAAATTATCTTGTTTCAGTTTTTTTCAAGTGGCAACATTCATTTTCAATACACGTATTTTTTTACGAGGAACAGCTTCTGAAGAAACTCAACTCTCAAATTGGTACTGGTGGAGAAACTCAAGGAGAGGGAAAAGATTAGCCAAGACAAAGTTTATTCTAGTCAAGGAAATCCTTAGCATATTGTACTTTATTTTTCTACTTGTTTGCTTTATCACATTGCTCGGAAGACAGCTTAATATTGTCTAAAAATTGGAAAGTCTCAAAAAAGCTTCGGTTTGAAAAGTTCACAAGGGGTGTAGCAAACAAACGTGAAAATTAACATGGAATCCATAAAATACTCTTTATAAAACTCTGAGTAAGAAAAGTTTGATAATTTAAGGAAACTGTCAGCACTAAAATTTGAGTATCAGAAAGTCAATTTTCTATCTTGCGCGAACAGACTTTGAACCACGACTTTGCTTTTTGTTGTATAACCTTTGATCAAACTAAGGAATAGTGTGTTCTTTGAGATACGGTATGATGGGTCCGCTGGATATGGGAAAGTAAAAATTATTCTGGAATTCAGGATTCGTTCAGCAAGATAGGTCACTAAACATATCCTAGCAAAACCTCAGGCAATGTCACAGAGAAAGGAGGACACACAATTGCCAAGTGAACAGAACTCAAAGCTGTCATTATTTACACATTAATTCGATATAAGATACACCTCAAGATGTTAACCACTGACCCATCCCAACAAGGACTACTTTAAATTTACTGGCGCCATAATTGTAACGTTGTCTATTTACCAATACATCTTGATTATCAAAAGACCGTGCAGAAAGACATACGATATATAAGTGCTTATAGCAAGAGTTCACCATGGGACATAAAACCCAGCCCAGGAGGATGGCTTGTTATTGACAAAGGAGTTTCTTCCAAAAAAATTCTTGGCACCTGGGAATATTTGGTAAATATCAGAGCCAAAAGTTCTCACAAGACTAGCCTAGCAAGAAATCGAGATAAAAAATTTTGGAAGACAAATGCCTGCTAGCATCAATTTAATACTCTTCGCGGAAATAAGATATTTTTACATGGATCATATAATATTTTCCCACGACGCATAATATAATTGGCGAAAAATTTGGAACAAATTTTAATGCTTCTATCTCCGGAAATAGCTGACGAGTTACATATGGCAAACTCTACAGACACTGATATTTAAAAGAATCCTTTGAGCGTTATCTTTACTTAGCATTCATGGTTTTTTGAAAAAAGTATGTATATTTCATAGTACGAGCAGCCGAAGGTATCAAATACTTCACAAAACAAATGACACAGTTTGTAAGACGAAGAGTTAATCTTCTTGCATGTATTCAATTGTAGAGTATAAACTAAAGCCTTATAAAGAGTTAGAACTATCAAAATTGCTGAGATTTTAGAATGTGTAACATGAAAGAAATTCCCTTAGTTTCTCAAGTCCTTCGAGGAGGTATTCAAACTGAAAAAATCTGAGTAAATCACATTCAACAAGGACATTGCTTCAAACATTTTAACAAAGATATATTATGGATCGTATACAATATATAAATTCTACCTTGGATGAAGCTACTTTTGATGTTGTTCCCTAGAGGGTAGGAGGATAAATATAATAAAGAAAAGTTCTTTAGGAGAAGTCTCAATCCGTTTGCTTTAAATCTATTAGGTGGTATGTTCAGTCGTGTTGAAAGTTCGAATTTGGGAAAATTTACGTGTAAAAAAGACATGATTTTTGAGATCCAAGATTAAATTCTATGAGACGTGGAGTGTAGAACCATTCATACATACAAGATAAGCTTGATTTCCTATCAATGTCCAGTTATGTTCTATATAAGAAACCAAACTCTCTGGTCATTAAAAGATATATATAAAAGAGCACAGAGAAAATGTTATTTAATCAACCTTATCTAATTGCTCTCTGGAATGTCTGGAGTAATTTCTAAACACAGACTTCGTTTTCTAAAATTCATTGTTATATGTTTTCAAGGGAAACGAGCACCTCCACTGGTCTAAGAAGCCCTTAAGAAGCATTTACTTCTCAAAGATGAGAATTTTTGTAATCATTCACTGAGGGACTCTTTCAAATTTCTAGGTTTTAGCTTCCTTTAGCATTTTCTCTACGTTGTACGTTAAAAACTTACAACAGCCGGTTTTAGGGATTAACCACGATGGTGGGTCACTGCGGAGGAGAGCACTTTAAGAGCTCCTGTCGAAAATCCAATGCCAAAACTCTTATCATAAACGATGTAGTTGTCTGGAAACAGTTCCTCTTTGGATGTCAACGAATTATTTTTTGGCACTAGACAACAGGGTCAAAAAGGTCTCTTTGAACTCAGCCTTGTGGTCTTACACAGTTCCGTTTTCACCAGGGGCAAAATACAAACATAGATCATACGCCACAAATATTCCATTCACAAAATTTTGCTTTTGTGACAAACAATTTTTATGAATACTGGGCGAGAAAACATCCATGGGATCTGTGGTCGAATTATCAGAGAACACTATAACTTGTGACAGTTACACGTATTTTCTTCATAGGAATCTGCTATTAAGAAACTCAGCTCTCAGATGCTATAAAATTAAGAAACTCCAGTACTGTACTGGGAAAATATGACTTGAAAAATTATTGATATTGATATAGGAAATCGTTAAAATATTTTTTTATTCATTTTCATTTGTTTCCTGTATCATATTACTCAGAAGGTACTTGAGTGATTTGATTGGAAAGGTTTGAAAAAAATTGGTTTTTGAAAAGTTCACAAGGGAGAAGGCAATGAACATGAAGATTCTCATGGAACCTTTAAGAATCTCGAGAGAAACTCTGAGTACTTAAGGTTTGATACTTTAAAGAAACTTTCAGTACTGGGCCAAATTCTTAGTTTCTCTTAAAAATTACGTGTATAACATTGCAAAATTTTAAACATTTGAAACAAGTTTCTTAAAGAAACGCTAAACGAAATTTTCCAACAGCAAATTTTTAACATTTTGAAAAGCCCCAGTATGCTAAATCTTTTTGCATCCGAATCTCTTTACAATCATTTGAATTTAAAGCAGGCTGAGGAAAGGAAAACTACAGGATAGAGGCAAACCTAGGGAACTTTCAAAAACCAGAGGAACACAGTGCCCTTTTGCCACCGGGCTCCAATTTCTGTAGCCTAGGGGCTTTAAAGCTCACCTAATTCCAGTCACATAAATAGTACCCTTCTTGTCTGCCAAATAATCCATAATTCACCCCCTGGTTAGATTAAGATTTTCCTCAATCCCCCTACTGCTTGACCACGTTTCTTGAAGGCTATTCATGGATAGTTTGCAAACAAAATCTAGCTATTGAGTGCACTGCTTTTTATTGAATATACGATTTAGCAAGCATGTACCTAAATTAGCTGAATAGGTGAGCAGGTAAAGAACAAGCAAATGCTAACATATGGCTTGGAGAATCTGTTTGATTTTGTTTAGCCTTTATAAAATTATACTCAATCAACATACGGGTAGTATTCAGCTAATTCAGACGTTTGATTACTAAATGTCCTTTATCAAATAAAATGTTTACGGCAATCTGACGATCTAGCATTTGTCAACTTTGATAAGGGCTAGAGTGGTTTGTTAGGCAAATAAAATGTAGGTATTGCTGGAGGATTTGCGAATTATTAATGAACGATTGACAATTGATGCGATGTTAGGCTCACCATTCAGTGTACATGCTCACCTTTCACTGTACATAAAGTCTATACAAAGAAATTTGCTTTGAAAAAATTAAGGTATCACTAAAACTTTGCTGTTAAGAGCTGCGTGTGTAGCACGATCGAATTATTCCTAATGGAAACAGTGCGTGTATCTGCCGTGCCGCCCTTATGCAGGGCCGCATTTAAGTCTGTTGGGACCCTGGGCCTAAAACTGATTGGGGCCCCTTAAAATATACCTAAGAATTTGTGTGTCATGTGCGTGCATAGTACTCGGCACTCAGTTAGCATGCTATGGATAAGGGTGGGCATTCAGTCACCAAACAAGTTAATATCAACGAAATGTCCACCGATACAAGAATATGTACATCTTGGTACAATCCCAATAAAACTATCCTTGTCCAATTTGGCAAAGTTCATAGGTTTTTCAAACTTTTGCTCGGGGCCCCCTAACTGTAAGATTTTTAGGGGGCCCCTGGGCCCGGGCCCAGTTGGCCCATGCGTAAATGCGTCACTGCCCTTATGGTCTATGTTTGCAGCTTATTAGTTATACGCTTATTTCTAAGAACTTTGAACATTGAGCAAAAACTTTGTCATTTGATAGGATAGCTCCTGATTTTTTGATAAGACAAACAGATTTATTTTCAATTAGAGTATAATACTTCTTCCTAGGAAGTCTTTCAGCATGGTTGATGGTAGATTCTAACTGGTTGATACGTCCCTTCCAAATGTGTACGCGCTACCCAATGATTTGTTCCTTAGTGTAGGAAAATAAAAGCGAACTTGTCCAGGACAAGCTAGCCGCAAAGAAACTCGTCAAAATAAGGATTCGATCATTCTGAGAACCATGTGTATACACTTAGAGAAATGAAAATTGACGAAATCTACTGTGAATATATTGGCTGTCCCTTCAATGAAGCGAACGACGTATAGCCCCTATGCATGCTGCAATATTGATAAACTTCTCCATCTTGCCTTAGCCTCGCTTGAGCATCTGCCTCTATTAGAGGATGATGTTAATTACATTTGACCTGATATAACACAAATGATTTGAGAGACATGCTGAACATATGGTGACTGACTGCTTGCAACTTATCTATTTGCGCGCGAAATCGGATAAGAAAGCATCCGTGGCAGTCATAATCCAAACTTATCGCCTTAGAATAAAATTGAGTGATTGCAAGCGAACTATTTCTGACAATTTCAAGAAATCTTGCTTTATCCAGTGCTGAGCAGTCTTGATGAAAATAAGTTAAGATGTACGGCCTGCGTGATAGAAGTACGCCTGGAAGGGCGGGAGTTTTCCAAAGTGCCCCAATGTAGCCTTAAAATGCTCTTTACTTCAATCTTTCTAAAGTTCCGAATTTTCGAGTACTTTTGTGTCTCCTATCTTCAGAAAAAAGTTTTCCTGCAGCAGTCTGCTGCATCATGCAGATCTATCCCTTGCAAGGCATGGGAACCAAACCAACTATTTTACCGAAAAAGCTCTTTACTTATCACCTTAGCAGCGAGATTTGAGAAACTGACATATGGATGAAGTGTGCAGCATTAGGAAAGCAACTGCAACAGGAAAGAAATTAAAACATCTGAAAATGGCCTTGAATATCGATGTCTATTTTGGCCTCCTTTTTATCGCTTGATAAAGGACGAGTCAGTTGTGGTTGAATCGCTCAGAGAAAATATTTCTGTGGCGCCAGTAACAGTTCAACCATCGTGAACAAAACAAATTCCATCATTGTAGGAACCTATACACAAAATGATAACATCATTCAAGCCCAACCAGGGATTGGCTAAACAGTTTGAACGTGGAGATTCTTGGGCCTAAGCGTAACCACAAGTTGAAACCACTGGCCAATAACCTCGGTGAGCAAGGCCTTGTCCTTTTGATTGGCATATCATGCAAGGCATTGAGTGAACATGCAATTGACTGTGCATAACAATACAGTGGGTTACCACGTCTGAGGGCTAATTTATTTTGAGCAGTTTACTCTGAAAGGCTCATCCAAGCCACAATAAAGTGAAACCCAGTGAGGTGTAATTCTTCTTCACCAACTATTCACACACAACTTGTGTATTGGATCATCTTGCTTTAATCACTGATTATGAATATCTACCAGTCGTGTCGGATGGGTAATCATTGATTGATGCATGGACAGTAGGACTTCCTACCGCTAAAGTTCGAGTTAGTGAGAAAGCTGAATGTAAAGTTTCGTCACTTTCGAGGCGCTCCTTAGGGGATCGAAGTCCCCTTGTTCCCCACTTATTTTCTCGCTCATTCCCTTGTTCTTTGTTAGATAGATTTGCTAATTTATCCAGGTGCTTCCCAAAACTATAGACCTTGGAAATTTGTTCCCTCGTTCCCAGACTAAGGGACAGTGCAAAGTTTATTTTATAACATGGCCGGTGCAAAACGTAACGGGGCAACTACTTTTTCAAGCTTGTACACAACTGGGTCAACACATTTTATTAATCAAATATCAATGGGCTTGAACGGGGCATTAACTTTTATGAGCTCAAGATAGGATGAACTTTTAAATATAAAATGGCTCACCTTGAGGACAAAATTATGAATCATGCAACTTTAGAAATGCTTGCAAAGATATGTGTAAGTGAAGCCAAATTTCCTTGTTAGTTTCTTGCAAGAAGAATTCATTGGCCATTGACAAAGACTTTTAAAGAGATGAACTGCCATTCTTATGGTCTTTGGCTAATTCATGAGTGGTACTACAGTACTATACAACATCAGTTGTTCATGAATACGGGGCAGATGCATTTTATAAGGAAAAGGTGACTGGGCAGTTGTATTTTTTGCAATGATTTCATACGGGGCGAGCAGATTTTTTTGCAACAATTTTTCTTCTCCACCGGCCATGTAATATAATAAATTTTGCGCTGTCCCTAAGCTCACAAATATTTCCTTGTTTATATCTAAAAAGTTTCTATCGTTCAGCTAAATCCTCGGGAGTGCCTCACTTTTTGACGATTCCAGTAAAATATTACTTTCGTATCGAAAATGTTTGAGAAATGGGCTAATTGTCTGAGTAACTGACAAAACAGAATGCATAGCTTTTGTTACTCGAAATTCTACCGAATGAGGTGAGTCAAAAAAAGTTGATCCGCTTAGCGGGCAGCAGAATATACAGTACGTATATTTTATATTATAGTTTAGTTGTTTTTAAAGTTTAGTTTAGTTTTAATCCTATAGCTGCCATACATAATTTTTATGTAGTGCTTTATAGCAATAATGATGATGATGATGAAGTACGCAGTCAATATTCAAAACTGAAATGTCAATCTATCAGTCAAAGGCTGACTTAGTTGTAAAGACTTTTTTCGTCTTTTAGCAACAGAAATTAGCTTCAAGGTGATATGCTTCGACACGGCGTTACTGACAGTGGTGTCCTAAACCAGCTTTTTTCCCCAAACGCACTCTTCAATCAACATGGCAGCATTCAGCACAGCAGGGGATAACGTTCCCTCCACAAAACACTGCCTAATCCTTGGCCTAAGGCAATACTAGTAGCAGAATTAAAAAAGAACAAAAAACTATCAAATTTTGAGGCTTGTTTTTGTCAAAACCCACCACAAGCAGATAAGTCCTAATTTCATTGCATTTGAGGATTTATTAGCGTTTCTTAAGCCACCATCTCACGCTATAACTCACCATTAATCACGGTCATGAGCGTGAATGTTTTTTAAACCCCACATCACGCATTACCAACTCAGTACTTTGTTTCAAATCGCTACGATTTTGTTCAAAGTAAAGGTATCTTTCTCCATTGGCGAGCTACACTAAGAAACCGCATCGCGAAACGCAATTATTTGCATAAAACTGCATAAAAATGCTCCCAGGATCCTTTGTCACCCATGATCCTTTGTCACCCAGCCGTTGTCACCCAGGATCCTTTGCGGACATAGTGCAATTTTAGACTTTCTGAAAGTCAAATTGGGCCTCATCGGAAATATGGATCCTCATTGCAGTACACGTATTTTTCTATAAGAAATTAAGAACTTTGGCGAGTACTGAAAGTTGCTTAAAATCATTAGATCTCCAGTACTCTAGTTTCTTGCGAGTTTCTTACAGGTTCCATGACAGTCTTCCTGTTAACTACCTATGACCTCGTGAACACTTCAAAACAAGGTTTTTTGAGGGCTTTCCAATGTTTCAACATTACGCAAGTATCTTCAGGGTAATATGAACAGGAAACAAGTGAAAATAATGCGAAACAATTTGAGGGATTTCCTGTATCAAAATACTTAGTTTCTTAAATCATATTTTCCCAGTACTGGAGTTTCTTAATTATTTGGAGATCTGAGAGCTGAATTTCTAATAAGCAATTCCTATGAGCGATAGGACACCCAGTTTGTAGCAGTTTGAAATTTGTTTCAGTAGCGAGCCACCATAACTTAGTGTTTTGTGTTTTCAACTTAAGTCACCGTTCCTGATAGGAAAAGAATGAGCATTCTGCTAACTTGAGTCATTTTTAGTTGTTATTGTTGTTGTTGTTGCTATCGCTGATAACTGGAGCTGTTACCACGTCACAGATCTTGTTGCTTACAACCATTACAACATAACATCGCGACAATTACAAGAGGGCAATCGGGAGAGCCAGTTCGTCTTGGTAAATGGCGCACACTAATCTGGTAAATAGCTGTCATGGATCTTCCACCGATGATTTTTTTACCTCTGAAGCAGCAGGGCAGGACAGTTGGTTTAACATCTATGGCTAAACTTAATATTTGCCTCTTAGGAAAAAAAGTGGTCCTATGACTTATAAGTCTCGTAATGAAAGGGAGACTTCTTCTCCAACCCAGAATGATTGCATGTTCGTAGTTACAGCTATTGCCAGATTGATGGACGCTCAAACCACGACTCATGGAACTTTACATTGAAAACTGGGACGAAGCTTTCCCCTATCGATCTCATAACTAGATTTGGAAACCATAGCAACACTGTACGAACTCCAGGCAATGGAGGATGGGCCTTAGTTGCCGGCTAGAACCTCCAATGCTACAACACCTCAGAGTTCAAGTTTACAGCGATATTAGCCGTGAACTAGCCTGATTCACAGACCAGACGAGGAACTGGTCTATGAATCAGGCTAGCCGTGAACAAAAGCCAAGAGAGTTTCCTCCAAATGAATGTTTTCTCAATCCAAGAATCAACAAACCTTTCACTATGAACCAGGAGTTCCTCATTTGTACGGCCAATTAGCTTCCATGAACTTCAACGCAGTAATGATAATTTCCAACTGTCGAGGGCTGCTTGCCTCGCTTCTGAGACCACTCTGCAGCCTCGTTCCAGGGCGCACATCTAAACGTGATTATTTCTGTCTCAAATTTTCATATGAACGTCTATAAGTCCCAGATTGAGAAAAATAGAAAATATTGTTGTTGTTGTTATTAGTGTTGCGATAACTGGACTATATCGTGGACTCTTAAGCTCAATTCATACAGGAACAGGAACAGGGAAAGTATTCGTCGTTTCCTTTGAAGTAGATCGATCAGAAAAAGGAAGATAAACAAATGTCTTGATGTGGCTCAAGGCCATTTTGAGGAGGTTCATGATCAAACGGCTATCTCTGAATGAAAGGAAGCTGTGAGCGGAAAGAATCTCAAAGTTTCTTGTTCAAACTTTGTTTACCTAAGCATTGTTCTACTGTAACATTTCCTTCGTTACATTTCACCCCCCGTTTCATGTAAGACGGACATTGCATTAGTGTTTTCACCCCTGCTATCCTCACTTAAACTGATTTCATTGCATTATATCGAATTGAATCTATGACAACACTCTTAAATCTTAGTGTAAAGCCCCTTCATAATATCATTGAAATTCCGCACAGTGCAGAAGCGCTTGTTTTCCTCAAATACACTGCGCGTTGATAAAACAACCTAAGTTTAAGCGAAAATTAACAATGAATAGTTGAGACGTGAGTGCTAAGCGTAGCCTTGATATCCTATTAAAAGAAGATACGTTTTAGAAAAAATCTATGATATATTCGGTCTCCTGTTGTTAAAATGTAGTATTGAATAATTTCTAAATTGATTAAAATTTCATGTACTCTATACGACAACTAGCGCGTCAATAAACATCATAATGAGGCTATTTGCAACTGAGAGAATTTTTGATGAGTTCAGTCAGCGTGTTGAATCAAAATTTCATGTTTAACAGTGCTTTTGATTAAGTCTTCAAGTCTCAATAGCAAGATGCATTGGAAACTAGCTATATGACTGGGAGGCAGTGTCTTCTGACTTGATTTTACTCGTAATATACAAATAATAATACATTGGCGTCCAGTGCGCGGCAGATGGCAAATGTCCTAATGTGATTGCAAAAGAATTAAGTTCTCTCAAATTCTAGAAATCAAAATTTGTGAAAACAACATGATTTGGATTGTGAATTTGCTTGATTTATGAGAAGGTTCAATAAGCTACTGACCGCACTAACAAGATTTTAACAACTTTTTGGATTTGGGAGTAAACTATTCAATTCTTAGGAATTAAAGGGGCAATGAATTATGGATACTGAGGATAACTATTCTTAGGTTTTAAGATAGTATTGAATAGCGATAACATTTTGCTGAGCATTTGCCTCTACTAAATTTTGTAGCATTTCGTAAGCCAAAATCTGAGAGTGAGAGGGCTGGACTATAAACAGAGCAATGAATTTGAAATTGGCCAACCTGAAAATAAATTCAATTTTTCGTGATGGTCAAAAAGGGCTGCAAGTTTAAATCAGTGTTTCAAGGCCAATTCTTCTCGAAAATTGGCCTTGAAACACTGATTTAAACTTGTTGCCCTTTTGACCATCACGAAAAACTGAATTTATGAAAATTTCAGATCTTGCCCGACAATATACTTTAACCAGTGCCACATGCAACATGTAGGGAAGTGATTTTATCGTTCAAACCTTCCTTCAAATTCTACAACATTCAATTCAATTCACTTTATCATGCGCAAAAAAAAACGAAAAATTTCCGACCAACAGTGTGTCTTTTTCAGTGTGCTGTTTTCTGACTACGCATGGTGCTCCGCAGAGGAATGTTTTAACACAAGGAACAAAGGAGAAAACAGTCCTCTGCGGAGCACCAAGCGCAGTAAGTTACAAGGGCACAAGGGCAGTCAACAAGTTGTTACAATTATGGGCATAGATGAATGCTTCATCTTTGATAAAGGCCTGATCTTTTTCCTTTATCTTCTCAGGTCTAGTTTCAGGGCTTGTGTGTCATTTCTGCCATCAAAGGAAACGTAAAATTGTCATCTTGGTTTCTCTTCGCAACAGTCGTAATATTGTTGCAATCGCAGCAATGGCCTCTCTCCTTTGGTGGCCTCGCAATTTGCCCCATTTGCTGTTCAGGAGGCAAGCTGTAACCAAATATTTGCATATGAAAAACATAGCCCTGTACGACAGTGTGTAATTTGATACAATGGCAAAATGTATGAACCGATGTATGAGTAACACAAATCTAATCTTTTACAGTGAAATAAAATCTGCGCGCTGTTACTCTTGCGTCAAATTATTGCGTTATCGGATCTGATATATGAGCTTGAGATTTCCATCAAAAATCCTTGATGATGGCACTAAATGCCATTAAAATTTTTTTCTCTAGCACTATAAACTCATAGTTTCAAGTTTGTACCTCTCTCTTAGACAAAGTTTCAACTATGCCACTGCCCTGTCTCTTTGGCACTGATTATGGATAACGCAACTTCTTCCTTTAGAATTTAGTTTTGGAAAATGTGAAGAATAGTAAATTTTGTCACTGCCTCCTGATGAAAGGCAGTCTTAGCTGATTCAAAAAATGAAAATGTTGAAACATATCTTTTATTCACTGTTTCGACGCAAACAACACAAACGAATTGCTAGACTTGCTCCCAGAAGAGGACGCTGCGAAGGGAAAACGAAGGAGAAGGAAACGTCTCTTCGTAGTTTACACCCCCGCAGAGGCAATTATTTCCTTAGTGCTGATATAACACGGAATAGACTGGGAGCAAGTCTAACGAATTACCAACCACACTATAATCATGGCCAAAATAGTTCGGGCAAATCACAACATAATTCTACTTCGGCCTTTGTCTCCGTGATACTTTGGCGAACGATGTAATGACAACTAGTTACTGTGAAGGAGCATGCGGACGCAGACGAAAACAACGGACTACGAGATAAAACATGGAGAAGATAATCTCACGAAATTTTGAGATTGTCTTTATAAAATTTTAGTTTGTTCGTGATATATACATTGATAAGCACAAACGAAGAACGTTTATGTTGAAATTCCTAGGAACGAGGAAGGAAAAGGAGGGGTTTCACCATACCACCTCCCTCCTTCCTCTCCGATCTCTTTTTGAATCAAATGTAACTCGTTCTTGGCAGGATTGAATCAGGGGAAGACGGGTCGAGAGCTAATCACTAGAATTAAAAAAAAAACTAACACACGAGAGAAAAAAAACTGGCCTAAATCTCATAGCGATTTCGTCCATTGAAGTGACTTCTGCTTGATTATGGTTTGATTTACCACTGCGAAGGCGTTATATCACATTTTCCCACAAACTAGGCAAGATCCAATTTTCTTATCTTAAACTAAGATTTTGATACAAAAACAACTTTCAACAAAGTAATTCCTTGGATGGTTCGCTTTGAAAGGAATGATTTAAATCTGCTAGAGTCCTCTTGTTTACAGGGTTAAACTTGTCGCTAAAAACTTCTTTAGGGGGACACATAGTAATAATTAAAATCTGAAGTTAGCATAGGACTGTGGTCTGTATCAAATTAGGTGTCAGATAAAATACTCGCAAATAACCAAACCATAGTACTTTGAACGGGCATTTTTGCGTTTACCACAAATTTCACTTCACATCTAATTCAAGACAGACTTTGGATAATAAGAGAAAAGTCACTTGATAACGTAAAAGCGCGCGGAACTATTTAGGAAAGTTCAGCACCTCGATTGGCGCTCCTAGTGGGGGGTATTTACTGTCATCAGTGTTGCATGAAAATGAGTATCAATTTTTGTTTTCAGTTATTAGCATTGACTCGATCTCAAAATTAAGAAGTTAAAGCTAATAAATTAAGAATTCACTGTCAAAAGCCTTAGATCTCACTTTCCATCTTCAAAACACATCCTCGTTCTTGAAAAAAGCTATTTGGCAACGAATCCGCGCGGAAAAGTTCCAGTCATGCTAAGGAAGGTGAACATTAGTCGCGCGTGATATTAGCCCACTGTCCTATGTTTATCTTGTAAGCCTAAAACGATGTTAAATCCCGTCAATGACGTTGCTTCGCTACGTAGCAGGCTTGATTCTACACTAAGTCTATGACTGTAACAAAAGTAGAGGTCAGGATCCACGAATCTAATCTATTGTTGAAAAGCAACTTAGTTTGCGGGCTCTGAACCGCGCTCAAGTTGTTGGGCATAACCACTACAAAAAACGTGTTTTCTCCTAGACAATCAAGTGGTTACTACTAACAGTTTAACGCGGTTTATCTTGAGGAGAACCGCTGTTATTGTTAATTTAACCTTTGCCGTGTTCGAGTACGTTGGTTTTACCGATTTACTAAGGACATTTGTGGTCGTTGACTATTTGCTAAACATACAAATTTGTGCTAGTCCAACCTGCGGATAAACAAACTAATATGTTTAACCGCGCGGTTTTGCCTCTAAACAGGTCTCGGGCGGTGGTAAAATTGTCGCACAGATCATTCTAGCCATGAAACTCTGAACATATGTCGAATGATCAAGGAAAGCGGTGCTGCTTGCAGCAAAATGGTTCTCAAAGCCAGCAATTGCATTCCGTTGCAAGCAGATAGGCCAAACTTTACGGTGACGTGCGCGGATGTAGCTCGGAACGTCTACGTATTACTTGCTTGTTTAGAACGAAGTTAGGATGCTTTGGTGCGTAGTATAGGCAAAAAAGAGACCAGTGACCAAGATGCCCTTATAGTTGCAATCTTTATTTGCAGTTGAAATTTACCGAGGGAGAAGCGTAGTTCAAAAGTCCTTAGCTTGAAAACGAGGAGCGAGGATACGGTAAGCACGCACAACGCCTGCATAGAGATGAAATGCCTATTGCGTGTTACAAAGAAAGGGCCATAAAATCACGTAGATAAGTCATTCATTTTTGCTGCAGCGTACTTTCAGATCCCATGCAAACAATGTTTCAAGAAAAACAAATATGAAGCCACCGTGTCTTGTGGTCCTTATTGTTACCCTTCAGCGATCCTGTATCACCGTTTTATGCGAGTATTTGCGTGCCTATTATAGAGATGAAGTAATTCCCATTTCCTTGAGTAAATAGGGTCACGAGAGCCAATGGAGAATGGGGTATAGCTGTTCATAGAATAGAGCACGGAATATCCACACAATGTAGCTGGTAATATAACAGTATTTTGAGATCTATATTCAGGGTAATCAACATGGCAACCTACTCAGCAACTTGCAAACGTGCCTCACCTCGCTTTTCCCACCCTATTTGTCGGTGGAGGATTTAAAGAGCCATTGTAACGAAGAAGAAGGGTAAATCTAAAGTTCTGTTCTGCGGATTTTGTTGGTTTCTTTTATTCTAGAGCTGTGTGGTAATTGTTTCATTTAAGCCCTAACTACCCGAGAATAATAATGCCTACTGTGCGGCAAAAAAGCAAAATCCTCGAGACAGAATTTTAGATATACCCTTATTATTCTTTCATTATAAGCACATAACTTCTCTTAAAAACCATCTTTTGCTTGCACAAAGCGAGAGTTTGCTCTATTGGTTTTGGGGCAACTTTTGTGGCCGTGTTTGTTTTGATTTATCGGTTGAGAGAGTTTCCTTTGTCTTTAAATTCAGGTGTCAATATAAAGCAAATGTTGCTATCATATCACAAAATCTGTCCTTGTTTGTTGTGCTGTCTTTAGATTTTCCACTCGTGTTTCAAATTTTGTTGTTCTATTCACCGTGCTTCAAAATTTGCTTAGGCCAAAACATCAAAGCACAGGTTTAGAGGCAAATTTGCCCTTTGAAGATCAATATCTTAACTCTCAAATGATTTTATCTTATTTGATCTCAAATTCTTTAGGCACGGTGGCCACGTCGTTGGCTCAACGCACTGACATCAGCAAACGAGGTATCCATGTTCAAGTTAGCTATGAATGTATAATTCAAAAATCATTTCAAATTGATTCACGCTATAATCGCAAAGGGTCGACGTAATCTGTATGGCTTTTTTGGGACACCCGTTACTGCAAGTGCGGCGTGAATCCATAATTTCCGCGTAAGCCAAAGTTTCTTGCAGACAGTCAGAAATTTCATCATGTCCATAGGGACCCTAGGTGACAATGAATGGCTCGTTAAGTCTAGTTTGGCCTAATTTCGCGATCTAGGCCATCTGCCAAAGGCAAGACTGACAAGGCCATCTTGCGGCCTTCGACAGCTCTAGAGGGCAATAGAGACAGTAATTATTCAGGAGTTCTGTAAACTCTCACCGACTAGAATATTGGCTTAAAGCGATAGATACCAAAGAGCTGACTGTCCTCGATGATAAAAGCTCCAAAAAGTGATAGCTTCCTAACTAGTCCTGGAAACTGAAGGCTGAGCTGCTGGCATGTCATCCACAGCTCATCGAAGTCACCGCAAAATCCATCATCAAGAATCATCAAGCTGTAGTGACCACCTGGCACAGAACTTGGTGCAAGCGACTTCAAGCGATCCAAAACGGCCATTTCACAATTGGCACAGTATGAAGAGACAGTTGAACGGGATCTGCTGATCCCATTAAAACCTATTTTGCTACAATGTTATTAAAGACATTCCTGGCACTATTTTCGTCATTCCTTTTGTAAAAATCAATCTGGTTTTGCTATCACGCCTGTCAGGTGATGTCCAAAAAGCACCCTAACCAATATTCTTTTAAACTGGTCATTACTGTAAGCACTTCGCTACATTTTGTAAAGAAAGGAAAGAAAGGTGGGATTTCGTTAAGCGTAGAGCAGATCTATCGCAGATGGCATTCTTTTACATAGAAGCAGTTGGAGATAAGACGCCTTCACTGAACAGCAATTATGTTTATCTCCAGAATATTCATTAGATTTCGACAAAATCTTTTCTGCAAGATCGAAAGAGTTTTCAATGATAAAACAATGATCTTGTTAAAGACTTAACCCGCTTATGTATTTCTGTACCTATGTAAAAGCGTTTTACGTTATATCGGCGCACATTGCAACATCTGTAGAATCCCTTATTAGTGCTGATGAATTATTTACCAAGTCTTAGGCTTCTAACTCTAAATTAGCCGCCTTCCATGCAGTTCCCTCAGTGGCGACCTTCAACTGAATATATTCAACATCGCTAAAACAAGCGGGGGTCTCATTTTAAAACGGACCTCCACCGCCGCATATCCGAGCCGAATAGTAAGATGGGGCGTCGTCGGAGAGAAACGCTTGTTTTGACGCCTGTTGAAGCGTAGCGTGGGTCAAGGCTGATCTCAATTTGCGCGCCTTTTATCATGCGCAATGGGAGGACCCAGGGAAAACTGTGCACTCGCTTCCGTGTTATGCTTGGGATCCTATTGTAAGTGGAACCCTAAGATACTCTGACGAAATGAATTCGCTAGGCGAAAATGTCCAGCCTCCTCAGCAATATCTTAATATCTTCCAACTGTCACGAAGAAAGCCTGGATTCACAGTTAAAGAGACATTGTTACCTATAGGGCCCTTTGTGAGCACGCTAGAATTTCAGAAAATCAAACTTTGCCTAAGCAAAAAAACTCATTTTTGATTATTTTTCGCCAGTTTCTGGATAACCCACCCATGTTTAAGGAAAATCTGCCGAAAAGGGACCCTTGTTTAGAGAATCCTGAGCCAAAAACCCAGCCATATGGGCGGCACATACCCGCACCCTCAACATGTAATGTACTCCCCCCACCCCGCGGTGAGAAGCATGTCAGGAGTACGGATCTAAGAGGAAGGTAAACAATTGACTTTTGTTTTTTTTGTGTAAATAGCACTTTGAATGCTATTTGAAAGGTTACGCTTCGATCTAGACTCAATACATGTCGAAGTTTTGCTGTTTGAACAACAACAGCATCAATTCAGTTCAATGAGTGACCTTTGTGAGTCTTCGTGAAAGAAAATAGCTTCGATCTTGATCGCATAACCCCCGGGGGGGGGGGGGGTACATGACTTGCGGATGGACGGGGGTCTGCCGCCCGGTTTTCAGAAAGGTACCCTCTTCTAATTACCGAAAGTTGCCGTTTATACCCACTTTTATGATGAATTTTGGCGGAAAACCACCCATTTTTTGCTATTTTTCGCCAATTTCTAGATAACCCACCCTCGTTTATGGAAAATCTGCCGAAAAAGGGACCCTTGTTTAGAGAATTTGGGGCCCAAAAACCCACCCATATGGGCGGCACATACCCGTACCCTCAACATGTTATGTACCCCCCCGGGGCATAACCTTACAATGGTTGGGCTACCTGACACATCCTATTCTGGTTGGGGATGCGAAAAAGCCCCCTACCTAACTATTGATTGGCAATAGGCAGATCAACCAAATTCGTAGTACTAATAGCCTCAGGTACTTACTTTATGAAGGTATAAAAATTGACCTAAAACTAGCCATCATTCTTGCTCACATCAGCATTTTTCTTTGTGTGGTCAAGAAAAGCGGTAAAATCGACCAAATTTGGAAAACAAGCAGTAAAATTGATGATTATGATAAAACGCATCAAACAACACTATTCTAGGTAAGAAATTTGCAAAACATTTAAATTTTGTCACTTATTTCGCGAAAATTGAGATTTGAGAATTCGCGATTTTGCTGGGGCCAGTCCCAGAAAATTGCCTCCCTCCCCCTTATTTGTTAAGATATTTGAATAAGACTTCATGAGAAGCTGCAGGAATGAAAGCAGCAAAAGTCACGAAAATTCATGGCCATAATCGTTCTCCTGACAGAGTTACTTAAAAAAACCTACTGGGGGAAAATTTGCCCCCCCCCCCAACCAAAATAGGGTTAAAATCCGCACTTTACTGGACAAATGTTACTTGCTCACGACCGATTCTCACACAGTCAAACAATTCACAAAACACTGCATTCAGATTCGTGGGCAACTCTTTCTCCCCAGCAACCATGGCCAATAAAAATTGGAGGAGCCTCGGCGAACTCCGACTGGAGTCTCCTATCAGAAAGTAATAAACTGTGAAAGCACAGTGAGCCTCGATGAGGAGAGGAGGCGGGAGGAAATAATTTTAGGCTGCATACTTACAAAGCTATCACTGTTGCTATTTCATTCCGAATGTTTCGAATATTCTCTATGGGAAACAACGACCGAAATGAATTAGCTGAAAGACGGAAAAGTACCTCATTACAATTCTGAACGGATTTCCATCTAAAACCCTGCTAAGGCTTTCGAAAATCTCCGAGTGTTTAAAATGCAAACCTTCTGTTTACCAGCCTGCTAAACTGCATCCGAAGCTACAAGAGATTTTTCCGCTACTTAAGTTAAAATAGTAAAATCTCTCTTTTTAAAGGATTTGCAAGGAAAACAGCGTCTTTTAGCTGAATTTCGAAATGTTTAGTGAGCAAGTAAACAAAGTTTTTGGTGTTTGTTGGAAAGAAGGTGCAACATGAATTGTTAGGCGTGAAAACTGCGCGAATAAGCACAATTAGCGAATCTTGCATGTGTCACTTTGCGTCGTCGCAAAATTTTCTTCAAGTCACAGGATTAACTCACATACGCATCCCTAGCGAAATGACATATCTGAAATTTTGCCCATCAGTATGGAGGTTAGGATTCTTATTCTTATAATGAATCTTTGATATCTCTTTGGGAGCCATTCCTACTTCAGGAGATTGCAATATAACGTATATATCTATTTCATCCATATTTACAGCTAATAATCTCGACTTTTGAATGCTGCTTGTTTAGCAGTTCTCAAAGCTCCCTTCGATGCTCAGTCCAGGAATTCACTATTCTGAAGTTGTTGACATGCTACAAACATGTTTTTGCTGTGTTCTAGACTGTTGCATGTGAAGCTATTTTTTGGAAAAACGAAGATTTCTTGAAAATGTAGTGAAAATTATCACCTCAAAGGTGCACGTTTCAGCAAAGGTGTATCCGGTGTATCGAAATTAAAGTTCTTTAACTGCTAAAAAGTCTTTCTCAGCCTACAGCCCCGGGGGGGGGGGTACATATCATGTTCAGGGTACGGGTATGTGCCGCCCATATGGGTGGGTATTTGGGCCCCAAATTCTCTAAACAAGGGTCCTTTTTTCGGCAGATTTTCCATAAACAAGGGTGGGTTATCCAGAAATTGGCGAAAAATAGCAAAAAATGGGTGGTTTTCCGCCAAAATTCATCATAAAAGTGGGTATGACGGCAACGTTCGGTAATTAGAAGAGGGTACCTTTCTGAAAACCGGGCGGCAGACCCCCGTCCATCCGCAAGTCATGTACCCCCCCCCCCGGGCCTACAGCAAACATTGACTTTTCAATTTCCTTTGTATCCCTACGGTAAACCTTGCTCAACAGCGGCCCAAAATGGAAAAGGAGAAGATGAAGCTGGTCAGGCCGATTCTCAGCAATCACTTCGCGGAAACGAGATACTGTAAAAGTTCTATTTGGCACTCGGTTATCATTCAATTAAAAAAAAGGGTACTCAGGTAAAGAATCTACAACTCTACCAACATCGATGGGGCCAAGGTTGCACTTGCTACAAGCATACAAGTAGCTCTTTTGATCCTCTTTCCTCTTTCTCTCGTTCGTTCAAAAGGACAAGAGGCGAGACTTGCAGTAAGTCCAGGGTCAACCCTGCAATGCATGTTTCGTCTTGAAATGCATCCTCATGCGCAAGAGAGTGTGAAAAATCAACTATGATTTCGTGAGCTATAAAAATCTCACCCACAAAGTGGTACAACTGCAAAAGGGCGCACGCAATCCATGGTCAGATAAAGGCTGATGCAGAGGTCAAGATCCCATGCACAATATACAAATCTAGGAAGCGGCATCTAGGGCAATAACAACTCGTTAACAAGGAAAGGCATCCACGATTTTCAGTATGTAGACTTACGCAGTGGCACTGTGCTGAAGTTACTAGGAAATTTTGCGAGATAGCATACAATTTAGCCTTCTATTTTGTGATACAATAAATACCTAGGTTAAGGAGCCCCGACAGACCTTTTCGCAATCTTGAGAAGTGCCTAGGGAGAGCGCGGCCCATTATGACAGCCTTGGCAACAGCAGGAATAGGGGAGGGGGGGTCGCCTCCTGGCTCGGCTACCTTTTCTCCAAACTTGAGTTTTTTGTCGATTTATTTACTCCCTTCAAGAGTCACATGATAGTTGTTTGGACCGGTAAGTGTTTTCTCTGGGTCATTTAGCCATCTGGTCATCTTTTCACCGATTGGTGAGTGTATTTTGAGCCACTTTATTGCAGATATTTGACCTCGTCTTTGAAACGGCTCGGCTTATGCCCAGATGATCAACAGGTCTAACTCCAAACTTGACTGAACAGAAACAATTAAGTGCCTCAAAATAAACGCACAAATGGGTGGAAGGATAGCAAGACACATAAATTTATAAATAATCAAGAGGAAACACTTCCATACCAAGCAAGTATCATGCAACTCTTGAATGGTGCAAATAAATCGAAAATAACTCGAGTTTGCAGGGAGATGCGACCAAACTTTGATGCGACCGAGACGCAAGCCAAAGGTTTATCACCAAAGCGGTGGAGATTCCCCGATTCCTACTGTTGCCAAGGCTATCAGTATGGGCCGCGCTCTCCCCAGTTCCTTTCCTCAAATTGCGACAAGGTGAGGAAAAGATGTATTCTGAACAACTTGCAGGCAACATCTGGAAGAAACATTTCTCAATGTTGTGCAAATTGGATTGAAACTGGAAAGAGGAAGGACACTCGAAAGCACTACATGCAAAAAGCAAGGCATGTAAACAGTTTTTGCATGCTACGATGCCTCTCAGTTGCACCATTCTATTGCTAGGCTTAGTTCGAAAAGTGATAGCTCTACGCTGGATTTATTGTGTTGGTCAAATTTTGTAGCATACGGCAAACTTATGAAGCTCCAAAAACTCCCGAGTTCTTGATTCATATTTTTTCGTCTTCGACCCTCCAATAGTCTTTCGAAGCTCAAAGCTCGCTTTGTCTCCGTCCAAATTCTCGTAGGAGCTTTCCTAAATTTCAAACAAGGTTATGTGATGAGAAACTAAATAGCAAATAAGAGGAGTTGATTAAGGTGCCTGCCCGAGTCCTCATTTACACATTGTGCTTGTTTTTCGGACACCGAGTATTGTGCCAAGCAAGCATAAACAAACTACAACTGTCCGGAACTGGGAAGTGTCCATTGCCTCCTAGAGACTCGTTTTGAATAAACTTTGGTACGGTGATGATTCTATTCGGGGACACTTATTAGAACATCAAGCACTGTCTGTATTTGGGGGATTAGCTACAGAAGTTCAGATTTTAATAAAGTTGGTAAAGCGTGAATCACTATAAATGTGTTCCTTGCAAGGAGTTGAGGATCACATTCACTCTAAGAAGTCTTCGTTGGTTGGGTTTCATGATAGCTTTAAAATCTAAAGGACAAAACAGACGGCAACGAGCTCAGAGTTTCGATAAGAAGATCGTCACAGCCATAAATAAACTAACAGTAACTGACCTTTCTGAACTCTAGGAATAAAAGCTTATTGTTATGTTTCAGCATCGCAATGTCTAGGTAAGGAAATGTAACATTATTTCATTCAAAATTTGTTGTTTAAATTGAAGGGGGTTCTATCCTTCTTCGCTCTAGGATATTCGCTATATGCCACATGGTATCTTTTGTTATTTAAATCCCCGATTGTTTGTCTTCCATAATACTGTTAAAATTCACTGAAAGAATGTGCTATATTAAAAAAACATTGAATCTTAAAAGCAGAAGCAATTGTTTCTGTAAGATTATAAATTCTAGGCCTTTCTGTTTTGGTTTGTACTCTGCCACGCATGAATGAGGCAGTTTTAAGGCTGCTCTCCATATCCAGCGTTTTGAGCGCACGAGCGCTGCGACCACGATTGATTCCTTCGGTAGCGATCGCAAGCGCTCGCGATGGGAGTTGAACTTGTTCCTACTCCCAAAGCGCGCGAAAATCGGTCGCTTGCGATCAGATTCACAGCTAAATTTTTATCAACTGCGCATGCTCCTGTTTGGTCGCAGCCCCCGCGCGCTCAAAACGCTGGATATGGAGAGCAGCCTTGACCATGTTAAATGTTGGTATCAGGTCTTTTACAATTTCAACTAGATTTGGCCCAAGTCTATTTCGTCAATCAAAAAAATTGGGAAAGGGAAAGGCGAAATTCGTTTGTAACTTTCACACAGACTTATTACAGATAACGAAATAGACTTGGGGCAAATCTAAGTGTCAACTCATCACTAACATTCACTGACCATCATGTGTCCCTATTAGGGAGGGCTTTGGTAGAAAAAAGTCATTAAAGCAGGGTGTGATTTGATAAGAAATCTTAAGATGTAGTCTAAAAGCCAAGCCTTGTCATGACAGAGTGGATTGTGCGCAACTCGATGACACAGCCATGTACAACAGTGGGTATCGCAATCCCCAACCCCACACTCCAAATGAGAGAGGGCCTCTGTCTTGACATAATGGTCTTTGTTCAAAAATTACTTTATCTTTTAAAGTTGTGCAGTCATGCTTGATGTAGGAATCTTAATCAGATTTTTGTGGCGAGGATGAAAGCAAAAACCTAAGGCACCGGCCTATCTTAAGCCTAGTGTCCGTATAACCATAAGTGGCGGGGCAAGTGCTGAGACATTCTTGTGCCAGTGTTGGGCCAGTGCTGCAACGAATGTTTCCATTAAACTTTCTCGTGGCAAAAGCATTAATATAACCGGGAAAATTGAACCAAACTCAACTTTGACGTCGGCTCTACCGCGGTAGAGCAACAGTTGGATCCACGGTTAAATCAGCCATGAGGAAGTGTTTCTATAAAACAGAAAACGTCCCAGCACTGGTACAGCCGTGGCTCAGTAATAGCCCTCTTCCCCTCACTTATGGCTATATGCAAACAAGGCTTTACTTTCGTTGCATTTTAAAAATTCACCGCTTAGCGCAAAACGATCGTTCCTCGAATTTGCTACGAAATGTATTCGAGGATAGTAGAAAATGAATTTTAACAAATTTTTAATGCAAAGGGAGCGATGGATTTGCCTCAGTTCACGGTAATGACTTTTCTTCAATCATTGAGCAAGCACGTTTATTGATGAGCCAGTTTCTAGCGCTGGGCCAAGAAAGAAATGCTAGCGGTTTTGAGACTGTGCAAAAAAGACCTATGAGTCACAAGAAATATTAGCCCATAGAATGACAAAGGTCATTTCAGTATTACTGAATATGAAACTTTTATAGGCCATGCGCACAGAACCGATCACAGATGTTGCAGAGCTCTGTTCCCAACTGCAAAACATGATCAAACTTTTTGTGCATTTAGAAGCTCCCAGCCCCAGCTTGAATAAACAAAGTACAGTAAAACTCCGCAAACAAGAACATAGCAAAATAAGAACCTGCAGACTGACTATGTGGAAAAAGACACCCAAAGATAGAACCAAAAACAGACAGATTTATTTCAATTTTTTTATGAGATGGTTCACTTAAGTAAGGCATTTCATATTATCCTAAACACCTCTAATAGTTCTCAGGGATACAGTAAAAACCCGCGTATAAGAACCTAGTGATTAAGAACCTACAGGCTGAAAATTCTGAAGTTAGACCCCCAATATATAAGAACCCATTCAGCCTGAGATTTGAAATAGGTTCTTATTCGTGGAGATCATCAAACTAGATCAAAACTCTAGTTCCTTTGTGATTGAGCCTATATGTACTGATTCTGCCATATGTGCAAATTGCAAAGAGCTCTAAAGACGCTTTGAAAGCGTTTCATTGTATTCTGTAAAATTTCTGATTCTTCCACGAACTGATGTTTTGAATAAGGCCTCTTGAACTCAGGTGCATCTCAACTGACAGTAAATAATGGGCTTGAAGTTTCAATCGGAACAAAAGAAATACCTGGAAGCCCTGAATGAAATAAGAACCAATTCAAGAACCCGAACAGCCTAATTTCCCACTAAATACTCAATATATAAGAACCTAATCAGGCTGACTTGCAAAATGGTAGGTTCTTATGCGCGGGTTTTTACTGTATGCAAAGTGTTTTATAAAACTATATAATATAAATTGCTTTCTAAACAACAGAATACCATACCCTCTAATATTTAAATGCAGTCATCCCACCCTCAAGTTTATCAAACACATACTGCATAGCTCCATATTCATCATAGTCAGAAGTGTCCTTGCAATAAGAACCACACCCTGAAAATATCAGAAGTACCTCTTACAAGAACCTAGTCAATTAGTTTTTAGAGAAGTATGTTCCTGTTTGCAGGGCTTTGTACTCTTATCTGCCTTCTGGTCTGTTTCCCGTCTAATGGACCGAGAACAGTTGAGAAAATATTGCTGGAACAAATGCTATGGGCTACTATTCGAAAACCAGTGATAGATATGTCCTTCCTTCCATGCGGGTAATGGAATTCTGAAGCCCTACAAGGCAACGAAGGACCGAACAAAGAAATATGCTTTCGAAAATTGCTGCAGTCGCAGTTTGGAACAATTCTAATCCCATTTGACGGATAACCAACGCTTGACAAAGGAGTGAACGGATTATGAATGTCGAAAAGGAGATTGAAGCAAGTGGTTCATGCTAAGAAATGGCGGAACTTTTAATTCCATCTTATCCGATCTCAAATCAAATTTCCGCCGTTTCCTAAACAGCACCCCTGGTTGTAGCTGCTTTCAAGATAAACAGGCCATGCAGACCACGGATCTTCCCATATCGCCTGCTGCCAAGAGCAGCCTCGTTCATGCAAGCGAAAAAGAATATAATTTCAGCTTCTGAGCTTTACAACATTGTGCACATTACAAAGCATGATCTAGAAGGATGACAGAAACTTTGAGGTAAAAAGAAGCAACTATGAAACATTTCGCTACTACCAAGCACCAACCAGTGTATAGTTTGTTTTCAGCAAGAGGAAAGTCCTAGCACCAGCTAATAAATCATGCGTAACTAACAAAAGTGTTCCTAATCCTTCAAGCCCTCGAGCTTCGAGCTCTCAAGTCTCGAGCCTTGCATTTCAAGCCTCGTGTCCTCCAGCCTCGAGCTTTATGTTACGAGTCAACAGAACTTGATCTTTGACCTTATTTAAGAAAAGTCTGGCGTTGGTAGGCAGTTTCTTAAATTGTAGGCACTTTTTGAAGATCAACTGTGGAGATCAAATTCTTCCCTTATTATTCAAACTAGCAAATGGCATTTATTCAAGTTCTAACTCCGTTACAATTCGCTTTAAGATACAACAACACCTTCCTCTTCAATACCCAATCAGCGACAGCTTTCAAAACTTCTAACATAATAGTATTATATCTAAAAATTTAGGCACAGCACAGGTGGCGGAGAATGGTTCAGTACTTGCACGATTCAGTAATACATACAAATGTATTAAAATTTAGTCATACCTGCCAGTTAACTGTGTTAATTTCTCTGGAATCCTCCATTGGTTTCACAGACTCCTATCTCCACTTCAAATTAGGCCCAAATTGCGTTGTGTTGTTGCAGTTGTATTGGATATTCAGCCAATACAACTGCAACAACACAACACAATTTGGGCCTAATTTGAAGAAAAGTGTCTTTTCCCTTTAAGGGTGCGTTTGATTGGAGGACCTGCTGAACTTTCTGCTCCAAAAGCTGAAGGTTTGGCAGACTTTGGAGAGATTCTCGGTTTCATTTGTAAAACTCTGAAAATGAGGCGAATTTGCTCGCGCTACGGTGGTGGTCGGTAACTTTACTTGTTGTTGTTGCCAAGCACCAGACTCGTCTTCGTGTTTGTCAACAGGAAATCTCGTTTTCGCCAGGAAGTATCTGAAACCTGAAACCTGCTTTAACCTGCTGCTTTGAAGAATTTGTGTTTGACTGGGAGCTGTGTTTCCATCTCTGCGAAGTCTACCGTTTTTAGAATTTGGTAGGTTTGGAATTACCAATCAAACACACCCTAAGTTAGTTCATCCATACTGCAGAATTTTTGAGTCAGTTTTGAACACATGCCTCCAGACACCTACATGGCCTAGCATTTCCTGTTGCGCTTCACAATACTTGCATCGTTCTTAGGTACACAACAGAGTAAGCAGAAATAATCAGCCACAATGCAGTGCTAATTCAAGTTTCTCAAAATCCGAGATTCGGGTTGGGATTTCTGATTTATGGCAATAAAATCCATTCAAGTTGGACTTGACCTCAATTTTGTTTGAAAATATTCAGAAAAATGAGATGAAAACGAGATTTGTGGTCATGTGTGAAAATAAGAAAAACAAATATGTTTACATTCTACGTCACGTTGAGTTCAAAGATTGGTAAGAGCGAGATAAAAATTTAATTGCATTTTAGCCCAAGTTTCTACTACAATAGGTAGCCTGGCACAGACCTTTTTAGCCTGAAAAGGAGTCTGGATTATGCAATTTTTCTATACATATCTATACATGAGGTGATACACGAGGCTCGATCGAGTGGCGTCAGAGCTTGTACACATTCGAAAATTCGCATTCCACAGCACTGTGATTCGTATCGTGGCCAAGTAAGGAAAGACATCTTTTTCCTATACGTAGCTGGATAACTGGGGTTTCTTGGGTGTACATAGTTGTACAGAACGAGCTATTCTCGGCTTCTCCCTTTGAAACAATGAAGACTCGTGGGTTTCACAACTTTTCAGTCTATCCCCTGGCTAAAAGCTGCCTGTTTCTGTCATTCACCTTTTATGAGAACATTTTAGCTCTGTAATTTGTAGTACAATTTCCTCCTTTTAGGGAGCTGTCATAAAGTATGGCCGGGACCGGGGCGGAGGGGAAGGTGCTAGAGCATGAAAATTTTGGACAGGATTTTGATGGAGTATGAAAACTTGGAGCACCATATTGTTGGGTTACGAAATCTTTCTGAAGTATAACATTGCAAAATAAACTGCTGAATTTTCCATCAAATTGTAAAATTTTCAAACAATTGTATGCGTCAAGCACTAAAAGTGTGCTAATAGATCAACTTTTTATAGGAAAAGTTTGTTGTAGTGTTTCTTAACTTTCATAAGACTCTCAATTTGTCAAAATTTATTGAGGACCGTTAACATATCTTATCTGGACGTTAGAGTTGCAAGAAAGAACCAAACAATATACAAACAGGCACTTTTAGTACAGTTTGGGTCAACGATACAACTTCTTTTTAAAACATTTTGCAATTCATCCACTAAGATTAAAGAAGTTTCCTAAATTCTGACAACTTCTTATCACTCCTAACAAGGTTTATTAAAAACATCATCAACATCATGAACTGTAGAACAGACGGACTGCAGTCAACAAAAGATCGCAGTAATTGGAAAGACATGATAGTGTTCAATCTGGAAGAGCATGACACTTAGAAGAAGAAGACCACGCCTACAAGTCTCTCACTTTAATTGACAAGACTAGCTACTACAGTTTCTTACAAGCAGTTTCTTAACAAAAATGAATATTGTCGACTGTCTCGGACTGTCTCAAATTGAATATCGAAAGACTAGCTTCGTTGGTCTTTGGCCGGATGCTATGTAACTATGTGTGAGATCGCATGACCACAAAGAGAAGATGCAAATGTCAAAAGTTTTGCCAAATATGGTTCTACAAACCACTGACTCATATGGGCACAGAAACTTCTGTCTGAAACGAGTTGACTCAGTTATATATGCCACCGAAACACCAAAAGCCACAAAGAAACCATCCCTTATGTCTATTTTGCTCCAAGTGAGTTAAAAGAGAAATTCTGTCTCTGATGAGTGTATAACAAATTTTTACGACAACAAAATGATTTCTTACGGATTTTTTATGTAAGATAACTGATTACAAGATTTTAAATAGCCGCATTTAATTTTTTTATCACTACTGAACTTGAAAACTGTGTCACGTGATCATGTTTTCTTGCAACTCTCGTTTGAAACTGAAGTAGACTTATCCATCGTCGTAAATTCGCTATTTGTCTGAACTGAAATACTGCTAAAACTAACACAGACTCGAGGCCTCGAACCCGTCTCGGAATGAAATCTAAAAAATGCAACCTCAGCTGCAAGCTTATTTACAATAAACAAATCAGATAGCATTCTGGGGGCATTTTTGCTTCATCTTTTAATCTTTTGTGTCGTTTAAGTATCTTGTTTTCAGCAGTTGAACAGTGTCAAGTAATCACACCAATTGCTTCAAATTTTTGTCTCACACTAAACACATCAAGTTTTTGGATACGATGTGAAACGTAGGAAACCAACCAACCAACCAACCAAACCAGCTGTTTTGCTTATTTGATGATCTGATGTCACAAACTCTCCAGAAGAACAAATTAAACAGAATCCCTTTCTCTACTACACCGACGTACGGTCAGACTAGAATGACTACCTCAGACCCGGTGTTTAGCTCGTCTATTGGATTGCATTAAGGTTCTCCGCTTCAGATTTTCAGCTCACCAAAGGAGCGAAACTATAACGATTGTAATAAGTCTCCTCTCACTTCTCAGGTCTCCGACCTCCCTTACTCAGTCCGAGATACCGCAGCCTTGCACTGTCAGAGACACTGCAGCCAAGAGGTCATTTGGTTCAAGTCGATAGTGGGTCAGCGATTATCAGTCAAACAGCCTAAATCCACACAGAAAGCAATCCATATGAATTTAAATCCCTTGCAACGAGGTAACCATGGATTCAGGCCTAAACCTCTATACAACCCTTCTTGTGGGGTACCTAAATCCAAAATGGCGGTGGCTGGAGACTTACAAGCTGTCTGTGAAAACCACATCAGTGTAAGTTAAAACAACCTACACGTTTTGAATGCAAACCACACGAACTAATGTCAACAGGATAGCAGTTTAGAGTTTCACAGAAAGGGAAGAGAGATACTAGATGGTTGCAATGTTATCTGTCTTGCGAAATTAAGAGGTTGCTTAGAGCGAAACCTGAATTAATGTGAGTAAGATGCTAATCAATGGGACGCTTCCAGATATATACAACTAGGAGAGGCAAGGAAATTATGAGAAGATCGCACGAAGATTGCAGAATTTTCTCATTTCCCATGAGGTTGATCGAGGTAAATTTTCACTTTCATTTCAAGTAATTAAGAGATTAAGAGGGAGGCCATTTTAAACTAGATTTGCCCAAAGTCTATTTGGTCATTTTTAACAAGTCCGCCTGAATACTTGGGGCAAGTCTAATTTTAGACAGGTGACCTGCGTCTTTGGATTGGTCCAATGTTTTCAACCTGATTTTTTTATGTTATTCATACAAATATTTCGCTCATTGTTGGAAAGCATGACCATCATTCAGTTCAATGCCGAAATATAAGACTCATACAATCAGTCTAGGGGCATTTAACATTGCCCCTAAGTTCACTCAGCAGTACCGAAAATTTTGCATGCTTTCTCACGGATAATGTCTTGTTTAAGCTCTCAAGTGAAGCAATTCTCCTGAAGGAACCAGCAGACAAATGATTATCAAAGATGCAAAGAGGTGAGAGCGGCCAAAATTATTTTAGACCAAACTACAAGTTTGCTTACGTTCTTTCTGCTTTCTTTCCCAAGAAATTTCTGGGTGGCTCGAAACAAGAACAATCTTATAAACCGTCTTCTTTGCTTCAGTTTCCTCCTATGGTCTCTTCAAATCCAGAAAGCCTACCTCTATCTCAGTCATTTTGCACCATAAAAACGCCTTGATTAGAAGAAATTAGCCAGCCCTTATGGCAATCAAGGACCTAAAAGGAGTTTGTACACATTTATGTAATACCAAATTCTAGTTACATCATGTTCTTAATTTAGTTACATGTGCTTAAAAACGAGCCTATATCTGGCTCAAGTCCGACGCGCGGGATCTCAAGTACTTTTCTAATGATTTGCTGCATTGCTACTATTATAGTGCTTGAGTACCCTTCATTTAAGATCAGATTGATCTAAAACCATGTGGTTCCAAGTGCCTTGCAAGCACTTAAAACAAGACTAATCAAATTCAAATATATTTGGACTTGTTTAGGAAGGAAGGAGGTTGTACACTGCAGACACTGTACTGATTTGATAAAACGAAATGTTGCAATAGGGGTTGATTTTCATTGCTACAAGCTTTTGCCATGGCTCGAACCCTGTCTTTTGGAGTCTCACCACCAAGGGTGACGCTAGAAATTTTCCGACAGTGGGGCTGAAGCTTCCGACAGGGGGGTTAAAATGGCTAAAGAATGCAGTTTTCGTAGGTTACTTTACCATTTTTGTCCCGGCAATAACCCAAAATTTCCTCGAATTCTTCCGACGGGAAACTGTAGCCCCCCCTTGGCACTCTCCTGGCGCCACCAATGCTCGCGACTTAGACAGAGTGAAGTTTTTTTACTGTATCTGACACTGGTTACAAGCGACTTGATGCTGAAGTTCCTTCTCAGTCTCATTCATATCAGAAAAATCAAATCAAAATAGTGTCCTGTCGGATATGAATGAGTCTGTTTTGGGAAAGACTGAGCCTGGCCACTATTTCAGAGGAGTCCCGAAAGAGCTTATGACAGAGCAAAAGAGATTTATCAAAGGGGGGCTTCATACCTTTTGCAGCAGTCTGGGCAGTGTTGTGGAACGAAAGTTTGAAAAACTAGTGGAACAAAATCAGGTCCAGCTATTGCTGATTCCACGCCTCTTTTCCAGAGATCCAGCTAGCCTTTTTGTCTCCAGCGTAACGAAGTCTCTCGGTGGGCCTGATAGTGTCTTATGAAAACCATGAACAGCTCTGTGCCAAAAATTAGCCACAAAGAAGAAATGTACCGAAGGAAAGTAACCATGATAGTTGGTTAGGCTTTTCTCAAACCCATGCCATTTATGTAAAGGATGCCTTTCAAGCCTAAATAAGCTGTTTTGAAAAATATGGTTTCTGTTTTGCAGGCTCTGCGAGGGTATGAAATATAATGGCTATGGTATGGAATGATGTTAGAGTTGGAGTTAAAATCAGAGATTTTCTAGAACTGCCTATACTTTGCCGTAAAATTGAAATTATGCTGCCAATTTGCACCTTACACAGTTACAAAGTTCCTCACAACGCTTTTGTCTCTATGGTCTGAAATCACAAACAAATTATCAGCATATTTCTGAAACAACAGATAAAGTACTCTCAACCAGGGACGTAGGAAGCATGTCAAACTTGGGGGGCACGACGCTTCGAGGGCACTTTTTCCTTAAGAAAACAGGGACATTTTCTAAAATAGAAAGGGCACTTCTTTGTTTATTGCAAAATCTTGGGGGGCACGTGCCCCCAGTGCCTCCCCCGGTTCCTACCTCTATGCTCTCAACGCTTTAATCTCCAAAGTAAGAACATCTCACGTTTGAAAATTCTCTACGAATTCACCAAACTGAGATTTGCAGGTTTTAATACATATTAAGAGGAACGCATGGTGTTCCCATTGGTGACTTGAGTACCATTGATGTAAACATCTGATGAAGCAAGCGGGCAGGTCTTATGTTATACAGGGTACCCCAGTGGAAGCTTGTTTGAGAGCATGTCTCCAATACAATTTGTTTAAGAAAAAACTTTCACATGCAATTGAGACGTCACCTGTTTTGAAGCGAACCCACCTGTCTTGAATAGTTCTACTCGAAGCTGTGAGTTCATAGTTTTTGTAATAAATCACACATTTTCCAGCGATTAAAAATTGATAAGAATTTTTCTTTTTCGCTCGCTCCGAAGACTCAAGTCTTATTATTTGAACATTGCTTAATTGGACTAACGAGTCAATCGCACTTGATTTCACAACTAGCGCAAATAAATTTTGCGTTTCAGAACAGTGTTTATGGACAGGAGATGATTCTTAAATTGGACATTGATATTTCAGAAATTGTGCAGACGGTTTTCTGAGTCCTTTGGAAATTGGCGAACAAAAAGCTTCGAACAGCTGCACACAGTTAAAACGTGTCTTGACCTTAATTTGCGTTTACAAAATTTAAATGAAGTAGTTACGGAGCTGTTTAAATACAAGGAAATTCCGATAGTTATGTGACCCGTACTGATACGCGTGCAAGTAAAAGCCTCAGGACTTCGACGCGCGGAGAGAACTGTCGCTTTAGTGCTTTAGTCGACTATCTTTGAAACTTTGAATGGATGTAAAGTACGATCGCCCTTGTACTCAGTTCATTCTATTGCCTATGACCATACAACTCGTAAGTATAAGCAATTCGCGTCGCCGTGGAGAAGACACTGCGAAGTGTTAAAAATTTTTAATTGTAATGTTCCTGCGCGGGATTTTTTCAGAAACGGGAGGCCTAAGCAGGAATCTAAAAACCACTAAGGGACTGAACGACGCTACAAACAATCTCCTTAAAGAACCTATAATTGGCAATTCAGAAGCTCTCTTTGATATGGTAACTTAACTCTGAAACAATCTCGGTACATTGTTTCGCAAGTGTAAACTTCAGTACTATCTCGAAACTAACCGCTTGTACGACTTCTAAAAATAGATTTCCCTGACAACCATGTGCAGTTTCTGATGGTTTTTGGAGACCAAGCTGTTGGTAAAAGCTTGATTACCGGAACAATAATAAACACGCTAAGCAGACTTTTCGTATGACACTGTTCACAGTAACGAAATATCTCGTGGCAACCAATGGATAAACAGCTAGGCTGTCACGTTGTCCTAGTCTGTTTGTCTGTAAAATCGACAAATTTCTGGGTCAATTTTGGGTTCTTATTCTTGTTATAGCTACTGTGAAAATAAATTAGACTTAATTGGACACTATCAACAGTATGGAATACTTGATAAAAGCTTGACTGAAAACGGACGTATGCCCAGTTATGTCACAAATTAATATTTTTGGCCTGTTTGTATGTAGAAATTCTCCTTAATCAGTTTTAAACGAAATTTGAAGTGCTAGAACTTGTGTGAAAACAATGTACAAAGTGACATACAGTACTTGAATCTAAAGCTCTTGGATATTGTGTTAAAGCGAAATTTTTGGGGACCAATGGACAAATTTATGAACACTGAAGCTAAAGAGTTGATATGAAAATTAAATTTTCAGGGAACAATTGACTGCTGTCGGTGCAACCATCACTTCAAAACAACGACTTCACTGAGGTCTAAAAATAGCAAGTAAAGTGTCCTCTCCAAGGTCGACAAACAAAACATGGATGACCTATGGTTACAATGTGCGAACTTAAAAATGATCTCCTCGTCGCAAGATAAAATTTCCTTTAATAAACATTACATGGCTCTTATCAACGCCATTTAAATATTTCTCACACAATAATCAAGGTTTATCTAATTTGAAACTGTAGCGGCAGAATGAATGGGATCCTAATTTTTCTCATCGTTGGATTGAATATATAAGATAGTGGAGTGAGTCATTAAGAAAATATTGCTTCCACTTGTTTCAACTCAGTTTTTCATAACATTTCGATATTAAATAGCATGTGTGAAGTTGTAGTTCTTAAGATAGAATAAACAATTGATTTAATTCCTTGTTGGCAGCAATTGCCAGAATTTTCAGTTGAATTTTGAAGGCCGAAGCTCGTTGAGGAATTTCAAAAGGGCGTCAGTTTGCTTATGTATTTTGTAACATTTGGAAAAACCGTCGTAAGCTGTGGATTTTCGTTTGAATTTAGCAATTTTAAGTAGTTTTTAACAATTTCACAAGCATCGTTCAATGAAGTTCAAAACGGCTGCCAAAATTTCTGTTTGATTTTGACGTTCAGGAATTTTTGAAAGCAGCAAAAGGAGGGGTCTTAATTTGGCTTGTTTTCTTATACTCTATGACTGAAAAATCTTTCTAAAGCATCCTTAATTTGGATTTGCGTTTTTGCACAACCTTTATCGAGATAACAGTTGCTTTACATGTTTAGTTCAATTTTGACGTTGACGAATTTGAGTGAACTACAAGGTATAAGGAGTCATCCTTTTGTTTATCTTCTTGTACAATTTACAGAAAATATTTCACATGTAGAATTGTTTCGTTGAATCTTGCGTTTTTACGCATTTTTTACCACTAATTGGAATTACACGATCGTGTCAATTCCCATGAGACGCTGTGAGTAAACTTTGGTCAAGTTATGCGGTTTGGGGTTTTTATTCATACATTGGTTGACTCTACTCTATCTCAAACATTCAAAATTGTAAACACAGCACTCACTATTCATGCCGTATCTTCGATTTCACATTTTCGAACAAAATATCGGAGATGCGTGAACATAAACAAAGGATTATATCGCATTGTGTCGGATTACACTACACGAAGCTAGGGTTGCCCTCCATTCGCTTCGGTTCTGTTTTGAAGGAAGCAGGCAAAGTTATTCGATTTGAACTCTAAATACCCCAAGTTCCTTTCACCGGACGCACAGATTAAAAACGTCTAGTGTGTAAATGTCTTTGGAAACCCTCTCGAAGCTCTTTTAATGAATTTCACATTTTCTAAAGCACTTTCTTGACATTTAGCCGCAGTTCAACGTGTACAAGACCGCAATAAAAAGCTGGGTTAACCTAGCAAAACTTGAAAAACCATTTCACCAACAACCAACGACTTATTGCATATAAGTTGGCTGGTTCTTTATCCCTAAAAATCCCTCAACAATTTTAAACTCTTGTTGAGGTCTTGATAAATTTTCAGACATTCTAAAAGTTGGATTACGATCAACGGGAATCTACAAGTGGAGGAAAACCTTGAAAACTTACGTCTAGGTTCTCGAGGGCCATCCACGGTGACTTTGATGGCGCGCATGTAAGTCGCCACTTGAGGAGGATCTGTATTGACGGTTATCGTAAGAGAGAGTGTTTTACCTACGATAAAAAGAAAAGTAAAAGATACATCTAACAGGTGCTGTAAGGAAACCAATAATCAATAGCCGAGCGTACAAATAAATGGCCACAAGAGTATACTCTCTTGCACCGCAGTCCACAGTCTGACCAAAGCAACCATAATCTATACATTATAACACAAGTGGCTTTAATTCATAATAAACGTGAAAAGGAGAGAAGACAAATGTGGACACAGTTTCCTTACTCATGTTTGACGAGATATATACACAAAATGTATATATACATAGAGGGATTGACTTAGACAAAAGCGAGATGGGATTCCCCAGTATCACGTTAGGAGGCACATAATCCCGGCTTCATGAAAACACGACTACAAGTGAGAAATTACTGTTATCATAAATATTGTTATAATTATTGTTTAACTGTATCTATAAACTCACCTCGGCCACTCCGTCCTACGAATCTCAAGTCATTGAATCTGGCTACTTGATTTTTAATAACGGCGGTTGAATTCCGTAACTCCGCCGAATAGTTGTCATCATTGCCGGACAAAATTGAAACTGTAAGTCCATCAGGAATGTCTCCGCTCAACGCGATAACTTTAAAGGCAACGGGCAGAGTTTTGTTACATCGCCAATGAGAAGGTAACACACTGCAGACGAAATTTGGAGAGTCAGTTTTCACCAGTTCACCAGGATTTTCAGACAATGCGTCCAACATTGGTTTATCAGGCTTGTACCTTGCCCGCATTTGGTTTGAGTCTACTTTCGTGGAAGCCATGACTTTGTTAGTATATTGAGACGAAACCGCAGTTAACTACCACAACGAGCTAAGTCTGCAGCCTAAACCGCTCTGTTCGAATCGATCGATGACGCGGCCTGTAACGCTCGATTGGCGAGCACGAATATGTTTCTTAGAGCTAATCTACGTATAGTCGTTTGTGACGAGAGTGAATACCGCCCCACAATGCCCTGTGTGACAGCTGCTCACAATACGTCTTATGCACTTTCAACCTAACTGTCAATCACCCGCTCAGTTCTCCTCCTCCATAGACCGTGTTTAGTTTAGAAAACGGACGGACGGACAATTCTGATACTGTTGTGAATTTGCTTTCAAATATTTTCGCTAGCAATCCAGTGACAATTATTTATATTGATCAATATCCGATGATGGAAATAAAACTTAATTGAAAATCAACTCGTTCCCACACTGTACTCGAGCACACGTTATTTGCAATTAAAATTAAATTGCGTTCATTTACTGGTTTATTTTCGTGACGCTACTATCTTGTCTAACCCCCGGTGAATTATCGCATGAATTCCTATGCATTTTTATAAATGATACTCGCAAAGTAAGGTCAAGCAACGACGGGGGACGGGTTACAGAGCCGGCTCTTCGTAATTTCCTCACAGCAATTATCACTAGCTGAATAATAGAACGACCACAAACCCTAAGCTCATAATAGCTATAATTTTATGTTTATCAAAGTTGAGGGGAAGCCTGCGACTCATTGAAACAATTCCTTTGCATTATCTATGGTTGAACTGAGAGGCTCGGCAAACCGCACTGGCTATTGCGCTAAATTCAACAGTGCTGGCTCACATGCAATAAGACAAATGGTTATTCAATGAAATCCACCATTGACGGGATTTTCTACTTAGGCCATCTAAAGCTCAGTGGCTCTCTACAATAATGGATATCTTTCATTGAGCCACATCTCGTTGCCAACAGCAACAACGTATCAAGATGGTAGACAATAAAACGGGAAGTACGATCCTAGTTTGATACGTTTTCGCGAAGCGGGGAAAGCGAGTCTCCATTATCATGTGTGCCAAATGATGCACTCATTTTTATAGAAACAGCTTATAAAAAATCCTAGGCTCAATTTTTCGAAACTGAAGAAACTATCCTACTTGAATTAAAAAGCTAAGAAACTTTCGCAATTTGCACTCAAAGATATTTGATACTGTATACAATAATAGCCACTGTTTTTACCCTCCTTTTAAGTGTGGATTATGTCACTACTTGTCTTGAGAATTTGCTAAGCAATTTGGGAGATACTAAATTAACTCTACACTTCCAGAAGTAAAAATATGATAAGCTCATTTGAATCTTTCGGTACTCGAAGTGCCCTAGAATCGAAGATACTGCCTACAAGCCCAGAACCCAGGGCGCAGAACCTTAGTTTCCTATGAAAAATGAGTGTATTTCGAGGTTAATGGGTCATGGTAAATCAACCACTGGCCTAATATCAATGGTAAGATTGCCATCAATTAACGAGGGTAATAACTTTCTTCTTCGCTATTTAGCAAATGGTTCAGTTACTCAACTCGATTCTCAAGTTGTCCACTATGACACACACGAAGACTTCTGCTGTTCCACCAGATTTTCGTCCTGTTTCTCTGTGGATGAAGCTATACCTGAAACCCGGGGGACGGGACTTGTATACCCCAGCTTTTGGGTCATTAACCCCCATCCCCCCTCACAGCTTTGTGTAACATGAATATTTAGATGGGGATACACGTATTTTTTTTTATACGAAACTCAACTCTCAGATCGCCAAAATGTTAAGAAACTCCAGTCCTGGGAATATATATCTTTCGAAACTATTTATTTTTTGAACGACGGAAATCGAAAATAACACTGTTTCGCAAAGTTCACGAGGGCACAGTTAGTGAACATTGTTATGGAACCTTTAAGAAACTCGTAAGAAACTCTGAGTACTCAAAATGTGATAATTTAAAGAAACTTTGTAGGACTACAAGGATTCGCCATGTATGGGCATACAGCATCATCATATAAAAAGTTATCCCAGTCTTGGGTGGTCTTTTCAAATCATCATTCCCAGTCTTGGGGAAATTTGTTTTGGTCTCCTACTCAAGACCCTGTTTCCAGTGTCGGGTAGCCTCATCCTCGGGCCTGTTTCTCAAAGATTTTCGACGAAAGTTCGTCGATAAGCGCATGTTAAATAAAGTATCAATTGATTCATAAAACATTCTCCTGTTTGAAACATTATAGCAGCAAACTTTGTTGTGCTACAGTCACGGAAATTAACTTCTCTAATAGCTAGAAGATTGAAGTATTTTTCAGATTTTTATTGTAATTTTCAAGATAACAGTTTCTTGGTAAACTCGAAGACTGAAAGAATCAGTCATACAGAACAGCAAAAAAATGGCTTAGAACGCACAATCGATTCTTCCAGGCCTTTTAAAATCCAATTGAAATTCTTTTGAAAATTCGCATAGCCAGTAAAATCAAGGTTGTTAGGACACGGATGTTTTGCTTGATTACTTATTACCCTGTTTTGATCTCTGTGTCTTGTTTTCTGTTCTGTATCGTCTTCAACTGGGGTGGTAGGCCCAACCGCTCTCAAGTTGTTCGAATAGAGCTCCCTTGTAGTTCTGTGTCTTAAGTGCGCCTTCGGCTTTGCGGCTTTGAAACCTATTTTGAGCGAAGGCGCACTAAGACACAGAAATACAAGGGAGCTCTATTCGAACAACTTGAGAGCGGTTGGGCCTACGACGCTCAGTTGAGGACGAAACAGAACAGAAAACAAGACAACAAAACAAGATACAGGGATCAAAACAAGGTAAATAAATAATCAAGCAAACCATCCTGTTCCTGACATCCTTGGTAAAATGATAATTTGGAAAACTTAAACTGAATATCAAAAATTTAAAACTGAAATGTTGCACTTTTTATAATTTGCGATGCCTATTATCGTACTCTTTTGGTAATTTTCTGGATGTCCTGCAAAACTTGCTCTGTGAATCTTTACCACTTACCATGGAATCACAGTTTTGAAAATTACCAGAAAGTACAAAAATGATTCTTCTGTCTTGTAGCTGTTAGAAAAGATAACTTTGTTGATTTTATTGCAAGCACAATTGCTGCAATGGTCTTTAGAACAGGAAGAATTTTTTAGTACCCGGCGTGCAAATAGAAGAATCTGCAAAGTTCTCACCTACTATGTACTTTTCTACAAGTTCTTTGACTCCCATCCATCAAGTTTCTTCGGTTTTCTTAACTTGCATCGTTGCAGGGCCTAAAAATCGAAATGAAATAAGTTCAGTAAATTAGGCTCAACAAATTTATAATATTAATCAAAATCGTAAAATCGGTGCTAGCCTCCACGCAGCCTGACGACTTCCGAAAACCAGAGTGTCGAGGCTGCACGCTGACAACTCATTGGTTAATATCAAACAATTATTACCTGAATGGAGTTTCAAAAACGAGGCAATACAGAATCCCGCTACTCCTATTGGTTAATTGCACATTTCCCGCGAACGATACATGGACGCGTTTTTGTCACCAAAGCAACTACTTTAGGCCAGTGAGACTTGCAATAAACTCAGACGACACGACAGTAACAAAATGTGTTTGACTAAATGATACGGTTCAAAATTAGAAGCTATCAGGTAATTAGATGTCACAAGGACTACTTTTCTTCTTTCACTTGAGGCTAGTCAGTATCCTTAAAGCAGCAGATATACTGGGATATAGCGGGTGAGCCAGAAAAAAGTTCCCACTTTTGAAAATTCATAACACCAAGACTACTTCATGGATTTGAATCATTCAAATTCTTGTTAAAAGCCGAAAGATTAAAATATTTTTATGATTTTTCTCGCTGTCCTACACGTTTTTTTTTTATAAGAAACTAGGATCAGGCCATAGCACTAAAAGTTTCTTAATTTAACATGAAATTTTGTCCATTTTAGTACTAAAAGTTTCTTAATTGGTTTCTTATTTTTTGAAAGCATGAATTGTCAATGTGGTCGCTAACACTGCTGCAGATATGTTTCTTGATATTTAAAATATTATACAGGAATAAACAGTGTTCTGTTATGTTGAAAACACAAATGGTTAGATAATAATGCCCAATGATAAAGGTTCAACGATCTATTTGCTATAAAATTCATGCTTTTAACTTTGAAAAGCTTCTTAGTACTTCTCAGACATGGTACTAGAGTTTCTTAAAATTTTGGCCATCTTAGTACTAGTTTCTTATAAACCAGTTTCTTACAAAAAAAAGTGTACCAGCACTACAAATATAGGTAAATTCAACTTTACAAAAAATTCATGGTTGATTGATTACTGAAAAATGGCCCAAAACATCGATTAATGCATAAATGACATCTCGCACATAATAGTGAAGGAAATGCAACTTCTCATGGGTGAGAGATATCCTCTAGGCATTAATTTCCTTGGGATTGAAAATCTTTCGTATTTGTTTGAAAATCGATGTCTTATAACTCTTGAGGGAGGTGAAACGCCCATGGCCTATTGTTCGATTTGAATAGAATCCTTACGATTTGATCCATGTTCTAGGCCCTTTTCAGTGATTTTGCAACCATGAAATTTTCATAAAATTGAATTTACCAATACTTCTCTAGCTGGTAGTTTGAAAATAGTAAAAACTGTCATACTTTGTGTAAGCGATCATGCACTGAGTGATAACTTTGATTATTGAGAAACAATAGCAATACGAGATTTTTTGTTAAAATCGAGTAACTCCCGAAAGAGGCTTATTCGAGAGTGGGTGCTTATTTCACAATAATTAATTTTTGGTGGGGGCTTATTCGAGGTGGGGCTTATTCGAAGGTGGGGACATATTCGAGGACTTACCGTAGATACATGTGGAACACCCGATATTATTTTCATATGGTTTACTTGTTACAGAAGAGGACAGGAATTTCAAAAAGATGAGATATCTTGGAATGACGGTATTATGCTCACAGAAAAGTCATTCTCATACTTAGGACTGTCGAAAAGGGGGGAGGGGGATAAAAGGTCCAGGGCCCGAGCCCCGAAGGGGCCCGTAAGTGTTTTGTGCCGCAAAATTTTGTTATTACTATATATCTCTGCAGTGCATTTTTATGGCAATTTATCTGCTTTAAAAGGGCATTTGCAAGAACCGTCGATTTTGATGGCAGTCAGTTTTTATGTCAGAAACCAAACTCATAATATTGATATTCCTGATTTATCGAAACTGGTTCTATCCCAACGAGTCAGTCGTTGGCGTCGTAGGGTCGTTGAGTTTCTTTTCACATTCAATCTTTTCGGCCTTTGAGTCGCTCGCTTCCGTCCCTCTAGCAGCTCCAGCGACTGCAAAGACCTTGTGTGAACAAGGCATTACTAGCATAAAACGATATCCTTGATTTATGAATACAATTTTTTGTATAGCCTTTACACTGAATGTTTAAGCCATTTTTTAGAACAATTAGTCATAAAAGGGGCATTTCCCTCATTTTCCGGGAGACTAAAGGGCGTGGTCGCAAAAAGTTTTCTTGGGGGCTGGGGGCCCGTCCCGATGGATCACTCCAGGGCCCGAGCTGGCTCTCGACGGCGCTGCTCATACTCCTAAAGGAGAAACGCGCCAAACATGCAAATTTCATTGCCGTATAGCAGAAATTTTGTTTCTATATTAGACCTGTTTTGAAGATTTCTTGAAGGGATATTTCTGAGAAAATTGCTCATAATTTCAGAACGGAGAAGCCCTTTTCAGTCAGGTAAATCTTAATACTTATTTGAACATATCTACTATTGAAGTGGATTAATGGCCTTCAAAGCAAGTAAGGGAGCGGTCATTTTTAATCCTGGGCACCAGGGCGGAGGATGATTTCGCACAATCATAGAAGATTTCATACCCCATCTAGAACATAGAAAAGTTTTTTCGAACCCCATCATTTTTCAGCAAAATGGTTTAGTACCCCATCCAGAAGTCTATGTCTATAAAGCATAGATAGACTATATGGACAGATACCAAGATGTACAAGGCGATGGCGATTTTCATACTGGTCAAGTGATTCATCATTTCCAGACGTCTGTTAACTTTTCTTTCAGTCATTGATTAATAACTTTATCAAAAATTTTTTCAAGCAAACTAGTTTTGTACCCCATAAAAATTGCTCTCAAAATTTTCCTACCACCACAAAATAATAGAGAAAATTTTCATACCCCTGCCAAAAATCCTCCGCCCTAGTACCCAGGATTAAAAGTGACCGCTCCCTAAGTAAGCGAAAATTTGCCACACATTAAAAAAAAATTTAAAGTGGTTAAGGAAATACAAAATAAATGAAATAGTTACAATACAATTTACATAGCAAATTTGATAAATACAAGTCAAAACATCTCTAATTATAGTGGCAGGGATAGCATTAAAAAAGATCTTGTTGATTCTATTCCTCTATTTCCATAATGTCAATGGTCCACTTAGAGGTGGTTGCAAAAAATTATGAAAACTATATTTTGGTGTGCTTCTGGATAAAGCATAATCATGGTAAGGCCGAATCATGAATGTGAGAGACGATGGGCGATTTTAGTAGAACATATATGTCGTTTTCCTCCCTCTTCACATTTTGGAAAAAAAATTGTCTTTGATCTTGTGCTTAAACAAGTTGATAATATTTGTAGATTTTATATCAGAAGTTAGACAATTCCACATTTTTGCCCCCAAGTAGGACAGGCATTCATTCAAATGGGGATTGTTTAATTTTTACTCACCAGGTATCAAAACTTTGAGTTTACAGTTGCATAAAAACATATGTAAGGCCTCCATTAATCAGGGTACACGAAGAGCTTCTTTCTCCGACGGCCGTTGACACCTTATCTACATCGTGCAGGAAGTTCAACACGTAAAAATTGTGTTTATAGATAACAAGGAGAGAACAACATTCTGTAAAGATAACGGCGCATGTCTGTTTTCATGGAGGAAAGATCCACTACTTTCAATTTTTAAATGCACAGAAAAAGAAAGTAAATCATAAAAATTCTGTTTCTCACTCCAATCCATTTAAATTGCCTTTTCCCTTTACAATTAAAGGGACCCCTTTCCACAATTATGCTTGGCGTGTGGAATCTCCTTGTCGTTGTCATTTTAATGGCTCATGAGAATGCTGACAACAAAGGGGCCAGAAAAGATATGCATTAGCTAAGCATACCAGATGAAAGAGCAATTGGAAATAAAATGGCACTTCTAAAATGAAAGATATCTTAACACAGACAATGATGTCAGTAACAAAACTGTTTTGTGAAAATCTTGCACAAGGGATAGAGGCCACAAAGTAGTTATACAGACATGAAACTGCCATCAAATTGCAGAATTTAGAGTACAGATCTCTAGAAGCCTTGATGGATGCTTTATGTCACTAATATGGCCTATTTCAACTAGCTCGATATCTTGTCAAGACCAAAGCCTGGTTCACACTGGGTCATTTGAGTCGTCAGGGTCATGCAAAAAGACCCAAAAGACAAAGATTAAGAGTCTGAGTTCCTCGTATTTTGGGCCTTTCTACACGACCTTAACGACCCAAATGACCTTGTGTGAACCAGCGCAGGCTTAACTCTGGTGCATGGTCCCCAGGAAAGAATCATTTGAGCATAGCATGCTTTTGAAGGTCTTAATCCTGAAGCAAAGAGGGAGTGAAGATCTTAAGTGAAAAAGAAGCCTTTGGAGTGAAGAGACGGCATAATCAATATCGCAGTCTGAAAGCAAGGCCATAAAATACAATAGATCATTCTTTCGTACTTTCGGAGATAATTTGGAGACGAAAAAGTGAAATGGATATTCCACAGCTTACACCCTGTTGATTACTGTCGATTCGCTCTTTTTATTGTTCTTGTTACTGTTACATAGATATTTTTCTGTTTCTTACATCTAATTTTACTAGTTTGTAATGAATTATAGGGTAGTTTGCTTTTTTTCTTTATCTGGTTTATGTAGATCTCTAGTATTACCAATATTGCCATGCCTTATAATAGGTAGTGCATTTTATTTCCAAAAAAATTCCAAGGAGAGATCAGAAAATCCAAGAGGCCATAAAAGTGCGGGAAAAAGTTCAAAATGAGGGCCTCACGAAACAACCCTTTTTTTCGTCTGGCAGTCATTACAAGCTGTCAGTTTCTCGAATGATCATCTATTGGAGAATGATTTTGCAATATCATAATCTCTCTTGACTTCAAGGTGAGATCTACAGGAATCTTAAAAGCATTTATGAAATGGAAAAACCCTAAACCCATTGATAGCAAGACAAAAATACATTTACACACTCCATAGAAAGAGTCATTCATTCGAGCACGCCTGTAGAATCAGATACGTAAGAACCGGGGAGCCTTGAAAGCAGGTGCCCCCGCAAGATTTAGCAATTGCAACGAAAAAGTGACCTTTTTGCTTCGGGGAGGGCCTTAATGCCCTTGAAGTGTCGTGCTCCCAAGTTTAGGATGCTTCTTAACGGCCCTACAGGTATTCTTTTTATAAGGAACTGCTTATGAGAAACTAAACTCTCAGATCGCCAAAAATTAAGAAACTCCAGTATGGGGAAAATATAGCTTAAGAAACTATTTATTTCAACAAACGAAATCCTTAATATATTTTACTTTATTTTCACCTGTTTCTCATTGTATCATATTACTTGTAAGGTACTTGAGTATGTTCTAAACATTAGAAATGCTTCTTGATTGCACTTTTTCCCGTTTTCGGATGATTGCACTATGCTTCAAAAACCTTGTTTTGAAATGCTGGTTGAGGGCCGTTGAGGGGCCAATTTGGTGAACATGAAGATTGTTTAAGAAAGTCGTAAGAAACTCTGAGTACTAAAAATCTGATAACTGTAAGAAACTTTCAGATAATGATATGTGTATTTGAATATGTGTATTTGAATGCCCTAGAAGAAGGAATGGCCTCTTAAGATTCAGCTTGGTATTAGAAAACATTCATGTGCATATAGGCAAAAAGGGACAGCTTCCACATATAAATGGACATGAGATAGAAAAAAATTAATGCAAGGTCCTTTAAAGAAATCATTCATTCGAGCAGGCCTTAGCAATATCTTGACCTCGAAACAATAATCATTCAAGAAGATACCTAAGACATTAAAAAATCGCATAAATTGCAAAATAGGTCCAGAAAAGGTGCCTCTAGCAAGCATAGGCTCCAAATCTTTGGAGCAGCATAAAAAGGTGAGTGTAAAACTAAGTGACCTATTTCTTTAACTCGAATGGCTTAAAAGAAACTTTAGCTACCTATCCATAATTCTACCGTTGGACTCCTTAGAAATTTTGAATACAGTAAAACCCCGCAAACAAGAACATACTTTTCTAAAAAACAGATTGGCTAGGTTCTTATAAATGAGGTACTTATGACATTTTCAGGGTGTTGTTCTTATGACAAGGACGCTTCAGACTATGATGAATATATAACTACAGTATATAGTACAGTAAAAACCCGCGTCTAAGAACCTACAATTTTGCAAGTCAGCCTGATTAGGTTCTTATGTATTGAGTATTTAGAAGGAAATAAGCCTGTTTAGGTTCTTAAATTGGTTCTTATTTAATTCAGGGCTTCCAGGTATTTCTTTTCTTCGGGTTGAAACTTCAAGCCCATTATTTACTGTCAGTGGAGAGACACCTGAGGTCATGAGGCGTTATTCAAAACATCAGTTCGTGGAAGAATCAGAAATTTTACAGAACACAACGAAAAGCTTTCAAAGCATCTTTAGAGCTCTTTGCAATTTGCACATATGGCAGAATCAGTAGGTATAGGCTCAATGACAAAGCAACTAGAGTTTGATTTAGTTTGATGATCTCCACGAATAAGAACCTATTTCAAATGTCAGGCTGAATAGGTTCTTATATATTGGGGGTCTAATTTCAGAATTTTCAGCCTGTAGGTCCTTAACCACTAGGTTCTTATACGCGGGTTTTTACTGTATGTGTTAAGTAAACTTCTGGGTATAATGACTGCATTTAAATATTGGAGAGTATGGTATTTTTGTTGTTGACAAAGCAGTTTGTATCACACGGCTTGATAAAACTATTTGCATATCCCTGAAAACTGATAGAGGTGTTCAGTTATCAATAGTTGGGAGCTTGTTTACACTGATATGATGAAATTTCTTAATTAAGTGTACCATCTCATAAGAACATTGAAGTAAATCAGTCTATTTTTGGTTCTTATCTTTGGGTGTCTTTTTCCATAAAATCAGTCTGCAGGTTCTTATTTTGCTATGTTCTTGTTTGCGGGATTTTACTGTATTTTTGAAATGTGACGTCATCAAATTTCTAAACCATAAACCACAAAAAGTGACAGATTTTTGCTTGATACCATGTGGCAGATATCCATGACGTATGGTTTGCTTGGCAATAGACCTTTTAGCTATTCAGCAAAAGAGCCTGGATCGAGCGTTATTTTTATACATTTTTATACACGAGATTCGATCGAGTGGCGTTAGGGCTTCTATCACTATTGTGAACATTCGAAAATTCTACAAAATGTAGCAAAGTATCGTTCGATTGAGATTCTTTTTCAGAATAGCTAAAAGGTCTATTAATTCATGTTACGTCAAACAGCTTAGAAATTACGACAGGTTTTAGTATTTTTGAGAATCTTTCTTGAATCCTCGGAAAAGAAGGAAAACACTCAATTCTGAAAGTATTGAAGGTTTCAGAAAATTCCAACTGCAGAGTTATCGCAAAATAGCTAAGTTTCTTTGATGCTATTCATTTCAAAGAAATAGGTCATTGAATTTTAAGATGGGCGATTTTTTCTTTGTACACCTTCCTTGAAATGACATAAAAATCACAAAATCACAAAAAATCACATTTGAAAATCACAAAAATCATGAAATCACAGAAAAATTACTGAGAAATCACACAAAGTAATTACTAAAAAGCACTAAAATCAATCACAGAAAAAATCATGTGATTTAGAAATCACAAAAATCACGTACACTATTTTGGGAAGTGATTAGCCCCTCGGAATTTTGCATCCACTATTTCAAAGATTTGGAACCTATGCTTCTCTAGCATCACTAATCGAGAGGAGACGTTCTCTTAATGGGTCTGGCATTCAAGGTCAAACATTGTCAATCTTTCATTTTAAGCGAGGCTCTAAAAAGTAGTGCACAGTCATTAGAAATGATTATTAGAGAATATTTTGGGATAAAAGTTTTTCAAGAAAAATCCAAGAAAAAATTTTCCTACCGTAAAAAGAGGGAAAAGGTCCAAATTGAGTGCCGTGCACTTTGATTGGCACTGGTGCAAACTCTCGAAGTCCAAATAATAAACGAGGCCATAAAAACATGAAGTTGGTACACTGTCTTTGAAAGAGTTACTTGTCGAAATGAAAGTCTCAGAGGAAGTGTTTTGGATGCCCCTGGCACAAAATTTCCTTTATATGTTAAAGGAGACCCAAAGAATGTACTCCAAAGTGCTTTAAAAAGGGTCATTCATCCGAGCATACTTTTGGAATACCTTGAGGTGAAGAACTTTTTAGGCGAATTCAAGGAAAAAGTTGCTTTACGTATCAAAAGAAAAAGGGTCCAAATTGAGTGCTACGCACCTTTATTGGTAAAAAACTCTTGATGTCCAAATGACAAATGAGAGCATAACTTAACCAAACATAAAGTTGGTAAACTGTCTTCATGAAAGGAAAATTTGTGCCTTTATTGGAAACCTTTCTTAGTGGACCTTTCTTGGTGGACCTGCCATTCAAGGTACAAAAAGGGTCATTCATTTGAGCACGCTTTTGGAATATCTTGAGGCGTAGATCTTTCTTAAATTCAAGGCGAGAATAAGCTGGAATGAAAAGATAATGCATAATCGATACTTGAATGGGAGAGTGATGATTGGAGTCACTGACAACTGATTGCAAATTGATACTAATTGAAACTGGATCAGTGTGGGCCCCAGAATTGTCCCTTTTGCAAATCCTGATGGTTATTAAAGAGTCCAATTGGGAAATAGCTTTTAGCGATTCGATTTCAATAAGGGTAGGAACAAGCGAAAAAACGAGATATCAACAAGGTCATTGGGAGAGGAGAGCGAAGGATTTGATTTTATGTAATACTGAATAAATTCGAAAGAAATTTCATCGTTGTAACTTTATATTGAAAATCTTGGAATTCATCGGGATTATCATTTTCTGTCACAAAAGTCGCGTCGCTCAAATAAAGTGACTCTGCATGAGACAAATACTGACAAACATTTTCTCAGGCCAAATAAAAAAATTTGCAACCCAATAACTTGTTCACATAAGTTTTTAGACACTTGAGTGCTGACATAATCACCAAAGTTTGGCTTTTGATTCTAAGTTAGGCTTTCATAGATCGGTTAGGGCAACAATCTTTAAAGTCGCTCGATAATATAGGGCTCCAATCTTTGCAAAACTTTAAAATTAAGTGTTCGAAATGTTATTTCCTATGACGATTGCGCTAAGTATGGTGGCGAGGAATTTTTTACCAAGATGCATTGCATTTCTTTAATCAAATTTCTATTATAGAATCGTTAAAGATTCGCAATTCGAACGCAGCTTGGTAAAAGATCCTCGCCGCCATCTTTAAACTGAGTAGATCAAATGTAACTTTGGATCGTCTGCCATGATCCCAGACAGAACATTCTTAATGTCTTCCTTCCACGTTTTTATAAGAAACTTGGATCAGGCCATAGTACTAAAAGTTGCCTAATTTAGCACGATAAAACCTTGTAATTTTAGTAACAAAAGTTTCTTAATTGGTTTCTTATCTTTTGAATGCGTGAACTATCAATGTGGTCACTAACATTGCTGCAGATATGTTTCTTGACATTTAGAACATCACCCCTAGGAGCAAATATTGTTCTTTTATGATTAAAACACAAATGGTTAGTTAATATTACTCAAGAATAAAGGTTCAACAATATATTTGCTATGATATCCATGCATTTAACTTTTAAAAGTTTCTCAATACTTCTTACACATAGTACTAGAGTTTCTTAAGATTTTGGCAATCTAACTACTACAATCCTCGCTATAACTCATGTCACAAACAAAGATTTTCAGCATCTTTCAAAAAAAATCACAGTGCCTACTAATTCAACTGAAATATTCTATAAACCCCCCCCCCCCTTCCCCCAAGTCAATGTTGTTTGTCTTGACTCAGGAGAAGTGCTGCATGATTTCTTCCGAGTTACAGCAGTCAACAGCATTGACTTAGGGAGTATAGGGGAGCCTTTGCTCTTCAGATCTACTTTTTTCCGTTTTGTGACAAGGGTTTTGGCAAGGATTGTAGTTTCTTATAAACGGGTTTCTCAAAAAAACGTGTCAACTTGGAATTACAGCGTTTTAAGTTTGATGAAGGGATGTAGCAGAGTAGGTATCGGAAGCTTTGAAAAGGATCAAGGGCACCATAAAGTGTAAACTGAACGAGGTAAGTCAAAATGTCCAATACATGAAATACTCAGTTTTTGAAGATCTACAGGGTGGTAGGATAGCAAGCAGAAGTCTGTATCTTTTATGGTTTAAGATTGAGCAATTTGATGACATCACAACTTAAAATCTAGCAGAAGCTTAGCAAATGCTGTAACTCTGAAAATAATGACGACATCAAAATGCTCGTTCTGAAATTATGGCGAACGACGTAAAGTTCCCTTCAATTTATTCATTTGAAAGAATAGAATTTTACACATTTAATTTGATAAAGCTTTGATAAAGCTTTGCTAAAAATCGGACCGTATGCTTCTCTCAATGAGACATCAGTTTTGTACCAAATTAGTAAATTTTGTAAAGGTACACTCTCGCAAATTATAGCAGAATCGCCAGATGTACCAAATTGTCTTAGCACACCGTCACAAATTGTAATAATCCCGAAAACTGTTTTCTCACGTTCCCATTTTGTAACACAACTCAAAACATGCGGTAACGAAATCTACGGCCTAAAAGTACTAGGTCCCAGTCCTAGCTAATCTGAACTACGCGTCTCAAATGTACTTTGCGGACTAGCGCAATGTAACGAACACAACTTCATAACTAAACTAAACTAAATCCGTTCAGCTTCTCTCTCTCTCACTTTTTATGGAATCGTGTCCCTACGGACATCGACAAATCGACAAAGGCCCACATCTTTCTGTCTACGTTTTCTTTTATTCGAAAAATTTTTTGTAAGAAAAAAGGCAAGCAGAATGTAAAAAAAATCTAAAGAACTAAGCTTTGTCATTCTGCGTGGTCGACTAAAGTTGGCTTCGTCGAATTCAGTTTCGTACTCAATGTAGTATGTTTCGTACTCAATGTTTCGTATTCAGTTTCGACCTGGTCCAAAGATCTACGGCTAATAAAATTTCTCAACATGCAGTTGGACCGTTAGCTGTTCTACAAGGCAGTCTTCATACATTTCTATACAAAATGTAGGCTCATGCCGAAAGTCTCTTGTTTTGCTCCCCTCGCAGACATCAATAACAACAACAACAACAACAACAACAACAACAACAAGCGAAAGTTTCATGGACTTATCTATGCAAAATGCTCGACTGAGTGGCGTTCTGTTAGACTTATTACAATTCGTCCCAGTTTTCGCTGGCAATTCTGTTAATTTTTTATGTATTCATCTATTGAACTGAATTATTTTACCTACTTATTTATGGAAGTGAATTGAATTGCTAGCTCATTGAGCGAATAGCTTGATATAAAAAATATAGACAAAATGAGCAAAATTTACAACGAGTTGTGATCAGTCTAGTGTTCTTTCTTCTACCAACTACAAAACGTATCAAAAATATCGTTCGATCTATACTCTTTTTGTAGGAAAATGAAAAGGTCTATCGCGAAATATTCATTTTCTTGTAAGACACCTACTATAAGAAACTATACACATATTCTTTAAAAGAAACTAATGATTTGGGCCAGTACTGAAAGTTTCTTAAAATTATCAGAGTTTGAAGTAAAAATATGTTAAAGACTTCGTTTGTCAAAATAAATAGTGTCTTAAGAAGTTATATTCTCCTAGTCATCGAGTTTAATTTTTCGGCGATCTGAGAGTTGACTTTCTTGTGAACAATTTCTTACAAAAATATGTGCAGGCTCAATTGTTCAAAAGTTAAGAAACTGTGCTGCCTGAATTGAAAGAACTAAGGAAGTTTTGTAATTCTGAAATTTCATTTTCCTGGTCACTCAAAAATGTTTGACACTGTACAGTAATAGCAGCTGTTTGACATTAATCTGAGTGCGAATTATGTTATTGCTTGCTATGAGATCTCAGTAAGTATTTTGAAAGCCCTCTGAGGGATGGGTCATTAATTCTTACCGGGGAAGGGGTGGGGGACACCTACAAATACTTGATAGAATTTTCGTAGCCCTTCTCTGCTTTTCTTGAAAATTTTGGCGCCCCCTCCAACAATGCAGAAGAAATTTTCAGCCCTCCCCTCCCAGTAAATGTATACATGGTAACAGTGTGACTAAACTGTCTGATTTCAAGCGCATCAAGATTTACATCGTCACTGTAGCATGTGAAATCAAAATGTCATCTCAACTGTGACAAGAAAAGGGAAAGCATTTGCATAAGAATTACTTTTGAGATGTTGAGCACTAAATTGCTGACGAACTAGCTTGTTTGAAAATTACAGGATTTATTTCAGATAATTTTCATACCCCTCCTAGAATGTGCGTTATTTTTTCGTCCCCCCTCTTTTTCAGTCGGTAAAGTTTTAGTACCCCCTCCCAGATATCTTCCATCCCCTCTCTAGCTAGAACTAATGACCCGTTCCTAACAAAAACGAATGGTTTAAGGACATAAAATGTATAAGAAAGTCATAAGGAAATTAGCAAAAAGTGTCATAAGATTCAAGAAACCATCTACCAACCCCGGATCTTAGTTTCTTACTAAATAAATGAATGAATTCTTGGATTACAGGTTCTCAAGACGAAATTCGATGCATCAATCATTTCCAAAATTGGAAAATTCCCAGATAAAGCATTTGATAGAGGACGCCAAAAATAGAAACTTCAGCCAAACCCGAACAAAGATAAAGAAACAGTTAGAAAGATGATTTGATTAAAAAATATTTGGCGGCCAATAAATATGTTTACAGTTATTCCTTGAAGTTGCACAACCTGAAAGAAGATTCATTTCAAACTGCACACATGCGTGCTTATCAAAAGCTTCTAACTTTGAAGCAACACAGCTTTATCCTAACTCTGGATCATTCAACTGCAGCCAGATAGCCTGTATTCCAGGCCTGTGTTCCACCCCTGTCTGGAATACAGGCTACTGCCAGATCATTGAGCTGGATGCATTGAAAGGTAAAAACGAGTTTAGAATGCCATTGAAAAAGCCTTGAAGTTAAGTTTTCCTCAATTTCAGGCTTCTTTAGCACCTCAATGCCCCAACGCATTTGGATAGATCAAAAAGTCTTCATTCCATTTGGAAACGATAGCTCACTCTTTTTCTTACCATTTTTATTAACCATTTTTCTCAACTTTAATTTTCTTCTGTATTCCAAATGAATTTCATAAAACTAAAAACTCTATGGAATGGCCACACAGTGCTTTTGGGGGCCTCGTGATCAGTATGACCTTGTCTCGGCAAACGCCAACATCATCTAGAGGAAAAACGAGATAGAAATGCATTAGAAATGCAACGGAAAAAGCGTTGGAATTAGAATTTGATTCTTCTTTCTAGTATTTGGAATAAAAATCTTCATTCCACTTGGAAAGAGGGAGTTTACGAAACCACGACGGCAACGGCAACTGCAACGCAACGTTCCTTTCGTTTCAGAACTTTAGATTCAAAAGATTCCTTGTTTTCTGTTCGAATTTGCTTCCCTTGAGAGTCTCTGAAGTTGTCCTTTTCAATTTCACAACTTGGAAACCCTATTTCTGGCGTTCTGTACTGCAGATCTAGGCCTCCGAATTTAAACACAGTCTTTTTTAATGTTTGTCTTCAAAGAGAAAAACATGGTTTTCAGGCATCTCTGAGTTATAAGAGGCCTCATTTTGGCCTTGTTGATGATATATTAAAAGTAGCGTACGGAAACAATACTTCTTTTGCAGAATATTAGATGACGTTCTGGCTGGCGTTGCCGTCCTGGTTTCGTAAACTCTCTGTTGTAGGCTCGTTCCATGAAGCGTGTACACAACGGTGGGGAGAGGGGGTCTCAGGCCATAATCATGCGGTATATGAAAATTGCCTGTTCAATAGCGTACGGCGCTCTAAAAATCGGATAATTTCCCCTTTGGCACCAGAGATATAAAATACCATAAAAGCAACTAAATTTTCTCTGGCAGAAACGCAAGAAAAAAAGAAAACCTAACAGTCATTTTTCTGTCTGTAACTAAACATGACTCAAAGAGACATCCGGTTAGGGACCACCCTCTTTTATCAGCTCTCGCCAAATGCCAAAAGTTGACATTGATCTGAACACATGAAAATGGGTGTGGTATTGCCGCTCCCTGTTTTGTCGTACGACTTGCACGTGGCTTACAGCTGCGTCTAGGGGATTCAAGTTACACATTGTTCTTTGATGGGAGATTCTGGATGAGTCAAAGAAGGGATCAGTGTTTGCAAGACTAGGCCCTACGAACCAATAAGCGCGACAGGGTTCCCAAAGGCATTGTGATTGTTATTCAACAACGTTGTTTTCCGTTTTATGAAAATTCACTTGAAGCACTGACGAAATTAAAGTATGGAAAATGAAGATGGGAAACACGTATTTTGTTGCAAGAAACTAAAAATTTAGGCGAGTAGTGAAAGTTTCTTAAAGTTATCAGATTTTCAGTATTCAGAGTTCTTACGAGTTTTTTATAAGTCTCCATAACAATCTTTATGCTTACTTTCTGTTTCCTCTTGAACATTTCAAAGGAAGGTTTCTTGAAGTCTTTCCACCGTTTAGACTATAGTCAGGTGCCTTACTGACACAAGAAACAAATGGAAATAAAGCTAAAATATGTTTTAAGGCTTCCATTTATAAAACTAAGTAGGTTCTTTAAGAGTTCTTTAGCTATATTTTCCCAGTACTGGAGTTTCTTAATTTTGGGCGATGTGAGAGTTGAGTTTCTTATAACCAGATTCTTATAAAAAAATACGTGTATCAAGAAATTTTCAATGACATTTTTTACTACTCAATGATGCTGCCCAGGGCTATTCTGTGTCCAGGGAGGGTAATCTTGTAGATTTAAGATGGGGATTGATCAGGTTCTTTTTTGGGTTTAAAATTTGTGGAAGGTTATTTTTTGGGTGAGCCATTTGAAATTTTTTTGGTTAAAGAAATTTACATTATTGTTTCGAGCCTCAAATGTGAAAAAAATTATTTAAAAAAACTATAGAATTAACCAAAATCATCAAAGTCATATACTGAAGTATCCAAATACATTACGATAAATCTGTCAGTTAGGACACTACAGAAAGATTCTTCTGAGTGCATAATTTTGAGTATGTGCAGTCTTGAGGAAACGTATCTTTGGGTCAATTTTTACGCCAGAAAACCATTTTTTGGTTTGATGTTTTGCACCCTAGCCAGAGCAGCCCAATCTTTATGATAACAGAGTAACCCTACTGGGCATTTTGCATCAATAGAAGATTTCGCTTCAGTTAAGTTTTAACAGTGTCCCTACATTATTGTTTCTATTTGTTACGTGTTTGCTATCATTCCTTTTTGTACCCTGGGTTCCAGAGCCTCGCTACTAACGGAGAGGGAGGGAGGAGTGGAGGGAAACGAAATTATATTTTTGTCCCCCATCTTATCATCAAGGGTCTGGTACCCAGGGCATCCTTTTCGCCTCATTATCAACATCAAGAACTTAGAAGCTAAACTGAGTTTTGGTTAGGATTCATTTTCGGTAATTGTAACAACTCCGAAGTTGCAGGACCCGACAATATAATTGCATAATTTGACTATACAGCAAACAGTCAACAACACAATTCAACGGAAAGAGCGTTGTTGTTGCATTGCCTACAAACTTTGACAAGATCAGAATCACGTTTTGCTACACAAGATCTCCTTACTAGCTCATAAACTTGTATTGCCAATTAGCCAGCAGGGCAACTTCCTGTTAGAAGCAAACAACTCTATACAAAGCACAGATACAGTAGCCGACGCCTGTTTTGCTGAAAAAGGTTGGGTTCCTTGGGGCTTCCTGTCGTTTGAATTTGCTGTTAGGGATTTAAGCGATAAGAACAGCAATGTCAGCCAGAACATTGTCTTGTATGATACAAACCAAGAGGGCTCAAGCCAATGGAGGTGGCTGGGGGCGAAGCGCCCCCGCCCCCCAAGGAGAATATTTGTCGGAAATTCTGCTCTCTTGTTGGACATTTCGTGATTTAAATGTCTACTTTTGAAGGATTTTACGGAGGAATAATGCATAAAAGCATGAGTGTATTAGCGTTAAAAATAAATTCCAACGAGAATTATTGAATTAACAGCATATTTTTGACTGATATTTACTGATTGTGCCTATTGCATAAAGTATACTTTAGTTACTGAGGAGCTAGATTGGTCATATAATGAATAGATCTAACATACGTTCCTACGACTGTTGTTGTTGCTTTTGTTGTTGATGGTTTTATCGTCGGAAAATTTTGGTTCATTGCCCTCTTATGCAGTCATGGCTGGTATCGGCCCTGAAACCTTGAAACCAAGTTTAAAGTTTGCTATGCGTTACCTTCACATGGTAATAAAAAGGCCAAGACAAAACCTTGTTTTCAGTTAAGTGCCTTCGAACCATTTTCTTTCTTTAAAATTAACCATGAGCGATAGGAGTAGGACACCACGTGTTTAGTAATTTGAAATTTATATCAAAAGCGAGCCCCCTTAACTCAGTGTCTTTTTGTGCTTTCAACTTATTTTTACTTTTTATACAACTACCTTTTACTGTTTCGCAACTTGAAATTTTCGGTAGTGAGCCACCTTAAGTGCAGATCCACCTTAATTGTAAGCTTTACGATTCTTTGCTGTTTTTGCGGCTAGATCCCAGTAGAGCCCTACCACCTGAGTGCCATGACAAGGGGTCGCGGAATCGATTAGGTCTTCTCTACTTCTGCGATATGGCACTTAAAACCTCAACGTCATCTCCAAGCGGAACATCTCTTATTCTCTAAATTTGTTACAGGCGCTACAGGGTCATTCATTAGTCAATTAAAGTGTCCCCCAACCTTTGACTTGACGTGAACATAGTTTAAAAAACACTCAAAGTGAAACACAATCAAACAATCTCAGTTGAAACACCATGAATCGACATTTACAACGTTAATAAATCGGCCTACCTGCGTGGAAACGTGTAGTTTGTAAATCAGGTCAATATGCCCCACTCCAGTGTGAATTTCAATTATACGGGGGGCTTGTTAGGTGATTTGTTTAGTGAAAGTCGTCTGAAGACAACTTACTTTTGCGGGAAGAAAGTTTCGCGAGAAAAAAAATCGTGAAATTAAAGGCATAAACTTTCGCGATCGAGAAAAAAAGATGCATTTCGCGTGAAAAAACTTTCGCGACTGAAGAAAGTGAGGGCAAAAATTCGACTTTTTATTCCTTTTTAGTACTACTCACAGTCACGGTGACAATCCACAAGGATTTATAGCCCAAGAGACTAAAGATCGGGGTAATTAAGGGGCAGCAGCGCAAAAACTTGGAAAAGAAAATAATTGGATAGATAAAACTTTTGCGAGTCGAGAATTTTCTGTAATTTCGCGAGCAAAAGCTTTCGCAAATTTTGAATTTGGATATGCCTTGGCAGAAACTTTCGCGAAAAATGACAAAAAGCGTGAAAATTGCGAAAGTTTCTGCCCGCGAAAGTTTCTGCCCCTAAAGTACATGTAGTTGGATAAGGAATAAAGGCTATTTATTTTTCAAAGAATTTCACAATTTAAAAGCGCAGTATCGCAAAAGACTGTTGAACTATTGCCTCAGTCAGCAAATGCAAATAAGCATTAAGTTCAACAATCTACCAACAAGCAGTGTTGGACACTTGGGGGTGACGGAGTTGTTGGCAATGGCGGACGCTTGCCAAATATTGGGGGACAAAGCTAATTTTCAGTGAAGAGCACTGTTTACTTCTAGTGTTCCCAAACAAAAGATCTTTGTTCTAGCCAATATTTTATCAAGTATGATCAATTTATAGCCATGCTGAGCAGTCTTTTTATTTGCAAACAGTTAGAAGACAAATTCCGAGAGCTTACAATGTCAATTCAAAGATGGCACATAGCACACCCTTCTCCCGTCTGTTCTCTTTTTTCTTAGGGACGGGTCATTAATTCTTACTAGGGAGGGGGTGGAAGACATCTGGGAGGGGGTACCAAAATCTTTCCTACTGAGTAGGAAGGGGGACGAAAAATAATGCACATTTCAGGGAGGAGTTATGAAAATAGTTTGGCATAAATCTTGTATTTTTTAAACAAGTTAGTTCATCAGCAAGTAAGTCTTCAACATCTCAAAAGTAATTCTTAAGTACAACGGCTTTCTCTTTTCTCATCATATCTGAAATGGTACCTTTCTTTTATGTCCTACTGTGACGATGTAAATCTTGATGCACTTGAAATCATGACTGTATAGTGACACTCTCACCATACTAGGAGGGGGGCTGAAAATATTTTCTGCCATATTGGAGGGGGCACCAAAATTTTCAAAAATAGCAGGGAGGGGCTACGAAAATTCTATTAACTATTTCTAAATGTCTTCCACCCCCTCCCCAGCAAGAATGTATGACCCGTTCCTTATTTTTTTAATTTCATATCTGTCAAACACATTACAAAATATACTCCCCGAGGTACACATAGCTACAAATCAAATGCTTCCGTTACGCAGCACAATTTTCAGCTTCTGTATCATTCAACAACTCCTTAGTACTAAGCTAAAACATAACGAGAGTAAGAAAATTTGTTGTTTCTTGGAGTTTCACGCTATACAGCTATCATCAGACAACAAATCAAATTTGTAACAAGTAACAAGAAAATATTTAGCCTTCTTCTAGTCTTAGGATGAAGACGACGATCAGAAAAGACATTTTGTGACGAAAAGACTTTGACATTAAAGAAAAATTTGAAAATTCAGTAGAAAATCCATTACAGAAAAAAAAATGTGACAATCCAGTTGCAAATCCATAATTAAAGAAAAGTTTGACAATCCAGTTGAAAATCCTTAGTTATCACATAATTCGGTACGTTTCGACTATGGCTAGAGTCATGTTTAGCAAAGAAAATATGTGCACGAGGGCCTTTTAAACTAAAACGAAGCACGGCATGCGGGAGGGGAGAAATACCTAATAAGGTAGAATAAACATCAAAACAAAGAAGAAAAACAAGTACTAGAATGTGAGATGAAAACAAGACCTAATAAGGCAAAAACAGAAACAGTAAACAGAACAGAAATACAAACTCTTATAAGTCTTATTCTCGTTTTAGAGTGAATCTAAAACAATGGTCTTCAAGTCCCTGCATGAACTGGCTCCCCAATACTTGTGTGACCTTTTCAACCGTAACTCAAAGTGCTCTTCCTATTTCTTGCACAATTCAGAGACAGATTTAAGACTTCCCTTGAAAAAGTCAAGTAATGGGCAAAAATTTTTTTCCTATCGAGGAGCAAAAGCTTGAATGACCTTCCTGCCGATACCAAACAGGCATCTTCCCTGAATAGTTTTAAAAAATCCATTTAGGACTTTCTCTTTTTCTTTTATATTAGATTTTGTAAATTTTTGTATTAGGTTTTTATATTATGGTTTTTATATTGTAATTTTCCTTTTTTAATCGGTAATTGTATATTGTATAAATTGTAAGTAAGTTTTTTTAAGTGGAGGGCCCCTTGTAAAACAACTCTGTTGAAGGGCAACCCTCCTTAATAAAGTCAAATATCAAATATCAAAATATATAATTTGCTCTGCCTTTACGGCATTGAACATTGTTTCGACCAGTCAAGACATTTGCAACATTTTCTGTTACTACTAAGACGTAGCATAGAGCTCAAATCTTTTAAAAAGGTGGGTGTAAAATTCTATTACATTTTTCTTTGAATTAAAGTTCTTGAAAGGAATTTCAGGTAATTCGCAACAATTTTGCCGCGGCAATTTCTTGATACCTTGACTACTTTCAAAATGGTGGCATTTATTAATTTTGAGGCTGTGACGTCATCAAATTTCTAAATCCTAAACCAGAAGAACAACAGATTTCTGCTTGCAACCATGTTGTAGACCTTCATAAACTATGGTTATCTTGAAGATTGTATCAATTTCTCTCGATTAATTTAAGATTTACGATGATTTTAATTTCTTCAAAATTTTCGATGAATTTTCGCAAAGTAAGTCAAAATGCCGCCATTTTGAAAATAATCAATGTATCAAAAAATTGCCGAGGTAGATTTACAGCAAATTACCCAAAGTTCCTTTCAAGCACATGAATTCAAAGAAAAATGCGATGCAATTTTACACCCACCTTTTTAAAGATTTGAAAGATTTGAGCCGTATGCTCTAAGACGTGAAATTTTCGAAAAAAATTAAGAAACCTTTGTGCTATTGGCTACCAGCACCAGAAAGGGGCAAGGGGCTTTGCCCAAGACCTCTACTCCAAAGGGGCAACAGACAAATTTTGATAGAAACAAACGATGTTAAAAGGCGTTGCCCGTATTTTCCTTGACTTTCAAGCAGTGGCGGAGCCAGACAAAAATAGTGAGGGAGTAAAAGTTCAAAGTTTTCCGACGAGGGAGGGGGGCAAAAGGGTGTACCCAGACATTTTTATTGCATTTTCAAATTGCAATTTCAGTCAGATGTTTGAAAGTGGAGGCGTATTTACCCCTTCATACCTTGCCCTGGCTCTGCCACTGCTTTCAAGGGTGTCGACAAAATTTCAAAGAAGCTTGTAGCGTGAAAAAGTGCTTTTGGTCGTCCCTAGCAGCTGTTCTTCCATCACAACGCATTAGTTTTACCTCCCCGAAGCTATGCTAAGTATTAGAAAATTCCTTCGTATTAAGTTTGTGAAGTACAGCAAACGTATCACCGTCAACATTTCAAAAAATCAAATATCGCTAAGCAGTTAACAAAGAACAATAATATGAAATAAAGACACAGTACATATTGTAGCTACTCATTTTGCTTTTTGTTAGCATACTTGGCGTTTATGCTGCGCGCTTACGCTTTGTGTCTCTGTTAAGTTTGGTCAAATGAAAGGCTGTTTAACTTCTAAACTATATTTACTTAACTCACTGACCTTGTGATGAAGAAAAAGAATTCACAAATTTTCCCTTGGAACATTCACAAGGCGATCTTGCAATGCATCAGAAAAGGGCATAACGGAAAAACCAGACCCAGGACCGGTAGGACCGGACCCTAACGGACCAGACCCCCGATGAATACCCATACATCTCCATGTTTCCAGATAACAGATTGGGTATATGCATAGCAGGGTTCTTGCTCTTTGCACACATCAGAGCTCCCTGAGGTGTTAAAATGTATTCTCATAAAACCCAACATGGAGACTTCATCAGTAAATTGGTTTTGGTAGATTTGGTTTGTATTAGATTTTTAAACTTTGTGTTACCAGAACCTTGGTCTGGACATCAATGTGAATCTTGTTCTGAAGAAACTAAAGTAAATTACACGACTTGCTAGACGAGGCCATGCGTGAGTCTCCGTTCCTTCAACTGCTTTTTTTTAAAGACAAAGCTTCTATCAAAAATTCGCCCCCCTGCAAAATCGGTCTTCGGTATTCATAACCCAGCAGGCCTTTCGTATCTTTCTCAAATAAGGGTCGGTCTCAGTAAACTAAATTTCCACAAATTCAACCACAATTTCAGGGACACCGTAAATCCAATGTGCCCAACGCCCCCAACGAATGACGGTATTGAGGACACGGAGCACTTCTTGTTGCTTTGCCCTTCCTTTGATATCCAACAACGAGATCTTCTTGCTGGAGTTTCGGTTGCATTACGACCATTTGTTGAAATCGACAGCCTTTCAAACAACGTTCTTGTACAACTTTTGCTATATGGTGATAAAAACCTTTCAAATGACGTTAATAGAAGTATACTCGAACTGACCTTAGATTTTATCCATAAAACGGGTCGATTTGTTTAAGTTAGATAAAACCTTTGTTTCACGCCACACAGCCACAGAATACTTTCCTCTTTAAGTCCTTTCATTTTGTTTCCATTCTCATCTGTTTGTTTTTGTCAGTAAACATCGTCAATATGTAGCTCTTTGTATTGTATATTTAGATGTAATTTTAGTTCCATGTTCTATGCCAAGGTAGAATCCCTATGACTTTTCCAAATCCAACATATCCAACATCAACAAATATCCAACTATCCAGAACAGTTGGAATTTGATCGAAAGTTATAGGGTTTCTACCTAAATGACCCTTGGGATAGTCATGGTTTCTTGCTTCCCGGGTTATCGTTCTTGTTATGTAGTTTAGTAGTTTGTAGTCCAATAGTCTTAAGTACCTCGTTTTGTAAATTTTTATATTGAATAAAAAAAACTGCTTTTGTCTGTCGGTCGGTTAGATAATTTATGTATCTTATGGTGCATTCTTGCATTTGATGAGGTATCTACAGGTCATTGTTATTTTAAGCGATGATTGTATTGGTCTTGTCTTCTTTTGGATTAAGATTTCTGCGCTGACATTAGAAACTCACGATGGAAAGGAACATTTGTTCCTCAGGGGTCCGGTCCGTTAGGGTCCGGTCCTACTGGTCCTGGGTCTGGTTATTCCGTTATGCCTCAGAAAAGGGGCCATCTGGTGCAGCTTCGATTAACGCTGATACCAGCTATGAAATTACAGGAGGGCAAAGTCACTAAAGGCAGTCTTACCATTACCCTAGATGCCAAAGCCTAATAGAAATTAAAGAAAATGAAAATTTTTGTTAGGCTCAAGTGTACCCAGGGTACCTTACCATAGATGTTACGCGAAAGTGTACGCTAATAACAAAAAATTGAAGTGTTTCTTCTGCGAGTTTTGCGTTATTGCCAAATCTCAGTTTACATCTAATCTGAGACAGACCTTACTGAATACGAGGCGAATAAATGCAGTTAACTTAATAATTTCTGATGAATTTTTTTCAGGCAGGATAATAACCAAATGTCTTGTCTATCAATTTTGGGGCATTTTAGAGGTCAGGACAAAAATTTCCCACAAAATGCAAAAAATGTCCAGATAACCTTGCAAAACAAAATACATTTACTGATTTATTGAAATATCTATTCATTTATGCGAGATGGAACGAAAGAAAAAATTGCAACAAATTTTGAGGTTCTAAATCATTGAGACTTGGGTTAATGCAAGCAAACATCAGTGCAAAAACTTCCATTGATTTTCTTTACTGTCTAGCAGTGATTTCGACGTTCCAGTTTTACTGCCAAGCATCCAAACTTAATTAAAAAACAAAATGAAAATAATAATAATAATAACAATAATAATAATAATGATAATAATAATAATAATAACAATAATAATAATAATAATAATAATAATAATAATAATAATAATAATAATAATAATAATAATAATATCATCATCATCATCATCATCATTTTATTTTAAGTTGGTTACAAGTCTACATTCTACATAATCTAAAGTGAAGTAGTTTAAACCAACTATTCACAATTTAACTGAAAAAGAAAGGTACAATACAATAAGATGTCTATAATCATTATCTACAGATTTTGCACTGGCATTTGCTCCACTCCAATTTGTTATATTTCTTTTGAATATAGCAGCTGATGAAGCACTCTATATTAAATCAGGCATGCTGTTCCACAAGAGGCTGCCTCAAAACTTTGTAGAATCAATGCCAATTACACAATGCTTTTCGCTGCAGGAATTTGCAATAAATCTTTCGTCCTGAGGTCATATTTGGTGTCCTTTCTGACAAAACATTCCTGCATGAATGACAGATTAGTACAGTTGAGTGTTTTGTACATAGCCTTTTCGTAGCCTTTTCCAAAAGAAGAAGTTTGAATTTAGAGTCTGGTACCTCACAATTTCAAGTTGGGTAAAAGAGCATGTACAGTAGTGTCCCGTGTAATGTAATGAGGCTGGTTGGTTTGTCTTTCAGGCTGAAATTATGCAACGAAATATGGAAACAATTTTCAGATTAATACACCTGTGGAGAAAAGACTATCATCAAGGTACCTATGATCAATTTCAGAACGGAATCAACATCAATGCATGACTGCCCCCCCCCCATCTCCTCGTTCTCACAATAATATCTTTGCATTCCTTTTACCATCTCCAAGCAGTTGACTTTTTTTGTCATACTTTGAAGTACGGTAATGTCCCGCATGTAAGAAACACACATTTAAGAAATACATACCCTGATTTTCAAAATAATGCTCCATTTGATAAGGAACTGGTACAGATCAGAAAAAGCTTGTTTCTTATTCAAAAGCTATGCATTCATTTGCTTGCAAGCTGAGCAAAATGCACTTTCCAGGAATAATTGTAGCATTTCCTGGGAGTGAAAATTTGCAAATACAAGTCAAAATGATATGTTTTGTACCACAATCATTCAGTTCATTTCTGAGTAAGTACATGACTTTTATTGCAGGAAAATTTATCATGATTTGAAGTTTATCTCATTTTATAAGAAGCACATCTGGCCTGAAATTGAAAAGAGGAATTTCTTTTATGCGTATTATATTACAATACGCTTTTAAAACTCGAGAGCGGAATTTTACACAATAAAAAGTCATTAAACCTTAAATTTCTATTCAGTTGATAATAGCGACATTTCTATTCTATTGTAAACACAAGAAATTCCACTCGCTCGGAAATTCCATTTAACTGATTGGAAAATGACTGGCCTTCTCTTCTCTTCTGAATTTACACTGCAATATTTTACTGACTTCTATACCTTTCATTGGTTTTTTCACAGCTTCCATCTCATCATTGCTCACTTTGCAAATATTGACAACGAACGATCAGAATAGATTCTAGACCTCATCTATACTCATACAAAAGAGCGTAGAGATTTTTCGGGACTAGTCAGTCTAGAGAATCGCACATTGAACTATAAATTTATAGTTCAATGATGGAATCGCACACCTTATAGGGTTTTGGTAGGGTTTTTGGTAGGGTTCAATTAGGATCAGTATGGCCACAGGTGTGCGATTCTAGGATAGCGCCGATTTTTCATCACTGAATAATATAAAGTAATACAAAAGTATTTGGGCTTTAAATTTCGACTACGAGTATCACGTGGAATTCAGTTTAAAAGTCTTCTCAATTTCAAAAGATGAAATAGGTCTGGACTATAGCACAAGAGGATCCAATCTAAACAACAGCTTGGACTTGGACTCACCTTATTGTTTTCACTGGGCAACTTGGCCAACGAACGACCATCCCGCATTGAACTATAAATGCCATCCCGTTGTGTACAGCGTCCATTTTGTTTTCAAACTTTGCCGCGTTGAAATGAATTCCACCTGTAGCCTCTTATCCACTTATCATTAAATATCAAACGAGGCAATCATACAATCACACCCAATACCTGTATCGCTAACTGCTGCATTGTGCATGCGACAACGTGTCATCAACCGCAGTCATGACCACAGAAAGAGAGAAGGATAAATGAACATCTATGCGTCTGCCTTGGGCACTTTTCTTATTTAAGTTAAATGCTGAACAATAGTAGCCTTTAAAATACTCGTACATTCCAGGCCTGTAGGAAGCGGGGGTGGCTGGGGAGCTACAGCCCCCAATGATTTGAAAACAAAGGTGCTACGTCTTAAAAATCAATTAGCTGTATTGTTATACATTATCTATTGTTTTAAGAACAATTGCCCCTCCTGTCAGCAGCTGCTTCCTACGGCCCTGCATTCTGACTTCAATTGAACACTCATTGCTAAGCCTCCAAATTTAAAAAACTAAGGTGACTAAGGGAATTTCTTAGATTCATCCTTCTTCACTCAATCTGTATTCTCTTAATAGCCCCCCTGTAGCCTAACCCTAGAAATGCAGTCTAGCCTACGAATCGAAATAGGAAAGACCACGACAACAACGTCGCTCGTTAGATTTGAAGATGATCGCAATGACAACTGAAACAGAACGGGAAGCAGAAACATCGCAATACGACGTAGAAACAAGATAGCTCGTTCTGCCTCTTACAAAAGAGTTTTGGGTCGGGCGTCCAAATCTGGTAAATTTGTGAAGGAAAGAAAGCATGACCCCCGCTCTCGATATAAACACGGCTTAGCTGTGGCAAGAAGTTGCTTCGGATTTTAAGACACTTTTCAGAGAGTGTACAACGAATGGCCTGAAAAGAAGGGAAGGTCACAAGTAATTAGTTACGGTTGATAAACTTTTTGGCAAACCCAGTTTATTAGGCCTTTCGCACCCATCGAAATTCTGACAAATTCTGGAAGCATTGATTCAAAAATCTCTTTGCATACATTATCTGACTTAAAATGCCAGATCGACTTTTGGAAGTCAAACATTTATTCCTCGCAGTCATCGCTGAGCAATGAACAGAATATCAGCAAAGTTGCTTGGCGTAATTCAAAAATTAGCGTCCCTAGAATAATCTTATATCGATAAACAAGTCTTGAAGCAAATCTTCAGGATTTTTATTGCGATTTTTTGGCTATGTCTCCATGTGAACGTCATCCGATTTTGTAAACTATTGATATTACGTCGAAACATAAACAGATTGAGTAAAAACAGAGTACCAGGGAGTGAAAATTTAGGCAAGATATGAAACTAACAAGGGCAGATTTTGTAATACAATAACATCAGTCGCTTTGGTTCACACCTCAATTCAAAGCGATTAGCGAATGCAGACAAAAGAAATTCTCTCAAGCAGAATTTCAAAACAAACGAAGCCGCAAAGTTGCCCTGAAACCAGTACGGCAAACTCTTGTTTGGTGCGGGCGAAGGGAGATTTTTAAGAGAAGGTATGTGCTTATAACGACAGAAGAAGGGTAAATCTAAAGTTGTGTCTCGCGGATTTTGTTTATTTGATTCAGGAGCTGAGGAGTGACTGCGTACATCTGAGCAACAAATATGCAAAAATTGTAATGCCCTCTGCTCGGTTTCTGAATCAAATAAACAAAATCCGCGAGACACAACTTTAGATTTACCCTTCTTCTGTCGTTATAAGCACATACCTTCTCTTAAAAACCTCCCTTCGCCCGCACCAAACGAGAGTTTGCCGTACTGGTTTCAGGGCAACTTTGCGGCTTCGTTTGTTTTCAGTTTCTGCTTGAATGAATTTCTTTTGTCTGCATTCGCTTATCGCTTTGTATTGAGGTGTGAACCAAAGCGACTGATGCTATTGTATTACAAAATCTGCCCTTGTTTATGAAACTGCGAATAAAAAAGTACTCTATTCCGAACCTACATCTACACATACAATCTTTCTCATATCAACCATCGGTTAGAGATAATTTTTACATTTTTGCTCTGGAGCCATGCTTCGGTGCATTTGTTTCAGCGGAGGAAAAATTATACGTTTCTCCATAGTAGCAAATAATTTCATCATCTGTAAAAGAAACGGGACTTGTCATCTGGGTTCTTATGCTTCCCTGCATTCTTGTATCGGGAACGCTATCTTGTGAGAAACACCACGAGGGGCAAAGGAATTCAGGTAATGATAGTACCCTATAGCTACCCTTTCATGTGACCATGTGACTTAACCCCCTGTTTATTTCACATAACTTTATCTGCAGAGCTTCTGCCAAATCTTGATAAAAATCGTTTGTTTTTAACTGTAATCATGGCTCATATCCCTAAACACAAAAATTCATATCCGGCCGAGCGGCGTTACTGTTTCAAGTTAAAATCTAATTGATAAGGTCAGTGGGTCTAACTAACAATTCTTTTTCTACAATACAAAAGCGATTTATTACTACACAAATGCGAATAATGCTTTTTGCAGTTGCTTTTTATCAGAAACCGCTTACAAGACTTTTTGATAACATTGACATTATTACAAAATTCAAGCTTTTACGAACAAGTTAATGAATTCTCTCTGTGAGGCCTTTGAATTTTCGGAGTCTTTTTTACATAGGGTGAGTAAACAAAACATCTCGGCATTTAATAGATATTAAGTACACAATGGAATCACTGGTAATCGGGAAACATTTCTTGGCATATCAATACTACGTGCAATTGCTCTGCCTATTTTTTCATTCATACTCACTGTAAACCCATTTTTGCATAGGTCCATTGGTTGTTTTTTTCGAAATCCTGCGTCATTTCGTCATGACGTCACAATGAAATTGACGGAGCAGCACTGATCTCGTCAGTTATGAATCCTCTCTTAAAACTTCGTTGTCTTGGCAGATTCATGCAGGTTTCAGATATGTTGAAGAGAAATAAATTCCGCATCGATTGATGTAAATGCAGTTTTGTATATTGCATGGAGTATCCAAAAATTAAATAAGCCCCCCTCTTAGACTACATTACATAAGTCCCTCTAACTTACGCTCGTTGTTGTTGTTGTTATCGCTTCAGTTGAGGGACTTATGTCCTTACGCTTCAATACAGGGACTAATTAGGCCAAGTCCGCCGCGTTCACGGCGCGACCAATCAAATCACTACTTTCTTAATATGGTCAACCCACGTGCGTATTTGTTGCGTTTGATTGGTTATTAGTTCAAAGTTCGACTTCTCGAAGCGAAGAAACGTTCGAAGTGACGTTCGAAGAGACGTTCGAATTTTCTTTCGATGTCCGTAGGATGGAAGATGTTCTAAGTTTCTTCTGATTTTTCATAAGATTTTAGTCCCTGTTTAGAATCTGTTTGGTTGTGAGTCCTTTGTATGAGTGAAAATAAAACATCAGATTATAAATGTTGAACGAATACAAGGAATCACGTCGTCAGTCTACCCCCCTCTCCCGGGGCTTGATAGAGCTTTTACGGTAGCTTTCGAAAGGATGACGTATTTTATATCAACACATTGGAGGATGCAGCGTCATCAAATTTCTAAATCGTAAACCAGGAAGAGTGAAAAAATTTGCTTAATACCAAATCACAGACATTCATAAACTGTGCTTTTCTTCAAATGTTTCCTCAAAAGTTTGGACGATGACTTTAATTGCTTTTCAAACTTTTTGCTAGATTCTCAAAAAGAAGAAAAGCACTCTAAGACTGCGTTCACACGATGCCGGCAGATTTTGAAAACGGTGAAAAATTCGACGGATAGGCCTCCTGTTCACACGAAAACGGCACATTTTTTGCCGGCAGATTTTGAAAACGGTAGATTTTGAAAACGGAACTCTAATCGGCACATTTTGGAAACGGCATGGTGTAAACACTTAAAAATGGTGAAAATAGAACATTTTCAGACGCTTTTGGAACGAGACTGAACAATTCTTAGGGTTTAGGTACACTTCTTTGGCATCAAAGTCTTGCAACGAGCTTTTTACTGGCAAATTTCCAACCGTTTTCAAATTGTTCCGGCATCGTGTGAACGCTAGCTCAAATTTTGCTACCGTCACAATTTTCATCGTTTTCAAAATGTGCCGGCATCGTGTGAACGCAGTCTAATTCTTCAAATATTGAAAATTTCAGAAAAATCCCAGTACCCCTTAATTTCAATGAGTTATCCGCAGAAATCGTCACCAAGACAACTTTAGCGGCTTTTGCGACCCTGAATTTTAAAATAGTCTATACTGCGCCCATGCGAATTTGAAGCGCGAATTTTTCACAAACAAGATCGCCTCCTATGATGGCAACCTAAAAAACACGTGGAAAACAATTAATCAAGTTCTAAATAAGAATTCAAAGACCACCCATATTACATCCTTGGAGGTTGAGGGGAAAACGGTATCGGGAGATACAGCTATTGCAGAGTCAATGAATAACTTTTTTTGTGAAATTGGCAAGACCCTCAGTGACAAAATACCTCAGTCATCTAATCCTCTTTTAGATAATGACTACGAGGTGAATCCTAAAAGCGTGCAATTTCATTTCGAACCTATCACTGTTCCTCAAATCGAAAAGGTTTTAGGAAAATTTGACACCTCAAAGGGGTCTGGCCCTGATGGTCTAGCCAATTTTTTCATAAAGATTGGACTGCCTGTGCTAGCTGAATCCCTATGCGACATCTTCAACCTCTCTCTTGCTACTGGAGTTTTTCCTGACAGCTGGAAAATTGCGCGTGTTGCCCCTGTCTTCAAGAGCGGTGAACAAGATGACAGTTCAAATTACAGGCCTATTTCTGTTTTGCCATTTTTAGCTAGACTGTTCGAAAAGATGGTCTATAATCAGATCTATGATTTTCTGATCAAAAACGATCTACTGTTCTCGAATCAATCTGCTTTCCGATTGCTACATTCTGTTGTAACCTGTCTGCTTGCAAGTACTAACGACTGGTACGTAAATATGGATAACGGAAAATACACAGCAAATGTATTCATCGACCTTAAGAAAGCATTTGATACTGTAGATCATGACATTCTCCTTAACAAGCTACTTAGATATGGTATCAGAGATCTGGAACATTCTTGGTTCGTTTCATATCTCAATAATAAACAGCAGTTTTGCAAAGTTAATGGTGCATTGTCGCACATAAAGGATGTCACTTGCGGTGTTCCACAGGGCTCATGCCTTGGTCCCCTGTTATTTTTAATCTATATTAATGACCTCCCGCGTGCTCTGCATAATTGTAAAGTGACCATGTATGCAGATGACACTAGTCTTTCATTTGCATCAAATAACATCGATGATCTAAACCAATTTATGAACGAAGATCTAGATTGTTTAAAAGATTGGCTTCAGGGAAACTGTCTTTAAACGTCCTTAAGACTCACGCAATGGTAGTTGGATCCCGTCCAAAGCTCAAGAGGATTTCCGAAGAAGTCAGTGAGCAGCCTTCCTTTTTCATAAATGGCACACAGATAGAAACTGTCGAGAGGACTAAATACCTCGGTGTTCAGTTGGATTGTCATCTTGTTTGGGATGAGCATATAAAGGGTATGAGAAACACAGTCTCTCGAGCTTTAGGCTTTCTGAAATATGCAAAGAAATTTCTCCAACAGGGAACGCTCAGTAAAATGTACAGAGGAATTGTTGAGCCCCACTTTCGTTATTGTTGCTCAGTATGGGGATGTTGCGGCAAAACTCAAATTGATGCCCTCCAAAGACTGCAAAATCGAGCTGCCAGAATTGTTACGAATAGCAGCTATCATGTTTCAGCAACTGGTCTGATTAAAAAGCTGGGGTGGCCAACAATCTTGGACATTATTCTAAGTGAAACAGCGACCATAATGTTTAAGTCAACAAATAGTCTTGCGCCTGAATATCTTTCCGAGCTGTTTGTAAAGAACTCAGCGCTTAACACAATGAGACTTAGAAATACCGAAGCTGACTTGCGTGTTCCTCTCTTCAAAACGGCAAATGGGCAGAAGTCAATATCAATTTCGTGGGCCTAAGCTGTGGAATCAATTAAGCTCTGATGTCAGACTTGCACCCTCCCTTTCTACCTTCAAAAGGAGGTTTAAAGACGTAGTGGAGGGTTAAAGATCTTTTTTATGTACATTCATTTGATTTTTTTTTTCGTTTTTGTAAACACAATTGTAAATTAATTAGGATTAGGTTTTAAATTTGGAAATTATATGTATTTTTGCACGGCCCCCTGTAAAGCAATCAATGCAGATTGACGGGGCTACCGTGGATAAAAAATAAAAAATGAAATGAAATGAATGAAAATGTCCTCCGATCCCCTGTCGCAGCCGCACGCAAGGTATATTTTTGGGGAGGTATAATGAGTGTCCTTATGGCCGCTCATCCAGTAAGAGCAAGCACTCCAACTTTCAATGAGTTATTTGCAAAACTTTCTTTAGATTTCTAAACTTGTTTATGTGCTGCGCCATTTTGGGAGGTTGTACTCAAGGCTGCTCGCTAAACAGGAACGCTCAAGACTCAAGACTCAAGAACGCTCAAGTCATCCGGAAATCATCCTGATGACTACATTAGAAGCTTTTTACCGTCCCAAATTCTACAATTGTTTGTACTGCCCTATTTTGGGGTGGTATAGTGAGTTTCCTCGAGGCTGCTCATCCGATACCCCCTATTTTCAATGAATTAGCCGCATATTTTCTTCAAGACAACTTATGGCCGCTCATCCAATAAGACCAGGTACCCCTATTTACAATGAGATTTTTGGTCCTGATTTCTGAACTTGTTTATAACTGTGTATCATTTTGTGGAGGCACATTGAAATAACGATCAATTACATACGTGACCACAAATTCTAAGATTAGAGAACGAATGAATAACTTTACATGTTAAAGAACTTATAACAGAATGATAAGCTATCTTAACTGGAATGAGCTATGAAGTAGATTTTCTTTGTAGGCAGACATCATTGCCTCTTATCATTTGGGCCAAGACAATATATTAAAATGTGGTATTTCATGACGCATAACAATCATTTTGAGTAAATTTTCATCTGTTCATATCAGATATGAGAAGAATTTGGTATCAGTTTATTGTTTTGTCTGTGTAACCTTCGTTGTTTTGTCTGTGCCACCTTACTCGAAGGTACCGCATTTCTGCAAACCTGCAGCTTTCCAACCATTACGAGACTTCTTTAAGGTGATGGGTTTCCAAAGAAAGCTTTAGCACATGGGTGGCGCCAGGAATCTTCCGACAGAGGGGCTGGAGCTTCCGACGGGGGGTGGGTGCTAAAATGGCTAACAAATGCAGCTCTCGTAAATCATTTTGCCGCCAACTTTCATCCAACAAGAACCCAAATTTTCCTCCGACGGGGGGGCTCTAGCCCTCCCCTGGCGCCGCCACTGCTTTAGCATATTCACTTTACCATGATTCCGAAAAAAGTATAAGCGTTTGAATAAATCCTGCGAAGGTGCCTTACTTTCGCAACATTTTGCTTTTAGTTAATAGCATAGACGAGATCCTAGCTTAGATTTTGTGACCGAGCTTGTCACTATCATTCAAGTCTTTTCACAAAAACATCTCAGCTGATCCAGGAATCTTAGAAATAAAGCAACTGACCTAAGGTTACCAAAGAAAAACTCCAAAAATGGTAAGAAATGTTTCTAATTTTAGAGGTGCAAGGTCTTGGAATGGCGTCACAGCTGATTGCAAGCAGGCATCCTCCCTGGTACAGCTTTAAACAAATTCTTGTTTAGTTGTAAATAGGTGACTGCGATTTGGCTTTTCTTTTATCGTAGATCTCTATTTTTAGATTGTAATAGGGTTTTGAATAGGGTTTTAGTAGGATGTATATTTCGAATTGTAAATAGGTTAATTTAGTTTTAGATTTTATTTTTGTTTGTAAGTTTTATAAATGAAAGGCCCCTTGAAAATCAACATCGTTGAAGGGCTACTCTCCTTAAACAAGCGAAATAAATAAATAAATAAATAAATAAATAAATAAATAAATAAATAAATAAATAAATAAATAAATGAATAAATAAATAAATAAATAAATACAATGTAAGTGTGCGTCTCTTTCCGACATTTATGATTAAATTAGAAGTTTGATATACAAAAATAAATCAATCAAGTAATCATTAGTGCATTTTGCAATATGCTTCAAAACCAGGCTGCCCTAAAAGGAGTTAAATTTGTAAATTTCAAAACCACTGACAAGATTAGCTATATCCGGGAAAATAAAGAAGTCTTTGATCTTCTTGCAAAAAAGCGAAAGTTATCGTAAATCAATCAGGCAATCATTTGTGTTTTTTGCAGTATGCTTCAAAACCAGGCTGCCCTGAAAGGAGTTAGATTTGCGAATTTCAAAACTACTGATAAGATTAGCTATACCCTGCAAGTCTTTGGGCTTCTTGCAAAAAAGCGAAAGTTAATGATCGGTCATGAAATCAAATTTTCGTGACCTTTCCAATAAGAGCTCTTTTTTACTTGATACCTGGTATATCCAAAACGTGTCAATTTTAAGGCAAAATGACTCAACGCGATGTGCCATTCTTTGGAAATCATTGCAATAAAAGTAATTGCCTGCAAGATTTTTAAAAGTAATTGCCCTAAAGATTTTTACCAACTAATGCCCCATTCACACTCCAAGTTAAACCAGCTTAAACTAAACAAATTTTTCGAATATGGCCTTCCGATTGGTCAATCCAACAAATCCAGTCATTTGATTGGTTGAAATTTAAACTGGTTTAAACAAAGCTATGTCAGTGTGAATGCAGTATGAAAGAGTAAAGTTTTGGTATTTTTCAAAATAACACTCTCCTCACAAAAAGGAAACATCTTAAAAAAATCACTCTTGACTAAAACCCTTGATCAAAGCATTTCTAAGGCAAAAAACAAAAAACAAATTATATATTTCAGAGCACTGAATGACTTACTTCAGGCTTAATTTCACTTTATCATTCTGTTAGCTTGACCTGTGGTTTGACTCATTTTCAACAAGAGATTTTACATAGATTTAAAAGGTCTAAAGTCAGAAAATTTTCCGGCTGTTTTATACTGGAGCATTGCGGTGCGGACACCTTTATTTATTTTGAACAAAATGCTTTTTCTACAATCTTGATATTTACGATAGGCACCTACCCCTATAAGACAATAGCATCAGTTGCTTTTGCTGACACCCAAACTCAAAGCGATTCGCGATTGCAGACAAAGGAAATTCTCTCAACCAGTAATGCAAAACAAACAAAGCCGCAAAGTTCTTCTGAAACGCAGGTTGCTAGATCGCTTGTTGTGCATTCCAGAAATGATTTTTAAGCGCAAACATGAGCGTATATGGAAAAAGGACGTATCTAAACATTTACCACGGGCATTTTATTTTTGTTGCTCAGAAGCTGAGCAGTAAGTGCTTTGCTTAAACCCAAAAAATACGAGAACAGAATCGCCTCCAAATCGGCTTCTTTAGAGAATTTCCTTTGTCTGCAATTGCAAATCGCTTTGAACTTAGGTGCCCAAAAAGCAACTGATGCTATTGTTACTCTCTATGCTCGCAGTTAAGGTAGAACCTTCGAATAAATACAAAGATAGTGGTACTGAATGAATATGTTTCATTCAAAATAAAGGTGTCTGCAATACCAAATTTTTTTTCTTTACTTTTTACAAATCATAGTTGGTTTAACATACTAAGAACAAACAAAAAATTGGGCAGGCTTTAAAGAAAGCAAAATAAATTTTTCGAAACTTTATCAACAGCTGGAAATACTTAAAAACCTGTCGCTAAATTAATCTAGTTAGAACGAAAAGGAGGCTTTATTTATCTTCACACATCGATATATCAAGGGAAAGCCATATAAGATACTGCATAGAGCTCAAATCTTTAAAAAGGTGGGTTTTTAATTCTGTTACATTTCTTCTTTGAATTAAAGTGCTTGAAAAGAACTTTCGGTAATTTGCTGCAAATCTGCCGTGGCAATTTTTTTATATCTTCGTTAGTTTCAAAATGGTGGCATTCATTAGTTTTGAGATTGTGACGTCATCAAATTTCTAAATCCTTAACCGAAAGATCTACAGATTTCTGCTTGCCAACATATTGTGGACCTTCATAAACTATGCTTTGCTTGAAGACCGTATCAAATTTCCTCAAGTAATTTATGAATTTCAATTTTTTCAAAGTTTTTGATGAATTTTTACAACAAAAGTCAAAATGCTGCCATTATTCTAAAATTCATATTTTTACACGATATCTCATCAGTTATAACCAATGTAAAACATGTTACAATTTGATAAATAGAAAAGAAAAGAAGAAAAAAAATTCAAATAGCTGTTAATAAGTTGGAATGAGTTCAGTCTGAGGTCTGATTAGACTTATGCCTTTTCGTCCCTTGTTTCCCTGCGTTCTTTGACTTGCTGATATCACTTGGTCAATAGGGACTCATAATATTACGCTTACATAATGGGCCCACTTTTTCAAATTGGCCTAAAAAGGTGGGAGTTCTCGCACACTCAACAAAATCGCTTCAAAATCTATTTTAAAGAGCTCGAACATTGAAAAGCGAAGTTTTAGTACAAAGAATGATGTTGTGTTGACCTACAAAGCGCAAAATGCATACGTTTCAGGCAGTAATCTTCCTCTGTAGAAGCAAAATAGATCCATCGAAGCTGCGAGAACTCCAGGCTGCTTCAACCGTTCTTTAAGAGCAACAACAACAACGTTCTGAATAGCGGCCCCTGATTGGTTAAAAACTGAATTCTAGCGATTTGATTGGTGAATACGGAACCACCCTACGCGGGCCTAAAGTGGGCCCACTATTTAACAGTAATGTTATTAGTCCCTCTTGACCAAGGAACGCAGGGAAACAAGGGACGAAAAGGCATCAGTCTGAGGTCTGATCTTCCTGAGAGTCGTGTTTTAGTTAGGGTTTGCTGAGCACTTTAAATGCGTTTTTAATTTCCTTTAAAAGGCACACTGTCGTGGTTGTGACTGGCTAGTTGTGATGTTGAAATCAAAAACAAAGCTCTGGCCTTTGAGCAATTACCAAGCCTTTATGCTCTCGGATCATACTTTGTTTTGAGAATAAAGGAATTCAGATCATTATCGTCTTCGTGAATTTCTCTGTACAGCGAAATTACTGGACCTTTCCTTATTCTTTTCTTTTTGATGTCTTGTTTATCCAATCAGCACCACGACAGTGTGCCTTTAAACTGACAGAGTGAGGAGGTTTCCCTTATTTCAATAGGTATTTCATTCCAGGCTTTCAGCCCAGAGAGGTGGAAACCTCTTTTTGTACACTCAAGCTTAAACTTTGGAAAACTTTGGAACTTAAACTTTGGAATGTCGAGATCTCTATTGTTTCTTGTGTTATACCTAGAGATTTCATTCCGTTGAGTATACTTGTCCAAGAGGCTCTCGGGGCATTGTTTATTGATATATTTTGAAAATAATCATGGTATCAAAAAGTCGCCACGGCAGATTTACAGCAAATTATCCAAAGTTCATTTGCATTCACTCAATTTATGGGAAAATGTGATACAATTTCACACCCGCCTTTTTAAAGTTTGAAGGATTTGAGCTCTATGCTATAAGATATTACATTAAACAAGAGATAAGAAATAGACTTTAGTGAACTGAATTTCCGCGGATAACAAATTACTCATGGTAATTAATATCCATTTTTTTTGCTAAATTAATCCTGAGATGCCAGCTCTCTGACATCTCAGGAACGGATCTCACACGCCTCGATGATAGATCCCAGTGTAAGCTTCTTCTATATGGAAGCCCCCGTTGTAGCGTGATAGAAAATAGCATTATTCTCGAGTCTACAATAACCTACAACAAAGATACCGTTTTGATTAGGGATATATTATCCTAAACAGCAGCAGCTTTTACTTTTATTTTTACTTTTCTTTCTTAGATGTCTGTCTCAGGATAAATGCTGGAGAAGTCTGCAGGAATTATTTTCGACCATAATCTTTCAATAATTATATCCCTAGTTCCGTAGAAACTCCTGGCATTTATCTTGAGATACACTTGTTGACCCTTCTGTTTTGTTTACTTCTTTATTCATTTTTCTTTCTTTCTTCTTTGAATAGTAACAAGTTGAAATTGTAAGTACCATTCATAGCCAGAACTCGGCTATCGACTTGTGTCCTTTTTGGCTATGGATGGTACATTAGTTGTATTTAAAATATTGAGTTAATTTTTAAGATGTGTAAAAAAAATTTGCTGCTGACTGGTTTGATAACAAACCTTTTAGCCATCCCAATGGGTTTTGCAAAAAAAGTACTTCTGTTTAAAAAATCAACAAAAATCCATTAACGAACTTTTGATGAAATTTCCTTTCGTCTTAATTTGCCAATAACCCAAAAATATTGCAAAAATTAGCGTCTGTTACTGCAAAAAAAAAACAAATTGAAAAACCATACTTTGAGTGTGCTTTTTCAAGCAAGCAGTCAATCATGCCTAAGGCCCCGTTCACACTGCTCCGTTTTTGTACAAAAATGGAGAGAAAAATCTCCGTTTTTGTGAAAGTGTTCACACTGATCTGCAAAAAAAGGCCACAAAAACGGAGGTTTTCGAAAACGCTATCAAACTGGATATCCACAAAAACAGAGGTTTTTGAAAACGTATTTGATCAATGTGAACGCACAAAAACGGAGGTTTTTGAAAACGCTCCAATATCCAACAATGGGCTTCACAAAACCAGAACAATGTGAACACACAAAAACGGATATTTTTGGCTCCGTATTTGTTATCTGGCAGATCAATGTGCACGCACAAAAACGGATGTTTTCTCCTCCGTTTTTGTACAAAAACGGAGTAATGTGAACGGGTAGCTATGATGCAACAAAAACGCATCATAACAAAAATGGAGCAGTGTGAACGGGGCCTAAGAGTAAAAATCGGAGGATTGTTTCATGCTTGAAGTATTTATTGATAACAATTTTAGTGAAGGAGTCATTTCTAGTGCTGGGGACAGGGGTGGGAGAAATTTTTATATAAATAGGAACATTTTAGTACCCCATTCAGGAAGCTGAATGAAATCTGACACCCAGTTTCAAGATAGCGCAAACTTTTACTGCCCACTATTGAGTTATTTAGCATGGAGTTAATATAAAACTTAAACATTAAGAAACGAAATATGGACATAAAGCAAATCAAGTTGGAACAACTGAAAGAGTCATTGGGACTAAGGATCATCATCAACTGCTTCAAGTAACTTCTTCCCTGCCTGATGAAGAACATAGCAGTAACAGACATAACTTTTGTTGTAAAAAAAGAACATGTACTTTTTACTTCAGTCTGCAATAGATTCCAAAAATTTCACAGCCCATCAGATATTTTGCAGTTTTTTCCGAAATATTTGATACCCCCAATAAAACGAGGCCAAAAAATTTGGTACCCCTCTAGAAATCCTTCCATCCCTGTGCCCAGCTTTAAAAATGACAGCTCCCTAATGATAATATCTGTCATTTATGATCAAACTAACCTAGTGATTTTGGTTTCCGTCAAAACTCAGTCCATCCACCTCTGTTTCACATTGCAGATAACAGATATCTTGAAAACGTATAGCAGATAAACGTAAAAACTGTACGTTGCATATCTATTGAACATGAAAATGTTAAAACCGTACTAAACAATGACTTAACTTTTCCCAGGTGGCTTTTCAAGATGTGTTCTTGGTTTCAACTCTTTATCCCACATTCTATTTCGATTTACGAATCCTTGCTTTCCTTTGTTGTAAGAATTTGGGCCAGCAGACGTCGGTGTATCTCTACAATTTAGAAGAAAATAGTGTCTTCATTTTGTCTCCTAGAATTTAAATCAATTCTTTCATATCTGTCTAAAGGCTGATGTAAAATTCCCGAATCATTTTCTTTGAAGTGAATGGCTTAAAATAAACTTTAGCTGCTTTGCAACCCTTGGACCTTTCCGAGCCTTCAATTGAACAAAAGAGGAAGCCTGATGACAAGGATGATGAAACATCAGAGTTAAAAGCAAAAACAAGCAAAAAACCAGAGCCAATCTCGACAGGAGTATCAATAGAGTTTGCTGCAAAAGTAAGTAACAATATGACTTCAACACAAATAAGCGACCTCTTGGTTATTTGTGTTTGAACTGGGTTTAAGTTTAAGCACTTTGTGAGCTATGGCATCACTTTTTGACAACCCAGATCTCAACCATCTTAGCTTCACATATAATCATTTCAAATTTTTGATGAATTTTTTTAAGAATGATAAAAATGCCACCATTTTTTAAAATCAACCAAGGTAGCGAAAAATTGCTCCAACAGATTCACAGCAAATTGCCCTAAGATCCATTTTCAAGTCATTCTTGTCGGGGAGACGAGATCGCTTTGTCCGAGGAAACCAATGTGTACCCCCGTGCAGTGGGTTAAAGCTCATGCGCCCATCAGTGCTTCAACTCCAAAACGCTACTGCGCATGAGCTTTAACCCACTGCACGGGGGGGGGGGGGGCACATGAGTTTCCTCGTACAAAACAGATCTCGTCTCCCCAACAAATTCAACTTAAAGAAAAACGTGATAAAATTTTACAATCACCATTTTGAAGATTTGAGAGATTTGAGCAGTATGCTGTCCAATGATGAACTCATAGTAATAGCGAAAATGTTCAAAACGGTGATTCCTGTTCTTCCAAATTGATTAGCATGTTTCCTTTTTATCCTACAAATGCCTTTTTTCTTCACTAAAAATTTTGCAAATATGTACATAAGTATCAAAATCAACAAATATATTTTGACTTCATCAGTCTACAAGATGTTCAAAGTCACTCTCATTCTGAGAGTGACACAAAACTTTATTGAAATATTTCAGTATTAATTTCAATGATTCCAAAATGGATTAAGCCGGGTGACTAAAAGATGGACAGCATTTGAAAAGACTCTTTGATGGGGCATCCTCAGGTAAATGCCTCATATTTTCTTGTGAAGAAAGATGTCAATTTCAGCCAGAAAAATTCCTGAAATTTTTAACTGTTCAACAAGAAAACAAATATTGCCGTGCATTTTTCTGACTCATTGGGTAATACAGTGAAATTTTTGGGGACATAATTCATCTCTGCATTTTGCCTTCTAGGGGATGAGAATTTGCTGAACATACCTTCCCATATTTCTCATCTTCATCCTTGCTTCTTTTGGCATTTCCTCTTCTTCACTCTACAAGAAAAAAATTATTTTTTAAATAGAGGAAACACAGCAGCAAATCTCATGTATTTTGAACTGAAAGGTAGTGATACTGGAAATAAAAACATTTATGAATTGTACCAGGGTGAGTCAAAAAAAGCTTTAGGTTTGGCGGGCTATGGAATAAAAGGTGTGTGGCCAATGTTCAGAACTAAAATGTTAATCTATTGGTCAAAGGTCAACTTAGAATTGTGAAAGCTTTGTTTGGGAAAATCGCTCATCTTTAAGACCCAAAAATTAGAAAAATGTCTATAAGGGGCATGAATAGGAACAAGAATTCTGGTTCATGATTTACTGCTACTGAAATTGAACTTCTTTTCTGAAACTAACAGTCACACTAGATTTAAATTACACTACTAAATAAATCATGAAACCTGGAATTCTCAATTTCCATATTAAACTCTCAGGCATTTTTCTGATTTTTCTGTCTTAAAGATGAATGATTTTGCCAAATGCAATTTTTCTCATCTGTGTTAGCCTTTATCTGATAGATTCACATTTTAGCTTTACATATCAGCTTTACTGTTTACTCCCCCAAATGTGCAAACTTTTTTGACTTCCCAGGATATGTATATAAAGTACAAACTACAACATTTATGAAGCATATGAGTACAATCATGGAATACTTAAAGCCCATTACATTGGTTTCAAAGAAACAAAAAAAATTATCCATAAACAGTATTCTTACATCAGAATCTCCACCAAATGCTTTTGCAACTGATCCTTTCTTTTCTTTCAAAACTGGAGGCTCATTCTTGTCTTTTTCTTCCTAAAATAGTTTAACAATTTGCCCATTCATGTACATGTACTGTAATTCATGTACTGCAAATAAAGGAAGCAATGTTTCTGCTTTCTTTCAAAATGTTTCAAGAGTGGGTTGCACTCCTCAAGCTATGACAGCAACATTAAAGTATTGTATATAGGAGAACATTTCTAACCTCCAAAATGGCAACAAAGACTGGAATAAGTAAATCTGAATGAATTTTACTTACTCAATTACAAAACTGGAGTCTGTTAAGAGAATTTTGAATGTTTTAGAGCACCACCAACTTTGACATCAAGTCATAAACCACAATGAAATCACACACTACTGTAAAATAAAACAATTACTTCCTTTGAAAAAACCTTGATCAAATAGTTCTGGTTCCATGTTTCATTCTTGTTTAAACTTTAAACCGTGTCATCAATTTCTATGGGTACTTGCGTTTTATATTTTATGATGTTTTCCTATCTCTGCTCATTTAAAGTTGCAGAACTTCCTATTCAGTCAGGTCTGCTAATCATTTTTGAACTTATCCAAAATTACACAATTCTTTTCTTACTATCTGAGGTGGGTCCCAGGATCAATATTATTCAAAACTTTTCATGTCCACTGTGAAAATGTTGCCCTTCTCAGTTCTGTATTGAGGAAAGGGGGACCTTGTTCCAAGAGTGATATCATCGGCAAGATAGTTTTACAATGTTGCAAAAACTCCCAAATAACAAGCCATATTGTTACTTACTTTTGCAGCAAACTCTATTGATACTCCTGTTGAGATTGGCTCTGGTTTTTTGCTTGTTTTTGCTTTTAACTCTGATTTTTCATCATCCTTTTCATCAGGCTTCCTCTTTTGTCCAATGCTCAATTTGATGCCTGTGCTTTTCTTGTTTAGTCCTAAACATCAACAGTAACTGGAGAGAATTAAAATCAGTGAGACATGGTGATGCTACTTCTCACATCACACAGCAGGTGATATAAAGCAAAAATTTTCTGACCCTTTGTCCAGGGTGCATTTTATGCACTTAGGCCCGAAGATCTTTGGCGTAGAAGAGAAATTTCTTGGCGTATCGGCATGAGAATTGGATGGACAAATAGAAGATTACCAGACTGCACTCAATGTTCCTTGGGCGGGGAAGTGCGCTGATGAAAACAATGGCTCAACAATAGACTCTATTGTTTTAGCGAAAGTGGCGCGGAGATCTTCCCCGTGCACTACAAAGAATGCAGACTGGGAAGATTACAGTAATTCCAGTATTTTGAAAACGCCCACTTGTCTTTTCTACCAGTCCACTTTCGTTCAACAATTTTGCCTAATTAGGGGCCGCACACAAATCGATTCTTTCACGCGAAACGTCCAATGGACGTTTGGGGGGGAGGGGGTAAAAGGACTGGACGTTTTCAAAAATTTTGTTTTATCGACATTTCTCCCGAGAATTTTCTGCAAGAAACTTTATTCTGCAGCTTTCGTTTGCTGTATATATTGTTAATGTGAAAGAATTTCGATAGCAGTGACATATCTTGTCCGTTTTCGTTGAGCATGGTCATGGAAAGCACGTCGCTGACGACTTCATTAGCACTTCGGCCCATTTGATATGCAGCAAAACAACGGTTTGAAATTTTCTCGTGATCGGAAAAATTACATCGATTTTCAATTGGACGGTGTGGGCCTCTGAAACTTATGTAGCTATGGTGGCAACTACTAATCCAACAAGAAGTTCATGAAGAAGATTCTCATCTGTTGGCTCTACTCTATGGAAATACCTGAGTATGGTTGTTTGATGCGACCAATGGGCTCTGAAGCCGATACTTCTTCTCTGTTTAATTTGGAGCTGTGTTCTTTGTTGTCCGCCATCTTGCTGCACTGCGTTTTTGAAGTTTTGGAAATTCGTTCCCAGGTCCCACAAGATGCGCAAGCATCAAAGAGGCCCCCTAAGGGGGGGTCCCCGGAGCAGCTCTGGAGCCCGTCATTTTGACAGCATGGAGCCCTGGAGCCCATACAATTCCCATGGTGGAGCACTGGAGCCCACCGTTCTCTCCATGAGGAGCCCTGTAACTCAAAAACTTCATTTTATGAAAACCAAGCAAAAAATAGCTTGCATTTAATAAGGAAAACCACACGAAAAAAGTGTGGAACTATTTGATTTTGTTAATAAATCTGAAAATCAACTTTAGAATGAAATGTTGAGTTTCTTCGCGACATCATTTTTGCAAATCTCGCAATCTACCTATGACTGGGAATCTTTCAGTTTGAATTTCAGTATTTGTAACAAGGGGACAGTAAGCCCTACGTAAAGTCCCCGTAAAGTCTGATTTGAGAAAAGCAGCAATGGCATGAACAAGACTAAAAAAGGGCGAATAACACTGGAAATGAGGAAGATCGTAAGAAATATAAGCAACAGAGGCATCTGATTGTCAGTATGAATTGGAAAGCATTACTGTAGACGTTAACGCTATTGACAATGACAACAAGTTTTGGAAAGCATTCAAACCAATCTTTACCAACAGAAACACAATGGGGGAGACAATCAAGGGGAAAATCACTTCTCAAAATAGGATACGTGATTTTTGTGATTTTAGAATCACATGATTTCTTTCCTGTGATTTTTTTGTGATTTTAGTGAGTTTTTTTGTCATTTTTCAGTAATTTTTCGATAATTTGTGATTTTTGATGCTTTAGTATGCAGTGGTGTAACGGAGCAACTAGGGGCCCTTAGTAATTTAGCTACGCAAGGGCCCTTGAGGCGGCAGATAGATCAACAAAGTTTGCCAAATTCCCAACATCACTACGGTGTTCTTATCGCCAAAATCAACTTGAGCCCAGCACATCAAAACCCTCATAACCGGCGTCTATGGAAGTATTTCAATGAAGGCACATTTGCACAAGAGACATATTGAGGACAGTGGCTGAAACTGAATGATTGCAAAGCGAGCTACACTTGGGGTAGCCCATCGGGAAAATTTTTTCAACCATGCTCTTTAGAATATCAGAAAACGAATCTTTGGCCCTAAAGGCGGATCTCCACGGGACGATTTTCGTGACGATCGTCACAAAAATTCGCGACGACACATGCGCAGTTACTAAAAGCGTCTTTTTCTGACGAAATTTTTGACGATTTTGCTCCTGACGAAAAGTTAAAACAGTTTTAACTTTTCGTCGTCCGCTTCGCGATCGTCAAAATTTTAGCCAATCAGATTTCAGAAACGACACGGACACAGCGCATAAATAATTTCAAGATGGCTGCCAGCAATGAAGAACGTTTCTTTTTTCTAGTTTCGTCTGTTTGCCTACGAATTCTTTGACACTGATAATAAAGAAAAATACTTCTTCTACGAAGCAGCAGATACAGGATATATCTTTTATTTATCGCCGCCATTACAGAATTTATTTGTTGTGTTGGAAAAAATACCGCCAGAAGCAATCGTCTAGTGGAGATCGCTTACAAAATCGTCGTGAATTTCGTGAGGAAAATCGTCGCGAATTTTTATGACGATCGTCACAAAGATCGTCCCGTGGAGATCCGCCTTAAGGAGTTGCTCTAACCCCAACCACCGTACGTTACGCCATTGTTTGTATGTGGTTTTTCTGTGATTTTGTGATTTTTGTATGTGATTTTTTCGTGATTTCAAGGAAGGTGTACGAAAAAAATTCAGTGATTTGCCCATCAGAGACAATCGTAATATATCGAGGAAGGCTTAGCAATATCAGAGGATAAAGTGAAAGCTGAATGCTTAAATTCCCACTTTGGATACTCAGTGAACATCACAGAGTGCTTTTTGGTCCAGATCCATCATTTTAGGACGATGGGATTGATGTGCGTTTGGAAGATAAGGTAGACATGGCTACAGCATAGTATAGAATCTATCATCTTGTTGCTATAGAGAGCAAAGTCAAAATTGACCAAAGATTTGCACTGGATGTTAATTTGTTGAACGTTATTGTTAACATAGAAGCCTTATTAGATACTGGTAAGTAAGGTAGTGATAATATACCAACGAAAAGTATATACAGAACTTTTTTGGAGACTATGAATCCAAATTTGAGGAACATTTTGTTAAGGAGGAACAAAAGACTACAAATAAAAAGGAGCCTACAGAATTTCATGGTTAAAATCTAAAAATTAATAAACCATTTCAAGCCATAGTACATGTTAGAATTTTTACTAAAAAAGTGCCGGTGCTCCCTAAAACCATCGCACAAAGGAGCTATTCAAGTTTCCCTGAATGAGTTGTCAGCGCCATGGAATAATTTCCCTATCCTTCAGAGGGACTTAAAAGTGTGGAATGCTCTTAGTGATGACCGAAAATTGACAACATCTCTGATGAAATTAGAAAGGAAATACGTTGCTGGGATGGTAACTACCGTACGTACTATTTTTGCATTTAATTTAGATTTTTTATCTTTTTCTGTTATATTATATGAATATTGTAGGGTATTGTATATTCTATATTGTATATTACCGCAGGACTACGCCTGCAGCCTTTGCTAAAACTGTCAAAATTGTTTTTCACAAATTTTAAGGATGGAGCCCTGGAGCCCTTAAAAGCATGCAATGGAGCCCTGGAGCACAACAATTTTGCCTCTGGGAGCCCGGAGCCCATTGAAATATGTCCTGGAGACTCGGAGCCCGAAATCCCTTAGGGGGCCTCATCAAAGGAAGCATCAAATTGCCATGCCAGTCAAGTGCAGGGTGATTTTTCCGGTGTCCTTTGAAAAACCCGTGATTTACGGAGTTCGATAAGCATTTATCGTTTATTAGCATTTATGATGCATTTATTAGGTAAAACCTACAACTTTCAGGCTACCTTTCGGAGGAAGAATGTCTAAACTGTGTAAAACTGGATCAAAAACTGGAAGAGAGATGTTTCAAAGTGAAGTAAGAATAGAATTAAGAAACTTTACAACCTTTGTGCTAGGCGAAGTTAAAAATGTTCTACTTTTTTGATGTGAGTTTTCAGCTAAAAGTATAGCTGAATCGAGCGAAATTAAAGTTACAGCGATACCATTGCTGTGTTAAAGTTTGGCAGAATGGTAGGTATAAAGAAAACTATATTCATTTTTTCAATATTTTTTTCTGATGCAGTTATCTATTAATAACAAATATCTGATCCTTATGAATCTAATTATAAAGCAAAATATTGCTACGGGACAGGGTATCATTCTGTATTTCTCGCTGGTAAAATCCACATTCCATTACCGAAATTTAGTGATGTTTGAAAGTAGGACGAATACCTACGATCTTAGTTTGATCTGAGAGATCTATCAGTGTAAACTGCTGTAATAATCAAAGTTTATATCAGTTGAAACCATTCTATATTTGCATTTAAACGGGTTGCAGCACTTTCTTTCAAGTGAAATAGTCAAGGACTAATTATTCTTCCTTGTAAGTTTGTTGGATGGAACTGAAGACAGAAAACTAGCCAGATACCCAAGTGGGTGCAATGTTACTGAAAATATGACACCATGCTCATTCATGATTTCGCAGAGAAAGGGGTATATTTGAAGCAAAATCGTCGGACCTAGAATCTCAAAATAAGGGATAATTTACTTCAGAAAATGTCCAAAGAATGCTTAAATGTTGATGAACCCGACATCCTAGAATATAATGAATTTTACCTTTCTCTTAGGACCAGTAATTTTACTGTACAAATCTCTTCAAAGTTGGTGATGCTCCTTTACAAGGGGGTTACCTTCAAAGTTCTCCATGATAACGGTTTTTTCGCCAACTAGAAAGTCAGAGACAAGGGTATTCCATGAAAAAGTATGGATGAGCGTGGTGTACCTTCTACTACTGAATTGCACCCATTCGGCCATATACAAAGTATTTGCAAAGGACGTACGAAAAGTAATTCATTATACATGATTGCACAAAAGATGGCAACAATAAAATTTTCACCACAATCCTTTGTTTCATAGTTAACTAACCAATCAAATCAACTGAAATGCTATGAGAAGCAAAGGATCATGTGAAGAGTCTAAGCAAGCACCATCAAAAAAGCCGAGTCTAAGCAGGCACCATCAGTACGTTGTTTTAAACATTCTATTTCGTAATGATTTGTTTTTATTATTTTTTTATGTAAATAGCTATGTATACTGCTGTAAATAAGGTTTTATAATTATGGTTCTTTAAGTATATATTATTCATTGTAAATTATTATGTTTAGTTAGGGCCCCTTGTAAATCAACTTTGTTGAAGGGCAACCCTTTCAATGAAATGAAAGCAATTCCCGGGCGCCATCTTAGCACAATCGTATATCCATGAATGACAAACTAAAAGGTGTTTCAGAAAAAATGCTACCAACTAGAACTGAAAATCAGAAAAAAGAGAGAAGATTTGAATAGATGCAGTATATACCACCTGAAAGTACAATCCATCTTCTTTTCAATAATATCCAGTTTGGGGACATTAATTCAATTAATTAATCCATTAATTTATTAAATCATTTTATAAACCTTTCAGTAAGTTTGGCCTATTTCAGATACAGGAATGCAATTGGATATTTACATAGGCAAAACTCATCTCTTTGAGAGTTTACTCCTTCAATTTCAATAGGTGTAAGTAGTAGTAGTAGTAAATTTGTATGTTTGCTACCAAGTGTTTCATCGCAAGCTATTCTGGGCCCGAAAAGCTTTTGCAAAAATCTCTTGTGTGACTTCTTACAAAGAAAGATGTCTTGATTTTGTTCTTACCTCATGCTGCATTTGAATTTGACCATACTAAAATATCAATCAAACAATGAATAATTTTATCAATGCATCAAAACTGCAAATCATAAGAAAGAAGATGGATTCTACATTCAAGACAGTACACATTACATCGGTTCAAATCTCATCACAGTTTTGGCAATTTCATTTACAGTTGGGCTGCACATTTTCTGAAACACCAAGTGTTGACTCTACAACGTTTTAATTAAATCGTCACTTGACACAAATGAGTTTCTCTGTCCACAGAATCGTCGCCAGTTCTAGCTTGTCACTTTCATCCGTCAAGGGAAAATCACTTAGGTCAACGAATTCATCTGTGTGATCCAATAGGTATTTAATGGCGTTTCCAAAGTGCGGTTGTAGCTTCACTGCATTGGGCTGCAAAAGAAATACAAACTTTACAATCAACAACATTGTCGCAAGAAACCCTGATCCCCTATGCGATCTGTTATCATTTGGAACCTCTCAACTGAACATTGTGGCGAATCGAATCATTCTTGAAGCTACGATGACCAAACGAATCGTTTTGATTGAACTGCACCGGGTGAGTCAAAAACGCCGGCCAGTGTTTGTGAAGTTATTTGATATCATCTTTTAAGCGTTCCTACTTGCTGTGGTTCACCCTGCGGCGGGGGTGTTGGCTTGGGTGTGAGGATTCTGTCTAACCGTATACGATAGGGTGGGTCCTTGAGTCTTGGTGGGCATTTTTGCTGTGGGGTCGTGCATGGCGCGTGGATTTGGCTTGATTAATCGAAATTTTTTATGTGCTACACGTCGACAGGCATTTTCGACTCGATTTTCTGTTAGTTTTGTTTTATTTTTACATCTAGTATAGTTGAATTGTAAGTTCCAGCCACAGTGGAGACCAGATAACCAAAAGTGTCCTTCTCCGCTGTGGCTAGTACATAGAGATGTTTCTATTTTGTATTTTTAACGTTTTTTAGATCAATAAAACATCCTGATCCGTTAATAGTTTCTATGGCGATGGGGACTCTGGATGGGGAGCAGTGACGGGGGTAGTTTGCTGTCATTGTTGTTATTTCGGCTTGGATTCTGTTTGTTCAACATTAGAGAGTTTACGAAACCAGGACGGCAAGGCCAGCCAGAACGTCATCTGATAATCCGCAAAGCAAGTATTGTTTTCGTACGCTTCCTTTAATATATCATCCAAACGGCTAAAATGAATCCTGCTACAAGTCAGAGATGTTTGAAAACAATCTCTTTTCTTTGAAGACAAACACTTAAAACGACTGAGTTTTACTTCGGAGGCCTAGATCTGCAGTACAGAACACCAGAAATGGGGCTTCCAAGCTGTGGAAGTTAAAAGGACAACTTCAAAATCTTCAAGAGAAGCTAATTCGAACGAAAAACAAGGAATCTTCTGAATCTAAAGTTTTGAAACAAAAGCAACATTGCGTTGCAGTTGCAGTTGCCGTTGTAGTTTCGTAAACTCGCTATTATCGCCTGTGGTAGCCAGCATAGGGCTTAAATCTTCACAAAAATTTAAGATTAAATGTCTAAAGTGCCATTGCTTACTTCTTTCAACTGAACATATCGAGGGAAGGTGTTAGTCGTTTGCTATAATTACAGAAAGAGCATTTTTTGATGTCTTCATTACATTTAGAGTAAACAGCATTTCTTTAAATGTTTGCTAGGTTGAAGTAATGACGCCTAATCTCTGTCAAAGCTTCCAATGTCTCCTCTCATAGCTCTTTTCATAAAGCTTTGAGATGATGTAGTTCCAAAAACAATGATGATATCGATATCAGAAATCTTTCTGGAATTATGACAAGCGACGTAAAAGCTCCCTTTGATCTATTCAGTTGAAAGAATAGCCTATAACATTTTACAAAATTGATTTTAAAGGTTTGCAAAGATTCGAGCCCTATGCTATGATAGCTTAACGTCCAAAGTGAAACCAGCTCAAGTAACAATCGTTCATAATGTAGCATTTTGTCATTACATACTTAGTTGTATTTTAGCTGCATGTTCTTTATGTAAAAGCCAGAGGGTAGTCATGTCTTTCGCTCCCCTTGGTATTGTCCTTGTAGTGTTGTTTGTATAGCAATACTGTCATAGGTAATTCGTTGTTACAACCATTTCAAATTGAGCATAAACAATACGCAGGATGAAAGGTGACCTAAAGTGATATTTTTATAAATACAAATGAATAGCACTATTGAACGTTAGAAAACAGCGTTCAAATTTGTTTGATATCTCTTCTTATCTTGGAGATACTCATTGGTTTTGGCTATGTATTTGCTGACCAGCCTTATTCCACAAAAATACCCTCAACCAGGGCCACTGAGAGGTTTTGGAGCCCCACGGACAAAACTGCGAAATGACGCCCCCAGCGAGCAGAAAGCTTTTTCGATAACGCCCTTTGGATTGGCTTAAAATGTAATTCAGAGCATTTCCTGCAGTCAAAATGTTAAAAATGTTCAATCATAAGGCCCCTTAGATCCTGAGGCCCGGGAGGAAATTGCCGCTCCAGCCCCTCTTTCGACGGCCCTGCCCTCATCTTTAGACAAAGTAACCTTATTAGACGCTTTGATCCATGCCATTTATCAATGAGCGCTTCACTGGCAAAAGTCATAGACCAAAATTGCTGGAAAATTTTGCTAATAGGACTGAAGCAATAAAACAGACTACGTTTTTTGTTGTTACTCAGAGTTTCATGTTTTCTTGCAATCTTCAGACAACTAAGAGTTCTACTCAATTTTTGCGCATTTATACATACTTTAACGTGATGACATAATCTTATGAGTGTTCTTTACGTGTTCTTACGAGTGTTTACGTTTGTCTGTAGATCGCAAGAAACCGTGAAACTCTGAGTAACAACAAAGAATGTAGTCTGTTTTATTGCTTCAGTCCTATTATAATTCGCTCTGCCTTCATGGCATTGAGCACTGTTTTAACCAGTAAAGGCAGATACAAACTTTCGTGGAAAATTTTGCTAAGCATTTTTTAGATTCTCTTTCGATACATGCTCTAGTCTTTCTTCAAACCTTATTTGCATGCACAACGAGTGAATTAGCTACCTGGATGTTAACGCATCTTTTGCAGATTGCATCGTTTACATTCGTAGCTGGATTAGTTGGTTGCAGAAATCTCTTCATCTGCAATCGATAATCGATCTTTACTGGCATGTTAATTAAAAGCAACGGTTCTTAATGTTTCAAAACGCCACACTGCTTCAAGTGAGACAAAATCTGTAGTAACAATATGAGGAACATTTCTTGATTGATATTTACCCCTTACGATTTGTCAATCAAACGAATGTCTATGAACTGAAAAAAGCAATGTTACACGAAGAATTGGATCTCCGCAAAGACTGACACAAGGACCAGGAAAACCATGCTGCAATGGGATCCGCTACTTTTGACTGACATGCAAGTACAAAGGAATTAGCGATTGCAGACGAAGGGAATTTATGTCCGGTCAGTCGAGTCATAAACAAGAATAAGGCAAGCCACTAAAGTTGTTGTGGAACCTAGGTTTGTTGTTGTGCCAACTTCTCTTAATTCGAATAAATAAATCTAGCTTCTGATAGACCTTTTAGCTATTCTGAAAAAGAATGTGGATCGAACGATATTTTATTACATTTTGTAGAATTTTCGAATGTGCACAATTGTGATCGAAGCTTTAACGCCATTCAATCGAAACTCGCGCATAAAAATGTATAAAATATCGCTCGATCCAAGCTCTTGTGTAGAATAGCTAAAAGGTCTATTACAAGACAAAGAAACTAATCAAATTCCAAAATAAAGAAATAGACCCTAAATCTATCTGGAAGTATCAAGGAAGGGAAATATTATTTTTCGTGTGAAACATGGTTCAGGCACAGGAGGCCCAATCGCGTATATTGTGGGGCCTAGCTTTAACTAAGCCAATTTATGCTGTGTTGTTTTCCTAACTGCAAAATAAGTAACACTACTTGTTCTTTAAATTGAAGTAAAATGAACTTCATACCTTTGAACGGTTGACTGTTTATCTCTGTGTCTTTCTTCTTGCTGTAGTATCATCGCAACATCATGCCGGCATGGCAACATCGGTCCTGTTGCTGTTGTTGTACTGCAATGACGCAGCATTATTGCCTGTGTTTGTTGCGTTGTATCCTATTATAATAGTATTATTATTACTATTATAATAGGATACAACGCAACAAACACAGGCAATAATGTTGCGTCATTGCAGTACAACAACAGCAACAGGACCGATGTTGCCATGCCGGCATGATGTTGCGATGATACTATAGCAAGAAGAAAGACACAGAGATAAACAGTCAACCGTTCAAAGGTATGAAGTTCATTTTACTTCAATTTAAAGAACAAGTAGTGCTACTTATTTTGCAGTTGCAGTTAGGAAAACAACACAGCATAAATTGGCTCAGTTAAAGCTAGGCCCCACAATATACGCGATTGGGCCTCCTGTGGTTCTGCCACCAACATCAAAACTTCCTAGCTCGCTCGTGGTGTGCCTTCCAGAAATGCTTTGTAAGAGCAAACACGAGCATGTATCTGCAACCGAAGAATATATCTAAACATCTGTCTTTGTTATATTATTTGTCTGGTTCACAAGCTGAACAGTGTTTCAGTTACTTTCAAAATCACGAGAATGGAATCGCCTACCAATCAGCCTCTATACCAACCAAATGATATGCCTGAGGCAGATGTTTAGACACATACTTGACCTTTCTACTATGCTGATGTTTGCTCTAACAAACCATTTCTCGAATGCTCAACGAGCAAGCTAGCTGTCTCGGTTTCAAGACAACTCTTGCGGCTTGCTTTAGATTGTTTCTGACTTGACCAACGGGGCATATGATTCCTTTTGCGGGTTCAGTCGCTGATGGATTTATTTTTAGGCGTCCATAAATAATTAGGGATCCTATTGCAACATCATTGGTCATTGTGAACTGCAGGAGCACCTCTATGAAAAACAAGTATTGATTGATATTTACCTCTTGTAAAGCGCCAATCATATGTCTTTCTCTTGCATTATGAACTGAGAAGAGCAATCTTACATGAGTCCCTTCAAGAAAATCCTCCTCCTCATCATCATCCTCAGTGTCATCGTCGTCCTCACCAGTTTCAGATTCATCCTCGCTCTTACTTCCTTTTCCTTTCTTCTTCTCGTTTTCACCCTTCGCTTTATCTTTAGCTCCTTTCCCTTTTGACTTTTTTGGTGACTTTGCAGGCTTTTCCTAAAAGGATACAATTTCACATACAATACCTCAGACCCAATTTACACCATGCTGATACGAAAAGAATACGGCATAGTGTTAGGCCTAACAAGTACTGTGCTGAACTGGCCTCCGCCTACACTATGTCAGCATAGTCTTCACTCATTAAATACGGCAAATGAAAGCATGTCCATTTACCAAACCTCACTTTGTTTATGGTCAAAACCTATCTTATTCATTTTGTACTGGTAAGGTGCAAACGGTGATTTCGTGTGAACAAAAAAAACCAATACAGCACGGCTTCGTGCCATATTCATTCATTCTGGCATTGCGTAAGGCCTCAAAATCTAATGTCAAATTGGCAATGGACACTTATGTCTCTCCTACAAAAGATTCTTGATCGAGTGACATTTATAAAAATTTTGCAGAGGCTGGAAAAATTTTCGAACGCGTCCAACAGTGAAAGAAGCTTGAACACCACTCCTTTTTCACAATGAAAAGTAAACATAACATGTTCTGGTTATCAGATAAAAAATATGTTGTCCTAAGTACATCAAGGAAATAGCCTTAAGTCACTGATCTTCCATGAACTCGAGCAATTTTCTATGCATTCGCGCAAAGATTTCGATGTCTAAAAATGTCACTAAACTCAAATTCTATTGTACAGAACAGCAGAAACTTCCCAGTGGTGGAGGACCATCGGATGACTAAGCTAAATACCTTACTACAACAGGGAAGCTCATTCTTTTTTGTGATTTGAACATTGACAATTCAGCGGAGAGTACAGTTTGATCATAAAATGGAGAATGAGCAAGCGACGAGAATCATTTTTTAACTTCATTTCACTGACATTCCATGTTGAAAACAATATTGTTGGTTGAAAAATCCAGAAGACTGTTGTCGAACGGCTCGCAGATAAAAATACGTGAGTTACATTTCCTATGCGGAAGTGGACTAGAGACCAGCATAGAGCTCAAAACTTTACACAGGTGGGTGTAAAATTCTATTCATTTTCATTTGAATTAAATGGCTTCAAAAGAACTGAGACTATTTCGCTGTAAATCTGCCGTAGAAATTTTTTATGTCTTGAATTTTTCGAAATGGTACCATGTGTTATTTTGAGGCTTTGACATCATCAAATTTGTAAATCCTATACCAGAAGCGTGACAGATTTCTTCTTTCCATCATAATATACCTAGACCTTCATAAACTATGATTTTCTTTAAGATTTCATCACTTTTCCTTTATTGACTTAAGATTTACAATGATTTTTAACTTCTCCAAAATTGTCTTTGAATGCTTTCAAAAAGAATTAAAATGCCACCATTTACAAAAGATCAAGATGTCAGAAAATATCTATGGCAGATTTACAGCCATGTAGATTTATGACCTAGAGTTTCTTGTTTCCCTGTGCTTTTTGACTTGATGATGGCGCTTCGGTCAACTGAGACTCAAAATATTACTCTGAAAAACCTGGCCCTATTCAGGCTTTAAACTCTGCGATTCCTAGAGTACCAATCAGATTGCGAGATTTGGCACAGAACAATGTTGTCGAATTTTCAATTCGAATCATGCAGTAGACTAGATTTTGAACGAAGTTGCTGCGGCAGGTAGTTGAAGATTTCTCTACTTTGTTTTGGTCTTAAAAACATGGAAAATATAGCGCTGAATGACTCATCTTGCACTCACAAGGTAGAGTGAACTTCGTTCTTTAGATTTATAGCAAGTTTCGTCGATTAAATGTCTGATTAATGTTGTTTTTATTGCATTTTCTTTCCGAGGAGTGACAGTTGAACAGAGCTAGAGCAGTCGTTCGATCATGAAAATAGGGTCAGCTTTTTTCACTGTTTCATTATGAGTCCCCGTTGAACAAGGTTTACCGCAGTGACATAAGAGACTCACCGTCATAAGTCTAACAGCAAAGAAGCTAAAGTTCCTTTCAAGCCACTTAGTCCGAAGAAAATGTAATAGAATTCTACATCCACCCTTTTAATCATTTGAAAGATCTGGGCCCTTTGCTCCCGAATCCTAAGTCTAAATAAAACCTCACTTCTTTCGCCTCCTTCCCATCGCTTTCTTCATCTTCATCCTCATCCATTTCATCTTCACCAGCAATGATATCCTCTTCATCAGTGACTTCTGCTTCCTCCGCATCAAATTCTTCGTCATCATCTTCATCATATACAACTAAACGTACGTGATCTGGATAAAGCATTTTGATGCTACTTGTGGCAGTCGGCTGGGCACCAATCTCTGTAAAATAGAGATAAAACTCGTCAATTGCATTCCCAATAATCAGGAACTGTGGTCAACTTTATTCAAGATCTTATAATGTCTAACAAATTTGATGACCAATTTGAATTTTTTTTGACTCCATCTAAATCACAATCGACCTTCTTTCTAATGATATTCAGGTTGGGTGTACTGCTTGAATCATACGTCGAATCACGCCCGACAACCCCTAGTGACGTGTGACGTCACATTGAATCCTCAAAGCTGTGGAGGCAGGTGGAGGTCATGTGATTTTTGCGCGCCCTTTTCCTGATTTCATCACGCGTACACACCAAAAAACATTTCATTTTTGTAAGATCTGATATTGAGCGTGTTTAGTAATAAAAACTGTGCAAAAATTGAAGATTTTGATGATTTGGAAGCAGAGAAACAAACGCTATGGATGCTAGCAGGTAAGCAGATCCTCTTCGATTTCACGAAGATCCCGTAGGCCCGGAATTGCAACTCAACTTTAATCTTTGAATTTCTTATCCATCTGCTGTGATATTCCAAAGATGTTTGATTTTATTTGGAAGCACAGGCTTCACAAACTTAGTTTCTTTTGTTTGGAATGATTTGAAATGAAATTACCCATTTTCAAGAAGTGTTTAATCGTAAGACTCCCTTTAGATTTTTCTTTCGTTTCGTAAGACGAAAATTCATGATTTTCATTCAGGGTTGTTTTCTCGAGAAGTGACGAGTTTATTTGAAAAGCGAACTATCCTATACCATGCAAAATTTATTTTTCTTTCATTGGATATAGCATTTTGCATCTTTTTGGTTTCCGTTTCAGATCCTTTGAATTAGGCGCGGATCAACTTCGCTTTGCAACTCCATTATTTTAGTTAGGCCAAGAAGTCTCCACCTAGACTTTTTGTCTCTTTCTCAATCATAAGTTCTCTATTTGATCGATAAGTTGGCATTTTCAGGGAACGACATTCATGCTTTCTTCCAAAAAGCAATTAAATTGTGATTCTGTAGCTTTTTCTGAACTCAGAGTTGCATTCCACCTGCATGTTGAATTGCTGCAATTCCGCTCGTTGAATTTTACCAAAATTTAACTTTTTCATTCAAGGCCAATTTTCTTTCAAATGCTGCGTCCTATGAGAGAGAAACCCTTCCTATGCCATGCAGAATTCATTTCTCTTTCTTTTGAGCTAAAGTTTGGTATATTTTTTGTTGTTGTTATGAAACCTATAAAAAAGGCGTGGACTAACTATGAATTTTGTACCCATTATTTTGGTTAGGCCAGTCTGTCTCCATCTCCATTTTCAACGTTTTTGCGGCTTTCTGCCGCCTTGGTATCCAATTTTTTTTCGATTTTATCTCATTATATCTATATTTCCATGCAAAAATCACTTCTCCCAAGAAAATTTGGCTTTATCTTGTTTCTAGGGTTTCTTTCAACTTGCACGCCATTCATTTACTTATCGCTTCGTTAAATTTTACGGAAATTGATCTGATTCATTAGGAGTGTATTTTCTTGCAGAAATGACAAGTTATAGAATAAAGAAACGTCCTAAGCCACGTAAAAATTATCTGCCTTTTTCGTGATGTAAAATATAACTTGCTTATTATTGGAGTTTGTGAGCCTATCAACTAGGCGCTGGCCAGGTTCATCTCTTGTTCCCTTCATTTTGGTTAGGCCAGTCAGTCTCCGCTCCAACATTTTATGCTCTCTCACGGCTCAGAAGTGTTCTCTTAGTCTACCATTCATGTATATATCATCCATCATCTTACAGCTGAATATACAATATCAAACTCCTAGATTGTGTAAGTAGTAGTGTCATATTTTGTAAAATTCAGTCCTGTGACAAGAAATTTTTCTTCCCGAAGCGGCTCGTCGACATGTTTGATGTTGGAAAAGTTGTGCCAAATAAGGGTGAACCAATACCATATATGGGGTTTACCAGAAGAATTTATGACCTGTCTTCAAAAGCAATTGATACCCGGTCATTTAAACTTTTGGAATGAAAACAAATTTGGGGTGAACAAAATCTCTGATAAATTTGCTACAAGTTTTGCTCACGTTGGTTGATACAGGTCATATATTTCTTTTGCAAAAATCAGGCCAAAGTTCGAGAAAAATTATGCTCCTATAGAAACACTACTTCCATCAGAACGAGGCTACGGAAGTCGAATGATGGGTTGTCGGCCGTGTCGAATGGCAGATGACGAATGATAGTATTGAGGACATGGAGGACTTTTTGTTGCTTTGCCCTTCATTTGACGAGATCTTCTCGCTGGATTTTCGGTTGCATTACGACCATTTGTTGAAAGCAACAGCCTCTCTGACAATGTTCTTGTACAACTTTTTTTATTATAGACGAAAATCTATCATTGCAAGTGATTACTCCATCATTTTTGATAAATGCAGCCCATGGGAATAAATTTGTCTTCGTCTTACTTTAGGGCATCACCTTAAGTGCTTCTAGGCCTGGAATGTCTTGACAATATCTGTTTTGTAACTTTTACGGTGATAGCGTTGTTGATTCTGCTGTTACAGCATGCTGCATTTGAAATCGGTTACTCATACTAAAATATCGATTAAATGATAAATAATTTCACCAACGCATCTAAACTGCACATCAGTAGAAAGAAAATATATTGTTCATTCAGTACAATCTCTTCTTTCGGTCACTCACCTTCATCAGAGAGTTTTTCAAATGGTGGAAGCCTGCTGGACATAAAATCTTCACTTCTTGAATCAATGAGTGGATGCGGATCAACATGATCAACAATTCGACACAACAAATCTTTTATTTTCACTTTGAACCTCTCCACATAGCCATCTGAAATTTTCTTTGGTGAATCATCTGGCGTTTTGTTTTCTTTATCCTCCCCATTTCCATTCTCGGCAGTGGATTTTTTCTTAGCTTCTTCTTTAGTTTCTAAATACTCATCAACAAACTGAAAAAAATATTAAACATAGTCTTTAAAACAAATAAACTAAATAAGTAAATGTGGCCAGAAATCAAGATTCTTATTGATGCAAATGAAAATCACTGTTGAAAAGAAATGCTGTTAACTTTTTTCATAAATTTAAAAATTTCAAACTTTCAAACAGTTTTTAGCAAAAGAAATTTATGAATCATAATTTTCATGATATCTACGAAAATTTAAACTGTTACATATTTTATCCCAAAATTTACCCACTTTACTCCTGTTGACCCTGGAGAAGTATATTTGCCATGGACAGTGAGCAATGCAAATAAATATTTAGTATATCCAGTATTTTTAGAGTTAAGTAAACGAACGTTTGGAAGAACTATCGAAACAAGGTGGGGAATGAGCCAAAGCAATATTTATAATGAATACATATCTGTATGGAAAAAACAGGCCATATCTAATGTAGGGATAAACACATTATACAGAAAGTTAGGCTACAGTACAAGTTTTAATTCTTTAAAGAGGTTGGTGTAAAATTCAGTGACCTATTTCTTTGAATTGAATAACTTCAAAGAAAATGTAGCTATATCACTATCATTCTAGCGTTGGAATTTCTTTAAATCTTCAACATTTTCAAGATTAGAGTGTGTTTCTGCCTTTTGAAGAATTCACGAAAAATGCTCAAACTTAAAGGATTAGTGCAAGGTTAAAAGCTTGCATTTGCAGAGAGCAGAAATTCTGAAAATATCTCATTCAAATCGAACTTGCACACAGAGTCAACAAAGGATAGTGTCACAATAAGATTTTTATCTCGCCACGAAACAATGCTGTGTCGGAGTGATTTCTTTGTTCTATTTATAGAGGAGCCTATTTACCATTGCACATTAGCCTTAATTCCATCGCAATTTCTAAACAATTTGATGAAACATGAAATAATTTCCAAGAAAACCAATATCTATGGATGTATACAATATGGTATCAACAAGTCTGTCAGTCCTATGGTTTATGATTTAGAAATTTGATGGCGACATATCCTCAAACAAGTTGACACATAGAATAGGCTGTAGTTTCGGAAAAGATTTCTGAAAAGTGCAATAGTAGAATGTTAGATAAGTAGCTAAAGTTTCTTTCAAAGACTTCAGTTAAAATAAATCGGTCATAGAATTTTAGACCCACCTTTTGATGCCGATTAAAAAATTTGGAATCTATGCTTAAAGCTACTGTACTGAGCACTCACCTTGCCGGTGCCAAACTTAAGTAAATGGTCCATAGGCAACCCCCTTCTAAATTCAACATCGTTCGTCAGTGCACTGTCAATAGCATGACTGATTCCATCGTGAAGCAAGTCTCCCCAAGAACTACAAAGAACAACAGGATTATTGCTATTTTGGTGAGACTACCGGGCGACCTAGAAAAAAAATAAACCTTCAAGTGCGAAATCCTACTTACCTTCTTGAAACCAAGCCATTTTTCACACAGTTCATATTGACCAGGCAACATCTCCAAAGGTAGCTACTATTTCTTACAAAGTGTAGCTACTGTTTTTTCCAAAGTGTTGATTCCCTGCTGCAAAAATACGTTTAGCTATGATCTTGATAACATTTTACCGCAGGAAATGTTTGTCCTTGAAATGAATGTGAGCTGCAATGGAAGTATTTTCTCGCCCAAGGGCGTACACTCCCTATTTTTGTAAAATAAGACTTTAAGGTGACTCTGCTTTCTGCTCTGATGGACACAGAAAGCCACTTTTCAGAATCCTCCCTCGTTGAAAGTTATCAATTGCTCTGGAACCAATCGGTCTATCGAACTTCTGTAAACAGTATGGTATGACTCATATTCATGGCAATCGAAAAACATATGAAACAAAACTGTTTGTTTTCACGGCTTTGGAGAGGGCTCATTTCAAAATATTTTACTGGCTTCAGAAGAACTTCATTTTCCAGTCCGCTATTCTAAAGATTTCAATGAAACCCTTTTACCACTCACACTATAGTTTTTCAGCAATAAAATACACCAGTTTAGTATTCTACTCAACAACAAACTCTACAAAAACTGGTCAGTCGATTATGGATTGATAACTGCGAAAGAATCAGTGAAGCGCTTGAGTCAACTTAAGACTGACATAAATGACAGATTAACAAACAACTCACACTTACTTGTTTTGGTATGTAGAAAAAGTGATGTGAGTAGAACGTCCGCCTTTAGAAGCCTGAGCACAATGCACCGTTCCTCGTGGAAAGTAAAGAAAATCTCCAGGCTAGAAGAATGAAAAGGAGTTAGACTGATAAAAAGAGCTTCTTTGAATCGTCTTCATTTCATTTTATACATTTAAGGAGGGTTGCCCTTCAACAAGTTGATTTTCAAGGGGCCCTCCGATAAAAAATTTAATTACAATTTAGGAAAGAAAGTAAAAAGCTATTAAATAAATTAAACTATAAAACCTTATTTACAATGTTCAAAACCTATTTACAATGAAGTTAAAAATTCAGTCATGTGGTTCGGGGATTTTAAATTCACATTGAACAACAAAGCTATTGCTTATGTTATTGTTAAGCATTGTTATTGCTTAATAAAACGTTGGAAGGTGTTGTGGTGCAGTGGTGTCATCCTTTGACTTCGAGGCCAGATCAGTCAAGCGGAGTAGGTTCGATACCCGTTAGGATCCCACCAATTGAGCGTCATGACAAGAGGTCGCAGACTCGATTAGGTCTGCTCTATTTCTGCAATCCCAGCGCTTGGCGCTGTAAAATGCAACTTCACCTTCACCAATATGACCAGTGAAAGATCTATTGAAATAGTTTCGCTGCGCTGGTCCGTCCGTTAGGCGAAAGCGACTTTAGAAATCACTAGATACTGCTGCAAGAGTTTTATAAATATTTTGTGACCTATAGAACGACCTATAGATCTAGCCGAGTGCAGATACGTATAGATCTAAATCCCTTGAAATAATAAGCCATACTTGATGCAATTTCATGACATAGAATGACATGTTTTTTTGAAAACTATTCTTCTTTCCCTTGGCCGTTATTGCATTTGTCGAAAAAACTGCCCAGTGAAAAATACAACAAATACACTTATAAATATGGCTAAACGTAGAGTGCTCTGGTGTATCTAGGTAAGTTTTGACGTGTGTAGTAACAGCCTAGAATTGCTTTTTTTGTTTTTAGTTACTTAAGTTGATAGATAGACATTTCATGCTTTTCTTCCTCAGATGAAAGAGACCTTATATTCACATGACTAATGTATGGATGGTATTGACATAAACATTCTTAACCTGCATACATTTTGGTCATAATCCCAGACTGTCTTGATGCAAAAAGTAGTTGCACATACCTCCAATTCGATCTCATGTGTCTTTTCTCCAATTTCCTCTGGAGACAAATCATGACTGTATTCCCTTGCTAGTTCTTGCAACGGCTTGTATAACGACCATTTCTTTTTACCTTCCAATTGAAGAACAAATGCCTAAAAGAAAAATCAACTAATCTACAGGGCCATTTTTACCAAACAGACTTGAGTGGCAAAAGCCTCCCACTCCTCAAGTTTGCCTTACCAATCAAAATTTCCCGCCAAGTTGGGAGCTGAAACTGAAAACAAAAGAATAGATTTATATTCGCAAGAAAGTTACTATTTTCACCAGGAAACCTTGTCTATCATAGTTCCGAACGTTTCAATTTGATTTGACTTTTACGTACCTTATTCAAAACATCAGTATAGCTATTTTTCACTTCAACACCAAGCTTTATCCAATTTTAAAGGAGAGAATGAAACTAATCTTGAAACGTTAATAAATTACCAGAAGTGAGGTAAATTAAATCAATAAACTTTCAGAGAAACGATTCTAGCATACTCGAATCAATTCTTTCTGAACTTTTTCTGTCAGCCTTTCTAAATATGCAGAGAAACTTTGAACATGATGCAGGAACCTTTCCTTTCAAACATTACTAATTCTGACATTTCTGGAGGAGTGCTGGAGGAAACAGCAATAGGAGTGCTGTTTTTGAAGCAGCCACTAGTTTTGCCTTTCCTCTGCGATAAATCAGCAACCACTAGTCAGATTGACTCAAGCAAGGTCTGAAACACTTTGCTGAAGCCTTTGCAATGATGCAAAAGAGTATGAAAATTAAAGACAAGGGACACAATTTTTGGTACATCACTGTAGAAATCCTACTTACTTCAATATCATCATTATGAGGGGCCAATCCTTGACTTCCAGCAGGTGTAATATAAACATTTGCCCCAACAGGATTCTGAAAATACTTCTCCATCAACTCCATCATTTTCCACAAAGGATCCTGGAGACAAAATAAGAATTCAGATTGCACAGAATGTTCTAAAAAATGATTGCCACTGGAAAAAAGTTACATAGTGAAGTTGCAAAACATTTTAGTTTTAACTAGTCTCATTCCTAAAATCTCAAATAAACCTTTTGAAAACACCCCATTTTAATCAGTAGGAAGAAGCTAAAAATACAATACATATATATTAATAGCTTTTTCTTACTGCTTTGTGTTTTCTATTTGTTTCCATGCACAACAATTTTCCATGTTTGAATTTCAGGCAATCGGATACCCTACTGTTATCAGGCATCACACCTGCTAGGGAATCCGGGACAACAAATGACATTTTGCAGTTACTGGTGAGTTCCTAACTTATTTCTTTCCTTTAAGGTATTCAGATTAATCCGTTTCCACTTGCAGGTTTCAACAATTTTCTCTCTAGTTACAGGCCTATTTTGGTTGTTGTTTTTTTAACTCCCTGTAAAAAACAAAGACAAAAATAGGCCTGTTACTAGAGAGAAAATTGTTGAAACATGCAAGCGGAAATGGATTAATCTGAATATCTTAAAGGAAAGAAATAAGTTGGAACCCCCCCCCCCTCCCAAGAAATTGCAATAAAGAGCAACATTGAAGGCCAAAACCATGTTGAACTGCACACTCATCAGTTTGGTTATCAGTGATAAAAACAGCCTGCTTTATTACCAGACAAACAAAAGAGATTTGCAAATCACAGGTCCATTTAACCTCAGCCATTCATTCTTCCACCTAAAGGTTTTAGAAGCAGTATGTTTATTCAACTTTGAGATCTTTTGAGACCCCAACAGAAGGAGTTTGTTTTTACGTTGCAATTACTTTGAGGTGATTCCAAAGGCTTGATCTTTAGAAGCTGTTGATTGAGTATTAGCCAATGATGATTGGCTCAGGTTTAATGGACATGTGATTTGCAAATTTCTTTTGTTTGTCTGGAAATAAAGAGGCCTGCTTGTATCAGTAATTTGATCTTTGCATGAACCGAATTGACAAGTATGTCACAAAATGCACTTTTTCAACGCTCTATTTTATTGCAGTTACTGGTGAGTTACTAACTTATATCTTTCCTTCCAGATATCAAACTAATTTCATTGATTCTTGCAGGTATCAACAGTTTTCTCTTTAGTTACAAGTTTATTTTGGTTGTTGTTCTTTTAGTGGAGTAAACAATCTCCTCTCTACAGATCACAGTGTTTTGTTGCAGTTATTAGTTTAGCATGATCAATCCATTATTTAAAAAGCTATTTTGAAGTTTTGTACCACAAATCACTTGTGTACATAGCTTATATATATATATATATATATATATATATATATATATATATATATATATATATATATATATATATATATATATATATATATATATATATATAAATATTCAACAGCTAGCGAGCAACCAGGATTTCTCCTTTTTCGGTGCAAACGGAAACATTATTTTTTAAAATTCTCAGGAAAATCGAGAAAATTAAAATGCGCCACAGCCGGGAATCGAACCACGGATCTCCTGCTTTCCGGGCAAGCGCCTTAACCTTTAGGCTACCGTGGCACGTCTTAATTTTCTCGATTTTAGCACCTTATGGGTTGCTTTCGGCTTTCGCCTTTTTCAAGCAGCGTATTATATAAATATTCAACAGCTAGCGAGCAACCAGATTGCATATATATATATATACAAAAAAACACAAATATGAAAATAATTACAAAAGAAAAATACACTACATTTTCATATTTGCAGACCAATTCATCAGATACCTTAGAGGTGCAAAAAATATTTGTCTTTCTGGGATCGTGGCAAATGGGGGAAGATTTTCTGTGAAGTCACACTATGTTAAGCAAATTGTCTTTTTGCTGACCATGATATGCTGAAAAAGTATAACAGATATTCTAACCAAACTGGACAATCAAAATTATCTTTTACAAAACTTTCCTCACTTACTTAAGCGAAGATTTGTTGAAATTCTTAAGAATCTTTGGTCATAGATGCTTGCAAGGCCTTCCATTTTACCCAGGATTATGATCAGCAGAATAGAAGAGTCAAAAATTTGCTCTTTTTCGCAGAAATCGTGAAACAATCATCATCTCCTTGTGTGAGGAAACTTTTATCAAAACGTTTTCTGGCCAAGCTTAAAATTTTCTGGGAACCTAGTTCCCAGGATTCGATACTTTATGCAGCTCTGTCTTTTGATTTGAATGTCTCTTGTTTTGCTCATGTTGAGCCTTTATATATTCTTATGAAATTTCAGCCACAATAATATTGGTCCTCAAATAGAACAATGCAAAAATACTCAGAAATGGGTATGGGTATGAATAATTTTTGGCTTAACAGAACAATTACAAGAAATATGTCGCTGCATTTCAACTATTGGTAACTTTACTTCAATTGTTCATATTTTCAATCAATGTGAGCATACAAACAGAAAAAAATGAATTATGCATACCGAAAATCGTTGTGGCTGATGAAATTGTATTGTTGCACCAGATTTTTCAAGCAACTTCTTGATCTCTTGGACTGATGCTGTATCATCTCCATTTAACATTTCCTTTTCACCATCAACATATTTGCAGGCATTCAGATCGATTTCATAATGCAAATTATTCTCAGCAAGTATCTTCATTAAACTCTCCTTACTGAATACATTTCCATAGTAGTCAGTATCCCCTCTCTTGATGTGAAGAGGTTTCTTTTCCCAGAAGATACTGTTGAATGCTTCTGCAGAGTGAGGTTTCAGGATAGACTCCAGAAGAGTTTTTGGGTCTGTCAAGTCCAACTTTGTTTTCAAATCAGCAAGCTCTTTTCGAGTATTATTAGCACTCTTGAAAGAAAGATGATAGAATTCTGTAAGGGGCTACACATACAACAACCTAATGGTAATGGGAGGGAGATAACAGACACTACATTTTCAAACTTGGTGTTACCACCTATTTCTGATAGATAATGAATGGTATCTTTACAGCTTCCATCTTCCAGATAATGTGTTTTACAAGCAAAAAATAGATTTTGGTAGCACAAAGAATTTTGATATTGCTTTCTGGGGGTAATTTTGAAAATCTCTTTTATCTAGACTTTTTTTCAAATTTGAACATGTCCATCACTTTTGTTTCAAATAGTATAGTATTTTTTTACCATATATAAAATTTAAAAAAAACTACAAAGCTGGTTTTCAATTTTCTATGGCTGCCATAGCTGGAAAGGACATGATGTCAGCGAGTCCCAACTACGACAGCCATTTACAATAATTTCAAAGTATATATACATACAGGAAAAATTAATGAGGAAAAGAAACTCGAACGGGCGTCTCAGAAAGAAGACCATAATAGTATACAGTGATAAAATAGTATAGTATACAGTGGATATCATCCCAGAAGAATTCAGAGCGCTTCTGGAAATTTTTTGCTTCATGCCTTACACAACTTCATGTGGTCTAAAACCACTGTCTAATTTTCCTGATCATTTATTCACAGTTCAGAAATTATATAGGGCATGCCAACTTTTCTCTACTTTTGCCTAAACCTGGCGGCTTACAACAATCTTCACCCAGACATCAGATGTGATGGAAGAGTCCTCCATTGTTTATCTTTAGTCAGATCTGAATAGGCCTACCCTATTATTTTTCTTGGTATGTAAATGCAACATTTTTGATGCAGGCCTGGCAGAAAACTTGAAAAGATTGTCTTGCATAGTCCTGTTTCCCAAGCAAATAGCCTCCAGACTTCTTGTTTACAAACGAAAAAAACTGTATAATCTGGGTTAACCCAGTGACGGAGATAGGGGGTGAACTTTAGCTCACAGTAAAGTTCCTGCATGCGTCAGCAACGACATTACAGCGGAAGGGATGAGAGGAGGAAAGAAAATTCCTTTCCCAATCGTGGGATTTGATTTAATAGTAGGCCAAAACTTTAGGTAGGTATAGGTAACATTAAGAAGTACATGTGAAATTAATTCGAACCTTCTTGTCGTCACTTTCACTGCGCTTTTCTCTCTTTCGCCTTTTCGTTCCTTTGTTCTCTGCTTGCTCGTTTGAAGAACCTTTTCTCTTCATAGCTGTGCTGAAAGAAAACTCACAACCTTCCCCTTTCAATGTTGTTTGAGGAAAGAAACCTTCACCTGTGTACCACGTGAAAATAACTTAGGCCCATTGCGATTTGAATGCGCTAATTTCGTGCGCGAATTTCATTACGCGATCTGATTGGTCGATAGATTCTCCAGAGATGAAAACTCGGGAAAAATTTCCTCCCCCCTGCGGATGCTGCGATGCTCCATTCAGCCCTCCAGCGGCCCCAACGCACGCTGAAACACATAGGAACCGAAAAAACAAACAAATTTTGACTAAAACAACATGGGCAGATTTTGTAATACAATCACACCAGTTGCTTTGGTTCATTGGTTCACAATTCAATTCAAAGCGATTAGCGAATGTGAAGAAATTCTGTCAACCAGTAATGCAAGGTATAAATCTTGAGTTTTGCTTGGCAGATTTTGTCTACGTGATTTAGAAGCCGAACAGAGAACATTACAATTCTTGCATATATATTGCTCAAATGTAAACAGTTGCTACTCAGCTCCTCAATCAAACAGGAAACGAAATCCGCCACCCTTCTTACTTCGTAATGAGCACATACTGTAACTTATTTTAAAAACCTCCCTTCACCTGCACCAAATGAGAGTTTTGCCGTACTGGTTTCAGGGCAACTTGCAGCCATGTTTGTTTTGAATTACTGGTTGCGAGAACTTCCCTTGTCTACAGTCGCTAATCGCTTTGAATTGAAGTATGAACCAAAGCAGTTGATGTTATTGTGGTACCAAAATCTGCCCTTGTCAGTTCAAACATTCCTCGCCAAACAAGGACAGATTATGTTACAGATCCGCTACCTCTGGTTGCAATTGCAGACAAAGATAATTCTATGCCTGGTAAGTCATAAACCAAAACAATGCTAGCCTCAAGAATTGCTGTGAAACCTAGACAACCTACAATCCCGGACAAAACTCATGAGACACTTCGCATTTTGGAGGAGATTTTGAGTTGAGAGCCCCCAACCCACCAATTGCAATTGGAAGCCGATGGAAATGTCATATATGAGTTTACAAGTGTGTTTTCTTCAATCTACCAGCATTGCAAAGGGGGGAGGGGGGCATTTAGCAGTGACAGGTAATAGTTTAATGGCAGGAAAGGCATCCTTGACGTAAAACTCATTTGTCTCATCGAGTTTTGTCCGGGATTGTAGGTAGCTAGCTGGATCCTTGTGCATTCTAAAAGTATGTTTTGAGAACAAACATAAGCAAGAGCAAATATCTAAATATCTGCCTTGGGAATCCTATTTCTTTGGTTCAGAAGCTTACTGATAGCAGGCACTTCAATTATAACCCCCAGTAACGACCCCGCCGGACCTTGAAAATACAGTGGGGAAATTACAAAGACATACATTTTCAGCGAGGATTAGAAATATCATGACGGGGAAATGGAATTTTAGGCTATTATCTATGATGGAACTTGCATAAATTTCACGGGGAAGCAAAAATTTCAGCGGGGAAACAACAAAAACAAAGCGGGGAAACTCTTAAAACTCGAAACTTAGCAGGGAAACGAGTTTTCTTGGCGGGCCATCCTTCGACTTTAGCGGGGCAATGTTTCGGCGGGGTCGTTACTGGGGGGTGTTCAATTCAATTCTCCTACTTCTTGGGTGTAATTAAAACACATACCGTTCAGGCCTGGACAAAACAAATGAAATGTCCAAGCTGGAAGTTTAGATACAACCTTTCTTCTTTGGATTTATGCTCTTTTCGCTGACCGACGAAAAGAGCTCTTTATGTTCTTTATTTTAGCTGACAGACCAAGGCATTGAACTTCCTTTGTATGCAATTGCTAATCGCTTCGTACCAAAAAAGGTGCCAACCAAAAATGGCGGATCCCATTATTGTAAGACAATGCTATGTGTCCTTCTTGTTGGGTAGACTGTCTCCTTGTGCGCGCCAAAGTTGACTTTTAAAAGAGAAGTCACGAGTTAATGACGAAAGAGGGTAAATACATCTAAGAATCTGCCAGGCGGATCAAGTGATATCAGCAAATCAAATAGCATGGGGAAACAAAGGACCAAAAAGGCATAAATCTAGAGCTTTTCATTTCATTTGTTCCAGGGAGATTGATTTGTTCCATCTTTATTTATTGCACATCAACGGAATAAACGTTTACAGTGCAACAGTCAGCAAAATCAACGAAAATAACCCCGGGGGAGGGGTACTTCACTGTGACCATGATTCGACCTGAATCTGGATTTTGACTAAAGGAACCCATTTGTATGACAAAATATTCAAGAATTTCGAATTACTTTTGCATATCAGAAAGTTTCTAATCCATGCATATCAATTATGCCTATTCGAGGATGCAATGTCTATTCAAATTTCTTCAATCATGAATACAATTCTAAAAAAGCTACCCATCTACCCGAATTAAGGTTAAAAATAGACCCATGTTAAGGGAATTTCAGATGGAAAAACCAACCATATGAGCGTCATGTCCAGTATCACCCAACAGTTAATTCCCTCCCCCCCCCCAGGAAAATAACAGTGTAGTGACATCATGCTTTGCTATGCATCAACTTCAGCCAGAAGCCATATCTTTTGCTAAGTTTCAAAATTTTATCAACATAATCAACAGAAAATACGGAAGCAACCAAGTAACGATATAATATTTGGCACAGGCATGAAATTTCTGGGCCAATTCAAATAAAATTTAGATAAAAATGAGCTAACACGAAGTATAAGGTGGAAAGACACCTTTCTGTTTTCAAAACCCCTACACACAGCATCTCTGACTAGGAAACTCGGGATTTATGGAGATAAGAGCGGCAGTGGAGGAGCCAGACCAACATGGTGAGAGGGTTAAAAGACCACAATTTTGGGTAAAAATCCGCATTTTTCCGACTGGGGGTGTAAAAATGTATACCCAGACATTTTCATTACATTTCTCAATCACGATTTTAGCCAGATCTTTAAAGTGGGGTTGTATTACACCCTCATACTTCCCCTAGGCTCCAGCACTGAGGGGCGGGGGGCACTTCACCAAAATTTGGTAGGGAGCATGTCATCCAAGCTTAAAAAAAAACAAATGTGAAAACGGAGCAGTGTGAACGGGGAGGAAAAATAGCTTCTTTTTTAGGAGTAAAAACAAATCGAAATGATAACGGATTAGTGTGTACGGGGACTTTGTCAGCAAATTAATTTAGCTCCGTTTTTGGGGTGGATTAATGTGAACGCAAAGCCAAAAACGGAGCTAAAGATATCCGTTCGTTTTCATGCAAAAACGGATCAGTGTGAACGAGGCCTAAGAAATCTTTTCTGTACAAAGCCCGGGGGGGGGGGGGGTACTTAGTATATTTTGCTGACGGGATGTGCACGTCTTTCCGGGTATCTTTTTCAGCGATCGATTCTAAGGCCGGGTATCTGTTTTGCTGATAAAATCTAAAGCCGGTAGCCTGAATTTAATCTTTTTTCTAAAACCGGTTACTTTTTCGCCAACAGAGCTTCTGATAATTTTCCCCACTTTTCCCAATGAAGTTCTTCACAACAAACAAACAATCGGCGTTAGCCTCCCACGTGATTCATTCAAAAAGAACAGAAAAGAGGCTGCCCTACCAATTGTTATTGTTAAGCCTACTTCCCACTAGGCGGAAAATTACTCTCGCAAAAATCTTCCTTTGTTTGCAAGCACGATTCCGCTCGAAAGTTGAATGGGTTTCTACTTTTGAGCGACGTCGCTTTTCCGCAAGCCAATCAAATTGCTGGAAAAGGTCGCTGCGAGCGGAATATTCCGCCTAATGGAAATCAGGCCTTATGCATTGCCCACCCATTGTGGACAGTGGTTTGCACTTTGTTTGTTTGTTTCAGGGATCAGGATTTTTTCAAACGCCGGGCGTTTTTATTGACTCACCCGGTAGAATGTGGCTTTGGGTGATTCCAAAATTCTAATGCCGGGTATGGTTTTTGGCTATTTTTTCTAAAGCCGGCTCACAAAAACTATCGTAGGCGTGCACACCCCCGTCGTTTTGTATCCAAGTACCCCCCCCCCCCCCGGGGTACAAAGTCTAATCCCTTTGTGATGTCAGAGAGCTGTTTTACAAAATTCACCCTTGTATCTCCGCTTTCAACTAAATTCACAACTAGTCTTCGGACTTTTCTCTTCCAAACTTAGGCTAGCTGTTTTTGGCAGATTGCAGAGACCAACGATAACGAAAACAACATTCCCGTGGTTACAGGTCATAAAAATTTACATAACAAGAATTGCATGGCACCGAACAAGAGCATAGAATAAATACATAATTTTTCTCCAAATCATCGTTTCCCATATTTTCAATTTTATTACGCTTTCAGTTTAGCAAGCATGTCCTCGATTTCTTTGTCTTCGTCTCTCGATGAAGTCGACGCTTGGGGTAGTGATTTCGAGGCTACAGGTGCACCGGCAAGCTAAAAGAAGAAAACAATATGCAAATAGGCTAAATTATGAAGAATTCATTCAGTAATCTATTTTCAATGGGCTAGAAGGATTTCTAGCTATTAAAAGCTAATTTTAATGAATTCTTTCACCAGGTCGCAATTTGATTATTGTCCACTTGTATGGATGTTTCATGACAGAGCAACAAATTCGAAGTTAAATCGCATTCACGAAAGAGCATTTCGGTTGGTATGCAAAGATAGTGAATCAGAGCTAGAAAAATTGAAGTAAAAATATGGAACTATTCATCAGCACAATCTGCAACTGCTAATGATTGAAATATTCAAAACGAAAAACAATGTAAATCCAACATTTATGAAAAACATTTTTACAGAGAGAAATATTCCATACAGTTTACGAAGTGAAAATCATTTGCAGTCAGTGGCGTAGCCAGGTCCCTGCTTTTGGGGGGGCAAGGTGCGAGCGTAGCGAGCAGACATGGGGGTCCGGGGGCTTGCCCCCGGAAAAATTTTTGGAGACCACGCCCTTGAGACGCTCGGAAAACGAGGGAAACGCTCTTTTCAGCTATGTTTTGCATCATAAACCTGACTACATTGAACAAAAAATAGGCTGGATGTTTTGTTCAATTTGGATTAAGGATTTATGCTCATTGTAGCAAGTTGCTAAGAAAGCAAAAGAATTCTTATGCAATTACAAGGGGTCCGACATATCAAGTACGAAATACGAAATGGATCTTCTCAGCTTTACTGCAAAATGATTTGATGCTGGTCGCGCCATCTTGATTCGAGGAACTGTCTCTTTTCACTACTTTATCATTTGCTTGTCAGTCTACAGCATCTAAGAAATTCTTCTTCAGCGTACAGATTCTTCAAATCATCATTTGATGAGATTTTTCCAGAGTAGTAGCAAATAAGGATCCCTTACAGCCAACGGCAGGCATTTACAGGCTAAGAGTCACATGGGGATTGAAATGGATGGGTCCAGGGTCAACTCACTAGGAAAATTTTTGATAACATGCATTCTACTTTGGCTTAGAATGCCTCTGCCAACATTGTTCAAGAATTTCTTAGGACGCCGCATTCCTTCTTAGGTACGCCACTGGAAAAACAAGAAAAATTTTCTATGCCATTTTTAGAATGGAAGCGACGAAAGCTTTTCTTTTTTCTTTCAGTCATGATTCAGTTCTCGCCAAAATTTTGCAACTTAGTGCCATAGGTACCTGATACAAAAGAGGTAAAAATATAGCAATTTAGAAAGTCCAGGAAACAGGACAATATTCATGTCACGCTGGGCAGATCGATTAGAAACATTTTCATGAGGAAGAGCTGAGCCATTAAGGATCATTGCAGAATGATGGGATTTATGGTACCGTTCTCAAATTTCAACTTTGAATTGCTTTGAAACATTGATAAAAAAAAAACTCTAAAGGAGCAACGAAGATCATGGGGTATACGGAACGTGAAGAGAATTCGAGTGAGGCGAGCCGAACATTTTTGAGAAGCACACATTGAATTTCACTGGATGGTTGATATGTCACAGCACTGTAGAAGAGATGCACTGGCAATTGAAATGGAAGTTTAAGTTGGATTCATAAATTCTTGTAATGCTTGATACATAGGAAGATGCAGAAATCGTTCAAGGATACAAGTGGCTGCATAAGTACACATGAAAGAAAGTCTTGATAAGTCTTGATTGAAGTGCAAGCGAAGCGAGAAAAATTCGAGGGGTGCGATTAACTTGATTCTATGTTCTGTACCAAATTGACTCGTACACCCATCAAATTAAAGGGGTGCCTAAGTCAGATTCAAAGAAACTAATGAAGCTGTTTGCCTTGCGGGGGACATGATGGCAGGCCAGGCGGTACAAAGATGATACAGTGATGCACGTATGGAAATGCGAGCGAAGCGAGCAGAAAAATTTTGATATTTTCGTTGGCTAAATCGTGCCAAGATGCCATTTATTAGCTCAAGAATTTCATTCCTGTTTCTTTTATAACATTGACAAACCATACTGCCACGAGTGTTGGAGAAAAATGCAGCTCACCCCCCCCCCCTTCAGTTTCTTAACGGATTTGGAAGAATCACAAAACTCATCTTTGGCGATGATTGGGGGGGCGGCCGCCCCCCTTTGCCCCCCCTGGCTACGCTACTGTTTGCAGTTGCCAAAAATCAATAACGCACGGAATAGAAAATATTCAGTACAGAGGTTGCCATTTGTGGTCCTCATTACCCAGGGAAATTAAAGTTTCCAACGCACTCGCTGAATTCAAACGAAAAATAAAATCATGGGATGGAAATACTAGCATCTGCAGATTGTGCAAAGTTTTTATCAAAGATTTAGGGTTTTTGTAGGCTTATTTGGGACATTGTAAAGTAGGTTTTGAATTATTTTGTTGGCTTTAATCAGCTTATTAGCTATGTATATATATATATTTTTTCTTGCCAACGTAAAATAAATTGTTAATAATAGTAAATAATAATAAAATGGTCACACAAGTATTGCAGAGACAGTTCATGCAGGGATTCGAGGACCATCGTTTCAGATTCACTAGCAATTTTCTCCCAACCCTGCCTAAAATGGTCTGCTTGGAGTATCAAAGCTACAGTTGGTTCTAATCCTAGCATCTCAATTTTGTAAGTTTTTTTAAAGTGAACTAACCTTTCCACTGATTTCGATTCCAATTTCATCCAAGACTTGCGATACAATGGCGTCTTGTTCTTCCTCGTCACCTGATTCGTCAAATACCGATTCCAAAGTGTCGTTTACTGCAAAGAAAAAGTGGAATGGTTTACCAGCAGTGATAAGAACACTCTTATGTGTGAGCATAAATCTGTGAATTTGCTAGAAAAATTCTGCAACAAATACAGGCATACCAAATACAGCCTGTTCACTCAGCTTATTAACAATCATTGACCGTGCAAAAAGTGCTACTATATACTATATGGCTTTTTTATTCAAAGTCAGAAAAAATCTACGTAGCTGATACACAGTGCACTCTTGCGAACTATATAAGACAACCCAAAGGGGGACTACCGGGTGAGTCAATAAATACGCCCGGGGTGAGTCAATAAAAACAAACGGCTTTAATCGGTCATTCCTTCCTGCCGAAATAGGAGATTTTCTGCAGAAAGGACCTTTCGAGAACCTACAAAAACGAGCAAAAAAACAAGCAAAATTTCCCTTTTTTCTCCTTCCTAGCAATAATGACTCTTGGATGTGCTCATGTATTTTGTTCTCATGGGAGAATGGAATCCCCCTGAATAAGTTATTCACACTAGGGGAAAGACTTTTCAACCCGCCAAAACGAAAGCACGTGCTAAAGCGTGCTGAAAGTCATCACTTTCTGGGCGTTTTTTTGACTCACCCGGTACAAGTACAGTGTTCCTTGAGACGCTCCTCCGGCATGGAATAGAGGGAAATCATAAACACTGTAGTTAATTAACGTAGCTTTTACATTCCTTCCTGAGATGAGTCAGTCCATTGTAGGTCGTATCTGGGTCCGAGGAAAACAAAAAAGACAAAGTTGTCCCATTTATGCGTTAGGCAGATTTTACCACAACTATGGGAAGGTTAAAATACCCTCGAATGGTGAAAGTCTAGCTCTTTCCCAATTTGAATACCAAAGCTCATTCATCATGGAAAACTACTGAACTAAACATGGAATTTTGCGCTTACGCATGTGTTCCTCAGGACTCAAATTTAAAATAAGAAGATAGTACACACTGTTGGTCACTAAGTCCCATCTATGCGATGTAGTTTATCTGCAAGATTCCAAAATAGATCCAACTTTCACGAATATACAAATTTAAAGCCTGACACAAGCGAATAATGTTCAAAAGACTTTGGCGAATTGGCCTTGGATTAATATATTTTGTCCTGCTTACGACAAATCCAACCGATGCGAGCTTGACTACAATTGAAGGTTCGGTTGTGAAAAGACTAACGAATCACTTTTGAAAGGAGAACATGAGATATTAAAGTGAAGCTCTTCAAACTTATACTCCATTCATACTGACATAGTTCAACCAGCTGTATCTAAAACCTGGTCAAACCAATCAAATGTGAATTGTTGGATTGACCAATTAGGTCCCATTTGATGACCCGGGTCTGTTTAAACTGGTTAACTTGCAAGTGTGAATGGGGTGTTAGATTCTTTGTAATCGGACTATAAAAAGCCCTTGCCATTCATCGGTTGAAGATTGCAGAATTTAAATACATTTTAGGGAAATTTCTCCCATTTTTAAAAATTCTTAAACAACTGACTCATTTCTTCTGACATATCCATCTTTGCAGATTCCTTCTCAAAGTTCTGAAGCGTGTTGGCTAATTCTTGTGGTGAGATTTGCTTGTTCATTTCTCCCATTGCCTAAAACAGAACGATGCCCATTCAATGGAATAATCCAAGCAGAACTAACTGACGGTTTAACACAATGTTCACACGACGCCGGCACATTTTGAAAACGGTGAAAAATGTGATGGCAGCACAATTTTGGCTAGTGTTCACAAGATACCGGCAGAATCTGAAAACGATAGAAAATTCAACGGTAACTAACTCAGCGCAATCGTCGGAAGAATTTGATGCCAAAGAAATGCACCTACACCATAAGAGCCATTTAGCCTCATTTTGAAAGTGTTGAAAAATGTTCCGTTTTCATCAATTTTGCGTGTTCATCATTTTTGCATTTTTATTACGATGCCGTTTTCAAAATGTGGGGTTAGAGTTTCGTTGTCAAAATCTACCGTTTCTCAAAATCTACAAGCAAAAAATGTGCCGTTTTCGTATGAACGGGAGGCCTATCAATCACATGTTTCACCGTTTTCAAAATGTAACGGCATCGTGTGAGCGTAATCTAAGTTGGCACCATTTCTTGCCGGCTTCACATTGAGGAGAAAATCAGGAAAATGAGAGCATGCGCCTTGATAAATTCTCGCTCTGCACATGGTCAAAACCTATCTTATCAACTTTGTGCCGGTATCGGTTGCGTTCACACGATACCGAATTCATTTCGTATTAAGTCATCCAATCCGACATGGAAACTTGCTCTGTTCACACGATATCAGATTGGCTTTCGGGCTGTTTACAGCCTGTTTTCATGGATGCGTTCTGCTCCGCAATGCGTAGCCTAAACAATTGTTCTTCCGCGTTGCAGTAACGTCCATGCTTTTACTATTGTTTGACATATTGTTGATGACAAAGACAACAAGAGCTTTCAGATGCCTTCAGATGGCGATTGTTTCTGAAAATAATGCGCTTACCTTCGATCGAGCTGCCGGAGCGAAACGCCCATCGGGTTCACGCGAGAGCAAAAGTGATCCAATACATTTCGTACCACCTTCAGAGCGGAGTGATTTAGCTCCGGATAAACGATACGTCGCGTATCGGATTGGTTCGTCACCGTGTGAAGAGAATGCCTATCTGGTGTGGAAATTAATCCAATAGAAGGGAATCCGGTATCGTGTGAACGCAGCCATAGTGTAAACGACTATTCCGTTTGAACTGAAAAACCAATATGGTACAGTTTTATGCCGTATCCTTTTCGTACCGCCGTAAGTGTAAACAGGGCCTAACTATGTCAATCCCCTTTAATAAATCTAAGAATAGTTGGCTAGCAGCAGGCCTCGTTAAAAATATCTTATGACTGCGAACAAATAGTTGAGGAAAATGTGCCCGCATTCAAGACACTCCCAGTACAATAAAGGTGCCAACAAGATGTGCAATTATATTTTGCGCCTGTGAGCAGCTCTCGTGCACTTGCACACATTGATGAGGCCCGGTTAGCAGCATTCTGTTTCGAAGTATAAGTTTTATGGATGCGAAAAAACATCGTAGAGAGCTAGTCTCTAAGGAGCAGACATAGCTTTGATTATTCTAAATTGAATTTTTTTTGCAAACCTGATTCAAAACTTATCCATGCTAACATGACTGACAGTAAGCTTAATATGGTCAAATATTAACATATGAATGACAACGAACCTTGGTGGCCACTTGCATTGAACCAGCCATCTTATGTGTTGCCTGCATTGCAGTTGCTTGGTGACCAACTGCAGTTATTTTGCCACTTGCTGCAATATTCCTTGTTTTTGTTTTTCGTAACTGGACAAGTTGTTTTGCTAGTGTTGTTGCAAGCTAAACGAGAGACATGGTATAAAGACACTGGGCGACAAAAAGACTTGGAACAAGATTGTGCTTAACCCCCCTGAAGCCAAACGTTGTCAATGAGAGTTTTATGATATCGTATTTGGTTGGGTGGCACAGCTATCTTTGAGATGTTGCTCCATTAGTTTATGGCCTGGTGGGTGCAAAATTAATGAAAATATGACACCTCACTCGTCCATGATTTCACTGAGAAAGAGGTGTATTGGCAGAAAATCGTAGGCAAGAGTCTCAGAAAAAAGGGGATATTTTTCGTAAGAAAATGTCCCAAAAACGCTTAAATGCTGATGAACTCGAGATCCTAGAACATATGAATTTGTGTGGTCTTACAACCATTTGATGCCCTAAAGTTTATGGGATTCTTCTGTAAAAAACATAGAGATATCAGTGAGATGAATGGCAATAGAGTGCAACAATCCCAAACCTTCCATAAGAAGGAAAGACGCTTCCATAAAAATTTGATGGAGTGCTGTAAAAAGAAGCAATCAGAGTAGAAATCCTGAGGTGTATACCTGTCTATTGCCAGCTTTTGCAGCCTTCTTTATATCATTTTCCTGTAAGAAATAAGAAAAAGGATTTTTTAATACTATTTAATGTGCTACTGCAAAATAATTGGATCATGACTGACATCAATCATTGGAAATAATGGGTTAAAATGCTTCTTCTCTCAGCCAAGAAACAACCAACAATAAAAAAATCCCTCTTGTTGGAACACTTTGATAGGGTACTCAACAGAAACAGGACAGAACTGACTGGACTGGGCTGGACTGGCCTGGGCAGAACGGGACTGGATCAGATGGTACAGGATGGGACCAGATAGGATGGCACGAGGACTCTTACAATATCATATCTAGACAAAATCAAGTCACATTCTAGCATTCAATCATTAAGACCTTGAGTCTGGAATGCACTCCAAAAGCAAACTAAATCCACCAACAATTTCAATATTTTCAGTCAACCAACTAATTTTCATAACACATGCAATATTCAAAGCATTCGACTGTAATCCTCCTCTTGATGTTCGTTCTGTGTATCTTGATATTTCTAAAGCATTCGATAGGGTATGGCATGATGGTCTTATTCATAAACTAAAACGATGTGGTGTTTCAGGACAACTTCTTACTCTTATCGAAAGTTTTCTTAAGGATCGAAAACAGCGAACTGTTCTGAACGGGCAATGTTCTAATTGGGGAAATATTTTAGCAGGAGTGCCCCAGGGCTCGATTTTAGGACCACTATTTTTTCTTGTGTATATAAACGATCTCACTGCTGACTTGAAATGTAACGTAAAACTTTTTGCCGATGATACGTCCTTATTTACGGTTGTCCGAGACCCTAATGCAGCTGCAAATGACATGAACCATGACCTGGAGCTAATAGGCCAGTGGGCCCATGATTGGAAGATGTCATTTAATCCCGATCCACAAAAGCAAGCTGTTGAATTACTTCTTTCGCAGAAAAGAAATGGAATAGATCATCCAAAGGTCCTTTTTAATGACATACCCGTGAAAAAGGTAGAAGAACACAAACATCTAGGTCTCATTTTGGATACGAAGCTTTCCTTCTCAGCTCATATTAAAGCAGCTATCTCAAAAACGAGAAAAGGTATTGGTTTGCTAAAGTATCTCTCCAAATATCTACCCAGGCATACCCTGAATGAACTATATAAGCTTTATGTGCAACCCCACCTTGACTATGGAGATGTCATCTACCATATCCCATCGAAAGTATGCGAATTCAGTCAAAACATATTTCTACCAAGTTTAATGGAAAAATTAGAGTCTGTACAGTATTCTGCTGCCCTTGCTGTAACTGGAACTTGGAGGGGAACGTCGCGGTAAAAGCTGTATGCTGAGCTCGGCTGGGAGTCACTGAGTTCCCGAAGGTGGAGTAGGTGCCTTACCTTGTTCTATAAGATTATAAACAACCTCACCCCCTTGTATACAAGGGATCCCATCCCAGCACTTCATCAGTCACAATACTCTCTTCGTAAGCGGGATGTGGTTGGGCGAATCGGGGCAAGAACAGAAAAATTCCAGTCCAGTTTTTATCCTAATTGTATCTGTGAGTGGAACAAACTTGGTCCTGAGATCAGGCTAGCGCCATCTGTTGCAGTCTTTAAGGCAAAGCTTCTATCAATAATTCGTCCTCCTACAAAATCTGTCTTTGGGATTTATGACCCAATCGGCTTATCGTATCTCTCGCAGATAAGAGTCGGCCTTATTAAATTGAATTTTCACAAATTCAAGCACAATTTTAGGGATACTGTAAACCCGATGTGTCCAACTAATGATGGCACTGAGGATACGGAACACTTTTTGTTGCTCGGTCCTTCCTTTGATGTCCAACGACGAGATCTTCTCGCTGAAGTTTCGCAATTAGTAAGACCGTTTGTTCAAATCAACAGTCTTTCAAATGTTGTTGTGATAAAGCTTTTATTGTACGGTGATAAAGACCTTTCGGATAACATGAATAAAATATACTCAAATTGACCCTAAATTTCATTCACAAAACTGGTCGATTTGACTAATTAAAGTAGGTCACTGGTCGAAAATCTCATGAATTTCTTCTCAAATAATCAATTTTCTGTTGAGATTGCCTTTGAACATTCATTTAAGGAACATATCTTTAAGGATAAGATTTAAGAATTTCGACCAGTGGCCTGCCTTACGCAATTTTCAGAAATTTTCCTTCACAAAAGTCACAAAATCCTCCTTGTTCCTTTTAGACTGTCTTACGTCTGCTTCGCAGTTGATTTCAGGCATCACAGCTGACCTCAATATCCAAACTTTACTAGCACTGGCTCAGTGTTTTGGTTTTCTAAAAGTTTCGAATTTGTTAACTTGACATCAACTGCGAAACAGGTTTCTTTCTATTACTTATCGGTAAATTGGTTGCATGTAGCTTTTTGTAATCGTATATTTAATTTTAGCTTAGTTCTATGTCTTTTATGGAATGGCGTCAGGGTAGTCAGGGTATTATGCTCCCCGGGGTATCGTCTTTGTAGTGTAGTAAAGTGTGTTGTAAGTAGTGTCTTAGGTAATTCGTCTTTGTAAAATTTTTAAATTGAGTATATAAAAAATATTTTGGAACATATATGATAAAACAGCCAGATGGACTGAATTGCAAATGAAATGGTTTTCAATAAACATCCAATTTTTTTGAAAACTTGACGATAATAGCGGAAAATATTGATATCTGAAAATAGTGGAAAATGCTGATATATTGTACTGTATGTTATCAATCTAACCTATGAATTTCTATGAGTGTCCAACATTGCACTGGGGGCAAGGGGCATCTCGACTTGAAATTTCCTCCAAAAAGCAGTGTCCAGAGTCTTATCTGTGATTGTAGATTATTTCACTTACATACCTTTGCATATTGTAAGTAAGAAAGAGAAAAAGACTGATATGAAATAAGAAGACAACGAAGATAACATAAGACAGGATAGGATAGAATAAGAAAAGATTGAATAAAATTAGGTACCAATTGTTTCTCTTGTCTCTCTAATGCTGCTTTGTCTCTGGTCATCTCCCTTTGTACTCGGCCTAGCTGTCTCTTCTGCTGCCTCATTTGCTCTGAAGAAAATAAATAAAATTAGACCCTGCCATTTTAGGAACTCTTATGACACAAAAGAGAACAACAACATAGACATGAAAGAACTGCAAGGAATGAGTGGTGTTCCTCAAAAATATTTCCAAGAAATGCAGCATGAAATTACTGGGTCTAAGTATATAACATAAACATTGTAATAATTACTTCTTTTTTTATGTATGCTTACAGATACATCAATATATTAATGGGTTTAAGAGTGCAGCACATTATGCTGCAGAGTGCAGCAGATTTGTAATATGACAGCATCAGTTCTTTTGACTAACACTTCAATTCAAAGCAATTAACCACAGCAGACAAAAGGGGGTGGTTCCAGTCAATATCCATACTCCTCCCCCTTTGGAAGAACAACTTCTCACATTGAAGGCCCAGGACTTTCATGATTAAATTTCATCGAAAGATCTGGATTTTGCTTCTAAAACTATATGGGAATGTCCAGATTTTTCAATTTACAGACAATTTACCTCTATGCTGCCCGTTAGCCAGCTTGGTCTGGGTTTTTCTAATTTTTATCACTACCCCAGGATTTTTGCATTTCAGCAGCTGCATGCATGCCCCTGGACTTTCGGGGATTTTCGCATACCTCTGTCTGGATTTTGCCTATAAACAAACCAAGCCGCAAAAGTTACCTTACCACAGGAGACAAACAAACTCTCACCTTGCTTGTGCATGTCAAATGATAGATATGACATCTAACACCGCCCGCTAAACTGCACTTGTGCCGCTCAGACGCTTTATCACCAAAAAAAGTTGGCCAGGTTGTGAAGGCTTCACAACCTGGCCCTGCATCATTTCGAAAAAAGAAAACTGTTTCCTTCGCTTTATCTCGAAATATACCTACCCTAGGCCCAACATTTTGGACGCACCAACACAGACCTCTGTTACGATCTACAGCTCAAAGATATGCATACCTTTTTGAGTTGGCTTTTTGCTGAACATCTTTACTATCTTCGTTGAGCTCTAACTTCTGTTTGAGTTGATCCTGTTGCAATTATCGACGCTGCAAAATGCCAACGCAATGTTATGCTTCCGCCATGACTAACTGAAAAGTGTTGTTGTTGCTCACCTAAGCATTTTCTGCTGTCCTATTTTTAGCGTTTTCGTCCTGTGGCATGGGAAGCTGGACATCCCTCTTAAGAACCTTGACGCTGAAATTTAATGTTTTAAACCCCCTAAATAAGAGCCTCTCAGAGGCTGACATTCGGCGAGGCTCTTATATGACAGGTTCCATATCTTCAGAATTCTTCAAAACTTTCAAGGATTCTTAACATTCTCTGGTTAGATTTCTTCAATGGTAAAAAGACTATAAGACTCTAGCTAAAAAGCATTCTCAAGAATTCTAAAGTAATTCTCAAAAAATCTATTATTCAGATTTCTTGTATTGAAAACAGTATTAATGTGTAGGGTGAGTATTGGACTTGCAACAAGCCTCTCTCTCGCGGCAAAAACGGGAGAAGGAAACAAAAGCGAGAGAGGCTTGTTGCAAGTCTCTCCCTTTTTTTCCTTCTCCCGTTTTTGCCGCGAGAGAGACTTGTAGCAAGTCCAGGTGAGTATTCAGGCAGCTCAAGAAAAACCTAGATTCTTTTATGGGGGTTTCCACTCTACTTTCGAAAGAATCTGGATTGGGTGATAGTTTTACACATTTTGGAGAAATTCAATGAATCTTTGGATGTATTGAAACAGTGACAAGAGCTTTAATGCCACGAAATTGAACTTTTTGAAAAGAATGTCGACGTTATTCTGTTTTTGTTTTCTTATAGCCTTTTTATTCCAACTTTATTTATTACATTCCTACTTATTTATTACAACTAAGAATTCTTGAATTTTGTTTTTCGTTTTCGTATAGCTTTTTTGTTTAAGTTATGGCCCAGGCCAGATAAGCTCTGATTGCCTTGGGTCGTGTGGAATACCTTCATATAACTTTTATCTTACATTGTATCAGGCAGTTGTGCTGTTGTATTCTGCAAATAGAATAGGATTGAATTGAAATGTATCAAAATATTGCTTGACGTGGACTCTATAGCAGCGTAATTGCTACGCTATCAAGAAACCTAGAACTGAAAATCTATCCAGAAAATAACTATCTAGAAAATCTAGAACTTCTCGATTGGCACATTAGCCCAGCCCTTGGTTTCTTGCTTGCTGCCATGCGTCTCTATCAAAATGCAGGGGCCTTGGAGTGTTTCACAAGTAGAGGGGAACGATGAAGTATTTTAATCAATATCAATAACCTACAACCAATTAACGAGTATGTTAAATCGCGTGCCCTGCGTGCCCTGCGTGCCCTGCGTGCCTTGCGTGCCCTTTAATCTCCTCGTACCCTCGTGCTCAAAATTTCGGCGTGCCCTCGTGCCTTCAATTTTAGGTGTGCCCTCGTGCCCGCGTTACTTTAAAACGATGGATTACATCTGACATGAACTGAAGACTTTTCATTTATTTTGACGAATGCACCACGTAGCCTGCATTTTAGATGCTCGCAATTTTCAATTTTTTTCTGTGATGATTAGGGTAAGACGGGGTAAAGTGAACTACGGGGGTACTTTCGAGGCTTGACCTTCATTTACAAATGCAGTTACAGATCCAAGGATTCTATTTGATTTGATGAAACAAGGATATCTAACGATACAGGAAAGATAGATGGTCATGACCATGAGCTTGATAACTGCATAAGATTTTTTTTGCAGTTTTGGTTTTAGCCCCGGGAGAGGTTTCGGGGTAAAGTGAACTACCTCGAAAAAAGTGTTTCTCTCCGTGGTGATATGGTATCTATATGCAATATAACATTTTCTTATCGATTTTTATTCAGTATGTGACTCAAATTTGTACCCAAAGATAGCTTTGGTAAATATTTTGATTCTGCAAAAATTCTTCTCAACATAGGCCACAATTTCACTTTTTAATTTTATTCGATTTTTTTGGTTTTGACTTGCAAAGGACTGCTCAGAGTCGCAAAGTGAATAACGATTTCAGGTTCCCCTGGTATTTGATTGGTTTTATTGAAAAGTTTGCTAAGTAGTTCACTTTACCCCGTGTCGGGGTAAAATGAACTAAGCGAAGTGCTCTCCAGAGAAAGCTCTTTTGTAAGACAGTGGAAAAAGATTGCAAAAACATTTTTGCTGGATAAACTTACCCAAGGACATAATTTCAAAACAAAGTTGAAAAGTTTGCCCTCAGCTGCAGTCTCTTCTGCGTATCCTTAAAAAACCTCCAAAATAGTCCACTTTACCCCGTCTTATCTTAAATCATCTTCTTCATTTGGCGCAGCCTAGCCGTTAATGTCCCTATCATTAATCAGATTCCGTCACGTGTGCTTGTTTTTAAGTTCTGTAGATGTTTGTCTCTACAAAACTTTATCCATGTTTTAAATTTTTCACTTCAAATTCTCTACTCAGGTTTTTTCGGGTGAATTTTAGAAAAAAAAGGATCACTAAGTTTCAAACTCTCAAGAAACATTTCAAGGGTCACATCCCTCAAGAGTGTCCTGAACATCGACATCGAAGGCACGAGGGCACATCGAAAATTTAGGCACGAGGGCACGAGGGCACGTAGGGCACGCCATTTAACAGACTCCCAATTAACTAAGATACTACAGTAGGGTAAGACGGGGTAAAGTGAACTATTTTGTAGGTTTTCGTAGAACTGACTTTTTATTTCGATGAAAATATCAAATATTCTTGCGTTAAAGTGACATTGTGGCCTTTGCTGAAATATTGATGCATGTTTTGATTTTTTGATGATTGGCGTTTCCAAGCATCATGGCAAGCAGTTGGGTAGTTCACTTTACCCCGCAAAACGGGGTAAAGTGAACTAGTAGAGTGATGGTCAAAACTCGGTTGTTTTGTCGATTTGAACTGCTTTGGAGATCAATCTATGTATTTCTAAGTGGAAAATAGTTCAGACAGGGCCGAGCAAAGATTTTTGACGCCCCAGGAGAACCTTTGGAATTAGCAAGTCAAAATATTCATGTATGAAGCAAAAGTGAAGGAGACATTCCGATCTTTCTTGATGTTTTATCATGTGCTCTAACCTTGACTACAACACCTTTGCCACAGTCGTGCTTTTTCATGTTTTCACACAGAATTTTCCAATGAATGATCAGCCTGGTAAAAACCAGCAGAGAACTTCATGTATATTAATACTTATAGAAACTCAACTCACAAATCGTCAAAAAATTAAGAAACTCCAGTACTGGAAAAACATAAAAGAAACGATTAAGTTTTAAAAAAGAAATTCTTAACATATCTTACTTTCTTTCACCTGTTTCCTTCATCATATTTCTTGGCAGAGATGGCGCCAGAGATGAAATTCTGGGGGGGGGGGCAAATACTGTCAGAGTGCTGACAGCGATTGAAGCAAAAAATTTTTAAGGACCTTTCAGGTTGGCTTAAAATGCAACCAAATTCTCTGAAATTTTCAGAAATCTAAGTGCCAGTGGGGCTCAATGAAATTGCCGGGGGCTCTTGCCCCCAAGCACCCCCGCTGGTGATATCATCTCGGTCTCTTCGCATGTACTTGAGTGATGTATAAACATCGGAAAGGCTTCAAATAACGTCGTTTTGAAAAATTCACAAGGGTGCAATTAGTGAACATGAAGATTGTCATGAACCCTTACAGAAACTCCAATCAGGGACATAGATTATGAGACAAAGTCATTTTTTCAGATATTTTGACCTTTTGTTGAGCATCATTGCCCCCCCCCTCGTTCCCCCTCAATAAATGTTGAAAACTCAGAGACCCTCCTTGACACATCACCAACATTGAATAAAGGGGAGAGGGGCATCTTCATCGTCAGATCTTAAATTCTGAATTTGTCCAAGTTATTTTATCTATGATTGTCGTAAGAGACTCTACCCCAAGATACATACCCCTTTGCGGAGATAAGGATTCTTTTCAATTTCATAACAAAAACTGAAATTGAATCAATTTTATGAATATAAAATTTTACACAGAGAAGGGACTCTTTAAGTAAAGAAATTCCCATTAGATCAGTTGCTATTGCTTCTGAATTGTTAACATTTAGTGCTGAAATAAGATTCTTTGCAAGCCTGACAAAGAAGTCCTTCATTAGTCATATTAAGTTGAAATACGCAGAAATTGGTTTAATTTGAGAAAATCTGGGAAAGGCTTCACTTTACCCCGGTAAAGGCAAAATCTCCACTGAACGGTGGGTCTTTCAAAATGCCATCTTTTTTCTGGAAAAGGAACCACATGGTGTGAGCTTTTAATCAACAAAAAAATCTCCGAAAATAATTTCGTTTTGGAGTCAAAAATCAAGACTGAAAAAGAGGGGCTAAACCTAAAAATGCAATTTTCCAAAGTTGTTTTCACTACCTCGGATTAGAGGATTTTTCGCAACAACAGAAATAACCCTTCAGCAAAAATATTTTGATTTTCTGTCAGCACATATAATCAAGCATCTGTCATAAATTATGTTTTATCATAGCGTTTCTACGTTCGGAGCAAAGCGTGAATGTTCTGAGTAGTTCACTTTACCCCGTCGTTCACTGTACCCCGTCTTACCCTAAAACATTGGTGTCCTTGGTAATCCTTAAACAATAAAGCTTTTTGTATAGCTCTTACATACGACCCACGTCTGAGAGACACACTGGTTTGACCTACATTCTACAGGTAATGATAATATCAATAACCAATGAACTAAGAACTAAATAACGACAGATGCAATTCTGGACCAGGTCTCTACATCTATCCCTTCGCTTCGCAGATGCTAATTAGATTTCAAACATTAGAGTTCGTGGGGGCTCGCAAATAAAAACTGGTTGGTATTGCAGTTTGAGTCTGCATTGTAAGCAGGGGCGACACCAGCACTAAAAATGTGTGGTGGACTTCGCATAGAGACAGCAGGGACGTAGGAAGCATATCAAACTTGGGGGCACGACACTTCGAGGGCACATTTTTCCTTAAGAAAAGGGGTAATTTTCTAAAAGATAGAAAGGGCGCTTCTTTGTTTGTTGCAAAATCTTGGGAGGCACGTGCCCCCAGTGCCCCCAGTTCCTATGTCTATGGGAGACAGGCTCTAAAAGGCTTTAACCCAGCCTTTGAATAACTACCGACTTGAGGAAACTTGGATACCCAGTCCACCCCTGGGCGACACCCATGGTGTGAGTACTCTTGACAGCCAGGAAAAGCGGACACTTTGAGATGTGGCCACTTCTCACACGTCAATTTCTTTTGCGGCAAACAAATTAACCTGGAACTGAAATTAGATCTGAATCAAACTGAAACGAAAGCTGCTAGGATAAGGTGATATAACCACTCAAACCATCCGAATAATTCCACAATGACGTCTTCTCTGTCAAACCGGATGAAGTTTTGATATTTACCACAGTTTCAAAAATAGGTCATTTGTATGAATCAAAGTTCTATTGAAGGAAGAAGATTTTATACCTTTAATCTTATGCACATTTCCTTCACTTTATTTCTGTAGTATGTTATTATCAGAAAAATGGCACCAGAAACACCTTCCAGAAACCAATTTGTTGCTTCATGTCTGCTTTTGCTGACGTTGGTATTTGTTCCAGGTGAGTTTAAGCAAAATGCTTTATGCAATGCTCAGTATTGGCATTAAAGTTTATCTTTATAGTGATAATATCACACATTATAGATGAGGAGCTAAAAGAGCTTGGAACGAGCGAGAACGACTATAAAAATCTGTGAACGAGGAAGCAAGGCCACTCAAATCGTTGGAGGAAGATGAAAAGCAGGGGAACCAAGTCCAAAATTAAAGGGTGAATGCAGCCTTTTAATGCGGAACAAAAGACTAACGGCTTTTCTCATAGCTGAGCCCAAAAAGGTATAGCAGGATGGCAGTTTGGCAGTTTCTCAAGAAAAGTTGCCAATTTTCAAAACTTTGCTGGCTTGGAGAAACTTACTTGGAACTGGGAGGCAAAGGCTGAACAAAAAGGGTGTATCGATTGTATATGATCCCGAGGCTGTGTTTGTGCCAAGAGCCCATAAATGTGAAAAACGAAGCAGACATCTTCGAATAGTCTAGAGCTCAAACTATACTTTTCCTGGTTGTAGCCTGCGTGCAGGTCCAACGGATGGTGGTACAGATGTCACACCGTCTAGTAGATTACTAGGAATCCAAACCCGCGCTGCGCGCGGGTTTGCAATTCCTAGCTCCTGCGGAGGGCTCGGCGCCTTCGGCGCCTGGCCGCCTGCGGCGGCTACCACTGATCAAGTGGCGCGCTTCGCGCGCCACTTCCTCAGTGCCGGGCAGCCTGTAATGAAGGCATTGAAATATCCATCCAACTGATGTGATTGAGACCAAAAGTCATAGTGACCAAAACGATTTTTAATTGAAAAGCGCCTTGCAGACTGACGTGCCCAGAATTTTTTCCGGAATGGTACATACTGGTGACTTCAGTATTTACCCATGCAAAAAAATCATTGCATTCTTAAACTTCTTCCCAATGAAGGTTCTATCCTGCGATACTCTTAATGTTACTTTACTTATTTACTGTCCGGTATTCCACTGTTCTCTTTTATACGATTCTTCGATTTCCTGGTCAATCCTTTACTGCTGTTAGAACCCGCATTATAGAAACTACTACTTTTATTAAGACACCTCACACTAATTCTTTTGAGAAATGGTACCCCCATATTCATATAAGAAACAAAGAAAATTTTTACAATATTTAATGGGAAACGAACAGGTTCCTTTGAAAGAAGTGGTTTTCTGCGATACTCTTAATGTTACTTTTCTTATTTACTTTCCGGCATTCCACTGTTCTCTTTTATACGATTCTTCGATTTCCTGGTCAATCCTTTTGTTAGAACCCACTAAATAGAAACTACTACTTTTAAGACACCTCGTACTAATTCTTTTGAGAAATGGTACCCTCATAAGAAACAAAGGAAATCTGTACAATATCTAACGGGAAAGCGAACAGGTTCCTTTGAAAGAATTGGTTTTCTGCGTTACTTTTAATGCTAATTTTGTTATTTACTGGCCGTTATTCCACCTTTCTCTTTTTTACGATTCTTCGATTTCCTGGTCAATCCTTTGTTGTTGTTAGAGCCCACAAAATAAAAACTACTACTTTTAAGACACCTCACCCTAATTCTGTTGAGAATTGGTACCCTCACATAATCATATAAATATAAGAAACTTGACTCAAATGGGAAACTTGTATGAGAAACTCGATTCATGTAAGAAGCTTGTACAAATTTAATTAATGGGAAAGTGGACAGTTTGCTTTGAAAGACGTGGTTTGAATTTCGCGGGTTGTTAGTGTGTTCCACATGAAACTCGGATTACTTATAAGCAACACTGAACAAAGTAAGGCAAATAGCTATGGTTACCTACAAGATTATGATTTAGGGTATCGACTTTCAGTCACGAAATCTGGAGAAGCTAAATTCACTCCGTCGTGTAATTTCTAACTATAGCAACATAGTAAAGGCCCAGTAAAAGCTGTTTGGTTTATATTTTCGAACTGGGATTTCAGCAGCACTCAGAGTAATAATACAGGTAAATTCTTCGCTGTTATCTATAGATTTCAAGTAAACTTAAATCTTTAAAAACGGTGAAAGTAAACAGTTATGAGGATAGTTTCCTTCGCTGAAAGAGCTGGCAAGCATGCTTTGGGTCGGTCTAGTTTTTCGAAAAATGGACGGAAATCCGTTCTGTTTTCACAAGCCTGTTGATAGTTGATCATGCTACAATAACGTTCTCTTGTTCAAAACAATCTATGTTCTCAAGGACTCGAAGAACGAAGTTTTTCGCAAAAAGTTCACTGTTAAGACTCGTAGCGGACGATGCGGTTTCCACAGGGCGAAGGATTTTGTCCACAGGGCTAGCTCTGCAGATATCCAAGTGAAACCGCAAGAAGGCTTTTTCGCTCCTGGGCTCGCTGCCTGGCGTTTTTGGGCGAAAAGAAGCAGACTTGTGGAACTTAGGTATTTTCGCGGATTTTTTGACGCGTAAATGCAGGGGCTACCCGGACGGGAAGAAGGAGATCTCAGTGACGTATGGATTAGCGTTTTTCGTTTGATCTCACCGCTCACCGCTTAGTTATAGTAGATACCATGGTCCGGTGTTTATCAAACTTCGAGATCCCGACAGAAGGACTCTGTTTTTAAGTGCTAATCCACCTTTTCAGATAAGAGGTGCGAATACGGAAGTCTTTTGTTGTTTGAGATGTTGCATTTTTGAGGCTAAAATCTTGCTCTACGTACAAAGTTTAGTAAAGAAGCGAATTTTTACTTTCATATCCCAGGAGAAAATCGTTCCGGCAGTCCGGCGGAATTCCTCCAGGATTTTGCCAGGAACTCGGTGGAATACCGCTGGAATGCTGCCGGAGTTTGAACGGTGTACAAACGGAAATAAGGAGAGTTTCTGGTGGAATTCCGCCGGAATTCTTTAAGATTCTCAGGAAAATCCCAGATGTATTCCGATGTTTTTCCGTTAAATTTCCGAATGGATACCGCTAAAATACCGCTGGAATTCCGTTGAAATCATGCCAGACTATGCCGGATTCTGACCGGTATTTTGGTGGAAAATTTCGGCTAATTTTGACAAATTTACCGGAGGAATTCTGCCGGGATTCCGCCAGGAAGCTGGTGGACTTCCGCCGGGATTCCGGCGGAATTTCAAGATTTTCCCGGCGGAATTCAGTGGAATTCCGGTGGAAAAACGGACGGAAATTCCGGTGTTTTTTCTCCTGGGATCTATCTTCGTTTGGAAATTACAGCGATTTTAAGAATTCAAAGTTATAAGGGCTTTGACCGTGAAATCAGATGTTTGGACAAATTTTGTCCAAACTTTTGATTTCACGGTCAAAGCCCTTATGATTTCTAATTCTTTACATCACCGTTATTTCCAAATGAAGACAGACATGAATGTGAAAATTGGTTCATACACTAAACTTTGCATGCAGAACACGATTTTGGCCTCAAAAATGCGAAATCTGAAACAACAAAAGACTTCCGTTTTCGCACCTCTTATCTTGAGAAGGTGGATCGTTTTGAGTTATCTTTGGTGGCTGTTGATTGAGTGGCATAGGTCCTTGGGCATAGGTGTTACTGACATGTGATTCTCGATTTGCTTTTGTTCATCTTGAAATAAAGCGGGCTGCTTTCATCGTTAATTTGTTCTTTGCACTAATCGAACTGACCAGTGCGTGACGAAACGCTTTTTGGTTATTCGACATTGTTCTTTATTGCAGTTACTGATGAGCTACAAAATGAATTATTCCCTTTCCGGTTTAAGATTAGATCGTTTCTCTCTTGTAAGATTCAACACTTTTCTCTCTTGTTACAGGTCCATTTTGGTTGTTGTTCCCTGACAGAAGTAACCGCTCTTCCATAGATCATGGTGTTTCTGTTGCGTTCATGGATTAGTGTGATACATCCATTTTTCAAGGCTATTTTGTTATGTTGCATCACAAATCGTTTTCTTAAATAGAAGAAAAAGAATCTGCATAATACCGGGTGAGCCAGAAAAAAGTTCCAGAAAGCCAGAAAGAAAAAAGAAAACACTTTTGAAAATTCATAGCTTCAAGAGTACGCCACAGATCTGAATGATTCAAATTCTAGTTAAAAGCCAAAAGATCGAAGTATTTTTGTGATTAATGTGGTTATCTTACGAGCACTAGAAACATAGGTAAATTTAACTTTTATAACATTTTCATGGTTGCAAAATGACTGAAAAAGGGCCTACAACATTGATCATATTATGAAGGACTCCCGGCATAGAACGATGAAGAAAAATGCAATTTTTCATGGATGAGAGCCACCCTCGGTACATTTATTGCCATGTGATTGAAAATCCATTATAATTGTTTGAAAACCTACGTCTTATAACTCTTGAGAGTGGAGAAAGGTCCATTGCCTATTGTTCTGTTTGAATAGATTTTTCAGTCGTTTCGCAAACATGAAATTTCTATAAAGTTGAATTTACCTATACTTCCAGTGCTGGTAAGACAGCAAGAAAAATCACAAAAATACTTCGATATCTTGGCTTTTAAAGGCCTTATGCAGCCAAATTTTGGTCCTCGATTTTTTGATGATTTTAGATAGTTCATAGTGTCATAAAAACTTTGTGAAAGTTTGAGATGGAAATTATGAGTTTAAGTTGAAGAAATTGTGTGTCAAAGTTGAGTGATTTTGCTATTTCAACGCGACATTGAACTGACAAATGTGACGTCACAATTATGACCAACGATACAGCGCGCATTGGAGACACTGTGCAAGCAATGACCACTGCTTCAAAAAGTATGGGAAACACTTCGCGTGGGAGGGTCATTTGTCGCTGGAGCACCAAATGGAGAAAGCTGCAAGAGTACACAATTTATAAAAGATGTATCCGTCCACACATTCCCGAATGAAAACATTCAATCTTTACATATATATAGTGGGTTAGATTTGTTCGTCACCATCGACCATTGGGCCTAAAAGGGCACTTTTCTAAATAAACAGAATACCTTTATACGGATTCGTAGCAAATTTTGACGATCTTTTTTTGTTTTGCATACATTGAATCACCGGTCGTTCTCGGGAACTTATTCCCGTTCTCTAATCTAGAGTTTCAACAATGTTTTGCAATTTTCGCTGTCCTCATTTCAAACTATCGGCGGGAAATTTGGGCATGTTCGAGAAAATCAGTATTTGTAACGCCGACCGAGGGCCCAATTCTTGACAACATGTAAATGTAAACAAAGTTTTTACCTCAAGTGAAAGTTAAGAGAAGCAAATCCTTCCGTTTATTGTCCTTCCGTTTATTTAACGGAAATCCTTCCGTTTATTGTGCTCGGAAGTGTACCTGCAAACACTGTTTTCGATTTATTCATTCAGTTTCTACATCCTCTTCATGTTTGTTTTGATGTGAGAGCCATGAAATGAATATCAATGCTTACACAGCCCGACTCGTTGAACAAAGCCCCAGTGGACCCAAATTGCTCCCACCTTGCAAAAATATCGAAATAAAATCTATTGAATCGCAAGAATCATGAAAAAACTTTGACACCTTTCCAAATGATTGAACTTGAGATCCGTAATGACTTGTTAACAAAAATAAATCGTAGCGGTGGCGTGATTGGAAGGCTTTACTACAATGTCAAATCTTGTTGGGGAGATGAAGTGCTGACCCTATTGTTTTGACCGATTGTGATTCAGCTTTGTTGAGAGCGAATCAACGGTGGGGCTCACACTGTCATGCGCAACTTTGCTATTGTTTTCCTCTCCTGTTCTCAACCGTCAAGCTAATTTGCATATTACGTCTTTGACATAAATCGCTGCTACGCATGTGATCTGGAGCCCTCTTTGGGGGATTCCTCGAGGCTCACAACTTAGCCTATTCGTATCCCCAACAAAATCATTATCAAAGCTCATGCCGGGGAAAGTCTCGAAATTGAAGCACTGGAAATTATCCAATGGTTCTTCGATACCACGGATACAGCTCCTGAATGAAAGAATAGATTTCATCATTCGATGAGCTACCGTATGTATCAAATTCCTATACGACTGTTTTAACGAAGAAAGGAAAGAGACCCAAATTTGCTCTTGGACCCAAATTACTTCCACCTTACCCTAGATGCTACAAACGCAGAAGAGAAGGCAATACAACTTTGATTGAGCGTTGAACAGACAAAGGTAAGAGTCGCTCTAGGTCACGGCCGCTTTCCTCCCTTTCTAAGCTTGTTGATACATATTCAAGGTTTGCGTGAATTTTCACAAAATAAGCCACTGCAGTTTGTTTAGTGCAGAATCAGGAGAGTAGAATAGTTTGACTTGACCTTTATCGTTGGTGCAGAAAGCATGGTGTGAAACTGACTTCACTGATCCAAATACCGAACTTGCAGGTGTAAAGGGGAAAATTCATGCTCTGCAGTTGGTATAGCTTCATAGCTTTAGCTCCCAGTTGGACAGCTCCATGGTCGCTGTTGGATCTAGCCTCATCCTCTGAGTCTAGCTTGTCATCAGAAGACATTTGGAACTCACTGCCATCTGTATCTGAAATTGTGAAGCAATCCTCGCGAGCTCCACGTGCGTTGGTTTTCATTGGCAAGAACTGCGCGTCGTGTTTGTGGTCATAATTGTGACGTCACGCGCGAAGGCCTAATGTCGCGTTGAGAACCAATTTTCAAAACGGAATTTCGCAACCTTTCCGCAATGATATTGAGTAAAATTTGGTATCAATGAAATCAGTAAAGTTTGAATATTATGAATATAGTAAAAAATCAAAGTCGAAAATTTGGCTGCATAAGGCCTTTAACTGAAATTTGAATAATTCAAATCTGTAACATACACTTGGTGTTACGATTTTGTAAATGTGGGAACTTTTTTCTGGCTCACCCGGTATATTTGTACCTTTCAGTTCAACTATAATTATAACTTTTGTATAGCGCCAAAATCTATAAGATATATATTCTTTAGCGCTTAACAATACCTAAGTTAAAAACAAATGTCCATATTTACATGTAGATGGTTCCAGAATCACTACAACTTGCTGTTTAACTACAGTTGTTCAACTACACAACAACTTCCTTCATAGACGTAGAAGCCGGGGGGCACTTGGGGCATGTGCCCCTAAGATTTTGCAATGAAGAAAGAAATGCCCTTTTATTGGAAGAAAATGCCCCCTTTTTCTTGAGGTAAAAGGTGCCCTCAAAGTGTCGTGCCCCCAAGTTTGAAGTGCTTCCTATGTTTTTGACTTGCTTAACTTTTTCTCGTAGGGTCAATAGCGCAAGTTAGAATCGATAGAAAATCAATTGTGCTTAAACAGCCAGTTTCAGATTGCACAAATACAGTTTCAACTGGTACCGAAAGCTTCTCAAGTGAGTAGAATTCACTGATACAATCTTAGATACGAGATGAGACATTCCGAGTGAGCCAGAAAAAAGTTCCCACTTTTTAAAAATTCATAGCATCAAGAGTACTTCACAGAATTGAACGATTCAAATTTCAGTTAAAAGCCGAAAGATCGAAGTATATTCGTGATTTTTGCCGTTATGTCTTACTTGCACTAGAAGAATCGGTACATGCTTGCAAAATGACTGAAAAATGGCTAAAACACTGATCATATTTTAAAGACTCTTCTTACATAGAACAAAACGCAATGGGCGTTTCACCACTCTCAAGAGTTATACGACATCAATTTTCAAACAAATACTAAAGATATTCAGTCCATTGGCAACGAATGTGAAGTGGATATCTCTTACCCATGAATAATTGTTTTTCTTTATTAATCTGTTCGAGGAGTCCTTTAGGATTTTATCAATGTTTTACGCCATTTTTCAGTCATTTTGCAACCATGAAACTTTTGTGAAGTTAAATTTACCAACAATTCTAGTGCTCGTGAGACAGCGAGAAAAATCACAAAAATACTTAATCATTCAAACAAGTGAAGTACTCTTGGTGCTATGAATTTTCAAAGGTAGGAACTTTTTTCTGGCTCACCTGGTAGTAAGAATCAGTACGAGTTAGCTTTTACTAATCTTTGAGCTTCATTCTACTTAGGATATATTAGGATCAACTTTAACATATTAGCCTGCGTGCAGCCTCAACAATCCTGCGGAGGAGCGTTGAGGCTCCACACAGGCTAAATTTACTTTTGAAGATGAAAAGATGACTTAACGACTGGAGGACCCCTTCTTCTGGAACACATTTTCGAAATGCCCCGGGTAGCCAAAATTGAATTAAAGTAAGCAATTCAATATAAAACATGTTTAGGCGATGAGAAGAGTATGTGCCTATGTGCCTCTTATATTAAATTGGTAGAGCTGAAGTGTTCAAAGGTCCATGGTTCTCTAAATGAGGATGACTTTTCGGCTAATCATCTATAAAACATCGGTCCTTTTGGCGTATGTCGATATAAAAACCGGTAAAAAGGCAATTTCTAGGTTAGGGCAAATTTTGGCAATTGAAACAGATCAATCTCGTCCCCAGAGTGAGTTCGTTGCTCTACCTCTACTCTGGGATACAAGAGGCCGTTCGGTAATCTGATTGGCTGTTCGCCATTTTGGGCCATAAATCCGATTTGCGTGGGGTAAACGACGTCGGCACGTCAAAATTCGACGTAAAACGACATTGTTTACCTATTCCGACCATCATTTACAACTATTTACGAAATTCGAAGAATAACGAGCCATTTTATTTTTGAAGCTGCGGTGAAAGTTTCCCGAATTTGCAACTTAGGCCCATTGTCGCTCCAAAGAAACCGAGCTTATTTTCACATTAAACACACTTGCCGACCCCAGATTATTGTTTGAATACCTTCAAAAAGGTTCAAATAAGGTCCTCAATGTGTTTGTTTTCAATTTCTCCATTCATCTTCTGCAGAATTAGCGCCAGAGCAGCGACCATTTTCCGTCGCTTGGCGTTGCCTAGCCAACAGTGAAATCCATAATGGCTCCACATTTGCCCATTTTCTGGGCAAATGTGATCGAAGTGTACCATGTGTACCAGGGTGTTCATTCGGCTTCGTGATCAGCGTATGACGTAAGAACACCCTGGGAACGAGGTTGGAAGCGGATAACTTTCCGAAATCCGAACAGTAAGTCATGTACCCACAGACCAACCATGCTATTTGTGTTGGAGCGGCATGGAAAACGTTTGAGATCTGATTACTCAGTTTTTAACGGTTAGTAGTTTATTTAGAAACGATATACGTTCCCTATGCAGCCTGCTCTCAGAACGCATTTTCTGATATCCTTCATTCAATCATCAAATGTTTACTCTAGACGCAAAGATCAAGCTTTCTTCGACAAGTGACGATACGATAACTGAAAATGAATCCACTCCAAGCAGGAGGACAATTAAAAAGATAGATCAAATCAAGCTAAAGCCTTGTAAAGGTAAATTATCATATAAATTTTTTGGATTTCGTTAGGAAAAGCAAGAGCAGGATATGCCGCAATAGCGTCAGTAGAGCTTGCTCGTCTTTTTTGTGTTTTCTTTTCTTGCTGCCTCAAGGCCATACACAGTCTGGGAGTAGCAGGGGCAATTGCCCCCTAAAACTTCTCAAAATACGGTATGAAAAGATCAAATTATAGAGAGTTTGAGCACGTTTGTGGAAATTGTCTTTCATTTGCCGCCCCCCCCCCTGAAAATTTTAATTGTTTACAGCCATGTACTGTCTTGATCCAAATTCTTGCAGCACAACACCATGCAGCCATCGTTACATGTTGGCCCGATTGTCTCAGCCTCAAGGAGGACAGTACAAAATAATTAGAATTTCAAAAGAAAGAATTGATGCGACCGATTATCAAAAGTGTTCTAACATACACGGGCGTAGGGGGAGATAAACATTAAGGGGGCTGCCCGATAAAAATCCACTGTTTACGAAAATTTTGCCGGACTTTAGGCCGATTTTCTGCGCGATTATAGCCGCATTTTGCAAATTTTTCCATCGTTGGGGGGGCTGCACCCCCCCTAGCCCCCTGTCTCCTACGGCTATGCTAACAGAGGGGGTTCTTGAATATTACAGGTGCCAAGGACCAAAGTGACGACAGCAAGGAACAAAGGGGGCCACAACAAAGCTGCTTGAGACGTGGCAAAGGCAATGACATGAAGTGGCATGTTCTGCTTTGGAGAACAGATGAAAATATGTACTTCTGCCAAGGAGCACTTATTGACGAGAAATGGATACTAAGTGTGGCGCACTGCTTTGTTGGTTATGGTAAAAAGGATCATTCTTTATCAAATTTGAGTTTTTCATTGAACCTAGCTAGATTATCGAATGAAGCGAGCTTAGTTTTAAATACTAACTAGGTATCATTCTTTCCCTTGCTTTATTCTTTAGCATATACCGGGTAAGTCAGAAAAAACGTGGAAGAGGGAACAACTTTTCAAAGAATACAGGCATCAATTTGGTTCTTATCGTAAAAGCTCTAGAAAGCCCCCCCCCGGGGGGTGGCTTGTTTTAATTTCGAACACTCTAGAGGAGAGCTGAAAAGTGAGTGGGCTTATTCACAAAATCCTATTACAAAGTTTTATGGCAGGTTTTCAGCTCTTTCGCTCCATTAAAATACTTATATTCGATTCATTTGTTACCCCAAATCATATGAAAATTAATATGCAAGCTTCTTTAGCTTAATGAATGGAAAATCTTTGGTAACTTCTGGAATTTGATATGAGTGGAGGGCTTAATAGAAAGGGCAGCTTATTATCAAAAATTTTGGCTCAGAGAGGAGTTGTTTATTAGAGAGGGGGCTAAATAGAGCTTTTATGGAATGCGGTTTTTGCTTTTCCTCCAGTGGGGGCTCACTGGTTTCGCCTACTAGACCAGTGCATCTTGAGAGACACTCCTTAGAGAGACAAGCACTGGGTACCAGAGCGTAGGAAGTGTGGGGTGGGGACAAAAATAAACTCTGGCACCAAGGGTACAAAGCAACACTGAACATATTTCTAACACTTACATCTTGCAGTACTTCATTTTTCATTTCATTTTTAAATATTTATACAGGTTACAAAATTTCAGTAAAAGATAACTGCTTTACAAATTGACCTGTGCAAAAACAGAAAGCCTAAATTAAAGAGAATTATATATATATATAATGTACAAACGAGCATAATAGAACTAAAAATGAAAATATAATGTACCTCTCATATGAATTTTTTAAAGGTAGCCAGGGACGATGCCAATTTAGTTTCCCTATTCAGCTCATTCCATAATTTTGCTCCACGATACGAAAATGCTTTTTGGCCTGTGCTTGTTCTTAGCAGGGGTATCTACAAGTTTGTTTCGGTAGAGCGAAGAATGCGATCACTGCCCTCTGAGCATTTACTGAAAAGTTCCCCTAAATATTGAGGAGCAAGTGAATTCAATGCCTTATAGGTCAACGTTGCTGTTTCTTTTCTGATAAGATCTTTGATTGATGGCCAGCCAAGATTTTGGAGCAGAGGGGCAGCAGAAGCATCGTATGGACTATTTGTAGTTATTCTTGCAGCTCTATTCTGGATCTTTTGGAGAGAGTTAAGTTTGGTTTCACTACAACAACCCCAAACCGAGCAGCAATAACTGAAATGTGGCTCAACAATTCCTCTATTCATTTTCTGCAGATCACCTGATGGAAGAAATTTCTTGGCATGCTTAATAAGACCGAGAGCTCGCAGTGCCTTAGCCTTAACATGTTCAATGTGGCGATCCCATTGGAGTTTGTCATCAATTTGAACTCCCAGACACTTATTGATTTATAAAAAGAATCCCTCAATAGTAAAATACAATTGCAGGGGTACTTGCAATTTTCTACTTTGGAGCTTCCGTTAGATAGAAGTATCTAAAACTTGTGGAACTTAGGGCTGGAAACCTGTCAATTATTTCCCAAAACGTCGTTTGGGTGTCGTTTAGACGTTTTGGGGGAGGGGTTTTTCTCAAGATGCTTTCAAATCGAGATTTTACATCAGAAAAAAGTCTTATCAAAATAAATCACAACCTTCAAAGTCTGAAAGTTGTTTTCGTTCTCGATCTCTCAATGTAAAAGTGAACTCTTCAAATGAACTCGGATCTTAAACTCTTTGATTCGTGTTGGCCCAGAGACGCTCAAACCATAACACAAGATTTATTTCAATTCAACTACAGTATAAAAGCTAACGTGTGTTTCAAAATAGATGTCACAGGAATCTGGAAGATCCACGGGGGGAGGGGTTCTTCCATAGTAAAGGTACATTGGGGAATTGGGATGTGTCGCCCGCAAAGGTATACTTTTTCGGCAAATTTTAGTCGATTTTAGTCTAGGCAGGGGTGTGCTTTTTGGCAATTTTGGTCAAAGAAATGTCAAACCTCGATAATTCCTGTAAACAAACCCACTTTTTAAAATTTTGGTCCAGAGAATGGGAAAATTTGGCAAGTTTTGTCTAGAAAACGCCAACTCAGGGCACTTGGAGCACTTTTGATGTAGAAATTAGTTGAGCCAATGGTATTATTTTCACAAAAAACTGGTCTAGCCAACGGTTCCATTTTGAAACTGTGGGCTGCACCTACCCGAAATTTAGCCAAGAGCCCCCCTCCCCACGTGGAAAGATCCCCCAAAACAAACCGTTGAAAGATTATGGATAAACTTAAACATAAAGCAACGAGAAGGGAATTACTTACAGTAAAAACCCGCGTATAAAAACCTACAATTTTGTAAGTCAGCCTGATTAGGTTCTTATGTATTGAGTATTTAGTGGGAAATTAGGCTGTTCAGGTTCTTAAATTGGTTCTTATTTCATTCAGGGCTTCCAGGTATTTCTTTGGCTCAGATTGAAAATTCAAGCCCATTATTTACTGTCAGTTGAGAGACACCTGAGTTCATGAGGCCTTATTCAAAACATCAGTTCGTTGAAGAATCAGAAATTTTTTACAGAATACAATGAAAAAGCTTTCGAATCATCTTTAGAGCTCTTTGCAATTTGTTCATATGACAGAATCAGTGCGTATAGGCTCAATGACAAAGCAACCACAGTTTTGATTTAGTTTGATGATCTCCACGAATAAGAACCTATTTCAATTTTCAGGCTGAATGGGTTCTTAAATATTGGGGGTCTAATTTCAGAATTTTCAGCCTGTAGGTTCTTAATCACTAGGTTCTTATACGCGGGTTTTTACTATATCCTAACGTCTACTTTGACTGTGAAGCTGATTTCTTCTTCGCTCGACAGCTATGATCACGATTTTCATGAAGTAACAAAAAATTGGTGGATCATTTCTACCCACCTTTTATTTCAGATGGAAGTTACATAAAAGCTGAGTCAATTAAAGTTCGGGTAAAAGGTGGAGCTGAGGATCTTGCCGTCAACAAAGTTATTGTACACAAAGAATTCATTTATGATACATTCAAGAACGATGTGGCTCTTCTTGAATTAGCAGAACCGGCGGAAAACAGAGTTCCAATTTGTTTGCCAGAGAATATGGGCACTTTAGTTTATCAGAAGCTCAAAACGAGTTGGTGGGAAGGAGATGTATTTGAAGGAAATGCAGTTGGCAGATTCTTTACAGATGCTGTAAAGAGCAAAAGTGGTTTGGACGCTTGTAAAAGCAAAATTGCTGCTCAATCGATCTCTTACAGTCTCGATGCTAAAAATATATGCACAGGTAGCAGTTCAAATCTATTTTGTAGACTACTTTTTTCAGTGGACGAAAAAAATGCACTGGGTGAGTCTAAAACAAGACAACATTTTTGACAGGTTGTTAGATAAAACGTACGCGGGCGATATTTAAAGCTGAAATGTTAATCTATCAGTCAAAGGCTACCTTAGATGTGAAAAGTTAGTTTGGTGAAATCATTTATCTTTTAGATCCAGAAATATGGAAAATGCTGGTAGGAGGTTTTTGTATTGGAAAGAGAATTCCACGTTCGATTCTGGCCCATGATTTATTTACCATTGATATTTGAATTCTATTTCTGAAACTTACATTAGTAATGAATTTCGAGACAAATAATTGCTGTACCAGAATTTAAGTTGAATCTCGTTCCTATCTGAGCCCCTTACCAGCATTTGGCATATCTTTTGGGTCTGATATATGAGTGATCTCACCAAACAAACTTTCGCATCAAAGTAAGCTTTTGACAGTTGACTGATGTACTAATTTGCTTTGAATATCAGCCTTAAAATTTATTATCCAACAGCTGATCTAATGTGTTTATCTGTTTATTACTCATCACCTGGTATATCTGACGTGACAATTGTCATGCAGAATTAAGAAACTTCAAGTGCTACGGTGATGGTGTGGCAAAGACGTAGGAACCAGGGCACTGGGGGCACGTGCCCCCCTACGTCCCTATGGTATTGCCAAGTGGTTAAAGCACAGTGTTTCGAATCTAGTAGGGTCTACCCACTTGGGTTCGAATCCTGTCGTTGGTACTACAAACCATAAGCCAGCAACCAACTCAGTTGTCCATCCTTCCGAATACAAAAAAGAAGCAAGATTTGGAGGTAAAAAGCGGCGAAATAACGGCATAAAATCGCAAGTAAATGATAGTTTTGCTTTCATAACATTTTTTTAACCGCAAACAGGGACATACTGTAGGAAGCATCTCAAACTTGAGGGGGGGCACGACACTTCGAGGGCACTTTTTCCTTAAGAAAAAGGGGGTATTGTTTGAAATAAAGGGCACTTCTTTGTTTGTTGCAAATTCTTGGGGGGGGCACGTGCCCCCAGTGCCCCCGGTTCCTACGTCTATGACCCCACAACAAGCTAAACTGGAAATTTCGTCTTTGACTGATTCAAACGTTGGGTAAGCTTACACACATGCATTCTTTGCATTCTTATGGAGCTAAAACATCATCCTATTCCTTTTCAGAAAGTCCTAATTACTGCAATGGAGACTTTTGGCAGCGATTGACTGATGCATCTCCAATATTTACTGAAGAGACAAATAAGCTTACATTATATGGCATCAAAAGTTGGGGAACTATTGCATTCTTCTGCAACTCTGGTAGCGAAGTACATGTAAACGTCGATATTTCACAGTATGTTCAATGGATAGTGGAAACAATTCGACAGTGATTCAATTAATAACTTACCACAAATCACTAGTCGCTACTCACTCTCGGTGGCCAGAACAAATAGATACTAGCAGGGCCGCCTATAGGTTTTGGAAGCCCAGGGCCAAAACTGTGAAATCAGGCCTCCTGTAAAATATTTTTGATAACGCCCTTTAGATTAGCTTAAAGTGCATTTCAGAACATTTCCTGCAGTAAAAATTAATAAATCTTCTACCCTCAAGCACTGAGGCCCTGGGGCAAATTGCTCCTCCTGCCCCTTCTCGGCAGCCCTGGGTAATTACAAATTAGTACAAAAGTCGGTAAAGTCCCGCCTTTAATGACCCAAATTCTTAGTTTCTTATAAAAAATAAGCAAACTCAAAACTGACTTTTCATTTTCAGTTATGCTCAGTATCGATAAAAAATAGTTCACAAAGGTAGATAAGTTTCAAATTTGTGGGCAAAAACCTGTTTCAAAAGAAAGAAAAATTGTGAAAATTGTGAAATCCTGAAAAAAACCCAATTCTTGTGTTCGTGCAGCAAATAGATGACGTAGTGCGCACGCATCTCTCGCCTTGTGGTGATCAGAGCAGAGAGAACGACTCCATTTTGATTCTCTCCTCCAAACGTGAGGAGGCAAGGGAGCGAACAAGCGGATGCAAAGAAGAAATAATTGAAGGTACGAACAAACTGATCAGATCTTAAATTCTCATTGATAATTCTTGTTTCAAAAAATATTCGGTGTAATATAATAGAGGTTGACTGAATGTGTCACAACAAGTTTGCAAAAATATGGAGATCATCATTCTTTTTTGTGGCCTAAAAAGTAGAAGAGTGATAGTGATGCCGTTGTCGATTTTTCGTCCATCTGACTGAAGTGGTTGATACTTTGGAAAGCAGGGTTTGTCATTGGAATCTTTCCTTAAAAAGCTTACATTTTTGCTCTTGACTATTGTATTTCATGCAACGAACGGTATATCAAATCACAAGCGTGCGCATATACCAGACTGCTACGTGCGCGCGAAAGATCTTCCGCGCGCAGTTCCAGGAAGAACAATAGCTTATTGTTTAAAAACAATGGCCAGGCACGCATCTTCCACGCGCACTTTGCAAAGTTGTCAGTCTGGCGCATATAATGTTCAAAAAGAGGATTTTATTCAAAAATTGTATGTAGGTAGTAATACGGTCGCACGCCCAGTCTGTGGACGGTATTATTCAACTGGTAATTATCATCACTTGGAAATTGCATACAAACCTTTGAATTTCAACAAAGTAGTTTAAAAAAACATGTTTTATCCAGTGAAAGTTTATCAATTTTCTTCAAAACAGATTTCTTGACTCTTGTTGTTTCTCCAGTTTGTGGCCATGAACTCCAGTCTGCGGACATGTAATAAATTCACTACAAAATTGCCTTGAAGTGCATTATTTCAGAATGTTTCCAACAATTTAACCATTGCTATCACATTACCATACTTTGCAAATCCCCTGGTGGAAACCATGCAAAGTCCACACCAGAAGAGATTTTCGCCAAAACAATGGAAGAACAATAGATTATTGTGACTCCATGCCAGAGATCTCTGGCGTAGGCTGCATGGATTCCACCAGGGTGCAAATCACAGTGATTCAAAGGAAGCTCTGTATTCAAGGGAAATTCATGAGACAAGTCGATCATAACATCCCTTAATCAAAGGTGAACCTATGGGTAGCTCGCGGAACGTAACTGGGATATCCGATTTTGTTATCATTTAGTTCATTACAAAATGTAACTGTAGGCACTATCCAGCCACACAAGGTAAGATGTTAGGCCAGGGCAACACGGTGCCGGTGCAGTGATATTTTGCGTCAATTTCAACTAAGATTCCCGTTGCTGTGGACGAGCAGTTCGAGTTGGCACACATGAATAGTTCCAATGGTTTTTGTGCAAGGCATTAAAAATTCGAACGATAAATCGTACGTAACGTTTCCAGAATAACAGGATTTTTACGGATTTTTGGTGGATTTTTCTCCAAAACAAAAGGATCTTTGCCGAAGATGTAAAATATTCCTTGAAAGTGAAACTCCCCTTGGCGCTCTTGAAGTCATCACGATGAAATATTCCTATCAGGTTCCAGTGTTTGCAGACCTCCGCCTTCAAATCTCACTCTTGCTATGTTTAGTGTGATTTAGATATTTCATTCTCTTTCACAGAGGCTGAATGGAATTACCAGACGAACGGATTTGGTTTCGTTTCTGTTCCTGATTTATGTTTTATTTATCCCAAAATAAACCCCCGTCTAAATGCCCCGGTGAGAGGTCAGATGTTCACCAGGGTCCTAGTGGTCTTAAAACGAAGTCATATTTTTCCAGCGGGTAATTCACCGGGGTAGAATGTACAGGGACACTTGACCGGGGGTGTCAACATTGTAAACTTTCGCTGAGAGTAAACAAAGAGCATGGCATTGCTGAATGTGAGAGTAGTTTTTAGCCATATGCCCCCATAACAGTTCAAATTTGGAGGGGTTCATCCACTCCATCGGCTCCCATAGTGCACCTTGGTTCTCATGAATTCCAAATTTCAGTTGCTGCATGCTTGTTTTCTTTCTGAAATCTGTTCTGTTGGCCGATGAGCGGGCAGACAGGAAAAACATTCATTCATTGATTTCTTTTCTTGTTGAAGAAAAGAATTACAATAGTCTGTTTTAGTACGTGACTGGATTGAAACTGGACAAACTTGCTATGACTGGTTTTGATTCCGCGTCAGACAAGCCAGACAACAATGGCATTGAAAAGTGCTGTGTGCAATAAATTCCGCAGGGCATACCGGAAAAACCAGACCCAATGGCCCTGAGACTAATACGACCTCTAGGACCCAAAGTACAGAGTTTTGAAAGGAGTCATTCCCTAAGATGGCATCAGATAACAAGACAGTTTCCTTGCAGATATGTCAACTACTGGCAGTTTTAGAAAGGTAGGCCAAAGTTTCTCTTGTTGTTTTTAACACGGTTTCAATTATCATCCAAGTATTTATCGTTGTTTTCTCTCTGTTCTTTTTCCATTAAATATTCAAGGGTAGGAAAAGCATATCTGACTGATTGCGCAGAAAAGCCTACCTGAAAAGCCTACCTATGGATTTGTCAGAGCTGGCGCTGCCACTGCATGCTCAGCAATTCAAAGAATAAAATGTTTTTATCTGTACTGGTGTCACGTCTGTTCAAGGGTATTCACCATAGAAACGGTATTCACCCCATGCTGAAGTGAACGGTATTGGCGCTAAATTTGAAAAATTATAGCAGAAACAGCCTGATTAGCATATAGTATCTTGAAACACTGCCATTATTAAGAGGAGATGACCCCTTAATGTTAAGGATCCTTTTAAACTCGGTCCTGATGGGTCCTAAGGGTTACTGGGGTCTCAGAGTCATACGGTCTGGTTTTTCCAGTATGCTATTCCGCAGACAGCAGAGTTGAAAAGATGCTTTGTTCAAAACTTTCGCAAAGCAGTATGGGTCCTGATATAAAAGGAAAAAAATATCTACGGGAAATTTCCCATCCCATCTCACAAACTCGCGTCACTTCGTTCCGCGAGCAAAAATTGGGCTTAAATCATCACATTTCCACAGGGCATCAAAGCGCAGGAGAAACAAATGGAATGATATGTGTCTGCAGACTGGAGGTGGCCCGTGGCGTGTCAGTTCTACAGGTTGAACCCCCCTGAACCCTGAATAGGAGGCAAAATCATCAGCACTTTCAAGGGACTTTGAAAACAAAGCATGGTCAAACAATTGGAGCGTGAAGAAAGCCTCAGTGGATTATTTTTCAAGTGATTTACAACACGAAGTCAACATTTACTGGTTTGTTGACAAATCCTGGTAATACTGTAGATAGGATTCTTGGCTGTCAAGTTTTAATTTGCTCAGGAGATGATCAACTTTGCTCAATGAAATTCTTGATGGAAATTTCCAAATGAATATAAATCAATGTATAAATGGCCAGAAAAGTGTGAGGATTTACAGTCTTTTTATTGTTGAAAACCAGAGATTTTGTTTGTTGTCCACAGACTGGGGCTGTCCGCAGAATGGAGGTATGACCCTCTGCTATCAAAAATATTTTCATCTTTCCCCTCTGTTATCATGTGTTGTTTTCTGCTCTTCAGCCCTCTGAATGTGTATTATTTGTGACTTTTACGGTTTGCTCCCTGATTCTCTTGTGCTCTCTTGTAAAAGTCACAAATAACACCTTTTGGGAAGGCAAAAGAGCAGAATGATGGGGGAAAGATGAAAATGTTTTTTGGTGGAATAGTTTTTACGTCCGATTTAAAATGAGTACAGGTAGGAGTGGAGTTGTGAAACGCACTTACTGATTAACTAACTAACTAACTAACTACTGTAACTAGCTATCTAAATAACTAACGACTAACTACATAACTAAGGAACCAAGAGTGCTTTTCTTTACGCTACTAACAAATGCAAAGGATGCCCAAAAAGTGGAAGTAGTTGCAAACTGCTGAATTGTTGCCTGTTCCGGACGTTTGCTGCGCCTCTGCACAATGGCAGAATCCCCATGGTTATGTGATCACCCAAAATTCTAGACAAAATAATGTGACGAAGCATCTGGCACAAAAATGGAGCATCCAAGTTAATTATATATTGTTGATGCCAGGTATATGTATATCCTTGTGGGACATGTGATAAACAAGGATTCAAGAAGGAATAATTTGACATTGTATCTTCCAGTGGTGGACTTCTGCTACAAACTCAAATATATTCAGTCCGACTGCTCTTTGACTTTGTATGTTTAAAAACAAAGCACTACGGTTTGTGAAAATTGACCTTGATTTAGGCTCCTCCTGGAATCCATTTTCCCAAACGCTAGTGCAAGCAAACATCATAGAAATTTGAATGGATGCTTTAACCCTTGATCAAAGATGTACTGTAGGGCTAGAAAATTTCATGTGGCAACTGGTTGAAGTTAGTGCTTTTATGATACCTTAAGGCCATCCTCCACTTGCAGTAGTTTTGGGTGGCAACCAGTGCGCTTGCTTTGTGCACATGCATGCCCTGTTTTGAGAGAGTGTGCATAGTATGCAAGGGCACAAGTCAGCAACAAAACTACTGTAGTGGATAGATTTTGCCTTTCTCTGATATATCATCTGAAACTTTTTCAAAGTAGTTATTGTTGTGGTGTTGGTATTTTATAAAAGGCCCTTGATAATCTAATATGAAACAGAATTTACAAAAGAAAGAAGAAATAACATTTATGTAAAGGAACTTGGTGGCTGCTTTGTATATAGCCTAATCAAACCGACCGGTTTCGTTGATAAATCTAATAGTAAACTCAACAATAGTTGTGGAATACAATAATATTTCAGCTAGAATGTTGTTCAAAAGATTATTGAGTTGGACAAATGGTCATATTCCAGCAAGAAGATTTTGATGTTGAATCTCAAAGGCAGGGCAGAGCAACAAGAAGTGTTCCGTATATGTCTTCTTCTTCTAATGTTCGCTTGGTCAAGGTTCAATACATTCATTGTATTGCTTAGAGCATTCAAATTCCCCCATCATATGTGGTATTTAATTCCAGGTTAAGTTGTTTCATAAGTACAGCCTCTGCCATTTGTCTTAGCATTGCATCATTATCGCAAGGCAAAACTGCACTTTGTTTCATGGGTGCACTCTACAGTACCTCTCACCATCATTTTCTTCTTCCATGTGTTTGTGGAATACATGGTTTTGTCCTTTGGCTTGACTTGACCAAATGTTTGATGGTTCTTTCTCCTGCACATCATGCTGTTTAGCTTCTTTTTCCTATGCCCCATGGCATTTCATTTCACATACCACACCTTTTCCCTTTCAGTTTGCATCTGAACTTATTTTGCAAACCCTGCACAATGTTGATTGCATGTTGTTTTTCTGCATCAACCTTTTTCTGCCAAATGATCTTTTCTGTTATTTTCCTGCTCTTTCAAGTACAGGGATTTCAATGTTTTTCTTCATGTCGTGTGCTAATCTTTCATGTGGTATCACAAACATACAGTATAAGAGTCATTTCATGACCCTCTTTCTCATACCATTTACTTATTAAGTTTCGTACCATTTACTTCTTAAGTTTGTTGTCACAAGTTATCCTATGACTTCTTTGTATTTTTAACGTTTTATTTTATTCTTAAACCGTATGAACATTACTTTTAATTCGTAGATAGCAGGTCCCCATCAGCTGCAAGCTGACATTAGTTAAACCTGCTTTACCAAATAAATATGTATTGTATGTATGTATTTGTATTTTCTATCAACAGGACCACGATACAAAACCAATCCAAGGTAAATTACAAGAAATGTTTCAAGTAGTGTGTCACTTTTGGCAATCAATGTACATTTTTTGGACTTTGTGCTATTGGGATAAAATTGAACTAAAGCCTGGTTTTCTTATAATCACAAGGAGTCACAGAAAGTCACAGTGAGTTGCAATGAGTCAACTGTTTTTTCAGTTTCAATTCAGTTTTATTGATCCATCAACATCTGTGAGTCACAAGGAGTTCCAATCATTGTGACTTGAAAAGTGGTCTCCATATGATTGCAAGAGATCACAGCAAACTTTATTTTGCGTCAAATTTCATGTCAAATTTTGAGGATGGTGAAGGTGAACTGAGGCAGAAATTGGACTAATCCCTAAGGCAATAGATTTGCATAGAGTTGCAAAAATTGTGAACAATAGCTTCCAGTACTTGCAATGGATTGCAATGAGTTGCAATGAGTCGTACGAGGGGCAGTGAGTGGCAGTGAGTTGCAGAGAAAGGGAATTTTTATCTCTGCAATTGCTCGTTGTGATAGCCAATGCAAGGAGTAGCAAACAACTTTTCAAGCCACTTTCCATTTGATTGCGGAGAGTTGCAAGCAAAGTTAATCATTTTTATTGCAATTCACCATGACTTGGATGCAAATCCTTGCGATTGTATAGAAACCAGGCTTTGTTAAGTATTTTATTAGAATTATGTGTTATTGATATCCATCATTCCCTGGTCATGTGTAGACTTTGATAATTATGCTCACAATTTACTTACCCTGTATATACTTGATTTTCAAACATTCCTTTCAATACTTTGAACATTTAATGTTGAATCTTTGGTTTGCCAGCTTATTTTCCACGAGTAGGAGATGTGGAACAATGGCCAACAACAAGGCACATGGTGGCCTAACTATAATTTTCAGTATCAGGCCAACATGGAAGGTAAATATTTTTTTTTGGATCTCTGAGTTCACGAGGAAGATTGTTTGTTATTTGGTTTCTTTATCAGGCAAAAATATTTGCTGATGAGAGTAACTCAAGGGTCTTTCATGAGGAGTTATGTGGTATTGCAACTCTCACCCAGCATCTGATGTTGGACATGCTTTAGTAGGCTGTGGCAAATGCATATTCAACTTGAGTGAGATCTGTTTCTATGTGCCAATATACAGTTAGCTTATTGTTGAACAAGTTTTCTTGTATGTACGAATTTTTTTGTAGGGCTTTTTTACAAATTCTTTCAGAGGGCTGTTTTTCACTAAACATCCATGAAATGGTGTCCAGTGTAGAAAACCATACTTGGTCTTCACAAATGGCTCTGGACAATCATTAGCGGAGAATTGATTGCAAACAGTGTCCTATTTAGTGACTTTAGATTAGTGCTTTTTAAAATTAACCTTGATTTGATATACAGTACCATCTTTTATGTTTATGATTATACTAATAATTACATTTTCTTCAAGGAAGTTTCAAGCTTGTAGTACAGTATTCAACAAAACTTATCCATTTATTCCATTATTGTAGATGGAGACAGGAGTCAAGAATGGGCCATCAAGGCAGCAATGTGGGCACAACAGCGTAAAATGCAAGAGCAGATGCAAGCACAGATGCCACAACCTGCACCACCATCAGGCCCAACACAGTCATCAGAGAATCCACCTTTACCACAAGACAATGCCCCTTCCCAACCACCACCCCCAGATAGTGACACTTCCCAGCCGCAAGCCCCAGATGCAGAGCAGTCAAATGCACCATTTATCCATAAAGAGCGCCTGATGAAAATTGAGGGTTCAGAGAGTGACAGTGGAACATCCAGCCCATGGAGTAACCGACAAGATGGAAGATTTCCCCATGGACCAAGAAAAGGTCAATGGAAACCTTTTGGTGAAGATGAGAGTGGTGCTTTTGATGAAAGTAAGATCCTCTATTTTTTCAAGAATTACTGTCAAGACACATAGTAACATAATTGCTTTCTTTAGCTTCTTGTCTCAAAGGTTATGTTTTCAACTGTCAAACATTTGATGCTCATTTAGGAGTATACCACTGGTAGTTAAAGTCTGTCACTAATCAGATTTCACCTTAAAGTCTGTCACCAATCAGATTTATATTTTCTTTGTTTGTCGGTCGTTTCTTGTAAGTATCTGTAGTGTTAAAGTCTATCTTAAATTGGACGTTACACGCGAAAGGGCAACACAAACTTGCCTCAAGGGAGCAAATTTGATTGCTTCTTTTGAAATTTATGACGTCTAATTTGAGGTAGACTTTAAGCTCTTTTTCGTCTTTTCTTTTACATGTAAATTTTTTTTTCTCTATGTTAAGGCTGCGGAGTTGCCATTGATTTTTGCTCTCCGTGGTATTCGTCTTTGTAGTATAGTAAAGTAGTTTGTAAGTAGCGTTAGATAAGTAACTTGTATCATAAAATTTGATTGAATAAAAAAGAAAAGATTTCACGTGAAATTTTGTCAAATAAAAATATTTTGTGTGATTAATATTGCACTATTGCAAATCCTACATGACCTCTGATAGACCTTTCACAATTTGGAGAATCTGACAGCTTTGGCAACAGTAGGACATTGCCGGAATCTCCTTTACTTCAGTGGTAATATGGCTTATATTTCATATATTATCCTAGCAATTTGCAAACAAGAATGATATAATTAGCTGATACTTAAAATAATCAGTAGATAGCTCCAAAACGAAATGATATATCAAAAATTCAAACAGGATTGTTTATCATTCAACAGTGCTATTCATTTACATCAATGAGACTTTTTGCTTCAATCCACATCTTAATTTCCTATATTTAAAGTATTTTATTGTGTTCAATCTTTTCTATTTTCCAAGACTGGGAACTTACCAAGCTCCAATATCGTTCATACAGTAAGAAAGACTATGCAATGCTTTTGTTATCTGATTTTTATTTCATTTTCTGCCGCTTCTTTTTTGCTTCTCTTGACATTGTCTACTTACACTACCAGACCAACACAATCAAGAAAGTTACTATGGTGACGAGCAACAAAACTACAATGAAAACAATTATCCACATGACGAATACTGGGACCATAATCAACATTGGGAACAATCAGAACATCCTCCATTTCCACCTCATCATGATATGAACTTCCAACATCAAGCAATGAATTATGGGTCCATGCATCCACACATGATGCAACAGTTTTACCAGCATGCAGTGCACCCAGATGCAGGTCCTGCTATGTCAATTCCAGAACAAGTTCTTGCTGCCCAGATTCCTGAGATGAATGTTGCAGGTACTGTAAATTCCCACCTTTAACGCCTGATTTCCACTCAGTAGAATTTTCCAAGCAGGCTAGAAAGCTATTTTTTACGAGAAAAAATGTTGCTTTGAATTTGAATGAAATGCGACACATGACAAGCCTTTTATTGTGTTAAATTTTGTCCACTCGGAAAATTCTACTCAGTAGCATCAGCTTTAAGAATCCCACTGTTTGACATCAGCCTATTGTCCTCCCTTAAGCTCCCTATTATTTTCCCATCGTTCTAGCAAAATTTCAGTGTCAGAGTTTCTTGTAAAGCAGTTTTTTAAAGGTGGGACTTTCTGTAGTTCATCTTTTTTTGACATCCATTTTTAGACAATTTATAGGATGATGCCCTCAGAGACCATGTCAATCGATCATCAATTTTTTCAGCACCTATTCAGACCCCCATCTGTTTTATGGATGCTGTTATTTTATGGAGCAATTTTTAGATGCAACTGATCTGTAAAAAGCCAGCAGCTTTAGACTACAAAAATGAGCTCCCACTAATTGCTGAACCTGTCAGTGAAACAATAACAAACGTAGACCTATTTTAGACGATATTCAGGTGGTAAATGGTCAAGGTCCCTTATTCTGACTCAGTTGAATGGGGAGAAAGCATGCATGCTTGTGTAACAGTTCTTTAACGACCCATTTTAAGATACGGCAAGGCTTTGTACTTTCTTTCCAGGCCCTGAACTCTTCCTTGTTTGATGACATAATTTCTTGGGGGTCTTCCTTGGAGGAAATCAACAGGGGCGAGCCTGTGCAAGGAAATGTGTCAGGACCGACCTGTTCCAAAACAAAATATTAGAAGCACGAAATCTGTTATGAAATAAAGTGCATTGCATTTTCGAGAAGAGTCGTCGTTATTATTGCTTCTTCGACCTGGCCTGAAATAATTAAATTTGTTGGCGTTCTTCTCCTAGAAGCAAGCTACGAATTGGTTTTGTCCCAGGCTTTTTCCCTGAAATTGAGACCACATACAGGGTGTCTCAAAAAAATTGTTCGACGTTTGATTAAATATTAAAAAATGAGGACAGCATGAACAGGCTCAAGGAAAGATAACCTTGTTCCTAAGATTATGAAATAATTTTAGAGATTAAAATCGTGCAAATCGGTTGAAAATTCACTGAGTTACGAGCTCTCGAAGGTCGGAAATATGCGATAGCTGAAACCAGAGACCCCCTAGATTACTGGTGTTGCAAAAAGCTCGAAGACGGAGGTAAGAGAAGCTTATCCAATTTCATAGCTCTCGTTGATATCAGAGCAAACCAAATAGGACTTCTAAAGTAAATTATTTCTTGCGATCATTCTGAAAATTTCGTAACATTGCGTAAGTCCAAAAACAATGGTTCAAAACATAATCGGCGAGAGACTGAATCTGTTTCCTCAAAGCATCCATATGCTTGACAGTTAGATTATCAAAAACCTGTTTGAATCCCATTTGGTTCGCCCTGAAACAATTGAGAAATAACAGAAACGACGGCCTATGGGACTTTTACCAAAAATGCCATTTTGAGGCCTCTGGTTTCAGCTTTCCCACAAACTTGAACTTCAAAAGCTTGTAACCCCATGAATTTTTAACGGATTTGCAAGATTCTTGTTTCAAAAAAATTAACTTAAAATCTCAGGAAAAGGGTGACTTGACCAAGGGTCCATTCAGCGTATCGTTATTTTTTAGTATTTAATCAAACGTCGAACAATTTTTTTGAGACACCCTGTAGACCGCTTTGCTGCGTAAAAGAGGTTTGGATCGAGCGTCCAAATTTGGTAAATTTGTGAAGGAAAACAAAAGCATGACCTTTACTCTCGGTATCACGACGGTAGCTTTGGCAAGAATTTGCTTTCGATTTCAGAACGCTTTTCAGAGGGTTTATAATTGGCAAATTGGAGCAAAGTGCTAGCAATAGTTCAGTTTACACAGCCAACAATGAACAGGAACAACGAGAGCAAGGCCAAAAGCTAAATAAAATTTCTCTTTGTATGAACAAAATCATTCCTTACTAGCTTTGAGTAAAGTTATCGTTGATCAACTCTATGACAAGTTTTCTGAGATCTGAAGCAACTTCTTGCCACAACTAGCATCGTTATACCGAGAACGGGGGTCCAGCTTTTGTTGTCCTTCACAACTTCACTAGATTTAGATGCTCGATCCAAGACTCTTTTTTAAGAAGTAAAAAGGTCTATTGATTTGGACATCCCTGTGTGCTCAGTCTATTAGGTAGACCCCACCTAGGCATACTTTAGAATTTCTGATTCATATCACTTAAGTTTGTTTCTTCCACTTCTTCATCACTTCCAGAAACAAACAAGCGGAAAGGTCTACCCCAGTGGTTAAAAGATGCTCTGGACAAGAAAGAAAAAGAAAAGCAGAAAAAAATGGACAAAGAAAAAGGAAGGAAAGCAAAGGATGACGGAGATGATGCAACTGGGAGCAGTTCACTGGTAACTAATGCAACTCCAGCGAAGAAGGTTTGTCAGATGTATTTCATTGTTCATGCTGTGGAATGTAGAAATTTGCAACCACAATCTGACCTTCCATGGCGAACTTTAGAAATTTCTGAACCTATGTACTGTACTTCTAACTTCCTGTTGTTCCCTATCGTTGTGGCGAATTTCCATACATTATCAGCAGAGCAGTTCTTTGAAGCAACAATGAAGTTCATTGAATCACCCAAGCATTTTGATCTTTAGTATCCTCTTGAAATAACAACTTCGTACTTTCTATGTTACTTTCAGTATTTATTTTTGTGTACTGTACTATGTGTTCGTAAATATGTATGTCTCTGTGTTTTTGCCCATATCAGTCAACTTTGCTTCAAATATTGTAAGTGTCATTCATGGTAGGGACTTGCTTACAACACGTCGTTTCCCGCCATGAATTTGTTTGTTCACTTTTATGGTATTCATTCAATAAAAATAATTTTATCAGAACATTTGATTCGGTGTCATTTGTATAAAGACCTGATTTTCATTTGTATTGTTTAAATTTTCTTGGAATAGGCAAGTTTTAAGATAGCTTTAAAGGACATCTTTGGCCGTTTTTGCACTTGTTTGCTGCAATGGTCGAGGTTAAAAAGGGGATGATGCTGATAAAATCTAGGTAATCTGTTTTGAAAGAAATGCAACAAATGTAGTGCGTAGTCTAGTTACTGGCCAAAACTCCCCTTATCTTGTATTCTGTCTGGAGTCAGAAATCAGAAATGGAGTCTTTCAGGCTCGTTGGTTGGAAGCGTCACGATTTTTCATTTCAATCCTAATATCCGATTCGATATCTTGTGATCTTGTGAGACAGAAACAGCCTACGAGTAGACCCACTGCCCAAAAGAAGAAACGGTCTGCGAAATGGAGATTTAAAGTTTGCTATGACCACCAAATTGATTGTTTTAATCCTCTATAAAGATAATGTGTCAGACCCTTACAGTCAAAGCAAGGTAATCGTGACCAAAATATTTGATTATTCCAAATTGTTATTGCATCATCATTGGCATAATGATTTGAATAATAACATGGTATGTGCTGTAAGTACTGCCAAATGCAGTGAATACAATGTCATATTTTGCTCATGCACACACGTCCGCTGAACCTTTGTCCAACTGCCATAGCGCAAGAGTGGGTAATAGAACCGATATATTGTTATTATTTGATTCTTCAAAATCAATATTCGATTAATTCTCAGTTAATATGCCCATAATCCATTTCAATCAATCGCACTATTGTTGTCTTGACTAAAACAAGATAAACAAAAGCAACTTTCTGTTACGTTTTCAGAATTCTAGTAACCGCTATAGCAAGCGTTTCCTTTTTGTTTTATGTCGCATTTCAGGGTGGGCTTAGGGTCTGGTTTGCTTTGGTCCAGTCTTATTGTGTCCTGCCATTCACGGTATGATCATTATTTACTGATTTTAAGTTTACTTTAGTTTTATAATTAGATTATTTAATTTCATTTGTAGATTCTTTACTTGCAAATTTTAGGTTTTAAACTTTTGTCACGGCCCCCTGAAAAGCAGCCTTTGCCGATGGGGTTGCCGTGGATAACGAATCTAAATGAAATGAAATGTAGACGCTTACTTTGTTTTGGATAATCGGTCTTCTCGTAGGCTAGGGCAGTATAGTGATTGGCAAGAACTTTTTGGTCTTTAAGGGAGAGATGTTAACGTGTTCTTGGTTTTCTTTCCGTCAAAGGAGACACCTTCAAAAGTGATGCGTGAAAAAGCACCAACAAAGGATGGCTACAGTTCTGATGATGAGAAAGAAGATGGACAATCGGAAGACGAAGAAAAAGGAATCGAAGAAGAGAAATCAGCAGAAGAAAAAGCATATGAACAGGTATCAACATCGTTGTATCTATGTACATACACGATATGACGTGTCAGAGCCACACAACGCTAGGTAAAAGGTACATCTCACAGAGCGGCGAAAGTGATGTCACTGCGAAAGTCCTACCAATAGAGCCCAAAGCCTGAACTGTGTAGCCAGAAAGATCGCTAAACCAAAAAATTGGCTTGCTAACAGACGCCCGAGACTGAGCCATTTAAAAAATGTATATGAATTTTCATATGCATCTTGGACGTTGCATTTAGGCCTTCAAAATGTCGTTTTCTTCCTATGCTGCCAATAATGCCCCACAGTGAATCTAATTCAGTCAAATGGAGGCCTGTAAGCATTAGAGCTGCCACCCTGAATAGACTTGTTTAGATTTCTCGCTTTTGAAGACGCTCTGCTTACCACTAGACGTTGCATGCTGTACATGAGAAAAACAACTCAAACGCAAGCTGAGCAGTGGCGGTTGTAAATGTTAATTGTTCTCCCAGCAAGCTTGAAGGGAGGACACGAAAGTTAGACGACTCTCCTTTCCTCTGTGTCTTGCATGTGCCATTTTCTTTTCTGTATCCATGACATTACTTTTCATTTGTTATCAAAAGCGAGCTGAAAGCGACTACTGGCCCAGCTTCACAGGCTTTCAGGTAATCTAAAAGTCCTTTTGCAATGCATTATAGGAATGCAGCGCTAAAGGCCTCGTGTTTAGCAGAGGGTCGTTATGAAGCTTTCAACAGCTTGAAAAGAAACGTTGCTTGAAAACTGGAAATATTTCCACCTGTGGACCATCACAGCAGCGCAGGAAAATGATGCTTGTTTATTGTTAGGTTACAGTATTATGTCTTGCAACCCTTCACTCCAAATTCACCTGTAAAGTCATGTTTTGCAAGCAAATTATTCTCCGTTTTATGTCAAGCTGCTTTACTGCAATGTTATACCGCTTTAATTATTCACCTCACAAGACAGTATCCCACCATAGAAATATCCTTGACTCTTGTAGAAATTCAGCTGCTAAGAAGTTCATTTGAAGAGTGCTCGTTTCGTTTGCAAAACTCTAAATAATTATGTAAAATATTACTTTGATGTAGAGGTCTGTTACAGAAAGAGGTTCTTCTATACAGTAAAGTCCCGCCTTTAAGAAACTCATTTCACAAAAACAGCCTGATTGGTTTCTTATGTTAGAATATATTTCCTCAAAGCAGGGTGTGTATACGATGGTATAAGAAACACTTTTGTATTCCAAACAGCTGTCAAAATTGTTAAGAAAATGTTTTTTAAATACGCGCAGTTGAACAAGAAGCTGATAGTTTGGGTCAGTACTGAAAGTTTCTTGAAATTATAATAATTTGGGCTTAAACTTTTCATTCTTATTTCTAGAGAACTGAGACTTATTGGAACCATATTCAAATATATGCCATAAAATATTACCATGTACCATTGTAAAAGAAACTGAACATGAATCAGCCTGAATAGTTTCTTGTAGACAGGTATTTTATTTACCAAAATCTGGCCTGAGTTTCTTATAATGCAGTTTCTTAGGCTACGTTCACACTGCTCCGTTTTCATTTCTATCCGTTTTTGTTGATGAAAACGCTGCCCGTTCACATTGCTCCGTTTTCAAATAGATACGCTATGAAAACGATAGGCGTTCACATTGCTCCAGCAAAACGGTGTTGTTAATCCCCTTTTCAAAACAAAGCCTTTTGTTAATAGCTTTCCACAAGGCGCCAATCGCAACTTTGAATGCCATTGTAATCAAAAGTCTATTAACAAAGGAATGTGAAGCGTTTTCAAATGTCTCCGTTTTTGGCGTTCACACTGAAAACGGATCGTTTTCAAAACGCACCGTTTTCGAATTTATGCGTTTTCATTAGCGTTTTCAAAAAGCCCCGTTTTCACAGCGGAGCAATGTGAACGCAAGGCAAAAACGGAGAAGTTTTACTCCGTTTTCATATGAAAACGTAGCAGTGTGAACGGGGCCTTAAAGGCGGGACTTTACTGTACATGTAATTGGACATGAATTTGAAAAGTGAATTATACAAAACTTATCTCATTGTACTAAGAATTGACTAGTTAAAGGCAGTCTGTCACGCATTTGATTGGTTGATAATGACAATACAAAGAATAGGAAATTTGAATGGCTGATGATCCTCTGATTTTCTATGGCCGTAGAAATTCAAGAAGATTAGCCCTCCTTTGTTTCAAATACACAGATTCACAAAGAAATCTGTTGTGTTGAACTCTGATTGTAGCGGCCAATCAGATACGTGACAGACTGCCTTTAATGATATTTGAACCATCCGAGATTACGAGTTTTCACAGACAATGTGAAGTTATTCGATATCGCAAATATTCGAAATTATTGGGGTAATGATTTACAATTGACAAATTATGAGAAAGTTCCCTCTGTTTTAAACGTTATTAGGTAAAATTTTCTGCAAATAGCTGCCCAGTTAAAGAATTGATTTTTCTGCTGTGCTGACCGTCTCAATTGGTTGTAAGTATCTTTTCTTGATTTTTACCACAACGAAAATCTCCAGGAATATTTATTGGTTTTGTCAAAACTGTATTCACATTGGTATCAAACCTAGGTAAGTTGCTGCGCAAACCAAGGCTTACAAACCTCGGCGATTTCGATGAATTCAATCAGTTGATTTATATTAACGTTTAAGAGGATGGAACCAAAACAGGGTCCTGTGGGAAATCCATTTTTGCTACGAGCGAGGGAATATACCGGGTGAGCCAGAAAAAAGTTCCCACTTTTGAAAATTCATAACACCAAGGCTACTTCACGGATTTGAATCATTCAAATTCTAGTTAAAAGCCGAAAGATCAAAGTAATTTTGTCATTTTTCTCGCTGTCCTGCCAGCACTACAAATATAGGTAAATTCAACTTTACAAAAATTTCATGGTTCATTGATTACTGAAAAATGGCCCAAAACATCGATCAATGCATAAATGACCTCTCGCACAGAATAATGAAGGAAATGCAACTTCTCATGGGTGAGAGATATCCTCTAGGCATTAATTTCCTTGGCATTGAAAATCTTTCGTATGTGTTTGAAAATCGACGTCTTATAACTCTTGAGGGAGGTGAAACGCTCATGGCCTATTGTTCGATTTGAATAGAATCCTTACAATTTGATAAATGTTTTAGGCCCTTTTTTCGTCATTTTGCAACCATGAAATTTTTATAAAAGTTGAATTTTCCAATATTTCTAGTGCTGGTAGGACAGCGAGAAAAATCATAAAAATACTTTGATCTTTCGGCTTTTAACTAGAATTTGAATGATTGAAATCCGTGTAGTAGTCTTGGTGTTATGAATTTTCAAAAGTGGGAACTTTTTTCTGGCTCACCCGGTAGATTGATTTTTCCTTGCCCTCTGTTGCTTGGTTGTATAGGGTACCGATGCTTAATAAAGACATGATAAAGGTACGAGATTAACAGCATCCTTTAGGACCACTGCAATTCATTACTCAAGGGGCCCGGGTCACGAAACTGTAAGCAAACCTGTTTTCTCTTTTGTTTCAGGCACTTATCTGTTGTTTTATGCGTTTTTTTCGGTGGATGAGATGAATCCATTCCGGAATGACTTTTCGAAATCTGGTTGTATCTCTGCCATCTTATAAGTAGACTTGCTCCAAGTCAATCCCGTGGCATATCAACACTGAGGATTATAATTACTTCTGTGGGGGCGTAAACCACGAAGAGGATGCTGCGATATCTTCGTAGTATTCGCCCCCGCAGAGGTAATTATTTTCCTTAGTACTGATATACGATGGAATTGACTGGGAGCAAGTCTATCTTGCAACCTCTTGCTGTTTTGTCTGTTTCTCTGTTAAAGGGAATCGACATAGGTAAAAGCTGGCCCGGGCCAGGTTAAAAATATAATCTATTGAATTTGATAATTTCAACACGTGTGGCTTCATTGTGGAGCCAAAGAAACAAACAATGGATGCATAGATGTTTTCTATAGCCTATTTATAGCAGCTACGAGATGTAGCCATGTCTATTCCCTTTAAATATAAGAATTTATATTCTAAACAACGCTTTCATTTTGAAAATATTACGAGAAATAGACAAAATCAGCGAAGGCCGTTGATCATGCTAAATCAAATGACCATACGCTCGAGAAATCATCTCTTTATCTGTTGCTACAGTTACCCGTTTCATACATTGCATGGAACGAAGTCCTTAATTTGCATGAAAAGAAAGGTTCCTCGAGAGGACAATCACGTGATAAAAACAACGTTAGTTCAACATGTCTGTCTGTGTGGTATGGTCCACAAGTGAACTGTACAATCGCCGTTTCGACTTAAATTCCTTCACCTAGTCCCTTAAAGCAGAAGGTAAAGTTGAAAGCATATTCTGTACCTCGTAGATGCAGAAGATGAAATATTGGTTGATGGAAACACTTGTCACTGTCACAGATGAGGAGATCGTAAGTGTTGTTAATGAAGTTTACAGTCAGGCTCGCAAAAAAGGTGAGAACATATACTATTAACAACGGTATATAAAATGATATATTGTTGTACGGATGTAGGACTCATAGATACCTCTTCTGTTTTTTATCCATTATAGGGCTCACTATAATAGAAAGTCCATTGCATGGACCTAGAAGTATGGGGACGTGCCATTTTTTCCCGTGAAAGTGGTACTCATAATTCCGATAATTTGTCAGAAATGTAAGGACAAGTAAGCGAACAACGTTTGTTTGTCAACGCAGGCTAACTTCCTGGCTGTTATGCAGCTGATGTGGGCCTGCGGCACTACGGCTTGTGCCCTCAGAGTTTCCGGGGTACTCATTTTACCGACCTCGGAAGGATGGCCAACAGAGTTGGCTTGGGTTGTGGTTTATTGTGCCAGCGACGGGCTTCGAGCCCACTTAGGTAGAGCCTGCAAGATTCGAAACACTGCGCCTTAACCACTTGGCCATACTGCCATTATGCACCACTTTTGATTTTTTTCAGTACTTTATGCTAAGTTGGCAGGAAGGATACCGAGCTATTTAAAACTAATTTAGGTCCACATTGCATGCCACGTCCAGACAATGGGACTGCTAGTTTAACGTCCCCCCTGTAAAAGTTTGAGCCAAAATTCAGCAAATTATTCATAACAGAATTTCTCCACAACAGTACCCATAATTCCGAAACTTTCGTTAAAGTGGTCCGTCCCCATACCACCAGTATACTTAGACACCCCACCGAGGTCTCATTGAATTGATTCTCATTTTTAAAGTCCTCCTACTTCTACTTGATTTCCACTTAAAGGTCCAGGAGTACCTTGTGCTCATCTGTTATAACTTGAGATGTATAACAGATGAGCTTGAACTTTCAAAGCTAGGACATATACTGGCAAAAATGTAGAATCGATTTCCTCTCCTTTCAGGGGTTCATGTTCAAGCTTGTTTTCTTGCGTAGAGTTTCTTGACTGTATTATTTCACACACTGTACAGGCATCATAAGAGGCACCAGTATCTTTGTAAAGTTCCTCAGAAAATCCCCCTTTATGAAATCATCCTGGTGCCACTCATTGCTCGCAAACCTTATAACTGCATTAAGAATTGGAACCATTTGGTAGATATTTTCGCGTGACTTTAGTCAGAACACAGTGTCAGACAAGGTCCGTCCTTTTAGATCTAATTTGAGAAATTGGTGCGACAAAGCAACTGGTTTCAACCTTTGATATTCAGCAAATGGTCCTGCTACGAAATTCTATTTGTTTTATCTTGTATTCCATCGAAAATTCATGTGACATATGCTCGTAGTCCTGCAGTATCTCGTCTTATTACCCTATCATTAGGAAGGACGACGCGATATAGAATTGATAGTTCGAGGAGCAGGCAGTATTTTCCCATATGGCCCGTTTTATAGGAATGGAAATTCAAAAATATTGCGTTGGCTCTAGTTTATCATTGATTTTATTGTTTTCTCTTAATCGGGTAACAAACCAAAAACCATCTTGCAACTAAGGGCAATATGGAAACTGTCAGCCCCTCGGCCACTGCATAGTCAGTACCTTCGACCTCGGGTTTGATATTTCCCTTGCTGCCCCCGCGAAGATCATTCGTATCATTGGTATATATTGAACTTACACTTTATCAGTCTTAGAGTCACGTAGTCAATGATCGGTCATTAGCAATACGTTCTTTTCTCTTTAGCACGTGTCTCTGCTCAACTACTTCGGAACTCAGGTGGTTTGGCTGCACTTCAAACTGGTCTTGGTAGGTTGTTTTAACATGAAAAATTATGCACATATCTCTCCTTATTTGAAATGCTCAACGACAAGATCTTCTCGCTGGAATGTTTGAATTATTACGACCATTTCTGCAAATCACCGATCTCTCAAATGACGCTTTGACACAGCTTTTATTATATGGTGACCAAGATCTTTCTTATGACCTGAATAAAAATATACTCCAATTGACCTTACGTTTCATTCGCGAAACTGGTCGCTTTGACTAAAATCATTCAACCCTCAGCTATGCACAAAGCAACCACCACGTCGTTAACGTAAATGTCCTTTTACTTTGTAAATTCTGTTTCACATCAGATGTCAGGAATTTGAAATCACTTCAAAGCACGTAAACTTATCGCAACCCTGACCTTACATCTGATGTGGAACCGAATCTAGTTTAGTAGATATTAAATTGTCCGTAGTGTTTGTTGTATTTAGGTTAGCATTGCGTGTCTTTTCATATTGGCCATGGGGTAGTCATTGTCGTTCGCTCCCCATGGTATCGTCCCCGTAGTATTGTATAGTAATTAGATCCGTATAGTAGAATGTAAGATTTGTTGTATTACTTTTAATGAATAAAAAAAAAAAAATAAAAATAAACCGGAAGCAAGCCGTAAGACCTCGATACCTCAGCTTAGATTTAAATTGTGTTTTTTATTTGCCTACTCTAATTATGAATTCGTTTATGAGTCCGGATGAGTTTTGAAAATATTGATCTTCCCCTTGGATAGGTAAGGAACCCAAAACATTTCCCCGAAAATACCTCTGCATTATTCTTCCAGCGTTAGAAGCTCTTTAGAGTGCTAATAAGCCCCCTTATCTCTCTAATGTAACTAGATCAATGTCGTTCGAATTTGCCTTCTTTCCATTTCTGCCACTTATCTCATGTGAGATTAGCATTGCATTCCAACCGTTTTCTTAAATTCTTTTATTTCTTCTTAATATAAACTTGATTAGAATCATTTGGGTCATTTGCGACCCTCGCAGTCTAGAAATGCAATAGGAAGTTGGCTATAATTAACCTCTTGATCAGGAAAAAGAATTGTCTCTTACCAGATAACAATGTACTCGGCGTTGATTTAGTGGATTTTCTCTAGTGATGAGCAGTGATGTAAAAGTCCTGCTATGGCAAGATAGGAATCAAATGTTTTAGCCGAGTTTTGCTCGTGGCCCATGGCCGGAAACCCTCAAAGCCTCATGTTTTCACGGACCAATGAGACGGCGAATAAGCGAAGAAGACAAGAAATGTGTGAAGATTTTTGTAAATTTTACTTACCTTCATAAAACGTAACCAGGACGAAAAACTGCGGGAAATTTCCGGAATTTTTGTGAAGAAATCTACTCGCCAGATGTTTGGGTATCCAGATTTGGATGCCGGTTTAAATATCTCATGGTTTCTCGGAGTTATTACCTTTCCAAAACCGACGAGGCATTAAACCTTAAACAATAGAAATTTTTGGTGAGATACAATGGTAATAACAATAATGATTGTTGTAAGAACGACCCAAGAATGCCAAATATCTACGTTTCCTATTGTTCTCGCCATTGTCCTTCTACCGCAGTTTCTTTGGTTCAAGATTCAATGCGCCTTCGATTTCTGTATAAACTGAAAAATTTGCTAAGGTTAGTTCTCACATTTCAAAGTTATATGGCAATACTCTTGGGAAATTTCTGTATTATGCTACTTTTTGCATTCATGGCACAAGTTTTCATGGTGCGAGATAAGTTATAGAATTGAAAGGAGGTTTTATCAAGAGATTTTATCACCTGACTTGAAGTGGCGTGAACATTGCTTGACAAGCCTCGGCCGATTTTGCCTATCGGAAAAACGCTATATCTCCACCAAACCGTAAGGTATTTAAACCGGCATCCAAACCTGGATACCCAAACAACTGGCAAGTAGATATCTTCAAAAAAGTCGGGAAATTTCCAGGAGTTTTTTGTCCTAGTCGCGTTTTATGAGGGTAGGTAAAATTTAGAAAAATCTTCACACGTTTCTTCTGCCATCTTCACTTATACGCCGTTCGATTGGTCCGTGAAGATGAGTTTCTGGACATGGACCACGAGCAAAAACATTTGATTCCTATCTTTGCTAGGGCTATCTGCTCGATATGCAATACCTCACACACGGGGGGGGGGATTCTCGGCTAAATTTCGGGTAGCGGGGTGCCGCACACAGTTTCAAAATGGGACCGTTGGCTAGACCAATTTTTGTGAAAAATGATACCCTTGGCTAGACTAATTTTCCCTTCAAAAGTGCTCTGAATTGGCGTTTTCTAGACAAAACTTGCCAATTTTTCGCATTTTCTGGACCAGAATTTTAAAAAAGTTGGGGTTTTTTACAAAAATTACCGAATTTTGACATTTCTTTGACCAAAATTGCCAAATAGCATACCCTTGCCTAGACTTAACTCGACTAAAATTGCTAAAAAGTACACCCTTGGCTAGACTAGAATTCCGAAACAGTATACCCTTGCGGGCGACACATCCCCAGGTACCGTTACTATGGAAGAACCCCCCCCCCCCGTGACCTCACATAAGTATTGCACCACGTAATGCAAAAATGGCAGTATGAAGTGTCGTTCAACTTCATCGGCAAAATTTGCATAGCAAATGCATCAGCACTTTAGGGTTTCTTCAAAAGAAAATTAAACGTTATGATGTTAGTTTCATTGATGAAATAACACAAGCATCAGGACAACAGTGAAAAGGTTGCGGCAGCATACCCGGAAGAGTGGAGCATGGGTTGACTAGACGTATGACGATGAGTCTCTTGTTTCCCTGTGCTCTTTGACTTGATGATGGCGCTTCGGTCAATAGAGACTCATATGGCACGCGAAAATCACCACAATTAGATAAACCAGGTTTTTCTCAGATAAACCAAGTTTTTCTGGAGAAAAACCTGATTTCTCTGAAACATGTGACTCTCTAGCAGATAATCCTAGTTTATCTGTGAAAAACTAGGTTTTTCGAAAAACAATAGCTTCCAGAAAAACTAGGTTTTTCTGAACAAAAGCGAGGCCATCAGATAAACCAGGTTTTTCTCCAGATAAATTAGGTTTTTCAAAAACCATTTTTTTCAATGGAAAATCTATTTAGAAAAACTTGGTTTTTCAAAAACTAGCATTTTCTGTAGGAAAACCAAGTAGAAAAACCAAGTTTTTCTCAGAAAAACCAGGTTTATCTGGAGAAAAACTTGGTTTATCTGAGAAAAACCTGGTTTATCTAATTGTGGTGATTTTCGGGTGCCATAGACTCATAGTATTACCGATCAGATTGCGAGATTTGTGAATTACTATTGTTAACGTGTAAATGAAGAATTTTCGATAGAATTTTCGATTCGATTGAAGAATTGAAAACACTCCCATGGGATAGAGATTCGAAGCTGTGATTCTTTCCTAATTCCATTGATGATTGAAGAAAATAGGGCCAAGTTTTTTACTGTTTCATGATGAGTCCTACCCTGGATCAGAGTATTTTTTTCAGAATTTTGAAAAAAATTTTGAATTGATTTTTCAATTCAAAATTTTTTTTCAAAATTCTAAAAAATACTCTGATCCAGGGTAGATGAGTCCCTCTTGAGCAAGGTTTACTTCAGGGATACAAGGGACCCATCGTCATCAGTCTATGGGTTGACTCCTTGAAACAAAGGCAGCACAACTAAGTTTTTCAAATTTGAATTCTGCAAACTCGTTACGAAAAAGGTGTCCTTTTCGATTGTGGTAAAAGAAGAAAATTCAAATGAAAAATAATGCCGTCATTCATGATAAATGAACTTGAATTTGTCTAAGAAAAAGACACGTTTAAATACAAGCTCCAGTCACTTGGTAGGTTTTTAATCGCCTTCAAACATAATTCAAGCGAAGTAATTTTGTTAGATATATTCAGATCAATGCATTAATTGTCAACCATTTGCCTGATGTTTTCTAGGGAGCAAATTCAATGTTAATGTCATCAAAATGATATCAAGCGTATTCTTACCTCAGATTGACTTCTCGCCGTTTTTCCTCTCTGTGCTTTATCGTGGTCGCATTCGTCATGGAACACTGTTGTCACAGTGGTAAAGTTCGTTGAATCCAGATTTGAAAATCTTGATATTTTGTTATCGTTGCTCCAAGAAATCTGCCCATTCTTCATTTGTTACGGCCTACCCTCCCAAGTTATTCTGCCGAAATCTCGTTCAATGTAAGGGTTTTTCTATTTATCAAAGGAACCAACGAGATAACATTTCTTCTTACTTTGAATACAAAGTAGATTAATTAATGATTATTCTCCAGCCAAAACACCTGGTAACGAAACCCTTAAATGTGCGGATGCATTCGTCATGTAAATTTTCCTCCTCGAGTTGAGTGGCCGAGTGGCCGAGTGAACGGGATGAGTAGCCGAGTGGCTTAAACAGTTCTCGTCAGGTAACTGAAGGGTTAGGGTTAGGGTTAGGGTTAGGGTTAGGGTTAGGGTTAAGCTCAGTCGAGTGAGGTCAAACTCTGGAACTCTGGATGGGTGACCTCGGAGGTCTGACGTCACAACTCACCTCGCCGTCCTTCGGAAGGGACGCTAGAGGTCCCATGCCTGGATGCGGCATGCACAGTGGGCCTAAATTAGCTTTCAGTAGCTAGAAATCCTGACAAGCCCACTCAAAACAAATTGAAAAACAAAACAAAAAACAAAGTTAAATGACACTTTTGGCCGCCATTTTGGATAAGGTTGTGCAATACTTGTTTGAGATACGTGCAGAAGCAACAACAGAGCGTAGTTTATTTTCTGTTCCTTCCACACTGTGAATCATTTTGGGAAGCAAAACAACTGTTTAGCATATTCACAGATTGCATCACCTTGCTAAATAATACTAAATTGCGTCCCTGCAGCACTGGAATATGATTCAAGCAGTGGCAACGAAAGTGATAACGAATCTGATGAGCCGGATAATCATAGTCGATGGCTAGAACACGATAGACGAGAAAAAGAACGCGCATTGAAGGCAGCAGAGCAACGCAAAATCGAGTTAGAACAACGGGAAAGGAGTGGGAAACATGCGGGGGAGACGCGAGATGGACGAGACAAACGAGATCGACGGCACGAATCTGATGGGCGAGATAAAAGAAGACAGAGTCGTGTGTCACGGTACCATGATGAAAAATCAAGGAGTGAGAAGGCGCGTAGGGAAGATGATGTTAAAAGGAGCAAGAGCAGTCAGGAGGGTAGTATTGAGAGTGAATATGATAGCTCAAAACATGAAAATGATAGAGAATATGGGCACAAAAAAGAAGAGAGGAAAGCGGAAGAAAGCTCTACAAATGAATCTTCGGATGACTCAAAAATGTTAAAGGAAATCCCAAAGAAACGTCGGCAAGAGGCGAGACAGGAGACAGAAAGCAGTTCCTCAGAGTCAGAGTCGGAATCAGATTCTTCAAGTTCTTCTGAAGACAGTGATAATCGAACGAGAAGGCGAAAAAAGAAGAGAAAAGAGCGTACTAAGGACTCCTCAGACAGCGAATCCCGAGACAAACGTTCGTCGAAAAAGAAGAAAAAGAGACGAGATAGCAGTGTGGAAGAAAAACATCGAAGGAAGTCGAAAGGTGGACGCGATAGTGACGAAAGTACTGATAGAAAACGAAGTAGACATGATTCGAGAAAGCGAAAGAAAGAGAAACGTCGCAGTAGAAGTCGAAGTAGAAATGATAGCCAAAGTAGTGATGATAGCAAGGATAGAAGAAAGAAACGTGGAATGGACAGGGATAAGGGGAGGGATAAAGGGAGGGAGGGAAGGACAGAGAGAGAGAGGAGTAAAGACAGAAAGAGAGATAAAAGTAAGAAATCGAGCAAATCTAGTAAAAAGAAAAGTAGTGATAGCTCAGAAGATAGTGATTCGGATACAGACACGAGAGAGAAGCGAAATCACAAAGAGGGTAAGAGACATCAGAGACGCCGGTCTAGATCAATATCAAGGTAAGACTAGTTTTACTATTGATTGAATTAGGTGATACCCTGTAGACAGGCTTCAAAAAGACACAACAAGGAAGAAAGGAAGAAAAAAGCTTGTAGGAACAGGGTATATTTTTGAATTTTATATATCTGACCTGAGTTACAAAAAGATTTCGTTATTTGTCCCAAATTTCATTACCATGAGTGGTGAAGATGGTGTTATTGATCAATCTTACCTGTCACTACTCAAATAAATCATTGTGGGATGCTAGAATGTCAGTTTGAAGGAAAAATGACGAAGAAATCCACATACCTCAAATCAGGTATATGGAATCCGAAAATGCATTTCATTCCTACAGGCCCATTCCTCCCTTTCCCTCCTCTGCAGCTCCCAGATAAGGCCTGTTCACAGGCTAATGACTGTGTTGTGAAATGTCAACGTTTTTTACAGCGCTAAATTTAAAAGGTGTGTTTCCACTAGCTTGCCTTCCTCGCGCCACTTCTTCGTTGGCCGTTGTTGTCGTCATTTTCATGGGCCATTTTCATATGGCAAGTATGTTAGGAAGGATCTTGTTTTGTGTACCTTCAAGCCAATTACAATGAGTGAAATTTAAATCATTTGTTTGATTGCTCAAATTATTTGCTGAAACTATTGCTGCGCGTCACTCTTATTAAGTCGTATTTTCCTTTTCCAGGTCGCCGAAACGACGAAAGCGATGAAGGCCAAGTACTGTTTCTTAATAATAAACATTTTGTATATGAAATTGTAAGATTAAGACTGTAGTAGTAAATGCTTATTGCTTGTGAAAAGAGCCTTGTCGTTGTCGTGATGTTACTTTCTTTACCCATGAGAGACTTTGGGGAGACAAAGGCGGTGAAGCAGTCAAAATTGTGTGGTCGCTTGAAAGCCCATACCTCTCAGGCCATTTATCAGATTCATGTAACTGGCGATGCTTGTGCAGCAAACACAGGGTGTCCCAGAAAAATTGTGCCTCGTTTTGTGTGACTACTGTGGAGGAGATGTAGATTCAATCATATCGGCTGTTACAAAGTTGCATAGGTCAGGCTTCAACTTAGAATTTGAGGCCTTGTTTGACTCAGCATGTCACTTGGTTGCTGATTTATGGCAGAGAAAAGGCAAAAAGTAAAGTAAAAGTAAAGTTATTGCTTTTATATATCGCCTTTACTATAATTCAATATTCAAGGGCGCTCTACAATTCCATTACCCCCTCATCTCAGGCATTTTTTTTTCCTTCCTTTGGGCGTATTCTTACACGGCGTGCAGCCTTACAGTTGGCGCTTCTGATGTTTTTATTGCCTTCATGACCGAGGTACCAATTTTACACCTTGGTGAGGTGCTGTACCTACGATACCGGGTGTGGTTACTTCAAATAAGTGGTTACTTCAAAAACAGCACTTCTATTGTTCTCCAGCAATGTAAAAATAAAGTAAAGTTTCAAAGAAAGGGTTCTGGCATCGTATTTAAATTTTCACGACATTGTTTAAATTGTAGGAAGTGGTCTCTTATGAAAAGACAACGCTACTGACTCTTTAAAAGATTTAACAAAAATTTTACAACGACGCAAGAACCCTTTGTTCGAAAACTCACTTTACTTTGACATTGCTGGAGAGCAATTGAAGTGCTGTTTTTGAAGCAACGACTAATTTTGCATTTTCTCTGCCATAAGTCAGCAGCGACTTGTCAGACTGACTCGAACAAGGTCTCCAACTCTAAGTTGAAGCTTGACTTACGTAACTGTGTAAAAATCGAGATAATTAACAATAAAGCCCCTCCACAGCAGCCACACAAACGGGGCACAATTTTTTTGGGACACCCTGTAACTTTGAGAATTAAGTATGTCTAAATCGGTCATATCGTTTTCACATTACAAGCAACTTTTAAAAATTCTTCATCTGTAAATTCCCTCAAACGGCCTGAAAGTCCTTGATGAAATTGCTAGAAATTTTGCCCTCGCCAGTCAAATTCTATCCGTCAAGCTTGTAGCTCAAACCGTCACCAGCAGTGTGAAGTAAATAAAAGGCTGCTGCGTAGTAGTTCCACTTCGAATTGTCATACACTTCGAATTGTCATACAACCTTTTTGGGGCTATTTCCCATTATCTTGAGGGTGGATTTCAAGCATATTTGATCAATGATTTTGTAGTCCGGTTTTGAAGTATTTTTTAGAAAAATCTTATTATAGAATTGTTTGCAATTTGAGAACAAAATGACTAGATTTGATAGAAGTTTCCGACCTTGACTGATATGCTAGCTTTACCAAGGGTGTTAGGACTGGGCCGTTTTGATTGATTATTTATTTGCCTTGTTTTGATCCGCGTGTCTTGGTTTCTTGTCTTTTTTCTGCTCTGTTTCTTCGTCGACTGATGTATGTAACTGAACATGGGTTTAGGCCCAACGCCCTCAAGTTGTTCGAACTGAGTCAACTTAAGGGTGTTGGGCCTAAACCCGCGTTAAGTTGCACACATCCGTTGACGACGAAGCGGAGCAAAAAGCAAGACAAGAAATCAAGACACACAGATCAAAAAAGAAAGGTAAATTAAATATGAATCAAAACATCCCTGTCCTAACACGCTTGGCTATACAGGTATCATCAGGGACGTAGGAAGCATCTCAAACTTGGGGGGCATGACACTTTAAGGGCACTTTTTCCTTAAGAAAAAGGGGGCATTTTCTAAGAATAAAAAGAGCACTTCTTTGTTTATTGCAAAATCTTGGGGGGCACGTGCCCCCAGTGCCCCCCTGGTTCCTACGCTTATGGTTATCATCAGTTTCTAGGAATCTAAAAAACGGTTCGCGAGCAACATACTTTCCAGCATCGATGCATGTCTTGACGCGCTCAGTGTCATGAGTTGCTTCCTGGATTTTATGATGTCCGCTTGAATTAGCAGGGTGACCCAGTAGAAACGAAACTTTTCGAAAATCGCCAAAATTTGATTATTTGACCGATTATTAGATATTTTTGTTGATTCATGCCGTAATCTTAGACCATGATTACACTTTGCCGGTGCAAAGTTGGATCCGCAACAAAGTGCTACAGATCAGCTTCTCGTTTATATTGTTCCTACTTGTTCCATCCATCTTTCCATCTATAGAATGATCTTGTTCTGGAGTATTGTTGACGATTTTGAACCGTAATAGCGGATCAAAACTTTTCCAGCACAGTGTAAACGTGGCCCTAATCTTCCTACCCTGGGTACCAGAGCCTCAAAAAAAGGTATAATTTTCCAGGACAGATACGACGAAATTATAGCATGAATAACCTTATTTGAGCAACAGTATCATCTCACGTCAATTCAATGCAAAGCCATTTCAAGACTTCGCAACAATCGGCAAAGCAAATTTCCACCAAATTCTTGAGGCGCACCTGCAGGCCACTGGCGTGTCATTCATAATTCGACAAAAGTACCAGGCCGCCAAAAAACTTTACGCTGTATCTCAAGAGCAGAGATCTCGAGGAAAAGAAATTAGGAAAGCATTTTTAGTGTTGCGCGTACTCTCTGGTCTCTAATAGACGTCCCCCCCCCGCTTATTAATTTTTAGAAAATTTTCCACCCAGGACATTCTTATTCCAACCCCCCCGCTTATTAATTCTGGCAACGAGTTCCAAGCAAGACAAAAGCTACACAACAAAATTCTATGCACCCAACTAAGATTAAGGCTTTCGAGCAAAATCTGTGATGTCATTGCATTGTATTTTTCCAACCCCCCTATTATTCCAACCCCCCCGGCTATTAATTTTTGAGTTTTTTTCCAACCCCCCTACTATTCCAACCCCCGTCTATTAGAGACCAGAGAGTAGAAATCGTGGAAGTTTGATCAACAGTGTTTCGTTTCACACTTCACACGATTCTAATGTTTGCATGCAGTACAAGCCGCGTAATGCCTAAAGCCTATCACACAATAGTGATTTTTGTCACAAGCTATTGCCATTTAGACCCCGTTTACACGATGCCGGTAGAATTTGAAAACGGCATAAAAAAGTGCCGTTTTGGCCTCCCGTTTACACGATGCCGGCAGAATTTCCAAATTCTGCCGGCAGAATTTTGTTTCGGTTAGCAAAACGGCAAAGTTTGTAATTCTGCCGTTTTCAAATTCTGCCGGCATCGTGTAAACGCACTTTGCCGGCAGAATTTTATGTCGCTTTCGCCACGAGGCTAATATTTTTAATCCCTCTATTATCTTTATTGTCGTAGTTGTTTTGTCTATCTTGATTGATTATTGAGGTCAGTTGTCATTGTCTATGAAATTAGCATAAAATTCTACCGGCATCGTGTAAACAGGAGGCCAAAACGACACATTTTCATGCCGTTTTCAAATTCTACCGGCATCGTGTAAACGGGAGCTCATTTTCCAAGGCGGCATAAAATTCTGCCGTTTTGAAATTCTACCGGCATCGTGTAAACGGGGTCTTATAGTGCCACCGCGACGAAAATCACTAGTTTGCGCGGAGAAAGAACATTTTCCTGGCAATCGACGAAACAAATGTCTGGCATCCTAAAAACACAACTGAAAAGTAGAGAGGTGACTACGGCCAAAAATCGTAATTGTGCGGAGTGCAATTTTCGGGATCTTTAAAGTTATGTGACAAATTTTGACAACAGGGCTCTCGGCACGATCGAGATCACAGTCAGTTCCTACGGAGCGGAGGAGCACTTTCTCAAATCCGCAAAACAAAGGATGACGTCATCCACCTCTTTCTCGATCTCCGCAGATAAGTATATTCAAACGAGGCGGGATTTCCAAATACAAAATGGCGACCAAAGTGAAGTTTTGCAAGTTTTGCTGTGGGGCTCTGCAGAGGGCTCAAAGATTTAGCAAACAACCAAATTCAAGAAATGCCTATGCAAGCCATAGACGGGAGATCAACCATAGTGCATCAAGGAATTGTGGTTAGTAAAACAGATCGATTTCTGGGCAAGCAATTTCAAGCATAAGTTCTTTCTTGCAAGCTTAAGTTGCATGCAGCAAAGTTTCCAGTCTGGTGTTTAGATGTGTTACAGGCTACTAGCCTATTTTACGCCATATGTTTTTGAAAATTATGTATATGCATGTTGTATGTATACTTCTGCCATAAAATTGATTACAATATATAAAAAGGAAAGTGTTCTAAAAAGGCAGGTTGTGGATCAGACTGCTAACTATGTCGTGCGAGCGGAAGATCTTCCGCGCGCAGTTTCAGGAAGGACAATAGTTTATTGTTTAAAAACAATGGCCAGACGCGCATCTCCCGCGCGCACTTTGCAAAGTTATCAGTCTGGGTTGTGGAAAACTTGCATTTACGCGCAATACTACGAATTGTGTCAAAGTCGCTACTCACAGCTAAAATAAGAGGTTCTTGCATGAATGAGACAACAAAAGATCTATTGTTAATCTTGCCTCTCTTGCAGCTTTTTAAAAGTCTACTCGCGCAGCTCGCACCTTCAAATTGTTTTCACTCGCTACTACATTTATGCCAAATCATGCATGTTTTCCAAGCCGGCTAATTACAGGAAGATGATATCTACAGGCAAAAATTTAATATGAAGTTTAAAAACACCCCAATGGCAGGGATAGGTCAATAAACCTTGTTTCGATAATGGTCCCTCCAGAGGTGTTAGAGAAAAGAAATTTGTTCCGGAAAAAGGATCTCTTCAAAAAATGATTATTATTCCTAAAAGATGTAAACAAAACATCGTAGGCTGATTTTGTGTTTTCAATGTTTTCAATTCCTGTCCACTGATTGGCTGTCCCTACTTCTGGAGATGTCCATACAATTTATCATCTTCTTAACAGCATGGAGCAAAGACCTCAAAGACTCCCTCCACCCTCACAAAATGCCATTAAAAATACCAAAATGAAGAGTTGATAGCCTCTGTTGGGCCTGGGCTGGGATTCTATAATCAGATTACATCAACAAGGACAGATTTTGTAATACAACAGCATTTAGTTGCTGTTGGTTGATGATAAGTGACTGCACTGCAGACAAAGGAAATTCTCGCAACCAGTAAATCAAAACAACACGGCCGGAAATAAGTGCTAGAACTGACTGCTTGCTAGATTGCTAGAAGTATATGCTGATTGGGTTCTTAGGGGCCGTCCAAATTCCATTTCATCATGGATAACAGAATTTGGCCACTAACTTCAGATATCCCCTCCCCCCTCCACTTAACAGACATACAAAATTTAGTGTTTACCTATCTCGCTAACTGTTTCATCGTTAGATCGTTAGAAACTTTCAACTGTTAACAAGGAGAACCTCTTCTTAGGCTCTTTCTGTCTCTGCTTTGCATTATCCAGCGATGAAACTTTGCAAAATATGATTGAAAGCATCGTTAGGCTCCATTCTGTCACACTTAATGGATTAGTACTAAACCCCCTCCCAATGTAACCGCCAAATTTTGCTATCTGTGACAAAATGGATTTTTGGATTGGCCAGGTGAAAACCGCGGACCCCGCGGACCTTTTTAGGCCACACGTTCTAGAATCTACGATATTAGGACACAAGTATTGACGTGTGCCCCTTGTTCCCTGAGATTTCTTTTGTTCCTATGCATCAGTCGAAGCAGTGAACGAGAATACTTGAAAACACAACGCTGTGCAAAAGTCCGCGAAAGAAAGTCCGCATTTTTCATTTTGTCATAGGGTGAAAGTGAAAACCGCGGACTTTGCGGACTTTTTCAAAAGTGATCTAAAATCTCCTTCTTGGCTTTACAATTGGTTGGAAACTCATTCTGAAAGTTTTCGTACATGTCAACCATAAATCTAATGTACGTTTAATTTATTTTCTGTCAGAGTTTCAGTTGTATTTTTGAGGTTGTTCTTTTCATTTAGGCCACACGTTCTAGAATCTACGATATTAGGACACAAGTATTCAGGCCTTACCGGGAATGGCGTGCGATCGCTCTCGCACGCCTTGGCGCACACCTTCTCTGTCCAAGGAGTGCGATAAATCGCACGCCTTACCTTTTCAAACGAGGGTTAAAATCTTGTATTTCTCTGTAACAATATGTCAATCAGGAAGTCCTAAATCCAAAATTCTTAATGATTTGATAGTTATCATTAAATTGTTTACAAAAGATAATCCTGAAGAATGTAACATAACTTAGATTGAAGAGTTATTTCTTTGACCTACTGTTTGTTCTTGAGAGACCAGTTCCTTTCTTGGTAATTCAACTTACTTTCGGATAGATATACATTTTTTAAGGCCCCGTTCACACTGCACCGTTTTTGTGCAAAAACGGAGAGAAAAAAATCCGTTTTTTTGAAAGTGTTCACATTGATCTGCACAAAAACGCCACAAAAATCGACGTTTTCGAAAACGCTATCGAAAGTGGATATCCACAAAAACGGAGGTTTTTGAAATCGCTCTGAATCAATGTGAACGCACAAAAACGGAGGTTTTTGAAAACGCTCCAGCATTCAACAATGGACTTCACAGAACCGGAGCAATGTGAATGAACAAAGACGGATTTCTTTGGCTCCGTATTTGTTATCAGAAGGATCAATGTGAATGGACAAGAACGGATATTTTCCCCTCCGTTTTCGTACAGAAACAGAGTAATGTAAACGGGTAGCATCAATGCAACAAAAATGGATCATAACAGAAATGGAGCAGTGTGAACGGAACCTAAGAATTTGGACCAGCGCTAAAATTATCAGATTTTGAGTACTCGGAGTTTCTTACGAGTTTCTTAAAACTTCCATAAGCTGTGCGTTATCAAGCACTTTATTAGAAACCTTGATAGTTAAGGAAAAGGAGACTGAAACATCTATTACCGCTTTGAATCGATAACAGAGTGTTTTGTGCTATTTTTATCTTCGTTATCCACAATTACAGTTTATTCGAAATTGTGAACTCAGATGAATCAATTTTTTGAACAATCAAACACCTGGAATAACTTTGAATTAGTAAAACTGATCAAGTAAAACTCCAGTCGACATATTTTTAATGTTGATTTGCAACTGCACTCCATCACACGCCTGAAATGGACTAGGAGTGCGATTTGCCACTCCCCTACTGAAATATTCCGAGTAAGGCCTGAGTATTGACATGTGCCCCTTGTTTCCTGAAGTTTCATTTATTCCTATGCATCAGTCGAAGCAGTGAACGGAAAAACTTGAAAACACAACGCTGTGCAAAAGTCCGCGAAAGAAAGTCCGTGTTTTTCATTTTGGCATAGGGTGAAAGTGAAAACCGTGGACTTCACGGACTTTTTCAAGACTGATCAACTGAAATCAGAAAGAAAGGAGAAGAGTAGAATGAGATGCACACTTGACATGTTCCATAACTTCCAGAATGTGTTTCCAGTGAACTGAAAGGCCAAGACGGAGATTTTAGATCAGTCTTGAAAAAGTCCGTGAAGTGCGCGGTTTTCACTTTCCCACTATGCCAAAATGAAAAACGCGGACTTTCTTTCGCGGACTTTTTTTTCACAGAGTTGTTTTTTAGGTTCTTCCGCTCACTGCTTCGACTGATGCATATAGCAACAAATAAAATTTCAGGAAACAAGGGGCACACGTCAATACTTGTGTCCTAATATCGTAGATTTTATAACATGAAAAGAGCGACCTCAAAAGTTCAACTGAAATCAGAGAGAATGTAGAAGAAAAGTAGAATGAGATGCACAGTTGACATGTTCGATAACTTCCAGAATGTGTTTCCAGTGAACTGAAAAGCCAAGACGGAGATTTTAGATCAGTCTTGAAAGAGTCCGCGAAGTCCGCGGTTTTCACTTTCACCCTATGCAAAAATGAAAAACGCGGACTCAGAAAGTCGCGGACTTACGGCCACGAAAAGTCCGCAAAGTCCGCGAGGTCCGCGGGGTCCGCGGTTTTCACCTGGCCTTTTTGGATTGCCCCTTAAACAACTTCAACTAATTTGTACTTGTGAGAGGACATCAAAATGATCCAGATGTGGCAGTAACGAAATATGGCCTGAACACGCAGCAAGCAGGAAGTGAATTTTGATTTATTTCCATACACAGTTCAAACACAAGAAAATGCTAAAGGTGTGTCTGCAAAAGTGCCAGCTTGCTGAATAGTTGTCAATCTTTCCTTTTTTCTCAGCACCAGGACAAACAACCTCAGCCGAAGAAGTTCAAAAATTTGGTTTGCTGTCATCAGAATGGTGGAATCAGTCAGGAGATTTTGTAGTTTTAAAAGGGATGAACAAACTCAGAATTCCTTGGATAAGAAATTGTCTGATTGAAGGTAGAAATGTGAATGTTGCAAAGCCTTTGAAATCATTCAAGATCCTTGATGTTGGATGCGGAGGAGGACTGTTGTCAGAAGTGAGTGCACTTAGTCTCCATTCACACAACAATTTTCTTCATGAAAGCCAATCAATTTTGCATTGTTTGGTCTTGTTTGCATGTGATGCATGGCAGAAAACAGTGGAATGACCTAGGTTTTTCTTCATCCTCTTTGTTCGTAAATGGTTCTCATGTAGCTCAGGGCATTTGCTCTAACCTGCAATGAAAACTGAGCTTCTGAAATGCTGCTAAAAATGAAGCCAAATAAGAGAGCATTCTATTTTTGGGTGCTTGAAACAGAGTTTCAGTCCCCAGTATCTGGCAAAGTGTTTAGTTCCCCTTTTCAAAGCAACCACCAAATCTTTACAAGCATGAGAATTTAATTCACTAAAACACCTGAATAAGAGAAACTGCTGTTTAATATCCTCCAGGCTGAAATTTAGCTATAATAAGCACTTTCTATGTAAGAGCCACTATGAAACAGTATAGGAGTCATACCCATTATAGAAAATCACATTTTCTCATTTGTTAGTTTGTACGATAGTGATACCCCAATGACATAGCCCTTATCTGTGATTCTTCATTGGAGATTTCTTTCTATCCCATAATCTTGTTTTCCTCTTGCTTCACAGCCATTAGCAAGACTAGGAGCAAAAGTAACAGGACTTGATGCAGTAGAAGAAAATGTAATCGCTGCCAGTGCACATGCAAAGATTGACATAAATGTAGCAAGAAATGTAGATTATATTTGCTCAACTGTAGAGGATTTGGTTGATGAGCACAGAGGATCCTTTGATGCTGTTGTGGCTTCAGAAGTTATTGAACATGTTAATGATCAACCGCATTTTGTGAGGTCATGCTCTGAATTAGTAAAGGTACAATTTATTTGTTCCTTGCATTTTTAGCCTGTGTGCATACTTTACTTTCCACTGTGAAGGAGATTTCTGCCTTGGCTCTCCTTTGCAATGGAAAGTAAAGTCTGAACACAGGCTGTGCTTTTTAGGCTAAGAGAGTTTGTAATGTACTGGATGAGTGAAAAAAGAAACACAAGGTGTTTAGAGTATCAAAGTATTAATATTGAAAAATTTAGCCATAGAAATATATACCATGGGAAGTTTACCTGAATTTTAATCGGTAATTCATTTTTGATGGCTGTGGCAGATTTTCTGCAGAAAGCCCCATTCAGATTCCTGCAGAAAGGAATGAGAACAACAACCAAAATTTTGCAGTTTCCTTCCCACCAACAATGACATTGTACTAATTGGGAAGATTTGTTCATCTTCCCAAGAGGACAATACATGCTAAGGCAAAGGCAAGTCATTACTATAAGGCAGAAATCTTGGGGGATTTGGTCACCTGTTTTAAGCCAATTCTGAATTTTGGAATTTGTTTTTTGTATTGCTAGCATAAATTGTATGTGGTGAATTTGAATATTGAAGAAATGAAATCAGAAATGAAACTGAAACTTTCATCTTCGGTGATTTTTCTATGATTTTTTTATTTTTTTCTGTGATTTTTGCGATTTCTTGTGACTTTGATGAAGCTGTACTAAAAGCGTCTGCAACTTGCCCTTGGGAAATTGAATACTTCTTTGCAACACATTGTAATTTGCTCTTAAAACTCTTTACATTGTAGCCTGGTGGACATATCTTCTTAACTACAATCAATCGGACTTTATTTTCATTACTGTTTGCAAAGTTTGCAGCTGAATACATTGTGAGAATTGTTCCTCCTGGCGTTCATGATTGGGAAAAGTTTGTTACAACTGCAGAGTTAACAGATATGCTACGAAATAGTGAGCATTTCTACATATTTATTGCTATAACTGTACCCTTGATTCTTTAACAGAACCTTTAAAGTTCACGCTGGGGGGCCTCGGAGAGGGTGAATGAGCTTCTTGTAGTAACGGAATGTGATCACTTGTTTGAAGCAAAAAGGCTCATTTTGAGGCAGGAATTGGTTTCACCAGACTTCACTAAAGTCGGTTATATTGGTTTAGACTTCTGGAATATTTTACTTGGAATCTACAGGATATCCATTTGCCCAAGGTGCTTCTGAGGTGTTTGCAATTTTCAAATGAATTAATCTCTCACGGGATTTTAATTGGGAAGTCATAATTTCTCTTTCGTTTTCTTGGCGATCTGGTTCCAGACAGGGAGATCAGTTTAAAAGTTGCTTACACATAGGGTAAGAATCTATTTTCTCCAGCCGCACACCCCGTACTTTATCTGTCTAGTGCCCCCGATTTTCATCATGTTGGTCGCAGTTTTTGGAGCATCTGTCACGGCACGAAGAAATGTTTTCCTTCCCGCAAACCAGACAAAGATCATGCTTAAATTTCCTTCAAGAAAAGTGAAAGTATCTAGCTTTCTTAGAATTTCTAATTGCGAAGATTGTAATGAACTAAAATGATTTCTGAAAGGCATGAGGAAAAATCCAGTTTTTGGTTATCTTGTGATTTTAAGGTTCTTGCTGGATATTATGAAGTGGATATTTCCTACGACCACCTGGTCGCATGGTTGGGTGGGCTTTCTTGCAATGCGCCCTGTGGTGACATTCGTTCAATTTCATTTAATCTTATTTCTGCACGATATCCATTCATTTATAATATACAAAAAGAAAAGGTAAATTACAATTAATATTTGCTAGCGTTACTCTCAGTGATTTAAGACATATTGCCTGATCTTCTATGAATTTTTGCCGGGCTGATTTCTGTAAGCTCGGACTGTGGGATGTTATTCCAAGCAATTGGACCAGTGTAAAAAAACCTCTTTGGTGTGTTATGATATCAGTTTTTGCACATGGAGGTCCTTCCCCTCCCTTGTGTTGTATTTTGGTATGGCAAACCTTTCGATGAACTTATTTTGTAGGCCTTCGAGACAGAGCTGACTGACAATCATATAAGTCTTGTGGGTCAAACGTCATCAATTGACTTATGTTCACGAGGTTGTTATTCCAAGCATCCTTCACCTATGAAGATTCTATTAGATCGAATGGTCTCTTGCTCTGTTGTGATATTTTTGCAGTGTGCTTAGCCTGGTATCGAAGAGGGGTCCTCGTACCACGTTAGCATTCCTTATGTGGCTTTAAACAGGTGCTTGAGCTGCATTGCCTCAGTGTTCAAATTTTCTTTTATTCCAGGTCAGATGGAAATGATCGATTTCAAAGGCATGACCTACAATCTACTCACACAAAAGTGGTACTGGTGCAGCAATACAACAATGAACTATGCTTGTCATGCCCTAAAATCAATGGGCTGAAAGACTGACCTGTCTGTAACTATGCTTTGATGATCAAGCCCTGACTTCACGGTCGGTATAACGTTGTGACATCAGTATTAGGCCCAAAAAATCGTGTGCTGCAGTACTGCATGAGTGGAAAAAGATTTCGTGATTCTTACATCTGTAGAGACTGATGACATTGACTGACTGCAGATAGTTTTGTCGATTGATTGCAAACACGTTTTGCCCTATCTTACAGCATACGCCTTTGTTCGAATTAATTGAATTCTTAGTAGTCAGGTAACTTTTTTGGCGTGAAAATATTACGTACAATTGCTTTGCTCTGTTTATTTTGCCATTGTTACGTACTTTAGATCCAGCTTTCATGTAGATTCCAAATTTTGATGTCATTGTTTGAAATTCCTGTTTCATTGTGCTGTGACTTCTCGACAGAATCCATGGGAATCCTTTGCATCAGCAAATGAATTATGCCAGCAAAAACAGCACCAAGCAAGCTGCAATTTACATCAATCGATGCAGAATTTCTTTCGCTGCTACATATTCAAAATCTGCTTGAATGTTGCAGGAAAACGAAGCCGTAAGGGAGGTTTCAAAAAGCACGCTGTTCAAGCTGTAAATAAATCCTTGAAAAGTGTTATAATTTAAGCGACTTTCTCAAGAAATCAGCGTTGATGATAAGAAAGATCTTGAAGAGTAGATCTGGAAATTTCCTTGTTTGTCAAATTTGGTTGAGTCATATGATAGGTTAAAATGTTTTGGTGCTTACTTGGATAAAAAACAATGGGGTCTACACCCGGTCTACATAACCTCACCAAAAAACTTTCTTTGAAAGCAGATTCAAGCAGATTTTGGATATGATTTAAGGAAAGAAATTCTGCATCGATTGATATAAATTGCAACTCCGTAACATTTTTTCTGGGATCCTTAACTTATTGATGAGAATTGCTTCAAAGGATTCAATACAATGACACAGAATTTAAAAAATAACATCAAAATTGTGAATCTGCATGAAAATTAGGTCTAAGGTACCTACAAATGGCAAAATTGGTAGAGCAATTGTACGTAGTAGTTGCATGCCAAAAAGTTACCAGATTAATAGTAGTAGTTGTACTAGGAATTTTTTTGAGTGGGCTTGTCAAGATTTCTAGCTACTTAAATGGGCATATGTCATGAACCTGATTGGTTCATGTGATACAATAGACGATTGCGCTAAAGATGGCGGCGAGGAATTTTTTACCGAGATGCAATGCGCTCTTTAATCGAATTCCTACAGAAGCGTTAGAGATTTGTAATTGGAACGCAATGCATCTCGGTAAAAAATTCCTCGCCGCCATCTTTAGCGCAATCCTCCATTGACTCTGATGTTTACTACAAAAGCAAAGGATCGATGCTGAATTTTTATTGCAATGAAAATTCAGTCTCGGTCCTGAGCTTTTGTCAGGAGCAATGGAGAGAATTGTATCGCATGAAGCAATCAGGTTCGTGACATGTGCCCTTTAAATCTAATTTAGGCCCACTATGCTTCCGTGACGGGGCATCGGACCCCTACTTTAACGTTCCTTCCGAAGGACGGCGAGGCGAGTCGCGAAGTCAGGCCTCCGAGTTCACCCATCCGGAGTCTAACCTCATTCGACCGAGCTTAACTTCACTCACCTGACGAAAACTGTATAAGCCGCTCGGCCACTCACCACAAGATTACCAGTGATTCAATTAATGTGAACAAGGGTGTAAGTTCCACGGGGGGGGGGTTCTTCCATAGTAAAGGTACCTGGGGATATGCCGCCCACAAGGGTATACTTTTAAGGACCTCTAGTCTAGCCAAGGGTATAATTTTTGGCAATTTTAGTCGAGTTTAGTCTAGGCAAGGGTATGCTTTTTGGCAATTTTGGTCAAAGAACTGTAAACGTTCGGTAATTTCTGTAAAAAAACCAAATTTGAAAAAAATTTCTGTCCTGAGAAAGCGAAAATTTGGCAAGTTTTGTCTAGAAAACGCCCTTTCAGGGCAGTTTTAATGGAGAAATTAGTCTAGCCAAGGGTATCATTTTCACAAAAATTGGTCTAGCCAACGATCCCATTTTGAAACTGTGGGCGGCACACCCCTACCCGAAATTTAGCTGAGAACCCCCCTCCCCCCCCCGTGGTAAGTTCCAAATCTTTGAAAATGTCGGTGTAGTATTCTACGACCTATTTGTTTGAACCAAATGGCTCGAAAGAGACTTAAGCTGCCAGGTATGGAGTGCTAATGCTGACAAAATACTTTCTGCAAATTTTGTGTACTTCTTAGGAAAAACATACTTCCTTTCAAGGTTCCTGATACTTTATCCGCATATTGTAACCTTTCAATTTGATTGTACTTTTCATTTATGTAACTTAGTTAACTTTCTGCATACTTCTTTGAAATTTTGCATACTTGCAAGAAATTTTCAATACTTTCCTCGTTTTCAAAACGAGGATAGTATCGAAAAATTTCTCCTTGTTTCAGAAGTTTCATACTTCTAACGAATGTCATACTTATTCAAAACTTTTCATATTTGCTTGAAATTTTCCATACTTGTTAGAAATTTTTCGTACTTGTTTAAAATTTTGCATACTTGTTAGAAACTTTTCATACTTTCCTCGTTTTCAAAACGAGGATAGTATATCAAAAAATATGTCTGGGTGTTTCAGACGTTTTATCAAACTTTGATACTTTGGGGCAGAGACTTCATCAATTGCTATTCAAAATTTTTATTTTTTTCCAAATATTTTATAATTTCTATGTCTCTAATGTATCTTCCTTCGAAAACTTCATACATCGTGCAGATGCGCAACTACTTCCAAGTTCCATTAAAGGCCTAATTGTTTTCTGAAACTGTAGTTCCTGGTGATCATTATATCATGAAGATCTTCCACTCTCTGAAAGGCCTCGTTAGACAGTTCTTCAGCAACGATGTAGTCTGTACTGTTCTGGTTTTGTTCACGAAGAGTCGAGTACATGCCTCTAGCAGGTTTTGCCTTTGGCTTAAGCATTTATGTATGAAGCAAGAATTGCCAAAAGTGAATACTCTATGATTTGCCAAAAATGACTAGGCCATGACTACACTCCACTCTTTCTTTCATAGACACCTCTGGGGAGACCATTATGGAAACAAGGTTGTATTGACCTTTTAATGCCATCCCTACTATACCATTTTTAAACTGGGGGTGTTTTTAATCTACCTATATTTTGCCTTTTAAATTTTTTTAATAGTGTACATTTGCAGTTAGATTCTTTTTTCCTTTAAGTTTTATGATCTTTTAGTCCTTTTTTATTACTTTAATGGCAAATTTTTAAAGGCAGTCTGTCACGTATCTGATTGGCCGCTACAATCAGAGTTCAACACAACAGATTTCTTTGTGAATCTGTATATTTGAAACAAAGGAGGGCTAATCTTCTTGAATTTCTACCGCCATAGAAAATCAGAGGATCATCAGACATTCAAATTTCCTATTCTTTGTATTGTCATTATCAACCAATCAAATGCGTGACAGACTGCCTTTAACTACCTACGTATCTACCTACCTGTTCATCCATGTTGCTAGCTCTGTTGGAAACTAAATTGGAAACTCACATCATTGACTCATTATTGCAACTTTTTTGTGGCAAATCTTCCTGCACGTCATTCTCAATATTCTCATTGGATTCTCATTGCGAAACATCTGGCAATGTGTTTGATTGTTGTATAAGGATTGATTGATAGCTAAATGAAACTGAAACATTAACTGTAACAAGAAGACATCCTTAAACTCTGGTCATTCTCTACCCCAAAGTATGAAAGTTCAATAACACCGTAGATGCTCTGTTAAGCCAGTGGGGTTGGGGCTTGTCTAATTTTAGACGCTCCAGAAGGGGGCTTAATAGAGAGGGGGAGTTGTCAGAGAGAGGGCGTTTTCACAAAATCAAATGACAAGGATATATTTGGCAACTTTTCAGTACTTAGACCCCATATTTTGCGGATTTAGCATACTGTTTTGCGAGTCACATTCCATAAATTTGACACATTTCTCACCCCAAATCAGATCAAAATTAACATGCGAGCTTGTTTAGCTAATAGATGGAAAATGTTTGGTAATTTCCCAGATTTGATATAATATGTAGACATTTTTATATGTCACCCTCGTTTTGAAAACGAGGAAAGTATGAAAAATTTCAAACAAGTACGAAAAATTTCTAACAAGTATGAAAAATTTCTAACAAGTATGAAAAATTTCTAACAAATGTGAAGAGTTTTGAGCAAGTATGGCATTCGTTAGAAGTATGAAACTTCTGAAACAAGGAGAAATTTTGGGTACTATCCTCGTTTTGAAAACGAGGAAATTATTGAAAATTTCTTACAAGTATGCAAAATTTCAAAGAAGTATGCAGAAAGTTAACTAAGTTACATAAATGAAAAGTACAATGAAATTGAAACGGTTACAATATGCGGATAAAGTATCAGGAACCTTGAAAGGAAGTATGTTTTTTCTAAGTATAGTACACAAAATTTGCAGAAAGTATTTTTGTCAGCATTGGCACTCCATAGCCAGGTGTCCCAGAAAAATGTACTCCTGCTTGAAAAATCTCCAAAATTTTGTCGTAAAGCCAATCTTCGGATTTCTTTTTGTGGCTGGACTTGCCCAAGACTTGGGCAAGTCCACGTTGTGGCAAGTAGATCAAAGGCTAAGTTTTTTTTTCAAACATAGCTGATCTGTTGATTTGTATTTAATGCTGCTCAGTTTTGCAGCATACTGCAAAAAGCACTTATACTTACCGGAACAATTTCTTATGGTCTAGTGGACTTTTTGTTTTTGTTTGAACTTCTTGCGACGTTTTCCGTATTCCGCTTGCAGATTCATAATCAGAAAATATCACAGTTTCATAAGAAATCAAACTTGTTTTGCAAGAAAGATAAACAAATAATTTCCTAAAATCCTCAAGAAGCTAAACCGTCCTTAAGTAAACAAAATTTTACAATTCTTGCAAGTATCATTTTCTCCTAAACTTTTTTGAATGATATCTAGTTTGCATCATTTTGGAAAATAATGGTAGTTCTATCGCCAAAAACCATTTAACTCTGCATGGTTTTTGGTTGTACTTTAGGACATAATTTTCATTTTTAATTTTGGTGATCTCCAGTCATGTCTTCATTTATTTTAGGTCACCCAACCTCGTTCCCAGGGTGCTTTTACGTTTATACGATGATCCGAAAGACGGATGAACACCTGGTACACCTGGGACACTTTGATCAAATTAAAATAAACATTTTTTGAGGACCTTACTTCAACCTTTTTGAAGGTATTTGAACAATAATCTGGGGTTGGCAAGTGTGTTTAATGTGAAAAGAAGCTCAGTTTGTTTGGAGCGAAAATGGGCCTTAGTTGCAAATTCGAGAAACTTCCACCGCAGCTTCGACAATGAAATGGCTCGTTATTCTCCGAATTTCCGAGATAAGTAGCAAATCATGGTCGAAATGGGCAAAGAATATGGTTTTACTTCGAATTTTGGCATCCCGCCGCCGTTTACCCCGCGCAAAACGGAGTTACCGTGCAAAATGGCGAACGGCCAATCAGATTGCCGAACGACCTCTTGTATTCCAGGAGGTAGAGCAACGAAGTCACTCTGAGGACGAGATTGTAGGACACCCGATATTTTCAAGCCGATTCTCAGATCCGACGACTAATACATAATTCATTAGACTTTTGACAATAGTTACCTGCCTTTTTGAAATAGCGAATAGCTTTTTGCCGATATAGTAGACCAATGTTTACCCATTTTGAATAAAATATTTGAAGCTTTTTCGTCAAACTATGTCGCAAGAATTCGAACTATTCTCAACCTGTCTCGTTGTTTCAACTATTGATCTTCTACCGGTCAAAAAAACCAAATTCCGGCTATTATCGGAAGTTTCAGTAAAGATGAGGCCTCCGAATGAATTTCGACGTTTTGTGGTCACTTGGCTATATATTTTGAAATTCACTTGGCAAAAGTACCGCATGTCCCATAAATGTACTCCCATTTTAAGATTCACCGAATTGTTCTAAAAATCTATGTTAAAAACTTTTTTTTGATCTCCATTGTCAAATATCCAAAAATATTTAATGATCATCCCTGGTTCTTTCTCTCGCAATCTCATGTCCCTTTTTTAAGTTTTCGTTGTTATAATCTCATTTATACTATATTTTCTTTCGTGTCTTAAAGTGTCTGCAAGGGAGGTGTGCAAGTACACACCCGATGCAGTTTTGCTTCGTGTAACTTTGTCGTTTCTGTGCGTGTGTAGTGGGTTCTAGTTTTTTATGTATTCTACTTTTGTATCGGGTGTCCCAAAAACATGTACGCCGTTTGAATGGCTTCTGTGGAGGAGCCATACATGGGTGGTAGGAGACTGCTGTGTTAGCCTAAAAATGCTCAAATCGCCTCATAAAGAAATATATTCATTCAAACTTACGATGCTGTGGTTGTCTCTTTCTTCTTCATTGCCTTTGGGCAAATATTTCCATCAAAATGCACACCATGACTGTGGCCTAGGCGCCTCCATATTGCATAATCATTTTGGTAACTCTGGGGGGCCGGCATATGCTCTTGATGCATAAGCTCGACTTGAACTCCTGGGGGTACCGGAGGGACGCTGTGGTGACAGGACATCAGCTGAGGACTTGCATCTTAACATTTAATATCAAGATAGCTAATATATACAGTACTAATACCCAATAAACACACTGACACTCCCCACACTGGTCATGAAATATCTCGCAACACAGTGACCATTGGTTGTGGGCTCTTTGGGGGTGGGGTTGGTATTACCCCCTCTTGTTTTCCTATTATTTTCATCAGTTATATTCTTCATTATCAAATTTTTCAATTTTCATATCATTTTATCTTCTGCTCTATCAAAAATTTGATATAGTATTGCAACCTCGTCCCAAGGACCTTAACAAAAGGCCCTGGGGACGAGGTTGATAGCATAGTATAAATCGTTTTCGCGACGCTACATGGGGTTTGTGTTAAAAGCATGAGCTCCTCGTAGATTTATTCTGCCGTCGTAGTTTCGCTACTGAACTGAAATGGGTCCTTGTTGGAGGCTTTGATAGGGGTTTTTGGGAGTAAATGAGCAAGGCTTGAAGTTTGGAGTTTGGAGTTTGCAGTAAAATTTGCAATGGACACTGAATCTTGCAAGAGGCGTCACGACTGGTTTTGAGCCGTGAAAATTTGCTTCAGGCATCTAAAAGTTTTGGATACGCAAAAAGTTCACGCAAAAAGTTACAATAGACAATAAAATGTACTGCTCTAGGCAGTAAAAGGTGTTATAAGCACCAAAAAATGCTTTAAGCATGCCTATTTTTCATGTTATGTGCTTGAAGATTGTTTTGCACATGAAAACTTGCAATGCGCATATCCTCTGTAGGCTTCGTATGAAACGGACTGCGAGCACTGGAGCAATTCCAGGGCCGTCGAGAGCCAGCTCAGGCCCTGGGTGATCTGTGGGGACAGCCCTTTGGGGAAATTATTTAAATGACTATGCCTTTCAGTCTTCCGGTAAATGAGGGAAACACCCTTGTTAGGACTAATTTTATTCTAAAACTTGCATAACCATTCCGTATAAAGGCTGTATAAAAGATGTTTGTTAAATCAAGGACATCGTTTTACGTTAGTAAAGCCAAGTTCACACCGAGGGGCATTTCACTCCCAAAAATCTCGTACACCTTTGGCAAAAATCCTTTTGTTTTCAAGAAAAATCCATCAAAAATCGGCATAAATCCTTTTGTTCGGAAAAAATCTCGTACGCTTTTTCCAATGAGTGAAGTGCCCCTCGGTTCACACCAGGTTGTTGCAGTCGCTGGAAAAACGACTCAAAAGGCCAAAAAGATTGAATATGAACGGTAACTCAACGGGCCCTGGATTTTTTACCCCCTGGACCTTTTACCCCCTCTATCCCCCTTCTCGACAGTCTTGGGCATTTCTATAAAATATGGCAACTAGGCAGCAAAGGAGCGTATGAATCGTTAGAGAAGATGAGAATGCTGGAGTGAAAAATGGTTGTTATTTGAAAGGGGGAGCACAGGAGCAACGACCTGTCATCAGACTGTTTTGAGGTAGACGCAAAGTTTTTTCGGCGGCGTTGCATCCTTTTGTTTAAATTGTTTGAATTCAACTTGTAGTGTGCAGTCTTTCGCGCAATCGCCCAGTCGTCAAATTTTTCCTAGCATTGATCCATTTGCGGTTGCTGAGGTGAGGGCGAATAAATTTAATGACAGGATAAAGATCACAAATAAGACCAAGGCAATGCACAATGAACTTCTTGCGAACAAGATTACATTCACAGCGTCCGAACTTCGTTATCTCCGTCATCTCACTTTCCAAAATCTCTCGCAAGGTCACAACGGCATAAACAATAAACCACAATCTCCGACAGCTAATGTATTTCTCCGTTTGTTCTTTCGAAAATAATTGACATTGTCAGATGTTCGCTATGTTGTCAAGAGCAACAACGCTGGAACATACGGGGGACCTCCCTCCCAAATTCGATTTTGTGGTTGCTGTTGCAGCACGTTGGTGTTGTAGCTGCTGCTCAGTTCTGTAACTACATCTTCGTATTTTCGCTTCTTGCCTGAACTGACATAGCGTTACAACTACGGCTCATGTTTTAACTGTAAGTAGAGACGATGACGTAGATGGCCTAAGCTATCTGATGGCAAACACTGATTCATGCTAGAGGGAACTTCGTAATACCAAGACAGATTTGGTCGTTCCGCCATTCCTCGTCTCGTCGCAAATCGGCTTGCGGCCAGAAGGTGCGAGCGATCTTTCTGTAAAAGTCCAATCATCCAAAACTTGTGAAATATACCGGGTGAGCTAGAAAAAGTACTCACTTTTGAAAATTCATAGCATCAAGAGAACTTCACATATTTTAATGATCCAAATTCTAGTTAAAAGCCAAAAGATCGAAGTATTTTTGTGTTTTTTCTCGTTGACCCACGAGCACTACAAATATAGCTAAATTCAACTTTGCAAAAATTTCATGGTTGCAAAATGACTGAAAAATGGCCAAAACATTGATCAAATCATGAAGGACTCCTCGCACAGATCAATAAAGGAAAAGCAATTGTTTATGCGTGAGAGATGTCCACTACACACTTATTGCCATGGGATTTAAAAAATATAATGTTTGTTTTATGACTAATGTCAAGGTAAAATAAGAGAACTAGAGGCCTGTATAAGAGAAGAAGAGTACTCTTATTTTGTCTTTTGCTAATGTCTTAAAACTCTTGAGAGAGGTGAAACACCTATTGCGTATTGCTCTGTGTTACGGGAGTTCTTACAATTTGATCAATACCGGGTGTCTCAAAAAAGTACCCCCTTTTTGACTGGAAATAGGAACGAAACGATAAGATATCATTACGCTCCGAGTGGACAGCTAAATTTATCAATCTTCAACTTAGATCCACATACCTTGCATTTAAAAATTGGCCACCAAACACTGGAGATACAAGCTTGCAAAGTCAAAATTTACAGTGCACCTAGCCTGCGTGCTACCCGAAACCAGGGGTTTTGTAAAAGGGCCTAGCCATGATTTGCTATCACAGGCATGTTGCACAGGAATTTCGATTTTGACCTTTACCTTTCTCCATTGAAAAGAATTATACCTTGAAATGCTTCAATTGTTCTACAAATAGTTATTCCTTTGAGGAATCAATCCGTGCATTGCATTCCACGCCAAGTGTCAAAGAAGAAGAAAAGGAACACATGCATGCTCATTTGGGAGATGTGACACGGCTTTATCATTCTTACCACATTTTATTATATTTGTTTAAGCAGGGTGATTTCCACGAGTCTTTTTTATTCTTTTCAAAAGCGAAAAACTGAAAGTTAAAGTTTACAGGTGCTTTGGAAAAGATCTCCATAATACAAATCATGGCTAGGCCCTTTTACAAAACCTCTGGTTTTGGGAGCACTGTAAATTTTGTCTTTGCAAGCTTGTATCTCTGGTGTTTCGTGGACGATTCTTAAATGCAAGGTATGTGAATCTAAGTTGAAGATTGATAAATTTATCTAACTACTCGGAGAGTAATGATATCTTATCGCTTCGTTCCTATTTCCAGTCAAAAAGGTGTACTTTTTTTGAGACACTCGGTATTTTCGGTCCCTTTTCAGCCATTTTGCAACCATAAAATTTTTATAAACTTAAATTTACCGATACTCAAAGTGCTGGTAGAACAGCGGGGAATGTCACAAAAATACCAAGATCTTTTGGCTTTTAACTGGAATTAGAATCATTCAAATCTGTGCAGTACTGATGGTGCAATGAATGTCAAAAGTGGCAACTTTTTTCTGGCTCACCCGGTATAAAAACGTATCGGTAACGTCAGCAGAGAATGCTGATTCTCTTTCACTCTATGGGTAGCCTGTGTCCCAGACCCCACTTCCAAAAAGGAAAGGAAGTTCCTTTTTGGAAGTGGGGTCTGGGATACAGGCTAATTATGGGTAGCGTTACTTTATTTTGTTCATAAGATAATTTGTAAATAATATCATTTATGCTTTCTTAAGATTTAGTTACTGTATGTTTTTGCACGGCCCACTCCCACTGTAAATCAGTTGTTTGACTGACGTGGGCACCGTGCCTAAAGAGATTTAAATCAAAATCATGCAAGAATGCTTCTTAATTCACGGTTCTATAAATATGAACAGATTGGTTATTGATACATACGCCACGTTTTCACCATACCAGTGCAGTTTTGATCTGATACATAGTTTTTACTGTGCAAAAGCGTTTGCACTGTCCAGCACAAAATTGTTCTGTTATAGATCAAAGGACATGCCCAATGAGTGGATTGTTGCATTGTCAACTTATTTTACATCGATTTATGTACATAAAAGCTAGCTTACTATATACAACTGTACAAAGTAAACTAATCTAAATCGATGAAAAGCCATAGACTAGCCATAGACTAGCTCAAACATACAGTAAAAACCTGCATACAAGACCTCCCTCCAATAAGCTGAACCTGCAGTGAGAAACCTTGAATATTTATTCCTTTATGTAACAACTGACCAATGCTTCGCGCTGCTCTCCCAGTATGGAACCTATCTAACAGAACGCCAGCAGTATTGCTAGTTAACGGCCAGAATTCTGAGAAACGACTGGTTTCTTATGGTATTCCTCAAGGGTCATGTTTAGGGCCTCTTCTATTTATATTGTATGCCAACGATTTTTAGGAGTCCCTTATAAACTTCGCACCCAATATGTATGCCGATGACACATGTATGACCTTAGATGGAGAGGACGCTTACCAACTTTTGGGAGACTTACGAAATGAGCTGCAAGATGTCTAAACGAAATACGAATTCATCTTCTTAGGAAACAGTAAGCAATTAGGTAAGATCTTCGAGAACGGTGATCACAGCACATGTGCCGTGCACAGATTTCCTGCTTCTATTGTTTTCTACTGCTTCCTATTGTTTCTAGGTGCACAAGTGCAGTGCATAGAAATTTAGCTTTCCATACAGGTGCTCTGGTGCTCCTTGTTGCAGAAAGATTTCTATTATCGTTATCAAAAACTGTCAAGAACTCAGTAATTTTTGTCAAATTTGGCACTACAGTTTATTGATACAAAGAAGAAATCCTTTGTTAAATACCTCAATACCATTTTCTCGACCATTTAAATGCTGTTTACCTTTTCCCCACGATTGCATTTTGCCGGTTGCTTATGGGGAGTAAAGTCCGAAAGTTGTATCAAGCTACCCCCACCTGCCCATCTCCCGTCTCCTTGCTCTCCCTTATGTTGTTGCGCTTTGTGCTTTTGCCACCACTGAATGTATTCAGGTGATGCGGTTGCTAACCCCCTGAACAATGCTCATTATGAGCGTTGGCCAATCAGCTTGAGGATAAGTTTGCCAACCTCATTATTAATTAACGCACAATTCAAATGATTCTAAGCGGCGACGGACCAATCAGGAGCGGCGGCAACCAACCAATCACACGCGTCGCTTTGCAAAGCCTTTTCAATGTCTTGCGGCATCTCTTGGGTTTCATTTGTAAGTCTGATTTTACGATCGCGCCCGCCGCCGTGCGATCAATAGCGACACGAGTTTGGTTGAGAAAATTTAAATAATATTGCCCAGATCATTTGCATTTTCGCTGCTGCTTGCGAGCGATTCGATGGCGACGCAGACACAGAATAACTTGAACAATAATAATGTGGTCGAGCAAGGCAAGACAACAGACCCAGTGCAAACAGATCACCTCCATGCTGGAGAATTCAGTGAACAGGAAAGGAAAGCGTTGGAAAGCATCGCACAAAGACATGTTTTTAGTGTCTGTGGGCCTCAATGGATGAAGTCTGAGCACGGAACGATCGTATGGGCCGCTCAAACCTCCACATCCCATCAAGATGTCAAACCGGTGTTGCTCAATTCAGGGACAATAAACTCAGTGGCTGCCCCGCTCATACAGCCAAGACCAATCCAGCAAATATGGCCTTCTGTTAGTGAACATATCAACCCGATCAGGATTCATTTATCCGCGCCACCGGGGCTAACTCAGCCTACTTTGATCAACATAAATGGTGATCACCTACAACAACAAACAGGAATGAACACAGCAGTTGAACAACACGATGACAAGTCTGATGTTTCCTCATCTTCAAATCTAAATGATTCTTCGATAACAACTGTTCACCCTTCGGATATCGCTCTGGCGTTACCAACTTTGCCAAATGATGATGATACTTCCCCCTCATCTGATGATCTCGAGCAGTTCGCCAAAGAGTTCAAACAACGTCGGATAAAACTTGGGTTTACCCAAGCAGATGTAGGCCTAGCTCTCGGTACGTTATATGGCAATGTTTTTAGTCAAACAACAATATGTCGGTTCGAAGCTTTACAATTAAGTTTCAAGAACATGTGCAAGCTGAAACCTTTGCTTGCGAAATGGCTAGAAGAGGCAGATATAAACACAACTGGAACGACAGGGCCTATCTTCGATAAGAACATTACTCCTGGCAGAAAACGGAAAAAACGAACATCGATTGAAGTGTCTGTGAAAGGTGTTCTTGAAAGTTATTTCTGCAAGAATCCAAAGCCCTCAGCTCAAGAAATAGGTTCTCTAGCAGAACAGCTTCAACTTGAAAAAGAAGTTGTACGTGTTTGGTTTTGCAATCGAAGGCAGAAAGAGAAAAGAATGACTGCTTCTGTTCCCATGATAGAACAAATGGCAATTCATGCAACCTCTGCAGAAGCATTTCAACACCAACCTCAACTCATTCAGAGCAGCCAGCTACAAAACAACCCATTGCAAACTAGCCAACTTCACCCTGTAAATATTCAGCAAGTTGTATCAAGGGTATCAATGCCTCAAATTATTCAGCAACACCAACTTCGGCAGCAGGAACATGAACACAATCAAATGCAGCAACATCAAATTAATGTTACACAGGGTCATTTACAAACGCAAAATCAGATCCAGCAGTCTCAAACTCAAATCCAGTCACCTACTGACTCGCAAGCAACCACTGTTGTGGTGGCACATAACTCGCAACAGCAGTCTGTGACTGTGCCATAAATATGTGCCAATTTCATGCCTGAATTTTTGGTGTTTGTACCAGGTGAGCTTTTCAGCAAAAGCAAAAATGCTTCAAACACATGCTGTATCAAGATATAATTTTATCTTGGGTGTTCAGTACAATACAGGCCTTGCATACATCAGCATGACAAGAGTTCTTCAAAAATTGTCAAAAATTTGTTGTTATTCTGATAAGAACTCGTGAATGATATAAAAGACTGTTATGATTCATAGACAAGAATTCTTAGGCTGCAAAGCAATGTTGACATGCACAAGGCCTGTATTTAGGTAAGACAGGGATTACACTAAACCTATTTCACAATTAAATTCAATTTGAGGCAAAAGATGTGATTCCCAGTATATATATATACAGCAAGAAATCTAGATCATATCATTATGTTCCAACTACATGTACAAAACAATTTCATGGCAATGAATGCTCTTGAGGTTTAGATCCGCATTAAATCGAGGTAAATGATGTTCCTGGAAGAATTTCAGAAGAACTGATGTAATTGTGAAAGTGGTTTATGGTCCCCTTTCTTGCCCACTGAAAGCACTTCCTTCCCTATCTGGATCTCAGTACTCACCATCCGCCATCCCCAACAATGACCGGCCCTAGTTTTGCCATTACTTAGAAACAAAAACATCAAATCTAGAATGCGATACTTCTTATGCACAAGTCAAATCAATATATACCTGGAAATACCTGAATATAAACCATCCCCGTTCCATGCAATTTGCCAGATACAAGAGCCCCCCCCCCCCATATTTGTACATGAAGCGTTATTTGGGTAATTTAGGCGCGTGATTTCGTGATTTTGATATTTTCGACTCGTGAATTCGTGATCTGAGACTCTGTCGTGCAGCGTGATTTGCCAAAAATTTGGTCATTATTTCGTGAAATGGAAATTTAAAGCACGTGATTGCGCCTTTAAATTTCACAAAGAAATGCTGTTTTCTGTCATTCTGAAAGGTGTAGTCTCAAAAAATTTTTTGGGGGCAAGCCCCCGGACCCCCATTTGTACTCCAGTCGCTCGCAATCTACCCCATATAAAGATATTGTCTCCTAGAAAGTCTTAGATAAAAAGAGCATTGATCATACATGAAGAATTTCTGAGTTACCTAAAACTAATACATGGTACTACTCAAATTGCCACCGGCAAAGTAAAAGATGCAGTCTATTTGAACGAAAATTGACTTTTTCTAAGAAGCAAATGATAGGTTACCAGGCTTTAATTTCCACAATACGGCGTTTTTCTATGTTCTAGAAGGCGAATACTCAAGAAATTTTCCGGGGCAAACCCCTGGACCCCTATTTATCTCATTTCACTCACAGTTTTGGCTCCGAAACTTTAAAATCCATGTTAAAATTACCCTGCTTTCCCTCTTGTTTCTTCGTCAACTATGTATTTACATAGAAATATCTTTCTGGAGCATTCTTAAAATTTCTGCCGCGTGAATGTGAAAATGCTGTTTTATAGTCCATGATGGCGTGAAAAACGAAAAATCAACACGTGAATCCGTTATCCAGGGGTACTATGGGGGGCCTCATACAAGCAATTGATCACGTAATGATCCAGGGATTTGAACCAAAATAAGAATTTATTATCAGTGGATTTTAGAACCCCTTGGTGACTATGATTTTGATTTATGTGCATGGTGCCTGGGCTGGGGGTCACTCCTGGAAAAGATATCTGGAGATAGGGTTGAATGTTACTTTTCTGTTTGAAGTTGCATGATTTCTCTGGGAAATGATTTGAACAGACCTATTTCACAATTGAATTTGATTCAAGGCAAAAGATGTGATTTCCATTACAGCAAGAAATCTACATCATATTATTATGTTGCAACTACCCATACAAAACAAAACTATTTCATGCATTTCTGAGAGCAATGCAGGCTCTTGAGATTAAGATCCACATTAAATCAAGGCAAGTGGATGTTTCTGGAAAAATTTCAAAAGAACTAACCTAATTGTGAACGTGATCTATTTGAATTATTTGATCATCAAATTATTCATTACCAAGAACTGCCTTGTGCATTTAAGCATGAACTGAACTGCTTAACGCATGCCCGAAAACTCGTAACTTTGAGCCCCCTTAGCTCCCTGCAACAGATCCCAAAATTAGGCAACACTTGATATTTTCTTCCTAGGGCCTTGGGCTCTAGATTTATCATTTCAAAAAGCTTATCTGTTCAAACACTTCCTTATCCCAGATTTCTCGATGACATCATTTTACGCAGTTTCTGCTCTGCCGATGGGGATGGAAATAGCAATTGCTGTATGCTCAAAGCCATTCACCTGTTTTTCACTAAGTTCTTTTCAAAAGTTCCACCAGCCCCTCCCACTGACAAAATTTAACAAAACTTGCATGCCTTGTAAGGTGCAAGTACAGTGGCAGCAAATTTGTTTATCAAGTGGCAATGTTTGCTACCAAATGAGGCAATAAAAATTTTATATAGTGGTAGATACTTGTAGGGGCCAGGGGGTGCAATCACCCCCTGATGGTGGTTGCACATAGATCTTTTCTTTGAAAACAATAGAAATAAACAATCCTTTTTGCAGAAACAAGAGCTTTGCTCCCCAACATTTGGCAAATTGTCTGCCACTGTTTTATATTCACATTGAAGGATGAGCTGATTCATAAGCATACGGGAAGAAAAAATCTAGGGGGGCTGTCCGACACAAAGCCCATTGTTTGCCAACATTTTTGCCTGACTAAGGTCAAAAAGTTGCCCGAATGGGGCTGATTTTTGAAAATTTCTCCAAAGTTGGGGGGGCTACCGCCCACCGCCACCCCCCGCCTCATACGCTTATGAGCTGATTTCAAGCCAGTAGGTCCACGAATTCATGTTGTCTTTCTAAATTAAAGAATAATGTTTAGACTTTGCTCACTTTCCACATGATAGAATTTGTTTACCTTTTCATGTGATTGCGTATAATCTTCTTGACCCACCTTCCTAAATATGTTTTCAGGCTTGATCTTCTAATTTTAGCAGTTTCTCCCAATAGTGACTCAATCATGGATTTATGTTTTGCAAATGGCCCTTGCACATGAGAAAAGAAGTTAAATTTTTGCAATGTTTAATGCCACCCAAGAATACCAGAATATATGACAGATTCGTTGAATTATTTGAGAATTCTTAAGAATTCTTCTCATGCTATGATGTGTGCAAGGCCTGCAATGTATATCCACATCCTGAATTGTTTCATGTTTTGAAAATCAAAACTTAGTTTTCAATTGATATCACATCAGAAAGGCTTTCAGAAAAGGACTAAGATGCATGTTGTTGGACATCTCATCAAATGAATTTTCTCAGTTCACAGAAATCAGAATTACACAAGGCTGACTTTTATTCTCTGCTTAGTACTTGTACAAATATGAAAATCCAAGGTGGGAAAGAATCATTTTATTGTGCATCAGATTTTTGCATTTGATAAGGCATTTTAATGTGAGATCTGCATGATGGCTCAAAATAAAATTGAATAGTTCCAGCTCATGCAGTTAGTAATTTTTAGCGATTTTCTCCAGGTCTCCGCTTACCTTGTTCATTATGTGTTGTGGCTTGTTTTGTGTGGACATGTGAGAGGTGGTTTTGCATTTTAACTGAACAAATTGCATATCATCTGCATATATTAAATAATGTATTGTATTTCATTGTGAATTGATATCTGAAAAGGCCTCTCTGTTTATATTTTAACCAGCCATTGTAATTGAAAAGTTAAAAGGATAAATGTCTTGTGTTATCCTATCAATATTGAAATCATGAAAAATTCAAGACCTAGAAATATGAATGTGACCTGAAAGCTCACGATCTTGTCAGTCTGATTGGCTGCTAAGAGCTCAGGAAATGAAAAAAGAACAAAAGAAATGCAAGTCAAGTAATCCATGTTAAGCCTGATTTAGAATGAAAAACCCTTTTGCAACTGATAAAAGGACTGCCTCTGCGATCTTAGATCCTTAGTTCAGCGGTTCAGCCATTTCTTCATTGTGTGCTTTTACTGGCAGTGTTCTTTGCAAATGGTCAGCTGGCAATGGGTCTTGATAAACGCTCCCACCCCACACAACGTCTCTTTCTTAAAGATGCTATGATATTGAGAACCATGCTGCATTTATTCCTCTCTACCATCAAAAAGATATGGCAGGAGCATGGCTCACAACAAATTCATTTATGACTTGTGCAGTGTATTTGCATAATTGCCTGTTGTGATGTGTCTGACCTTTGGAAGCTCTTTTCAGGGTTATCTTGGCCTGTGTCTTCAAATGTAGTGCCTTTTCTGAAAAATAATCGGATTTTTCTTAGAAAGCAGGCTCCTTAACCAATGCCCTTCTTTCCGTTGTATTAGAGATGCTCAAATGAGGGCACTAAGGACCACGGAGGGGGGGGTTATCGGCTAAATTTCGGGTAGGGGTGTGCCGCCCACTTTTTCAAAGTGGCACCGTTGGCTAGACCAATTTTTCTAAAAATGATACCCTTGGCTAGACTAATTTCTACATCAAAAGTGCCATGAGTTGGCATTTTCTAGGTAAAACTTGCCAAATTGTGCATTGTAAGGACCAAAATTTGAAAAAATTTGGGTTTCTTTACAGGAATTACCGAAGTTTGACATTTCTTTGACCAAAATTGCCAAAAAGTACACCCTTGCCCAGACTAAATGGGCGAAAATTGGCAAAAAGTATACCCTTGGCTAGACTAAATGGACTAAAATTGGCAAAAAGTATACCCTTGGCTAGACTAGAAGGTTTGAAAAAGCATACCCTTGCGGGCGGCACATCCCCAGGTACCTTTACTATGGAAGAACCCCCCCCCCCCCTTGCTGAGGAGACTAAATCTTTCCTTGAAATAGGTGGGATGTCGTTGTTTAGCCACAAATGTATCCTAAATAAATGTGGGGACATCTTTTGGTACCTTGGCAAGGTGGCAAAACATTCCGTAATGTTCCCTTGATTCTAAGTTCATTGACAATAACATGTCTCTTTGTGTTGACAGAAAGTTTAATTCCCCACTTACTTATTTCTCCCCTGGGTGGTTTTTGTGGCATGCGATGTCTTTGTTTTCTTTCTTGCAGAGGTTATGTTTTTTATCATATAGCTACTCCTAGGGAGGGGGGTACTCAGCTCAAGGGAAGTGACATGGTTGTTTGACAAAAACCTTTTTATACTATGCCACAAAAAATGTACCAAAAATATATCCTATCCGATGTCGTTCTTTTTGTTTATGACAGGGCAGCCTGTCTCATAATATCCGTTTCTTTATAAAACCCAGTCCCGTAATTGTTTATCACATATGATGCATATGCCCTGACTACACGTTTTTTTTATAAGAAACTAGGATCAGGCCATAGTACTAAAAGTTTCTTGATTTAACATGAAATTTTGTCCATTTTAGTACTAAAAGTTTCTTAATTGGTTTCTTATTTTTTGAAAGCATGAATTGTCAATGTGGTCGCTAACACTGTTGCAGATATGTTTCTTGATGTTTAAAACATCATATAGGAATAAACAGTGTTCTGTTATGTTGAAAACACAAATGGTTAGATAATATTTCCCAGTGATAAAGGTTCAACGATCTATTTGCTATAAAATTCATGCTTTTAACTTTGAAAAGTTTCATAGTACTTCTCAGACATAGTACTAGAGTTTCTTAAAATTTTGGCCATCTTAGTACTAGTTTCTTATAAACCAGTTTCTTATAAAAGAACGCGTATCCCCAAAGTTTCATTAGAATGGACATCTTGGTGATAAGGACATCCGGTGAAGTTTTGCATGGGAGTACCCTCTCCCTTTTACTTGCTACAAGTCCCTCTCTCCCATCTCAGCAGGAGTCCCCGTAAGATGTAAAATGCGAGGGCGAGGGAGATGGAAGGAGAGAGCTCTCCGTCTCTCTGCCTGTCTTCTCTCCCGCGTTCTACTCTGCTCTGCGTTCTACTGTGCTGACAAGAGAGAGACTTGTAGCACGTCAATCCCCTCCCCCAAAGAAGCTACCGAGCAAGGTGCATTATCTTAATTATTACTTATGAATATTTTGTGATGGAGTGGACTTCCTACCAGTCTCTCTCTCTCTCTTGTCTCTTGCTAACGCAACACATGAAAGATGAATGCAAAGCCAAACGAGAGGCAAAGGGAGACTTGTAGGAAGCCAATGATGTAGGCAAAATCTGCCACATGACTGTAATGTTGTGGTGTTTGCCATTTGCCTGACCTCTCTCCCCGCCTCTCTCTAACCGTTTTGCGATTAAAGTTTAACCACATGGACGTTTCCCCCTGAAAAGGTTGCTGCGTTTGTACAATTGCTGTGGAGGAGTTATAAATTGTAAAATCCAACTATCTTCTATTTACAAGCACAAAACGAAATGTCTATGATGGGTATCAGGGCTGTAGGAAGCATCATAAGCTTTGGGCGCAACATGTCATGGGAAAGTTTCATTTAACAATAAGGATACATTGTCATTATGATTGTAAGATCGTGGGGCCACTTTCCCCAGGAGCCCTCTTGATACCTACGTTGCTAATGTTTTGTCAATTTCGCTGATTTTTTAAAGTTTCAATTTGTTATGGGTTATGGTGGATTCCTCCAGAAAGCATATCAAATTGATTATGAGCCAAATGCTTTTGACACAAAGTAGATATGGAGAAACTATAAATTACGCGTCACCCACAGCGACATCACAAACTTGAGAGCATTCACAAGGTGAGCCAAAAAGTGTATCCACTATTTTCAACATTTTACATAAAAGCTTGAAACAAATTTATAAAATCTTAGAATCATCGAGGCTTTAAATTCTTGGAGATTTTTCTCGTGATTCTAAATGCATCATTCTTGCCGAAATCAGGAATTAGCCATAAGTCGGTTTTTCGACGTGTCCGATAAGGCAAAGATGGCCTATGTCTGTATCTTTTAGGTAGCAACGTCTGAACTAAGAATAGCATTATGTTACCACCGTTTTTATTGCTGGACTACGGATTAAATTTAGTCAGTCTCGTGTGGTGTATCCAAGCCCATAAAAAGGTGATCCGCGAATTCTAAATTTGAGATTAGAACAGTGAGTTGTGAATCACAAAGAAATTCTAAAAATTGGAATTAAAGAGCCGTTGCTACCCAGGGTCCTTTGCAGGCATGCAGTGTGGATCAACGATTTCCGCTTAGGCCAAATTTGATCTTGGGACAGTGTCTGAAACTTCTGCGTGCCCACAAAGGACCTCGGGTGACAAAAGCTCTTTAAACTCAGGCATGCAACGGAGCTGCAATTTCTCAAATCAGTTTTATGGTTTTTGCGGTACAATTTCTCAAATATTGGATACGTTTTGACTCACCCCGCCGTATGGGAGATTCGCTTCCGTACTCATAAGGTTAAAAGTCATGATGCGTTTGTCGGTTAGTAAGATCAAACTCTCTGTAATTACGGTTTTACAATTTGTATGAGCTTTTAAAAGATATAAATATGTGGTATTAAAGATTTGTAAATTCAATTTGCTGTATTCTGGTAGGTAATCAATTGATCACTTTTCGCTAGAAGTGATGTAAATTTGGTGGTTAGAGTTTGCCTCATGGTGAGGTTTGTGTAAATTTGATTTTTGCCTCGTCTCTCTCCTTCTCGCTTCTATCTTGTTCCAAAAAAGTACGAGAATAGGCAATTTCTATTCTTAAAGAATCCCTGATTAATTGAACTATCATTTCAGTTTAGAGAAAATTTTAAGAAAAGATGCATTTGCCTTTAACAGTTCACACAGCCCAACATGCTAGGTGTGAAGGAACAGGAAAGGTGTCGAGTAGAGCCTTCTAATGCTGAAGAATCTCTCTCACCCAAGTTGCAGTTTTGACTGTTCAGTCATATTTGGCTTTTGAATAAGTGAGGAGTAAATTTCACACGCATAGCTCAACAAACTTCCAAAAATAATGTATTGCTGAGCTGTCCTAAAAGCTTTTTCCAAATTACGCATAGATAGTAACTGCATAACTCAATGACCAAATGCCTTAGGCTGCCCCAGACATTTCGCCTGTTAAAGTGATTCGAATACTACAGACGCGATTCTAACATGCTAAGGTCGCAAGTTCTAAATTGAGATCTCATCTATACCATAAACCAAAACCAAACAATTCTTAATCGAAGGCTCCATTTCAGGAATTGTTCAACCGCTTGTACTTTTTTTGGGCACCTGGTAGACCGGGGGGGGGGGGTACTCCCATCGTGGCCTGACATGGGGGTACAGTCAACGTTAACGAGGGTCAAAGCAAAAATTTTGAAATATACCCTCAAATGGTAGTATATCTTTACAAAAAGCCATCAAATGGTAGTTCATCAACCTAAGTATTAAAATTTGGTCATTTGGTGGCATCTAGTAATGAAAAACTGTCTGCAGTTCTGCTCTATTGCAAAAACTGATGAAACAAAACAAGAAAACTTCAAAATTCATTCATGACTTTGCTGCAACGACAAGGTTGGCATGCGGAGGAGCGTGCCGAGTTGAAATGTTTTAATTGGCCCAGCCCAGGATCTTAGAGTAACACCAATTGGTAGTAAGTGTTTGGAAAAGGGCCATTAGGCAGCCATTCGGTAATACCCGCAAACCGACTGGACCATAATGAGAGTGCCCCCGGACCCGGTAGTGATTTGAGGATTTTGAAATCGATTGATCATTTTCTGCTGCACGACCGTCAGTTGAACGTTGTGAGAAATGTAACTTCATAACATGCTGCCGGTTTTTGAACTAACTACACATGTTTTCTTTTATAAGAAACTTGGATAAGCGCCCAGTACAAAAAGTTTCTTAATTTGACATGAAAGTTTCAGCATTTTAGTACTAAAAGTTTCTTAATTTGTTTCTTATCTTTTGGATGCATATAGTTTTCTGCCACTGCCATGTATTTGTTTCTTGACAAACAGAGCAAATATTTGGTAAGAATGAGAGTTCCTTTGGATTAACTCAAAAATAAAGTCTCACGACAATTTTCCCATGGCTTTCTTGGGTTTGGCTTTCGACTGTTTCTTAGCACTTCTCTAATTTACTTAAATTTTTGGTTGTCATACAACTAGTTTCTTATAAAAGAGCAGAATATGACCTTGACCATGTTTTTCTAAATCACACTGAAAGTTTTTTGCTCGTCTTCTCATGTCATGTCTTAAAAAAATTTTGGTCGATTTTTAGTCGTTTTCACTTTTTTGGAGACCGAAAATTTTGAGCAATTCGCTTACAGGTCACAAAAGACAAGGCTTGAACGTTTGTGAAAATCATAGAAATCTTATTCACGATTATCAGTTCATTGTTGCATGAAATATCTATGATCAAAGAGGTACGCTGTAGTTGTTCCAAGGACGGGCATATCATCCAGTAGCGGCGCCACGGGGGACTGGGGGGACTTGTCCCCCCCCCCAATTCCAAAATTCGACAAAGTTGTCTAAGAAAAATGGCATAGAATTAAGTGGGTATACCTTAAGATTGAAAAATTACGTAAAAATCCCCCCCCCCACACTGATGTCATCGGTTGGCATGAAGCACAAGGTAGAAATTCGCGCTTGTTATGAAAGGGCAGTTCCCTTGCGGATGACAGATTGTGTTCAGTGAAAATAGATAAACTCTCTTCTCGACGTAAAATTATCAGAAACTAACGGATTTCTCCATTAGCGATCTTAGTTATGCCGCTAACATATGGTGTAGCTTTTTTTCTAGGAATTTTCGCAGTCAATATATTTACTACGGAGTGACTGTGATATGGCCTGTATGGCGCTTCTCCCGCGGATGGCGGAATGCAGATAAATTTTCTATCAAACCGAATATCATCAGTAACAACAGTTATGCCTCGAAGCTCCCTGACGTCTCATGCTGTTATACTATGTAGTGTTTTCTCTAATTTTTCGCAAAAGAGGTGCCCCAAGGATGGCATTTATCACTTCCACTCTTTACTGTGGCCTGGTCGACACACTGAAGGCTTTATCGTTGTAGTTTGTGTTAAAAACGGAATTTAAAGTAAATTCTCCGCTGAAATTTGACCGCTTCTTTAAAGGAATTGCGTATTGGGCGATAGGAAACAGAAAAGCATGAAACGCAATTTTGTTGGTTGGGCCATGGTTGAACAAGCTTCGGACCTTGCGCAACAACATCCGCATCTGCCCTCATCGACTAGTGTCATCGACCAGTAGCCTCACAACATAGTCCCAGATATCGCAACAATAGCAGCAACAATAACAACAACAACAACACTTTCTATTTTTCTCAATCAGTTTGAGCGTCCATCAGTCCCATCAGTCTGTCAATAGCGATAACTACGAATATGCAATCAGTCTAAAGCCTTCCGCAAACTGCATTCGACCATCACCTCTCTGATAAGTGTTTCAGACAACTGGTATGAGAATATCGACAAAAACAATGTCAACATTGCGCTATTCCTTGATCTAAAGAAAGCGTTTGACACAGTAGACCATGAAATACTTATCAGAAAGATGAAAGTATATGGAATAAAGGATATTGAGGTAGAATGGTTTAGGTCATACCTTAAAAACCGTCAACAATATTGCTCTTTAAATGGTAACAAATCGAGCTCCCGGCCAGTTACATGTGGAATACCACAGGGTTCCTGTCTAGGCCCATTGCTCTTCATATTGTAACTTAATGACTTTGAAACTTGCCTAAAATTCTCAAAGGCTAATCTGTTTGCCGATGACACTGAAGTCTCACTCTCGTCGAATGAGATTGGAAACGTGATACAAAACTTCCAGGCTGAATTAGAAAATATCTCCGAGTTGATGAGAATAAATAAACTAAGTATACACCCTGAGAAAACTGAGTTCATGGTTATTGACCATCCTCGTAGGCAAAGCAAATTACCAGAGCTACCACCATTTTATTTGGATCATACTAGAATCAAACAGGTTCATAAAACGAAATACCTAGGACTTACGGTTGACGATAAGTTGTGCTGGGATGAACAGTACAAATCAGTGAAAGGGAAGGTAGTTGGTGGCTTAGCATCGATCAGAAAGCTGAAAAATATCCTACCACAATCACAGCTACTCAATGTATATCAAGCACTTGTTGAAAGCCACTTAAGGTATGCTAACGTGATATGGGGAGCCCTCTCCGATACAAAGATAGGCACTTTGCAGAAATACCAAAACAGAGCACTCGATCTAGAATCTTCAAAGGTGAAGGATGCTTGGAATAAGGACCTCATGAACATAAATCAATTGATGACGTTTGACCGAGCAGTTATGACCTACAAAATTGTTAATCAGCTCTGAGGCCTACAAAATAAGTTCATCGAGAGGTCGGTCATATCAAAATATAATACAAGGAATAGGAGGGATCTCCATGTGCAAAAACTGACATTAGAGTACACCAAAAGAGGTTTTTTGTACACTGGTCCAATTGCTTGGAATAATATCCCACAGCCCACGAGAGACACCGATTCCATCGTACGATTTAAAAAAAAACTAAGATCTCACCTTCTGAGCTAAGAGAAATCAGCTCCGCACGAATCCATGGAAGATCAGGCAATATATTTTAATCATTGAGAGTAACTTTAGGAAATTTGTATTGTAATTAGTTTTTCTTTTTTTTGTATGCTATAACTGAATGGATATCGTGGATAAATAAGATTAAATGAAAAAAATGAAATTCCCATATGATGGTAACAGTCGCCGACTTACTGCGACACATCGGCGATGTGTCCCCGATCAGTCGGAGAAACCAGGCTTTAAACTCATCTCAACTCTTTCCATGCGTCCCCGTACTGTCCCAGTCTGATCGGCGACGTCGTTCAGAAAATGTTTCCATTTAACGCAACCGTCCCCGATGTGTTCCCGAGCCTGTCTCGGCGACGCGTCGCCGACTGTTAATGATATGGAAACCAGGCTTAATCGACCAGTAATTAAAGTATTTTCGCCGCGGGACACTTTGGTTAGCGGTATGCAATTCTCTTTCTGGAACGGCCCAATGTGCACTAAAGTCTGATATTTGATGCAGGGAGCGCCGTGATTTGATGTCACCTGAGAATTGCGCTATCGCAAAATTGCAGACCAAAAACTCTTGCATTGTATTTATTAGCGAGCATTTTCACGTGAGAAAGCTTCGGAAGATAGGAATCAGATGTCTTAGCCGATTTGTGCTCGTGGCCAAGCCTCATTTTCACGGACCAATCAAACGGCGAAAAAGCGAAGAAGACAGAAGAAAAGTGTGAAGATTCTTCTAAATTTTACCTACCTTCATAAACGAGACCCGGACGAAAAACTGCTGGAAATTTACCGAATTTTTTTAAAGATATCTACTCGCCAGATGTTTGGGTATCCAGGTTTGGGAAGAATTTCGAACTCTTTTGCATGAATTTTTTGGAAGCATCGTAACCATGTCTATGAATTTTGTCGATTTGAGACGGCAAGGTCTATTCAAATTTCTTCAGTTGTGATAAAAATTCTGAAAAAGCTACCCATCTACTAGAATCAAGGTTAAAAGCTGACCCATGTGTAGGGAATTTCAGGTGAAAAAACCCGCCCGTATGAGCGGCACGTCCAGTATCACATGAAGTTGCCCCCTCCGGGCATAGAACTCTTTACAATGATACATATTCCTGGAAACTTTTTCATAAAAATATAACTCAACAGATTGTCTACTTCAACAAAATATACATTTGCATACTTGAAACCAAACTAACAAGAACTAACAAAAATGGCATGACTTTAAAAGCGATGATTAATAAATAGATTCATTTTGATTGTTACATTACTGCACCCTATAAAATGTCCTAGCACATCATTGGGCACATATAACTTGAGGAGATTTCCAAATATACTCTTTAAATATTTCACTGTAATTATTAAGGAACTACACTATTTTTGCACAAGAAACCGCTTATAAGAAACTGTAGGCTTGATGTTTCAAAAGTTAAGAAACTGTGCTACCTTGAATTACAAAGCTAAGAAACTGTTGTGATTTGCAGCTTTTATTTTCCCATGTCAGTAAAAAGTATTTTGACACTGTACGATAGCAGTGACTGCACACTTTAATTATTTAAAATATAAGAAACTCCTAAGAAACCTTTAGTAACAAAAATGTCTTAAAATTTAAGAAATCCTACCAGCCCCGGACCTAAGTTTCTCATCAAAAATGAGTGTATTACATTACCCTATAAAATGGCCTAACTCATAAAACTTAAGGAGATTTCCAAGTATTCTCCCTAGATATTTCACTATAATTCCCATATGGTTTTATAGTTTGGTCAACTTTGTTTATTTTTTCTAAAGATGGTTCACCTACTTGAATAAAATTTTCTGCGCCTTCATAAACAGTATGCTTTCTTTGAAGGAAAAATAAATGCAAGGCTCCCACCCAATTTCAAATTTTGGTATTTTTCCATCGTCTGGATCACTGTGCAAGTAGTGGCTCTCTCTGCAACATTTTCCATGATAGGTTCTACCATCCATGTCGTAGTTCAGATAATTACGGGGATGAGTGAATTTATCAATTTTCATGGAATCGACAAAAAGGACTAGAATCGACATTAACAACATAAAAATCAGAGTTGTTTTATATTGGAAAGATACCTAGCAAGGCCAAAAATTTTCAGGACCAAATTTTTCGTACCCCAAGAATTATCCCGTCTGAAATTTCTAAAACAATAAAAACGTAGAAGTTTCTAATTTGATGGTGACTAAGTAACGTAGTATACGGGATGTCTCATAAAATTGTTCGAAGTTTGATTAAATACTAAAAAATTACGATACGCTGAATGGACATATGGTCAAGTGACCCTTTTTCTAAGATTTTAAATTAATTTTTGACACAAGAATCTTCCAAATCCGCTAAAGATTCATGGAGTTACAAGCCTTTGAAGTTCTACCTTGTGCGAAAGCTGAAACCAGAAGCCTCAAAATGGCACTTTTGGTAAAAATCTCATGGACCATCGTTCGTGCTATTTCTTAATTGATTCAGAGCGAACCAAATGGGATTTGAACAGGTTTTCGATAACCTAACTTTCGAGCATATGGATGCTTTGAGGAAACAGATTCAGTCTCTCGTTGATTATGTTTTGAACCACTGTTTTTGGACATATGCAATGTTAAGCAAATTTTGACAATGACCACAAGGATTAAGTTACTTTGGAAGTCCTATTTGGTTTGCTCCGATATCAACGAGAGGTATGACATTAGACTATGATTAGACAAGCTCCTTTTACCTCAGTCTTCGAGATTTTTTGCATTGCAAGTAATCTGGGGGTCTCTAGTTTCAGCTACCGCATATTTTTGATCTTTGAAAGCTCGCAAGTCAGTGAATTTTCACCCGATTTCCAAGATTCTGATCTCTGAAATTATTTCATAATCCTAGGAACACGGTTACCTTCCCATGAGTCTGTTCATGTTATCGTTATTTTTCAATACTTAATCAAACGTCGAACGATTTTTTTGAGAAATCTTGTAGTCTTTCGTCTTTTTATCCACTTTCTTTTCAATGTGACAGCCCAAACAGTAGCTTCTGTGGCAAATATTGGCGCTCAAACCTACTACGAATTTTTCATTCAGCCGCCGACACGGTAATTCTACCTTGCTAGTGAGCTTTTCACGGTGATGAAATAAGTGAATTTATCCTGAAATGATTCGGAACGCGTCTATGGAGGTAATCAATTTGTTGATTTCATCCCGTTTCCAATTTCAAACTGATTAATACAGGGTTGCAATTCAGAGTTAAAAAACATGCTTCACAACTAGCTCTGTGAAAAAGACATACTGTTTGGAACATGTTTAAGTAGTAATGTTTAGACATACTGTTTAGAACTACATATAGGTATATCAGGGAAGGCAGAAAATATCCGCTTATTATATTAAAAATTCCCTCTGAAATAACGAGCAATGTAATCCAACATTTTAGCAAGCTAGTCAATTTTTTTCATCCGAAACTGAAGTCCGAAGTTTTTCAGGAAACTTTCGCTATCAGTGAAACATCAACTTTCTTGAGGCGTCAGTGACGTTTTCGCAAAAATTGACTGATCAAAACTAACGCAAGGAACAAAATTTTGGGGAAGTTTCTTTACTAACAATGCATCGTTTAAATTTACCAAGGCATGTTAATGTTTCGTCGCTATTAATACCCCTTGATTGGCATATGTTGGGTTGTAGCCATGATGCAAATTTGCCAATAACTTTCTTCCTTCATTTTTTCATACGTCTCATGGAATTTGAAATTGTACCAAGTAGGAAGTCATGGAATTCGGACTGAATGAAGTTGTTTGCTTTGCTGTAAAAAGTAGTAATGGCTCAATAAATAAATAAATAAATAGATCAATCCATCAATCAATCAATCAATCAATCAATCAATCAATCAATCAATCAATCAATAATTGTATCAATGAGTCAAAATATTGCGCGTACAAGTTAAAATCTCAATTGAAATTCTGTTTTCTAAGATCTACTTCATGTTTTGCGCTCATAAAAGTTACGTTTCTAGACAACGGTCGTGCAAGCGCAAGACTGTGTGGAAATTATACCTTCAATTTTTCAGTTATCTATTCGGTGTGAAGATGATTAACACAGTATAGTAGATCCCCGCCTATAAGAACCTACTTTTTTGAGAGAGAGAGAGGCGGAAATAAGTTCTTAATTCAAAGGCACTAATACTAATTTCAAGGTATAGAGGTTCTTATTTGAAGGCTGTCCAGCTCCATCATTTGTTCTGGAAGGGTTTTTAACAACCAGTTGGCACCAAAATGAACTTCATAACAACAATCAAAAATCAACTTTGCTACTCCTGCAATAAGAACCTATGTTTGATCAAACTAAAAAAAGGCTCTTAACTACAAGGTGTATAATTAACGAAAAACAACCTCCAAGGTCTTATTTTGGTGGGTTCTTATAGGCGGGGATTTACTGTGTAGCAAAATGACATACCGGGTGAGCCAGGAAAAAGTTCCCACTTTTAAAAATTCATAGGAACGAGACTACTTCACAAATCTGTATGATGCAAATTTCAGTTACGAGCCGAAAGATCGAAATGTTTTTGTGATTTTTTCGCTGTCTTACCGGCACTAGAAGTATCGGTAAATTTTACTTGATAAAGATTTTATGGTCGCAAAATGACTGAAAATGGTCTGAAACATTGATCAAATTGTAAAGACTCTACTTGCATAGAACAGTACGCAATGGGCGTTTCACCTCTCTCAAGAGTTATAAGACATCAATTTTCAAATAAATACAAAAGATTTTCAGTCCCATGGCAATAAATGTATAATGGATATCTCTTATCCATGAACAATTATATTTTCTTTATTGATCTGTGTGAGGGATCCTTTATGGTTTGACCAACGTTTTAGGCCCTTTTTCAGTCATTTTGCAACCATGAAATGATTGTAAACTTTAGTTTATATACCGGGTGTCTCAAAAAAAGTACCCCCTTTTGACAGGAAATAGGAACGAAACGATAAGATATCATTACTCTCCGAGTGGGCAGCTAAATTTACCAATCTTCAACTTAGATCCACATACCTTGCATTTAAAAATTGGCACCCGAAACCAGAGGTTTTGTAAAAGGGCCTAGCCATGATTTGCTATCACAAGCATGTTGCACAGGAATTTCGACTTTGACCTTTAGCTTTCTCCATTGAAAAGAATTATACATTCAAATGCTTCAATTGTTCTACAAATAGTTATTCCTTTGAGGAATCAATCCGTGCATTGCATTCCACTCCAAGTGTCGAAGAAGAAGAAAAGGAACACATGCATGCTCATTTGGGAGATGTTGCACGACTTCATCATTCTTACCACATTTTTGTTATATTTGTTTAATCAGGGCGATTTCCACGAATCTTTTTTATTCTTTTCAAAAGCGAAAAACTGAAAGTTAAAGTTTACAGGTGCTTTGGAAAAGATCCATAATACAAATCATGGCTAGGCCCTTTTACAAAACCTCTGGTTTTGGGTGCACTGTAAATTTTGTCTTTGCAAGCTTGTATCTCTGGTGTTTGGTGGACGATTCTTAAATGCAAGGTATGTGAACCTAAGTTGAAGATTGATAAATTTAGCTAACTACTCGGAGAGTAATGATATCTTATCGCTTCGTTCCTATTTCCAGTCAAAAGGGGTACTTTTTTTGAGACACCCGGTATATTTCTAGTGCTCTTGAGATAGCGAGAAAAATCACAAAAATACCTTGATCTTTTGGCTTGTAACTAATATTCGAATCTTTCAAATCTGCGAAGTACTCTTGAGTTGCGAATTTTCAAAAGTGGAAACTTTTTTCTGGCTCACCTGGTAGACTGACAAAAATTCTTGTCACACTACACTTTTCATGCTACCGACTTGAAATCAGAACTCTGCTTTGTTTCACTTCAACTACCGGGTCTCCTAGAAAACTGTACTGTTTGTTTGGCTGAAGTAGAAGAGCTGTGACTTCACTTGCATAAAGTCTCCATAAATTTCTAAGGGCAGGCTTCAAATGAAAGTTTGAAACTCATTTGGGTCAAGCTGACTCATGGTTGCTGATTTATGGCACAGCAAAGCAAATAAGTGGTTGAGCAAAACTTTTGCGTCAGTGTACTTCAATAAACTGTCATCTTCATAGAGTCAATCAATAGAGCTTTAACACTCTTGATAGCTTAAGTTAAGCCTAGATAAATGGAGTTTCTTCCACGATATAAACCTTTTTCCTGAAAATAGTGTCTTCTTCATACAACCCATTATTAAATATATAGAAACAACCCATTATTAAATATATAGAACTTGATATAGCTTTGATCCTTTGATCTCATCGATTTCAGTGATCTTCTTGGCAGCTTTAATTGAGCGCTGGTATTCTTAGAAAGCAAACGAACCTATCATGATACTATTGCTGAAGAGGGATTCTTTTCCCATTAAAACATGCTTCAAAATCACAGTCTTCTTCATACAGCCCATCAATATGTAGAATCTGATGTACAGCTTTGATCTGATCTGTTTCAGCGAACTTCTCAGCAATCTTAATTGAGCACTGAGACTATTTGAGAGACCTGGTCCTCTTATGATACCAGTGAACAGATCAAGCTGTGTCTTTTTTCCAATGAAAACCTACCTCAAGATCACTGACTTCTTCATACAGCCCATCAATATGTAGAATCTGATGTACAGATTTGATCTGATCTGATTCAGCGATCTTCTTAGCAATCTTAACTGAGCACTGAGACTATTTGAGAGCCCTGATCCTCTTATGATACCAGTGAACTGATTAGGCTGTGTCTTTTTTCCAATGAAAACCTACCTCAAAATCACTGTCTTCTTCATACAGCCAATCAACATATAGAATCTGATGTACTGCTTTGATCTGATCTGTTTCAGCGATCTTCTTAGCAATCTTAACTGAGCACTGAGACTATTTGAGAGCCCTGGTCCTCTTATGATACCAGTGAACTGATTAAGCTGTGTCTTTTTTTCCAATGAAAACCTACCTCAAAATCACTGTCTTCCACATACAACCCGTCAATATATGGAATCGGATACTGCTTTGAACTCATTTGTTTCAGCGATCTTCTTAGCACCTTTAATTGCGCGCTGATATTCTCAGACAGCCCCTGTCTTATTGATACTAATGCTGAAAAGAGGTTCTTCTTTCATTGAAAACCTACCTCAAAATCACTGTCTCCTTCATACAGCCCATCAATATATAGAATTTGATACTGCTTTGACCTCATTTGTTTCAGCGATCTTCGCAGCAGCCTCAGTTGAGCGCTTATATTGTTTGACACGTTCTGGACCAAAGCTTTCATCTGCCTTGGTGCGTGTGATGGGTCAAATAACAGGAGATAAATTGGGCATTCGCCTCTTGGGTGCTCTTCTACTCCTATGCATAAGCGACTGTGACCTGCAACACAAATAAAAACGCTGTTGAACCTGCAGATTAATTTAAGGATTTGATAAAATTTTCGTAAAGAAGCATTGTATCCCATGGTCCTTTGCGGGCATGCTGCAATTTCGGACTGCCTAAAAGTCAAATCTAGTCTAATCAGAGAATATGTATCGATGATGTAGCGGCTAAACTGACAGAAAAATCAACTGAAGTCAAAACTTACTCTCGGTTCAACAACTAGAGGGTTGATCAATATTTTCCGCTTCGTCCAAATTTGGTTTTCGGACAGTCTCAAACATGGGTGGTAGGAGACTGATGTGTTGACCTCCATCACGATATCATACAGCATTATGTATTTCCCTTTCCCCATGTTTCTTGTCTCTGTGGCAAGTTCCACTGCATGCGTTTTTGCCGCCATCATGCATTGAGTGACTTTGTGCCTCGGAATGAGTTGTCAGGGAACCCCCAAAAAGCGAAAAGGAGGATGGCGCGCAGCAGGGAGGACGGCGGAGCCTCAGCACTTGACAAAGCACAAATCAATGCAAGGTGACGGCGAAGGTGCATGGAGAACACTGATCTGATGGAGTGGAACTTGTAAGGAATAAAAGGTCACCAAACATCAAGCAGAAATAAATAAAATAAACAATATTGAAGCAATTCTTTATGATATTTTGGTGGAGGACAACACAGAAGTCTCTTTCAACCTATATCCACAAAGGACCATGGGTGAAAATCGTTCCTTAACTACAAATCGGAGAGTAAGAAATATGATTATTACTGCTTTGTAATTAGAGCAATTCTTGAATCGACAAATTCTTGAGTGAAAGCTAATCAAATGAACTTGGTCTGACATGTTTACAATACACTTTAGCTTTCCATACTTTAGCGCATTCCTAGTGGGCCATTTAGCAAATACGCATATTTCAGTCAAGGAAATTTGAAGACAAGCCAAAAAATTTCAGTTCAGCTTTACTGCAACAAGAAAACATCAGCTAATTTTATACTTAGACACAAGTAAATGAACGTAAAATATCCTGAAACAATGCGAATTTAGCCCAGAACTGCCTCTACAGAACCCAGAAGTATCATTTGGCCAATATTTGACGCCACAAAATATCAAGCCTATGATTTTAGTTTAGTTGGATCTAAAAATATCACTTTTGGCAAAATATTCTGACCAAGAAATATTGGACTTGCCTCCCTGTGTGTGTGCGCATTCTGAGTACCCTCCCCCCTCCATTGGCAGCGCATTATAGTTTTCACAAATTTTACCTTGATGTTGTAAGAAAAGCGGAGGCAAAGGATCCGAGCGTTTGGTGTCTTTGTTATAATACTGGTGAATCCATGTAAACATTCGAGGATGAGTTCCATCTGTTCCTGTTGCTTCATGAAAATCAACAAGCTTCGCCCTGCAGGAAAGAAAGATAAATCATGCAACTGGGCATATACAGCAACTTCCATAAGTATATTCATCGAAAAGCTGCTTTATTCTCTTTGAATACGCAAGCGACCTAAACATCTGATCAGTTCTGAGAAAATTTACTCTGTTGCCCATGCAATATTAATGATAAGCGGTACGTATTGTACACAAATTTGAGAACGATTTAGTCCTCTTCGGAGTGTGCTCTGAAGCTACAAGCTGTTGACCGGAAATCAGTTGCGGCTTTCAAACTAAATTTGTTTGTAATATTCCGTCCAATGGAAGAAATAAGTCAAGATAAAGCATTTCGGGTTCCCGCTTAAAGGAAGAATTAATTGAACTTTTGCAGTTTCTGTTAGTTTTTCAACAATTTCGTTTTAAAATATTCCGATTTGGAGAAGAATAATAAAATGAATTGCATTTTGCAAAATTACATATAGAAAGACTATTAAATAATACAACGAGAGCAAAAACATGACCGATGTGAACAATGTTACGAAAGCATAAAAGTTCGACGGAAGTATCGAATATGGTAAAGACTGCGTGCTCCGCTAAATCAATAGATGTTCAGTGTGTCTGAACGAAATCCGCACGAATCAACAAAACCAACGTCTACAAACTACCAGCGATGAACTACATAGAGCAGCGGTGAAATATGTACAAAATAAATGACTAAGAAGAACATAGGGCTCGAATCTTTGCAAAATTTTAAAATTGAGTGTGCAAAATGTTGTTGCCTAATTCTTTCCACTGAATTGAACGAATGATACTTCGGGTTGTTTGCCATAATTCCAGATAGGGCATTTGCGATATCATCATTATTCTTGGAATTACAGCGTCTTAAGATTTATGAAAGGATGTACGAGAGGGGGAATCATAAGTTTTGAAAAAGATTAAAACATCATACATTGTAAACTGATTGCGGAAAGTAAAAATGGCCAATACAAGGAATACTCAGTTTTTGACGATCTACAAGATGGTAGCAAGCAAAAGGCTGCAACTTTTATGGCTTACGATTTAGCATTTTGATGACATCGCAACTTCAGAACCAGCAGAAATGTTAAAAATGCTGTAACTCTGAAAATAATGATAATATCAAAAATGCTCTTTCTGGAATCATGGCAGACGTTCTCAAGTTCCCTTTAATCTATTTAGTTGTAAGAATAAGTTAATAACATTTTATACATTTAATTTTAAAGTTTTGCAAAGATTCGAGCCCTATGCTACTAAGAAGTCTTTCGGTATTGTCTCAAGAAATGTCCGACCTCATTGAATCTCTGATAATCTCTAAAAGAACGTTTCCACAAGAAAGAGAAGCTTCAAACCAATTCGCATGACTCCATGCTTGCTGCTTGTCTCATAGCCTGTTAAGCAGACCCGATTTCAAAGGAAATAGTGGTCTGTTAAACCGCATCGCTTTTCCTGTTCAAATCGGGAAATGAAATTTACTTTGCTTTCCAAGCAAACAGTCGAATTAATAATTCATTGGCTAATCTTTTTCGTGGAAATATAGCATATTTTTCAGCAAATATGCCAAGAAGAGCCCAGCAGAATGGGCACTCTTAAAAGGTGCGCAATGGACCTTTTAGCTATTCTGAAAGCGAATCTGGATCGCTTTTCCTGTTCAAAGCTACGGAAATTGCTGGTTTTTGAGGAAATTCATGCGCATAACTATTTCCTTTGAAATCGGGCCTGGTTAACAGGCTATTTGCCTCAACTCTCCATAACTCCAATCTCAATTCACCCTCGTTCTCATCAGATCACGTGATTCTACACCACTGCTCTAAGATATGCTATTGTCCTATTGTTTCTACCTTTCTAACCTCAACTTCGAAACAAACAACAAGAAGATTTACTAAAAGGGGGTATGGTGGCTGCATGGCTTATAACGGAGTTTGAAATCTTCTAAGCAAACCAGCCTGATTCATGAATAAATTGTAGAGTCAACATGAGTACAACCTTTAAAGGGACAGGGTCACGTAACCGTAAACAAACTTGTTATCTCTATAATCTATATTGTTGTCCACACGTGGCCATTGTGCTCTGCACAGATTCTGGTGGATGGGGTGAATCCACAAGAAAGTTACTTCCAAAAATCCATCAATATCTCTGCAATCGCACAACATATGAGTGTTTCGTTTGTTTCTCTTCGAAGCTCAAGAGTCCATCTTCAAAATAACACCTTCATTTTGAGAAAAATAGTAGAAAGTCTCTGTGATATGGCCTATCAAAAGTACTGCAAAATCGTCATTTCGAAAGAACTTTGTTTACATTACGTGACCCTGCCCCTTTGTCAAGTTAAGTGGGAAGGTCTTTAAATCCATACAACAAAACTTGCATTAAAACGTTGTTTGGGAGATTCTGGTACATCCAAATGGTCGTAACAGAGCAAGAAAACTCAGCATAGTTTCCAAGATCCCACATTCAATTATGGGTACATGCAATAAAAAGTAAGTATCCGATATTCAAAACTGAAATGTTAATCTATCAGTCAAAGGTTAACTTAGATGAGAAAATTTTGTTGCAAAATCACTCATCTTTAAGGCCCAGAAATTAGGAAAATGCTGGAAAGGGGTTTGTATGAGAATCGAGAATTCCATGTTCCATTCTGGTCCATGATTTGTTTGGCACTGAAATTCAAATTTAATGCAAATTGTTAGTTTAGAAATCAACTTTAACCCTTTCAGGGCTGAATATAGATGCAGTATAGAGAAAAAATCAATGAGCACGTTTTTGGGGTAAAAATACATGAAGAATTCAGATTTTTGTATAAATTTAAGAAAAAAGTCGATTTGGGGGCAAAACTGGGGGCTGGGCCATATGGTCCTTCCAGCCATTTGAGGAACGCATTTTCCTTCTTGTACTAATAGAATCAAGGATTTAAATGGAATGAAACTTCTTTGATATGATTTAAAACGAATTTCAAGCCTTATATAAGTAGTACACAGTATGTCCAACATGATATATTTGTGAAAATCCATGAAAAAGTTGGCCTTCTGTATTTGGCACAACCACTTTTTGCACTTTGACATCCACCTGACAGGTATTTAGCGTAAAATTGAATAAAACAACGTAAAATGTAAGTCGAGAAACCCAAAAAACATCACTGGAAACATCATTAGCAAGTAAAAACTCAAAATTGTTATGAAAAATAGTGTTCTGTGAACTACTTCCGGGTTTGAGGTATTGTTTTTGTATAGGCCCAATAGGCCGTGTCCAATCCTTGAAGAGCTGGAGGGGCCATATGGCCCAGCAGCAAAATTCAAGTGGCTTTACGTATTAACTCAATTCATTAACTCAAAGCGGGAATATATGATGAGATGAAGACCTTAAGATTAGGAAAAAATTTTTTGTAGGTATTTAAGGGCAAATTCTTACCTGTGACAGGACACTGAAATTTGCCATTTTTGCGTCACTCGACCACCACTCCAAAAAGTTGTTATCCAACCAAAGTCCTCCATGTAAACATCACCAAATTCACGCAATTTGAAGAACAAAGGTGGGCCGTATGGTCCTTACAGTCACTCATGGAACCGGGTTAAGTCAAGCAAAAATTTTTAAGATTGAATGGTTATGGGCCATATGGCCCTTCCCGCCCTGAAAGGGTTAATTTCAATAGCAAGTAAATCATGGACCAGAAAAGGGAATGTGGTATCTTTAAAGAGGTTGGTGTAAAATTCGACGACCTTTTTCTACAAATCCATTGTTTCAAGATAAGTGGTGCGAGAACATGAGTCATTTGTTGCTTGAGATTATGGCATTTTGAGGCTAGAATCTTGTTCTGCGTACAAAGTTTAGTGTTCACACAAATGTTCAAAGTCATATCTGTCTTCATTTGGAAATTATGGAGATATAAAGAATTAGAAATCATGAGGGCTTTGACTGTGAAATCAAAGTTTGGACAAAACTTTGTCTAAACGTGGATTTCGCCGTCAAAGTTCTTATAACTTTAAATTCTGAAAGTCGCCATAATTTCGTATGAAAGACCGATATGAACATGAAAATTTCTGTGAATACTAAACTATGTACGCAGAACAAGATATTAGCCTCAAAAGTCTAAAATCCCCAACAACAAGACCTACGTTTTCGCACCACTTATCTCTGAAAGGTGGATTGAGTGGGTTCACGGAAACTTTGACAATTTCGTTACCATTCTACCGTTTAACTTTTCTGAAATTTTTAATATTTCCTTTTCCAAGAATTTAAAGAAAATTCGAAACAACCTTAAAACAGTTGTAATTTCTCAACTTTTTCATGAACATGAAATAGTTTTCTTGAAGTTGATGGATGTCGACAACATCGTATCAACCGGATGTATGTCACTGTTCTGGTGGCGAATTTGGGAATTTGACTTACGCCATATCCTGAAAAGAGTTAAAATACGAAATATCTTGTAATTTCGAAAAATTATTCGAAATTCTTGAAGAAGTCCAACGATTGGAACATGTGCTTTATGGTGCTTTATTACCTGACTGAAGTTTCAAAAACGAGGTAATACAGAGTCCCGCCACTCCTATTGGTTAATCGCACTTTTCCCGCGAGTGTCCCGTAGCCTTGTATAATTCGATACAAGGAGGCGTTTTTGTCGCCACAGCAACTGCTTTAGGCCTGTGAGATTTACAGCAAACTCAAATAATATGATTGTAACAAAATGTGGTTGATAAAATGATTCGAGTCAAGATTAGCTTTCAAGTAATAAAACTCACACTAACCGGTTTTGTCGTTGTACAGGAAGATATAAAGCCCTCGGTCTTAACGTGCTGACCTCTCGCAAGCTCGGTCTGTGCTTCTAAGACGTTGGGCTTTATATTTTCCTGTACAACACAAAACCGGTTAGTATGCGCATAATAAAATGCCTATATTTCATCTTTATTATCATTCATCTAAACAAACAAGTACTACGTTTTCTCACCTAATTCCTAATGATCGTAGAAGGACAGCAATTTCTGTAGCTCCAATCCATTTACTAGTATTATGAAGTTTATTTCCAAGTTGCTCAGCACCTTGGGCATCAAATCCTACAAAGAAAAAGAGAGTTCCAATATAAGACTGCGTTCACACGATGCCGGCACATTTTGAAAACGGTGAAAAATGTGACGGTAGCAAATTTTGAGCTAGCGTTCACACGACTTCATCTTTTTCTCCCATTTTCCTTCTTCCAGAGAAAAGAGCTTCATGTGAGGCTGCTTCTACCTACACAGGGGTGAGTGGGGTGAGTGGCCGAGTGGCTTATACAGTCTTCGTGAGGTGACTGAAGTTAAGCTCGGTCGAGTGAGGTCAGACTCCGCATGGGTGACCTCGGAGGCCTGACCTCACAACTTACCTCGTCGTCCTTCGGAAGGAACGTTAAACTAGGGGTCCCATGCCTGGATGCGGCATGAATAGTGGGCCTAAATTAGCTTTCAGTAGTTAGAAATCCTGACAAGCCCACTGAAAACAAATTGAAAACAAAAACACATTCTTTTTACCTCTGAAGTACCGTATGGGCCGACAAAAATCCCCGTTTGCATGGTCACTGCTCCCTAGATATCAAGGAATTTTAGAAGCAAATGTATCACTTGATACTGGACATGAACAATCTCTTTTTAAAGTTTACTTGGCTAAAACCGGCCACTCCGTTATACCGGGTGAGTCAAAAAAAGGCCCGGCGTTTGAAAGGCTACTGCTTCCTGACTATATATGCAATGATACTTTGCAACACTTGATTGAATAGCTAACATGTTCAATTATTTTTAGAAATTTTCCTGGCTAAAATCCGTCACTCCGTTCAGGCTCTGTAGGCAATTTTCTAAAATGAATCCCTTAGAGAAACCTTAAAAAACGTGCTGAAATTACAAGCAAAATCCCCCAATGTGTTTACCTCACAGCGATGACTCTCAGCATGCTTTAGCACGTGCTTTTGTTCTGGTGGGTTGAAAAGTCTTCCCCCTAGTGTGAATAACTTATTCAGGGGGATTCCATTCTCCCATGAGGACAAAATACATGAGCACATCTAGGAGTCATTATTGCTAGGGAGGAGAACAAAGGGAAATTTTGCTTGCTGTTTTCGCTCGTTTTTGCAGATTTTCGAAAGGGGCTTTCTGCAGAAAATCTTCCATTTCGACGGGAAGGAATGACCGATTAAATCCGAGTAAACTACTGAACCTAATTTTACATATCGGGGATAAAACAAGACAGTTTTCAACATCATTGCTTTGATATTCAGGGATCAGGATTTTTTCAAACGCCGGGCGTTTTTATTGACTCACCCGGTAGAATTATAAGGGATTTTCTAGACAGTGGTGGAAATGATATCTGCTTTCCTGGGAAGGAACGTCAAACTAGATTTCTTCCTTCCATTGTTGTATGAACTATCTGTAGTCCCAGACTTCATTGCAAAATACTATTATTACTCCGTGGCATCACAAAAAAGTACGGCGACCTAACAGGAAAAAAAAACAACAAGGCATTACAAAAGCCAAGCAATGAACACTATACTCTGCCACAAATTAGATATCAGGTGAAACATGTCCGCAAATAACAGCGGACATGGTGTTTGCTGCAATTATCAGTAAATCTCACATTATGTATAATTTGATGCAGAATTCACATGTGATAGTTAACTAAATAATTGGTGGCTTACTAGAGCGGGGCATGGGGCGAAATACTTTATTCAAAACGACCAATTTACTGTGTATACAACGTATTGGATTTGTAACGGAACTTCGCTTGCACGATTTGCATATCCATATGGTACACTCCATGTATACTCCCTTTGGGACTAAAAGTGGCAGTTCTACGAGCAAAACTACATATTCTGCGCGAATTCATTATCCAAAGAGCTTCAAATATCAACCAATGAAATAAACAATTCTTAAAGTTATTGGCACTTTACACATCAGACGGATGAAGAAAAATTATCATTATTCACCTTTAAGCCAAGCGTCTTCTATCATTGATTGAATTTTGGGTATTGAGGGAATTTCTTGGCCACCAATTCCTGAAAGAAACCAAAAGTCCAGGGTTAAGGATGGTCATTAAACCTACATCGATGTAGTGGAAAATAAAAAGACCAAACTTCCAAATAAACCACTCGAAACACAGTATCATCATGCAGACGATGTAACTAAGGGCTTGTTTTTGAGGAAAACTATCCAACCTTCCCGATTACGAGTTGACAAGTAGGATGAAAGCTGCGTGTGTTTACATGAAGGATTTCATGTCACCTTCCAGGTTTTCATCCCACTTTCCAGCATTCTTATGGAAAAATTCCATCCCACTTAAGTGAGATCCCACCTATCGCAGAGAGGGATCTCATCTAACCGGGATGGCATGTTTTCCATATAAAATGCAAGATAAAAATTACATAGTCACATAGCGGGATGGAATCTTACCTCTCACCTCATAACAAGGTAGGTAGGATGATTTTCCTCAAATAAACTGGCCCTAAAACTTAGGACACAAATGTTGGCATTCAATGCTCAATGCACAATGCTAAAGAAACTTTGACATTCTTATAAATATTTTGAGCCAATTTTTCACTTACTCTTTATAACACATACTTTAGATTTCTAACAAATAGCGAAACTCCAGCCAGCCAAAATACAATTTCATCTTGAGACAAAAAGTCGAGACATCGCAATATCATTACTATTTAAAGATATATGGATACCAATTTTTCGAGTAAAATAGTACCTCTCTGTCAGATGATAGGTCGAGATACCTCCCCCACCCCAAAAAAAAGAAATAGAGGACAAGGCCATTCGACTGACTCACTGAATGTCTGATTGGGTGATTGAATGATATTTTTGACGAATCCATCAATACCAGCCTCAGTAGCAGTGACTGCAATGATTTTTATATAGGCGAATGGGAAGATGTGGCTTTAAGCTCCAAGCGCTGGGATCGCAGAAAAAGAGAAGCCCTAATCGAGTCCGCGACCCCTTTCATGATGCTAAAGAGGTGGGGCCCTCTTGGGTGTTGAACCTTGCCAGACTGGTTGTTCTGGCTGCAAAGTAGGAAGATTACACCACTGCGCCAGAACACCTTCAGATCTTGATAGACTGGTTCATTTACAGACTGACAGAGCGTTGTTACCTTCAGCAAACCGCTTCCAATGACCTTATTCACAGTTGATATCAATCGAGGCAAATGAGATAAATCCCAGCACACCTTGAAATCTACATACACCATAGTTTTCTTATCTTGATACAAACACACGTACACAACCATTTCAAGCGTTGCTGAGAGCAATGCATGCTTTTGCGATTTTATGGCTCCATATCATGTCGAGGCTAATGATGCATTTCAAAAAACTAGCGTCATGATGACAGGATCCTTTGCGCAATGAAGTGGATGAGTGAATGATTGTGATTGTTTGATTGATTGGTTGATTGATTAACTGACTGGTAGATGATTGCGTTTGATAAAGACATCTCAATGCATGCTACTTCAGCGACGTGAAGACCAAATCAACTGAATGATTATTTGATGGTTTTGATGTCTGTGACTGAAGTAGTGATCAATTGATCTATGGGTACCCACCTTTCCTGATGATATCTCCATAAGTAATACTTCTAAGAAGTGATGATATTATCATTTGAGTATTTCTGTACCCACATCCCCAACCTGCATCTCCAACACCACTTGCAAAATGATCCGTTTCTAAACAAAGATTAACTGTGCGTATTCCACTGACACCACTGGCGTAACTTGCTCGTAAACATGAGATGAGTCCTGGAATGAAATTTAAATCATAGTTAAAACGTTGCCACCCGAAGACTTTCGAAATACTGGATGTCCCAAAAAAATGCGCACTATTTGAGTGGCTACGGTGAAGGTGAAGGACCAATCAATCCAACTTTCTTCAAGTTCAAAATTTGTGTATAGAAGAAACTTCAATTTAGAGTTTGGAACTAAGGGTGTGTTTGATTGGTACTTCCAAACCTACCAAATTCTAAAAGCGGTAGACTTCGCAGAGACAGCTACACAGTTCCCAATCAAACACAAAGGTTCTTCATATTATGTTTCAGATTTAATATGGTGAAGACGAGGTTTCCAGTTGAAAAACACGAAGACGAGTCCGGTGCTTGGCAATAAAGAGTAAAGTTACCGATTACCGTAGCCAGGAGAGCAAAGTCGCCTCGTTTTCAGAGTTCTGCAACTGAAATCGAAAATCTCCGCAATGTCTGCCAAACCAACTGCCTTCTGGAGCAGACGGTTCAGCATGCCAGCCAAACCTGCCAAACCTGCTGTTTTCGGAATTGGGGAGTCAATCAAAGACAAATTCCAAGTCTTCCAAGTCTACCGTTTTCAGAATTGGTACCAATCAAACACACCCTAAGTTTGAGTAAATCTAACAAGCGGTTAATGATTAATGGTTAATCGAGCAAGAAAGTCAAAATTAGTGGTTGCCTCAAAACCATACAATTTTATACTGTGCTTAGCAATGCAACTTGAATTTTGGCACCAAATGAATCTCAACTTTACATTTTTACCAGGAAAACAAATGTGGCAGTAACAAATAACCAAATAGATCAAGAAGATTTACCGGAAAGCCTTTGGAAAGTAATGTTGTTGGTTAAAATGGATTTCATGACTTCAGAGAAGCAAAATAACTCTATCTTACGAGTGCATGTTTTGCCCATGCAAATAGAAGAACGGAGTAGGAACTACATTTGACTAAATTTCTCTGATTTAGCATTGACTGAGAATATAAATCCTCTGGTTTTGATTATTAGTATTACTATTCATTTACTCATCGTTGGATTGCAAAAGATAGCTACAATAGATGGCTAATCAATTCCAACTCTAAAACTTTAAAATACAAAATAAGCCTTTAAAATACAAATATTATATACTCAATAAAAACGTGGATAAAATATTCACATGCCATTGAAAATATACATTATAAAAGCAGAAGTCTGAAATTGTTTATTATAGAATGCCCAAATTCGGAATAAAACTTCGGCATAATCTGCATGGAAAATTTTCCCCGTACCAATTTTTGATCTTTGTTTTAAACTGACAAAGCGATTCAGAATTTCTTATCGCTTAAACATTTGCCACAACTGCGGACCTTTAAATCGGACGTTTTCTGTCCCGTTGCTAACAGATTTCACTCTGGGTTGTACAAATTCGTTATTATTACGTAAATTGTAGTGAGTTGCATTTTCACTGAATATTTCCTGCATAAATGAAGGGTTAAGCCCGTTTTTAGTTTTATACATCTCGGTAATATGTAATTGCAAGTTCTTCGTGTGAATAGTAACGGCATAGTCCTTCTCTAATAGTACACTATAAGTACATTCGGCATCCTTATAAGTAATTCGCATCGCAAAGCCCTTTCCTGTATTTTGTTAATTTGTTCTGTATTTTGTTGAGGCAGCTAGTAATTTTGACGTTCATGCTCCATAATTACCAACAAGTCATCAGATTTACGTAAACACTGTTTCAAACTCAATTTCAAAAAATCTTAAAACGACAAATTTGGATTCGTGGCTGCTCCGCCTGAAATATGAGAGGGAAGAGTCACTAACATTTTTTGCAAAAGCAGGATGTAGTTTCTATTAAATAAGTTTCTGAAAGATGTGCACCTGCATGCAACTTACACTGTTCTTTATCTGCTACCGCTTTGGAAGTGACTAACGCAAAGGCCATGGACATACAAACACACCCTGCCTCAGTTATTCGCAATACGTAGGCAGTCCAGTCACAAAATCCAAATTTTCAAGGAGTGGCAACGAAGGCCTTTTGTGTTTCTTCATCAGATAAAGGAGTCAAAGACTATCCTCATATGAGAAACCTCAGGCCAAACTGAGTTTCAGATCGGTTTGAAATTTGGCTGTCTGCTAATTTGCCTCCTCTCACATGAACATTTTCACACCAAACCAGTTTGAGAATATCAAACAGTGTGTGTGTTCCTTCAGCTATCAAAACAATTGCCATTGTTCACATATTGTTTTTATTGTTCACTTGTCTACACCTGTTTCACATTGGATGTTGGGAAATTCAGTGTTATGTTAGTCCAGATGACAGTCTAACTCACACCTTAGTTTCAATATTCAGCAAACACATGAGGACGTGCATGTGCACACTTCATATTCAAAATTGCTTCAGTTCTGCTTGCATTGTGGTCTGATCAGCAATTCTCATGTTTCACAGTGCCTTGAGTGAGAATCAGTCTTCTTAGAGCTGAAAACCGCCTAGTAACAGTTAAGTTGCTAATTACGACCCTTAAGGAACAATCAAATGAGCCTGTGTTTAGCCTTGTGGAAGATTATACATCAAAGCTCAGAACTGTGTCTGTGCTCTGTCGAAAATCCACCTTGGATTACTTGGTTAACACTGTAAACAGCTAGTTGAAAGATCCATATTACCTTGAGTTTGTGATTCTTTACTGTCATGACCAGACATTAGTGTCTCATACATATCTGCTTTTCTTGCATAATATTCTCCAACGCTCATTTTCATCCTTCCAACGTCTTGTTTCATTTTTCGATCATACTGCTTTGAGTAACCAGTTTGATTTGGTAACATTCCATACATTTCCTGAGGAGACAACATAATGAACATACTTTTCTTTAATGTTGGGTACAACTAGCCTGTGTGCAGACAATACCCAGGGAAAATGTATAGTCTGCGCAACGCGGCTCAATATCGCGTATTATATGAGTCAGCATTTCATTTCAAAAGCAGTTTGAATGGCCTTTCTTCTTAGCCCCTTTGCATTGTCTATCATAGGGTACTTAAAATTCCAGAGTATTGTGTTGTTAACGCAATTTGCTTAGAGAACAAAGGGAAACCTGAGATTTAATCACATGATAGCCGTTCTCGAATCTGATTGCTTCCTTGTTTTGCAGGAAAGCGATGTTATTGGCTGTTACTGTAAACATTCAACAACTAACATATATTCCTTCTCCTTGTAGATGTCTCACCGGTGGGGTTTTAGTTTATAATTAATGAAAGAAGACATAACCAACTCTGTGACTATTTAGTGCGTATTAACTTTTCATGGTAGCAGAGGGTAGTTCGAGTGGATAGAAAGAGACAGTTCATAGTGTGTTTAGAGAAGCAAGAGTGAAAATGGCGTCAGCGTACAAAACCCCACCGGCATTTGATGTAGAGAGCAAGTCATACAGTAGATGGGTAGAAGAATTGAAAGCATGGACAGAGTTAACAGATGTAAACAAGGACAAGCAGGGTTTAGCGGTAGCTCTATCTTTGCCAGAAAAAGATAGCAGTAACATACGGGATAAAGTGTTTAGTGACTTGAGTCTAACTGAATTGAAAGGTAATGATGGTGTGAAGAAATTAATTGAGTTTATGGATAAATTATTCAAGAAAGATCAGTTATCTGAAGCATATGAGGCATTCAGTGATTTTGAGAGATTCAAGCGTAAAGATGCAATGACAATGGATACATATATAATGGAATTTGAGAAGCTGTATAACAAAACAGCCAAGTTTAAGATGACACTTCCACAGGCAGTTCAAGCTTTCAAGCTGTTAGAAGGAGCTGGCCTAGATCAGAAAGATAGACAGTTGGTATTGACCGGAGTCAACTATGACAAAGAAGATACTCTTTTTACACAAATGTGTAGTTCCTTGAAAAAGTTCTTTGGAAAGCAATCTTTGGCAATTGGTACAGACAAAGTAAAAAGCATTAAGATAGAGCCCGCATTTATAGCAGATGAAGAATCAAGATTGTACCCCAACGAAGAGAGCACACTTTTAGCACATGGTCAGAGCTATAGAAGCTTTCGCGGTGGCTATCGACGAAGACCAAGTGCTAATCAGCAACGCTATTCTATGCATGGACGCTCCCCACAACAGACCAGTGGATTTAATACCCTTGCCATGACACAGCGAAGCAGAGCCTCCCATGGAGCCCATAATATGTGGGAAAAGAAAACAAATCCCATCGGGGCAGATGGATACCCCTTGAAATGCAGAAGTTGCCAATCAATCCGCCATCTTGTTAAAGATTGCCCAGATTCATATGAGAATTTAGAAAAAAGGGAACAGTTAGAGAATGCAGTACTGTTCACAGGCAACCAAGCAGCTGAAATGAAAGTCCTTGCAAACGAATGCTCTTTCTCAGCCATACTAGACAGTGCTTGCAGTTCCACTGTCACTGGTCAACAATGGCTCAAAGATTATCTTGAATCCCTTAGCCCGAAAGATAGAGCTGCAGTTGAACATACTGGAAGTCAGACAGTCTTCAAATTTGGAGGAGGAACCCGGTTAGAGTCAAAAGGAAAATGGGTGCTGCCTTGTGTTTTGGCTGGTGTGCATTGTAAGATAACAACAGATGTAGTGGAAAGTGATATCCCACTATTACTGAGTAAAGCTTCTATGAAAAAGGCTCAAGTGAAGCTTGACCTAACAAAAGATCAAGCATCTATCTTCGGCAGAGATGTTCAGCTCCAGTGTACATCATCTGGCCATTACTGTGTACCACTTCATGAGCCAGAGATACCTGTGAGGCCTACCTTTGATGTCCTGATTAGTAGTGAAGATAGTCCAAATGAAGAAGGCGTTAAGATTGTGGAAAAGTTGCACAAGCAGTTTGGACACCCCTCGGCGGCCCGGCTGAAATCATTATTGAAAGATGCTGGTGTAAAAGATGATGCAATTTTAGAGCAAGTGGCACAAGTGACTGAAAGATGTGACACTTGTAAAAGGTTTCAAAGAACCCCTGCAAGACCAGTTGTAAGTCTACCAATGGCCACAGAATTCAATGACGTGGTAGCAATGGATTTGAAGGTCTGGCGGCAAGGCACATACATTCTCCACATCATAGATATGGCAACACGATTCAGTCTAGCATCAATAATACGTGATAAAAATCCTGAAACTATCATCAACGAAGTGATGCTTCTTTGGGTTGGAAATGGACTTGGTGCGCCAAAGAAATTCTTAGCAGACAACGGAGGAGAATTCGCAAATGAGGAATACAAGGATATGTGTGCTAACTTGAATGTGGAGATCATGAATACTGCGGCCTACAGCCCATGGCAAAATGGCATTTGTGAGCGAAATCATGCAGTTGTTGATGACTGTGTTCTAAAGATACTAGATGAAAACCCGGAGACACCACTTAAAGTGGCCCTTGTTTGGGCAGTAAATGCAAAAAATGCCCTTCAAATGGTTTATGGCTATAGTCCATATCAGCTTGTATTTGGTTCAAATCCCAATCTTCCTTCAGTGATGATAGACAAGCCTCCTGCTCTAGAAGGATTGACTACAAGTGAGATATTTGCAAGACACCTTAATGCGCTGCATTCTGGGAGAAGAGCCTTTCTCCAAGCCGAAACATCAGAGAGAATCAGAAAGGCTTTAAGGCATCAAGTACGAGCTACTGGAGGCCATTTTAGCGAAGGAGATCAAGTTTATTTCAAGCGGGATGGTAAGAAGAAGTGGCAAGGTCCAGGAAGAGTGATTGGTCAAGATGGAAAAGTTGTATTTGTGAGGCATGGGAATGTATACATTCGTGTACCATCATATCGCCTAGTGCATGTTGGTAAAGAATTTAACAAACACAAGATAGACGCAGACGGTGAAGCCGCATTGGGGGGAAACGATGGTATGGAGTCAACTATTGATGAAGACCATAGTGAGTTAAGTGATATTCCACGATCTAATCAGACAGCAAGCATGCCAGCTCACCATCAACCAACACAAGAAACAGAGCAATCAAGTGCAGACAAGAACAGCCCAGATGAAGAGCCCACAACAGAATCTGACCAAATGCCCACTCCAAATCTAACACTGCAACAACTACCGAGTGCAAACATTGAGCACCCCCAGCCAAGCTTGCAAAAGAAAATTGAGTTACCCAGGAATAATCAGAAAATTGTTTACCGCCTAAATGGATCTGACTCTTGGATAGAGAGTGTAGTCGTCAGCAGAGGTGGCAAGGCCACTGGAAAAAACTGGGCATACCTCAATGTGCAGGATAAAGGTGAATGCCAGAAGAAAGGAATTTCTTTTGACAAAGATGTTCAAGAGTGGAAATCACTTGAAGAAGTTGAATTGAGCTCAGCACCAGAATCTGATTACCTCGCACAAGTAGAGAAAGCCAAGCTGATTGAGTTAGCGAATTGGAAGTCATTTGATGTGTATGAAGAGACTCCTGATGAAGGGCAATCAACAATGAGTACTCGATGGGTTCTCACTGAAAAAATGAAAGATGGACAGAAGATCATAAAGGCAAGGCTTGTTGCCAGAGGGTTTGAGGAGAATTCAGAAGAAAGAGCTGATTCTCCCACAGCCAACAAAGAATCCGTGCGTGTGTTCTTGGCAATGACGTCAACAATGGGCTGGGAAGCGAAAACAATAGACATAAAAGCAGCGTTTCTTCAAGGGGAGAAAATACAACGAGAAGTATTATTAAAGCCTCCTTCAGAAGCCAAAGCAGCAAAGAAGATTTGGAGGTTAAAGAAGTGTGTTTATGGTTTAAACGATGCAGCAAGGCACTGGTATTTCAGTGTTCGCAAGGAACTGTTGTCTCATGGCTGCTCGCAGTCCTCAATAGATCCAGGATTATTTTACTACCGCGCTGATGGCAAACTCCAAGGCCTATTCATCATGCATGTAGACGACTTCATATGGTCTGGAACCAGGCGCTTTTGTGATGAAGTTATTGAAAAGGTTCGCACAGCATTTCTTTGTGGAAAGGAAGCTGACAATGCATTCAAGTATATTGGATTGGATGTAGAGCATGTTGAAGACGGCATTCTTTTGCACCAACACGAATACACATTAGCCATGCAGATGATACCAATGTCCCCCATTCGAAAGATGAGAATTCATGATGATCTAAACGAAAGTGAAAAGACAACTTTGAGAGAGATTATTGGACAACTCAACTGGATCTCTGGCCAGTCCAGACCAGACATAAGCTATGAGGTCTTAGATTTGAGTGTATCAATGAAAGGTGCAAAGGTTTCTCATTTGAACCAGGCCAACAAGATTGTAAAGAAAGTTAAAGGAGAGCTGCCTAAGATTAGGTTTCCCAATCTTGGAGATCCAAAAGATTTACACATAGCACTGTATTCTGATGCATCATATGCCAATTTGAGTGATGGTGTGTCCAGTGCAGAAGGATACATGGTCTTCCTTGTGGGTGAAGATGGAAGATGTTGCCCATTATCATGGTCATCAAGAAAAGTAAGACGGGTGGTGAAAAGTACCATTGCTGCCGAGACCTTGGCACTTGTTGATGGATTGGACATGGCTATTTACATTGGCTCAGTGCTTTCAGAGATATTAGGAGAGCAGAGAATTCCGATATGCTGTTATATTGACAACAAGTCTTTGTTTGAAAACATATACTCAACAAAAATGGTTGATGAAAAACGCCTACGGATCGACATAGCAAGCATTAAACAAATGATTGATAGAGGTGAAGTTGCAGATGTGAAGTGGATAAATGCAGAACTCCAGATTGCGGACAGCTTGACCAAAAGAGGAGCTTCAAACGCAAAACTCCTACATGTGCTGGAAAGCGGACATTTGATGAAGTCATACTAGACTGATCCTCAGGCAGAAAATAACAAGTGTTACAAGATCAACTTTATTTTTATGTTCATTATATTCTATAAGTTTTGTTGGCCATTGGCATGTAACTTTGATTTCTGTAATTGTCCACCGGGAGCATTATATTGTTTAGTCAACAGAAGAGAGGGGAATCTGTAAACATTCAACAACTAACATATATTCCTTCTCCTTGTAGATGTCTCACCGGTGGGGTTTTAGTTTATAATTAATGAAAGAAGACATAACCAACTCTGTGACTATTTAGTGCGTATTAACTTTTCAGTTACAACAATAATACTTTTTCTTTATTATCACATAAATGCTGAAGCAGGAACTACACAACAGCGAACGGCGTTACGCAGACTATACCTTTTTCTCGGGTATAGTCTGCACGCAGGCTAGGGTACAACTGAATCATGCAAATACCATACTGTAGCTGGATGGCAGTAAGTTGAGAATCACATCAACCAATTATATACCTCAAGGTTTCATCAGCACAGGTTGGGGCTTGTAAAGGGAATAGCCATAGCTACATCAAGCGGACACCATAAATAGGATAAAGCAAATACACACCCATTCTCCCTGTAACCCTTCACTTTAAACAATAAAAAAATGGCAAAGCATATACTATTTCAAAATTGGGAATACAATATTATATAAATCTAAAACCTATAATCAGAACAACAAGGGCAGATTTTGCAATACAATAGCATCAGTCGCTTTGGTTCACACCTCAATTCAAAGTCATTAGCGACTGCAGACAAAAGAAATTCTCTCAAGCAGAAATTCAAAACAAATGAAGCCGCAAAGTTGCCCTGAAACTAGTATGGCAAACTCTTGTCTGGTGCGGGCGAAGGGAGGTTTTAAGAGAAGGTATGCGCTTATAACGAAAGATGGGTAAATCCAAAGTTCTGTCTTGCAGATATCATTTATTTGATTCAGAAACTAAGCAGAGGGCATTACAGCACCCCCAAACACGCCAGACCCAAGCACAAAGAGCCCCGGTGAGACCAGCCCCAGAAATGACAGCCACCACACCACCAAAAATGACACCCCCAGTCAAAACCCAAAACACACCCAGGCCTATCCCAATCCCCATGGCCGACCAAGCACAGATCAAGCACAGTATGGTGATATTTACCTGTAACTTCTTGAACTCCCCTTCTTCCTTCAAACGTTGCTGCTCTTTGTCCAGATCCTGTGCCAAAAGCCAGTCATCATGTAAATGGACATCAGTGTCAAGAGCTGAGTCTAGTTCTTGTTGTGTAAGCTGAGCGAGAAGGCTGTCATTCAGGCATCCTTGCTGAGTCCCTTGCTGTTGATTTTGTTGTGAAACAATACCACTGGAAGTTGATAAAGGCTGACCAGTTGCTAATGACATCAATTCTGCATCATCTTGATCCTCCAGCATATGTGCAAACATATGATCATCCCATTCAGAAGAAAATACTGGAAAGTAAAATGACAATACTGGTGTTTACTAACATCAACATATTAACAAAAGAATGTAATGGGCTCTCCAGAAAATATTGGGGTTAGAGCAATAATATTTTTAAACAGCATTTGATTACTAATCAAACAAAGAGTCATGCTTTTCTGAAACATTATAGGGTCAACCACTTTCCCTGTCCCTTAGTGTTCACTGACATTTTAAGCTGGGAGAACAGAACTGTGTATTGCACATTATTCTCCCATGCACTCTTCAAATAATGCATCATGGTCATGCCTTTTTACCAAAGGTTCGGCTTTTCCATGCTTTTCAATTCTATTTGTCAATGTTAATAAAATAAAGATACCACAACAATTATTTCACAGAGAACCATGCACTGTTAAATTCACGGCACCATAACATATTTCATTATGCTGACTCATGGGTTAAGTCAAGAAAGTTAACCATATTTATGGTTGCATCCATTTTGACAGAACTCCTCCAGTACCTACCCATATCTTGACAATTTCCATATGAACAAATCCGCATATTTTCATCTTCCCAACCTGAATTAGACTGCACAGCGGTGGCAGGACCTGTAAAGAAAAACAACTGTCATTAAAAACAAATAGCAACAATTCATGAGGTTTCTGGACATTAATAGACTGTTTAGATGGCAAAGTACTTTAGGAAGAAACTTTTGGGGGAGGAAACTTTTCACCTATAGTTTTATGTAGTTTAATCAGACAAATATCACAAACAAGCAACAAGAAGATGGAACCTTAAAATTTGTAAATAAAATACAAAATATATATATCAAATTCAGGCTTCATTTTCCAGATGGGTAGTGAATCTATCAATCTATTTCATATGGCCTAATGCGGATTGGCATGGGGTTCCAATCCTTGAAGAAAAAATTTCAAATTTGAAGAACATTTCTGAATCTTTTAATTGTGTCAATGCATCATTATTTGTTGACATCCACCACATTGTACCTGAAACACTTACATCTCCTATATGCCCAGTTTTCAAAATTTCCAATTCTTGCTTGTTAAGAGGTCAGCCAAAGTCCAGCAATAGACGATTGCACTAAACATGGTGGTGAAGAATTTTTTCACCGAGATGCACTGCGTTCATTAATCAAATTCCTATAGAATTGTTAAAGATTTGTAATTCAAATGCAGTGCACCTCAGTAAAAAATTCCTCACCACCATCTTTAGTGCAATCCTCTATCAGTGGCATTTGGCCACTAGCTTCGTGACCCCCTTCCTTGCAGTGGCCTTACTGTATGTATGTGATGCAGTCCTGGCCGTTTGAGGCAAATGATCGCCCGCACGCGCCTCCCGCCCGCCTCGAGTTAGCGAGTTGAGCCATTCATCGCTCGCCTCAATGTCAGTTCGCACGTTAACTGCCCACCTTGGTTTTCCTTTCATTTCTCGACACCTCTTGGAATGAAACTAAAATGTTGATAGGAACTTGTTTTGACTTCAAAATAACATAAGTCACCCTATTAACTACCTGACAAGTCACGCGAAAAACAAACCAAACATTTTTAAATGCAATAGCGAAGGAAATCCTCTGGATGGTATCATTTCCACCAGACTGCTATTTCGATTGCCGATTGAAATCCAAACACGTTAAAACCGAATCATTTCAACGTGGCGAGTAACCAGAAGGGGTCGACTGTTGAGCTGAGAACCTTCGAAAAATAAAACAACGGGGCTGTTCTTGGAAGAGGAATTGAGGAGATAGATGGAAAGACGATGGTACGTTCGTTTGGTGCAAACTTTGCACTAAACATAAAGCTTTGATTCTCTTGAAACCGCTTTGTAAAGGCAGTGCGAAGCCCGCTGTTGAAGCCTACATATGGAACGAATTACGCTACAAAACGATCAGTACGACACTGTCAGCTCCCAAAATCTTTCTATCTTAAGAAAATTCAGCACTGGGTGAATTTATTATTTTCGTTTAATAAGATACGTGATATTCTTGTGACAACGAATTCGGAAATAAGAAACCTTCCAGTACTTGAACATCAAAATACCAGTTACGGAATACTAATGTTATTACAAAATTACATTAATTATGTGATATAATTTCCGTTCTGTTCAAATCTCTTTATTGAGTGTGTAGTTGATTTGGGACCTTATAAAGCTATCGTTTTGTTTCTGTTGGAGACTCACTATCTTATCTTGTAAACGTAGCTGTTCAAAGACCAATATTGCATTTGTCATTTATTCATATACTTTAATTGACGATTTCGATAGACTAAAAATCGCCCGCCCAGGCGCGGATTTAGTGGGGGGGCCGGGGGGCCATGGCCCCCCCCAAACGATAAGAGTTCTCGTAAAAATTTTTGCCGTTTATAGATAAACGGATAAATTTCAAACCTTTATCTCCCAAAATAACCATGGCACAGCTACAAGATAACTCTGCTAACGACAAAACAGTCTAACTAACTCACGAAGTAACTTCCTATTGATCAAAAAGTATGAAAAAGATATGAATTTGAATTTTAATAATAATGAACAAAATTTCATTGTGTGAGATAGAGATTAAAAACCTTTTGTTTCTTTCACTTTATCGAAGTATCGGAGTGATTCAGGACATTCCAGTGAACTAAGCTGTTGCAGTGAAGTTTTTTCATGATAAATTTTGCCCTGATAATGGTGATAAAAACTCATGCTTTTAGAAAGTAACTTATTAAACGATGAGAAGTTTGATAACTGGTGACTCGAATTTGGGAACTTAGGATTGGAAATTCCGCAGGATTTTCTCGTAACTTTGAAATGCCTTTGACTTGTGGATCTTTTTAAAATATTCGTCATTTCTTATGGCAATTTTGCATTTCCACGGTTTTGGAGCTTATTTTTGCGCTAGGCACTCTCTAATTGGTGCTCATGATAAACATTTCATGGTCCCTTACTTTCCCAAATGACAGCTCGTTGCCTTTTGCACAAAAATGCCAGTGGTATTTCCGGAGGAATGAAGTTCAAATGATCAGCTAAATGACCTATGTTGGAGCAAAAAGGGCGTTTCCCACGTTTTCCGAGAGTCTGAAGGGCGTGGCCTCGTAAAATTTTCCTGGGGGCTACGCCCCCAGACCCCCATTTCCTTCCATGTGGCCCTCCCCAAACTCCAAGGCTGGATCCGCCCCTGCGCCCGCCTGACTTTACCAAGGAGAGTGACGTACTGCTCGCCTGCTAAAATGCTTACGGCCAGGCCTGGTGATGATACAAGTTTTCAGTTAGCTCCCTTTACTATGGGACTAGATTAACCTATCATCAGAACTCCTACAGTACCTACCTATTATCTCCTACAGTACCTACCTGTTATATACCTATTACCCTGCAGTACCTACCTACTATTGTCATCCTCATCCTTCGATTTATAACAAAGCTGCATTTCCCTGAATCATCATAAATTAACCTAATGTTGTAAAATTTTATCTAAAATGTAAAAAACATTTTTGTCTTCGGCAGATGAAACTGAAAAACTAAACATAAAGTTCCTTGATCAGGATTCTTTAAATTCTAACAATGATTCCACAGTTATGGTGTACACTTCCAGTTTCAATTAGACACTCGACTAACTTGATTGAATCTGACCAAAATCAAAGCTTGGAAAGGAAATGAGTGCCAATGCCAATGTAGGCTCTACCAAAATTTTATACCACTTTTAGGTTTTATATTGGTTTTAGGTTTTAGGTTTGTTTAGTCAGCAATCAACATGATAATTTTATTCATTCTGTTTTTGTAATTTGAATTAAGTTGGCTTTTATTAGCTATACTTGTAATATTTTTTATGAATGTACATATAGCTATTTTATACCTTTTTTATGCCAATATTGTAAATAAAGTGTTCAATGAAAATAATGATCACTTGAAGAATTCTGTTGAAACCCCCTCCCCCCAAAGGGGCCAAATAATTTTTGTCACAGTTAACAGAATTGTGCCATTAGGAGGGGCCAGCTCAAACCCGTTATAAATGTTACTTTTCTAATGAAAATTGAAATAAATGATATCTCAATCTTTAAAGAATAACTCATACATAGCAGGAAATTTTTTGGGACTGCAGCTACTTAATTTTAATGGCAAGCCCAAGGCAAGAGAAAATCTAACAATAACTTTAGTGGTCCATTAAGAACCATTAAGAAGGAGGGGGGGGGTCAAGCCATTAACGGCCAAATTCCGTTAACTTTGATGAAAATTATTTGCTGAAGACAAGTGGATTTCTTGGATGACTGTAACCGCTAAGTTATCCAGAACAAACAACAGTTGCAAGCCACCAAGCACCTGATAGCAAAACAAACCTGCATACAGTAGGGAAAGAAAAATGTTTTCATGAACTTTTGATCTTTTACCTTGAGAAGTGCCAGGCCCAGGAGTAGTGACTTGATGTAGACCTTGAACTGGGGAGGTTGGACTTGGAGCAAAGTGTTGTTCAACATGGTGTGAAATCTGGTCTTGATGAACAGAAATGCCACAGACTGGGCATATACATGTCCGGAAGCCTGTTGCCATACTTAGATCATCCATTTTCTTGCGAATATTTTGCTATCTGCGAGTTAGAAGCAATGAGCTCTGTGGAAGCATGTGCACAACCGAATGCCCCTCTTCCCTTGATAGGCCTCGCGGCAAATGGCGCATAACTTTCTTGTTCAGGAAACTTTCAGGGTCTTCTTTATACTTCTTACAGAATAGTTATACTTGATATTTTCGAAAAATTCAGTTTCTTCTCTTAGTAATGCACTGATGAACCAGACGCGAGCAAAAAGCACAAAAGCATGAAATACCCGCAGCTACTTGCACATGTACCCGCCGCCATTAATGAATTTGACTACAAAATTCGACTGCGCAGAATGCGCACAATTTACACAAAACCATTTGTTTATGAATAGCCAATCAGAATTTTGATGATGGCAATCGTTTGTTTGTGGTCCGAATTTTAGTCCTAGGAACTTTCAGGTTACCATAAACACAGGTTACAGCGTATGATTAGATAGTAGTAGAATAAAAAATTCTCATACATAACCTTTATTTTCTTTCTTATTGTCATTCTCTGAGTTATGGAGCCCGTCATGTCTTCTTACTCAATCCACCAAAATATTAGGCCTATCAGTCGACCACAAGTAAGACCCAATCCTTCGTGGCCTAATATTTTGGTGGATTGAGTAAGAAGACATGACGGGCTCCATAACTACAATTTTCCACACAAAGATTTCCGATGTGGTTCACATGATAATCCTGGCTTTTTGACCACAGATGGGGACGCAAAGTCGTACCCTGGGTACCAAAAAGGGTTAAGCCGCTCGCGAGATAGAAAAGAAAGATGAAACCAAAAGATGTGTATCAATTCCTTTGTTTTAAATGGGTAAATTGCTTTCTAAGTCCCAATTGCTTGACCTGGATTATCTTGTGGGTTCTTTCGCTTCAATGTTTACATGTGAAAAAGCAACAGTAGCCCTTTTTCTAATGTTGTAAATTCAACTAGGTACAGGTACGAAAAAAGCTATTTTGTACCCAAGGAACCAATTGAATGACTTGAAGAACTGCACACAGCCATGACAGACTTGAAGTTTGGAAAAGGTGTCTCAAACTCTTTGTATGACCTCTGGTCCATCTTTTATCGTCAAATACAACCGTCAGAGGGCAGAAAAGTCATTTTGGACAGCAGTTTCAAGATGAAAAGGAATTTTAAAATCTCAGACATCCTTAAAAGCTTGGATCTGCACTTCCTGCTGATATAAGTCAGATATTGTTACCTCAAATGCAAGGGTACAAAATAGCTTCTGAAGGTGGCACATTGAAGGTGCTCTCTTGTAAGCAATAAATTTGCCTGCTAAAAAAAATTTACAGCATTTCCAATTATTTTGATATGGTTAAGGTCCCCAGATTCCTTTGCATTGCATGATGTATCCTTTAACCAGATTCCATTCATAGTTTGCCTTTTAGGGAGAGAAAGCCAAATCTCGTGTTACAAACGTATACCATAACCTTATTAAGATATCTATTTAAAATAGATTCATGTTCGAATCATGGTTCGAGTCAGTGCGTACCTAGGCCTTATCCAGAAATGATCGACAGTCACTCCTCAGAAGTCAAATGCAATGAAACAGAAATCACTTTAAGCAAACGGCTAATCAATAAAGTCTATTATATGAATACGAAGAAGAAATTTCCTTGTACTTGCAGAGTACAAAATAAGTCTTTTTGCCTGCAGAGTGCGACAATTTCATATTTTAGAGGGACGCTAAGCATGTATAAACCTGTGTTAAAAAAAGAGCGCAAAGGAAAAGGACAGTGCAACATACGCATTTTTTTTGTAAGAAACTGCTTATGAGAAGCTCAACTCTCATATCGCAAAAACAATTAGGATACTCCAGTGATGTGAATCTGAACTTCGATAAAAAAGGGCCCATTTGTATGACAGAATTTTTAAAGACTTCCAAAACCTTTGGCATGAATTTCAGGAAGTTTCGTAACCATGTCAATGAATTTTGTCGATTTGAGGATGCAAGGTCTATTCAAATGTCTTCAGTTGTGATAAAAATTCTGAAAAAACTACCCATCTACCAGAAGTGAGGTTAAAGACAGACCCATATGTAGGGAATTTCAGGTGGAAAACACCCATATATGAGCGGCACACGTCTTGTATCACTTAACAATCAAGTACTCCCCCGGGCGCATACCCTCACTCTCAACATCTTATGTACCTTCCCCTAAGGTTGTCTTTCAGCATACGCTAGTTTTCAAGCCTTTCAAGAGGCCTTCCAATAAAAGCATTTATTACAATCTTCAATAAAAATAACAGAGCCGATACCAGCCATGACTACCTGGGGGGGGGGGCAACTATCAAAATTTTTCGACGATGAAACTACCAACAACAACAGTTGTAGGAATTTACGTTAATTAAATTCATGCATTATATGGCCTATATCACTCCCCAGTAACTAGAATTTGGCCACATTTCGCAACCCAACCTTGAAATCAACACAATTAATGAGTATCAATCAAAGTATGCTATAAATTCAATAATTTCTGTTGGAATGTTATATTTTATCACTTATAAATTCATGTTTTTATGCATTATTTCTCCTCAAAATCCTCCAAAACTAGTCATTTAAATAATAAAAAATTCCGACAAGAGAGCCAAATTTTCCGACAAATGCACAGTGGGCCAGAGGGTGGACAAAAATAAAAAAATGAAAAAATCTAAATAATAGTTTTATCAGTGGAATTTGATGTCATATAGCTCATAGAGTAAGGAAATCACATTCGTGTTATCCAGAAAAATCCTTTTTATCAATTAATCAATTTCAAATCACAGGATGTTAACTGTTATTGAATGCTGCAAGAAGCTTACTGTTTTCAACTTCAATTTTACCAACTGCGTATTCGAGCACCGATTTGTCTGCAAGCGACATTTCGATAGCATCTTCATAACGTTCACAGGCAGTGATCTAAGTGCAACTGACTGCATTTTGATTGAGTACAGACTCCTATTCCAAAATTGTGATTTTGTTCACAGAACTTTAGAAACACGTTGCTGCCCTTTGTACGCTGTGTTTTAAAGCTAAGAATAAAATTTCGCTTGCAAACGCCAAACATCTTCTTTGCATATTTACAAGCACGGAAGCATCCTCTATCCGTTTGATTGGCATTTGGCTGCCGAGAGGTGCCGTAGAAAATACAACGATGGTTATTGCTACGGCAAAAAATTGAGGTGTATAGGGAACAGGGCACTGCTGAATAACTGTCAGATCGATGAAATTCTATTCATTTTTTATGCCAAGTCTGTTTCAAAGCCTCTCCTTTTTTTAGAGTCATTTCAGATCATAGATTTATAGTCATTAATTCTGCTTTCCTTATTATGGGTACGTACTTATCAGAAGTTATTTGATGCATTGACTTTGGTTGTTTCAAATAAGGACTTAGAAGAATTTTCCGACAACTGCGTACATAACTAAGCAAAGAAATTTTGTCTTAAAGACGTTTTTCTTCGTAAGTTTCAAACTTTTATAGCATTCTTTACCATTTTGTGCCTTGTACGATTTATGTCCAAAAAAATCGTAATCTGGCCCACTGTGAAATGGTCTCCTAGGGGTATCCTGGGTACCAGAGCCTCAAAATTTAAATGAAAGGAAATTGGTAAGAGGAAAAGAGAGAAGGAAGAAAGGAGTAACTTTCTTTCCTTCCTTATTTTTTTCTTTTTATTATTTTTGGCTCTGGTACCCAGGGTATCCTAGGGGGTGCTTCGCCCCGCCAGTCCCCTGGCTTCAGCCCTGCTTAAATTGGTCTCTTAAAGTCTAAGTCTTAAAGTCAGAAAATTTGAGTAGACGCTTAACAGTCTATTCAAATTCAAAAAGATATTTTCTCACGTAAGCAAAACATTTCTGGTTCGCTCGGAAAGTTCTACTGGGTGGAAATCAGCAGATGGGCGCGGAAAGGTTTGCTAGAGGTCTGTGAGACTCCCAAGGGTCCTTTGATCGGAGAGTTGGAGAGTATTATCTTTGGAGCTGTCTAGATACCATACCGCTCGATGAGGTCATTAAATATTCAAAATCCTCGTTTTCATTTTCCAATTGGCGCCACTTTCAACTTTGCAACTTGATAGTTATTGATCAATCAATGGTGGACACTCAGCAACGGAGCTGCGGTAAAGACAACCAGAACATTTGGTATTTGGATGCTGCATTTTCTTCCCCTTACATTTTCATTTCTGATTTACCTCCATAAAGTGTGTGACTCGTGGTTAAGGCCTACTGTAAGATGGATACATCTCTGTGGGTTGATTCCATTAACAGATACTTGTTTGGTTTATGCCATCATCTATCCCAGGTTGGAAAGTTTGTCAACTGCGCACCGAATGCCAAGAGACTGATAAAATTTTGCGCACCAAAAATGAAATTAATGTGCACACAAAAATTGAAATAGAAATAGCAAGGGATGGCCCAATTCCGATTTTTTATGATAATGTTATATAACCTTATCATGTTCAGCGAGCTCCTGCGAGCTCTCGCTCAGTTGGACAAATTTTAATTTCTGGCTCATCTCAACTTTAGGTAAAATACCAATTACAACTCACAGCCCCTCTTGTTCAGACTCATTGTGGCAAGAATCCCCGTAATTTATGCGCTCTGCGCACCAATTTTTTACATTCGCGCACCGCAGTTTTGAAGTGCGCCCCGAAGTTCTTCGGCGCGCAGGACGAACTTTCCAACCTGGCATCTATCTATCTGATACGCATTTCGTTTAATTTAACATTGCGCGGCTAACTACGGACTGCCATAATGGCTTGTTATGTGCCAAGTATTCATCAGTTGGTACAAAGATCGTCCCATCTTCTTTTGCAACCATCACCCTTGCTGTTTCAAGATCTTTTTCAATCATTTTTATCCATGTTAACTTTTGTCCACCCCTTCATTTCATTTCATTTTAAATTTTTTATACACGGTGGCCCCATCAACCAAGAGTGGCTGCTTTCCAGGGGGCCGTGGAAAAAACCTAATTACAATGCTACTAAAATAAAAAAGAATATTTACAATGTTAAATTAGAATAAATGAAAAATTAAAATCTATTTACATTTCAGTCTACATTTAAAAGTAGACAGAGAGGGGGCTAGCTTGACCTCATGTTTTAATTCATTCCAAACCATTGCTCCACGGAACGAAAATGCTTTTTGGCCATTACTTGTTTTCATTCGTGGAGCAAGTAAGTCAGTCTCACGATTTCTCAAATTCACAATTTCCCGTGTCGAGTTTCTCGTGAATAAAGTAGAGAGGTAAGTGGGCGCGAGACCACTTATTGATTTGAAAACAATGGTAGTCGTCTCTTGTTTGATCATGTCGTGGACTGTCGGCCATTTGAGCTCTTTTATCAAGTTTGCTGCTGGTGCATCATTGCTACTGTTGGTAACAATTCTCGCAGCACGATTTTGTAACTTTTGTAGCATCAAAAGGCGAGATTCTCCACAGCTACCCCACACAGAGCAACAGTAGCGAAAATGGGGCTCAACGATACCTCTATACATCTGACTCAGGGTATGCTTTGGAAGCAATTTCTTAGCATATTTTAGGAATCCCAAAGAGCGAGAAATCTTTGAACGTAAAGCCTTAGTATGCTCATCCCACACACGATGTTTATCAAGTTGTACTCCCAAGTATTTCGCATTATCTACAACTTCAATATGCGAGTTGCCAATGGCGAAAGACGGGGTCGATACTAATTTATCTGATATCTTCTTGATATTAGGCCTAGAGCCTATAACCATTGCTTGTGTTTTGATTACATTGAGAGACAGCTTATTACCTTCAAGCCACTTTTTCAAAGAGTCTAGATCACTGTTAAGGGTTTCATTAAGCTCGTCGATATTCTTAGAAGAATATGATATACTGGTATCATCGGCATACATCGTTACTTCACTGTTTTTAAGAGCAAATGGCAGATCATTTATGTATATAAGGAATAAAAGGGGCCCAAGGCAAGAGCCTTGAGGAACTCCACATTTTATTTCTTCCATATTTGAGGCTACCCCATTCACTCTACAAAGCTGCCGCCTGTTTTTCAGGTATGAGGAAAACCAGGTATGTTCAAGGCCAATCACTCCATACTTTTCTAACTTTTGGAGTAGAATATCGTGATCTACAGTATCGAATGCCTTTTTCAAGTCAATAAATACTGTAGCAGTGAATCTACCTTTGTCCATATTAACATACCAATCATTTGTAGACTTCAGCAGACAAGTGACAGCGGAGTGTAAGGACCTAAACCCAGACTGTTTATAGTATATGAGCTTGTTTTTATCTAGATAATCATAAAGCTGGTTAAAAACCAACTTTTCAAATACCCTAGACAAGAAAGGAAGCACTGAAATCGGCCTATAATTTGATCGATCATCAGATTGACCACTTTTAAAGATGGGGGCAACTCTAGCAATTTTCCAACAATCTGGGAATACACCAGTTGCTATAGAAAGATTGAAAATGTTGCAAAGTGATTCACCGATGACAGGGAGCGCAATTTTCAAGAAATGATTGGCAATACCATCAGTGCCAAAACCCAAGGACTTTTTGAATTTTCCAAAGACCTTCTCTACCTGAGCAATATTTACAGCCTTGGTTTCTTTACATACCTCTGAGCTTCTCTTAATGCAGTTTTCGCAGGTGTATTGTCTGGCAGTCTTAAGAGATGTCCATACCAACTTAGTCTTCTTTCCCTTATTGTTTTGCTCCATTCATCAATTTTCATTCTTTCGTACAACTGTTTGTTTGATATTTTGTTGGGCCACTTGATATTTAGGACCTTGCGGAGGAGATTTCTCTGGAAGACATTTATTGTGTTTTCAAGCTTTTTGGTAAGGGTCCAGAGCTCGCTAAAACAGTGTAAATTTCAATGCTCTCAATCCAGATGGAGATGAAATTCCAAAGCTTTTGTCTCTTGCCATGTCATGTATCTTTGAAAAAATCCAATTAGGTCATTAATCATATCATCTTGAATACGATAGAAATGATAACAAAAAGGAAGTTATTCATCGCATGCGGAAGCACGTGGAACAAAAGGCAAAGTTAGCTTTTTCCAATTGTTTAAAATCATGCAGGTGGAACCTACGATTTTATGTGTGAAGCGCTGCAGGTTCTAAATCCCCTTTGATTTTATTCACATTAGTCTAGATTTCGCAAAATAACCATTCAAATCTTTCATGTTTATATTTCCATTTCATCATTTAATGATTTCATATTTCAAAAGTAAATATATTTTGTAGAAGTTATCATTTCATATTTCGAACTTAAAACTTTGAATATATATGTTTTTTCTTTGAAAATCTCAATACCTCCAACGAAGTCTCATCTCGCATCTAAGATTTGCTCAAGAAACTTTACAAAAACAGCGAAGTCCAACTTTTTGATTTTGCGCATGCCTGTTGTAGACATTTGCTTCTTTATTTTCAAAGTGTGTTGCGCACTGTGGGTTGCACTGTTACACGGTTGCACTCATTTTCAGAATGAAAACGAGGATTTTGAATGTTTAACGACTTTATCGATATCGAGCGGTATGGTTAGACTTATCCTGAGTCGTAGTTTCGCTATTTGACTAACTGATATACGGTATGGTATCTAGACCAACCTCGTTCCCAGGGTGTTCTTACGTCATACGCTGATCACGAAGCCGAATGAACACCCTGGTACACTTCGATGAAATGCGCCCAGAATCTGGGTGCATTTGGAAGCCATTATGGATTTCACCGTTGGCTAGGCAACGCCAAGCGACGGAAAATGGCCGTTGCTCTGGCGCTAATTCTACAGAAGATGGAAGGAGAAATTGAAAACAAACACTTTGAAGACCTTATTTGAACCGTTATTCGTTTGTTTAGAGCGAAAATGGGCCTAAGTTGCAAATTCGGGAAACTTTCACCGTAGCTTCAAAAATAAAATGGCTCGTTATTCTTCGAATTTCGGAAATAAGTTGCAAATGATGGTCGGTATGGGTAAAGAATGTGGTTTTATGTCGAAGTTTTACATGCCGAGGTCGTTTGCCACGCGGGAAACGAAGTTACGGTGCAAAATGGCGAACAGCCAATCAGATTGCCGAACGGCCCCTTGGACGAAGAGCAACGAACTCACTCTGGGCACGAGATTGTATCTAGACAGCTCCTTTGTCCAAGGAATCTGGGAACTACTTGCCCCCAGTCTTCTTTGTGGAAGTTCTTCACGCGACCACGATACAGAGGAAAGAGAACTTGGACGCCATCTTTTTGATGTTGCAAGAAAGAGCTACTTTGTACCAAGCAAAAGATGGGGAGAATTTACGTGGGGAGACTCGCACGAGGCACAAGAGAGAAAGACGTCGAAAGATTCTTTCAATCTTTTGGCAGAATACGCGAAATAGCTATGAAACCTGGCTATGCATTCATTGTAAGTTGAGAATTCACTCGGCCCATCAGGAGGGTACCTGGTATTTATCTGGCAGCGGGACATAATAAGGCACACGCAGCTTTCAACAGGCAGAAACGCGACTAAAACATTTCAAAATAAAAAATAAGTCTCTGTGAACTTTCCTGGATCATTGTTCTATCATTCTATTTGGTTATCATTCCAATTACTCTTTGTTTCATCTCACCAGGCTCGGCGTAGTATCTCGGGGTTTAGGCCGGAAAACTTCGCGCGTCCATCTTTTCTACGGTTAGGCCGACCTTCGAACTTTTGAAAAGTTGCTTGAAACTTCCTTGGAATCCACTATCCAGCATGTTGAAGTCAATTAAAGAGCATTATAGCTAGTTACATGGCATAGAAAGGATGTTAAGTTTTTGGAATTCATGTTTTTATGTGTTTCTAGCATCAGTCCTCGATTCGTTAGCGACTAGGGTATCGGCGGCATTTGTCGGACGGTTTAGGTTTTCGCATTCACGACTCCTAAACCAAAATGAAGAACGAGAAGTTAAGGTATTCAGGTGTGGTTTTGCTCTTTCATCGGCATATTACTTGATTCTCCTTAAAATTTCTCTCCGCGTTAGTTATCTGCATCAGTTTTTACCCGCGATTATCGTGGCGTCATTTATCGCCCTGTGACGGCATTTGTCGGACACGTATCTTAAACATGAATTTGACCCTTTTGATGCAGACAAAATCTTCCAGCCGCCATTATAATTAATGAAATGTTTATCTTGAGTTTATCTTGAGTTATTCTAACTGCAAGGTAATTCTTCTCTGCGCTTGAGATTCCCCTTTTGCTAGACGTGTTTACCTTAGGCCCATGGCGGAAATTCCTGCTATGAATAAATTAACCATGCACCATTTGAGATGAAAAGTAAATTATCATATTTTATTCGGCAACTAAATATCATCGATTCTCATTCAATATATTCAATAAGACAGTGATTATCATTACCAAGCATAAAAGTAACTAACTCTGTGAGAATGACGATGGATAACTTCAAGGGTGTCCGGCAAATGCCGCCAACGTTTTTTGAGACCTCTTCCTTCAAGACCCCTCTGTCAATGCGATTGTCACTTCCGATCGAGTTCATTGTCAGTTTATCTAATTCATTACGAGTTCAATAATGCATAACAGTCATTGGTCCAGTCTTCGCGCTCAAGCTGACCTCCCAACAGATCCCGATTTCGAGGCATGTTATTGTTCATGTGCATGTTCGTCGCCATTTTGAAGGTTCGCACGAAGCGTTTCTGACCTTTGTAGGCATGTTGGCCCCGTCTAAAGCTTGTTATTTAAATTCTATTTGTACAAAAAGGTCAGAGTATAACATAATGAAGGTGGTGAGTGCGATTCATGTTTATTTTGCGAGTGCTCGCATCTGTTTAGTGGAAGTGATTCCGAAAGTGTCCGACAAATGCCGCCGTCCGACAAATGCCGCCGATACCCTACACTAACCAGTGCAGTTCAGCTCTGTTTTTCCATTTCAAAATCCCACAACATGCAAAATTCAAATGACAACAAAAACATCTAGAATAAACTACACCATAAATTACAGTAATACATACAATTAACAAATAGAATATAATAGACAAGAAACCTCCTACAACCACCCAGTGACCCGTGTCAGGGTCTTGTCAGCATATTTTGACAGAGTGTATACGCAACTGTACATACATGGACACATTACCTTTAATTATCTTACGAATCGTAACTTACATACCTTGATCATCCATTTGTGGCTGATGCTGTTTCTGTATGATTGTATTGCAATAGTTTGATCGCCACTTACTTTGGATCACTGGGGTTTTGGAGGAAATGTTTCCATATAATTGCTATGGTCACACCCTGGGTAAGGCTCTCTCTGGCAGAAAATTGAGTTTTCTGTTAGAGAGAGTCTGGTACCCAGGGTAGGGTCACTCCACGGGGGGGGGGGGTTCTCGGCTAAATTTCGGGCAGGGGTGTGCCGCCCACTGTTTCAAAATAGCACCGTTGGCTAGACCAATTTTTCTGAAAATGATACCCTTGGCTAGACTAATTTCTACATCAAAGTGCCATGAATTGGCATTTTCGAGGCAAAACTTGCCAAATTTTTGCATTCTATGGACCAAAATTTGAAAAACATTTGGGTTTCTTTACAGGAATTACCGAAGTTTGACATTTCTTTGACCAAAATTACCAAAAAGTATACCCTTGCCCAGACTAAATGGGTGAAAATTGGCAAAAAGTATACCCTTGGCTAGACTAAATGGACTGAAATTGGCAAAAAGTATACCCTTGGCTAGACTAGAAGGTTTGAAAAAGCATACCCTTGCGGGCGGCACATCCCCAGGTACCTTTACTATGGAAGAACCCCCCCCCCCCCCGTGGGTCACTCAGACCACAGGAAAATTGCTGTTACTGGCTCCTTTAAAGGTCAGATAAAGGCAAGAGACATTTTTATTTATTTCAATCATTTATATACAGTCTGGAGATTTCAAAATTTCAAACAAAATTTAGATATGAGTTCTGGAACCTATCAAAATCGCCTGTCAAATTCCGTTTTTTAATCAAATTTTCCAAAAAAACAGTGGAAGCAAAAGAGGCTGGAACTAGCAGAGTCTCATTCCCTTTCCATTTGATTTTGGTGCTGATGGTTTGGAATATCTTCACATTCAGAAATCTTCACATGCAATTTGATTGTTTATAGGAATTCCAAGATAACAGAGATGCAGATGAGGCTGTCTACCGTTTGAATGGAAAGACTTTGCTTGGAGAAAGGTATGACCCAGTGTTGGAAAATCTCACCCATTTATATGAATGTATTAGATGCAGAAATTTTGGAGCATGTGTTTTCCAGAGCAGATATGGAAGCCTTCACAAAGAATTTTGAGACTGAATAATCTTTGAAAGAATTTTCAAACCATGCATTTTCCAGACCAAATGTGTATGTTTTCAGACCAAATATTTTTCAAAGAACTTTCAGACCATGTGCATATCAGACCAAATAAGGATGTGGCATGATAATCCGTTGTTCTTCCATTGCTTCGGCAAAAATCTCCAGCGTGGACTTTGCATGGTTTCCAACAGGGTATTTGGAGTGAACTACAGTAGTTCACAATTGTGAAAAGTAGATCAATTTTCTTGTTTTATGATATGGGTGTACTAGATCATGCATTGCTTTAATTTTCAATCTTCAAGAGGCTAACTACAGTTTATTATACTGTTCATAATGGTTTCTTTGTGAATGTGTTCTATTTTGCAACAAGTTTAGCATCAAATGACTAACCAGTTCACAGTGATTGCTGAATGGCAGTGTCTTGACCAAGGTGATGATTTGAGTCATCACAGTCATGCAGCAACAAACATGCTACCTAGTGCAAGGAGAGTCATCAACTCTGTTTAGTTTCAGGCTAAAAGTGTGCCTGACCTTAGTTGACAAAATAGTGAGTATGTTTGGAGCATCCTTCAAGCTTGAAACTAACTTGAGTATGATTTGAATGTGTTTGAGAGCTTGATTCAAGTAAGAAGTTTGCATTGCTTGCACTGGCTTGCAGGATGTAAAGTATCTTTTGCACTGGAAGGCATACTCAATCAAGCTTGATTGCAGTATGTTTGAGAATAACTTTTGCATGTGATTTGTGCCAAGTTTGATTAAGCTCTAATCATGCCATGCAAACTGGGCAAAGTTGTGTCAACATACTCATTTCAAACTCCTTCAAGCCAAAATCATGCTTCGGTCTTACTTGCTTGTCGCAAGCTTAGCTTTTTCTCATGTGTGTCACATTGACAGGAAGGACCAGGATACTGCTCTTCAATGAATTTAATTTCTCAGAGTTCCTGCCTACTACTGTATATGTTCATTTGATATCCTGGCCAAAAAATCGGAACATCAGTAGATTTATGTAAGTGTTTTGGTGATGTTTCCCAAAATATCAAGGCAAAAATGTACATTAAAGACCTACTGATCACCCCAACCCCCACTAATTTAATGTGGAGGAGGTTGCATGGTGTTTGGTTCAAGCAACATGGAATGGGGAGGAGAGCAGGGGCCACATAGGCAAAGTATTTCAAATTTTTGACTTGTTTTCAGCCAAGACTGCACGCACAAAAAAAATAATAAGGGGTTTTTGGGCATTGTGGAAAGGTTTTTGTGTGGTAGTAACAGATTTGATCTCTCTTTTTGTCTTTTCAGGGTTATTGTAGAGCTTGCAAAGAGAAGAGAAGGTTACAATTATGGCCCTGCACAATTTGGAAGACCACCATAGTAAGTATGCTGTATTTGTTTTCTATTTTTAGAGATGATCTGGAAGGAAGAAGGAAGATTAGCCTCACCCCGTAAGGGCCCTCAACTTAAGCTCATCTTATTGAATTGAATTTATGTTGTTGTTGTTGCTTCAATGAGGGCCTTATTTCCCAATTGTTGCGAGGGCCTTATTTCCCAACTGTTCTCAGAACGGCCAAAACTTTGCTTTGGGGCACAGATCTGTTCCCCAACCAATCAGAATGGAAGATGACAAATAATGTGATCGGATTGGCCAATTTTTGTTCGATTCAAACTTCCCGCCAAAGATAAACAAAACCGCGTTTCGTTGTTTTGCAGCAAAAGAGTTACTCCAGCAAGAACAAGATACAGACTAAATGTGTTCAATCTTTCCACAAGATGCCATTGGTTTGTAAGTAACCTCTTAGAACATATCTTATGTCATCTTTACCTCATCTTTACCTCATCTTTCATGATGGCTGATCTGTGCTAATGACTTGTCTCTTATCCCCTTTTAATACTTTATGTTTATATCAAGAGATATCACTGCTTAAAAAAATGTGAGATTTTCCAGGATGGATTTAGATCTAGTTTTCTTTTCAGGGAAAATTTCCTTGCATTTGGCACTTATTAAATGTAAAATATTTTTGCTACAAATTCATAGATCCTAGCCAAACTTGGTTAAGAATTCTTAAGTAGATTTAAACTTTAGATAAATTCAGAAGCCTTTGCTGCAAGCAGAATTATGTTGAAATTATACTGAGACAGTTGGAAGACTCCTTGAAGAATTTGACAATGTCCTTCCCCATTTTGTATATACTGCAGTGACAAAAAAAAGTAAACTTGGAAAACTGCTTTATAGAATGTAATAAGCCAACAAAAGTGTTTCACATATTTGTTTGATCAAAAATATGGTTACTGTACATACGTCTTTTGCTATTTTCATATTTCTTGATATCTGAAATCGATAAAAAAGTCCTAGTGAAACATAGCAGATCTAAGACTGATTGAGAATTATCAAAATTGGATGTTACTATAGTGGGACTATGTTATGCTGAAGAAATTTATTGGTGTCATGCAGATGTGAAGTTTGTACTTCTTTTCTTGTTTAAACAACGTTAAACAGGCATCGGTCAAAGGATCTCAAAGAGTGGAATTTGAAACTTGAGTGTGATTTGAGTTCAATTTTGACATGATGTCCCACAAAATTGTTCCTTATTGTATAGCTGCTGCAAAGAGGCTGTACTTTTTTGTTCCATTTATGATACAGTTGCATAGGAAGGACATAAACTTACAGCGTGAACCAGAAAAAAGTTCCCTCTTTTGAAAATTCAAAGCATCAAGAGTACTTCACAGATCTTAAGGATTCAATTTCTAGTCAAAAGCCAAAAGATTGAAATATTTTTCTTTGATTCTTCTCGATATCTCACAAGCACTAGAAACGAGGGCAAATTCAACTTTACGAAAAACTTCATGTTTGCAAAATCATGGAAAAAGGGCCTAAAAACATTGATCAAATCATAAAGGACTCCTCTCGCAGATCAATAAAGAAAATTTGATTTTGAGGAGAGCTATCCACTGCACATTTATTGCCATAGGACTGTTGGTGTCGATGTCGTATCACTCTTGAGTGAGGTGGGCGCCCATTGAGTATTGGTTTGTGTATTTGATCAATGTTTTAAGCCCCTTTTCAGTAATTTTGCATCCATGAAATTTTACTAAAGTTAGATTCAGTGATACTTCTAGTGCTGGTAAGGCAGTGAGAAAAATCAGAAAAATAATTCAATCTTTTGGCTTTTAACTAGAATTTGAATCATTCAAATCTGTTAAGTACTCTTTGTGCTATGAATTTTCAAAATTGGGAAAATTTTTTTGGGTCACCTGGTAGAGTTTGAGACCTTGTTTCAACCACTCTGGCAAGCGTTTGCTTAGATGGTACACAAAAGTAAAAGAAATGGTTGCTTCAGAGACAGCACTTTTGTTGTTCTGCATTGTGCCAACATCAGGTAAATGATGCAAGAAAGGGGTCTGTTGATGTGTAAAAACTTTAAAAATAGTTTAAAAAGAGTCAGTTGTATTGTCTACTGATAGCACAACAACTTTAAGCCATTTTTAAATGTAGAAAGAATGTAAATTCAGCACTAGAATCCTTATTCCAAATTTTATGTGATGTCGACATTTTTGCAAAAGTGCTGTTATCGAAGCATCACTTTTTTAACTTTATTGTGCCATTATCCTGCAGCCACCTCTCCAATTGGCTGAAATAAGGTCCCTAAAGGCTGATTTCCACTGAGGTGAATTTTCCGAGCTGATGGAATTTAGCGCAATAAAAGTTTATCCATGCGTAAAATTCTATTCAAGTTCAAGGTGATAGTTTCCCTCATAAACAACAGATTTCTAGTCCGCTTGGAAAATTTAACAGAGTGGAAATCAGCCGTTAGTTGAAGCCTATCTGATAGATTTGTGTCAATAACAGAACAATATAATGCACAGCTCCTCCACAGCAGCCACACAAATGGAGCACAAGTTTTTGGGACACCCTGTAGTTTCAAATGGTACTGAATCAATCTTACGCTAGCTGATAGCTTATTTCCTCGCTGATCTCAAATTTGAAGTTCATATTATAAGCCTTAGCTAACGGACAGGTAATATCTGAATTTGTTAAGGGTGTGTTTCATTGGTACTTTACTCTTTGTTGCCAAGCACCAGACTCGTCTTTATTCTTTGCAACTGGAAAGCTCATTTTCACTCAGGTAAATCTGAAACCTACTGTTTTGAAGAAATTTGTGTTTGATTGGGAAATGTGTTGCCCTCTCTGCGAACTCTACAGTTTTCTGAATTTGGTGGGTTTGGAATTACCAATGAAACACACCCTAAGTTTTGTCAAAGATACATACCGGGTGAGCCACAAAAAAGTTCCCACTTTCTTAAATTCATGGCACCAAGACTGCTTCACAGATTTGAATTATTGAAATTCTTGTTAAAAGCCGAGAGATTCAAGTATTTTTGTGATTTTTCTCGCTGGCCTACCAGCACTAGAAGTATTGGTAAGTTCAACTTTATAAAAAATTCACGGTTACAAAAAAAATGACGGAAAAAGGGCCTAAAACATCGATCAAATCGTATGGACTCTATTCACACCGAGCAATAGGCAGTGGGCGTTTCACTTCCCTCAAGTGTTATAAGACATCGATTTTCAAACAAACACGGAAGATCTTCAATCCCATGGCAATTAATGTGCGAGGATATCTCTCACCCATGAGAAGTTGCATTTCCTTCATTATTCTGTGCGAGGAGTCATTTATGCTTTGATCGATGTTTTAGGCCATTTTTCAGTCATTTCGCAACCATGAAATTTTTGTAAAGTTGAATGTACCTATATTTGTAGTGCTCGTATGACAAAGAGAAAAATCACAAAAATACTTCAACCTTTAGGCTTTTAACTAGGATTGAAATTATTCAAATCTGTGAAATACTCTTAATGCTGTTTTCAAAAAGTGGGGACTTTTTTCTGGCTCACCCGGTAGAGGCCAGTAGCTTACACTAGGGTGCAATGTTTGGTAGTTGTTTCCAACATTACACTGGGTTAGTCAGTGAAGGAATGCCCATTTGTAAGGCCACTGCACCCTGGACATGAAGGCAATAATATTAGCAAACATATAACTTGATAGTTGGCTTGTTGAAATCCATTTTAGACTTTACTTGACTGAAATTGGCTACTCCGTTCTGAACGTACAAGGGATTTTCTCAAAAAGCCCCTTCAAGAACGTTCAAAAGAGGCTCAACCGCATAACGACATTTCTGCCCGACAGTAATGTGTTATACATGCTTTAGAACGTGTTATCCCAGTGGGAGGATGAAAATGTTGGTCCTGGGTTGGTCCTGGGAACATTATTCCAAGTGATTCTATTCTCCCAAGAGAGTAACACACGATTAGACGTGTTTTTGTCATTGCTGTAAGGCTGGAATATCGGCAACATTAGGTCGTGATTTAAGGCCCGTTCTGAAGGTTCCTCGAAGGAGATGTCATGAGGAAATCTCTCAAAGTGCAGTGGCCTGTTTCGGTCATGCAAATGTTGAAATGGATTTGATCATGTGAACCGTTAGTTGATGTATTCCAACATGATCGTCCTGATATCCATGCAGCAGTGACCTGGCAAAAGAGGATTTTTGTAACGCACCCGGTACAACTGAATTACACAGTTGAGATAGACGATTACGCTAAAGATGGCGGCGAGAGACTTTTTAGCAAGATGCACTGCGTTCTTTAATCAAATTCCTATAGAAACTTTGAAGTTAAAGATGCGTAATTAGAACGCAATCCATCTTGGTAAAAGTTCTTCGCTGCCATCTTTAGCGTACCCGTCTATTAATATGAACGTTCAGATGACGTAAGATTGATGTCTGTACCGTTTGAAACATAAAAGTTTCAAGAATTCCTTAGAGAATAAGCCACTGTTTTGGTTCGAAAGTATTGTTCCTCTCATTTCTCAAACTCTGCTCTTCAAGATCTTTCGACTGATAGCAGTTTGACAACACTTTCATAAGAAGTACGGATAAAGCATGCTGTTCCTATTACAACTTGTATTCCCAGACATGAAAAGGATTTACAGAGGCCTGTTATCTATTCTATATTGCATTTTTTCTGATTCGCTTTTAGAGGTCCCTTGGTATATATCTAAGGAAGGGCTCAAATTAACTTGGAAATCTAACTAATACTCAAAATGATATAATCTTTCAAACAGCAGCCTTCTTAAATTCTAGTCATAACTATTGATAAAAGACATTTAGATTTTGAGTGAATACTGCTTTTAAAATGGCTAACCTTCTTGCTTTGAAATTCTTCCAGTCCTAGATCAAATCTTTGAAATGTTCAGGTACAAAATTGTCATGTGAGTTTATACGAAGTGTGAGTGCATTCGAACCACACGCAATACTCAGTATGTTCACAGCTCAGTTTCATTTGCGAGCCAATGTATGCGAAGGTCATGAAACCCAGTGGTCAGCGGTGCGACTTGAGGTCACAATTCTGAAGTCACAAGTCAGGGGTAAGAGTTGACAGCGAATCAGTCTTTCGAATGTCAGTGGACAGGAATTGGGGATACCAGCGTGCAGAAGAAGTCCTGCGACAAACAACATTACGTATCGTAAGAAGACCCGAAGAGTGGAAAACATTTCTAAACAACACTGGACCAGGATGCGAGCCTTTCAGAACAACAATGGGACATTCATTGGCTTTTGCCGAGCAATGCGAAGATATCTAACTGTTGGCAAATTGGCCGCTGCAAGGATGCTATGTGATAATTTGGACCCGTGGCTTAGCAAGCGAGAATCTGCAGCACTCAGTGAAAGCTCGGTTAGATGAATGAAACATGTGAAGACGATTAGCATGAGAGCATTTGGCTAGAAGCTGTGATCAATGCCATGTATAATATCTGATTCCGTTTCAGCGTCTTTATGTGTAGATTTAGAACAATGCAGGTAAGAATTCACAACAGTATTTTGTTTGATAGTAATATCAGGATCTTGGGCTGCCTGCTTTTGATCATTGCTTACATTAGAAGACATCAGATGCAGATGCAGTGCTCATGGGAGAGTCAGTTCAAGACAATTCAACTCAATGGCATTTAATTCAGTTGCTGTACAAGCAGACCTGTGATTCACGCAATAGCCTTGCCAGTCCTTGTTTATTGCAAGACATAGTATGATTCAAACCAGTTCATTCATTTCATATCAGTTGTTTGGCGTTGAATGCAACATGTATCATTCCTTTGTGAAATTCAACAGCTAGACGTCAGCAATGTAATCAGAAGGCGACACTCTGCCGGAGTTTCATTGCCCAGTCTGGAGCCCTGTCCAGTGTAATGAAGGAATTACCAGCCGTAGCGAGTTTTCACTCCATGTATGCAATGCAACATCTACTATTCCTTGTATGAAATGCAACATCTTGACATCAGCAGTGTAATCAGAGGACTAGCCTGGAGCCCTGCCTGGAGCCCATTCAGAAGTCATGTTGTGTCTACAAGCCATGCTGGTTCGAGGCACCAGTGTTCCCGGCGTTTCTCAATCAGTTTGTCAATTCAAAAGATGAGCTTTTGTCAGTGATCCATTGAATGCCAAACCAGTTGGTGTGCACGGAGAACCAAGATCGACTTCGCACTCGAAGGAAGGAAGAAAAAATCAGTCGTCATGCCAATTGTGGAGTTACAAGTAAAGGCCACGCTCCTCCCATGCTGTGTACCATGTAGTCATTCGTGCAATGTGATCATTGGCTACATCATTGAGAGCGCTTCTAGGTGATTCTCAGCGGAGTTGAGATTAAATCAGCAAGGAAGAGGATGAGGAGAGCGAATATCAGTTGGTGATTGATAGCGTGATCAAGGGCAGGCAGCTTTTCTTGACATAAATGTTAACTTGTTAGGCAACTTATCTTTTGTTATTTTTCAGGGTAGCTATTAGGTTCTCACCATGTAGCGTAACCCGCAGGATAGTTCACGGCATAGCTTTGGCAGTGAAAAGAATGACGATGATTGGCAAAATGTTTCCAGCGAAGCTGGCAGACTTTTTCAGATTTGACGAGGAGATGGTCAGAACGTTGTTGATGCCGAAAACCTGTGTCAATGTCAATTGTATGGAGGTGCAGTACGTTTCAGATGGCTGACTGGTTGCTCAATTGTTTGCAATGCTGTCAATATGCAACACAAGAGGCAAGAAGTACAAATGTGTGCCACCCTTCCACGTGAAAGACCCCAATCCTCCCCCTACAGTGCTCCACATCCAATTATCCGCTCTACCGCTTGCCTTAGCTTTCTCTGCTTACTTTTCAAATCGTCATTCCTGTTCACGTCACTTGTATAATTTGAATATGTACCGTATCACACTACGTGCTTGAATCTTTCCCTCCTATTCTTTCATTCTTTCTTTTCTTGTGCCGTTCGATTGTTTGTGTCTAGTTTTATAGGTTTATTTTTTTGTTGTGCCAAGCATTGGCGTCAAATTTGTAGGAAAAAGATACTGTAAATGATGTTTGAATCCTTCTCCAGATCGAATGGCTCCACAGAAACTTTGGAGGCAATGATTCTTTTGTGAAAATAATCGATATTATGACTGTTTTCGGAATTGCAGTATTTTTCTATGTTACTGCCAGTTCAGAGGCTGCTGCGTCTTCACATTTGCAAAATATTCTAAAACAGAATGGTGACAGATTTCTGCTCACTGCAGTATCGTAGATCTTCAAACCTTTGTTTTTCTTGAAAGTCTTACCATATTCCGTTAATTCAGAATTTACAATAGACGATTACGGCAAAGATGGCGGCGAGGCTGCCAGGAATGTTTTACCCATATGCAGTTGGTTCTTTAATCGAATTCCTATAGAATCGTCAGAGGTTCCTAATCAGAAAACAAGGCATCTTGGGGACGAGTTCATCGCCGCCATCTTTAGCCCGATGGCCTATTACATTGATTCTTTTCAAAATGTATAACAATTCTTTGCATATCGTTAAAAGCTCTTCTTAGCCCCCCTCTCTATTAGGCCCCCTTATCTAATGAGCCCCTCCCTTTGAGCTGAAATTTCAAATATACCCCCTTTATTAAGCTCCTCCCCCCACTTACATCAAAGTCAAGAAATTGCACACTGCGTCGAATTTACGCATGCGACTCTTAAAAATGTATGTTGAATCTGCAAGATATGGAGTAAAAGAACTGAAAAGCTATCATATGCATCAATTTCATTTGATTTTATGAATGAACCCCCTCTCTATTAAGCCCCCTCTCTTTTCAGCCCCCCCCCATTGGAGTGTCTGAAATGAAATAAGCCCCTCGGGGGTTTAATAGAGCTTTTACGGTGGAAAGATAACGCTGCAACTTGGAAAATAATCAAGATGTCAAAATCATCACAAAGAATCATAGCAAAGTACCTGAAGTTCCTTTGAAGCCATTCAGTTCAAAGGAGGATGTAATAATCATTTACGCTACTATGGTAGACTTATGACAATGAGTCCCTTGTAACCCTGCGGTAAACCTTGCTCAAAGAGGGACTCATAATGAAACAGTGAAAAATCCGGCCCTATTTTCTTCAATCATCGATGGAATTATGATGGAATCACGGCTTCAAATTCAATCCCGTGGGGTTATTTTCAATTCTTCAATCGAATCGGGAATCCTATCACATTTACACCGTAACAATAGTAATTCACAAATCTCGCGATCTGATTGGCACTGTAGGAATCGTGAAGTTTGGGCCTAAATAGGGCCAGATTTTTCAGAGTAATATTATGAGTCTCTCTTGACCACAGCGCCATCATCAAGTCAAAGAGCACTGGGAAACAAGAGACTCTTCGTCATAAGTCTACTACTATGGGTGAAGACTTGACTTCTGTACAGTTATGCTATCGGATGGGTAAATAAGAGTAATCCACGGTTGAAGGGCCACAGCTCACTGGGTGTCAAGGCAATGATATTGCCAAATATGTCATTTTGTAGTGAACATGTTCAAATATATTTTAGTCTTGATGTGATTGAAATAAGCCACTCCGTTCTAGAATAAAGAGGATTCTTCTTGGAGAAAGCCTCTTCCAGAAGCCTCTAAAACGGCTCAGAATCTAGTTTGCGTGCGGCCCCAACTATGAGGAGTTGAGACTACGCGCAGGCTACTCAGAATCATGACCGACTTTCTCGCATATTCTGCCGCAGAGGAATGACATACGCATGCTTTAGCACATTTTATCGATCTGGGAGGATGAAAGTGCTACGCTGAAAGCATATCAACAGTCTTCAGGGTGATTCATCCTAACACATGATGAAATGTGCTGAAGTCGTCACTGTAAGGCAGAAATACTGTGAAACCTTGCACATTATTTTAGGCCATTTTTGACTGTTTCGCGTAGGAGCTTTCTCGAGGACATTCTTCTTAATTTCCGAGCGGATTAGCCTGCGTGCAGACTCAACTGGTTTCTTTCCAGAGGGGTTTCTTCTCCAGTAGGAAGAACTTCACTTCTCTTCGGGAAATCAGTAGAGTATGCACACAGGCTAGAAAGGATTGGCCGATTTTCAGTCAGGTAAATTTCAAAATCTGTTTGAACATGTCTACTGTTAAATAACATATTTGCCAATATCCTGGTGTTGATATCTTGGGAGCATTTAACTTCGATTTCTGAAACAGGCAACTGAATTGAATTTGTGGTGCAGTGGTAAGTAAATCATGGAACAGAATCGAAAGTTGACTGTTCATTCTCATACATAACCCTTACCAGCATTGATTTTTTTCAACTCACCTGATATTAAGAAATAGCAACCAGTTGCATTTTGCCTTGATAATTTTCATTTATTCAGTGAATGTGGTTTGATGTGTTTGTCCTTTGTTCGTGCTGTGGTATCATTCCTGCGTTTTTGCAAGTTGTTTTTATTAAACCATTCTTTCCTCATCATCATATCATCAAAAGGGTCTTTTGCAACCACTGGGCCTTGCTCGTGCCTTCTCATGGTTGGTCTTTATTTTTGCAACATTTATCGGCTCGTAAAATGGAGACAACAAAGACCAGCGAAGAGATAGCGCATGCAAGGCAAGTTGGTTGAAACAGACCCCTACCCAACTTGTCCCTGAACATGCTTCTCCCCTCCTACCTCTGAAGTGGAAGACTTTGTACACAAGAAGCCGCATTTGTTTGGTGACTGAAACCCGCAGGAAGATGAGCTGCCTCGAAAAAGCCACTGACAACCAAGCAAGTCCTTTCAAAGTGAGTCATTGCAGAACGGCCAGTGTTCAATTGTTGAGTTGCCAACGTTAGTCGTAGTCGCTTTTGCAAGCAGTAAAAGCATTCCCACATCCATGAGTGCTGGAATCAATGAGTTGGACTGCTGGCAGTTAACGATGAGGACACCTTTGTCAAAAAGTTTGTCACTGTTCACAGAATTCACGTGAAATTGTCACATTGCTTTCTGATCGTCATGGATGCAGCGATAATTGGCCTGGATGAAATCAACCGAGGGCAAAGTTGCAAGATAGCTATTTTCGTGTCTGTGTTGTGGGTTTCGCTACATGGTGATCCTTTCTGTTTCATAAATATAGGAAATGTTAGATGAAATTTTTCTGGCATTTTTACCTCTGTTTGCATTGATTTCTCTTTACTCAGTTGTTCCTTGTTAGATACCCATGGTTCTACTTTTATTTACAGATGAGGTTTCTTCGTCTGAGACGTATCTGACCTGAAACCTTTGAAAGATCTGGGCGATATGTATAGAGACCGATTTCTCCTAAACTGAGTACTGAAATCAAAATTTTTTGGTCATTTTGTATGCAAATGCAAATAAGTTTGCAACGGACATCTGTGATTTTTAACAAGGAAAAATTTCAAAAAAATTCTAAACAAAAAGATTATCTCGGATTTTTACACACTGGGACAAATTCAGTCTTCAATATTTTCCGTACAACATCTTCCAGATCCCAGATTCATAACTGTAGGAAATAAATTCAACACCTTGCACGGAAAGTTGCAATTTTTTATTGTGCTTAAAATTTTCTTAGTCGATGAAAATCTGTCTGGTCAAAATCGGTTATGTCTTTCTGAAACTTAACGTGATGTTATCGAAATGTTTCTTCTAATAATCCTTCTTCAGAGATATCAAAAAGTCTGGATCAAATTTTCTAGCAAATCACCCCAGAGCTAAATTAACTTCAGAAGCGTTTCGTTGTGAGCCTGCAGCAGTATCATATGAACTTCATTTTGAAAGGCGTATTTTACCTTGTTTAGGTTTCGAGTATTGTGGGCATGAATTGATAGTGGATTTTGGTCAAAGTTGCGGCCAGTTCTGAAGGATTTTGTGATGAAACAGTTCCATAAGTTCGACTGCGATTTGAAAAGATGGGGGTGACTTTCACAAACTAAAGTGAACATGTTAAAACGCACCGAAAATTGTTTCTAGAAATTGGATGTATAGCTTTAAAAGCTAGAGGCTCACAGATGCCTAAACAATAAGACGACCCACGTAATGGAGTAACTGTCGCTGCATGTTACATAGGATGGCCCAGGCAGACTTGTTTTTTGTTTAGGAAGGAGCTTTCTGTAGCTAGTTGCGTATCAATACTGGATTCAATTTGTTACCAAACATATGTCAAAGAACTTTCTGCTTCACAATATTATCAAACATTATGGATTGATATCTGATTGAGATAAAGCGATTCCACAGCCTCGAAGACAGATAGCACACTTTCAAGGTAGCGGACCATGATGCTTTGCCTCCTCTGTTTATTTTGATTTGATTGAATGCACCCAGAAGTGTGAAATCTAGTTTTCAGAGAGGCAAATCGCTTTGTCTTTTGGAAAACCTGGATCTTTTGGTTTACAAAATTTGCCCTTGCTCAGTGGTAATGCAATAGCCTGCGTGCAGGCTCAACTGGTTTCTTTCAGAGTGGCTTCTCCTGAAGCAGGAGCAACCTCTCTGGAAATAGATCAATCGAGTCTGTAGGCAAGCTATAATGAAAAGCCACCAGGTGAATCAGAAAGAAGCTTAACGCGTTTGGCGGGCTATGGAATAAAAAGTATGTGACCGATATTCACAAATTTATATTAATCTTTCAGTCCAAGGCTAACTTATAAGAGAAAATTTTGTTGCTAAGATCACAGGTCTTTAAGACCCAACAATTAGAAAAATGTCTGTCTGGCAGTTTGTATGGGAATCGAGGATTCCACGTTCCATTCTGGTCCATAATCTATGTGGCAGTGATTTTTATATTGTCATTTTCAGAAGTAGATTTTTAATTTCAATTACAAGTAAATAATGGACTAGAGTGGAACGTGGAATCCTCATTCCCAAATATGCCCTGACTAGCATTTCCTAATCTCTGCGCCTAAATGATCAATGATTTTACCAAACAAAATTTTCTCATCTAAGTTAGCCTGGAAAAGATTGACATTTTAGTTTTGAATATCGGCCACATACTTTTTATTCCACGGCCCATCAAACGCGTGAACTTTTTTCGAATCACTCACCCCTTAAATTTGTGTTCGCAGCCTAATTATTCTTCTGTTCTAGAGCAATGCGTTGTGTGATGCACTTTGCTTTTCAGCTTATTGATCTTTTAATCAAATTTTAGGAGCTGAAGAGACTTGTTGGAGAATCTACTGATATTGTATTTGCAGATGCTCACAAAGAACATGTTGGAGAAGGGTAACTGAAACTATAAGAAAATTTTTGCAATCTCTCATCACTGTTTAAAAAAATGTCTACTTCATCAAACAAATTTCGTTGACCCGAGCCAGAAAGAAGTTCCCACATTTGAAACCTCGTAAGGAAAGGCCAGAAAGAACTTCCCACGTTTGAAATCTCTTAGCACCAACAGTACTTGAAGGTTTTGTGGCGCAGTGATGTAGTCCTCTGACTTTGCAGTGAGAGCAGTCAGGCTGACACGGTTCAATTCTCAGTAGAGCCCTGCCACTTAGCGTCATGACAAGTGGTCGCTGATACGATATGTGCTTTGCTGCTTCTGTGATTTTCTTGATCAAATCATGAAGAAACCCCATTGCCTTAAGGTCAGATAAAGGCAAATGCAATTTTTTTACATTTGCAACGTTAAACTATGGGGAATCCTATGGCAATATATTTGCCTTGTGCCTTTATCTGACCTTTGAGCGATAATGAAAGTGCAGTTTTTCATTGGTGAGAGGTATCGTCTGCACATTTATTGCGTGGGATTGACAGTCTTAAGTGTTTGTTTGAAAATCTTTTTCTTATAACTCCTGAGAGAGGTGAAAGTGCTCCTGTGTATGGACCTTTAAAAGTGCTCTTGTGTATGGTCCTTTAAGAGGAGATTCCATACGGTTTGACCAAGTGTGTTAGGCCCATCTTCAGGCATTTTGCAATGAAGAAATAATCGTACATGCGAATTCACCTACATTTCCAGTGCTAACAAAGCGTGAGCTAATAGCAAAAATACTTTGATCTCACAGCTATCCTGCTGAATTTTGTTCATCACATAGTGTTAGTGCTATAGATCCTCAAATGCGGCCATCAGCCTTTGCCTTTGCCTGCAGCCTTTGCCATCATTTGTTTTCCTTTTTTGTGAATTTCGTCCAGTCAGTTATGCTGGAAGCTGTGCAGAGCAAGTCACTGCCTTCGCGCAAAGCACGAGTGAAGTTTTAGAAATTCATTTCATCAGTAACTATTTAAACAATTTAATCTAAGTTATTGAAAGAGAAACTCACTATTTTTGCATACAATAATGATGCGAATTGACCATACAAAGGATTCTATGTAGAATTTAGCATCTTTGCAAACAATGACAAATGCAAGCACACATTATTACGTAAGCTGATTTTTGGCCAATTAAGAGCCTTCTACATAAGAAACACTCTATAAAATATGGAGCCATTTCAGCCATCTCTGCAAAAATGTAGGAGCTTGTTACAAAAAAATCACAGCTTCTTTTTTGCGAGTTTTTACTTTAATGAACAGGAGGAATGAATGTTTCAAGTAGTTTTGAAAATCATGCAGGTTTGGTCGTAGAGTAAGCCAATATCATTTCATATTTCAGAGTTATTGAATTCCGGTCTTACCATGAAATGGAAAGAGCATACAGGCATCTCAATGGAATGGATATTAATGGCAAAAAGATAAAATTAGAAATTGTGAGTATTCAGGCTATATATAATAACTGTTTCTTAGGCCAATACCAGAAAATGTTAACCTGCAGCTGTCAGCTCAGTGTTGTAAAGTGGCTAAAGGTTGATAGTTTTATAATTGACCGAAGTTCCAGCTGGAAGTCATTGAAGATGAAGCCAATTGATGCTGCTCGGATCTGACAGTGGTCTTTTGTTTTATTCAGACTCTTTTGACCAAAACAGTGAGTGTACTGTTAAGATTTAGGAACTATCTTGAAGATACGCAAGCTAAACTTTTATGTAATGTAAGAGCGTTGCCCAATTTTATTATTGCCTTTTAATTTGGATGTTCTCTTTTACGGCTGTGAACGGGGAGATAGGTGGGGGACAGGTGGAACACCTCCGAGTGCTCCATAGGGTTAATCATGCATCGTTGATATGTTTCTACAGAAAGAGGCAGAGGCAACAATCTACATCTAGAATCTCCAAAAACTAATGTTAGAGGTATTCAGAACTCTGCATTCGCCGAATCCATCGTACCTGTGGGAATTTTTTAGCACTAAGCGAGTTGAATACCATCTGAGGATTAGAAATTTGGTAAAACTGCCACAAGTAAATCTCACATGTTAGGCCTAAACTCTGTTACCTTCAGAGGCAGCATTCTTTGAAATAGTCTAAGTGATGCTGTAAAGATATGTGATTATGTGGCAACTTTCAAAAAGGAAATGAAAAGATAACAGGGGGCAAGCTGCAGCTGTAAATTATGTTGTTATTATTGTATCATACTTTGTATTATGCAATTTTAGTTTTAGTTGTAGTTGGTATAAATTAATTTTACATATTCATATGCTGATAAATATTGTAAATAACCAACTTTAAAGAATATTAGACAAAAATGGAAAAAAAAATAATCAAATTACCCGGTTTTTGTCCCTGGCGATAGGATGATATCTTCATTTATTTACTGTAAACTGGAAGTAGCCTAATTTTGCCAAAGATGGTTCTAATCGAGGTATATTTACAGCAATTCTGACCAATCAAACAGCAATTCGGACTATTCGGTTTTAATCATCTTCTGTTTAATATATTTATATGTTAGTGGCCTCGGGGTAGACATTATCTTTTGCTCCTCGAGATATCGTTGTTGTAGTATTGTATAGTCATTTCTGTAAGTAGTGTAGTGTAACTCATATTAAGTAATTGGTAAGTAGTGTAGTGTAGCTTGTAACATGTATTGTAACTTTTTATTGGAATATATATAAAAAGATTCTGACAAAGAGGTTTGTTGAAGAACTATATTTGGTATTGATTCAGTTTTTATGTATTGCGTCGTACCTAGTGAGTCTAAAAAAGTTTACACATTTGGCGGTTTAAACATAATGTGGTCGATTTTCAAAACTGAAATTTTTATCTATCAGTCAAAGGCTAACTTTTCTTTGAGCCATCTGGAAGAAATCCCGACATTATTGGATGAAAACTCGTTGTTTCCTTGAGCCTGACTTCCATTAGTTTTCTGAAATTTGCTTGCTTTTTGAGATAACTGACTTGAGTTGTTTTGATTTTAGGATCAGGTTGCGCTTGGAGCTCGTGCTGGATCCAGAGAAAGATCACGTGGAAGAAAGCGATCAAGGTCACCTGCACGTAAAGCAAAAAAGTAAGAAATGTTTGCTTTCATTCCATTGGGAGCAAAAGAGGTTGTATCACTTACAATAAAACTTTTATTAGAGTCTGTTTTCAGAGTCAGATACTTTGCGAGCGGAAGCTTTGCGGGAGGAAACTTTCACGGTTTTCGTGCTTGTAAGGCAAATCCAAAATGTTTATTGCCGGGAAATAGCTTTGACGTAAACGCATCAAAAGCAACGCCTAAAGTATAAGATGCAGCTTTTTTACGTCCAGACAATTAATTCGAAATGGTCAAAATATCCCATTCTTCACAGTCTCTCTAAATCTAATCTGCTAAAGTTTATTCCCATAAGAAACCTGGATTTTTGTAAACTTCGACTATTGCTTCCATTCGAAGGTGACCGACGTTAGCAAAATAGTTCATTCTTTCTGCTATCAAGTAAAATTGTTTGATGAAAGTGGAGCCAGTACTTAGCTACTGTTATTATTTTGTAATATGTAATATTTAGATGTAATGTTAGAATGTTAAATGTAATAGCGACAGGGTATCGTTTTGTAATCTTTACATTTTGTATTTAAATGTTCCGGGAAAAAAGAAAGTCTCTTGTTTAATATGAATGAATCTCTTGTATAGTTTTCTTTACATATGTAATATTCTTTCAGGGCCAAGCGAGTAAAGAAGAAGAGAGTAGCTTCCGAATCATCGAGTTCTTATTCATCGTCATCGTCATCCTCCGAGGAAAGTGAATCTGAGTCTGGATCTGCGTCGAGGTCACCGACTCCTAAGAAGAAGAAAAAGAAGACTAAAAAGAAGAAAGAAACGAAGAAATCCAAGAAAGCATCAAAAAAGAAGGAAGCTGAATCGAGTTATTCCAGTTCATCATCTGCTTCCGAATCAGATTCAGAATCAGAGTCACCGCCAAGGAAGAAGTCATCAAAGAAGGGAAAGAAAGCAAAGAAAAAATCGAAAGGACGTAAATCTCCTTCTGAATCTCCATCCGGATCAGAATCAGAAGGGAGAGATCAGTCAGTGTCGTCAGGTGATTTTTTTGTGTTTTTCATTCGTAGTCGTTGATTGTATTTGCACTCAACGGGATTTATTACTGGACGCTTTCTCATCTTCTCACAAGGCTTGTGTTTATGACGAAGTAACCTAATGGGGCAGGCAACGGTTTCTCTTAGTGTTGGCTCTAAAAGCACGTCTAGTGTGAATTTATCTGTAGGCTTTCGTGAGTGAGGTGCAAAATCACCTATACTGGTTGATGGATAATTGAGACTATGCCATTGTGGCCTGCTTATGGTTTCTTCTAGAGATGCCTGTAAACGAAAATACAACTACAGTATACTATGCCACTCAACGCATGAATATACGCAAGTCCTTGAGAGTTTCTACTACGATTGGCACAAGCCTACTTATGCTCTTATATTCATACAGTTTTGACTTATCGATCCAGGAACATAAGCCCTGTTCAAAGGAGCAAACACTGCCTAACATTGGTGACTCGCCTGCCAAACAAACAGTTGATCCCTTTAAAAGTCTGAAATTTTCTTCAAACACATTGCCGAGCCATTTCTGCTTCATTCTGCTTGTCAATCATTGTTTTGCGTCGTAGCCAAACGGGAAAACATTGCCCAGCAAGCAACTGTCAGATGTTTGGCACGGCCCCCTGAAGAGCAGTTGTGATGGACTGACGGGGCTGCCGTGCCTAAATAATTGAAAATGGAAATAGAAAAATAGAAATAATGTTCGCTCTTTTGGCCAGGCCGGTACCACTGCACTGTTTCCAAGTCGAAGTCATTTGGTCTATTCATATTTTACGCTTCCACACAATGAAAATAAGTCTTTAGCCTTCCCTTAGTTTTCATAAAATGACAAAGACGTTAATCGTTCGGAAAGTTATGTCACGCATTGTTGGTTTTACAGGTCGAGGTGCGTTTGCATCACCTTCTGCGATACTACCCTTTCCTTCTCTGTATGAAACAGCAAGCAATCAAATTTGTTAGGAATTTATATAATGCTTTTTGCCAGCTAGGTGCAGATGCCTCTGCCTCAGCTATGATTGAGCCACTTCCTCATTTTTATAAAATGTTAAACAAGTAAATTAATAGGGAATGTTTATCATGAATGTAATGTATCGCCTACTACGTGGAGAAGGCTCGGCATCACCTACGATGGTACCCTTCCCTTGTTTTAAAAAACGGTTAATCTGATGAGATCAGTTGAGATTTTAAGAAATGCATTTTCTCCTTCCAGATGGAGAAGCGTTAGGATCACCTGCGATACCCTTCCTTTCTTTTTATGAAGCACAAACTTATCAGTCTGTTGGGAATTTATGTCACGAATTTTCCCCTACCAGGTGGAGAAGCTTCAGCGTCACCTGCGAGATCTGCATCATCCAATAAAGATCATTCCGGCTCATCAGATGAAGAAGAACGTGCATCACCGGAGAAGGGACACTCATCTGCATCGGACAGCGAACAAGGTGATGAGAATATGGAATCACAGTCACCCCAGAGAGAGAAATCGGAGTCACCCCCTTCAAGAGACGTGTCAGTTTCTCCTGAACAGGATGTAGAGAAAGACGATGCAGGTAAGTGGGATTGTCTGACATAGGATCTGTTGATCCTCGTTTGAAAACTTATTAGTGGTTGCATGCAAAGGAAATATACGTTTATTTTATCCAGCAGGACTGGACTGGAAAAAGTATTTTGTTTTCTGGGACCATTTCTGATCTAGTTGAAATCAACTAACTTTATAGCGAGCGAACTTTCTTCTTGATAATATCGTGATCTGTTGTCACTAACTGCTCCCCTTGTTTGCTTTTATCACTTTCGTTAGTCTTTAATCACTGTCATTAAAATAGATGAAAACATTAAATTCTTTGGAAACACGTTGATTTCACAAAGTGATAATCTACAGTAAAAGACTTTCCTGGCTGTCATTTTAGCATACGGCATAAACTGAGTGCACATTTATTTCGACAAATAAAATAAATACATTAAACTGCTATTGCCAGTAAATACTTAATTGTAAAACGATTGACTCAAATTTCCTGTTTCTTTAAATTTCTTTGCTACGCCCATTCATTTTTCTTTCTGACATATTTAAAAAAATTTCTGGCACCATTGTTGGTGAAGGTGAAGTTGAAGTTGCGTTTTTCAGCGCCAAGCGCTGGGATCGCAGAACTAGAGTAGACCTAATCGAGTCCGTGACCCCTTGTCATGATCCTCAAATGGTGGGGTCCTACCTGGTATCGAACCCATTCTGCCTGACTGTTCTAGCTGCAAAGTCAGAGGATTACACCACGGCGCCGCAACATCTTCATTGTGGCTGTGGTAAGCTATTTTTCTACCTTTGGACTTAAACCAAAGGTGTTTTCCACGAGGCCACCCAAATTATTCGTCAGTTTAAATGTAATTGTTATATTTTAGGTCTTCCACGTGAAGCCTAGTTTAAAAACAAGTAAATGCCTTGTTTTCAGGAAGTGCGTCTGACGAAAACATGGAATCACAAGATGAACAAAGACCAAAAGTTGAGGAGAAACCTGCAGAGAAATCAAAGGCGCGTGTTGAGTCTAAATCTCCTGAACCAGAACAGAGGAAGCGGAAGAAATCCAAAGACCGAAAGAAGGAGGAACCGAAGGAAACTGCAGTACACAAGAAATCGAAAGAAACCAAAGCAGTCGAAGAGAACAGTAAATCGAAAGAAAAAGACGCTGCTAAGGAATCCAAGAAGGAAAAGAGTAATGCTGAAGTCGCTGCGAAAAAAGCGGAAGTTAAAACTATGGTTGAGAAAAGGCCTGAAAAGGTTTCAGAGAAAAGAAAGAGCACGGGGCCGGTGAAACTGAAAAGAAAGGAAAGCAAGCGTCATAAATCGCCAGAGCAAGAGGCAGTAAAACGAGTTGAGGAGAATAGAGGGGTGGAGGAAAGCACAGTAGTGTCGGATGATAAAACTGCCAAGGATTCCAAAGAAGTAAATAATGTTCCAAAGAAATCAGCTGATAAAGAGAAGACAAAGACCAAGGAAACCGAAAAGCATGTTAAGAGTCATGGTAAGAGAAAGCATGAAGAGGAAAAAAAGAAGAAGGTTCAAGAAGAAGCGAATGAAACCATGTCCGATACAGAAATGAAGGTTGAGAAGTCGGAAATGCCTGAGGAGGGAGCTGAAGAACAAAGCAAGGAAGATTTCGATGAGGAGACAGGTATGACATGATATATGATATATGAATGTATGATGTATGGTATACAGCCTTGTTCGCATTACTGTAAAAGCTCTGTTAAGCTCCCGAGGGGCTTATTGAGTTTGGGACACTCTAAGGAGGGGGCTTATTAGAGAGGGAGGCTTATTAGAGAGGGGGCTTATTCAAAAAGTCAAATCACAGAGATATCAAGGATATCATTTTAGTTTTTCTACACCATATTTTACCGATTCAACGCACACTTTTACGAGTTAAATATTGAAATTCGACACAGTTTTATCCCAAGCCATATAAGAATTAACATGTAAACTCGTTTAGCTAAATGAATGGTAAATCTTTGGTACTTTCTGGAATTTGATATAAGTGGGGGGGATTAACCCTATTTTCGCCCCCCTCCCTAACTTTTTTAATAGCTCCTAAACGATGACAGCTATAACACTTAAACCTCTTGACTGATAATTTATCAGCCTATATTGATGGGCTGATAATAAGAAAATTCATATTAAGAAAACAAATATCGGATGAGCCTAGTATTTTCTTGTTTGACAGCATATTGAAAGTACAGTTGGGTCAAAGAGTTTCATTCCACTGTTCATGTTTGTTTTTTCGTCATTCATCAAAACTGGGCCTGTCCACAGATGGTCGAATTATCGCAATTCGGTTACAGTATCTGATTACTATTCGAATAGCAGTGAAGCAAAACGATTACTCACTGCCAACCGAATGGTGGGGATAGTGCAAGATATTATGACTAATCGACTGGTTGGAATGCAAATGAAACCTAGAAGCTCACATAGAAGAATTGTCACAGCCATGTCGTTGATGTCATCGACATGGCTTGCCTTGGGGAATCCCGCATGTGACAGTCTTAGGAAAACCTTTGGAATAAATTTCAATGGAGATCTCATTACTCTAACTATAATACTAGACTTTGTGAGAACCTTCAAATCCCAAAGTATAATCTGGAAAATTCTAAAAAGAGATTTTCTTACACAGCTCTGAAGGCTTGGAACGAGATTCCTATGAATATTAGGGAGCTCCCTACCTTGTATCAATATAAAAAACAGTTAAAAAGTCATTTGATGAGCTGAAAACCAATTCAAACACGGCCCCCCTGGAAGATCAGCAGTAGTTTTTTTTGTTTTAAAAATGATTGTAATTAGATTTATGTTTTTTTAGCTAAAGTTATTTTGTTGCTGAAGGGTCTCAGTGTATAAAGAATTAGAAATAGAAAATAGATATTGTTGTCTTCACCATAAATAGTGATAACGTGGGCCCCGTAAGGAGTCCACTACTCCATACACACTGATACAATTAAACAAGCTATATGTAAGCCATGTTTAATTTCAACCGATCAAATGCACGCGATTGGTTGTACCGACAGATCAAAAGGCCTCATTCGATAACCTGATTTCATTTTGAAGTCCCATCGCTAACCAGGATCCTTTGTGCGCCGAGTGAAAATCGGGACGGGGGGAATTCTGACCGGGGGGGGGATTTCGGATTACACGAAAGTCGACCTTGGCGCTACGAGAGATCATGGTTAACAATAGGTCGTTAAGCTGGTTTAAAGGCAGTCTGTCAAGAATTTGATTCGGTGATTTCGACAATACAAAGAATAGGAAATTCAATGGCTGCTAGTCCTGTGACTTTCTACGGCGGTAGAAAGTCAAGACGGTTAGCCCTCCTTTTTTCAACTACACAGATTCACGAAGAAATCTGTTGTGTTGAGCGCTGAATTTTTCGCGGCCAATCAGAGACGTGATAGACTGCCTTTAACGCGCAAGTATGAATGGGGTATACATAAGTTTTTTGCGTTTTACAGATGAACTGAGGACCCGTTTACATGATCCCGCCTTGCCGGGATATCCCGCCTTGGCGGGGTATCACGCCTAGCCGGGATGCCTCAGCTGCCTATAGAAATGCATACAGTACAATGTTCACTTTATGTTTACATGAGATTTTCATCCCGTCCCCTCTTGCCGGAATGTTTTCATCCCGTCTCGGTATGGCAGGATATCCCGTTTTTCCGGGATGGTTTTCTCCATGTACGCAGATATTGGCGGGAAATCCCGCCTTGCCGGGATGAAATGGACGTCAGTGCGCATGCGATAATTAGTAATCTTTTGTTGAGCTTTTGTTATAGCAATTGATGAAACCTAATAAGCGTGGATAATTTTTATCCCATCCGGCCTATCTCTCTCATCTAAACGCAAACAGATAAAAAACATCCCATCAAGGCGAGATATCACGGCTAGGCGAGATATCCCGGCAAGGCGGGTTCATGTAAACAGGCCCTAAAATCCGGCTAACTTTTTTACAAGGTAAGGACAAGGAAGTCGAAGACATGGAAAGCAACGATAAAGAGATCAAGGTAGAGGGAAAGAAGGTGCACGAAAAACACAAGAAGCAAAAACATGAGAAACATTACAGGAAGAGAACATCAAATTCGCCTGAAAAAGCGAAACATAAGCATCACAAACACAGTGACAAAAAGAAATCAGAATCAAAACGAAAGAGGAAACATGGGAGCAAGGACACGGAATCAAAGAAAGAGACAGCAAGCGATTTGGAGGTGAGTATGGAACAAGAGTCGGTAAACAATGCAGAGAACGTAGCTGAAACTGAAAATGATGGAAAACATGATCAGCGAGAGGAGGCTGAAGAGAAAGAGAAGGCTTTCGACATGTTTGAAGATTCACCCAAACCTGCCTCTCCTGGACGATCTGACTCGCCGGCTGCCCAAAACTCACCACGTCCAGACTCAGAAGATGATTTCGCGCTATCGAAGTCACCCAGGAATTCGTTAACCCCAGAACGCTCACCGGATCAGACCGTTGAAGAAGCCGAACCGGCTGAAGAGAAGAAAGAAAAAACTAAAGGGAAAGGAAGAAGGTACAGATCGAAGGATAAGGCTGAGGATTCGCCAGGAAGACATTCAGCGACCCCGGATTCTGATGCAGCAAGGAAACAACGAGGGGAATCAGATAACCGTGATCGATCCAGGTCAGCATCAGAAGAACAGAAGAGAGGGCATTTGTCTGTTGAAGGTATTTGGCCCTTTTGATCTTTTTAGATAATCGCGTCACTGTAACATGTAGTCATATTTTCTTCTTCAGACTATTTCCTAAAGTCCATGTTATCGATCTATGTTCCACATTTCTGGATCCTAAAATCCATTAGGGAAGCTGGAATCTCGAATCTCGGAAATATGGGAAGGGATCGGTCAGATTTAGACTAACGACGTGATTCCTTGTATTCGTTCAACATTTATAATCTGATGTTTTAATTTCACTCATACAAAGTTGTTATCGCCTCAACTGAAGCGATAACAACAACAACAACAACAAGCGTAAGTTAGAGGGACTCATGTAATGTAGTCTCGGTCAGGTTCCCAATGTTATTGCCTTGATATCCCGGGAGCGGTAGCCTTTGAGACCCCGTTTACACTATGCCGTTTTCAAATGAAAACGGTACGAAATCATGCCGTTCTGGCCTTCCGTTTACACTAAAAAGTTTTCGTAACCGGCATGAAATGAAGACGATTTTGAATACGGAATGATTTGAAAACGGCATGAAACGTTTCAGTATAAACGCTTGAAAACGGAATGATATCGTTATGGATTCAAAGAGACATGAAGGAATACGCTGTTCCGTTTCAATTAGTATCGTTCCGTTTTTAAGCGCTTACACTAATGGGCCAGATTACGATTCTTTTGGACATAAATCGTACAAGGCACAAAATGGTAAAGAATGCTATAAAAGTTTGAAACTTACGAAGAAAAACGTCTTTAAGACAAAATTTCTTTGCTTAGTTATGTGCGCAGTTGTCGGAAAATTCTTCTAAGTCCTTATTTGAAACAACCAAAGTCAATGCATCAAATAACTTCTGATAAGTACGTACCCATAATGAGGAAAGCAGAATTAATGACTATAAATGTATGATCTGAAATGACTCTAAAAAAAGGAGAGGCTTTGAAACAGACTTGGCATAAAAAATGAATAGAATTTCATCGATCTGACAGTTATTCAGCAGTGCCCTGTTCCCTATACACCTCAATTTTTTGCCGTAGCAATAACCATCGTTGTATTTTCTACGGCACCTCTCGGCAGCCAAATGCCAATCAAACGGATAGTGGATGCTTCCGTGCTTGTAAATATGCAAAGAAGATGTTTGGCGTTTGCAAGCGAAATTTTATTCTTAGCTTTAAAACACAGCGTACAAAGGGCAGCAACGTGTTTCTAAAGTACTGTGAACAAAATCACAATTTTGGAATAGGAGTCTGTACTCAATCAAAATGCAGTCAGTTGCACTTAGATCACTGCCTGTGAACGTTATGAAGATGCTATCGAAATGTCGTGGCCTCGGTGGCACAGTGGTAAGGCGTCGGGCTCACAATCCAAGGGTCGTGTGTTCGATACCGGCACTGGCCACATTTGAGGATAGCATCTTTGGGCAAGGTGTTAACACAAATTGTGCCTCTCTCCACCCAGGAGTATAAATGGGTACCTGGTCCGTAGTTATGAGCGCCGTCTGTGGCTGCACCCTGCTATATGCTACTAAGCATAGTGACCAGGGGGTAAGATGTAAAGTCGTTTGAGTAGCCTTGGGCTAGATAAAAGACTATAAAACTACTACTTACTTACTACTTACTTAAACTACTACTTAATGTCGCTTGCAGACAAATCGGTGCTCGAAGACGCAGTTGGTAAAATTGAAGTTGAAAACAGTAAGCTTCTTGCAGCATTCAATAACAGTTAACATCCTGTGATTTGAAATTGATTAATTGATAAAAAGGATTTTTCTGGATAACACGAATGTGATTTCCTTACTCTATGAGCTATATGACATCAAATTCCACTGATAAAACTATTATTTAGATTTTTTCATTTTTTAATTTTTGTCCACCCTCTGGCCCACTGTGCACTGAAGCGTTTCATGCCGTTTTCAAATCATTCCGTTTTCAAAATCGTCTTCATTTCATGCCGGTTACGAAAACGTGTTAGTGTAAACGGAAGGCCAAAACGGCATGATTTCGTACCGTTTTCATTTGAAAATGGTGTATAATGTGAACGGGGCCTTAAATAGGAATTGTTTTATTCACATTGTAGTCGTAAAGAAATCTGAGCTCAATCGTGATTTATTGAGTGTTTATCTTACCTGCAGGTAAAGACAGATCCCGATCCCGGTCAGCTGAGCATAAAAGAAAGCATTCGACAGAAGACAGGGAGAGGATACAGCAGAGAAGACGATCAGAAAGAGACGATAGAGAACAAAGACCGAGAGACGATAGACGAAGGTCTAGGTCAAGGGATCGACAGCCAGGTATTCATTCATAAATTATTCATTTACTCAGACACATATTCATTCGTGTATTCGTTTGTACTGGGCGAGAAAAAAGTTAACACGTTTGGCAGACTGTGGAATGAAATTTATGCGGCCGATATCAAAAACCGAAATTTTAATCCATCGTTTAGAGGTTTATTTAGATGTGAAAATTTTGTTTAAATTAAAATCAGTCATCTTGTAGACCCAGGAATTAGGAATGTGTTGGTAAAGGGTTTGTGTCGCAACGAGGATTCTGCGTTCGATTCGGGTCCATAACTTACTTGCTATTGAAATGTAAAGTCTGTTTCTAAAACTGACAATGGTACTGAAGTTGGATTTCATTGACAACGCGATAGCAATTAGCATGGAATTCCTGTTTCCTAATTTCTGGGTTCAAAAATGATTGATTTTACCAAGTAAGATGTTAGCCTTTGCTTTGACTGATAGATAAACATTTCGGTTTAGAATACTATCGGCAGCATCATGTTGATTGCACAGCCCACCAAATATTTCCTGTATCTTCCTTACTTACCCGGTATATTCATTCATTATTTATTCATTGATTAATTCATCAATTTTATTTATTTATATGTTGATATCATGTGCTTTCTTATGAAGTACTATCTTCAACTTTCGATACAGTAGAAACCCGCATAAAAGAACCGAGGTGTTTCTGTGGCAGCCTGAATAGGTTCTTAATTAAGTGGCTGCAAGGCTCTTAAAGAGGTTCTTATATACAGCCCTCACCTTGCACACATAAATGCTATTTCAGCACAAGAGATCTAAAGCCTTTTTGGGAATTCCTGGAGAATTCTTGAGAACATTTCTAGGTTAGAATTATTGTCAAGGATCACATAGTCTTTTGTACCACTGAGGCTTGTATTTAGGGGGATTAAAACATTGAATTTCAGCCTCAAGGTTCTTATAGAAATAGGCTCCTTTTATGCGAGTTTTTACTGTATTCATTACACTGCTCGAGGGTAAATTATTAAAAGCATTTAAGTTTTTACTTGGAAGACCCAAATAGTTTCATTCTTGGCAAAATACACAGAGATGGGCGTATTGCCGTAAAAACCAAGCAAAGCAATTCTGGGTACGAATACTCGCATTATCATCCACCTATCGAGGTATGGTATGAACGAATTAAGTGTAGAGTGAGCACCATATCAAGATTTTAATTCCACTCTTCCCATTTTATTCACCTATTCGTTATTCATTTCTCTCTTGGCTGCAATTTTTTTACCCCAAAATTGCGTCTCGTCAACTTTTTGACCCAGGGTTTTCTTGACTTAAATGGAAGAATACACACCCCTGGACTGCCCGCAAATCGTTTCACCAAGGTAAGAGTAAAAATGAGAAATCTGACATAACCTTGAAAAAAATGCCGTTATCAGGTGGTTATGAATAGTTGTTGACATCTTAAAAAGATTTTCAGTGCTACTCGAGGCTTGATCTGTAACTTCCCAACAATCTGATTTCTAGAGAATCATTGTAGTTGTTAATAGATAAAAAGATGCATCACAAGCATTATTTTCTTGAATTCTGCCGTCCCAGTTTTTGAATTCTTATTCCCAAAAGTTCCCTGTCAGCTATAATCTGTTTTCTGTTTTAGCACGAGAATGGAGAAAGCAACCACAGAGGCGTCGCTCATTTTCACCGGACGCGCGGCGACAACAATGGGGGAACAGATTCCCTCAGCGTGGTGGACGAGGATTTGGCGGAAGAAGGAATGACCGCAGAGATGTTGGGCGTTTCGACCCCAGACGGCGTAGTCCACCCAGAAGACGCGATGACAACTTTCATAGGCAGCAACGCCCGAGGGAACGGGATGAGCCGAGACGCGACGAGTCAAGGAGAGATGACCGGCGACGGGATGAGCCCCGCCATAGGGATGTGAGAGATACAAGAGAAGGGGAGCGAAGGCACCGTACAAGATCGAGATCTCCAGCCAAGAAAGAAAGGAGAGATAGGCACACCAGGTCAAGATCACGTTCACCACATAAAGGCGGTACAAGGACTAGAAGAGATTCTGACTCTAAGAAGCATATTGACTCAGGGGTTAAGGTGAATGGAGATGCTGTAGATGGTAATACGTCTGATTAGATTGTTGTTGATCTTCATCGATCTATACGTTATATGCGTAGTGATGAGGGTAGGTAAGCATCGGAAGAGCATACGCTAACTCTGATTAGAGCTCTTCGAGCCTCCTTTCACAGTGCAGGCCTTTCGCTCATTAGCTAACATTACACAAATTCTCAAGAATTCATAAGTAGTCTTGATAATTTTCTAGACTTGCTCACATTATGATATGAATTCTTGAGCCACATGAAAGAGTGTGAATTTTTTTGGACAAGATTTCTTAAGGAAATAAAATGGTTTTCAACAATTCTTAAGATTTTGGAGAAATTCATAGGCAGGGAAACCATGGTAATTTGCGGAAGGCCGGTACTCTTGCTTCCAGATCACTGTGCTTGCACCTTTATGACTTTTCTGATCGGAAGCAATCTCATATCAGAAAATAATAAATTGTGCAAGAACAATAACCAGGGCTCAATCTGATTTTTTCCTTCCTAGTAGCAAGCAAAGCATTTTCGTTTCTTCTTACATATTACTGGACTTGCCCAAGTCGTCATATAAGAAACGAAAGTGACGACTTGTCGTGAACAGTTCCTCATTAATTATTCATAAGATCTACGTGATCTGACTTTGCCCGATGTTTGTAATAGGATCTAACCGCAAGGAACTTGAAAACAAGGGGGTTAGTTGTATCTGTCTACACAGGTGCGCTGTTTTGGAAATGGTGGCGCCAATATGTTCGTTTTGATATACAGCCATTTGTGTTTCAAAGTTGGTTTGCCCCCGTCAGATTCCTTCAGGGAAAAGTAGAATCTTGTCTGCCATTGGTCAAGCATTATGATCAAAGGTGCCGTCTGCCGTACCAAAAACCGTCCAGCCATCCAGCTGTGTTATCCAGCTGTGAACTGCTCGCGACAAGTCGTCAATTCCTTTCTTCCAGGACGACTTGGGCAAGTCCAACATAATACCTTCTTCTTTCCCTATATACAGCTCCATTCTATCCCGAATCCTTTCTCTCCTTCTTTCTTTTCCTTCTTCCCTTTTCTTCCATATCTTTTCCCTCTTTTCATTCTTTATTCCTGGGAAATTTGAGTATGTCAGCTATCTTCCTGGTAGCGCTGCTACCACGCTGCTTCGTTTTTTTGAGCCCTGACAATAACCCTCGATGCAGAGAGGAGGTGAGAAAGAAGTTTATAGCAAATTTTAGCTTTGGATTGATCGACGGATAACTGTAACCAAAACTTCATTTTGTAAATTCTTTGCAGTCAGATCAGCTTGCATTGTTATCAGAACTATCAGATATTATTGGAGGGTTGCTTTGTATGAAGATGAACTAGTAAATAAAATGAAATATAAGCACTTTCATATGAATTGAATTTATCATTGCATTTCGAGCATAGCATGCTATCAAGCAAAGAAATATCAGCAGAACCGACTCTAATCAAGCTAAAGAACGGTAGATTCGAAAGATTAGGATACGAGAATCAATGCGACGTAAACATGATCATGATATTTCTTTGCTTGATAACGGGCTTTGCTTGAAACATCGTGCCGTCGTGCGTAATTCAATTCATATCGAATTGCTTGTATTTTCTTTATTTATTTAGTGATCTTTGTACAGTTGCAAATCACGCAACAAGAGGAATCTTTTATTGCTTAAAGGGGCAGGGTCACGTAATGTAAACAACCTTCTTTCGAAGTGACGATTTTGCTGTACTTTTGATAGGCCATATCACAGAGATTTTCTACTGTTTTTCTCAAAATGAAGGTGTTATTTTGAAGATGGACTCATGAGCTTCAAAGGGAAACAAACGAAACACTCACATGTTGTACGATTGCAGAGATATTGATGGATTTTTGGAAGTAACTTTCTTGTGGATTCACCCCATCCACCAGAATCTGTAGAGGACACAATGGCCACGTGTGGACAACAATATAGATTATAGAGATAACAGGTTTGTTTACGGTTACGTGACCCTGTCCCTTTAACTTCACTTTACAGATTATTGTTTACCAAGACATGCTAGAGTACACATTTTATGAGAAACTTGGAGCGGCCAATATTACTAACAGCGTCATAATTTTGCATGGAAATGTCTGCTTTTTTTGATACCGAAAGTTTGGCAATTTCTTCTTTCTTTGGAGTCATAAGTTGTGATGTTGTCTCGCTAGGTGATCGACAATTTTTATAGAAAGTGAGTTTTATTGGGCTGGAAACATTGCAATGAATATTACTGAAGGGTAAAGGCTCAACGATATATTTGGCCTAATATCCATAACATTGTATCAGGGTTTCTTGGATTCGTAGCCATCTGATCTCTTGATACTAGGTCCTTGTAATGTCAACGAGCTTCTTATGAAGAAACGTATACCTTAGCTCAATCTAAGAATATTTGATCTTTTCCCTTCCCCCCCCCAAATATTTTGTTTAGAATTAGGCAGTCGATGTAGTTTTCTTTTACAGTTACTATTGTCGTTTTTAAAGAAGATTTGATATCGATATGCTTAAAGATAATTCACTTCTATTCTTTGCGTTAGTTCCCTCAGTTCTCGTTGTTTGGAAAGTATGCTTTAGCTACAATGCCTGCCAAAAGTCCTTGGAACACTTTCTAACCATAGCCATCAGGTTCAAATACCCCCTCGCCCCCGAAACAATGTTGATTTCGAAGGTTATTGTCCCAGCATTCCAGCAGAGTCGCGGATCGTCCTATCATGCCGATTTTTTGACCACAACACAACATTGTTCTGAGGGGGAGAGGGGGAAATCGCAAAACAAGGCAAAATTTGCAGAGGTGTTCCAAGACTTTTGGCAGGCATTGTAGCCCCTGTCAAATCCATGATCGAATCACATATAGTCAGGCACGGTACGAACATTTCATTGAACATTGCCCAACATCGATGTTCGTTGAAATGTTTGCTCCCTTTGACCATCATGTTCAATGGCCTCAATGACCATGATGGCGATTCTAAACATTTGGCAAGCATCTGCATTGTTGGATGATGTTGGCACCGTCTAAAACATATTTTCAGCTTCCCCCCTCTTTTATCGTGAATCGTGAGTTGTTTTCTGCTCTTCAGCCTTCCCAACGAGTGTTACTTGGGCTGCAAAAGTAACAAATAACATGTAAAATTACAAAGAATGCAAAGAGAGGGCACAAATGATCCTAAAACTATCTGCATTCAAGCGTTGTTGTCTAGAAATCCTCACTGCGCAGTTTTTGTCCGATATATTTCGGTGTTAACTCGGGCTCTTCGTCATTTGAAATCCCAGGAGGGGGACTTAGTAGCTCAAGGTGACGTATCCGTTGCAAAATGTTGCAAAACCCTAAACCCTAAGCGGTAGTAACTTTTAGCCAAAACGGTAGCAACATTTAGCGTAGTTGGTAGTAACTTGCAGCCTACGTAGTGGTAACTTTCTCCGTAAGCTGCAATAACAATAGGTCGATTGTTCCAGAGACAATAGTGCTATCATATACAGCAAGAAAATGCTGCAATTCCATTTACTTTGAAATATCAAAGTGTAGAAGTAAAGGTAGGATTGGGATGGGAGAACCTTCTCATAGTGTGAACATATGACAGTATGGCCAATGGTCAATCATTGATCATAAATTAATTACAATTTGTTTTAATAGGTTTGCAAAACGTGATGACTGATGATTTCTGGCGTTACAGAATCTTACTACTAACAACCATTCAATTCTTCAAACTTTCTTAAATGTCCGCGAACTAATCACATCAATTTTCACAACCCTGAGCGGTAGTAAATTTGAAAATTTTTTTACCCTAAGAGGTAGTAAATTGCAGAATTTGAGACCCTAAATTTTGCAACTGGTACGTTACCTTGAACTACCAAGCCCCCCCTTGAACTACCAAGCCCCCCCTGGGTTTGAAATTCACAATGTCTACTCCTTGTTCAGCATGCAACTTCAAAAAGAGTCCAGAAATAAAGCCTGTTTCAAATTTTGCCTTTCGATAGGCTAAAAAATTTGAATCACCCAAAATTTGTTTCCTCGCTTTCTGAATTCAGTACAACGATGTTCCCAAAATCTTTGTTGGACAAATTTCTCCCGGACAGAGGAAGAAGGCTCGTTGATTGGTCAATTTCAATTTAGTGAACTTCAAGCAAACTATTTCCTGGTTTGCCCGCAGAGGTAACGCGCTTTGATTTCTCACTGCTATCCATTTGTGACCTTGTTTACACTTGAACGAAACTTGAATGCGTTTCACTCCACTGCTTACTTGTATGTCGTGATTTCAAGAACACTGCATTACAGGATTAACACAAAAGACACCGTATTTTGCAACAGAAGAGATGTTCTTTTGAAACATTTATGAACTGAGGGATTTAAATTTACAAAGCAGTTATGGCGACTTTGAAGGAGCTAGCTGCCTCGCAAGAGACAAAACATCAAGAGGGCCTAACTGGAGAGCTAGGGCAAGAAAATCCCGCCTTCACAACACCTTCAGAGTCAAAGAGTACTCCAGAGGAAGGTATAATAGTTTTCGTGTCTTTTATTGTTGCTCTGTAACTTGAGATATCGTAAAGTTCGTTGGAAAAAGCCAGAACTTTTGTATTGTATGAAATGACCCCGGGAAATTTCCCTCCAAAATAATGGCCGGCCTACACCGGGCTGGGTGAATTCCTGAAGTGGAAAGGCCAACACCCAACTATCATTGAATGGTTAATGGTGTGTTTTGTTGTTGATTACAAACCGGCAGAGTTTTGAAGATTATAGGCTTGGTAGGAACCAGACTACCAGTCGAATAGGAGCACGAGAATCTAGGCTAAAAGGTTAATTTCTACCACCAAGGTTGGAAATTGTAGTGTTGCAGAAGTAAGATAGTCTAGATTGTCTAGATAGTCTGTGAGTTTACCAAATATTCCATTTCTGAGAACACAAGCCTTTGAAAAGGTTTGGGCCTGTATCTGTTCAGTTTTCATATTAGAATTCTGCAACACAACTTTAAAAAGAATTCATTGAACAAAGAACAACAACATATACAATAGACCTTTTAGATATTATGAAAAGAATCAGAATCAAATGATATTTTGCTACATTTCTGTAGAATTTCCTCATGCTCACAATGGTGGTAGATGCTCTAATGTCATTTAATCAAACTTTGCACATAGAAATGTATAAAAATGAAGCTGAATTCAGGCTGACTAAATGTCTGTTAAAATGAATCTTTTTGTTTTATTGTTTGCATGTAGTTGAAACAATGAAATGCGATGGGAATGTTTGGCGCCTGTCATCATTTGTCCAGTTGTTACGATAATCTCCCGGGGTCATCGCGGGCAACAGAGCGCAGTGGATTGCCCTGGCATATTTGGATTGCCCTGGTCCCTGATGTAGGTTGCCTTATATCTCCGTCATTTGCCTTTAAGTTTGGCTTAAAAATCTGCTTTGTTTTTAATCAATATACTCTGTTTCGCAGTGCACAGTTAAACCAACCTTTTCTCATCCAAGTTAAGTTCTCCAAATTATATTTAGCGTTAGTCGCTTGGATAGACAGCAATTTAAATTCTGCACTCATATAATTGGTTTTAGATGGGGCTGGTTTGACTTGCAGATGTGCGCAGGGTATGGACAGTTCATATTAGGCCTTAGATGTTGTATTTTATTGTATTGTTCTTTTTTGTTTTTAGATATCATTGTTGAATTGTAAGTACCATTCACAATGCGGCACAATAACCCTGAGTTCTCTCCCATTGCGAATGGTACATAGTAATGTAAATAATTTTGTTTTTGTAGCTGTTTTTATGATGATGAAAAAATGGGAATGTTCATGCTTTAGTATGGGCCTTGTGCACATCAACACAAGGATTGTCAAGAACTGTTAACAGTGCAATCTTTGAAGGATTATATTAGATTCAAAAACTTCATCACATTCTTATGAAATGTAGAATTTTCTCAATGATTCCTGACAATATATGCTTTAGAATTCTTAGACATTGAAGCAAAGGGTTAGTGCGGGGTGAGTGGCCGAGTGGCATCAGTCTTCGTCAGGTGACTGAAGTTAAGCTTGGTCGGGTGAGGTCAGACTCTGGATGGGTGACCATGGAGACCTAACCTGACAACTCACCTCGTCGTCCTTCGGAAGGGACGTTAAACTAGGGGTCCCATGCCTGGATGCGGCATGCACAGTGGGCCTAAATTAGCTTTCAGTAGCTAGAAATCCTGACAAGCCCACTCAAAACAAATTGAAAACAAAAAAAAAACAAACAATATGCTGGGGTATGTAATGTAGGTATATGCTTTTGCAACTGAAACCACCCTATATAACAAAATAACTAAATGATGAAAATGTACTGTTTTTTTTCAGAAAGAAGGAAGAAGTCACTGCCTCAGAAAGCACATACAATTGATTATTTACCAATAGCATGTGAGTATGATATTTCTGAGATAAATGTTGCTTGCAAAGGAAACATGACAAGCCCTGTGTTAAATAGTCCTTCACATTGTGCTAAGAATCCTTTTGTGGTATGAAAGTCCTCTGCAGTTTTTACAGGCATTGGTATTTTTCTGAAAAAATTTATGATGATTTTCTTAGCATGGGAGTGACTTTGGCCTCCACACTGCCACTTTTTTTGTTATGATCCGTTTTTAGTGCATCAAAGCTGCTCATTCACATTGCTCCAATTTTGTACAAAAATGGAGGGAAAAACAGCAGTTTTTGTCCATTCACATTGATGAACATGATTAAATATATGTAGCTTAGCCAAATATGTTTGTTTTTATGCTTTCACCTTGTTTCCTTTCTGTGAAACTTATTTTTGAACATTGGGGGCATTTTAAAAGCCTATATTTCTTTGCATTCACACTGATTGACTGATCAGTTGCTTTCACATGTGAAAACTTTCACAAGATGGATGTTTTTCTTTCCGTTTTTGTACAAAAACACAATTTAGCATTGTGGATGGGGCACAGGCAGTACATTATTTGATGGGAAATTTCTGGAATCATAATAAAATCTGGAATAAATGGGGTGATCAATGTTTTGTTTTGACTGTAAAGAATATACAAAAGACGTAAGAATCATGAAAAGAGTAAGATTAAAGGGAATAGACATAGCTATATCTTGTAGCCACTATAAATAGCCTAAAGAAGACGCCTACATATCCATTATTTCTTTGGCTCCACAATGAAGTGTTGAAATTATTAAATTCAAAGGATTATATTTTTAACCTGGCCTAGGCCAGCTTTTAACAATGTCAATTCCCTTTAAGGCAAGAGCGAAGTTTGAGTCTACCTCTGGAAACAGGATTTCATAATGCGGTAGTGTCCCGCATATAAGAAACATGAATTTAAGAAACACCAGGCCTTGATTTTTGAAATAATACCCCCTCTTATAAGAAACTGGTACCTATTCAAATGAAAAAAAGAATTTTGCATGCAAATGAAGCAAAAAGCAGCTTCCTTGAATGATTGTAGCTTTTCTTTGTGGTGAAAATTTACAGATATAAATCAAAATAGTGTGTTTTATAGGACAAGCATACAGCTAGTGTCTGAGTAGTTCATTGACAGTACATAATTTTTCTAATAAGAAACTTAAGAAACTTTACCCTGATTGGAAGTTTATATCTCATTTTATAAGAAACACATCAGACCTCAAATTGAAAACGTTGTTTCTTGTATGCGGGACACTACTGTATATTTCATTATCAGAGTAAAGACGAAGATAACCTCATCTTTTTGAACAGGATTAAAAAATGAGAAAACTTTGGCTAAACCAGTGAAATTAGTGATCTATAAATCTAAATAAGTAATAATAGTGACATCCAGTTTCAAATATTATTAGGGATTAAACAGTTAAGGCAAACCTATTTTCAAATATTAGGCAAAATGAATAATTAAGACATGATCATAAAGTATATTTGACCATGACCATGATTTGACATTTGAAGAAGGACATAAGTTTAAATGAGGAAATGGAATAAGGATAGGAGACAATATTTTTGTTTAGAGAGCACAAAATCAAAACATATTTTCATATGTATGTTGTAATTTCGTGGTTTCCAAAATTGACAATATTTCATTAAAAATCATTTGATCTTTTATACAAATACATAGACTCATGACATAGTTGCAGTTATCACAACGACAAGAACAGCAACAACAACAACAGCATTTTGTCAGTCTATCAATAGCGACAACTGTCAACATGCAATCAGTCAAATAAATGCGTATTTGTTTGATGCTTGATACACACCAAATAGAAACCTGTAGCTTTTCTGGTTTAGGATATACAGTAGAAATTTGATGACATCATAGCCCTGAATATAATACATGCCCCCATTCAAAATTTCCATGACAGATTTACTTACAACAAAGCTCTGTGAGTTCCCTCCAAACCATTTAATTCATAGAAAAGGCAGTAGAATTTTACACCAATCTTTTAAAATGTTTTGAGGCCTGTGCTCTGAGAAACATCACCAATGACCTGTAAATGTCTCGAGGAAGCCAACCCTTGAATAGCTATGTACATGGTTGTTTTTCTAAACTGTCAGATTACTGGATGCTCATGTTCTTTTCACCCCTAGGGCTGACTTGCAGATATAGTCCAAAAATGACAACATCTGATGGCCGAATATTTTGACTTATCATGGAGTCAAAATTTGAAATGATCTCCATTTAGAAATAAAGTCGCCATCCTCTTTTCATTGCTTCAATTCAAAACTGAACACTTACAAGGGTTTCTATTGGCGATTCCAAATTTTTCCATTTTATATGTTTACATAAGTAAGTTTTTCACAGGGCCAATTGTAAAGTCGGTTTTTATTCCTGAATCTTAGGCCCCGTTTACACGAGATCGGATCCAAATGGATCCGTACCCAAAGTGTAACGGATAGGCCTTGCGTTTACACGGGACTCAACGGATCCAAACCCATTTGGATCTGCTATCCGTACCCAAACGGGATCACTTTCGAAGGTGATCCCGTTTGGATCCGATCCCAAAAAGGTCTCGTGTAAACGGGTGGGATCGGATCCAGACCGGTACGGATAGGCAGTGAGACGATTAAACCGAAAATCCTTTGTTGACATTTCAAAGACGGGAGTCAGATATGAGACAAAGTCTATTAGAGTGCAAAATTTCAAAGGATCTGGTTGAAATAAGAGAAAATGTTTACTAAAGCGCTGCTAAAAGTTCATAAAATCCAATTGGATCCGATCCCGTGTAAACGCCAACAGTTCTGGATCCGATCCCGTGTAAACGCCCCTCAAAAAGTGGATCGGATCCAAATGGATCCGATCCCATCTGGACCCGATACCGTGTAAACGGGGCCTTAACCCTACCTTGATAAGTTGAAAATAGAGCATTTGAAAGAGGATTTGAAATAACAAGCAGTTTTGTGAAAGCAAATAGAACTTAGAACTGAACTCTGGGATAACTCAGTGGTAGCGCCCTTCACTACCAATTTGAGCGTCAGTGGTTTGAGTCCCCATCCTGTGAAACTACATAGAGTGAGAAGATTCACTATGTCTCTGTAATTCTACCGGGTGACCCAGACTTAAATTCACATGAAATGAAAATAAACGTTGTATGAGCATGTAGTGAAAAGGTTAAGCTATCTTTTGAGACGTTGCTTGGTCAGTTTAGGTATGCCAACTGTCAAAAAATTAACAGTTTCAAATTTATAGTAATTCATTCATTTCTCTGAAATTCACTGTTTTTCCAGTCGATATTTTGGAACATGTGAAAAAAGCTGAATTCCAAATTTGCTTTGGAGCACAAAATTTGAATGAAGAACAGAGGTCAATCATTTTGCAAACAACAAATTTCCCCAGAAGGCTTTAGATCTATCGCTTCATTGAGTTCTTGCGAAGTGTTGACTAGAAAAATGATAGTGATCATTTCACTCAAGATGAGGAATCCGAGATTCGAATTTTTCGTTGAATTTGGTTTTTCGGATGGTAATCATTGCTGAAAATGACCATACAGTAACTCAAAAGATGGCTACACCTTTCAACTAAACTGTGATACAAAGCATTTGACAATAGCTTTTGATTTCAGGGAACCAATTATGATCTAGCTCGTGAAGTTTTTTCTAGGTCACCCGGTAGGGTAAAGGAATCACTAGGTTTGTGTTTTTTATAATAAATAGAACGTTGAAGTAAAGAAAACTAAATAACTTAATTCTATGTACTGTTTAGATGGAGGCGAAAAACATAATTTTATCAAGTCGCCTCAACAGACTCAACAGATCAAATGAACTATCAAATTTCATGAAAATGATAAATTTAGCTACTTAAAGGGCGGTAATTAAACGAAAAAATACTATACATACAAGATAAAGATATTATTTACATCATTGTGGTACAAGGCCATGTGTTTGGGGCTGCTCCACTCCCCACCCCAACGAGCGCAGAAAACCAGCTCCCAATCCCCCCCTTCATCCCAAGCAGCTATCCACCGCTACCGGGAGCCCATCGATCCTCTGAAGCCCAGGAACGAATGCTGCACAGAATACGGAAAGTCCGGAAAGCACGCTGCTTCAATAAGCTTAGCTTTTGATATGATATGATGATTTCTTTCGGATTCCAGGTAGAAATATGGCAGGAACAAAACTGAGCTCCCATCCCTTGATTGTTCACAATTGTACGAACTAGACTGCAGTTGCCAACTAAAACTCGCTTGGATCCTTGCAGCTTATTCGAGCGAGGCGTATGGATTAATTTGTAAAGGAAAACAGTCAATACTATAAAATTAGCCTTTCTTGAATCCAGGACACTTAAGCCTTTTCAATGAAAATAGAATATTCCCTTTTGGTTGGGTGATTAATAATGGATGTTGTCGTGATGTAATGTTGGATCAGTATACATAATTTATTCATGTTCTTTAGCCGTGTCAGGGCAATGATGGTAAAGCTAAAACATTGACTGCAACAGAAATTGATAATAAAGATTGATGATTGTCACAGTTAGAACTGATCGGTAGACCTCATAAAGCAAACTTTTCATCACCGTATAGAAGGAGTTGCAAAGCGCTGTTGCTTCAGGCAGAGTATCCATTATTTGGCAGTAAAGTATTAACAAATGGGAGAAAATTGCATCTGTGTGCTTTTGAAGAATCCGTGAAAAGAATAAGTGGTCTACATCCCCTATACCATTATTAATTGGACACATCTCGAGTATCTTGTTTTTGTAATTATTTCCACCCTTAATATGATGGGATTGACTTTGCGCAGTCCTGCCCTAAGTTGAGTTAAAGGGATTGGGTAATGCAATACAAACAAACTTCTTTCGAAACTACGATTTTGCAGTATATTCGATAGTCCATATCACAGAGATTTTCCACTACTTTTCTCAAAATAAAGTTGTTATTTTGAAGATGGACTCTTGAATTTCATAGAGAAACAAACCAAACACTCATTTGTTGTAGGATTTGCAGACTGGTGGATTTTTAGAAGTAACTTTATCATGGATTCACCCCATCCACCAAAATCTGAGCAGAACACAAGGGCCACGTGTAGGCAACAATGTAGATTATAGAGATAACAGGTTTGTTTACGGTTACGTGACCCTGCCCCTTCAAGTACGCAACCCCTATTGGATTTTGAATGCAATATACGAGGCCCGGGGGGGGGGGTCTATTTAATGCATCACACACCCAGGGGTGTGCCTGCCGATAGGGGTCAGTTTCAGTAAAAAAATCCAGGACATGCCTGTTTATGTTGCTTCTCGGTTATTTGATCCAAGACAGGCATGTCAATAAAGATATTTTTTCCAGGATAGGTCACAATTTTCTGAAGACACCGCAAAACAACAACACTAGCCATCGTGCTGCATTTTATCCAACGACAAGTACTCTGTTTCTCAATTTTTGTGTAAGGATAGGGTCCATATTTTTCCCTTTGGCAGCCATTTTATCTCCCAGATAGAACTCTCCCTTGCCCTGAGACACGGCGTTAGCTGACGGCCGTATTTGTGCAGATAGTCATGCGCTCTGTATTCTGTTTCTGTCTGTTCCGACAAATACACTTATCGGAAGCCTCAAAAGAGCGCCCTGTACGAATCCTTATCAGATATCTGCTTAAACTCGTGTTTTTCAACTAGATGTGGTTTACCAAAGATATATAAATCGCTTTCTTGACTTGTTACCGAAATCTTTCACGATATACACAGTATAACTCTTACTGGAGTCAGTTCAAAGTTGCTGTAATGTCTACTGGATTTCTGCGGACAGATTTCTCGTTTGGCGAGCTCCCACGGCGCCTAGGGCGGATCATAAAAGATGCATTGGAGGGTATGACTTGTATTAATATTTTTGGGAGTTTATTGTGTTGGTGTTAGATTAGCACTAATGAGAGAGGCAGATACTTTAGGGTTAGTTAGCTATACTGCGGTGTCCAGGAGGGTTTATGTAGGTGCAAGGGAGGGTATGATTTACTGTGATTTTAGGAAGTTTGTTTTGCTGTCGTCCTTATCTCATAATAAAGTAAATTTGGATTCAGGTGATCAGATTAACGTGACTGAGAGATTCAAATACTTCATGGTTAGTTAGCTTTACCTCGGCGTGTAGGGCGTATCATAAAAGATGCATTGCAGGCTATGACTAGCAGTAATCTTTTTGGGAGCTTTTTATGTTGTTGTTAGATTAGCACTAGTGAGAGAGGCAAATACTAAAGGGTTAGTTAGCTACCAATAAAAACGCCTGGCGTTTGAAAAAATCCTGCTCCCTGAATATCAATGCAATGATATTGAAAACTGTTTTATTTTATCCCCGATATGTGTAATTAGGCTCAGTAATTTACCTGGCTTTAATCGACCATTCCTTCTCGTCGAAATAGAGGATTTTCTGCAGACGCTCCCTTCCAAAACCTGCAAAAACGAGTGAAAACACCAAGCAAGATTTCCCTTTGTTCTCCTTCCTAGCAATAATGACTCTTGGATGTGTTCATGTATTTTGTTCTCATGAGAGAATGGAATCCCCCTGAATAAGTTATTCACACTAGGGGGAAGACTTTTCAAGGCGTCAAAGGGAAAGCACGTGCTAAGGCGTGCTCAGAGTCACCGCTGTGCGGTGAATACATTAGGGATTCTTGCTTGTAATTTTAGCATGTGTTTAAGTTTTAGCCATAGAAATAGCATGTTTTTAAGGTTTCTCGAAGGGATTTTAGAAAATCGCGTACAGAGTCTGAACGGAGTGATCGATTTTAGTCAGGAAAATTTCTAAAAATAATTGACCATGTTACCTATTTAATCAAGTATTGCAAAATATCATTGCTTATATACTCAGGGAGCAGTAACCTTTCAAACGCCAGGCGTTTTTTTCACCCACCCGGTACATTGTTAAAAAGCTACTTTTTTCATTTACAGCGTGAAGAAGGTTGTAACAGAAAAATTTCGACTAGTTGAATCAAGCTAAACTTGAACTAAAAAGCAGAGTATGCTAGAAAACACCAGATGTTTTTTCAAAAGGGCTTTAAAATATTGTTGGATCATCATTTTAGTGCGTGATTACCACTGAAAGAAGTCAGTGTTTTCTAATTAACGCGTCGCCCGATTAAACAATGTAAAATCAATGCTAAGCATAATATTCGTGACGCAAATCAAGCAGAATCTTTAAATTTTGTTGATTACATGCAATATTAATTTTGGTAACAGTATGGTGAACCTGAACATGATTTTACGGGTTGAGTAAACTAAGCTTACCTTTTGAAAATTCATCAAAATTGGATCATTTTACAGAATATGAAAGTCCCCCTCAAATTTTAGTTAAAAGCTGAAGGATTGAAGGATTTTTGTGATTCTTCACGAAGAAATGAAGAAAATACCATTTCTCATGGGTGATACGCATCCACTGCACATTTATTGCGATGGGACTCAAAATCTTGGGTAGTTGTTTGAACATTGATGTCTTATAACGTTTGAGAGAGGTGAAATGCCCATTGCTTATTGTTTAAAGTAAAGAGAATCCTTACAATTTGATCAGTGTTTTAGGCTCTTTTTCAGTCATTTTGCAACTATGAAATTTTTACAAAATTAAATCTACCGATACTTCTAGTGCCGGTATGATACCGATAAAAATCACAAAAATCCTTCAATCCTTCAGCTTTTAACTAAAATTTGAATCATTAAAATCTGTGGAGTGGAGTACTCTTGGTGCTATGAGTTGTCAAAAGTAGGAACTTTTTTCTGGCGCACCACGTGGAAGCTACTTCTGTGATCTCAGCGCTTGGCGCTAAAAACTGCAACTTCGCCTTCACCGTTACCTTCACCAAAATCTGATAGTCTTTTGTACTACTGAAGAATTCTGATCAGAATATCAAGAATTCTTAAAAATTCTGAGGAATTCTGAAGACATGAAACCTATTATATAGAAACCTGTCCTAGTTTCATTCTCTGGGGGGTTCTTATTACACGTTTTTTTTATATAAAAAACCAGGATCAGGCCATAGTACTAAAAGTTTCTTAATTTAACATGAAATTTTGTCTATTTTAGTACTAAAAGTTTCTTAATTGGTTTCTTATTTTTTGAATGCATGAATTGTCAATGTGGTCGCTAACACTGCTGCAGATATGTTTCTTGATATTTAAAACATCATATGGGAATAAACAGTGTTCTGTTATATTGAAAACACAAATGGTCAGATAATATTGCCCAATAATAAAGGTTCAACGATCTATTTGCTATAAACTTCATGCTCTTAATTTTGAAAAGTTTCTTAGTACTTCTCAGACAAAGTACTTGAGTTTCTTAAAATTTTGGCCATCTTAGTACTAGTTTCTTATAAACCAGTTTCTTATAAAAATAACGTGGGTTTAAAAGATTGGATTTAAGCCTCAAGATTCTCATAAAAACAGGTTATTTTATGCGGGTTTCTACTTTAACCCAATACATGCATTGTAGGGCGGTTGCGTGATGAGGGCTTTGGTTGTTTATACTGCATAGGATCAATACATGGTCAGAGCTAGATTGATAAGTGAAGCCGCGCTAAGAAACTTGCAGTTTGTCTTCCGAAATTTCATCAATTATTCAATAAGTATGAAAGTCGCTGTAATCGTTATGCTGATATTTTAGGAGTAAAGTTTGGATGGAATGTTTCTGGCCCCCAATACATGTTTAGTGTCACTTTTAAGTTCAACTTTGATTAATTGATTAATTGATAAATGATCATTGCTGTCAAACGGGATTACAGTAGTGTCCCGCATATAAGAAACAACATTTTCAATTTGAGGTCTGATATGTTTCTTATAAAATGAGATATAAACTTCCAATCAGGGTAAAGTTTCTTAAGTTTCTTATTAGAAAAATCATGTAGTAACAATGAACTAATAAGACAAGAGCTTTATGATTGACCTACAAAACACACATTTTTTTGTATTTGTAAATCTTCACTACCAAGAAAGATTACATTTATTCCAGGAAGGTGATTTTTGCTTCATTTGCATGCAAATTTCTTGTTTTCATTTGAATAGGTAACGGCTGATTCAAAAGCAAAGCTTAATTTCTCATGTTTTTCAATTTTCTAATGAAAACATAGTTTTTTGAATAAGAAACATGCCCTTTTCAGACCTGCACCAGTTTCTTATAGGAGGGGATATTATTTTGAAAATCAAGGTCTGATGTTCCTTAAATTCATGTTTCTTATATGCGGGACACTACTGTACTTTGATCAATTTTTGATGTTCTTCACCTTAATTCCAATTAGAATTGAAGAAATAAAAACAGGAATCAAATGTTTTCCCATTATTTGGCAGGGGCCGTGGCCGAAAGTTTTTTCACTGATCAATCAAACTGCAATAAGTGAAAAAGACAATAAAAACTGGTGAAGATGTTGCTAGCTTTTACCTTCCTTCATAAAACCAAATAATGACAGTAGATTGCTTTATCAAGATGTTTACCAAGTTATAAATTGCTTCTGTGGCATGATCATAACATTGCTTCTGATGAATTATTCAGAATAAATAGTTTATCACAGATGGAATGATGATAAAGGATTTTGAGCTTTTTGATGCTGCTATCTTGTAAATATATTTTCTGTGGGATTTGAGGAGTTTGATAAGCGTGTTTGCTCGTGGGATGGCGCAAGTCGATAAGGATTTTTTGTTTGTAAGTGAGCACGCGACAAACGGGTGACGCGTGAAAAGATTTTCGTTTGGAATATCTGTTTTTCTATTCACCCTGTTGTATTTAAAGCTCTACTATCATTTTGGAGTGTGTTTGATTGATACCAATTCTGAAGGTGCTGGAACTGACAGAGTCAGAGTTGGTGGTTGATGGACTCCGAGGTTCTCAAAACAGTACATATTCGGTAGGTTCGAGAAGACCTCTGAACCTTCTGTTCTTTTGGAGAGTAGAAGGGACAGAACGCTCGGCAGACTTCGAAGGGATTCTCTTTTTCAATGGCGAATTTCTATTTTGCCATAGCATATCACAAAACCTGATGTTTTAAGGACTTTATTTTAATCTTGGCATGTGGTTCTATCTCTGGGAAGTCAGCTGTTTTCGGAATCTAGTAGGTTTGGAATCACAAATCAAACACACCCTTGACATGGATCAACTAATGGCAGTGGCACTGTTTGAGACAGCAGATTTTGCCATCAGTGTTTCATCCCTCTTCTCACCCCATCAAGACGTTGTGCCTGTGCCTGGAACATCTTTCCTGCATAGTAAATAAATATCATGTATGTAACATGTAGCATGCTTTCAGGGAATGTATGTATGTATCTATTCGCCACTGAAAAATATTTAGAAGTTGTTACAATAAATATAAGAAATAGATACAATACAATACAATAGAACTTGAAGGTTAAGAACGTAAAAGGAAAACACCCCTAATTACAGTGGCAGGGATAACATTAAAGGGTCAAGATGACCTTATTTGTTCCCCTGGCCCCCCACGGGATCATAGAAGCATGGAAGCCCCCCGTCTTTATCCATGTTTGTTTTTGAGCTTTATTAAGAAAGAAGCTCGCTATGAACGTCAGGTGTTGTCAAATTTAAATACGAAATGTAGTAGATAGTCTGATAGAAGCCGATTAGAGCTGAGATCTAGTCATATTGAGATTTATTGAAAGACGAAAGAGCATGGTTGATCTCGAGAGATGATATTGATTGGATTCGCGACTTAAATTTGATAATTTTTCGCTATTGGTATGAAGTCCTGTAGTGAAGAAATCACATCTTAGTTAGAGCTGACAAGTTAGTAGCTCCTTTTGCCTGCCGAACATCTATTTCCACGTAGCATCTAAAAGTTGCATAACAGCACAGAGAATGCAAAAGTTATTGTAGCAGTGTCCCTGTTCCTCCTCTCAATGTGGCTACACCGACAGAGCAAAAAGTGTGCACGCATGCGCGAAAGCTCGTAACTTTGAGCTCCCTGAGCTCCCTGCAACAGATCCCAAAATTAGGCGACACTTGATATTTTCTTCCTAGAGCCTTGAACTCTAGATTTATCATTTTAAAAAGCTTATCTGTCCAAAGTCTTTCTTGTCTCGGATAGGTTGATGACGTCATTTTACGCAGTTTCTGCTTTGTCGGCTACACCTCTTCATTCCTTTAGCCTGGAGGGAAATGGGCAAATTTTTGAACAAAGCAATTTGCCTTTTTAAAAATAGATTTCGCATCCCTGAGTATAGTCAATCAAACCAAAATAAACAGAGAAGGAGAAGCATTATTATTGACTGTAAGGTGTGAATCTATTTTTGCGGTTCCCTGATCGCTTTGTCTTAATCAAACCTCCATCCTTTGTTTTGCAAAATTCACCCTTACTCTGCCGGGTGAGTCAAGAAAAAAGTTAGTGCGTTCGGTGGGCTATGGAATAAAAAGTCTGTTACCGATATTCAAAACTAAAATGTTTATCTTCCAGTCAAAGGCTAACTTAGATGAGAGAATCTTGTTTGGAAAAGTCACTCATCCTTTAGACCCAGAAATTAGGACAATGCTGGTGAGAGGCATGTTTGGGAACGGAGATTCCACATCCGATTCTGGTCCATGATTTACTTGCCATTGCAATAAAAATTTCAATTCTGTAACTGATAATGACATTGAATTCAAACTTCAATGCCACATACATCACGGACCAGAATGGAACATGGAAGTCTCAAATCCCATAAAAACCCCTTGCAGATATTTTCTAATTTTTGGGTCTTAAAGATGTATGATTTTACGAAACAAAATTTTGTCATCTAAGTTGGCCTTTGACTGATGAAGTAACATTTTAGTTTCGAATATGGGCCACATATTCTTTATACCATAGCCCGCCAAACGCTTAAACTCTTTTTGACTCATCCCGTACATAGCATCACCCAACAACCATTATTGTCTAGCCATTGTCGAATATTTGCATGCAGTGAGAATTCCCCGTATAAGCAATTTTTGCGAGTCATCTACATGCATTCAACAATTTAGCCAAATCCTATTGGACAAGTGAGGTGATTCTCTGGTATTTCACGAACTGAAGTGTTGTCTTCCCCCGAAGTTGATTTCTAGAGAAATTTGAGCAATATTTACGTTTTGCCTATGTACAGAGAAGTCAGAAATTTCAGTTTCTAAGTTTTAGAGTGGAAGCTTCTTTTGTGAGGGCTTTAGTAGAATTTAGAAGATACTTGAAAGAGCCATGGATTGCCCAAGGAAGTTTACTCAGCAGGCTCTGTCTAATAGAAGTTGACTAGAATTGAGATTGTTTTTATTGAGATTGATGCAGAGATGATTGAGTTCAGTTAATCTTGAGAGATAAGTTTAATTGGATATGCGGCTTTAATTTTATCATTTGTTTAGGTATGAAAATGATGAAATTAGATCTTAGATGGAGCTGACATGACTTATGCCTTTTCGTCCCATGTTTCCCTGCGTTCTTTGATTTGCTGATGTCACTGTGTCAACAGGTACTCATATTATTACTCTTAAACAGTGGGCCCAATTTAGGTCTGTGTAGAGTGATTCCGTATTTACCAATCAAATTGCTAGAAGTTAGTTTTCAACCAATCAGGAGGCACTATTTCGACAGTTATTGTTGTTGCATACAAAAACCGTTGATGATGCCTAGATTTCTCTCAGCTTCGATTGATCTGTTTTGTTTGTAGGTCAAGACAACAGCATTCTTTGTACTGAAAGTTTGCTTGTCTTCGAAAGAATGTTTATGCCCTTAAGACCAGATTTTGCAGCGATTTTGTTGAGTGTACGAGAACTCCCACTTATTTAGGCCATTTTGTAAAATTGGGCCCACTTTTCAGGAGTAATATTTTCAGTCCCTGTTGACCAAGTGATATCTGCAAATCAAAGAAAGCAGGGAACCAGGGCCGATACCAGCTATGCCTTCGTAGGGGGGCGAAAAACCAAAATTTTCCGACGAAAAAGCCATCAACAACAACAGCAACAACAACAGCTGTACCGATCTAACTCCGCGGTAACTAAAATTTGGCCACATTTCGCAATTCAACGTTGAAATCAACACAATTAGTTAATATCAATCAAAAATATGCCATCAATTCAATAATTTCTGTTGGAATTTATGTTTTTACACTAAAAAATTCATGTTTTTCTCCATTATTTCTCTTCAAAATCCTCCAAAACTAGTTATTTAGAACACAAAAATTCCAACAAGAGAGCAAAATTTTCCGACAAATGGTCTGCTGGGGGGGGGCGCTCCGCCCCCCAGCCCCCCCCCATTGGCTTCGGCCCTGAGGGAAACAAGGGACAAAAAGGCATAAGTCTAGGAGCTGATGATTTAGACGTTTTAGTAGCTCCTTCAGGTTGTCAAACATCTATTTATTGATGTTTTCCACATAGCATCTGAATGTAATTTTTAAGACACCGAGAAGCTAAGCTTATTGATGTAGTATCCTGTTCCTTCCTCGCAGGTTGAGTGGCAGGGCGGCGTAAACAGTTTTTGTCAGGTGACTGAAGTTAACTTGGTCTAGTGACGTCAAACTCCGGATGGGTGACTTCGGAGGCCTGACCTCGCAACTCACCTCGCCGTCCTTTGAAAGGGACGTTCAACAAGGCGTCCCGTGCCTCACCACGGCATGCATAGTGGACCTAAACTAACTTTAAGCATGGGTGGTGAGACACCATAGTTGTTCTTCATTGCCACTTTGTTCTTTTGCGGAAGATGAAACTGTTTGCTACTACGAAGGAGCTAGCATTAAAACCTCAAACCCACCTCCTCAGAAACATGTCAATTTTCCTCCGCAGCAGCATATACACTAAAACATAACTTCGGTAAAAATTTCAAACCTCCTCCGCAGAAACACATAAATTTCTTCCGCAGCAGCATATACACTAAGATATAACTGCGGTGGTTAGCTACCCATGCTTCAAGTAGCTAGAAATCCTAACAAGCCCACTCAAAACAAATTGCTGCTACTACTACTCCTCTCGACGTGACCACACCTCGTGATTGTTCTGGCTTGGGAGGAAGTGCGGACAGCTGGGAATGCTCACTCTGCGTAGCAGCTTTCTCGGGACGAAACCTTCAACCAACAAGGCTCACGTTGCAAATCAAGTGTTCCATCACTATGAGCTATTGTCGAATAGTCGCATGCAGTAGAATTCCCTTACAAGGAATCCACATCGCATCTTCTTGCATTCACCAATCCTGTCGGAGAAGTGGCACCTACTTAGTTGCCGAAATATAATTTAAGTCCTAATTTTGTCAGGCAAAATGAGTAATTTTAGTCTCTATGTTCTCGGGTTGAAGGTGCTTGTGTGAGGGCTTTTACTGTGCCCAGGTTAGAAGATTGTTTAAAATGCCATGGAAGTTTATGCACTTAGGTTCATGCTATTAGAAGCCGGCAAGAGTCGAGATTTTCTGTCTATGTCCTATACAAGTAGTTATATATATAAGGAATTATGTAATGGTCATTTAGACCCCGCTTTTACGAGAGAAAACTGGATCGATCTAGGGCGGGATTGATCCAGTTTCGGATCGACTCCAAAATTTTGCAGGTGTTTACACGGGATTAATCCCAAACCTATGTTACGTTTACATGGGATCGATCCAAGTACCTTGCCACTGATGCCCGTACCCCTTACAAAGACTTGCGCATACGCAAAGTCTTCGCGCCATTTGTTATCAGAATGACCGAATGATGCCATTGTTAAAACGCCTCAATTGCCTTTTTCGGCTTGCCTCGTTTTGTATCCGTGCCAGTTTCGGACCGATCTTGCCGTTTAAACGGGGCTCGGATGGGATCGATCCCAAACTGGATCGCTCATGATAAAACGTATAAGGAGCTGACACAAAAAAATAACAAATTAATAAAGAAATTTTGTAAAAAAACAATTAACTAGCATCCATGATGAGGAATGGAAAAACAAAATCTTGCAAATGAGTAAAATGAAATTTTATACGCAATTTAAACACAAACCAACATTAAGTAAATATTTGTCATTGATCCAATGTAGACCTCACAGACAAGCCCTCACAAGAATATTGATAAGTGCACACAAACTAAAAATAGAAACTTCTAGGTACTCGCAGCATAAGAAACTAGACATCAATAATCGTATATGTGACTTCTGTGAACAATCTTTGAATTTAATAGATGATGAAATGCACTTTATATTTGATTGTACTCATAATCAACAAGAGAGAATCTTAACATTCAACCTCCTAGGAGTACATAACATAACTAGACTAGGGAATGAAGAAAAAATAAAAACAATTTGTAATATCTTAGAAAACGACAAACAGGAAAATGAAATGAAACACTTTGCAAAATTCATATATCAATCAGAACGAAAGAGATTTGAAAATGTTAGAAAATAGTATCTTATATAATATAGCTTATGTTTCACGTTATGTTCTAAAATTCTTTCATTTTTATCAATTGTAATCTGGACTACATAGCCATTATATCTATGATGAAATATGTGTGTATGTACTTTAGATTACTAGAACCTATTATGGTTGATGAATATATGAAATGAAATGAAATGCAATCGATACCAAACTAACACAGATAGCAAATCGATCCCAAGCGATTCCTTGTAAACGCAAGACCAGTCCGTACCAGTTTGGGATGGATTGTGTTCTGGATCGATCTTATTTTGCCTCATGTAAACGGGGTCTTAGATCAGATCACCTTCCTTAAAGATTTGGAGCCTTTCCTTGTTGGAAACAAGGACATTTTGTAGGGAAAAGTCAAGAAGTTTTAATGTATAGGTCAGATCCAAGTTTCTTTTGAAAGACCGTTAACATGATGCCTCTATTTTGTTTGACAAGGAAGAACGTCTGCCATGTAGATGCTTTTGAAGGAATAAACCATAAAAGCTATTACAGAAGCTTGAGTGATAAATAATCTGCAGTTGCAATAGATCTTATTCATTGCCAGCATAAGGCTAAACTTTGCTTTGGTTAGGCCTTAATCATTCAATCAAACCGAATGGCTTTGTTTATTCAAAGTGGAGATTCAGAAAGTCTAATTGCTAAGCATACAGACGAACATCTATGTGATTATGCATCTAGACTTATTGCATTGGGCGTATTTAGTTTGCATGTATGCAATAGATTTGTGCCGTTCAAATGTCTAAATGAAGATCAAACATATTCATCTTCTTCGGTAATTTTACAAGCATCTTTTTGATATTTGCTGAGACACATCCCGCTCCCGCTAGTCATATCTTTTATGTGGCATATGAATATGTTGCTAAAAATTCGAAGCAAAACAGTAGGAAAGTAGTTGCAACCATCTGGCAAGCTTGTTAATGATAGTTTTGTTCTTGATTTGTTTTACTGATGATCGAAGGATTGTAAATCTGCCAGGGGCCATTTTATGAATGCTCTCTAACCCACATGATTTTGCAGTTGACTGGTAAACTTATGCCTTTTCGTCCCTTGTTTCCCTGCGTTCTTTGACTTGCTGATATCACTTGGTCAATAGGGACTCATAATATTATGGTTATATAATGGGCCCCCTTTTTCAAAATGGCCTAAAAAGGTGGGTTTTCTCGTACACTCAACAAAGTCGCTTCAAAATCTGGTTTAAAGAGCTCGAACATTGCAAAGAGAAGTTTTAGTACAAAGGATGATGTTGTGTTGACCTACAAAACGCAAAATGCCTACCTTTCAGACAGTAATCTTCCTCTGTAGAAGCAAAATAGATCCATCGAAGCTGCGAGAACTCCAGGCTTCTTCAACCGTTCTTTAAGAGCAACAACAACTACATCCTGAATAGCGGCCCCTGATTGGTTAAAAACTGAATTCTAGCGATTTGATTGGTGAATACGGAACCATCCTACGCGGGCCTAAAGTGGGCCCACTATTTCAGAGTAATGTTATTAGTCCCTCTTGACCAAGGAACGCAGGGAAACAAGGGACGAAAAGGCATCAGTCTAGTTGACTGGCAGCTGAAATGTTTAGAAATGATAGGTTTTAAACAGTGGCAAAGTGACATATGTCAAAGCCTTATGTATATGGACTTGAGAGCAGTTCGTCAGCTGCAGAATCTGAATCTGCATGGTCGAATGCCATCTTTAAGTAATTGTACTGTGTCATCAAAACAAGTTTACAAGTTTGCTTGAGTTGTTTGGCTTTTGAATAAGAGTGCGTGGTAGAGCATAGGGCGCAAATCTTTAAAAGGTGGGTGTAAAATTGTTTCAAATTTTTTTACGATCTGACGTACTTGAAAGGAACTTGGGTAATTTGCTGTATATCAATTTTTTGATATCTCGATTATTTTCAGCATTATGATTATTTTTGTTAAAAATTCATCGAAATTTTAGAAAAATTAAAATCATTGTAAATCTTAAATAACTTCAGGAAAATTGATACAATCTTCAAGAAGGCCATAGTTTGTCAAGGTCTACAAGATGGTTGCAAGCAGAAATCGGTAGCTCTTTTGGCTAAGGATTTAGACGTCACAGCCTCAAAATTAATAAATGCTGCCATTTTAAGATTAATCAAGCTATCAACAATTTGCCTCGGCAAATTTACAGGAAATTACTTAAAGTTCCTTTGAAGCATTTTAATTCAAAGAAAGTAGAAAATATAACAGAATTTTCCATCCCCCATTTTAAAGATTTGAGCTCCATGGTACGTGGTAGATACTCAAAGCTAGAATGTTGATTTATCACTGAAAGGCTTATACCCTATTCACATTTGCAAGTAAAACCAATTTAAACTAAACCAGGTTATCGAATGGAGCCTTCTGATTGGCCAATCCAACAAATCGATTGCATTTGATTGACTGAAATTTAACCCAGTTTAGATAAAGCCGGTTTAACTGTGTCAGTGTGAATGCGCTATTAGATGAGAAATGTTTTTTTCCGTAAAATCGCTCATCAATTAGACCCAGAAATCAGGAAAATACTAGTAAGAAACCCCGTATCAACATTTCCTAATTTCTAGGTCTGAATGATGAGTGATCAAACTAAGCAAAATTCTCACATGTAAGTTCTCTTTTGACCCATCATAGATCAACATTTTAGTTTTGAATATCTACAGCACATTTGTTATTCGACAGCTTAACAAGTTTTGGGTCTAGAATGATGAGTGATTTTACCAAACAAAATTTTCTCATCTAAGTTAGCCTTTGACTGATAGATTAACATTTCAGTTTTGAATATCTACAGCACATTTGCTATTCGACAGCTTAACAAGTTCTGGGTCTAGAATGATGAGTGATTTTACCAAACAAAATTTTCTCATCTAAGTTAGCCTTTGACTGATAGATTCGATATCTTGGGCCTAAATGAAACACGCTTAGACAAGGACATTTCAGATTCCGAGGTCAGAATTGATGGTTACGACATATATAGAGGTGACCGAAATACGAGCGGTGGCGGCGTCGCCATTTATGTCAACCAAAATATCCCTCATTTTCAGAGGACAGATATTAGTAATACTGCTCTGGAAATTGTAGGCATTGAGGTCGAACCAAAGCATGCAAGAAATTTCATAGTTATTTGCTGGTACCGACCTCCTACATCAGATAATGATGATTCATCTTTCAATGCTCTCCATGAATTAATATCGAAATTAGATTTGGAGGGCAAAGAGATCTTCTTGATGGGCGACACTAACTGTGACTTGAAAAAGTCAAAGCATGGCCCAACAAAGAAGCTCAAATCTATTTATAGCGAATTTCAATTCGAGCAACAAATAAAAAATTACACAAGAATCGCTCCGACAAAGAATGATCTTGGGGCAACTGAAACGACGAAAAGCCTCATTGACCATGTTGCAACTAACCGCCCTAACTATATCATTGAAGCTGGGACATTAGAAACCAGTTTTACTGATCATTACCTTGTTTTTGCCAGAAGGAAGATAAATGCCAGGTCTCGGCTGAATAAAAAGGTCAGTTTTGTCGAAACAAGGAGCCTGTCGAATTATGACAAAAACCTTTTCTTGGCTGATTTGCAGTCGATCGATTGGACAGATGTTTTTGATGGCTGTACCAATGACCCTGCTCGTATGGCGGATACCTTTTCTTGTATTTTCAGCTCTGTTCTGGATGTCCACGCTCCCTTAAAGCGTAGGAGAATTTCCAAGAAATCTACTCCCTGGATTACACCAAAAGTAAAGCAGCTGATGAGGGAGCGTGACCAACTTAAGACAAGAGCTACAATCGATAGCACTCTTTGGCCCCGATATAAAGCATTGCGTAATAAAGTAACGTATGAACTACGCAACTGTGTCCAGCAATATTATCACGCAATAATTGAAGAAAACTCCAATGACCCCAAGGAGATGTGGAGGGCAATAAACAAAGTATTAAATAAGGACTCTCCATCTTCTTTCTCTGCTGTGAATTTCCAAGGCCAAAGACTGGACCGTCCAAACAAAGTCGCTGAAGCATTTAATGAGCATTTTGTAACTATAGGTCCAAAACTTGCAAGTAATATTGAGCAAAAGCCAGACGATAACCCTTTGAAATATTTGGAGGAAAATAACGAAAACTCACCGAAATTCCAATTCAAACAGGTTGAAGCTAGCTATGTCAGGAAAGCCGTCATAGGTCTAAAAAACTCAAAATCGCCTGGGCCAGACAACATTCCCACGAAACTTCTGAAAGATGCAATTGAATATATTTGCCAACCGTTGGCAATGATATTCAACGCGTCTCTCGAGACAGGGATCTTTCCTGACATATGGAAACTAGCGCGGGTTACCCCAATATACAAGTCTGGCCAAACGTCCAACTTATCAAATTACAGGCCGATATCAGTTCTCTCTGTTCTCTCTCGGTTACTTGAGAAGTTGGTGCATGACCAGCTCTATGATTTTTGTAAGACAAATGATTCACTCTCGAAAAATCAATTTGCTTTTCGGAAATTGCACAGCACGATAACCTCGATGCTTAATATCACGGAAACCTGGTACAAAAATATTGATGAACGCAAACTAAATGTGAGCGTATTTTTGGACTTGAAAAAAGCTTTCGACACAGTCGACCATGATATTTTGCTATCGAAGTTGTCTGCCCTTGGAGTCATTGAGACAACGCATTGCTGGTTCACATCATACCTTAGAAACAGAGAACAATTCTGTCGTGTTGATGGGCAAAATTCATCCACAAAAAGCGTAAACTGTGGCATTCCTCAGGGATCGTGCTTGGGGCCCCTTCTTTTCATCATATACGTTAACGATTTCGAACGCTGTTTACAGGGGGCAACTCCCAACATGTACGCTGACGATACAAGCATTACTTGTTCTTCTGCTGACAGCGATTCTCTGCTTAGGAATATAAATGATGAGATGACTAATATCGCGGAATGGATGCGGCTAAATAAACTAAGTTTGAACGCAGACAAAAGCGAATTTATGGTCATAGGCCACTCAAGGCAGCATAATGTCCTAAATGAGCTCAGAGAGATTGAGGTCGATCATAAGAAAATAAATAGGGTTACCAAAACAAAGTATCTTGGTCTCAATATAGACGAAAATCTGAGCTGGAAAGATCAATATAAAACAGTTAAAACTAAGGTCAAAAGTGGTCTCTCTGCAATTCGGAAGCTGAAAGATATTCTACCTCAGTCAAAGCTAGCTGCAGTTTATAGAGCTTTGATCGAGAGCCACTTAAGGTATGGTAACATATTATGGGGATGCATTTCTGATACGAAGCTCAGTGCTCTCCAAAGATTACAGTCAAGAGCAAATTTTCTGATTGAAAATGCAAAATACAAGGATGGATGGGTCTGTGACTGGTTGCCTGTTAAAGAATTAATAAGGTACGACAGGTTAGTTATGACGCACAAGATCCTTCATGGAAACTGTCCGGACAATTTGCAAAATAAATTTATGCGGAGGTCCCAAATTTCAAGCTATTCAACAAGGAATAGCCAAAATCTCCATTTGCCTAAACCTCGATTGGAATTTACCAAAAAGAGTTTCCAATTTACCGGAGCCTCGATATGGAACGAGATCCCGCAACAGTACAGAGACTTACCCGCTCTAAATTGCTTCAAAAAGGAAGTTAAACAACTCCTAAGGAGCTAAGGTGGGTGAGTGCGTCCGGGTCCCTGGGGCCTCGTGATGCTTTGGGGGGTGGTGCCCGGTTGGTCCTGATTTGGTCTATTCTAGGCCGGGTTGGGGCCTGTGGGGTGCCGTCCCTCTGGGTGTTGCGGGGCCGTGGGGATCTGGATGCATTCATCTACCTTGGCGGCAATTAAAGCACGACCCCTAGGAAGAGCAGCCTTTTAGGGTTTTTAAATTTCTATCATTAATTTTTTTATTATACTTTGTAGTAGCTGATAGGGCATCGTGCCTAAACATTTATGATATGATATGATATGATATGATAGATTAACATTTCAGTTTTGAATATCTACAGCACATTTGTTATAGCCTGCCAAACGCATAAACCCCTTTTTTACTCATCCGTTATATAGGGGCTATTTTCCTAATTTTGAAGATCTTTAAATAATTTTTTCTTGATATAAAACATAAATATTATTAAAAATTCTAAAAGCTGTAACAGAACTATTCATTATCATCCAAAGGTCTAGTACCTTTGTGGACAGTGCAGAGCGGAGTAAGAAAATCAAATTCACTGATAATATGATAATGAAAATAAAATTTAAATATAAAGTTGAAAGGAAGAGTAGTACCTTTGTGGACAGTGCAGAGTGGAGTAAGAAAATCAAATTCACTGATAATATGATAATGAAAATAAAATTTAAATATAAAGTTGAAAGGAAGAGTAGTACCTTCCTCATGAATGCGAACTAGTCCCAATCCACCCAGCTGCGCTCAACGAGGTTAAAGAAAAAGTGGCACATTTGCAAAGCCCTGTAACTGAGGAGGAGTAAACACAATCCTTGTTTTAGCCGCTGGTACAGTCTCAGTGGTCAGTATGTTTTGTCGTAATGGTAAGGTTAGTTGTTTATGCTGTATGTATACTTTCAAATATAAGCCATAAATACATATCGGTACAGAGTTTACAGATGCAATTCTTCAGCCAATTCCTGCAACAATATTTTACATTTCATGTTTATCCAATGAAATTTGCATACAGACAGCATTCGTATATTTTCTTGCCTGAAATCTATTTTTGGACAATCTTTTGGTCAAATTGCGTATCTTCTATACCAAAAATACGTGTAACAGCTCAGAACGTATTCTCAAAAAACAAGAATATGATGTAAAATAAAACCATATTTGAACCATACTTTTTAAAAATTTACAACATCATTGGTTAGGCATAGCTGTGAATAACAAGAAACAGTAATTTAATAAGCGCATTTTCTGTGTTCCAAGCTTTACTTGATAAATAATTTACGAGTCTTCTATTGATCTTTTCGTTTAGTTAAGTGAAAATGTGTAACTGTAAAATCCGCACTTCTTTATGTTTTGTTTAATTCAATAGTGCTTTGTTGTGTACCGTATTACAGTTAATACCATAACATTTGTCGGTCTAATTGTGTCCACGAGCCCATCAATAATTAAGGACGGTCCTCAGTATTAGAATTCTTTCGTTCTTTCTCTCGTCATCTAGTTGCTTAGCAGGTCGTTTTGGAATGCTTATTATGACAGAAGAACGAATGCTGTTTTCTTAATTATTTGGCAAGTATTTTTAAACTGATGGTGTTTAAATTACCTATTGTGGCAGTTGGAATGTATAATTCGATAGCCGTCAGAGAAGAAAGATTTCAGTTAAATTCTAAGTGAAAAGCCATTTGTATAATCAGGCGGCAGTTGCTGTCTTTTCTCAGATAAGTTAAGGGAAAACAACATTTTACTTCTTAATAACTGGACGCGTATGTTAAGCTGAAGATGTTTAAATGACATATTGTAGCAGCTAGAATATATCATTTTGATGGCTGTCAGGGAAGAAAGATTTGAGTTGGATTCTAAGCGAAAAGGCATAGTTTGTATAATCAGGCGGCAGTTGTTGTCTGTTCTCAGATAAGTTAAGGGAAAACAACATGTTACTTCTTAATAACTGGACGCGTATGTTAAGCTAATGGTGTTTGAATTTTATATTGTAATAGGTAGAATATGTAATTCCATAGCTGTCAGGAAAGAAAAATTTGAGTTGGGCTGATGGTTTTTTAAGTTCCAACTATGTAGTAATTAGAATATAGATTTAACTGTCAGAGCTGTCAATGTAGTAAGGTTCCAGCATAGATTGCGCAGAAATAGAGTTTGTAGGCAAGGAGGTGGATAGGAAGCGCTTGTTGTCTTTCTCCGGTAAGTTATGGAAAACATTGTGTTGTTTCTTGACATTTGGGCGAGTGTTCTAAATTGTTAGTGTTAAATTGCATTTCGTAATAGTTGGAGCTGGTCAGGGTGGTACGATTCCAGTTAGAAACCGGGTTAGGATAGCCTGCATGCAGACAATACCCAATGAAAAGGTATAGTCTGCGTAACGCCGCTCAGTCTCGTGTATTGTATGCGTCAGCATTCCATTTCGATAGTCGTTGAATGGCCCTTTCTCCTGTGTGTACCCGAGGGCTATATTTGGCGCCCAGTGAAATTTACTGTTCAAGCATGCTGTGAAGTTTGCCACCGAAAGTCGAAAGAAAGTTCACAGTTGATGTCCAGCTTTGCTGCAGATGCCTTGCCGTTTTGCCGCAGCCAAGTACCAAGATCGAGGGTGTGCCAGCCGTACCCCTCACAGCTAAGTGGAAGTTTCCTGTTGTTTTTCTTGCTTCTTGTTGTTGAGCGGAGATCTTTTGTTGTTGATTTTGGTGTTGCCATTTTGTTTTGAGGGGTGGAGAGGCAGTTGAGACTTTCTGAAACTTTTCGTTTGTTTATGGCCTAAATTACTCAAAAAAGTATGTCTGAAATCGAAGATTTACAGTTAGAGTTTGACTCACTACTTTGTCAACAAAGTGTTGAAAAGTTGTCTGAGATTTGTGTTTATCTAAAGGTAGAGGAATTAGTTGATGGGAAAAGTAGGTCACAACTAGTGAAGATAATCAGAAATGTTGTCGATAATGTTTTGTTGGATCCAAAAGATGTTGATGTAGATATTTTCCTTCGTGATGCAATTTCAAAACTTACCGGAACGCCCCCTCCACTGGAAAAATCGCCAGAAGAAATTAAAGCTCAAAGTAGGGTTTCTGACCTTGAAGGGCAACTACGTGATTTACAGTTACTTCAAGAAGAATCAGAGAATGCACGAGAAAATATTTTGGAACAGTTGCGAGAAGCTAAAGAGAAAATTTCGGAAATAACTCACAATGAACGTGTCGATAATTCTAGCAAAGTTCCGGTTTCGCAAAATCGTTCAAAATCAAATCAAGCTTCGTCAGAAGCCACTGTTTTTCGTAGAGAATTCAAAATTTGTGGTCAAATTGGCGAGCCAGGGCAACATGACAAATTAACCTATGTTTCGTTAATCCATCAAATCGATTCTGCAATCGAAAATGGGTACTCTGAAAAAGAAGTGTCTGATGCAATCATAAAATCAATTTCACCGCACAGTAGTTTAAGAAATTATATCTTAACCTTGCCGCAACGTACGCTTGGAAAGCTTCGATCTATTTTGCGCGTCTTTTTCCAAGAGAAAACAGCCTCAGATCTTTTTCAAGCCATGGTCACGACCGTACAAGAGCCGAAGGAAACAGCACAACAGTTTTTGCTACGACTTTTGGATGCACGAAACAAAGTGTTTTTCGCTACCAGAGAAGAACATGCTGAATCGGAATACAGTTCACAACTGGTTGAAAAATCCTTTTTGAAAGCTTTTGAGTCTGGCCTGCGTGACGAGAATTTGGTCACAAATCTTCGACCCTTTTTGAGGAAAAGTCAAATTACAGACGAGGAGCTGATGAGAAGCGTGAATGAACTGGCAACGAAACAAGCGGAGAGGAAAGCGAAGATCGGTACTGCGACGGAGCGCTATAAAGCAGCGAAGGCGCAAGTAGTTAACGTAGAAAAGGAGAACGGCAGTCAGACCCCGAAAATCCAGAAAAAAGGTAGCAGTATTTTTGAAAATCAAACTGAAAAACTTTCGGCAGAAATTCAGAATTTAAAAGCAGAGTTAGCTGCTATCAAAAGCCAAGTCGACACGCCTACAGGGAGCAATTTGCCACCTAGATTTCAAAACAGAGCCCTACATCTGCTTATTGTCTGCGCTGGGTACTTAATATTCCAGAGCATTGTGTTGCTAATTAGGTTTGCTAAGAGAACAAAGTGAAACCTTAGATTTAATCACATGATAGCTGTTCTCAAATCTGATTGCTTCCTCGTTTCCCAGGAAAGCAATGTTATTGTATTGGCTGTTACAACAATACTTTTCTTTGTTATTAAATAAATGCTGAAGCGCGCACTACACAAAAGTGAGTGGCGTTACGCAGACTATACCTTTTCCTTGGGTATTGTCTGCACGCAGGCTAGGTTAGGAAAGATTGGCTGTACCATTAGGGAATGTTCGTTATCTTTTTTCACGTAGGCTAAGGAGTAAATAGCATTTGAATTAGATTTTATAATCGTCAGAATTGTCAGGATGGATAGTAAGATTCTAGTTAACAGCTGACCAGGTAGAAATTGTTTGTATTATTAGCCTTTGTTTTTCTCGGATAAGTTTATGAAAAAAGTGTTGCTTTCTAAAGATTGGGCGAGTATTGTAAATAGATTTACGTTTAAATTACATATTGTAATTTTAAGAGCTATCAGGGTTGTAAAATTCGAGTTGAAAAATTGAGCCATGAGGGATTTGTTGTACCGGGTGAGTCAAGAAAAAGTTTATGCGTTTTGGCGGGTTGTGAAATGAATAGTATGAGGCTGATATTCAAAACTGAAATATTAATCTATCAGTCAAAGACGAACTTAGGAAGAGGAAACTTTGTTTAGTAAAGTGGTAAAGTCACTCGTCATTGCTGCTAAGGGGCATGTTTGGGAACGAGGATTCCACATTCCATTCTGGTCAATAATTTACTTGCTATTGAAGTTACAGTTCCATTTCTGAAACTGACAAAGTAAACTTGAATGCCTCATAAATCATGGACCATAATTGAACGTGGAATTTTCGATTCCCATACAAATCGCTTACAGGCATTTTTCTAACTTTGGGTCTTAAAGATGAGTGATTTTACCAAACAAAATTTTCTCATCTAAGTTAGCCTTTGAATGATAGATTAACATTTTAGTTTTGAATATCGGTCATATACTTTTTATTCCATAGCCCACCAAACGCCTAAACTTTTTTGACTCACCCGGTATTATTATGCTGCTTTTGATGTCTTTTCTCGGATAGGTTAGGGAATCGGATAGGTTAGGGAACAGAATAGAGGGGTATCGCCCTGGTTGAGGGTAAACGCGTTTTGACCGATTTTAACTGTCTTGCATTTGTTGCTGAATAACAGGAGTCTGAGCCTAGTTATAACCAAAAAGCACGCAAAAATATTTTGGTGACTCCATTTGCTAATTTTTTTCATGTTTGTGTTTCTTAAAATTCCGTCCACAAACAGAGGGACAAGTGCACAAAGAAGCTCACCTGAGATGTAACTTTAAGCATCCGCCATTTTTCCTTTCACAATTTGTAGCACAATTTTCTTTTTGCTTTGTTTCTCGACGTTGTTAAAACTTTCACAACAAATAAATGGCCTCTCGCCAAGCCCCGCTTGTCCAGAATACGTAATTCACGCAACTTCAAAGATATCAAGATATGACATCCGCTTCCTCCACGACAGGCTTCTTTTTGCACGCCGTCTGATTGGCCTAAAGTCGCCCTGGTTGAGGGCACTGTGGTATCTTCCGGTTCTTCAACGAAATTTGCACTGCCAACGCATGACAGGCGACAACTATTTACTGTAAAGGACATATTATGGTGCAAAAACAGGTTTGTTCTATCAGTGGACTGTAAAAAATATTTTTTCTAGATCATAAATTGATTTATGCATCGTTCAGTTAACCAAAGGAGGAAAATTTGATGTCAGCTTGCTTGAAAAGTCTTTGAACGAAAGCGGCAACAAAGGTCAGTGTTTAGGATAACGAAACACAGCAAACACAACCAGAAAACATTTGATAACAATAAAAACTCTTTAATCGTTGATATGCTGCTGATTTTCGCATCAAGTTGTCTTGAATTTACCTGAAACCATGTGAAAGTTTGGATACCCTCAACCAGGGCGACGTTGGAAATTTAGGCCCTCTCGACAACTATGTTGTCGAGTAGCTCGCCCTTAAAGACAACATCACCAATGACAAATATATTTTATATCAACAACAGTGAAGAGTTTACGAAGGTGTTCTTGGTAAGTTTCGTTCTGAAACTTTTTTCGTTCAGCAGGAATATTCGACTAACGTAAAACACCCGCAATCAGGGCGACACCCCTCTATGTTGCTTCTTAAAATTCGGGTAAGCATTTTAAGTACCGGGTGAGTCAAAAAAAAGTTTAGGCGTTTGGAAGGCTGTAGAATAAAAAGTATGTGACCGACATTCAAAACTGAAATGTTAATCTATCAGTCAAAGGTCAACTTAGATGAGAAAATTTCGTCTGGCAAAATCAAACATCTTAAAGTTAATAGTGGAATTCGAGTTAGAAACTGACCATTGAGGTATTGGTTGTATCATTAGGCAGTGCTTATTGTCACATCTCAGATGATTAATGGAAAAAATTGTTGTTTTTTCTTAAAACTTGTGCGAGTATTGTAAACTGATAATGTTTAATTTTTTTTATAATCCAGTAAAATGCTACTATGCATATTAGGGCCTACATTTCTTACAAGAATTACTTTACAATACTACTGGGACAAATACCCACGGGGAGGAAAAGGCTGTGTCTGCCCCAAGGGAATTGACATAGATAAAAGAAAGAAAAACTACTTAAAATTAAACTACACAACTAAAAATAGCACATACGGATAATAACAACGACTTGATACCTAAAGCCGGTTTTCCACTAGGCGGATTTTTTCGTGCGCAGCGGAGCGGCTGTTGTTTCTAACACAATGCACGCGTACTAAAAAAAGATTTTCAATTTCCAAGAATTTAATGACCAAGAATTTTTAAAAATATTTTTCAGAGCTGTTTTTCGTCAATCGCCGTGGCTTTTCCCCTCTCGTGGAATACTGAAGTCATGTGTCAGAGCTTTCGAGTGATTTGATTGGTTGGCGCCATAGGATAGGACGCGGCGGAAAAGTTGGAGTCAATCCGACTTTCAAATACATGCGTAGCAGAGCGACTAGAAGTGACCATTGTTAGAAATAAACAATGCAATTACAACAGCCGCGCCGCTGCGCGCGGAAAAGTCCGCCTAGTGGAAAACCGGCTTAAGTCTGCTGCACGTCAGATCAAAGTGATGGTAGGGGAAAGTAACTTGTTTGAATTGCATATCGTAACAGTTGGAATATATACTTTCATAGTCAGAGCCATTAGGGTACTTGGGAATAGGATAGAAACCGAATATGGGGGGGGAGGAGGGATATGTATGAGTTATTGTCACATTCTCTGATAAACCTCTTTCGTTCGTCGTCGTGTCGTTTTAATTTTAGCCAATACCAATTTAGTATTTTGATTAACACACAAAGGTGTTAATTCTGGCTGAGTTGATTGCAAAATTTTATTTACACTGATAATAAGATTGTTATATTTCAGAACAGGCTAAGTTATTATTGCTGTAAATTTATCCAATTCATTCAAGGAAAATATTTATTCCTAGCCGAACGATGAAGACTAAACTCATTTTTCTTATTTATCGGGGAAGCCAAAAACAAATTATCTATGTTTGATAGGCAACGATAAATCGACTACTGATTTAATTCAAAATATTTGATGAACCATGGAGAGGGTGTTTAATGCTGTTTTATCTTATTTTCAAAACCCGTCACTGTTTCGCATAGGCTTAGAATCTTCCGAAACGTAGTATGGATTGTTATTAAGTCCGATCTTGGAATTGAATGGTTTGAAAAGAACTTTATAGGTAGCTGGCAGGGTTAAAGGGTGTTATGATAAAATATAATGATATGATAATGTAATACAATACGATGCATTACAGTACTATCATATTTTCTATTATATTATATCATATTACATTACGTTATATTGTATTATATTATATTTTATCATATCATATTATATTAAATTATATTATATTATACTATATTGCATCATATTATATTTTGTTATGTTATATTATATCATATCATATTACATTACGTTATATTGTATTATATTATATTTTATCATATCATATTATATTAAATTATATTATATTATACTATATTGCATCATATTATATTTCGTTATGTTATATTATATTATATTATATCATATTGCATTAGATTAAAGAATATTACGTTATATAATATGATATAATATGATATGATACGACACACTGAATAAATATTAATCTATCTACGTATTTTACAAGTGCAGGCACCTCCGTTCCACAGCCTGAGTTCGCTTTGCTGTAACAGCCCTTTACTATCACGAACTAAGGGCAGTATGAAACACACGGTTAAAATTTTCATTTAGGCCCGACAGACAAACATGTGTAGATTTTTGCCGCGTAGCGGAATCTATTCTCAAAGAATCAAAGCCTTACGGTATCTTTCCTTCCCTCTGTCTTTCTGAGGAAATGTATGTGGAGATGTGGCTTATTGCCGTCTCTTCACACAATCATGAACACACGTCAGACGCAGCGTCATCAAGGCCTTTTCAAGCTGTCTCTTATTCTATGGAATACAACTGAATACGTATTTGTCTTTCAAAAGACTATGTTCTGATTTCGTTATTGTCTTGAGATGTGGGTGGAGAGGCGACATTGATCATGTGATGTAATGCCAACAGGACTGAACAGCTGTCGCGAGACGGGTAGGAGGAGTGGGGAAAATGCATCTTGTAATGTCCAAATAGCCAGAAAACTTCCTACCATCTATTTTCATTCCATTCCTTGTTGGTACAGTTTCTTTTCACTTCCCAAAATGCGGCACTCACTAATTAATGTTATTGCTAGTTTATACCTACCCTGGGTACCAGAGCCTGGTACCCATGGTAGTTTACGCCTAATTTGCTGGCATGTATTGGTGATTGTTATTTACGGCAAATGATTCATAACTTACTTGCAGTCTCCTTCAGCTGTCCATAGCATTTCAGTGAAATCAAGTGCACAACACGGCACTTCCGTTGTTCTTCGGCGATTTCAAAATGATGTCAGTTTGAAGGAAAGGGTTCTAGCGAATCAAATTTTTCTACATTTGGAAATGGGTTGATAGCATTGTTATATGGAGGAAAACATTATTATTCTTTTTAAATATGTAGAAAATTCAAACAAATCGCTAAATCTCTTTCTCTCAAGACCGACTTGATTTTGACATTGCTGGAGAGCCAAAGAAGCGCTGTTCTTGAAACAATCACTTTTTTAACTTTCATGTGGTACAAAGCAGCAGTCACTTACCAGATTAGCTAAAACAAGCTCTCAAACTCCAAGTTGAAGCCTACTTTATGCAACTGTGTAAACAACAGGAATGTTGAATTTACAGCTCCTGCAACGCAACAGCCACAAAAGTGGGGCACAATTTTTTTTGGGACACACCGCAGAAGCGAATTCTCTGTTTTTAAAGACCCATTGCTAACCATGATCCTTTGTGCGCCGATTGCAAAGTAAGACAAAGGGGATTTAGGCCAAAAAGGACTTTCAGATAACACGAAAGTCGCCTTTGGCGCCACAAAGGATCATGGTTAGCAATTGGTCTTTAAAGGCAGTCTGTCGTGCATTTGATTGGGTAATTTCGACAATACAAAGAATAGGAGATTTCAATAGCTGCTACTCATCTAACTTTCTACGGCCGTAGAAAGTCAAGACGGTTAGCCCTCCTTTGTTTCAAATACACAGATTGACAAAGAAATCTGTTGTGTTGAGCTCTGACTTTGTCGCGGCCAATCAAAGACGTGACAGACTGCCTTTAAAAGAGACACCTCAAGGAAGAACGTTTAGTCATAGATTTTAAAGGAGTTTGTGTTTCATTTCAGTCGATGCAGATGATGACATTGCCTCATTTGATCCTTTCGCACCAAATCAGCCATCATCAAGACCACCACAGAGAAACAAGGTGAAAACTTTGCCTCGCATGAAAACAGTTGACATTCTGAACGAATTTGAAGATATCCCTCACCAACAGGGTCCACAAGGTGTAACGATAAATTCTGGAGCAAAGACGCTGAGAGATCAGAGTGAATTACGAAGAAGCAGGAAAGTAATCAATAAAAAAGACAATTCTAGAAATTCAGACATGACCGACAACCAAGCTTTGGTAAGTGGACTCTTTATCAAAAGTACTTGGTTTCTTTATACCTTACTTGTATTTGTAATCCGTGTGGTACTCGTTTTCGCTGAGCTCTAAATTCGTTCATCTGTACGACCCATACCCGGGGGCAACTACCATATGCTTCGGTACGGGATGTGCTGTTTGTTGGGGTGACTTTTTCAGGCAGAAAATATATTTTAGGGTGTCATTTTCCGTAAGATCGCAGGTAGACATATAGTTCGGGATGTCATTTCAGAAGAGTAACTCTTTAGGGTATTAAATTTGATCTTAATTAATATGCTTGGTTAGAATTTAGATTTTTGTCTCAATTTCAGGGTATATATTTTGGATCGCCCGTAAGTTTTGTTGTATGGTTTTTAGAAAATTTATGAATTTTAGGGTGTGATTTCAAAAGTCAAAATGACACACCTCCTTCATCTGCCTATTGAAGTTAACCCGTGGACCCATACGCCATTGGTTTACCTTGAACGCTCTGTTGTGCCCCCTGGGTGGGGCTTATGTGATTTTGAAGTCTTCAAAGGGGTTTTAAAAGAGAGGGTTTGGCTTATTGGGGAAGGGGGAGTATCACAAAGTCAAATGGCAAGGATATAAATGGCACCTCTCTACTTCTTCTATCCTACATTGTGTTCATTCCATTTTTTTTCATTTTTCATTATTTATCCAGGGTAATACATGCAGTTTGTGTTTAAGAAAACTGTTTTACAATGTGCGCTGCTTAAAGAAAAAGATAAAATCTAACCTAATTACAGGATGTATCTATCATATAAACTCTACAATAAGATCAAGGGAAACAAATCTCATCTGAAGGGAAAAGAAAACAAAAAAGAATTTGACCAAAAAAAAAACACTGGCTTCGATGTAATAGCCCTCATTCGGGGATATATCTATGATTTTTCAAAAAGGTCTTGAATCTGTTTTTGAAAATCGCCAGTGATGGGCCGTTTTAATTTCGGGGCTCAATTGGTTCCAAACAGTGACTCCGCGATACGAAAACTACGTTGTCCATTAGATGTCTTATATCGTGGGGATGAACATACAGTTTTACGAGTCAAATACACAGATTCGTCACAGTTTTTATCCCAGGCCATATCAAAATTAACATGCAAACTTGTTTAGCTAAATAAATTGAAAGTCTGCGGTATCCTGAGAGTAAAGGAAAAGGGCAGAGCTGAAACTGCGTAAAATGACGTCATTGAGAGCTTTTTGAAACGATAAGTCAAGAGTTTAAGGCCCAAGGAACAAAATATCAAGTTTTGCCGAATTTTGGGATCTGTTGCAGGGGGGAAAATTACCAGTTATTGTGCATGCGTTCGCAGTTTCTGCTCGGTCAAGGAAAAGCTGATTGTGTGGCCTTTGTAGGTCACCATGAGAAATCTGAAGGCTTTGAGAGTTTTCATTTAATATGGCGCGAGGATAACGGTAACATTCAGAGACAAAATAGTTTAGATGGCATCTTTTGCCACAGTGAAGCCTGGAAATTGCAATCACCTTGACGGTGACAAATGGCGAAGCCAGTCCAGGGATTTTTAAGAGGATGAAAGAGTTTATATTGCAGCTCTACATAAAGCCACACAAAATAGTCATAATTATTTGTTAAATGATGTAGCTCAACAATGCACTCAAATAATACTTAGGTTGGCTTTATTTCTTCTGTTTTACTTATTCATCAAATTATTCATCATACACTTTTAGCGCGGATTATTTTTCTCGTTGTGTATCTGGTTGCGGATTAGTTTTCTCGTTCTGTATGTATGTATGATTTTGCTCTAAAATTAAATTACAATATGAATTAATAAAAGGAAAATGCTCTAATTACAGGAATATAGTATTTACAGGCAAAGAGTTAAATATTAAGTTTAACAGCATCCCAGGTTAAAAATGGTAGGGATAGCATTAAAAAGGTCAATATGACCTTGTTTTGATGATAGTCCCTCCGGGGGTGTTATCAAAAGAAGATATTTGTTCGGAAAAAAGGATCTCTGAAAAGAGTTATTCCGAAGAATGTTAACTAAAGCTTTTCGTAGGCTGATTTAGTGTTTTCAATAATATATGTACTCTATGTTGTTCTAGTTTGGATTTATGCGAATGCTAATACCACGTGGAAAAAATTGGAAAAGTATGATACACCATTTATAGCAATGTAATCTTTGATGTATTATGAATCTTATCAAGCCCAGACTTTCCTTCAAAATGAGTTTTTAAGACCCTCTTTTCTAGAATACAACAGAAGAAGATGGACGAGCTAGCCCTGCATTTGATATTGTTGATGGAAACGAAGCAGAAAACCCTCCTTTACCCGCCATTGGGACGAGAATATCACAAATTTTTAAAGCTCGAGAAAATGTCGTTAAGTTACATATGGCTGCAAGGGAAGCAGAATTCACCGAAAAGTTTCCATTTACGTAAGTTAACACTTACGCAAGCCTATTTTGTGATTCATTTAAAGTTCGAAAGTTTGACAAAGATTATGCTGGGTGTTTATTTCAAGGACCAACGATTTTGTTCAGTTTTGTGCCTCTCGCTGCTGAGATTAATACTATTAACGAAAATTAGTGGAAACATTTAAAGGACAAGTCCGGGGCTTGTATGATTAATGCTACAAGACAAACTTACAATCTGCTGATGCAAATTCTTCCGTTTGCTCCACATTCTGTGCTTCCTTCGTTAAACATTCTGATAATGTAGGCCAAATCTGGGCAGCTGGAGTACCAGCAGCAGTGGTAGTTTGTTCATACCCTTAGGTACTACGACGTTTTTCTAGGTACAAATGCCGTAACTTCTATGAATAAAAAGTTTCCTCGATAAGATAACCACTTGATAGCGCGTCGCCGAGTGGTTAAGGGGGTCAAAGCGACTGACTCGTAAACCAAAGGTAAGAACGGCCGAGGTTCGAATCCCGCGCTGGACAGTCTGGTCGCTGTCCGTAACTCTATCCCGGGTCGACTAGAGCCATGCGAGGGAAATCTGGTATCTGCGGCGGGTAGCTGCGGCGGACTGATGGTAAAACATCCGTGGCCCCTGCTATTTCTATTTCTATTTCTAATTCTTTATACACCGAGACCCTTCAGCAACAAAATAACTTTAGCTAAAAAACATAAATCTAATTACAATCATTGTTAAAACAAAAAAAGAAAACTACTGCTGATCTTCCAGGGGGCCGTGTTTGCATTGGTTTCAGCTCATCAAATGACTTTTTAACTGTTTTTTATATTGATACAAGGTGGGGAGCTCCCTAATATTCATAGGAATCTCGTTCCAAGCCTTCAGAGCTGTGTAAGAAAATCTCTTTTTAGAATATTCCAGATTATACTTTGGGATTTGAAGGTTCTCACAAAATCTAGTATTATAGTTAGAGTAATGAGATCTCCGTTGAAATTTATTCCAAAGGTTTTCTGGACATAGCCTGTTCATGATCTTATATGTCATGACTGATCGATCAAACGTAATGAGTTGTTTAACTTGTAAAAAATTCTTCGACCAGTCATCCTTTATCCTGGCAGTGTCAATTATCGAAATGGCCCTGTCTTGAAAACGCTGTAATGATTCCATTTTGGAGTTGGATACACTACCCCATATGACATCAGCGTATCTTATATGACTCTCTACGAGCGCACGATAGACATTGCTTAATTGAGATTGCGAAACAATGTTTTTTAGGGTTTTTAAAGAAGCAAGGCCCCCGCGTACTTTCGCTTTGATAGCTTTAAATTGGTCCTCCCAATTGAGTCCTTGATCGATAATTACCCCCAATGATTTTGTTTTCTTCACTCGTTTTATTTCTGAGCCATTTAATTTTAGTTTTTCTTGTTCGGTTATCTTATTAGTTCTATTTGGGTGGCCAATAAACATATATTCTGTTTTTTGTGGATTAGCACTTAATTTATTCAGTCGCATCCACTCAGAGATATTACTTAATTCATCTTGGGCTTTGCGAACCAACTCATCGACACTTGAAGATGCCAACGATACTTGAGTATCATCAGCATACATGCCAGCCTTAGATGCTTTCAAACATTTTTCAAAGTCATTTAGATACACTATGAACAGAAGAGGACCCAAACAGGATCCTTGGGGAATCCCGCAAGTGACAGTCTTAGCCTTAGACTCATAGCAGTTAAGCTTGCAGTATTGTTGTCTGCCTTCCAGATATGATCTGAACCAGTTACCGGCTAATTCTCGGATTCCATACGCTTCTAATTTTTCAAGCAAGATCTCATGGTCAACGGTGTCGAACGCTTTTTTCAGATCAAGGAATATTGCCAAATTAACCTTTCTGTGATCAACATTTTCATACCAAAACTCCGTACTGTCAATTAAAGATGTTACCGTTGAGCAGAGTTTCTGAAAAGCGGATTGGCTAATCGTCAAGATGCCACGTGATCTTAGGTAATCATACATCTGGTCATGCACGATTCTTTCCAGAATTCTCGAAAAAACGGAGATGACTGAGATAGGTCTATAATTATTTGCATCACTTCTCGAGCCCGATTTGAAGATGGGAGTGACTCTCGCCAATTTCCAGATATCAGGAAAGATGCCATGCCGTAAAGAGGAGTTAAAAATCATCGCTAACGGTTCACATATAACCTCTGCAGCATCCTTTATTAGCATAGTCGGAATCTTGTCGGGTCCTGGTGCCTTCCCATTTTTTAACTGCTTGATGGAGTTAAGTATGAAGATGTCGCTAACAAGATTAAACTTCATGACACTAGATTGCTTAACTACGTATTTTAGGGGATCATCATTCGTCCATTGTTCGATTTTACCTGCAAGTTTTGGGCCAACTGTGACAAAATGATGATTTAGTGCCTCTGCTATGTCTGCTTCTTTCGTAATTCTATTGCCCTCAGCGTCTAAACATGAGGTTGTTATTGATTGTGAAGATTTATCTAACACTTTGTTAATGGTCTTCCACATCTTCTTTGGGTTATCCTTATTTTCTTCTATTAACCCGCGATAATGTGTTTCTATAGCAACTTTTATCTCTTTTGTTACCTTGTTTCTAAGCTGCTTGTATACTGACCACTTCTCAGGAGATTTTTGGGCAATTCTCTTTGCCAAATCCCTTTCCTTCATCAAGTTTCTTATGGACTGATTGAGCCAGGGTGCATTTTCACTACGGACCCTTCTTTTTTTCAATGGAGCATGTATGTCTAAGATTGACTCAAAAATCCCCTGAAAAGTGGATGCCATTAAATTAGGATTTTCTGCGAGAGGAGAAAGGATGGCTGACCAATTTATCTGGCGTAGGTCATTGATGAATGATATTTTATCGTATTTGGTAAGGCTACGAGTCTCAACAACTTTCTTTTTGTTTTTCCTTTTGAGTCTCCATGCATTAACTTTTCTTATCCCATACACCATATAATGATCAACCATCCCAATTCGCAGAACATCAGCTCTTAAAATGCGCTTAGGGCTCGTTGTAGAAAAATGGTCTATAAGCGTTTTCGTGGTTCGTTGCTCATTCCTTTCATTACTTGTCACAGCAACTCTGGTATACTTATTAATCATTTGAGAAAATTGAAATTCGTCATAAATTTGTTTGAGCTTTTTTGCGTTTCCATTATGATTACTTTTAAAGTCGCAATTGGTATCACCAATCAATATGGTCTCCTTTTCTTCCCTATCCAGTTCCTTCAAAGTCTCTTTTAGCTTTTCAAAAGAGGCTTCATCAACTCCCGAAGTAGGAGGCCGGTACCAGGCTACAACAAAAAAAGGCTTTCCATGATTCGGTAGAAATTCAAGTGCCAAAAGCTCTAATTCATTGCCTTTGATTCTTACAGCAGGTTCGGGCAAGCTTTCTTTTACGTAAATTGCCACCCCCCCGCCATTAGAAATAAGTTCCTCAGACTTTCGCAGGCTAGCCATGTTAAGTTACCTACCTACCTGATCGCAGGCTATTCGCAGGCTACCTACCTACCTGAATAACTTTAGCTATATTTTTCTATCGTTGTACAAAATATATAATAAGCGTTATATAAAGTCTTCTTTTTTGTGCCAAACTTGAGAATTGCTTTCAAAAGCGAAACCTTATGGTTGCTATTTGCAAGTTTTATTTAATCACAGAATATCATCATGATTATTTTTCTTTCAGGATATTCGTTGGAACCTGGAATGTGAACGGACAAGTCGCTGGTGAATGTTTAAAACCGTGGTTTAAAGTTGATACAGACCCGCCGGATATTATAGCCGTAGGGTGAGTTACTGTACAGCTATTGCTTGTTATCAGGACGAATAAGAGAAATTATTTTATCTTATCTTGGCGTTATGCACGTGCAGTACAGTTCATTCCTAACTTAACATTCCCGAATTCGGCAATCAGAGTTGATAATATTTCAGCTTTTCAAATTCAGAAAGGCCGAAGGACAAAACTTTTTCTTTTTTCCCAGTTATCTTTGATTCCCAACACGGTTGTCTTAAAAGGAATGATTTTTCTTTGACTACCTGTATTACAGTAATGTCCCACGTATAAGAAACGCAAATTTAAGAATCACGGAACCTGATTTTCAAAATAATACCCCATTTTATAAGAAACTGGTTAAGGTCTAGAAAAAGCTTGTTATCTTATTCAAACAACGATGTATTGAAGCCCTTGATTTTTTGCTGCTTTCCAGTTGAATTGAACTGTAACTATGTAAATGAAAGCAAGATTTTTTATGCAAACTAAGCAAAAAGGACCTTCCTGGAATGATTCCAACATTTCCTAGCAGTGAATATTTACAGATGCAGGGACAGGGTCACGTAACCGTAAACAAACCTGTTATCTCTATAATCTAACAAGGGCAGATTTTGCAATACAATAGCATCAGTCGTTTTGGTTTACACCTCAATACAAAGCGATAAACGAATGCAGACAAAAGAAATTCTCTCAAGCAGAAATTGAAAACAAACGAAGCCGCAAAGTTGCCCTGAAACCAGTACGGCAAACTCTCGTTTGGTGCGGGCGAAGGGAGGTTTTTAAGAGAAGGTATGTGCTTATAACGATAGAAGAAGGGTAAACCTAAAGTTCTGTCTCGCGGATTTTGTTTATTTGATTCAGAAACCGAGCAGAGGGCATTACAAGTTTTGCATATTTGTTGCTCAGATGTACGCAGTCACTCCTCAGCTCCTGAATCAAATAAACAAAATCCGCGAGACAGAACTTTAGATTTACCCTTCTTCTGTTGTTATAAGCACATACCTTCTATTAAAAACCTCCCTTCGCCCGCACCAAACGAGAGTTTGCCTTACTGGTTTCAGGGCAACTTTGCGGCTTCGTTTGTTTTGAAATTCTGCTTGAGAGAATTTTTTTTGTCTGCATTCGCTAATCGCTTTGAATTGAGGTGTGAACCAAAGCGACTGATGCTATTGTATTACAAAATCTGCCCTTGTTCTATGATCTATATTGTTGCCCAGACGTGGCCATTGTGTTCTACACAGATTTGGTGGATGGGGTGAATCCACTAGAAAGTTACTTCCAAAAATCCTCCAAAATCTCTGCAATCATATAACAAATGAGTGTTTCGTTTGTTTGTCTACGAAGCTCAAGAGTCCATCTTCAAAATAACACCTTCATTTTGAGAAAGAGAGTTGAAAATCTCTGTGATATGGCCTATCAAAAATACTGCAAAATCGTCAATTCGAAAGAAATGTGTTTACATTACGTGACCCTGCCCCTTTAAAGTGATGTGCTTGTATCACAATCATAGAGCCCGCGTCTGAGTAGTTGATTGATAGTAGATGATCTTTCTTATAGGAAACTTTACCCTGATTTGTAACTATATCTCATATTACAAGAAATGCGTCAGACCTAAAATTGAAAAAGTTGTTTCTTTATACCCGACGAGTAAAAAAGCGCCCTGCGTTTGATAAAATTGTGTTTCCTGGATGTCATAGTAATGATATTGAAAACTGTCTTGTTTTATTCCCGGTACGTCCAATTAGGTTCAGTAATTTACCCGGCTTTAATCGGTCATTCCTTCCCGTCGAAATGGGAGATTTTCTGAAGATAGGCCCTTTCGAAAACCTGCAAAACGAGTGAAAATGCCAAGCAAGATTTCCCTTTGTTCTCCTTCCTAGCACCAATGACACTTGAATGTGTTCATGTATTTTGTCCTCTTGCGAGAATGGAATCTAACTGAATAAGTTATTCATACTAAAGGGCGGGAGGAGATTTTTCAACCCGACGAAAAGAAAGTTCGTGCTAAAGCGTGCTGAAAGTCATCGCTGTTAGATTAACACATTATGGAAACTTGCTTGCAAGTTTAGCACTTTTTTTAAGGTTTCGCAAGGGGAATTTCAGAAAATTGCTTACAGAATCTGAACGGAGTGACCGATTGGCTATTCAATCAGGTATTGCAAAATATCATTGCTTATGTGCTCAGGGAGCAGTAGGCTTTCAAACGGCGGGTGTTTTTTTTACTCACCCGGTATACGGCACACTACTGTATCGTTACGATCAAATCTACGTTCTCTGAATTTGGGAAAAATAGTGCGAATCATTATGACTTTAAGGGCGTTCTCCTTAACGAAAGTTGTGTCAGTTATCAATGAACTACCCTGTATTTATAACTAGGAATGCGATGAAAGCTCTGAGTGCTCAGGTCCTGATATTTTAGAGAAACTTTCAGTGCTGGCTCCATTCCTCGGTCGGTGGCAGGTCGTCATCTTTATTAGAAATAATTACGAAATGTCAAACGAAGTTGAGTTTGTTTCATTCCAGATTTCAAGAACTCGATCTCAGCGCAGAGGCATTAGTTTTTAACGATTCAAGCAGGGAAGAATCATGGATAAAAGCACTCGAGAAGTCACTGCCTGATGGTGCTGTTTATACGCAGGTAAGAATGCTTAGATTTCTCAAAGGACAAGTCCGGGATTGATAAGATTATTGTTAAAAAGCAATCTTACCGACTGCTGAACACCAGTCGTGAGTTCTTTCCAAGTTTTGATGCCTCTAACTTTCATAAACTAGTTAATGGATCTTCGTAAATTGGGCCAAATATCGTCGCCATTTTGTATTTTGTACTAGTGCGCGAAGGCACGATAAGGAGGCTAGCAATGTGAATGGTATAATATATCAACACATTTGGCAGCCTCGTTCAGCTCAACGTGAAGTGACGTCATAGAAAGTGACGTCATTTCGCATCTCTTAGCAGATTGAAATATGTAGTTTCGCAGATTAAAAGAGAAAAAAATTGATTGAGAAGGTACTACACACCATTCACAACAGTGTAATCTCTTGAATAATCAACAATTATACCAACCCCGGACTTGTCCTTTAACAAACTGGCTGCGCCAAAAAGGAGTTCAAGCGTTTAAAAATTCGTAGTACCCAAAAGTACCAGATAAATTTGAATGAATTTGATTTCTTTCGACAGCAGAAAGACTGAAATATTCTGGAACAAGAAGTATAAGTACCGGGTGTCCCAAAAAAATGTTTCTCCGTTTCAACAGTTCCAGAAAAACAGCCACTGCCTCGTTTTGAGCGATGTAAACGGCAATCTCTTGCTTAAAGGCTCACTTGGATCCATATTATTCTGCACTCTAAGTTCATTTCAAGTAACTCAGTTTAAAGCAACTGAAGCAGAATTTTATTTTCAAGATTTGAACGATTGGAACCTTGTGCTGCCAAAAAGGATGTCACAAGCTTTTATGAACAGACTTTACGAAAATCCCTGACGTGGTTTCAAAAGTTCATGAAGGTGTTGTGATGCGGTGTTGTAATCCACTGACTTTGCAGCCAGAACAGTTATGCGGACAGGGTTCAAATCCTACCAGCACCTTTGAGCGTCATGACAAGGGGTCGCGGACTCAATTAGCACTTAGCTACTTCTGTGATCCCAGCGCTTGGCGCTGAAAATTGCAACTTCACTTCACCTTCAGTTCTCTCTCGGTTGTTCGTGGAGAAAAGGGATCCTTAGCTGACTTTCATGCCATGTGCCCTTGGCAGGATTGACCAAAGAGTCTTATCAGTATTGAAGTTTTTCAATTTTGTTTTGAAGTTTTTCGTAAATTTTGTTGAAACCAGCTGCCTTGTGCTCATCAATATCCGAATCTTAGACATGTGTTTATAATCTTGTCAATAGATGAATTTGAAAGATAGCTTCGACGAATAAATCCAAATGATTCGATCATCGTATAACGAATTTCGTCGTTGAAATCCAATTATTATCAGATAGGTTCAGGAATTATGTAAGCGATTTCTCTTTGCCTGTTCCGATCGTTGATAAATCAACTTCTTGATAGATGGTAAAATCATGTCTCGTAGGCCCCAGTTACCAGGGCATGAAGAATATCTTCCTTCATGCGTCCGGACAAAACTCATACTTAAATTTTCTGCATGAAGAACCTGGAACTACGCTCCTACCATTGGAATATGCTGGCTTCGCCCCGCACTCCTTCAGGGGTGGCGCCAGGGGAGGGCTAGAGGGCTACAGCCCCCCGTCGGAGGAAATTTTGGGTTCTCATCAAAGGAAATTTGGCAAAATAACGCACGGAAACACCATTTTTCAGTCATTTTAGCCCCCCCCCCCTGTCGGAAGCTCCAACCCTCTGTCGGAAAATTTCTGCACTCTTTACCTTCCAAAACATAACCTTTAATGCACTTAGCTGCAGCGCTACTATTTATTGTTGGTATACAATTAGTGATATATTGCAGCTATAACCTTTAAGCACCCCATGTATCTCTCAGATGCCAAATATTACGTGCAGATGAAGTTGGAACTCGATACAAGGAACAGTGTGAGTTGGACATGAAGGCAACGGGGATTCTCAAGTTATTTAGTAATCTAATGATTTGTTTCATGACCGAAAATATAGTTTTCATGAAACACAGCTACATCTTGTACTTCTGCTTCACTTAGACATATATTGAAAATTTCCTGCAGGATGTGATGAATAGGGAATTTCCTGTAACCGCCCGGTCACTTGATCAGGTGGGTTTTCATACCCTGCCAGTTACAATACCGGATAGTTATCATTTTAGCAGAGTGACTCCTTTTGTTGCTATACCGAAGAGCTATCATCGCTTCTTGATTTCTATGCCGGATGAGTCGCAAAGCCAATCCTTGTTTGTGAGGCTATGGGTCCCTGGCTATCAAATGTTGACAAATAGATACATTGCTAGGAAGTGGATGTATTCAAATATTATTTACAATTCTTCTGACTGGAGGGTGTTTCTCAAGAAAGCCCAATCAAGAAACCTTCAAAACAAGCCCCGAATCAGGATCAAATTTTCCTCTTACTTTGCCTTTCAATATTGACTTGAACATGTTTTAGCAAGGAATGATTTTGTTATACTTTTGAGCATGGCTTTTTATGGGTATACATGTTGATATAATTTATGGGAATATTACACAAGTTTTCGTTTCTACTAGCGGATTAAAGCAGTCGAAAATAGCCTTCAGTTTTTTTTCACAATAATGTTTGCGAAACAGTCGTCTGCGTCATAGAACTGACGTTATATGTGCAACGCACGGAAACATATCATGAGGGTTTTAGCTGAATTTTAGAAGCGATTTTGCAGTTGTTATGACATGTCTTTCATATTCATTTTCTCACTTTTCAATTCTTTAAAGGAGGGAGGCCCTTCAAGCTTGTGGCTAATATTCAAGGGGCCCTCCAGATGGTTTTAATGGTTTTCGATAACCCTAGGACCCCCACAAACGGAGTTTGCGAAACTATGACGCCAGCTGCAACGACACCGCACAGCTGCTTTTGTTTCAGAGCATCAGCTTGCATAGATTCTAGGTTTTTATGCGAATTTGTTTCCCTTGAGAGACTATGCAGTCGTCCTTTTCAATTGCAAAACTTTGAAATCCAAGTTTTCTCATTTTGAAATTCAGATCTAGGCCTCCGAAGTAAAAATTAGTCATTTCGAAAGTTAGTTTTGAAGGAAAATAATGGTTCTCGAGCATATAACTGAAGAGAGACGTCTGAATGGGCCTTTTGAATAATACGAAAAAGGAGAGTATTTGAGAAATACTTGGTTTACAGGATACAAATTGATATTTTAGCTGGCGTTGCCGTCCTGGTTCGCAAACTTTCTGAAAAGAAAAATCAACATCAGTTGAGTTTGTGAGTTTTGGTCATTTAGCGTCAAACCTTGTTTTCGTTCACGATTACACGAAGATTTAAATATAAATAATGCACATAGCCTTGAATGTTACAATAAGACGTTTCGGGCATGATCCTTCATCAGTAATAACGAAGTAAAGAACGATCAGGTCGTTAGAATAGAAAAAGAGCGACCTGATCTATTCTATTCTTTTTCTATTCTAACGACCTGATCGTTCTTTACTTCGTTATTACTGATGAAGGGTCATGCCCGAAACGTCTTATTGTAACATTCAAGGCTATGTGCATTATTTATATTTAAATCTTCGTGTAATCGTGATATCATAGCCACACGTACCAACCATTGACATATTTATCACTTGTTTTCATTCACCTCGAGATTCACCTGTATTGATTCTCTCTGTTTTAGATTAAAACAATTCGACTTGTTGGAATGATGTTAGTAGTATTTGTACAAACAAAACACATGGCACATATAATTGATGTTTCCTCCGAGACATGTGGGACTGGAATCATGGGTAAAATGGCAAGTTGATTTCCTTGTATTTCACTTGTTGTTTTTGATCGTTCGGTCGAATCACCCTTAAAGAATCCATTAGGAAAGCCGATCATACCACCCTAGCTGGCAAATCACCCCAAGGCTTTTGAGCCGCTCTCCAAGGAGCGAAGCATAGTGAACTCTTTTCATGTAGACGTGTGGATATATGGGGCACCATGTATAGATGAGCATGTCTTTATACCCGAATATAAGGGCAGTACCCTCATCTACGAATATTTTTTGAAAAAAATGACAGTCATGAGCTGTGATGCATTATTTACACTGATTTCATTATTTCGTGCTGCATAGTAGACTCTTTTAGCAGCAAGACGCGGACGTCTTTGAAAACGCAGTTACTTCTTTATGTTTTTAGACCATTCTAATTTTCTAGCCTTTTCCCTCCCAGAAAGCTGCTCACAGACAGACAATTTCCCAAAGAACAGTTTGCATTCTCGCATTTCCATTATCTGTGAATATGCTCATATTCCATTTGCATCCCTTCTTGACGTCACTTCTTAGCATTGACAATCATAAGGACATGCTTGTATGCCCTTGCCTACACGATAGGACTATACGGATAGGATGAGCGGTGGTACTGCACCAAAGCGGCCAGCCAAGGGCTCTAACTCGCAGCCTTCCTCACAGAAGGCGAGAGCGCTTATCATCAGGCAAACCTAACAGCAAATTGACTACAAGTTCATGCATGATATCTAGCATGTAAGCTCTTTCCGTCTGGGTTGTCCGAATAGAATCAGGATAACATTGTAGCAACAATACAAATTTTCACCAGCTGAAAAGCTCATTACAGTACAATCTCATAGCCTGAAAGTATGTATCGCTGTTTCCTCCTGTTTTTCCATTAAAAAGTTACAAGTATGTCGGCTCACTAAGGCACTTACAAACTGCGCTGCATTTCTACAGAGACGCTCTCACGGCAGTGCATCACGTCAGTCAAGTCGATTCAATTTAATCTTGGTCGCAGCTAAAGTATTTCTCACATTAGATGTCAAGCGAGATTTGCTATGACGCAGAATTACTCATGCAATACAATGAAGTTACTTTCATTTGCAGACTTCCTCGTTCGACTGCTAATGTCAGACAGACTTTCGTGTTTTCAGCTTAAACTAAGATGAGAAATGTCATTATTTTCACAGGGTAACAAAGGTGCTGTTTCAGTACGGTTTCAGCTGCATAACTCGACGGTTGCATTTGTTAATTCGCATCTAGCTGCTCATTTAGCAGAATATGAAAGACGGAATCAGGTATTATCGAAATTTTCTGTAAATTTTCTCAATTTCCTTCGTTGAGTTGATCTTATCATTCAAGATTGCTGCTGAAAATGTGCTAAAGACTTTCCAGCACAGATACACCGTTACCCATTGAGTAAAAGTAAGTAAGTAAAAGCAGTTTTATAATCAGTTTGATGAAACGTAGGTTCTTATTGCAGGGGTAGTAAATCTTTTTGTGGTTTTTATTAACTTATTTTGGTCCCAGTTGCATATTAAGTTTTATTCTCCTCCCCAGTTAGTTATTAGGTCCATAAGAACCCTTCCAAAACAAGCACTAGGGCTGAGCATCTTTTTAAGACTCTGAAAGGGCCTACACTAGGCACCCTTCGAATTAGAACTTCTATACCTTGAAATTAATCAAAGTACTTTTGAAGTAAGAACCTACTTCAGCCTGACTCTCAAAAAAGTAGGTTCTTATCTGCGTGGATTTACTTTAGTTGAAGTTTAGTTGTTTTATTTGTTGTAAAAAGCTTTTACTTTTTATATATACTCAATAATAATTTTTTCCTGATAATTCAATAATCACTTGAGTATATAGAAAAAACAAATTCTGAATATTGAACAAAGACTTGATTTCTTTTCTGTAGGATTTCAAAGACATCAGTAACAAATTACAGTTTTCAAAATTCGAACCACCAATGACGATAAATCATCACGAGTAAGTTTGATCTTTATCAGCAGAAAAGAATAAATTGTTTTGCATCGTTTGAAGCAGTAGTCATTTCACCAAGTGAGTTTAGGCAATTAAAAGTATCATTCAGTATGCTTTTCAATAATGTATATCATCGAACTAATGTATAAGAAGAAAATTGTTACAGTCAGTCTCAAATTAGATGCTGCATGAAACTACCCGCAAAAAACAACAATTGAAGTCTTTTGCATGAGCAATTTTCTGTTATTGTAAATCTCACATGACATCTACTGGGTGAGTCAATAAACAATAAAGCAGTTCCTGTTTGAACGGCCACTGCGCCCTGGATATCAAGTTAATGATATTGGTAGATATTCCATTTAACAATGGACATGTTCAAGTATATTTTAAAATTTACCTGGCTGAAAGCCGTCACTCCCTTCTGATATTTTGATGGATTTTCCCGAGAAAGCTTCTTCGAGAACCTTCAAGAGCCTGCTAAAATCATGAGCAAATTTCCCCATTGTTTTTACCTTACAACTATGACTTAAACATGCTCTAGCACGTGCTATCCTCTTAGGAGGATGCAAAAGTCTTCCCCCTTAAGATCCAGGGGATTCTATTCTCCCAAGAGGATAGAATCCATGCTAATAATGCATAGAGTGTCATCGTTGTTAGGAAGGAAAACCAAAGAATTATACTCTTCATTTTCACTCGTTTGCAAGCTTTAAAAGGGACTTTCTGCAGGAAACCTCCCATATGAATGGAAAGGAATGACCAACTGAAGCCTGCCAAATCACTATGTCTTATGGACATTTAGCTATTCCAACAAAGAGCTGGGAAGAATCTGAGTCGAACGATTGTTTTGATGCATATTGAAGAATTTTCGAATGTGCACAATTGTGACGAAAGCCCTAACATCACCCGATGGAACCTTGCGTATAAAATTGTATAAAAATAGCGCTTGATCCAGGCTCTTTATAAAATAGCTAAAAGGTCAACTGAATATATTGATGATGTAACAAGACAGTTTTGAATATTATTGCTGTTGCTGTGAATATATGCAATGCAGCAAAACTCCGCGTATAAGAACCTAGTGATTAACAACCTACCTCATTCTGAAATTTTAAAACCCCATGATTTAAGAACCCATTCAGCTTGAAATTTGAAATAGGTTCTTATTTTTAGGGATCATTCAAAATAATTTTTATTAGCTTTGTTTTTTAATTTAGCTTTGTTGCTTTTTATCGGAAATACAGTATGTCAACAGCACTTGGGCTCAAGAGGTGTAATATTCACTCAGAAAGAATCAGAAATTTTCATGTAATCCAATGTGAAGATTCAAAAGCTCTTCAGAGGAGTACTTAAAATTTCTGCTTGTTCCACAAACTTCTGTTCTGAGTAAGATCTTATGAACTCAAGTGCTATGAACTGAGAGTAAATAGTAGGTTTGAAGTTTGAATGCGAACAAAAGAAATTCCTGAAAGCCCTGAACGATATAACTTCTAATCTAAGAACCTGAACAGCCTCATAACCCAATAACTACCCAAATCACAAGAACCTAGTCAGGCTGACTTGCAAAATTGCAGATTCTTGTACGCGAGTTTCCACTGTGTTTTTTCAAACGGGGATTGTATCTTTCTGTATCATTTTGTAGCATCGTGATCTGGCTTGGTGACCTGAATTATCGATTCGATGACTTGGAAGTGGATCAAATCAAAGTATTGATTGAAAATAACAAATTAGATGAACTGTATAAATTTGACCAGGTATGAAGTTTTCTTGACGAATTACATACAGGCCTTATCTACTAGTTTATTGTCAGCATAATGCTCGTAACAGACTTTGGCAACTGTGCTGTGTCTTGCCAGTTTTCCACATTGCAGGGTATTTCATGTTTCAAAATGATTAACCTGACTTAAAAAATGAGATGTCTTAGGTTTACAAGTAGCCTATTGTGTTTGATAATCCAGCGCTTGATCAAATCATAATGGACTGCTCTCACAGAATAATAAAGAAAATGCAAGTTTTCATAGGCGAAAAATATCATCTGCACATTTATTGCCATGGGATTGAAAATCTTTAGTATTTGTTTAAAAATCTATGCTTTGTAACTCTTAAGAAAGGCGAGATGCCCGTGTGCGCATTGTTCTGTGTGAACGATTTGATCAATGTTTTGGGCCCTTTTGCAGTCATTTTGCAAACCATGCGAACTTTGTAGAGTTTAATTTATGTATATTTCCAGAACTTGTAAGAGGGTGAGAAAAATCACATAAAGACTTCGATCGTTCGACTTGATCCTTGAAAAATTCTAGCATACGTTTTGCTCGAGCAATTACTGCCCCAATTACTATTCCCGTCTCATATATTTCACCTTTTTTATGTTTAGTTACGGAAACAAAGGTCTGCTGGAAAAGTGTTTCAAGGATATTCAGAAGGAAAAATAACATTCAAACCAACGTACAAATTCGATCCAGGAACGGATGATTGGGATACGAGGTAGTCTTTGACTCGATTCTATTTGATTTCATAATGCTCCTTAGTTTCTTTCATACATTGATAGCTATGCAATGTGCAATGTGTTTTTGACATCGGTTGATATGACTTAGTATGAACACAAGTGCCAGGTCTCTAGCCGCTTTTGCTGCTCTGTATTCATGCTTCTAGTTATTAGAAAGAATCACTGTTTTTTACCTTCACCAGTTCTGAAAATATTAGCAATCATTTTGAGAGGACTCGCTTGCTTTGGTGAAAACTTCTCCTTAATTCTTATGATTATGCGTGATTTATATTGATCAGTAAATATTTGGGCAAAGATTCCGTTTTTGGAAAATGCTCTCCAGGAAAGATACCCCCTAAAAATGGCAGATACCATCCACATTCCATGTTACCGCCGAGAATGGTACTGAAAATGTGTCCCCCTGTGAAGTCAATATTTATCATTATGTTTTTTTATAACCTTAACTTTAAAACTGACATTTCTATGTTCTTGGATTTCAGTGAAAAAGGCCGGGCACCTGCTTGGTGTGATAGGATACTATGGAGAGGCAAGGGCATCGAGCCATTGTTATATGGAAGTCAGCCATTACTAAAACTCAGTGATCATAAACCAGTTCGTGGGATCTTTCAAACTGGGGTAAGTGTCATTTATTTGTGCTCATTCCTTCTCTATCTTTATCAAATTTTCCATTAAATTATCATGCACAACATTTACGACTTATCCAACAAGCAAATCTTCTTGAGAATACTACAAGGACAATACCATGGGGAGCAAGGCTGTGGCTATCTTTACTTGCTAAAAAGGGGGTTTAGATCGAGCATCCACATCTGGTAAACTTTGAGAAGGATAACGGAAGCGCGACCCCCGTTCTCGGTAGATACATTGCAGGCTGTGGGACGAAGTTCCTTCGGATCTCAGAACAGTTTTCAGAGCATCGGTGAACGATAACTTTACTCCAATTGAGTTAGGAATGTTTCAGTTTATACACAAGTAAACTTCATTTGCCTTTTGGCCTTGTTTCTCGTTATTTTCATTCAACGTTTGCTGATTTTGTTGTGTAACAGTCACAGAACAAACGTGCGAGCATTCAAGGGTTTCATTCAAGGGCCCCAAAGGGCCAACACGAACCAAAATGCCTAGAATCAGGCCAAATATACCCTTTCAGATAGAAAATGACTTATGTTTAGTTAAAATTTTTCAATAATCACGACTGTACACTTTCTATAATGAATAAAACTGCGCACCTCTCCCGTACCAAACTTTAAAGCTTAAGCTCAAAATTAATTGCTTTTTATCAGGCAGTCCAACTTTGAGTTTGCTGTTTGACTTTGAATAACTAGTGGCGTCACGACAAGTGCCTAGAGAGTGAATAGATTGGGATCTGAGCGCAGCATTCAATGAAGCTTAAATGCACGCATATTTCTCGGTGACATCATCAACATTGGTGGGCTTGCACACTTAAATGACTGGGACAAGTAACCGTAAATACTCCAATGCCAAATTTTATTTCGGTAATTGCATACAGTTAGCTATTCTTCAATTTCTTAATATTACTTTTAGCACAGTTAGCCCCTTTCCATGATGGTTCTCGAAATTTTCACTGCCCTAAGGCAGCCTCATCTGTGGGAAATGAATGTAGAAATGGATGACAGGTACGAAATCGCCTGAGCACAATAAGATTTTTTATTTTACGTCCTGTATCCTTTTATTATTGTGCATTATTTCTGAATTACTGTTTGAACATCGTGTGTCAGGTGTTATCTTTAACTAGACTTCTGGCGCTGTTGTTTCAGTTTTAACATGCGTAAATTTTGTATTGTTACGTGTTCTCGTGAACTTGGAGAGCAATTGCACGCATAAGTCTTCATTCTTGCATGTTATCATTTTCGAGAAGAGCGTCCAGTTTAGCCATGAAAACGGTATGGCGATACGGTTTTATAATTGTTAATTTTGTTTATTTAACGGTAAACGTAATAGAAGAATATCTAGAAGCCTTTGATAAAAAATAGCTTTGCAAGTACAAGATGCCGTGACACGTGCCGAACCACATTTGGGTAACTGATCTACGTCAATAGGAAATACTGATATCTGGGTGGAAAGAAGTTGAATTTGACTGCCTTGAGCCATATTCATATGGGTAGATTCCCTTTGAAGTGGAAGCTAGCTTATCTCGTATACTTGATTATTTTCCAGATTGAGTGATAGTCTCAGTGATTTTTTGAGTGATTGATTGATTGATCAATTGATTGAATGGTTGGTTTATTGATTGAGTGAATGAGTGATTAACTGACTGACTTGATGGTTGAGTAATTGGTTAGTTTCTATATTGATTCAGCAACATCCCTTGTTGTTCGTGTGCCCTCGTATTGCATTGATTGAGCTGGTTCTGAAAGGTTGATAGAGCGATTGATTGATTGCTTAAGCGATTGATTTATTAATTAATTGATTGATTGATTGATTGAGTGATTGAGAGTTTGATGTTTTCACCAGGTGAAAATTGTAAATAGGACTAAAGAACGACAAGTCTTTGAAGATATAATGCTCAAACTGGATCGACTAGAAAATGACAATCTCCCGCAAGTCAAACTTGGAAAGACAGAGGTATGAATGAATTATTTCTTGCGTCATAGATTGTGGTATTTTATGACTTTACTACCCTTTACATCTTGATTTTTATAAAGCTAATTTTTAAGCGTTGCTTTGTTGTTTTGTCTCTAGCACCTTCTATTGTTTCCAAACCAAGTTAAAAGAAATTTGTGTTTTCTCTAGAGATGTTGGAAAAAAAGTGAAAATAAATTCTCTTGTTATATGCATTACTAAAACACAACCTGCTCAGATGACGTAATTTTTTTTATTATAGTTTACCTTTAATGATATCAGATTTATGGAGGATCAATCAGAAGTGCTTCCTGTCGCTAACATTGGACAGGTATGTCAGTTGATCTAAAGATATTCTTATTTCCATGCATACCTTATGACCTTTATTTTCTTCTATCTGTTATCAATTTTTTTCGGATTGTTCTTTTTCAAAATAAGCTTTCTTTTATCAATATTTTTCGCATGGTTTTTGTTCCAAATAAGGAGTAATGTTCCATTGTCTAAGTTCATTTGTATTTTTCTAAACAATCCTACGATATCCGGTTTGTGGGTCAAAACATTCATCAAAACGCTCAGAATTTCGACTCAGACGCTTCTACCGTGGCTTCTACTGGGGTGAATGGCCTAGTGGCTTACATATTCTTCGTCAGGTGACTGAAGTTAAGCTTGGTCGGGTGAGGTCAAACTCCGGATTGGTGACCTCGGAGGTCTGACCTCACAACTCACCTCATCGTCCTTCGGAAGGGACGTTAAACTAGGGGTCCCATGCCTGGATGCGGCATGCACAGTGGGCCTAAATTAGCTTTCAGTAGCTAGAAATCCTGACAAGCTCACTCAAAATAAATTGAAAACAAACAAACAAACAAACCGTAGATCCTCAAATAAGCCCCCAGAGGCCTATTTGTAAAATGCATTGTAGAATGGGGGCGTATTCCAAGGGAGGCTTATTGAGAAACAATGTAGATGTGTGATGGAATATTGTCATTCTAGCTGATGCGGTTATGGAGAAAAATGAAAATCATATTAGGTTGGGCCTAGAATTTATAGGAAATAATATACAGGGTATTTCAGAGAAAACGCAATCCATTTTCATTCGAGTCTCTTCAGGCAATGATAGAATTTGAATCAATATGAGGCATACCATCGGAAAGTACAATTTATCTTCTTTCCAATGATATCCAGGTTGAGTGGATTAATTGAATTTTTTTTCATTGCTTAATTGACGTTTTCGCAAGTATGGCCTATTTTAGATTCTGGAAAGTGATAGGGCATTCAGATAGACGATAAGCTACATTTGTAAGAGCATATTTTATCATTATCTACAAAAACGCATCTCATGAGGATGAAATTGTCTTTTTCTCTCTTCAAGGCATCACATCCAGTGCTTCTAAGCCTGAAGTGCCTCGAAGAAAATTGTTTCATCATTTTTACCAGAAAGGGGGGTTGATTTTGCTTTTGCGAGATGCTCCACTTGAAATTGGGCGTACTTACTAAGATATATATTAAATGATAAATGATTCAATTAATGTATCGAAACTACACATAATTAGAGATAGGAAAGATTGAACTTTCAGATGGTATACGTTACATGTACTCAAATTTTGGCAATTTTTTAAGATTTCAAATTATAGGGTTGAGTTTTTTCTGAAATACCCTGTAACAAACTTAACGCTGAACAATAATGACCATAGACATGATGCAAGACGAAGAATGTTTAGATTCATGTAAAATTCACCTTTTTTTGGAACTGAAGTTCCCTCATAATAAATATCCCCATGGGGGCTTTTTGGAGGACGCTTTCTTTGTCAAGATTACTTCGGGGATCGAGGATTTATGGTATTTGAATTCAGTGTTTTGGCTGCTTCTGGAGTGTAAACAATTTAGGAGAATGTTAATCTCTTGAAAGACAAAGGTTGACAAAACATGACTAAAAGTTTCTTAAGAATGCGATTGAGAATTTTTTAACTGATTAATGGTGGACGTCATGATAATATATGTATATGTCTACCAGCTTCATAATATTTATCAAAATAATCTGATTTGTTGAAATTCCTTCTTTAGGTCCCTGCAGAATTCCAATTCATTCCAAAATTAGACGATAAAGAAATATCCAAACCATGGTTAAAGATACAGCCAAGATCTGGAGCTATTATGCCTGGTAAGTATAAATACTTAGATATGGCAAATTGTTTTATCTTGTGCCCCATCTGTGTGGCTGCTGTGTAGGAGCTATAGTTTCAATTGTCTCGCTTTTTGCACAGTTCCATAGGCTAGGCTTCAACATAGAGTTTGAGACCTTGTTTGAATCAATCTGACACGTGGTTGTTGATGTATGCCAGAGAAAACGCAAGATAATTGGTTGCTTCAAAAACAGCACCTCTGTTGCTCTCCAGCAATATATAATAAAGTAAGTTTCCAATGAAAAGGGTTGCAGTGTCATATTAATGTTTTTTCTAAGGCTTTTAAAAGATTAGTAGTGTTGTCTTTTTCATAAGAGAACACTTTTTACCTTTTGAAAAGTTCTGTGAAGATTTTAATACGATGCCAGAACCCTTTCTTTGAAAACTTACTTTATTTTGACATTGCTGGAGAACACTAGAAGTACGAAAAAGATGCACCAAAAATGAAAAGCTAAAAAGTGTTAGTCATGTGGCTTGGGTCAGTGAAATTCTGCAGATATGGCATGATTGCTAGCTTCGCTGCTATCTGCTCTAAAATGTAATGACAATATTGGCCAAAATGCTTGGGAAAATCACAAAATTGGACTACTTTGGCCTTTGACAACGTGCTCCTGCTCTCCCCCCAGGCTTCAATGTTGCCTGAATCAAACAACATTTGACTTTGGCAGCATTGGACTTACCCAAGTCGTTTTGGAGAAAAGGAAGAGACGACTTGTCGCGAACAGTGAACAGCTGGATAACACAGCTGGATGGCCGAACGGTTTTTGGTACGGCAGACAGCACCTTTGATCATAATGTTTGACCAATAGCAGACAGGATGCTGCTGTTCCGTCAAGGAAAATGACGGGGGCAAACCAACATTGAAACATAAATGGCTGTATGTCAAAACGAACAGATGTTTATATATTGGCGCCACCAATTCCCTAACAGCGTTCATGTGTAGACAGATACAATTTCAAATTCCTGGTTTTCAAATTCCTTGCGGTTAGATCCTATTACAAACATCAGGTTAAGTCAGGTCACATACATCTTATGACTGATTAAATAGGAGCTGTTCGCCACAAGTCGTCTCTTTCTTTCTTATATGACGACTTGGGCGAGTCCATGGCAGCATTGAATTAGGGGAAGGAGGGATCAGATGGTTTGAAACGTACGTTTCTGTCTCGATATTTTAGGAAACTTTTCAGTAACGTTGAAATTTGCTTCGGTCGCAGGCAGCTTCTTTACCAGGATAGCTGTACTCAAAGTATTGCTCGTTTTGTGATGTTGAACAATTATGTTCTTAGTAATCAATCTTTCCTCAGGTGATGTATTAGAAATTGAAATCACAGTAACAATTGATAAAGAGGTGGTTTCAACATTGAACAATGAAATGAAGCTTGATGATATTCTTGTTTTGCATCTCATCAATGGCAAAGATTTCTTCGTATCCTTTCTAAATTTTATTTTATGCTTTCGTTTGTCTAAGTCTCCTTCGTCATTTACTTCTGTATTCCGTCACAAAAATATCTTTGCTGTTCATTTAACAGAGGCATTTTAACCAGCGTATCTTGCACGTGCGATATCTTTTGTTGGCTGGAATTTCATACTTAAGAAACCTCTGCGTGAATATGATATATCATGAAATAATGCAGATTAAAGTCAGAATTGCCTCGAAAGAATCCAAAAATATCAGTTTCACAATATTTGATGCCAAAAAAGTGTCATGAACATAATTTCAGTTTTGATTCGACCCAAAAATATCACTTTTGGCAATATTCGAACCCAGAAATATCGGATTTACCTTCCCGTATGTGCATGTGCTGAATGCCCCCTTGGGCTACTCATCAGACTCCGAAAGCTGGTTATATCACTGTGTGGACAACATTCCTGCTTAGAAAACAATATATAGTTGGTTCAAGTCGGTCGTATGGTTTCTAGTTATGAGCGACTTTTGATTGGCAGTCTCAGAATCCTTCACAACAGGCTTTTAATTCTTCTTCAGATTTGATAGCAATTCATGATGATGTTATTGAAAAGTATCTGCTGAGCGGCTAAAAACTGTAAATGATAATGCGGTGAAAATGAAATGTGATGATAGATCAAGAAAATGATTTCTGTAAAATCCTTGAATTTATAAGTTATCCAGTCGCCATCCCCCTTCTTTGAATCTTTTTGGCTCAACTTTATTCGTGAGAAGTTCATGACATTTTTATCCACCTACCAATATTTCAAGACGCAGATATCTTTCGACATTACTCCTTGACTAAGTTCAGGTTCCCATTAATGCAATCTATATCCCGAGTGTATTTGGTTCCCCGCTTTCCTCGCTCGTCAAGATGTATGGCCCCATTCAACAAATTCCAGTCCAAGATTTATCACGACTGGTGCGTGCTTAAAGTGTTTTTATTTTCTTCAAGAATGTGTATTGATCGCTCCATCACATCACACTGCATTCCACCTTGTCAAGAATGTTTAACCATTTCTTACATCCTGTAAATGCTTCACCAGTTGTTTCGCATTTGTTTATTCATAATCAGCTGACAAATTTTCCACGTATTTCTTGTCGAGTAGGCGGCCAAGTTTTAGAATTTTATCTCAAGATATCTAGCTAGCAAAGCTTTCCCTTCATGTTTCGCAAGTGCTTCCTTGCTCATGTGATGTCAGCGACAAAAGCGTTTGATTAGAATCCTTTAATTAGCGGGTTGGAGAATAAAGGTCTTCTGTAACCTATACAATGTCTTAGAATCCCATTTTAAAATCTCCAAACTCAGTGCTAATTTATTTTTCGATTTCCATGGTTGTGCTTACTATGACACTTTTTACAGAATTTCGATAGACCGATTGGTTCCCAAGTAATTAACAAATTTCTGGAGAGAAAGAATTCTGATAACCATCTTTCCATATTAACTAGAGCGGAAAACAGAGTTACCATTAATTTAAAAGGGGATGAAAAAGTGAGGAATGCACCTGTAGATTGTCCAGGCCTTTCATAGCTTAGATATAAAGTGTTTATTTGTGCGCGCGGCTATAATATCCAATGAATACATAAATTACGTTTAATATAGTATATAGCCTAGAGCTTGAAATACTAAACGTTTCGGGGTTAATCCTTCATCAGTTTTTCATAGTTTAGTTATGGTTTTTGTGTCAGTACATATTAGCTCGAAGCTCATGGGAATTTCGTCTATGAATATGTTGAAACTGCACAGTTTAGCTTCTTGGGCTTATATTGGAAATATTTTTAAAACTCATTTCGCCGATTCGACCAACAAAGCCTCTGAGGAAGGAGAGTTCCTTGCATTTTCCCACGTAATCGTTACGTCATTCGTATTCATTCCTTGCTTGCGAAGTGGCTCTTCGAAACAAGAATGCCTTTCTGTTGCAATATTTGATTTAGGAATTGAGGGGTATATGACACTCTCCTGCGCAGCTCTTTGGATTCCAACTAATTTTTTCGTCAAAAAGAAATTCAAGGAGGTTAACTGAGGCAAAATATTCCCAACCAAGATTGCTGTTGTGATGAGACATATTTCGTATTCAAAAGACGATGTGTACCTTCGTGAAATGTGTGCCTTTGATTCAAATAAATCCTCATTCAAGATGGTGTGTTTTGTTAGCTGTGTTGTCGACATTTTCTAATTCTTTCATTTACTATGCTTTCATTCCTCGCTAGAATCGTGGTGAGAAAGTAGAAGGAGCTGGTATTGGCACTGAGCCGTTAGATATTCCCAAAGAACTATGGTTACTCGTTGATCATTTATACCAGCATGGTATGCGAGAGGTAATGAATTTTTAACACATTGTTACCATAAGTTGCCATGATGGTTTCGTAAAGTCCCTGTAATACAAGGAGGTGCCCTTTACAAGAACTTTTCGTAATGCAGAATTTCCACTGCTTATGCTTGTTTTTTAAGGTTAGGTCTGCACAGTATATTAAAGGTGTTATGTGAGATTTGCGATAAATCAAAATTACTCATGGAAAACACTTCCATCACTATTCTTCGCGGGTATTTTCACGTGACGTGACATGACATTTGAGACGGACTATAGACGTACTAGTTGCTGTTGCAATGATGCAATTTCATTTGTTAAAGGATATATATCACGTTAGCTGGTAACTAATACAACAGACAAGTTGGAAGTGGAATTCTGTTGTTCCATGACTTTATGGTTCTGCTTCATGAATTTTTTATTGCAGTTAGATTCAACGTCGATCCCGTCCTTTGTAGCAAACAACAGAGAGAATTATATTGCATGAACCAATTAGGTTCATTACATATGCCCTTCAAGGTTTGCTTGAGTAAAGTAATTGAACAGAAAAAGGCAGCGCACCTAGACTTATGACGATGGGTCCCTTGCTTAACAGGGACTCATACCCGGGGGGGGTACATGACTTCCGGATGGACGGGGGTCTGCCGCCCGGTTTTCAGAAAGCTACCCTCTTCTAATTACCGACAGTTGCCGTCATACCCACTTTTATGATGAATTTTGGTGGAAAACTACCCATTTTTAGCAATTTTTCCCAATTTCTAGAAAACCCGCCCATGTTTATGGAAAATCTGCCGAAAAAGGGACCCTTGTTTAGGGAATTTTGGGCCAAAAAACCTACCCATATCGGCGGCACATACCCGTACCCTCAACATGTTATGTTGCCCCCCCCCCCCGGGGGACTCATAATGAAACAGTAAAAGGGCAGGCCCTATTTTCTGCAATCATCAGTGGAATTATGATGAAATCGCGGCGTCTTCGAATTTGAATCCCGTGGGAGTGTTTTCAATCCCTCAATCAAATCGAAATTCTTTCACATTTACATCCGAAAAATAGTAGTTCACATTTCTTGCAATCTAATTCGTGCTCAAAGAATCGCGGAGTTTTGGCCTAAATAGGGCCAGGTTTTTCAGAGTAATGTTATGAGTCTCTGTTGACCGAATCGGCATCATCAAGTCACAGAGCACAGGGAAACAGGAGGCTCATCGTCATAAGTCTACAATGCAGCATGTCTTTTGAACAGAAAGGCGTAGCTCCTAGGATTCCTATGTGATGTGTCTTATGATTTGCAAACAAAATTCAACAGAACACGTTTTCTTTCTTTTTTATAGGAAAACATTTTGATTCAGTCTGGGCTGGATTCTGAAATTGTGATGATTAGAAATTACTTAGATGATGGAAGAAGAGGCACTATGCGTATCTTTTTCTTTCAGTTCTATTTACACGCTGGGTTTACCGCTGAGTCATATGGGCCTAGCTGAGGGATCCATCACTAGCTCGAGTAGCGTACGAGATTTTTAGCAAAGAAGGCTATCGGAGATTTTTATTGAAAACGAAATCGTTGCACGATTCAAATAGACTCATTGCATGAGTCATAGTATCGCTCATTGAGTTTCGATGGTTATAAAGTATCGGATCGAAAACATCGACAAATACGAGGCATTACGAAGTTAGTCTACAGTTTAAGATCTAGTTAACAGCTCTTTCCCTAGCAAATCATTTCTCCAAATTGTGCACCAGCCTATGGAAACAGTCATGACGTGCTGGATTCGCAGTATTTACAATTTTCTACCCTACGCAAGCCTCAACGTCACAAGAAACAATCATTGCTTCCATGACAGGTAAATTACCTAACCCCATGACTACCCTGGCTTTTGGACATTCATTATGCACAAATGTTACGACTTGTAGAGTGAAGGTTGCGCTTCCTTGCAGAATATATCTCTGTTTAACAACTAGTCCTAAATTTATCGTTTTTCCCCATTTTAGGCAAGACTCACAAATCGACTTTGGTACGCCAAACGTCAATCTGACGTTTGTCATTCAGCCCCCCTCCCCCTCTTCTAAACGTCAACTCAACTATCCCATTAGTTTTTTACGGCTTTGAGTTCTATCGGCTTCTTCTTCAGAATAAGGACATAGCCGAGGCCTATTTGAATGCTGGGTTCACATCGTAATTCTTGACTTGGTTTTTCAGTTTTCAAGCAGCAATTGCTGTTGCTTTATGATTAGAATGTGGAAAAAGGAAGAGAACAGGTTATAGTTTTTAGCTTTGGCGTACTCGATTTTTATGGAATTTTCGATCTTTTTCTAAACGTCATGGGTTGAAACCCCCTCCCCCCCCAATACGTCAGATTGACGTTTGGCGTACCAAAATCGATTTGTAAGTCTTCCCTTACTATTATCGTTTTTCCTATTTCATGATAACAGACCATTTCAGTGGTAAGATTTAACATTTCCAACGATTTTCCTTAACCCTTGTTTAGCTGGTAGTATTTTCTCTGTAGGTGAAGCTCTTCTATTATTTCTAGAAGCATTACCAGAACCTGTGATTCCTTACAAGTTCCAAAGTAAATGTATGGATGCTTGTCAAAACTACATCTTGTGCAAACAGGTATCTACAGTTTGTGATTCCTTTCACTTCATGCAGAAAAACCAATGCTATTTGAAAGTACTCAGGTCACCTGAAAGTAGACTTGCTCCAAGTCTGTTCCGTGGTATATCAGTACTGAGGAAAATAATTACCTCTGCGGGGGCGTTCCTTCGTTTTTCCTTCGCAGCGTCCTCGTAGTAGTTTACGCCCCCGCAGAGGTAATTATTTTCTTCAGTACTGATATACCACGGAATAGACTTGGAGCAAGTCTACCTGAAAGGGATCAACAGGGTATCATTTTCAGGATTCTGACTCCTGAACAGGGTATCATTTCATAAAAATCGGCTCCCTGACAGGGTCCATATTTGTCATTCTTGACTCCGAAATGTCGTTTTAGGCCACTTGCACTCTGCGAATGTGATTCAAATCGCTTGGATGGCAATATTTTCACATTTTCGATAGATTTCTTACAAATTTCCTTGGCAGGGCACAATTTACCTGAAGTAACTAAAGACAGGGCATTGTTTAAGAAAATTTTACTCCGGGACAGGGTATCATTTTCAGGAATTTGACTCTGGAACAGGGTAGCTTTTCAGATATTCCAGCGGCACCTCCCCGTATGTTTGAAGACCAAGTACCCGGGGGGGGGGTAGAACGCCTGACTGCCCATCTGAAGGTAGATGGTTTGAGTCCCCACCCTGTCGAAGCTGCTGGGTAGAGTGAGGAGAGTGGCCAACTCTCTGTAATTCCAAGATAGGGGAATCATGAAGGGTGTTAACATTGAGAAGAAGTACCAGGACACTGTTTTAATGCGCTTAACAAGTAATTATGTTGATAATATTTAGGACTGATGGATAAGTCATATGAAATTGCAAACTGAAATTGAGACTTAGCTGCTCGGTATCCTAAAACCAGATGGGTTGTTCTTCCATAGTAAAGGTACCTAGGAATGTGCCGCCCGCAAGGGTAAACTTCCTCGGACTTCTAGTCCTGCCAAGGGTATACTTTTTGGCAATTTTAGTTTGTTTGTTTTGTTTTCAATTTGTTTTGAGTGGGCTTGTCAGGCTTTCTAGCTACTGAAAGCTAATTTAGGCCCACTGTGCATGCCGCATCCAGGCATGGGACCCCTAGTTTAACGTCCCTTCTGAAGGACGACGAGCAGACCTCCGAGGTCACCCATCTAGAGTTTGGCCTCACTCGACCAAGCTTAACTTGACGAAGACTGTATAAGCCACTCGGCCACTCACCCCGTAAAGGTAAGGGTAAGGGTATGCTTTGTGGCAATTTTGGTCAAAGCTAAGTCAAATTTTGGTAATCTCTGTATAGAAATCCAAAAATGTTTGATGATTATGGTCTAGAGAAGGTGAAAATTTGGCAATTTTAGTCTAGAAAACGCCAACTCATGGCACTTTTGATGTAGAATTTAATCTAACCATGAGTATCACTTTCACAAAACTTGGTATGCTGTACCATTTTGAAACTGTAGGCGGCAGACCCCTACCCGAAATTTAGCTTAGAGCCCCCCGTGCCTAAACTATCTCCGAATGTAGGTTGAAATGTAGACAAAAAAAGCAAGCTTCTTCGGTTGATTAACATCCCGTCACTCACAGCCTTTAACGCCCAGAACCCACACAGGATGGTAGAGCTGCGTCATATAACGAAAGATCTTTTAGAAACTCTCAATCCCTTGCTTACTAAATTCTGTCAATTATTTGCAGGTTGTGAGTCAATTGCCAGAATGTCACATAAATGTATTCAGATATATCTCTGCATTTTTGAGAGAAATGTTAAAACATGCGGCGGAAAACAAACTCGGCGCAAAAATCCTAGGTAAGTGGAAATTTTTTAACTTAATCATTAATGTTAGGACTAGTTAAGTTAAGGAATTGTTACGTTACTTAGATTAAAATGCTGTTCAAGAAGCTTTCTCGTGGTCTCTGGACTTGCCCAAGTCGTCTTGTAAGAAAGAAAGAGACGACTTGTCGCGAACAGCTCCTCATTGATTATTCATAAGATGTATGTGACCTGACTTAACCCGATGTTTGTAATAGGACCTAAACGCAAGGAATTTAAAAACCAGGGGGTCAGTTGTATCTGTCTACACAGGTGCACCGTTTTGATAATGGTGGCGCCAATATATAAACATCTGTTCTTTTTGACATGCAGACATTTATTTTTCAATGTTTGATTACCCCCGTCATTTTGCATCAGGGAAAAGCAGTGTCTTGTGTGCCATTGGTCAAACATCATGATCAAAGGTGCCGTCTTCCATACTAAAAACCGTCCGGCCATCCAGCTATGTTATCCAGCTGTGAGCTGCTCGCGACAAGTCGTCTCTTTCTCTCTTACAGGACGAATTGGGCAAGTCCACGTGGACTCAGTTATTCTAGCAATATTCATAAATCCTGGAAATATATTTAGATAAAAGAAGTTAGGGAGTCTGTGAGCTGAGTTTGAAGCCTTTAATAAATTCTTTGTATCTTCGTTTTTTTACAAGAGCGTGCTTTGGAAAAAATACGAGGCTGACGTCTTCCTGAAATTTAGAATATTGTAAGAGCATCCCCAGCCGCAGGCAGTATATAGCAAAATTGTAAAAGCAAAGTTGTTCAGCGTAAACGTGCAAAACAATGCTTCTTTAGACAATATTTCAGCTTGAAATAGGATGCTTCATTACCAATATTGAGGTTCAGGTCAAAATTTAACCGTCTCATAAAAAATCTTGTATGTACTCGCCAAGTCGCTTTTAGATTGGAAAGAATGCGTTAAAAATTAAATTGCTATCAATGCGAGGGTGATTTTGTCTTTAACATAAATATGCATAAAGAGCTTTTGAAGACTGAAAGAAAACTTCTATGGTTATTAATTTTAAAACGTCGGTACATTTTTTGACTCTTCGAATACTTTTTATCACACCTTGGCTTATTTTAGCACTGTATATTATTCATTGTTTTCAGCTACAATATTTGGTACTATTCTACTGCGAGGACCAAAGGATCAGGGGAACGTTAGCCGAAGAGCAGAATCGCAAATTGGACAAAAGAAAGCGAGATTTGTATACCACTTCCTTGTCAATGATTTCAATGAATAACGTCTATCGTTGGATAATCAACGAACAGTCAATTGTGTTGGCAATAAATGATATCAATGGGGTTTGTTTCAACAAGGGAAAATTTTGCACCAATGGCATCCGTTATTTTGACTGTTAGGCCAGTAGCACCCAAGGATTAGTGGTTGCAACAGTGGATCTCGAAGGCCAGTTAGTCCCATTGCAAGTGTTGATAAAGCAAGCTGCTAAAGATTCCCTGAAATCTGGATAGCTTAACTCAACTATTGTGCATGTGAAAGGAGCTCTTAAAAGTCCATCAAATGGAATTTAGAAGTAGCTCATCTATAAGGACTGGGGGCATTCTAAATATTGCCAGTTATATTTGATGTTCTCGATTTATCATATGAAAAGAATAGGAACAAAAGTAGCACCGATGGGACACAAGAACATAAGTGGTGCCCATTCTTCTTTAGTTCTATGCTTAGATAGGATCACCACATCTCTGTTAATTTAAGTTATGCGAAGCCTTGAGTATAAAGAAGGAGAACGGCATATCTAAACTTATGCTTCAAGCATGTCATTATCTAAGTCAGAAGTTCGACTTTGACTATCTCAATCATTCAAACGAGAATAGTAATGCCTCTGAATGTTTTTTTTTCAAATAAAAGATGCCATATGCAAATGCCCACAAATAACAACCATTGAAGTGTTGTGCCTTAGTAATTTCTTGTTGTCACAAATGTTACGCCACATCTAATTGAATCAAACTTCCGATAGATCCGCCGATGGCATAGGCAGATTTTAAGCCCGGGGGGGTACTTAGTATATTTGACCGACGGGGATGTGCCGTTTTCAGGGTATCGTTTTCGCCTATTTTGTCTAGAACAGGGTATCAAAAGAAGGCAAATTTTCTGGAGCAGGTTGTCAAAGCATGTAAAAAGAGGAAATTCTGTTAGAACAGGTTATTATTTAGTCCAATTTTTGTGTTTTTGAGTATACTTTTCACCGATTGCTTCTAGAACAGGGTATCATTTGAAGGCAAAAATTCTGGAGCAGGGTGAAAAAATTTTTTTTCGTGGGCACATCCCCGTACAAATTTAGGTCAAGTACCCCCCCCCCCGGGATTTTAAGGCTTATCTTGCCTCTTCTAATGGCACTGTCATTTCGCATGCACAACGAAAGAGTTAGCCCCCCGTATTTCGGGATTATCTGTTGTACTTTGTTTTCTTCCTTTTCGTGGTTCGACTTTTCGGCCGTAGAAATTCCTTTGTGAGCAACCAATAATCTTTTATAATGGCGTGAGATAAAAAAGCAACGGATACTATTGTTGCAAGCTTTTGTCCATGTTTCTCTTGTTGACATGGGAATACTTGAATAAAAAATAGCAGAAAGATGTCTCATATGACGTTGGAAGACAGGATAGCTGAAAAGCTGCGGAATGATTCACGGACGTCAATGTGCAGATAGCAATACAATGAACCATACACTTGTAAATATTAGGAGTTGAAATAAATTGGAATACTAAAGACTAATAGATAAATGGCATATTCTTCAACTGAAAAGGATTTTCACAATTGTAAAGATATACAGGACATATCATAGCTGTTCACATTGTTTGTTGCCATATAGTAAAAGCCCGCATAAAAGAAGCTGCGAATAAGGAACCCCCTGGCTGATTTTTGGCCTATTTAGCCACCTTTATATAAGAACCAGTCCGGGTGCGTAAACACGTTTTGCTAGCCTGTTATTCAGACCCTTCAAAGGAAATAGTGGTCTGTTAAATATTGAATCAAATCGTGTTCACAGCCTCATCTTCACCAGGGCTGTTTTCCAAGTTTTGCGGAAATGCATGCACATAATTATCTAACATTTCAAAATATTATCTTGAAAGCAAATAGCCAAATGGTTTAAGGCAGCAAGGGAGACAGTGTAATTAATTGCATGACTGGACCCTTTGGTCAGAGGTCAAATTTCTTTGCAAGGCAGAAAAAGAGCACGCAAGTCGTATTCAAAGTGGAGTATTCTTTAACAGGCAAATTTCAAAGAGCTTCGTGGATAAATTTTGTCTTTACAAATATCAGCAAATTATTCCAAGCAATTCTCAAACGAGGTTTGTACAAGCTTTATGGCGGTATTGAACAGACCACTATTTCCTTTGAAATTGGGTCTGGTTAACAGGCTAACGTTTTGCAGGCTTTGTTCGGGATACTGCGAATTCCCCCTTTTGTAAATCACAAAGGAAAAGACGTTAACTCTGATTGGCTTGCTGGTCAATGGGACGAGCGAAGCGTTTTGGGGCATGCGCGAATTAACAAAGGAAGGATGAAGGGCGATGACCCTGAGATGGATACTGCGCCGACTCCAAAGAGCTTCGACGGGGATCTGGCTCTTCAGGAGAAAACCTGAAAGACTTTCGCTGATTGTATCCCGAACAAGGCTGTGGAATAAAAAGTATGCGGCCGACATTCATAACTGAAATATTAATCTACCAGTCAAAGGCTAAGTCAGACGTGCAAACTTTTTTTTGTGAATCTGAGGGTAAATCACTCATCTTTCAGACCCAGAAATTAAGAAAATGCTGATAATGGCTTTCTATAGGAGCGAAAGTTCCACGTTCTATTCTATGATTTACTTATCATTGAAATTTGAATCTATTTCTGAAACTGCCAATTGTATTGAATTCCAGTTTTAATGGCAAGTAAATCGTGGACCAGATCGAACCTGGAATTCTCATTCCCATAATAGGTCCTTCCAGTTTTTCCTAATTTATGCGTTAACTGACGAGTAACTTTATCACATGAAATTTTACGTCTCCAAGTTACCCCTTGATTGATAGATTAAAATTTCAGTCTTGAATATCGGCCATGTACTTCTTCTTCCACAGAGCGCCGAACGTCTTAACTTTTTTTATTTCAGCTGGTACCGTTTGAGTCAAATAAGCCCCAATGTTTGAGAGGCTACTGCTTCCTGAGCACATAAGCACTGATATTTTGCAATATCTGATTGAATAGCTGACATGTTCAAATATTTTTAGAACTTTTCCTTGCTAAAATCGGTCACTCCAATCAGATTCTGTCAGCGATTTAAACAAAAATTTTTCAGAAACCTTAAAAAACGTGCTAAAATGACAAGCAAGTTTTCCTAATGTGTTTACCTCACAACGATGACTTTTGCTTTCCTCTTGGCAGGTTGAAAAGTGTTCCCCGTAGTGTGAATAACTTTTTCAGGGTATTCCACTCTCCCATGAGGACAAAATACATGAACACATCCAAGAGTCATTATTGCTAGGAAGGAGAACAAAGGGATATCTTGCTTGGTGTTTTAACTCGTTTTTGCAGTTTTTCGAAAGGGGATTTCTGCAGATAATCTCAAATTTTGACAGGATGGAATGACCAATCAAAACTGGGAAAATTACTGATCCTAATTTGGCTTTAGGCGCAAAGAATTGGCTAAATTGCAAATTGCAAAGACAGCAAGGTTATGACGAAGGACACTATGAAATACAATAAATCTACAGTCCAATTTTTGCCCTAATCTAGCCCAGTTGGCTTTCTTCCGCCCTTACGATTCAACGAAGCAAAATCAACAAATTTTATCCACCATGCTCCATCCGTTGCAGGAAGTACGGTAATTTTCGTGTGTTAATTTGGGTGTGTTAATTGAGAATGATATTCAATGCTACGTTGGTCTTCATTTATCTCGCCTTTTGCTTGTTAGTCAGCTTGAAATAGTCTCTTTTCTTTGCCCAAATGTTGCTGGCGGCCATCTTGGATTTTAACTTAGTGGTACTTCTCACGCGCAGGGTAACTGCAAGGCCCATTGCGCAGCCAATCCAGGGTTGATCTTTTAACATATTCAAATTAACACACCAAACTTACCTTGTTTCCTACAGCCCTTACATGCTCTAGCTCACGGATACTTTTCCAGCTAATTCCCTTTTTTATTAATTCTTTTAATGTGATTTTTAATGTTTGATTATGCAATGCAATTACATCCCCCAGCAACGACCCCGCTTAACTGCACTGATGCCCCGCCAAAGTGAAAGGATGTGACCCGTCAAGAAAATTCGTTTCCCCGCCTTGTTTTTGTTGTTTTCCCGTTGGTATTTGTTTCCCCGTAATGTAGATGATATTTGTAATCCTAACTGAAAATGTAGCATTTCAAAATTTCCCCGTTGTATTTTCAATGTACAGCGGGGTCGTTACTGCGGGTGCTCAATTATATGTAACTAAACACGTGGTTGTTTTATGTCACTATTTAGCACGCATTTTCAGTTATCTCAATGAGAAAATCTTCCTTTTTTACACCTATTGTATTGCCTTGTAAATGTGACGGTGGTAATATTGTACATAGCTAAATAGTTGATAACGCTGTGGATTTTTTTCACGTGTTACTAAATATTCTTGGTATTCGTGATATTAGCGTGACCATTATGGCGGACAGGGAGGCCCGTCACCAATCTTGAGGTAGTGGGAGCATAATGTCTTCACCACGACCTTTTCTTGTGGAGCAGAGTTCTCACAAAGATAAACACACCCTTACATGACATCGTTTTACGTTGGATATATTCTTAGCATGCGTGCGTCAAGTACCGAAACAAAAAAATTATTGTAAAGCTGGTTGCTAAAGCCAATGCAACTATGTCCGTCCCTTTACATTTCAAATCAACGTTTCTTCCCCGTCATATCTTCAGCTTGTCTATTCTCATTGACAAAGCGATAGCCTTATTTTTCCTGCCTGTGTCCACAGGCTAGCAAAGCTACGTAAGTTAGGGAGAAAGCCCAAAAGTTTGTTGTACGAACATACAATCTTTAAGTTTGAAAGCAGGAACACCACAATGCGACGAAGAACAACAGCAAAATGTGCGATATTAAAAAATATACCTATATCAGATGCCAATATTTCGTCCTACTATGCAGGACTTCTTCAGGGCTGCTATGTTGTAGTTACATTTACATATATTTTTAATTACATTGGCATCTGATATACATTTTTTGATTTCGCACATTTTGCTGTTGTTCTTCGTCGCATTGCGGTGAACCTGCTTTCAAACGTTCACGTATTTAGCAATGCAAGCATCCTTGGATCCGACGAGCGGCATTGGTATCATGTCCTCTTCTTTTTCCATGCAATCTTTATTGCATAGGAAGCTATGAGAACATTTTGTCTTTGTGTAAAGTGGCTTGGTTGCAGATTGATTGACGATTTCGCTGCGCCATTTCACTTTGTTTTTATACTTTGGAAAACTGCAGTGGTTTAGAAATCTGTCGTATAGTTGTAAATTGTGAAAATTTTGCGAAATTGGTATTACTAGAGCTCGTGGGAAGGGCATATCCTAAAGTTTGTTCAATTCTTATCTTCAATAAACTTCCCAATCAAAAGAAAATCAATTTCTTAGGTGAGATTGCTTACGACAAAAGATTCTGATAACTTCACCAGCAAATTCTGGAAAAGTTTCCAATGAGTGCAAGCTCAACGAGAGCGAAGGAAACAATTCTATATCCAAGACTGATGATAGATTGTTCTGTCATGAAATCGACTCAAAATCTATGCACGCAAAGACATTTTCAAGCAAGTACCTACCCTGGGTGCAAGGGTCTAGGAACAAAAATACGAATAAAGGCACTTTCAAGGCTTCCATGTGGTACCCAGAGCAAATTTGAAGACACACTTTGTGTCTATGCTGATCGAGACCCAGTTGCATAGAGAAAATAATAGCCAAAGGTGGATCCAGAATTAGACAGGCAACACAACAAGTCGGTAAATCTGAAAGCGACATTATCGTGGTCCACGCAGGAACAAATGACATAAAGAGCAGCAATCCAGAAGCGCTGAGCGATGCGATCATCGAAACATTGAACAAAATCCAACAAAACAATCCTTCATCACAAATTGCATATTCGTCGATCTTTCGCAGAAATGATAAGAACGACCTTACCCCCAACAGAAAGGTCACAGAGGTAAATAAGATCATTGAAGAAAAGCTAAATCTCCATGGTTTTGATTTCATCAACAACTCGAACATTCTCTTTTGCAACCTCTGGAAGGACGGACTTCACATCAATGATGGCGGAATCAGAAAGTTTGCTGGTAATTTAAGTAGTTATTTTAGATACTGTTAGGATTCAGTCAGCTTAGGGAATAAATTCAAGAAAAACTCTAAAATACAAAATTCCACTTCTACAAACAACCCCTGTGAAACTAGAAAGAGAAATGGTCTTAAGATAGCTTCTTACAACATTGTTTCTCTTAGGAAATATAAGGATCAACTTTCCTTGATGCTCAATGAAAATCAAATTGATATTATTGGGTTAAATGAAACTAGGCTAGACCAAACTATTAAAGATCAAGAAATACAAATCGATGGATATCAAATTTTTAGAAACGATAGGAACATAGATGGGGGAGGGGTAGCTTTTTATGTAAAGGACAGCTTGCCAGACGTAAGAGTAAAGTTAAAATGCGATGAGCTTGAGCTTCTTTGTTTAGAAATAACCCCGCGCAATGCAAAAAGTATGTTTCTATTGAGCTGGTATAGACCACCGACATCAGACACAGATAAAACGGCCTTTAATAGTCTTAGGGAAATTTTAAGGCAGCTTGAAAGGGAGGATAAGGAAATTATTTTGTGCGGAGATACCAACTGTGACCTTAAGGATCCCAAAAATAAAAATACTAAGCTGTTAAAACAACTTTACAATGAGTATCAACTTGAGCAACTTATAAAAGATTACACAAGGGTTGCTGTAAGAGCTACTAAAGAGAATGAACACCATACCAGTAAGACGCTTATTGACCATTTCTCGACAAACAAACCAAAGTATATTCTTAGTTCTGGGGTTTTAAAATCGGGCATGGTAGATCATTATATGATATATGCCATACGGAAAGTGAACGCGTGGAGGATTAGGTCAAAAAAACCAAAAATTCTTGAAACACGAAGTTTAAGAAATTATGATAAAATGAAATTCATAAACGACTTAAAAGAAGTGAATTGGGAGGTAGCGCTATCTCCGTTCTCTGAATCACCAAATCTAATGGTTGATAAACTCCACGAGATTTTTGATGGTCTACTAAACACACACGCACCAATTAGGAGAAAAAAGGTCAGAAATCAACCTGCACCGTGGATTACACCAGAAATAAAAAGACTTATGGAAGAGAGAGACAGGGCGAAGAAAAACTCAATAAAAAACCCCAAACATCTCAATTCATATAAATCTTTGAGAAACAAGGTGACTAACAGTATTAGATTTTCTAGAAGGTTGCACTATCAATCTTTGATCAATGAGAACAAGAACAATCCAAAAAACATGTGGAAAACCATAAATAAAGTGCTAGATAAGGGCCTTAACTCAACAACGATCATGCAAGTTAAGGATGGCAACAAAACGGTTTCGGATTCTAAACAAATTGCAAATGCCCTAAATAGCCATTTTGTTAATGTTGGTCCGAGACTTGCTAGTAGAATCGACAATAAACCAGGCGATGACCCTCTTTATCATCTTGATACTTGCATAGAAGAAACAATCTTTCAATTCAAACAAGTAAATGAAAACACAGTTATGAAATACATTCAAAATCTAAAACAAGGAAAATCTGCTGGTCCTGACAATATACCAACAGTAATTTTGAAAGATGCTGCTGACTGTATATGTAAACCATTAACGATGATCTTTAACAGCTCTTTCAGGCTAGGGACTTTCCCAGACCGTTGGAAAATAGCACGAATAACCCCAATTTATAAATCTGGCGCCAAAGATGATACGAATAACTATAGGCCAATTTCAATCTTGTCAGTGTTATCTAAGCTATACAAAAAAATTGCACATGACCAACTTATTGACTTCCTCCAGTCTAACAAAAAAATAACGAAGAATCAGTTCGCTTTCCGTAAGCTTCACTCTACAATTACCTCGCTGATTGGTGTCTCAGATCATTGGTACTCAAATATCGATAACAAAAAAGCTAACTTCGCTCTTTTTCTTGACTTAAAAAAGGCATTTGATACCGTGGATCATGAGATTCTGATCAGTAAATTAGCCAAATACGGGGTAAAAGGTAGAGAGAACAACTGGCTTAAATCATACTTAACTAATAGAAGCCAGTATTGTTCTATTGATGGTCAAGTATCTGATATTATGGAAATAGAGTGTGGAATTCCCCAAGGGTCATGCTTGGGACCGCTGCTCTTCATCATTTACTTGAATGATTTTGAGCACTGTCTCGAACACTCAAGAGCCAACATGTATGCGGATGATACTGAGATAACAATATCCTCAAACAACCAAGCAGAGCTTATAGAGACAGCACAAGCTGAGCTACTAAATATCGCGGAATGGATGAGGATTAACAAACTCAGTCTCAATCCCACCAAAACAGAATACATGATAATAGACCATCCTCGTAGAACAAAAAAAAGGAGAATCATTACCGCAATTATTTATAAACCGAGAAATAATTAAACAGGTTCACAAAACAAAATATCTCGGGGTAATAGTTGACGATACTTTATGTTGGGAAGAACAGTATGAATCAGTGAAGAAAAAGGTTGCTGGGGGCCTCGTGGCAATGAAAAAACTTAAGGACATCCTCCCACAATCAATGCTTTTTCAAGTGTACAAAGCCCTTGTTGAGAGTCATTTTCGTTATGCTGACGTAGTGTGGGGGAGCTTATCGAACACTAAAATAACAGCCCTTCAGAGACTGCAAAATCGTGCATTTGAAATTATTCAAGCTTCAAAGATAAAGGACTCTTGGATTAGACCAACATTTAGCATCGATCAGATATTCCAATTTGATCGGTCGGTTCAGATGTTTAAGATAATTAACAAGATATGTCCTGAAAGTCTGCACGGTAAATTTGCTGAAAGATCCTCGACAAGCAAGTATAATACGAGAAATAAGACTGATCTCCAAATTCCAAGACTAAATTTAGACTACAGTAGAAAGAGTTTTCACTACACCGGTCTAAAAACATGGAACGCTATCCCAACACAATTAAGAGAGTCTAATACACTCACCCAGTTTAAAAATGGGCTAAAGAATCATTTTCTAAGCTGAAAAAAACAACAAATTGTATATATATATATGTATGTATATATATATATATATATTTACGCACGAATCCATGGAAGAACGGTACTGGCTTTTAATATAGGTTTATTAGGTTTGTTAGAAATATCTATTACTTTCATCTGGAAATAAGTAATTTTAAAGTTTACTGAGTGGATGTCGTGGATAAATAAAATAAATGAATGAAAATGAATGAATGAAACAGGAATGATTCATTTCTTAACTGTCCAGTTTTATGATAAAGTTGAAAATGCCCTATTTGAAATATTTTGTACTTCCTTTTGATAAATTATCAACTATGTACAGTCTTCATTATGACTTGGAAAGGCTTTAATTAATTCTTGTTTTTTACAAGCAGATTTTACCAAACGTTTGTATGTCTCGTGGCGTGGTAACATTCAGTCAGGGTCAGTATCCTGTCTTCTTGTGTCACAAAAATAAAGCTGCTACCACACTACTCCTCAGGACGAAAAGGGTCCATTCCAGTTGAATATGTTCTGCAAAATACTGATATTTTTGCTTGCAGGATTCGCATCCAATCATCATTCTGAAAACAATCACAGATATTCTTTATTTGAAATTGTATATCTTGTCTTAAGGCAGATTTCCATTCAGTGCATTTTGTCGCGCGTGCGACAATTTGCGATCGATTTGCAGTCTGGGCATGCGTACTTTGCATTATTTAGTAGCACGATCAGAGCGCGCGATCGCAGAAAAAGTAGAAGCTTATCCTACTTTTGCGATCGATCGCCAGCATTGTAACAGACTCAGCAAAGAAGTTAGGCCAGACGATGTGAGCATTTGCCCTCGTTCCTCTTATTCTTCCCGTTTTCATCCTCTCCTTCGGATGTGTAGCAATAGCTTTAAGCCATCTTTAATCATGTTATTATTTGAGTTTGGAGAGCTCGGAGATGCTTCCGCACTACTTATAGGAGTTAAAAGGAAGTTGTATGATTTGCGTGATTGCTAAACTTAATCTCCCTGGCTAAACAGTCGATAGCTAACTGTCACATGCGCGACAAAAATCACTGAATGGAAATCCGTCTTTACACCTTACACCCTTGTTCGTATTAATTCAATCAGACGCTCCGTTGACGTTTCTTGGCAATACAGAACGACGTGCAGCTGCTCTGCCTATTTTGTCATTGCCCGGCACCGAAGCGGGGCTTTGTAAATTGTAGTACTCTGTGCGTTAATGATATACGGGGAGACTGTCTCACAATTTCTGTTTTGGTCTTCTCGTTTAAACCGGTTTGATCACGAAGCTGACATCCCTGTAGGACCAATACAAAGTGGCGGAAGAATACCGAAGATGTTTTATTGTCTGCGAAACAATCCAATGTGTAACACTTGCTGCAAATGATGAGCCAAGGACAACAAACAGGACAGAAATGAGTGACAGACGCAATTTGTAGGTAGAAACACCGCAAAACAACGAAAAACAACAGCGAATAAGTCGGTTTACTGAGGCCCTGAAGAAGTCCTGCATGGCAGGACGAAATATTGGCAAAATATATATTCTCAGTAAGCCGACTTATTCGCTATTGTTTTTCGTTGTTTTGCGGTGTTTCTACCTACAAATTCAATCGTTATCCGTCATCGCAAGCATCTACGGATCCGACGAGCGACGTTATTATCGTGGCCTGTTCTTTTTCGATTTAATAACAGTAAGTTTGATTTGTTATTTGAAACCAACTTTAATGCCAATCATGAATAGGAGATTGGTGGGAATGTGATTTTAGCAGGCCCCAAAATATTTAGGCCACTACACTTCTTCACATGTCGAACTGACATCAAATACTTCACAACACGCAAGAAGCAATAGCACGAATGCATTATATCATTTCCAGCATCTGTAGCATTACATTCTCCTAATGAAGGTGAAGGTGTTGTGGCGCCGTGGTGTAATCCTCTGACATTGCAGCCAGAACAGTCAGGCGGAGTAGGTTCGAGTCCCGGTAGGGCCCCACCACTTGAGCGTCTTGACAATGGGTCGCGGACTCGATTAGGTCTACTCTATTTCTGCGATCCCAGCGCTTGGCGCTGAAAAACGCAACTTCACCTTCACCTAATAAATTGCGCCAGATGGTGCAGTATGCAATGAAATATGTTATCCTCTGTGGCATTTCGGGCATTTGTAGCATAACAATTTTGGCCAGTGATTAGGGAAGGAGTTTCTCCTTCACAATGCTACTGTGAAGAGCATTTAGTATATGGTATCGCTACATTTAGTAAATACTATTGCTACCAGTTAGTTGATTAGATTCACGTTCGCGTAGATTTCGAATTTTGAAGTTATTTTTTTAAATTCTGCGCCATTTTGTTGTAACGTCACAAAGAAGTTTATTTGAATAAAATTATTTGAAACGAAGCTGTAATTTACATCAATTAATAATTGACTGTTGAGTTTTAGTCTTCAGAAGCCATGACAGTCAATGCCTAGGAAAGTGGGCAATTGACCCTACTGCTGACAAGTGACTGAGATATAAGGCAACTTAAAGGGAGTGTTCAATGGTAAATAGGCTGCTCTATAAATAGAACAAAGAAAATACGCAAACACAGCATTGTTTCTTTAGCTATCGATCATTAACAACATGTGTGGGCCATCAAGTTCAATAGGCTATTTTTAGATTTTTCTGCCTTGTGCAAATGCAGGCTAAAAGCCTTGCACAAACCCTGTAAATCAAGGACTAGACTCATTCCATAAGCCTCTCGTTTCGCTCCCCCTGCAGACTTGTCGCTACAACAGAAGTAATAGCATGACCTCAACTGAAGCGATGGCAACGACATCAACAAGCGAAAGTTAGAGGGACTTATTTAATCAGTCTGATCAAGGACCTGGGCAATCTAAATGCAATCTAAATATAATCTGTTCTAGTCCATGGAATCTGATGATCTCGAGAGATTATCAAACCATGGGACAAACGATGGCAGGCGCCCATCTTTTGTTCTATTTTTAAACTAGACGCTAAATATCCGTCATTTGTCTTTAAAGCCTGGTTCACACTAGGTCTCTTGAGGCGTTAGAGTTGTGCAGAAAGACCCAAAAGACAAAGAACTCAAACTGTGAGTCTTTGTCTCTTGGGTCTTTTTGCATGACCCTAACGACTCAAACGACCTACACGTTCTTTTATAAGAAACTGGTTTATAAGAAACTAGTACTAAGATGGCCAAAATTTTACTAGTACTATGTCTGAGAAGTGCTAAGAAACTTTTCAAAGTTAAAAGCATGAATTTTATAGCAAATAGATCGTTGAACCTTTATTATTGGGAAATATTATCTAACCATTTGTGTTTTCAACATAACGGAACACTGTCTATTCCTATATGATGTTTTGAATACCAAGAAACATATCTGCAGCAGTGTTAGCGACCACATTGAAAATTCATGCATTCAAAAAATAAGAAACCAATTAAGAAACTTTTAGTACTAAAATGGACAACATTTCTTGTTAAATTAAGAAACTTTTAGTACTATGGCCTGATCCTAGTTTCTTATAAAAAAAACGTGTAGTTTGAACCAGGCTTAATCTACCTGTGATGTTCCGCGCATTCCTGCAAATAGCGGCCAGAAGAAACGAAAGAGCGACATTACCTTTGGTCCAAGCTGTGCTGCAAAATTCGCTCTTGAGAAATGCATCGCTGGTGACAGATCAATTACCGATAGGCCTGTAGGTACAAAGAGACTATAGTTGCTTGAAATGAAAAATCGTGTTACACTATCGAAAACAAGAACAGACCGCTGGTGTAGTTACCAATCGCTTCTAAGAAGTAAAGCGCTTGAATGCACCAAATTAGCTCACGGACAGTAGGAAACGCTGAATTTTGAAAAAGATTTATGAATGATACATCGATCTATTCATATCCTGATGTAACTATCGTTCGTGACATAGAGACTTATTTTCTTTTTGTGGGTACTCTTAAGGCACCATCTTAATGCCCGTGCGTAGCGGCAGATTGACGTGTCCTTGAGGGCCCTAGAAAGTATAACAATCAACTTGCCAACCATGAATGAAACGATAAATTAGGATAGGAAGAAGCTGATGAATCAGTGCGGCGTTAGCCGCAAAGTATTCTGAAAGAAGCAACAAATTGCGGTATCTCTCTTTTTTATGTTTGTGAAAATATGGCATTCCTGCAATTCGCTTTGCTCTAAGTAACGTTTTTATCACACAATATCAAAAACGTCAGAGGTGGTGTCATCAATGCCTTCTTAATTGTTTCTTATTCCATGGAATGAATGCGTGTTTGTCTGACTTCGTTGTGGTCATGAGGCATTGAGGGGAGAAACGGGCAGTGATTTTGTGAGCAATGCCAACTAAACTGAACTACTGCAAGAACAAGGGGTGCGAGACAGGAAGGGGGCCAAGGCATCTTGTAATGTCAACAGAATGAGAAAGATCTATTACTTTCATTCCATTCCATATGATGGTGCAGTTTTTTCCCATTTCCCAAAACGCTGCACTCAATAAAACTAAATTTGGCATTTCCTGGTGATTGGCTAAGGTTTGTCTACATCAGGTTCGAGTCAAGTGATTGGTCTCTTGATGAAACGTCTTTTCTGGTTCTACCGTATGGCATATGTCGTCTAAGAATTGCAAGAGTAGCAACGTACTAAGAACTTCCAAGAGTAAGGGCACATGACTTGAAATGGGTAAAACAAACTTCTCTCGATTTATGCTAAAGGCCGGCCAATCTTTGCCAACTAAACGTTCCGTTTCTTGTTTGCACGTATTTCATTTATCCAATCAAATTATTGTTGCTTTTTCAGTTGTTGATTTCCAGTATCTCTTTTCATGGCAGATACGTTAGTAATCAATATGATGTTCAAACTCTAGTGTGATAAGTCTGCTTTGCAGAGGCATAATTTTTTCAACATTTTCTGGATACTTTAAACGACCTGGTAATGCAATGAAATGAATGATAAAAATCAGTGATACTTGCCAGATTTCATCGTCAAGGATTCTTCATACAGTATGATTGCGACAAGGGCATCATCAATTGTGACCTAGGAAAAGCAAGGAGAATCTGTGTAATGATGGCATCGATTCTAAAAAATGTTAAGCAGATAAAGAGGTATACGATTTAATTACAAATTTCAAAATGCATACACTATAATCAGTTGATTTTTCATGCAAGATTTTGAACTCTTTCCATCGATGACGAAATCATTGACCAGGATTGAATGATACTCTTCATGGCAGAAACCTATTTGCATATTACTTAGAGTCTTAAAGAGATTTCTTTTACCTCTGTAGAAATTTAGAAGAACCGCTGTAGCATTACTCTCCAACCTTCTAATCTCTGGGACGAGTTATAACGTCTGATGTGAAGCGTACTCGAAAAAGGCTTGTGGTCATGGTTTATTATGGAAGTTTTAGTTACTGCTGAAAGAAAATTTTATTGCATTCCTTACTTGTTTTCGCAATGCCAGCTTAGCATGGGCTGCAGCCAATGCCAGCCTACGAAAAGATAATAGCAATGAAGTCAAAACATGCTTCACCTTTTTTAAGAAAACAGGCTAACGAGATCTCAGCAGCGTACAGGAGGATTCGAAAACAATTTGATTTCTTGTTGAGGACATTCCGATTGTATTGTTACCGTTGGATAGATCCTTTTCTTTGATAATTCCAGACGAGGAAAATAAAGATATAACAACATTTCATTGCTATATGGCAAAAGTTTTAAGCTAAAAAAGAGATCCAGCTCTCAGGAGTTCTTCGCTATTTTTGTAAACAGTAGATATTTGCGATTTGCATTAGGGTATGACATGCGCACAAGGTAAGATAATGGAAACAACATTGATAGTTACTGTAAGTATCAGTTCCAACATAAACACAATGGTTACAATGATAGAGAATGAGTGGACAGATAAGGCCCTGAACAAGCTGTCCTGGAGGAGGGGAAGGAAGCAAGGGAAAGAAACTTGTTCTCTGTCTTTGTTTCTTCTATTCTGCCTTTTTCACAGCGGCGTATTCTTTACTACGAGATTCGTAGTTGGGGGACTCAGTACATTCACATACAGCGAGATGAGTCCGATATTTGTGGGTTTAGATATTGCCGAAAGTGATATTTTTTGGTCCAAACTAGATGAAATTATGGCTATGATATTTTTTGGGCATAAGACATAGTCAAACTGATAATTCTGGGTTCCGTAGAGGTAATTCTGGCCTCAACTGGCATTGTTTCAAGATTGTTATGTTCATTTATAGGTGTATAAGCATGAGCGACAGGACACAAAAAAGATTGGGGATTGGGCCTAAGCTACTCTCGCAGTGATTACTTTGATCAACGCAATTGATTCAGTTCGCCATCAATATGTAATGATGTAAGGAGTACTTACTCGTTTTCTTGTCCTTCTCTGTCATTTCCTTGCCTTAACAATTACTGCCAAATACAGCCAGCACCGGAGCTAACATGAGTGCAAAGGAGAGAAAACAGAGTCGCCATGTTCTGTCGTGGAAGGGGAATCTAGCTCCGGTGCTGGCTGTATTTGGAAGTAATTGCAAGGCAAGGAAATGACAGAGAAGAACAAGAAAACGAGTAAGTATTCCTCACAACATTATATATTGATTGCGAACTGAATTAATTACGTTGGTCTAAGTAATCACTGCGAGAGTAGCTTAGGCCCAGTCCCCAATCTTTTTGTGTCCTGTCGCTCATGGTATAAGTATCAAATTACCTGAGTTTTTGGGTTGCAGTTCAGCTGAACTGAAATTTTTAGATCGCCAGAAAATCTCTCGGATTGACTACCCGTAGGCATATTTGCTGAGTCTCCCCCCCCCCCCTGGGAAGAGATGAAACTGGAGAATTGTAGTAAGTCAAATCAAGATACCTTCTACGCGCATCCACCACTTTAACTCGTATAAAGTTTGCTGGCATGGTGTTATATGCAACGACCATAATGATGATGACTTACATTGTCTGCAGTGCTCTTTTTCCAATCTCAGCACCAGGAAAACCATTAATACGAGCTCGTCTGCTTGCAAGAAAGAAAGACTTCAGAAATTTTGATGCATCTTCATTGAAATTGACTCGCTGTGATCTTGCAAATTTGAAATACTAAACGAAGACAAGGTCATTATAAGTGTTGATTAATTACAATTTACTAGTTTGTGAATTCCTCCTAACCTACCTTTAATGTTTTCCTGTTTGTCTTGAATGAATCATGCACCTGTCTGCAATTGCCTAAAATCGCTGTTTCGATGCCTCAAAAGTTCTAAAAGTATACTGTTTTAGATAGTTTAAAGATGCTTCAGCAAAATCTGCCCTCCCATGCATAGCATCAACGGGGAGTATATTCATATTTCAGAGGCGTCCATTCGATGAAGCAAAAACAATTGCTATATAAAAGGTCTTCCAAACTATTTTCATTGCTGAAAAATGAATAGCATAGAGCTCAAATCTTTAAAAAGGTGGGTGTAAAACTCCATTACATTTTTCTTTGAATTAAAGTGCTTAGCCGGAACTTTGGATAATTTTCTGTAAATTTGCCGTGGCAATTTTTTGATATCTTGATTAGTTTTAAAATGGCGGCATTTATTAATTTTGAGGCTGTGACGTCATCAAATTTCTAAATCCTTAGCTAGAAGAGCTACAGATTTCTACTTGCAACCATATTGTAGAACTTCATAAACTATGGTTTTCTCGAAGATTTTATCAGTTTTCCTCGAATAATTTAAGATCTATGATGATTTTAGTTTCTTCAAAATTTTTGATGAATGTTTGCAAAAATTATCAAAATGCCGCCATTTTGAAAATAATCAAGATATAAAAAATTGCCACGACAGATTTACAGCAAATTACCCATATTCTCTTTCCAGCACTTTAATTCAAAGAAAAATGTGATACAGTTTTACACCCATCTTTTTAAAAATTTGAAAGATTTGAGCCCTATGCTAAAATGAATGAGATTGTACCTCTCACATAGTTAGCAAAGTCAATAGAGAAAGATTTGCAATTAGTTGTATGGAAGCTACCTGAACTCGTAGCTTGGCTAATGTACTCAAATGTTATTTGTCCATGTTTGTGTTTCTTCACTGTTTTTTTGCGCAATGTTCTTGTATTTTCCTTGTTATTTGTCGTGTATCTATAGGGTAGTCGTGTCATTTTGCTCCCCTTGCCCCTTGGTATCGTCCCCGTAATGTCGTATAGTTGTTATTAGAAAGTATAGTAGGAACTAGCTTGTATTTAGCTAATTTTTTACCTGAATGTGAATAGGTAATGATAAAGAAATAAAGGATCTTTAGATAAGAAATAAATAAGAAATAAAAAGAAATAGAAATAAAAGGTAGAAAAGGATTGTTAAAAAATTCTTACTATGTAAGCAAAGTATAACATAGTACAAATGAATTCTTAAGATTGAATTAACACCTAAGTTGGGCAAAGGAGTGGAAAGTTCGCAAACTGACTGAATAACTTTGAAGTACTAATTTCTCAAGTAATGAAAGCTACATTTTATACTTTTGGAGATCTTCCTGTAAAAATATTCCTGTGATTTCCTACAAGATTACCTTCATGAGATCCTCATAACTAACTTTCATTTCATCTTCAACACCAATTGATCTACGAAGCATTTCATTTACATTATCATCATCAATATCTTCTGGTAGGCGATGCTCCCCACAGAAATCATACGCCAGATCGAACGTGCTCGTCTCTTTTTTTGTTGGGCTAGATTCAGCAGCAGCCCAAATCGTGCATTTCAGGGGAAAGGAGACTTGAGTAAACTCTGACTGATCGGCAGCACGTTTCGGGATGTTCAAGCAAATGGAGGTTTCTTCTAATGCTAAAAATGGAGGAGAAATAAAGCTTTAAAGAATGGGGATAGAATATGATGATGCAGTTATTAATTCATTTACTCTATCTGACCTGGGCGTTTTGAAACACTCGATGCCTGGGGGTGGATTCCACCCTCTGTTTATTACTGTTGTTGTTTGGGATATGGCAACCTAATTTGGCGCGAAGGTTCTTCATTATATGAACAATGAATTTTTAAATCAATAGTTTATTTAGCGATGTTGTTGTTGTTGCTAGAGCATGCTTATCATCATGATGTCATATGACGTCATAAAAATGAAAGTGTGTTAAAAGGTCGTGAAACTTTACTTTTCGTAAAGAAATGAAACATATAGATCAAAATAGATGTAAATTCATAGTTTAGACGTAATTGGACCAATTAAAAAGGATTAAGAGAGATGCAAAGTATGTTTCTCGCAGATTGTGGCATGACAGCTTGGTTACCATTGAGACAAGACTAAAAAAGAACGCCCAAAATTGTTGCTGTTTCATTTCTGCATGATAGAAAGTTAAACTTACTAAATCTCAGAGGCATTCAGCAATTATTGGAAAACGTATACATGAAAATGTACAAGGCCGGATCCCCCCAGGTCAGATAAGGTTAACTATGCATATACAACGGAATGTTACTGCAAACTTTTGCTTTGCATCCATTTGCAAGTCTATAATTCAGCATAAATCTTGTTTGCAAGCTGTATAGCTTTTATTACGCGCATTGGAAAAGCGGAGGGAGGAAAGCTCATGAATCTTAGAAGCAATAAAATTGATCAAATTACCGGGTGAGCCACAAAAGTTCCCTTAATTGAAAACTCATAGCATCGAGAGCACTTTCCAGATTTGAGTGATCTAAATTTTAGCTAAAAGCCAAAGGATCAAAGTATTATTGTGATTTTTCTCGCTGTCTTGCAAGCACCGGAAGTATGGGTAAACCGGGGTAATTTGGGACAAGGGAAATTTGGGACACCCCTGGGGTAATTTGGGACATTGCTTAAAATTGCATAGTTATATCACTTAATGCAATCATTTATTCTTTTAAGCAAGTTTTTCAACATTTGCATTGATGTTGAGTACTTTTTTGATATTTTGAATCATTGATTTGACTATGGCTACTTTACTGTACATTTATGAAAGCGGCCATTTTTGATTAAATTGGAGTGAACTGTGGCAGATACATTATTTTCTTATCCAAAATTGCCATTAGGTTTGAATATGTATCATTTGCAGGTGGAACTCAGTGCTGTCCCAAATTGCCCCATCTAGGGGTAATTTGGGACAGCATCATTTACACGCTAATATATCAGCAACAACATGAATTAAGAGAATCTTTTACTCAATATCAATTATTTACCACTCAAATGTATATAAAAAGCTGAATTAGTCTTATTTAAATATGCAACGAAGCAGTCATACCTCAAAAATGACAAAATTGTCCCAAATTACCCCGGTTTACCCTAGGCAAATTCAACGTTAGAAAATTTTAATGGTTGCAAATAGAGTGAAAAAGGGCCTAAAACTTTGCTCAAATCATAAAGGACTCCTCACACAGAACAATAAAGAAAATACAATTTCTCATGGGTGAGAGATATCCCCAGCAGATCTATTTACTATGGGATTAAGAATCCTTTGTTTTGTTTGAAAAGTTTTGTCTTATGAATCTTGAGAGAGGTGAAAGGCCCGTTGCCTATTGTTCTGTGAGAGGAGAGTCCTTGCGACTTTGGTCAATGTTTTAGACTCTTTTTCAGTCATATTGCAACCATGAAATTTTTTATGAATTTATCAATAGTTGTAGTGCTGGAAAGAAAGCGAGAAAAATCACAAAAGTACGTTGATCCTTCGCCTTTTAACTAAATTTAAATCACTCAAATCTGTGAGATACTTTTGGTGACATATTTTCAAAAGTGGGAATTTTTTCTGGCTCACCCAGTATGATTAACAGAACTCTTTAGAATGATCAATAGAGTTTGTCATCGCTCTAAGCAAGTTGCAAGCTCTTGAAATGAAATACCATGAATAGAGATTCAAATTTAGATTGATTATGATGAGTCCCAGGAATCACTATTCAAAACGAGACTAGTACACCAAACCGAGGAGCGTCTGGCAGCCTTTCAATAGCGATAACTACGACCATATAATCAGCCTAATTCAAATTAAGGGGATGTTTGATAGGGAAACTGCTCATGCTTCCTGTCCTGAATTGAATTAATGTTTGTTGTCACATCATATCATCATTTCCAGCAAGAAGCGAACCCGGGGGGGGGGGGTGACATGGGGTAACATAACATGTTGAGGGTACGGGTATGTGCCGCCCATATGGGTGGGTTTTTGGGCCCAAAATTCTCTAAATAAGGGTGCCGTTTTCGGCAGATTTTCCATAAACATGAGTGAGTTTTCCAGAAATTGGCAAAAATTGTCAAAAATGGGTAGTTTTCCGCCAAAATTCATCATAAAAGTGGGTATGACGGCAGCTGTCGGTAATTAGAAGAGGGTAGCTTGCTGAAAACCGGGCGGCAGACCCCCGTCTATCCGCAAGTCATGTACCCCCCTCCCCCGCGGAAGCGAAGCTAAGAAATGTAATCAGTCTAATGCAGGACCTAAAGTGGTCGAGAATAGTTCCCTTGAAACTAAAGAGTACAGGAACTTTTAAGATTAGGAACTCACACTTCTGCAGCTTCTCTGAATCATCTTTCTTTAAAATGTTAATATTTGGAATTATGCATACATGTCTTCCAGCTAACAGTAGGCTGCCACCTTTAGAAAAAATAAGATTCGTACTAGAAGTAGCATCTAAGAGTAAACATACTGTGAATGCAGAAAGTGAGTTGCCATACTGAGTGAGTCAGAAAATGTTGTTACATGCTTGAATGCCTGTAATCTTCAAATAATCAATAATCTATCAGATTCCTTTAAAGGACATGTCCGGGGATGATAGAATTATTGTTAAAAAGCAACCTTACCAAATGCTGAACACCAATCATGAGTTCTTTTCAAGTTTTGATGCCTCCAACTTTCATGAATTGGTTAATGAATCCTTGTAAGTTAGGCCAAATAACGTCGCCATTTTGTATTTAGCACGAAAGTGAGAAAGCGCGATAAGGAGGCTAGCAATGTGATCAACACATTTGGCAGCCTCGTTCAGGTCAACATGAAGTTACGTCATAGAAAATGACGTCTTTTCGCACTTCTTAGCACATTAAAATATGTAGTTTCGCAGATTAAAAGAGAAAAGAAATCGAAAAAAGTACTACGCACCATTGACAACAGTGTAATCTCTTGAATAATCAACAATTATACCAACCCCGGACTTGTCCTTTACACGGATTATATCGTCGTCGCGAATGCTTCAACTTTGATGCCGACATTTTCTTTGCCTGAAAGACGGGTATAATTGCCTTATATACCGGCACGGGGTTTTTCATTTTTTGAGGTGTCATTTATTCGGGCAGAAAATGAATTTTAGTGCTTCATTTTTGGTAAGATCACAAATGGACATAAATTTTGGGGTCCCATCTTAGAAAAAATAACTCTTAAGGGTATCGAACCGAGCGATCCGTAACCATAGGAGTTGGTTGTTTGAAGTTACCCCTCCTCCCGTTCCCTTGGCATAATCAGCAATTCACACAGAAGCTTGCCTGGTAAACAGCACAGAATATGAAGAACTTGGTCTCAAACTAACTTTCTTGAAAGGAATTTCTTGAAGCTTTTAAGGAAACTAAATTATGCCTTGAATGGGAAAGAAAACCCTTGAGTACATCGAGCAACGTTAAGGCATTGACAAGGGAAAATACACACGATGCACTACTTACCATCTACAAAGAAAGTGCCATCAAAGTTAGAATGCCTGCTAGTTGAACCAAATAACTCTAAGCAAGATTGATTAAGAACAGATCTTTCACAAAACGTGCTGGCATATGCAAATAGTCTTTGTATTGTTAATATGTCTTCTGATGCTGCTAATATGTGGATTTTATTGAGGTCACTTCCAATGACCAGCTTCCCATCAACGTCCTCAATGAAGACATCATCACCAGTTAATACCAGGCTTAGAAGTAAGGCCAGCTTGAGTTTGTGGTATGAACCTCCGATACTGATAGAATCTAAAGATATAAGACGTGATGACAATGCAGAAGTGAAATTCAGGCGTCCTAATATCAATTTTGCTGATGCTTTAAATCAAACGCTTGTACGAAAGATCTATCTTGAGCAATCCAAGGCCCCGTTCACACTACTCCGTTTTTGTTAGTATCCGTTTTTGTTGCATCGAAGCTATCCGTTCACACTACTCCGTTTATGTACAAAAACGGTGAGAAAAACCTCCGTTTTTGTGCGTTCACACTGATCTGCCTGATAACAAAAACGCAGCGAAACACATCCGTTTTTGTGCGTTCAAATTACTCCGTTTTTGTGAAACCCATTGTTGCATATTGGAGCGTTTTCAAAAACCTCCGTTTTTGTGCGTTCACGTTGATCAAATGCGTTTTCAAAAACCTCCGTTTTTGTGGATATCCACTTTTGATAGCGTTTTCGAAAACCTCCGTTTTTGTGGCGCTTTTGTGCGGATCAGTGTGAACACTTTCACAAAAACGGAGGTTTTTCTCTCGGTTTTTGTACAAAAACGGAGTGTGTGAACGGGGCCCAAGTCTCTAGAAATCACTCTTTCTGAAATACTCTGTTTGCTCGTGGTTTCACATACTTATAATATAGACGGGAGACTATCTAGCTCATTGCGCATGATTCATTGCCTCTTTTCGAAGAGGCCGGAACAATGTTGCAATTCATATCGTGCTGATGTGTTCTAATTTCTGAAAATTCCTTAGGCTCTATGGTTGTGATAAGAAGAGTACTGCTTAGGTTGTAGCCATTTTTGCAATTAAGTTTACAATATGGTTAAGACGTATCTAATACCATTGATAAAATCTATCAAGTAAATTTGCAATTTACCTCCAAAGCAGTACGCTACACTGGCAACAAAGCTCCATGGCGACGATGCTCTATCTGCGTAAAAAACAAAAGTACCTATCTATGAGAGCAAAAAGGATCAACTTTAACACTCAGTTTAATTCATCATAATATACCATGAGTGGTAGGACATAATTAGGTTGAGTATTAGATTGGATTAGATTCTTTGCCTACCTTGGAATGCCATAAAATTCTCTTCCTTGATGTTCGCAGCCGTAATTTCTCAGCCGTAATTTCTGCCATTGAACTGCAGGGCTCCGTCACGTTTATCCTTTCTTGGCAATGTTTGGGCCTGAGTCGCCTATTAGCATGTCCTGCGTAATACTGTCCAACGTAGGAACTTTCTAGTGGACAGGTCGATTGGAGACCATGGCGTAGGATCTTAATCAGCAACGTAGGCCCAAACATTCCAAAGAACGCATGTGATGGAGATCTGTAGTTCAAGGACAGAAATTATGGCTGAGAAAGGCTGCCAATGTCAAGGAAAAGACAAAAATACTTCCATCTAATTGAGGATCTTAGCTAAAGATTAACCAATGAATCTTCAAAATCGGTCCAGTATACAATTTATCGTGGCTTGTCAAAAGTGCATAGTTATTTTGGGGCACCCGGTATAATAGTATGATAAATACTTGATTACGAAATCTTTGATTGAATATCTAAAACAAGGAGTAGCTTGGCGTTAGCTTTAAATCGCTAGATGTCAATGTACTTCTGGGCAGAAGATTGCATGCTTACCCTCGTATAGTCTCCGTATTGTTGCTGGAAGTTCTTCATCATTGAGATACTTCCCAATGGTTGCTGCGCGTGCCTTGAAGATAACGGTCTAGAGTTTGAATTCTTGGGGACTGACTAACCGATACACCGACATGGTATCCAAGAAAAAGGGAGTCTTGAATTGAACATTATGAGCTGAATGGTATGTAAGTGTTGTTCAAGACATGCCCTGAAATGTGCTGATGTGCTCCGAAATTCGCCAGTGGGTTCTGCATGAAGAGTTTCATAATACATATGCATATTACAACTACACAGCTGAACTGTATGTAATCTTGAATCGAATATCATGAATTGAGCAATATGAATGTGTGATCCATTTAATGTCCCGAAATACCACATGGTATTCTACCTGAAGAGCTTACATCTACATTCATATGCACATTACAATTAAAAAGCCGAACTAGTCGTAATTATGACTTGAGAATCATGAATTGAACAATATGCAAATGTGATCCATTCAATGCTCGGAAATGCCACGTATGGGGTTCTGAACTGAAGAGTCTCAAAATACATCTATATGGATATTGCAATTAAAATTCGTACTGTTTTATTTTTTTTTTTATTTTATTCTTATTTATACACAATACCCTATCAGCATAACAAAGTAAATATAAATGTTGATAATATCATGAAAAAATAAAGCTGCTCTTCCAAGGGGTTGTGTTTGTGTCCCTCTACCTCAAGAACTCCCTCAGTCTTACTTTGAAGGAGCTCAATGAGGCAGAGTCTCGTATTTGCTTTGGGATCTCGTTCCAGGCACTTGCTCCCTGGTATCCAAAAGACTTTTTGCAGTACTCAAGACGAAGCCGAGGAATTTCGAAATCATCAATTTTTCTTGTGTTATATTTCGAAATATTCGACCTAGGAGTGAATTTATTTTTGAGGTTCTCTGGGCAGAGTCCATTTTTTATCTTGTATGTAGTAATTAGCTGGTCATATTTTATTAGATTGCGTACATCGAGCCAATCGCATACCCAGCCATCTTTGTGCCTTGCGCATTCAATTAGTCTGCGTGCCCTGTTTTGCAGCCTCTGTAGGGATTCCAGTTTTGTGTTTGACAGACATCCCCAAATGACACTGCAATATCTCAGATGGCTTTCAATTAATGCTCGATAAACAGTTGCCAATTGTTTCTGGGAGAGGATGTTTTTGAGTTTAAACATCGCCCCTAATCCGTTTTTTATCTTTCGCTTTATGGTTTTGAGTTGTTCTTCCCAATTCATACTTTCGTCTATTATGACACCAAGATATTTTGTTTTTTGAGCTCTGCATAATTTTTGATCTTCTACTTCGAGGTCAGGGAAATCTTTGGCTTTGTTCAGTTGTTTTGGATGCCCTATCAACATAAATTCGCTTTTTTCAGCATTTAGGCTAAGTTTGTTTTGCCTCATCCAGGATGAAACAAGATCAAGTTCGCCCTTTATCTCATTAAAAAGCTCGTTGATCTCATTGGAGGCATAAGAAATGCTCGTGTCATCCGCGTACATATTTGGTTTAGACTTTTTCAAACATTTTTCAAAATCGTTCATATAAATGATGAAAAGTAAGGGACCCAAACACGACCCCTGTGGTATTCCACACTGTACTAAACGCTTGTTTGACGATTTACCTTCTACATAACAATACTGCTCTCTCCCGGCAAGGTATGAAGTGAACCAACCGTGTGCAAGATCGGTGACTCCATAGGCTGATAGCTTCGACAACAGAACATCATGGTCAACGGTATCAAAGGCTTTTTTTAGATCTAAAAATACGCTTAAATTCGTTTTTTGCTCGTTGATGTTCCTGAACCAAGTCTCTGTTATGTTCATTATCGATGTTTGCGTGTTATGTAATTTTCGGAAGGCGAATTGGTTGTCTGAAAGAAGACCACAATCTTTCATATGGGAAAAGAGTTGATCATGGGCCATCTTTTCCAGCAATCTTGACAGTATCGAAACAACAGAGATTGGTCTGTAATTTGTCAACTCTGATTTTTGACCTGCCTTAAATATTGGTGCCACTCTTGCCAGTTTCCAAAGATCTGGAAAAACGCCAGTGTCGAGGGATCTATTGAATATTTTTGTCAAAGGCCCGCTTACAATCTCTACAGCGTCTTTTAGTATTTTAATAGGTATTTTATCTGGACCTGGCGATTTTGAGGTCTTCAGTTTGTTTATCTCTTGCTTGACATAAGATACTTCAACATGTTTGAACAAGAATTTCGGGAGACGTTTGTCTTTCACCACATTTCGCACGTAAGCCATTGGGTCGGCATCTGTAGGTGCCTCAATTTTGCTTGCAAGCTTAGGCCCAATGGTCACAAAATGCTCATTGAAGGCTTCAGCTATTTCATCTGGACGAACATACTTTCGACCGTTCAGTGTGACTGAATTTAAGGGAGCAGAAGTTTTACATTTGTTTAACACTTTATTTATCGTCTTCCACATCGCCTTTGGATTACCTGAGTTTTCTTCGATTAAGTTGTGATAGTAATCTTGCACACTGTTTCGTAGCTCACTTGTTACCTTATTCCTCAGTTTCTTATACCTAGGCCATACGTTGTGATCTTTTTCGGCTCTTTTCTTTGCTTGGTCACGCTCTCTCATCAAATTTTTTATTAAAGGTGAAATCCAGGGTGTGTTGTTACTCGAAACTTTCCTACGTTTTAATGGAGCATGGACCTCAAGAATCGAGCTGAAAAGATCATGAAAAGAGCTCGCCATGATGTTAGGGTCACCAGCGGCAGCTTCAAAAGCTGCGTCCCAATCTATTGATGCTAGATCACTTAAGAAGAGGTCCTTTTGATAATTGGCTAAACTTCGAGTTTCTATAAATTTTGTTCGTTTATTCAAGAGCCTCTTAGCATTAATCTTTCGTTGGATGAATGGAAGGTAATGATCGGTCATACCGATTTTTAGTACCTCTGCACTTAAAATATAACTGGGGCGGTTAGTTGCTATGTGATCGATCAGGGTTTTTGTTACTCGACTTGATCCATCCTCATCAACAACACTAGCAACTCTTGTGGGCTCTTTTATTTGCTGCTCAAATTGGAACTCGTTGTAAATTGAATTTAACTGTCTCGCAGGGCCTTCATTTGGCTTTTTAAAGTCACAATTGGTATCCCCCATCAGATAAATTTCTTTCCCCTCTGCATCAAGTTTTGATAGCAAGTTTGTGAGGGCTTCAAACGTTTCCTTGTCATTATCCGACTTTGGGGGTCTATACCAACAAAGGACTATGAAGTTTTTTGCGTGCAGAGGTGTAACCTCAACCCCAACTATTTCTAATTTTGGGTCTTTGATATCTGACCTATGAAAATGACGGACAGTCTGGTTAACATAGACCGCCACACCTCCACCGCTGGTATTCCTATCATCACGATATATATCGTAACCATCAATTTGAATTTCTGAATCCTTGGTATGTTCATCTACCCTTGTTTCATTTAGTCCAAGGATATCAAATTGATGATCTCTGCATAATACATCTAACTCATACAGATACTTCTTTAAGGATACAGTGTTTAAGGTAGCTAATTTTAATCCCAATATAAAATTAGTACCAAATATTGAATGAATATTATAAACAATATGCAAAAGGTGCTTCATTAATGCCCCGAATGCCCCTGTGGGCTTGTGACTGAAGAGTTTCAAAATGCGTCTGTGACCAAACATGCTACTACTGCTTCCACACATATAGACCGACTACATCAAAATCAGCATGATCGTTGGAAACCAACAAACCATTCCTAAGCTTCTCATTCCTCGCCCTGTGGATTTATTGGATTTATTGTATACACTGCAAAATGTATGACAGACATTGCTCCTTCTTTATTTGGTTACCTCGACATTTACTTGCCTTCAATTTGTATCTTCATTTCAGTACTTCCCTCACACTTGGTCTATGCTTTTCAAAGATATTGAAATAAACAGTCTAGCCAATGCGATAAGCAGTAGAATCCATTTATTTTCAATAAAGATTTGCCATAAAGATTTGACTTCATTAAATCTTTTATATATAGCATATTTAGATAATTGACTTCCAATAAAGATTTACCATAAGGTAGACAAAGTTATTAGCTCCTAATGATATTGTCATAGTAGTAGGATATGATATCTTGTAAGCAGCTTAATTAGAAATATGTATTGTAAGTTTTAATGGTATGTCTAAAAAGTATAGGTTGAAGGTATGGCTAATTTTTGCAACAGCTTTACAAGAATATGGTACTCTGATTGACAGAGTAAGATGGCACTCCTACAATATATTGAAAGTGTAAGATTTCATACCTCTTCTATGTCAAAGGCCTGAAAAATAAAAAAATATGTAGATAGAATTTCATTTATAGATAGAATCAGTTAGCATGAAAAACGTCGCAGAAATTGGGCATTTCAAACATTTATACCCTAGCCTCCTTCAAACACAGAATAACCCCTTTGCAAGTATCTTCACTGTCTGTGCAAAAATTTAATGTACATGTTCAATTCAAATACGTATAAGCTACAGTAAAATCCTGGCCTAAAGGAACCACTTCATGAGTATTTCACAAATTCAGTGCCTGAATTTTGAAAGAATGACAAAACAACGATACGGTGATTAAGGGAAAGCAATCGGCTATGGTACATCATGGGTGAGAGGAAACAAAATGTTGATATATTCATTCTTCAGTAAAATGTATGAACAAATCATACCTTAGTTGCGTGGCTTCCCTCTTGCAGTCTTAGTTTGATTCAAATTATGGCAAAACATGGCCTATGTGAAATAACAGCACCACTGCAAACGAGGACAGCCTCGCTTTTCCAGAAAGCAAACTTAGGCCATGCTTTGCCATGATTTGAATCGAACTGAGACTACAAGAGGAAAGGAACACAGAAGCAACGATAAAGTCAGGTATGATTTGTTTATATATTACATTGAAGAATAAACATATGAACATCTTGCTTCCTCTCACCCATGGGTAAGCAAATGGATTTCCTACAGGCTCGAATTTATTGTACTTGAGCTGCAATGCCATTCATTTGCTTCACAGACAAACTCTCTCTGAGGGTCTGTTTCAACAACCATGCTTTCCGATCACTGTCTATTCTGTAGTCTCTATTGTCGCTTGAAAAAGAATCTATAACAGCATACTGCACTGTTCTTTTTCTTCATCTATCATACACTAATTTGCAATCCTATGCCTTACCTCGAGACTTGCGAAGTAGAACTGTTGCAGCGTTACACGATTCATAGCATCGACAACAACCATACCAGTTATCCAGTATTGATGACCAATGTCGATTCGTGTTGTCAGATCATCTGTTTGAAGTAAAACAATCAAGGAAATGGTACACAAGGACAGTTTCAAATGCAACGTGCTTCAAAGCTGATAGCTTACAAGTAGATCCATTATCCAAAAGAACAAATGGTTTACGAATCAAAGAGGAAATGCTTGCTATTGCTGTTTCCAGATTTCTAGAACTTAACCCTATCACACCCCCCAGTAACGACCCCGCTGAAACATTGCCCCGCCAAGGTTGAAGGATGACCCCCCAAGAAAACTCCTTTCCCCGCTAATTTTTGAGTTTAAAGAGTTTCCCCGCCTTGTTTTTTGTAGTTTCCCCGCTGAACTTTTTGCTTCCCCGTCAAAATTATGCAAGTTCCCTTATAGAAAATATCCGAAAATTTCATTTCCCCGTCATGATATTTCTAATCCCCGCTGAAAATGTATGGTTTCGTAATTTCCCCGCCGTATTTTCAAGGTCTGGCGGAGTCGTTACTGGGGGGTGTCCTATCTGCAAAGTATTTGCTGACATAAACAAATTATAGATTCTATGACGTTATTCAAATTAATGACATCATATTTCAAACAAAGAATAACTAGATTGCAAAATGGTGATATAAATCAATGGAAAATCATATTTTCTTTAATGCACATAATTCTAAGCTGCTATGTAATCTATTATTCAAATTTTTGCATTGATGATACAAGAGAAAATCACATGAAAGGTCTCGACGAATATTGACAGATGATCATGCCTGCACGAGGGTATAGTTAAAGGGGCTGTACAAGATATTTGTAAACAATCGGACGGTACGGGATGACCCGCTCACGTGACCAAAGCCTTCAGATCTAGTGGTATCCAGCTTCATCGCAGCTTAAGTACGCTTGATTGCAGTGTTTTCTTGTCTATGTCTGAGAAATATGATGGAACAATTAATATGAATCAAAACTTTCAAATTTTTGGGGTTAAAAAGATAAAAAAATTCTCATCAATGCTTCGATTACCAAGATTGTAGCGGATACTTTGGATTATTATTGTCTGTCGTAAATTGCAGTTAGCTGTGTTTAGCCTCAAACACATTCGATGATTTGGCACGCAGTGCTGCGCAGAGAAAAGCACAGCCCTATAAAAGATTCTCAGAAATCGCGTAAATTGGATCTAAGAGATCTTTAAGCCTGGTTTCCATTTTATCGTAACAGTCGGCGACGCTTCGGCGACGTGTCCCCGATCAGTCGCCGACATATGGAAACGATCACTGTTATGATCATATGGAAACCACGCTTTAAACTCATCTCAACTTTTTCGATGCGTCCCCGTACCATCCCTGTCTGATCGGCGACGTCGGCGACGTCGTTCAGAAAATGTTCCCATTTAACGCAACCGTCCCCGATGTGTCCCCGAGCCTGTCTCGGCGACGCGTCGCCGACTGTTACGATCATATGGAAACCAGGCTTTAGAGATTGCTAGCACTTTTTACCTCGAAGGATGACAGTCACAGCCTGGTTTCTTGTATACTTCTTTTGGCTGCATGCTTGCAAGCAAGAGATTCCATCGTTCAAAAGGAGCTTTGCAATTCGTTTTTCTGTTCAAGAGTATGAAAGGACAAAAGATAAGAGCTTGAAGCAGAGAATCAAATCTTAGTAAAAACATTGCAAGGCTGGTTGCATCATCTTTCGTTTGATTTTACTGCTGGAAAGAAACTTCAGTGTTATAGTTGTTGTTGCTGCTGTAGTGCCTCGTTATGATCTTTACATACGGATTTTGGTGAAACTGCTAAAGCTTAGTCATGGCCTAAATCAATCGGGTGCTTTCTTTGAGCTTTCTTTAATTATTTAGTCACATTCATAACCACGATAGACTACGCAAAGTACTTCGTTATTAGCGTTCATTAGCAGTCTCTGATGTCTTGATCACTTTCAGAGTTACAGCTTCTTCTTGGCCTCAAGCAGTGTTCCAGTTGTGACATCATTAAATTGCTAAATAATCGTACACCAGATCAAAGATACGGGTTACTACTTACCGCGATATTATAGACCATGGGTGGTAGGAGACTGCTGTGTTAGCTTCCACCAAGGTATCATAAAGAATTGCTTCAATATACAGGCCCGTCGGAACGAAATTGATATTGGGGGAGCTTAAACGAGGTGCGAGCGAAGCGAGCCAAAATGGGGGTCCGGGGGCTTGCCCCCGGGAAAATTTTTCATGACCACGCCCTTTAGATCGTTGGAAAACGCCCCATTTTTGGAAAATGTGCCATTGACGGAGGCAAAGGATCACGACTAATGAGGGTCTTTCCATGAAAGTTTTGAAATTTTTGACTTGTATGATATCAAAAGATATTGCATTTTGGATAGATTCTGGTAGCTTCCTCGAATATATACGAGTTTGAATCTTCATTCTTAGGACCTTGGCTTTTACAGCCTTTTTCACTTACAAAATTATCAAACTTCTGCAAATTATTGGGGGGGCTGAAGCTCCCCCCCAGCCCCCCCGCTTCCGACGGGCCTGATATATTCCCTTAAACTTATAACGTTGTGTATTTTCCTTCCTCCATGTTTATTGTCTTTGTTGTAAGTTCCACTCTACGCGTCTCTGCTGCCATCTTGCTTTAAGTTACTCTGTGTCTCGGAATGAGTTTTAGAAGAGTCCCCCGCAAAGAAAAAAGGATGGCGAGCAACGACAAAGCGTATGCGCAAAGTCATTGCAAGATGACGGCAAAAGCCATGGAGTGATCTGATGGAGTGGATTTACTTGTCACGAATTTAGGCCAAAGATAAAAGATAAAAGGAAGAAAAATACACGACATTGAAGGAATTGTTTATGATATCTTGGTGAAGGCGAGCATGCAGTCTCCTACCACCCATTCAAAAACCATCTTAAACTGAGGCTTTCTTGAATGATTTTCTTCCATTGACTTAAAGTTTACGGCGATTTTAATTCTTTCAAAGCTTTCCATTCATTCTTTCAATTAGGAGGAAAGCCCAATTTCTTCGGCAAATAATAAACAAAATCAGCTAAGGTTTGTTTACACCCATTTCAAGTCATGTGATAAGTTTCTTGATGAAACATCTTTTGATTTGTCAATTTCTTGCTATGGAAAGTTGTGCCATGAATGCAAAAAATATCATAACACTAAAACTTCCCAAGAGCATGGTCACATGACTTGAAATGGGTAAAACCAAACCAACCTTAGACGATTAGGTCTATAAAGACTTCAAAGACTGCTAATGAAAACTTACAATGAGGTGCCTGAAGTTCCTTCCAAGCTATTAACTCAAGCGAAAGATGCATCAACAAACTGTGTAGAGCGTCATTATACTGCTCAAACCAATGAATAAACCGAGGGGCATTTCACTCCCAGAAATCTCGTACAACTTTGGCAAAAATCCTATTGTTTTCAAGAAAAATCTGTAAAAATCCTTTTGTTTTGAAAGAATCTCGTACGCCATTTCGAATAAGTGAAATGCCCGTAATGGAAAAGCAGACTCATAACAGGAGTCAGGACATAATGGGGCCCCTAATAACATTGATCGTGCCAGGGCCGCATTTAAGTCTTTTGGGGCCCTGGGCCTAAAACTGATTGGGGCCCCTTAAAATATACCTAAGAATTTGTGTGTCACGTGCATAGTACTCGGTACTCAGTTAGCATGAAGTTTATGGATAAGCGAGGGTATTCAGTCACCAAGCAAGTTAATATCAACGAATTAGTTTGATACGGCAAAACTCGAAAAATTGAATACACCGATACTAGAATATGTACATCTTGGTACAATCCCAATAAAACTATCCTTTTCCAAATTGGCAAAGTTGATAGGTTTTTCAAACTTTTGCTCGGGGCCCCCTAACTTTAAGATTTTTAGGGGGCCCCTGGGCCCGGGCCCAGTTGGCCCATGGGTAAATGCGTCACTGGATCGTGCAAATTGTGATACCTGGATGAAACTCCGTATACCTACACAGTTTGATGTGTTGTGAACGTACGGTCTGTACGGTCGATCCGACAGAAGAGAGTAACTTAATCTCGTAGATGAATCACTTAAGCTATATACAATGATTAGATTGATTAACTGGTCTGCTAAACATATATATACATGACACTGTTGAAACTTAACTTGTGTGAACACTTGAATACATGATCGCTCGATCTCTCACTCAAAAAAGTCCCTAACACATTCAACGACCACAAACATGAACCCACCTTAACAGTTGGACATGAATCACATGACAACATTATCCAATGAAATGACTGAGTACAGGACGATACATAAATCATAAACCACACACAAACACAACAGATGCACTGAAAAAGATAAGAATCAGACACACTCAAATCTGCTACCAAATAGTATTTTCAACATATTAATGTGAACCACATGGATGCCAATATTCCTATCAAACGAGTGCTTTGCTACAAATACAAAATTCTTTTCACACTTACGTCCCATATTTCTGAATTGCACAGCCTCTTTCATCATTGTTAAACAAGTTCTGCATTGGTAATCTGATCTAAAGATCAATAAAACTACCCTGAATGATATGTGATTTAGCTAAAAGTGTACTGCCGTGAAAATGTCTCTAGACACTAGTCATTTAAAGGTTATGCTGTCACTTAGATAAACCAGAGTCTACTGACTTCGTGATGGTCTTGAGACAGTGGGCGGGGAGACTGGCAGTGATTTTGTGATGCAATGCGAACAGAACTGAACTGACTGTAAGAATGAGGGGTTACGAGACAGGAAAGGGAGGGGGCAAAGGCATCTTGCAATGTCAACAGAACGAGGAAAGCCTGTTACTTTTATTCCATTTCATACGTTGGTGCAGTTCGCTCCAATTTCCCAAAACATCGCACTCACTAACTAATGTCATTGTTAGCAACTCCCTAGTATTCCTGTATGTTAGTGGGCTTTCTTATAAGACAAGGTTTCAACCCCTGCTAAGTCGCAATAATACACCGGAATAAATGGGAGTTAAATTCAAGTACCTTAGAGCAGTTTTAGGCCTAAACCACTTTCAGTTGCAGACATGAGTTGAAGATGAAACAAAGAAGACAACAGTGCAAATAACTATTTAATCAAAGCATCCATGTCCAACATCCTTGGCCGATTTCAAAAGTAAAAATTACACTCAACACCATCAACCATATATCAATTATCTACGATGAACCAAGCTTAGCTCTATTTAGTCCGTGGGGCCATTATGGTCCCCATATAGAACCTTTTTATATAGAATCTCTGCCATGAAAAACGTGACATTGAAGCTTCTTTAATGCTGATAATGCAGTTTAATAAGCTACATAATTAGCAAAATTTCATTGTTCATAGTTGTGTCATGTGATCTGTTGAATTTATTTCAAAACGTGAACTGGAAGAAGGTGATCATTTCACACAATGAACGAGAAATATATCATTATGAAATTTCCTTCAATTCACTTTTTGGAGGGAAGTAATAGCTTAAAATGACTAAGCAGCAACTCAAAATATGGTCAAGTCTTTCGACTTAATGCTAATCTAAATGCTAATAGGAAGTATGTGTAGCTGTGATCTGGCTCCCAAAGTATTCCGCTTCATCCCGTTTCCTTAAAGAGTGCTAGTTGGAATATGTTTTGGAAATCGCAGCCAGAATATAAATTTCATTGCAAGTGTCACGACGAACAGTTTCATTTTAGTAACACTCAGGATGTTGAGCAAGTTGTAATTATTCGACGAATCCAAGTAATATTAGTATGACAATCCATGTGTACTAGAGTACTAGTTATTCTGTAATCTGATTTCATTATCTTTGTCGATTTGATTCCTTGGAAATATCTACCAGTTTAGAGGCCCGCAAAGGGGGGGGGGGTCGCTGGAGCCCTGGAGCCCATCATTTTGAAAGCTTGGAGCCCTGGAGCCCAGAAAATTCCCATGGCAATTTTCTCGAATTTTAAGAAATAGAGCTCCTGGAGCCTAGAAGAGCATGCAATGGAGCCCTGGAGCACAGCAATTTTGTCTTTGGGAGCCCGGAGCCCATTAAAAAATGCCCTGGAGACTCGGAGCCCGAGATCCCTTAGGGGGCCTCAGTTTATCCAGAAAAAGTTCCCACCTTAAAAAGTTTATATCACCAAGAGTACTTCACAAATTTGAATGATTGAAACTCTAGCTAAAAGCCGAAAGATTGAAGATTTTTAGTGATTTTTCTCTTTGTCTCAGGAGCACTAGAAATATAGGTCAATTGAATTTAACAAAAATTTCATGGTTGCAAAATAACTGAGAAATGGCGTCCAACATTGATCAAATCATAAAGGACTCCTCGCACCGATCAATAAAGAAAATGCAATTGTTCATGGGTGAGAGCTATCCACTGCACATTTATTGCCATGGGAATGAAAATCTTTCGCATTTGTTTGAAACTTGATGCCGTATAACTCTTGAGGGAAGTGAAACGCCCCCAGGGGGGGTACTCCCTAACTTTCAATACGGGGGGGTCCATGCCACTATTTCTTTGCTGACCCCTAAATATTATACTTAATTTTTTGGGGACCCCAAATATTGAGTCTAGATATTGGAGACCCGCATGAAATTCCATGATTGTTCCTTCTTTCAGATTTTTGGACCCCAAATATTGAATTTTTGTCCATGTTGTAATTCACAGGCCCCAAATATTGATTTAACGTAAAATTTTAGACCCCAAATATTGGCATGGACCCCCCGTATTGAAAGTTATAGAGTACCCCCCCTGGGGAAACGCCCATGGCGTATTGTTCTGTGTATGGAGAATCCCAATTTGATCAATGTTTTAGGTACTTTTTCAGCCACTTTGCAATCATGAAATTGTTACAGAGCTAGATTTACCGACACATCTTATGCTTATAAGACAGCGTGAAAAGTTACATAAATACTCCAGTCTTTCGGCTTTTAACTGGAATTAGAATAATTGAAATCTACGAAATACATAAAGAGGGAACTTTTTCCTGGCTCATCTGGCATAATGCAAGAGAACTTAATGTAAACTTGACTTTGTGAGGTTATACCATGTGATATTACTTCATGACTTCATATGATTATTTGGATATTTAAGTGAAAACAAACATCTTTTACATAGTTTCATGTCTTGTATCTCTGGCTATAGCCACACGTAATACGGGGCGAGTAACAAATACCAAACATTGATGAACATAGATAACTTAGATTAAAGATCTGTTAACTATAGCTGTATAATCTATCAGGTTATGGTAGTGGTTATAGTGTTAATGGCCACAGGGTAGTCATTGTCCTTTGCTCCTTGTGGTCCTGTCCCTGCAGTGTTTCTATAGTTTGTATAGTAATTAGGAAGTATAGTAGGATGTAGGTGTAGCATGTATTGTAAAATTTTAGATGAATATAAAAAAAATAGTTTACCAGCCTATCTTTTAATCATTTAATCTATTTTTTAGGCAACAGAATTTACATGGAAAGCATAACCACATATGGCAAAGAATGAGTGGTTACAAATGGTAATGAGCCTGAATAGAATTGAATTAAAAATCTGTTAACTATCATCGTATAGTCTGACTAATTAAACTTTTAATTGCTTAATCTATGCTCTTGGGTAACTGAATTTGCAGGCGAAATGGAATCATATATAATAAAGAGTGAGCAATAACAAATGGTAATGAACGTCGATAAACTTGAATCAAAGATAATGATAAGTAGACAATTATTGTGCAGTATAAACTGTTCAGTTTTTAATCGTGTGATCTTTTCTCTGGGGTGACTGAATTGGCATGAAAAATGAAATCATATATAATAAAGAGCGAGCGGTAAAAATGGCGATCAGCACAAAGATCTTTGTTAACTGTTAACTATCATCATGTGCTCCAACCAGTTGAGCTTTCATCTTTTAATGTGATATCTGGCGCAACTGAATTCACATACCCAGAAATGCTAAGAAATGTTTTCAATAATAACGAAACTTTGATAAATACCGCTTAAAAATCCTTTTTTGCATAACTAACATACAACGATTAATTATTAAATTCCTTGCTAATCACTAGCAATCTATCTCGGCTAAAACAGCATTCCTCTTAATCTTTCGATGCTCGAGAACAATGGCACATTCTAACCCATACAGGTGCCACTCTATCAGCAAAAACAAAACAATGCTTGGAATTTTAGCCTATTGTAAAAACAATGCATTATTGTTTTTACTATTGTCATGTCAAACAACTGGAGCTGTATTTATTCATTGCTAAAGCGGCATTCATCTCAATTACTCGTTGATTAGTTGGTAAACAAAAACAATGGTCTAATCAACTGGCGCCACTCTGACTGCACATTCCTGACGATGGTCATACATCAAATCGTGTGTATCATGTAATTATGCGAATTCCCAGGCCTAAAAATTAGAAAAATGGCCAAAAATCCTTACCCCTAAATTGCTGAAAGAACGATAAGAAATTGGGTCCAAAAAGGATCTCATACTCCGTTGTATTTGGTGCGAAAATTAAAGATCCCCTGTGAAAATTAACAACTACTAATTTTTGTATTTGGTGCGAAAATTAAAGATCCCCTGTAAAAATTAACAACTACTTTCCATTATCAGAAGCACATGGAACTTAGATAGGATTGTATCTATGATGTCATCCAACGTTAGAACGCAGTCATGCATGAAAGATGCTGTAAGGATACTATTGCAAGGTCATATCAATACCAATTCAAGCAAAGAGATCTGAAGATACCAAGGAGGAGAAAAGTAAGAGAAATGGTTTGAAGATTTACTTCTTTCTTTCAATTTCCATGAAGCATTTAGCTATAGCTGACCATTTTTAATATTCTACCAAGGTAATCTTTTAGCTTAGCTATATTGCTTGTGATTTGAATTCAGACTGTCGAAGTACACGCATTTACCTTTCCCTTTACGGTTCACATTTTGAACAAATTGTCAAAAAATTATTTGTTGTATTTTTCAATTTATGCATCAATCAAACCATCAATTTTCAACAAAAATCGACTTTGTACTTTCATGATTTTCCACCTTGACCATTTTCCAATTCAAAATTCCTATTGATTTTCCTGAGTTTGACCCTGAACGCCCATAAGTTGCCATATGGCAATTAAAAAGTACACCAATTATTATCAAAAAGACCATTTCAATCATCAAAATTCCTCTCATTTTAGCGTTCAAAATGTTCTTTAAAACCACTTTTCAACAATAAACAGCTACTGCATTTCAATGACATGACGGCTCCTCTGAAATTATATCAGCACAGTATGGACTAAAATCTTGACCAGTGGGGCTGAGGAGTATAGCGTATCGTGTTTTTGTAGAGCGTTGGAATATTTAGTTGCCATATGGCTACCATGGACAATAAAGGGTAAGACACCAAGCATTTGAGTCAGTATCGAGAGTTTTTTTCAAATCATTTCATTTCATTTCTTCAGCTTCAACTTAGAAGATGGATCTCCGGATGAAAATGGCATTTTTGGCAATCATCTTTTCAGTTCATATTGTGTTAACAAGGTAAGTTTATAGGCCTTTACACAAGCTAAGTTCAATTCGAGGTGAAACCTACATTCATAGAGGGAAGTGAATTTCATAGCTCCAACCAAGGCACTCTGTTTTCAAATTTAAACATTGCCAACAAATTTTGTAGGCTGCCGTAAGAGATGCACGCTGTTGGATGACTCCAAAGTGAGGCGAAACCGACAAGTCAGCTTCAATAGATCTTTGCACTGGATTTTATGTAAAGGTCTATTCTCTCCCTCCCCCTGGTTCAAATCTTGTGGAACAGTGAATGCTACGGTGATGTGGCCAATTGGTTCAGTCGCAGTGTTTCGAATTTTGCAAGGTTACTTGCGTGGGCTCGAATCCTGACCCTACAAACCACAAGCCAGCAGCCAATTCAGCTGTCTATCCGTTCGAGCTCGGTAAATGATGAGTACTCAGAGGCAACTTTGAGGGCACAAGCCGTCGTGATGAGCTGCATAGCTTCCATTAACCCCAACCTGCGTTAGCGAAAACATGTTGCTTGCTGGCTTCCTACAAGACAGCAAAAGTTTCATATTTCTATTAATCAAATTCTAACCAAGACGACTTCTTCTTTGCTCGTGGCTAAAGCCAACGAGTTATGAACTCAGCAGTATCTGATATAAGAGAGGCTTCATTAAAATTTCATGTCTAAAAATATTGTAAGTAAGAAAATCATAGCTTTCACATTTCTATTTTGTAAATCCATGACACTGTAAAGTGAAAAATTCTTAGGTTTAGTCGTAGTTGGAACTTGCTGACATTATGTCCTTTCCAGCTATGGCAGCCATAGAAAATTTACATAGTTTTAGTTGTAGTTTTCATATCTTATGTGGTTAAAAAAGATATCTTTAAATTGGAGAAGGAAAGATCGGTGTAAAATTCTATGACCTATTTCTTCTAACCGAATGACTTAAAAGAAACTATAGAGACATGTCCATAAATTCTACCGTTGGACTATTCAGAAATTTCGAACATTGATAGGCATTACAGCGTACTCTATGTTTCAGCTCATTTGGGATGGTGAAGTCATCAATTTCGAAATCATAAAGCTCAAACATGACAGACATTTGCTTGATGTCAAAGTGTAGACATCCACAAACTATGATTTTCTTTGAGATTACTTCGTGTTGCGTCAAACCAAGGTCAAACAGTTGCGAAATTACGATAGTTTTAAGCTTTCTTCTAAATTTTTTCTTGAATTCTCGAAAAAGAATAAAAACATTCTTATTCTGAAAGAGTTGAAGATTTCAGAAAAGTCCAACAGCAGAGTTCTGGCAAAATAGCTAAAGTTTCTTTGAAACCATTCCATTGAAAGAAACAGGTCAAATAATTTTACACCCACATTTTAGAAATTTGAAACCAATGCTCCTTATTTTCGTATTTACAGCATAGGTTTCAAATCTTTAAAAGGTGGGTGTAAAATTCTATGACCAATTTCTTTGAACTGAACGGCTTCAAAGAAGCTTGAACTATTTTACAGTAAATCTGCCGTTGGTCTTTTGTGAAATCCTCAATATTTTCAGAACTACGGTGTTTTTCTCCTATTTTAAGAATTAAAGGAAATTTTCGAAGAAAACTTAAAACTACTACAATTTCTAAACCTGTCGACGAAAGATCAAATAATTTTCAAGAAAACCATGCCTACAATATGGTATCAAGCAAAACTCTTCCACTCTTCTGGTTTGTGTTTTAGAAGCTTGATGACGTCACGTAATAAAATGAACTGAAATATAAAATAGGCCGTAATTTCGACAAATATTCAAGAAATCTGAAAAGTCGAACGGTAGAATCCTAGAAAAGCGGCTAAAGTTTCTTTCAAGTTATTCAGTTTAAAGAAAAAGTAACTGAATTTTACACCCGCCTTTTTTCGCAGATTCAAAGATTTGAAACCTATGCTCGTATTTACTATTAAATGCAAGAATTTTTCTTAGAACTAAACCCACTACTGAAGGCCATCGACGCATGATGAATGGGACGACAGTGAGCTTGAAAGATTGGCCACTCTTAGCAAAGCTCACATTTAAAGATCGAGTTGAGCCGTGGAAAGTCTGTTCTGCCACAATAAGTGGTAGGGATGAGTTAATCACGGCTGCTCATTGTGTTCGAAATGTTACGAAAACAGGAAGAGTAGACTTATTACAAGTCGATATCGGTAAGATCTTTCAATTTCTATTTACACTGAAACGTAACTACGGTGTCTTCAAATCTCCTCCAAAGAAACCCATCACTTTTCCTCCGCAGGAGCAATCACGCAGAAAACAAAAATGCAGGTGTCTAACAACCCATGGTTGAATATCAAGAAGAGGAAGATCACTCCAAGAATAGCGTACAAGATTTTGGGACTTAAAAAATCTCTCAGATTTTTCAAAGATCTAAGTGAACTTTTTCTGAGATTTTCAAAACTTTTATGGATATTTAAAGCATTCTAGGTTTTTAAATTTTCAAAAGTTTCGAGGCTTTCAAGGATTTTCAATATTTTGAGAGAGCTTGCAATAAGAATTTTCAAGATTTTTTCCAAGGTTTTTTGGGATGTTGGGATTTATCAAAAAATAGTTCTAAAACTATCGAAGCTACTGCTTCTTTGAAGAAGCTCATAACTCCAATTGCTCCCACCTAAAATCATTCTAACCTATGCACTGCTGCGCAATAAGGTCGGCATTTGCCTTTCTTAATCCCTATGTTTTTGCACGAAAGCTTGTTGAGGGACATGTTTTGTGAGCTGTACGCACCAATATCAAACACCGAGGTATGTATGTTCAAGTTAAACATTGAGGTATGTGTTGAAAATCATTACGGCTTGATTCACGCTGTATTCTAGTTGCTAGGGTCGACCGAATCTGTATTCTTTTTTTGGGACAAGTTGGGATTATGGCTCTTCTGCAGTAGACATTCAAACGGCGTACATTTTCTTGGCATACGCTGTATATCAGAAAGTCTTCATCTGGTACAACCCTATATAGTACTCAGAAAGCAACGGCTTAAATCTGACTGCTGGGTGTTCTCAACAACGTGCGACGTTCGTAGAGCAGTACTTTCAATATTTTTCTCATTTTGGAACTTCCTTGGGACACCCAGTGTACCAAAAAGCCCAGCGAGTCCAGAGAGCCAGGCTTTTTTGTCGTCAACTATAGATACAGTTTTTGTTAGAATATTTAGAAATTTACAATTGATTTTACGTTTAACTATACCTTTCTGATTACTATACAGCACTAAAGGTACGATACCATGGGGAGCGAAAGACAATGACTGCCCCATGGACAATGTAAAGAGACACGTAACGTTTAACTAACTACAACTACCCTACAAACAATTAAACACTGATGGATAATGTACTAGGATTCTCTTCCACGTCAGATGTCAGGTCAGTAATATATACAGTTATGATTGTTCCTATCCTATTTAGCAAAAAGGAAATACTCACAATGCAAGAGCGATGAATACACATTGGTTACAGCACGATACGAAGTTAAAAAGATTCTGGTTGATCCTGCCCCTAAAATTCAATCGTGGGACAATGATACTGCCCTGATCAAGTTAAAAAGTTCTGTTCCTGATTATATCAAACCAATACGTATAGCAACACGTTATGATGATGATCTTCGAAATTGCAAATCAGCTGGTGAGTTAATGGACTTTCCTTTCATCCTTTGAACGATGAGTTTGTGCGCAGACTAAAGCCTGGTGTCCATAGTGATCGTAACGGTCGGCGACTTCTACTGCGACACATCGGCTACGTGTCCCCGATCAGTCAGCGACATATGAAAACGATCATTGTTACGATCATATGGAAACCAGGCTTTTAAACTCATCTCAACTCTTTCGATGCGTCCCCGTACTGTCCCCGTCTGATCTTCGACGTCGGAGACATCATTTAGAAGTTGTTTCCATTGAACGTAACTGTCCCCGATGTGTCCCTGAGTCTGCCTCGGCGACGTGCAGCCGACTGTTACGATCATAGGTGCTTGACAGCAGATTTGTTTTATTGGAAATTAACCCGAAGGGAGGGAGGGGGGTTGCTTTTCAATTTCAAAGGGGTTGGCGCTCCCAGGACTAAATTTTCACCCGGCTTGTAACACTGTTGACAATCGGCTATAGAAGATTGCCTTCTTTTGATGCCCAGCATTAGAAAAGAAGAGGCCTAAACGATAGCCGGGAGCTGGGAAGGTGTGCACATCCCATTAGCAAAATATACGTAAGTACCACCCCCGGAGATATCAAGATTCCATTAAGATTCACCTGCCTGAAAATCGTTCTGCAATTCAGGAATCTTTTCTAAAACGCACTGTGATCCATTAGACCCTTTTTATCAAATAAATGCCAAAAAATAAAGTTCCTAATCCTAACAAAATATTTGCGCTTGTGACATGAACCATGAAATAGGGGTTCATGAACCGCAAAAATGTTCGAGATCAATCAAGCGAAGACGAAGATATTGATTTTGGAAGTTGGAAGAGGCATGTCACTGTTTGACAGCAAATTACGATTCCTTGTATCTAGGCTCAGACATGATCTGTCTCTTTAATTTTAGTCTTATTCTGATCCTGTAAATGTGTGCTTTGAGGCAATGTAAAGCATGCTGAAATTATAGAAAAACTATAGAGACTATAGAAAGCAAACAGAGACTAAAGAAAATAGCAAAAAAAGCAAATTTCGTCAGTTTTTCTGCCTCACAAAGATCACTTCAACATACTCGTATTTTAGCACGCGTAACACATTCTTAAGCTCTTGGGAGGATTTGTTCCCCTTGATCAAATAGGGAGTATTACAGTTTCGTTCTTCCGAAAAGATGATGCTTCCTAAAATGTGTTCAAGTCATGGCAGAGAAAACGCAACTCACCTTCATTCAAGATTCTCCAAGAACTGATAAGATTCGAATTAATTTGACGGATGCCACCTGAAAGTACAATCTATCTTCTTTTCAATGATATCCAATTTGAGGATTAGCTGAATTTTTCATTTCAAAATTGACGTTTTCGTAAGAATGGCCTAATTTGGATGCCGAAAAGCAATAGGGCATTTGCTTTGGTGAAAATCCATCTTTGTGAGAGCATATTTTATCAGCATCAACAAATGCATCTCATGGGGATAAATTTATCTTTTCCCACATTTACTGCATCACCTTATGTTTTTCTAGCCCTGAAGTGAGGGGGGTGACAGGGTAGTGGTACCATGGTACCAAAGGGGGTGGTACCTGGTACAACATTGTGCAAATGTGGTGGAACCTGGTACCAAAGGTAGAGGTACCGGTACCAAGCTTATATGAGTCGGTACCAATAGAAATATCGTCCTTGGATGATGTTGGAATTCCTAGAACAAATTTTTAGCTTTTACAGTGCAGACAGTGACACAGATGCCACGGTGACGTGCTCAGGAGTGGTTTGGTCTTGCCCATTGGTTTCATGAGGAACTGACGTAGACCTCCTTCCAGAATTCGTCATATTCATGAAAGCTCCCTCCCCAAAAATTGGTGGTACCAATACCTTCAATTTGGGTGGAACCTGGTACCTTATGAGTTGGTACCGGTACCAAAGACCCCCCCTGTCACCCCCCTCTGAAGTGCTTTGAAAAAATTTATTTTGTAAATTTTGCTGTAAAAAGGGTGTTGATTTTGCTCTTGGTAAGACACATTGCAAATTGGTCATATTTACTTAGATATCAATTAAAGGATGAATGATTCCATTAATTCATCCAACTGCATATGATTTTGAAGAAGAAAGATTGTACTTTTCAGACGAGATAGATTACATCGACACATACTTTATCAATTATTTAAGATCTTCAATTATAGTTGGGACATTGGCAATAATGCACCGTGTTTGTAGCTTGGAAAGTTGTTACCGCGATATTACCATAGTTTTCTTCGTTGTTTTCTCTTTGGCCCAGGCCTAACCAGTGCTAGAAATCAAATTCGAATGGCTCCTGCCCGTCTAAACTGTTGGCTCATACACAGCGTTCATAGGGAGCTTGAAAAGAGGATGAATGCTGTGTAGTGACTAACTGTTCAGACGTGCAAAAGCCATTTGAATTTGATTCTTAGCACTGGTTAGGCTTCAGCCGAAGAGAAAAAGCAAAACAGTAAAACAGTAATATCGAGGTAAACTAGCTGTTATCGAAGTTAAGTAAGTGCTGCTCAAGCCGTAGTGTAAAACACACTATTTCTGCGAATTTGTCAACAATAAATGTTGGAGAGGAGTTTTGGAGGATTTGTGACTTGCTAGACTTGTGAGGCAAAGTTGCCCCAAGCAAAAAAGAACTGTTTGTAACTTTCAAGTCTGTTTAGTGTTACTACAGCATCTATTACATTCTAATACAAGATTAGTCTCATTTGAAGTGTTAAATTGTAACTTTAAGGCAGAGTTATTTGATGTTGGTATGTTATGTGTTAGACGGTATGACTTTCTTTAACCCTTTTTGGTACCACACATGGCATTATTTTCTTCCTTGTCCACAGATCATTTTACGTGTAGCAATATCTTTCATAATTCCTATTTAACTGTACAAAGTAACTGTCCATTATCTGCTTCTGTTAGCAATATGGCAACAAACTCAGGACTCAATAATCAATGATATCTAAATACGAACAGTTTTTTAAGTCTGAAGGACAGTCCTGAGAGCTCATGATGCACATGGGTTGGCCACCACAATCTTTCAAGTGTAACGTTCATCAAAGTAAGGTCACAAGGCGTAACGGACTGTGACATCTTCCCTGGTTTCTTGGTCTCGTCTTTGAAATACTGCCCCCTGTGATTCCTTGGTCAGGTCTTTGCAAGAATGACACACGTAAATATCGTAATGGTGTGCCAATGCAGTGTTGGTCATTGAATGTTCGAAGTTGGATTGACACTCACACGTGGTGATGCATAAATAATGATCCAATGCTGCTTTGACCTTTGCATGAATCTCACAAGTGAATCCTTTTACTCCTACAACAATTAACAGTGAAATGAGCTTGCTTGTATGTGTAAATGTATTGCAAAGGATATATGGTTGGTTGGCAGCATAAAATGAATTTGACGTCTTGCTCTTGGTAGACAATTGAATTGCAGTTCATTGTCCATGGAATGTTATGGAATCACAAGTGACTTTTACATATCCTTTGCATTGTAGGAATATTTATCAATGAAAGTAATATATCGGAACTCTATCAGATCCAAATGATCATGGTCAAGGATCCTTATCACTCACTTTTGTGCAATTTTCTGCATGATAATTTCCTTGTTTTTGGAAGGGAAATTATCGCCTATTCTGTTCTACAAACGATTCATTCGCATTCCTGAATACATTCCCTGCTTGATTGGGTTTGATATAGGGGATATGATGAAACCTTCAACCACTATTTGTTAGCAAAACTTGAAACATTATGCACGCATTACTTGACGGAAGCCCGAATTCCCGAGGGGCATTTCACTCATGCGAATCGGCGTACGAGATTTTATCAGAACAAAAGGATTTTTTAAGGATTTTTGATGGATTTTTCTTGAAACAAAAGGATTTTTGCCAAAGGTGTACGAGATTTTTTGGGAGTGAACCGCCTCTCGCGAATTCCTCGCGCCCTACGTGCTGTTTGTTCATTACAGCAGGTTTAGGCCGCTAGGCCTTCCCATGCCTTTTCGTCTTCGAAGCTCGATCTCTTCTGAAACCATATGGGCGATTCTAACACATGAAGAATGTTGCAGAATTGTCTATGTTACTTCTCAATTAAATTAAAATGATTACCTTCCTGTTTTTGTTGAAATTTCCTTGGTGTCGAGCTACGATGCGAGTTTGTTCATCGGCAAAGCACTATGGAATAAGGTCTGCTTCGTTGCTGTTTTGCTTGTCCTCATTTGCATATACTCCATCCATCCATCCCAACAAACAAACAGACACGGAAATTTCTTATCAAACTCGTACAACGAGTTCCGATTTGGCTCTCCCTCGCAGTGGAAAGTAAAGTCTGCACGCAGGCTAGTCCCTCATTTGCATATACTCCATCCATCCATCCATCCAACCAAACAAACCGACACGGGAATTCCTTATCAATCTCGAAATAAATAGCTGCTCGCGCATGCGCACTCGCAGCAAAAACTTTAATTTCTTAGTTACAAACAAGGCGCATTATCGTCCATGATCAGATGTTGTTAGAAAGCTCTCAAAGAATGATGAAGTGCGAGCGAAGCGAGCGCTTAACTTCCTAGTATTCAGCAGAGTGGGTGTACTATTCTATCAAATTTCTCTTTGAATTAAAATGCTTGAAAGGAACCCTCGGTAATTTGCTGTAAATCTGCTGTTGCAATATTTTGATATCATCATTAGTTTCAAAATGGCAGCATTTATTGATTTTGAGGCTATGACGTCATCAATTTTCTAAATCATTAATCATAAAGCTACAGATTTCTGACTGCCACTATATTGAAGACCTTCATTAACTGTGGTTTTTTGAAAATTCCATCAATTTTCCTCAAAGAATTTAAGATTTAGAATGATTTCAATTTTTTCAAAATATTCGATGAATTTCTTCAAAAATGGTCAAAATGCCACCATTTTGAAACTGATCAAGATATTAAATAATTGCCTCGGCAGATTTACAGCAAATTAGCCGAAGGCCTTTCTATTCATCCAATTCATAAAAAAACATGACACAATTTTACACCCATTTTACGATTTGAATGATTTGAGTCCTATGCTTCATGGCAGTAAAACAGAAGAATCAGGCAAATTTGATAGTGATTTTACGCCGTTTTTACAAAGTTTCTCAAAGGGACATTCATAAGGAAATCCCTTATCAAATCGGAACTGAGTGACTGATTTCGTCAAGAAAAATTATAAATCAACTGAACATGAAAACTACTAAGGTACGACCAAAAACTATGTAGAGTTAAAACGTTTTTCGATGCCATTTCGGCTCTATTTGCTTAATAATAAAATTTAAGGTCTCTTTCGAAAGAGGAAGAGAAGTGTAATATCCTTAAGCAGTATTTTCGAAATTTCAACTTACAGAAGGGGGTTGAAATCAGTCCTCAAGAAAGGCAACTCTTGGCCCACGCAGCCGCCGAGGTTGAAAAATATATGGCTGAAAAGCTCTATTTTAGCTGCATCCAAATCTGTGCTCCGTTTATTTGTCAACCAACTGGTTTTTGTCTACATACGAAGAAATGGCCAAAGGTTAGCAGATTTTGGAAAATCTGGCTTTATCAATAACGGGGGAAGCACTAAGTCGCTACAACAACAAATAACAGGGACTTTAATCACATTAAGACTGTATGTCCAGAAAAATTATAAATCAACTGAACATGTAAACTACTAGATGCGATATATCATTGCGATAAATGCGATACATCTATCATTGCTTCATTGCTTTCATATCCAGAAAACAGTAGCCTTTGAAATGGCAGGCAATTTCTCTGATTCACTTGGTAGAATGCGGTACTAGAGCAGGCCTCCGGGGGTGGGGTACTCGGTTATATCTTCGATAATGATGCTCAGTTCACATTTTTGGGTCTAAGATTTGGACAGAGCTTACTTTTTTCGTTCAATCATTTGTACAGCTATTTTTTGGGTTCCTGAAGCGCATTGCTCTTTTGGGTCTCAAATATGGGTTAAAGTAAGAATATTTAGAAAAGCATATCCTACAAACAAACTCTAAAAAATCAAGTAACACTACTAAAGTCGGAATACTTGAATATCCTAACAGATTATGAGAAATCTAATAGGGCACTTTTCTATAGATGTAAGGTACCAATTTCATGACCTTTGGATATTTTGGATCAGAAAAAATTATTTTTTTTGGGTTTATCTTTATGCCAGAAATTTATTTTTTGGCTTGATGCTTTGTACCCCAGCCAAAGCACCCCTATCCTAAATACACATGAGTACCCCCAGCTGGGGAGCATGCCTCGACTCATGTGGTGATTTGTACGTTTCTAATTCTAGGTTGGGGAAGCTCGAATTTTAATGGAACACAAAACGACGCTTACGCTGGAAATTATGACATTTCAGAAACCTTGCAAGAGATTGATGTTCCTCTTGTCCCTTTATCCAAATGTAAAGATATTTTTGTGGACACAGTAGAGGAATTTGCAAAGGACCACGAAAGGGTATTCTGTGGTGGAGAATTTGGTACAGAAAAGACAAATGTGCAAGGGGGCTGCTACGGTGACTCTGGATCACCCTTGATATGTGACACCCCAAAAGGGAAGGTTTTCAAAGGGGTTCTTTTGGGAGGACATCCGGAGTGCACAGCAGGTGGGTCATACATGATATTCGCTGATCTTGCAAAGGAACCTGTCTGGGCTTGAAGAAAGGGACGTTCTAGTATAAATATCTACCTTTGTACACTGAAATTAAAAGTATACGCAAAGTAAACAGCTTAAACAGAGACTTCTATTACCATATGAAGAAAAACGTGCAAAAAATATATTTAAAGATATATCTTGTATCTTATAAATAAATACAATTGCTGGTTTAAACATGAAACAATGGATCTCCTTGTCTCTGTTTCTCACCTTCTAGGCTATAAAGGTGCGCAGATGATTGGTTTACAGAGCAAAGCTTAGACAAAGAAAAGGAGATAAATCCAAAAATATTGGTGAATTTTTCGCATGATAAGAGTTCAATCAATTTTGAAGTGATCTCTTTCCAATTCTTTTCTGTTAATCATGCCATGCAAATTTTTAACCCCCTTTTACAATCTTAAGCCATTGGCTGAAGATTGTAAAAGGGGGTTAATGCTTGTAAAGGGGTCGTTGCAAGCAGAGATACAATGCCAGAGCTCAAAATTCAGCTTGATGATATGAAAAATCTGACTGCACTAGCAAATTTCAAGAAGTTTAAACATGTAGAGAACATTTGTATTTGCAATGTATCTACTGGCACTTGCCTGCATTAGGGGAGAAATTTTAGGATGTTGGGAGTTTAGCGTCTTTAGCCCCTTTAAAAGTAACCTTACCTGACTACAGAAGATTCGGAGCTGCCGGGAAGCCAAACCACCGCATCACCATCGCCTGTAAATGACTGACAGTCCTGTTGGGTGCAGTTGTATTTTGTTCCTTTCCTAGAGTCAGAGAAAGTATTGAGGTAAAACACGACCCAGTGAAAATGGATCATAGGAGTGCCAAAATGCACTTGGTTTGTTTGGCAGGAAGTTGAAGAGTATATAGTGAATCCAATTAATGACGATAAGTAACGACGTTGGTAGAAAATTAACAAAGCCAGTTAAAGCGATGTTAACTCACGTATACTGCACTGCAGGAGTGATGCTAATTATTGTGCCAAATATCTTAACGAGCTTCTCTTCACATCCCAAGCCACCTCTTGTTTCATCTCTAAAGAGAACAATGGAACTTTAGAATTGTTAGCACATGAAAAGATTTTGAAATCTTTTATTGATACAAAGAGAAAAGCCGGAAGGTCTTTTTAAGTTATTCTCATTTAGCAAATATTAAAATAAACACAAATTGATGCAGGAAACAAATTCTGTTTGTTTTAAGAATAACATGGACACATTTTCCCTCCAATTTTCGTACTAGTGCCCAGACTACTTTCCACTGTTGCTCCTCAGCATCTTGCACTGTGACATACAATTGCGTTCAGCATTCTCTGTAGATTTTGTTGCGCTTCTTCAAGACTGTTCTGTTTTGAAACTGTTGACATAAAAACTGCAAAATTGAAAGATGCAAAAATTGTACTGTGTGTATTATTTACATGTAAACAGTAAGCCCAAGGCCGAAAACTTGAAAAAGATTAAAAAATATTGGTGGCAGAGAGCGTAACAGGGTACTTTGCTGGGCAGCTTCAGGAGAAATGCGGAATATTTCTATAATGGAAAGTAGAATAATGACAAACGAAGCCATGGCAATTAGTGAGGTCTTAAGAGCTCCTTAGCAGGTTGACAGGACAATCTTTTGGCATCAAGGGAATAGCAGAATGTTGAAGCTTACAGAAAAGTTTTACTTCACATATTCCTTTCAACTAACCATGTAGAATGGTAACTTACCCTGGTCCCTGGGAATGCTGGTTGTTTCCTTCAACTTACCATTTTAGAATAGTAACTTACGCTGTGAATGTTGGTAGATTCGTAACTCGAGGGTTGATTAAGACTTGGGACGAATTCGATACATTGAGCCAATCGTGTGTTCTGATTAGATTGAAGATTGCCTACAAAAAGGAAGTCGGGAATTTATTCTCCTTGCCATTGATGATGATAAATTGTGGATTTGTCTTTTCTTCTAGCACTGAGTTGCGAGTTACTGTTTGTGATGCAGAGTCATTTGAATAGAATCGAAGGTTAGGACTACCCTATAGAACAGAAGCCTTTTAAGGTTCTCTTGCTTGTGAATCACGTTGAGGTTTATCATTTCCTAAAAACTTTCCATTAAAGGGGCTGAATCACGAAATGTAATCAAACTTCTTTGGAACAACGATTTTACAGATGCTTTGATTGGCAATATAACAGAGATTTTCAATACTTTTTCAGCATGAGATGTTATTTTGAAGATTGACTCTTGAATTTCTTAAAGAAATCAATGAAACTCAATGAAAATATTTTGTAGAATTGCGGAGGTATTGGTGGATTTTCGGGACTAACTCTATTGTAAATTCAACCACAAACCACAGGAGGCCCAATCGCGTGTTATGGGGTCTATGTGGCTTTTCCACTGAAGCAATTTATGCTGCTGCTGCTGTTTATAACTGCAACGTAAAGACAGCAATTCTTTTTTTTGCACTGAAGAAAACTGAAATTCATGCCATTTATTGGTTAATTGGTAATCTTTGTGTCTTTCCTCATGCTCTAAAATCATAACAGCATCTTGTCATAAGATTTTACGTTTGATTAATACCGTTGACCCCGAGATTTTGCTAGGAAAACTGAGGAAATACGGTATTTGAGAACTTTCCGGAGACTGGTTTCAATCATTGTAGATAACGATGAAAGATGCCATCGCTAAGGTGGATTATCCTCTGTGTAAGTGCCCAGTCACTTTCAGGCATCTACAACAGGCCACATCTACGAAAACGTAAAGTAGACAATGAAAATTCAATTAATCCACCCAATCTGGATATCATTGGAAAGAAGACAAATTGTACTTTCAGAAGGTTTGCATCAAAGAGATTCAAATATTTTCATGTCATGAAAAATCTCAAATCAAAGTGGGTTTCGTTTTTTCTGAAACACCCTGTATAGCAGGCATTACTCACCCATTGCAAGTTAAGCATAAATCTTCTTGTATCTCTTATCAATCGATTGCCAATGCTGGCTACAGAGGGAAAAATGATTTGAAAGCAACTTCACGTGTGACTTGCAAAAATTTGATAACGCTAAAATTGACTTGGAACAAGGCGGAATAGCGTGTCGCACGGAAAAATGCCAAAGATATGTGCCAAAATTCAGCTTTAACTTCCATGTAGCTTTGATCAATCGATTCTCGACACTGGTTAAGGAAAGAAGAAATGAATTAAGTGCAATAAACTTAAAAGATTAGACTTGGGAAAAGTATGATAAAGCTAAGACTTATTCTGAACAAAGCAGTTTTCTGAAACAAAAGTGCCAAGAATTATAGAAAAATTAAGCTTCAACTTTCTTGTATCTTTTATCAATCGAATGCTGGCTAGAGAAATGAAAACAATCTAAAGGCAGCAGGGTTTACAAATTTGACTAGGAAAAGGTACGATAAAACTAATAAAAAACAATGCAGTTTCAACTTTCTTGTTTTCAACTTAATGCCAACTCTACACTACTTACGCAAAATTTTGGCTTTAGAATACCTAATTTCTTTAGAAAGACAGTGTCATTGCTGGTAGACACCAGGGTGTTAGGACACGGATGTTTTAATTGATTATTCATTTACCTTGTTTTGATCCCTGTATCTTGTTTTGTTGTCTTGTTTTGTTGTCTTGTTTTCTGTTTGTATTTTGTCTTGGTTAAGCCCAACCACTCTCAAGTTGTTCGAATAGAGCTCCCTTGAATTTCTGTGTCTCAGTGTGCCTTTCACACAAGATAGGTTTTAAAATTGAAAAGGGTTTTTCGGTTTTAAAACCTATCTTGTGCGAAGGCGCACTAAAACACAGAAATACAAGGGAGCTCTATTGGAACAACTTGAGAGCAGTTGGGCTTAACCACGCTCAGTTGAAGACGAAACACAACAGAAAACAAGACAACAAAACAAGACACAGGGATCAAAAAAAGGTAAATAAATAATCAATTAAAACATCTGTGTCCTAACACCCTTGGTAGACATTGAACTTGGAGTGATAGATACATAAGTTTACCATAAGTATCATAAGCTTACCATTAAAATCTAGAATCTCCATTGCATTTATGTTGATTTCAAAATCATAGATAACTCTTGTCTGAAAGATAAGATTGGTAAGAACATTAACATTGTTTTGCTTTTGCATCAATATAGTTTTGCAACTCATTCCTTCAACGATACCATGGGAAGCTTGATGAGAATTCTGTAGACTTGCTCCAAGTCTATTCCGTGGTTTATCAGCAGTGGTTTACGCCCCCGCAGAGGTAATTATTTTCTTGAGTGCTGATAAACCACGGAATAGACTTGGAGCAAGTCTAAGAATTCTGCAGCCTGTCTAGAGGGGGGTGACAGGGGGAGTCTTTGGTACCAGTACCAACTCATAAGGTACCAGGTTCCACCCAAATTGAAGGTATTGGTACCACCAATTTTGGGGGAAGGAGCTATCATGAATATAACGAATTCAGAAATGAGGTCTATGTCAGTTCCTCGTGAGAGCAATGGGCAAGACCAAACCACTCCTGAGCACGTCACTGTGGCATCTGTGTCACTGTTTGCACTGTAAAAGCTAAAAATTTGTTCTAGAAATTCCAAAATCATCCAAGGATGAAATTTTTATTGGTACCGACTCATATAAACTTGGTACCGGTACCCGTACCTTTGGTACCAGGTTCCACCACATTTGCACAATGTTGTACCAGGTACCACCCCTCTGGTACCATGGTACCACTACTCTGTCACCCCCCTCTGTCTGGTTTGTTGTTGGTTGGTAAAACGCCAACTTCGGCATTTAACCCTGGACATAACTTCAATAGGCAGATGACGTGGATATGCCATTTTGCTGCAAAAATATATTTTCACAAATTTTGAGGGAGAAACCATGCCCGTAAATTTATGGGCTATTCAAAATATATACCCTAAATTTGTGACAAAAATCCAAAATGTTAACCAAGTATCAGATATTTTTTCATTTGATCAAATTCAATACCCTAAAGAGTTATTGTGGTAAAATTATGCCCTAAAATTTTTGTATCTATTTGTGGTTTTACCAAAAATGACACCCTTTAATTAGCTGTCTGCTCGAGAAAAGGCACTCCAAAAAATGGCACCTACCGCACAGGTATATATGGTGGTTATGGGTGGTTACCTCTCGGGAATTTAACGAAATGTTCGTTATAAATCGATTTTCACAAACAATTTTACAGGCAAGGGCTAACCTGGAAATTACAATTTAAAAAAATTACCATACCGTTCTAGGATTGGGGTTATCGGTGATTTTGCCGTGAGTGAAGAATCTCAAAGAACCGTAAGTATGGTTACAACAAAGGGAAAGGAATAATTCCTGGTTAAGAAAACAGATGTTTTTGGATTTCAAAGTTTTGCATTGAAGAGTCAGAGTAAAATTTTCTACTGTTACATTTTAACCAACTTAAGTTGTAGCTCTTTCATTGAATTATTTCATTTATTCAAGCAAGCAATTTATCAAGTACACGTTTTTTTAATAAAGACACTAGGTCAGGCCATAGTGCTAAAAGTTTCTTAATTTAACATGAATTTTTTTCCATTTTAGTGCTAAAAGTTTCTTAATTGGTTTCTCATTTTTTGAATGCAGAATCATCAATGTGATCGCTAACACTGCTGCAGATGTGTTTCTTGACATTTTAAACATCATATAGGAATAAACAATGTTCCACTAGGTCGAAAACACGATGGTCAGTTAGATGTTACTCAAGAATAAGGGTTCAACGATATATTTTCTATAATACCCATGCTTTGACTTTTAAAAGTTTCTTAGTACTTCTCAGACATAGTAAGCTTCTTGGTCATCTTAGTACTAGTTTCTTGTAAACCAGTTTCTTATAAAAAAACATGTAATTCTTGGCCTTATTCATTTTAAGAGGTCTGTGTGTGTGGCATGCATGAGTGAGGCAAGACAGTCGATTTCATGTGATTTCATATGACAATGCTTTGTCAGGACAAAAACCTATCACAAAACAGTGCCTGCATGCTAGGCAGCCTGTTCGAACGCCTTGCCTATCATATCACATTATTTACCTCTGTCTCCTCCCTAAATACATCGCATTTGCATTTTAAATCATGAAACAGTCTTTCCTCGACCCATGCACAAACTGCTACAGCACATCTGTTCTCTGAAACATCTGCCAGCGCGAGCTCATCTTCATTTGCAGAGTTTGGAGACTTGGGCTCTTTCTTTACCAATTCCATTCGCAATGTTTATTTTCATCAACAAATTGAACTTCCTTTTGTTGATACAAGAAAACAGAAGGATGGTCTTTTTAGTAATTTCAAGGCAAATATTTGAATAAACGTATATTGATACAATAAACAAATTGTGGTCATTTGAAGAATTAATGACGTGGACAAATTTTCCCGCCAATTTTCGTATTAGTGCCCAGACTGCTTTCCCCGCAGTGTCCCCCAATTTCACATACACGCGTTTTCTTTCATAAGAAACTTGGATAAACACCTAGTACTGAAAGTTTCTTATTAGATATGAAATTTTCAGCATTTTAGTACTAGGTTTTTTGAATTTGTTTCTTATCTTTTGGATGCACGTAGTTTCCTGCCACTGCCGCGTATTTGTCTATCATCATTGGATATAACTCAAAAATAAAGGCTCACAGCAGTTTTTCCCATGACTTTCCTGGGTTTGGCTTTCGAACGTTTCTTAGCACGTCTCTCTTCAATATAGTTAGTACTACAGTTTCTTAAATGTTTGGCTGCAATAGTTGAGGCTGCGCGCAGGCTACTGTAATACAGCTACAATCTTAGACAAAGGTCGTTGAGACATGCGAGTTTTGTGTTGAAAGATGCCTTTCGGGCATGTAAACTACTACCTCAGCCTCCCTCCCCCCATTGCAATGTTGATTGACTGAAGAGCACATACGTGTGAACTCACCTATGAATTTTCATCAGATTCCAACATTGCAATGGGGGATGGAGGGGGGGGGGGTCTCAACTCGAAATTTCCTCCAAAAAGCAAAGTGTCTCAAGGCTTTTGTCTAAGATTGTAGTTTCTTATAAACCAGTTTCTCATAAAAGAAAAATATGTGTCTGCATTCAGCATTTCCGTAGATTTTGTAGCGCTTCTTCAAGAATTTTCTGGATCTCAAGAGCCCCTTGCAAGTTTACAGGACACTGTTTTCGTTTCAGGGGGCTACGCGCTCTCCCAGCTGCAATGATTCATCTGAGCTGACCTGTACGCTACTTGCTCTTGCACACAAAAAACATCGAAAGCACTAATAAATACTCTTTCAAGCTTACATCGTGTCGATGAGACCTCCATTACCCCCCCCCCCCCCAGTGCTATTTTGCCTAAGCACAACCGATCGATTTGCGATTTGGGGGGAGGTGGGGGGAGGGAGTTTTTAGCTGGTTTTTAGCCTTCAACCTCGGACAGAAGAGAGGCGCAACGGAGGAGATTCCCCAAACTTCATTGTTCATCGTTGAAGCAAGCAACACGATATGGCCTAAACTGAGACGAAACAAAAAGTGCTCAATGAAAATCATCGCATTTCCCGCATTTACATCATAGTCAAAGACATTAGACTACTTGCGAAGGAAACAGAAATATACCAAGAACCACAGAATAGTGACAATATAAAGAATTCCCATTCAAGATGGCGATGCAGTTCGAATATGATGACAAGGGGACGACGTTCTATTATTTTCTCCTGTCCTTTTTTGCCATGCTTCTCCTGCCAGCAACATACTTCTTATGGCCCGATAAAAGCTCACAGAGTAAGTTGGGAAAGTTTTTGGACAATTACTATTCACACAAATTACAACTGAAGTTGTTAACTTTAGTTTTTACCAAGATGTTTTTTCTTCAATTCGTCGGATCGGATCACAGGGATCTGTCTGTCTGATTTACAAAACTAGAACACGTCACCGTGAAGCAAATGATGCAAAATATAGTTTATTTTGAACGAGAAATTTCAAGTTTTCAAGTTTTGAAACGAGGAAGTGATGCTTTGTGTACTTCAGCAAGCATCATTTTATCAATGAACTACTGTAAATTTGTCTGCAATTTCTCCCAAGTAAATTAACAGAGTTAGGCCTATAGAGTTTTGGTACTACTACTGGAAACCTTTTATTTTATTCAAAATATAGCACTATGTGCCAGTTACAAAACTGGGAATTTTTACCTACATCATTTATTCCAGGTCTCAAAGGAAGGTCCATTCAGGTCTAGCTTGAGCAAATTCAAATTTCATCAAAGGCATTCCCTTGTGAAAATCAATAGGACATCAAATTTTGCAGTCAATGGGTATATCAGGCAGCTGGGGGGGGGGGCGGGGGGATATTCAGAGATTTCCAGAATTTTCATTTCAATGCAAATAAGATCACAAGAAGACTTGTGCATGGCAGCAAATCAGCTCTGTGTAAACTGTATTTGAAGGGAATCTTTTTATTTTCAAAAATGATTCAAGAGTCAATTCACAAGCATATAAAATTTCAAAGGATAATTCAGAAAAATACTTTTGACTTTTTAAACGTTTCAACTTTCATCTTCTTCAGTACCTCAAGAACTCAAGAGTTACTGAAGAACTTGAAAGTCAAAATATTTTAAAACTCAAAGTACATTTCTGAATTATTCTTTTTATTTTGAATACATTTTTCTTGCAGGTAAACAAAAAAAGAGTGATAAACCATGTTATTGCTCACCATGCATGGAAAAAAGAGATCTTCTCAAAAGAAAAGAGCCAAACAGAAAGACTATGAAACAGCTCACGTAAGAAAGTTAAACTTTATGTACTGAAAGATAGCATATTCTGTTTATTTCCAGTTATAAGCCCATTTTTTCATTCAATATGAAGTTTACATTGATGAATTACCTAAGACAAGAAACTGCAAAGCACTATAACACACTACAAATGAAGATTCCAGGAGGAGCAAAAACATCATGATTCCCCCTGGCATTTAACATAGAACACATAAGACCTAAGATACATATAATCATATGACACAAGATGCTATTTAGCTAAAGAGGTTTTACCAATAAGTGAAAAGGAAACTATTTAAGGAGAAGGGAGAATTTGCAGTCAGGTTTTAGGTAGGTAGGTATTTATATTTAGCGTGGCTAGCCTGCGAAAGTCTGAGAGACTTATTTCCAGCAGGGGCCACAGATGTTTTACCATCATATCAGTCCCCCGCAGCTACCCCCCCTCAGCTACCAGATTTCCCTCACATGACTCTGGTCGACCTGGGCTAGAGTTATGGACAGCGACCAAACTGTCCACCGCGGGATTTGAGCCTATGGCCATTTTGACCTTTGGTTTACAAGCCATGTATTCTAACGTTGCTGTGAGAATTTTCGCATTTCGATCAAGTGATAACATGGAGGAAGGTTTTCAATTACTCTTCATTTGAAGGATTTATCAAACCATGAGGCAACAATATCACATTTACACTGATGAGAAGATCAAGTCTAGTTGCACCATAAGTAGGGCAGCGCAGGAATTAGTGTTCCGTATCCTCAACACCATCATTTGGGCACAAAGGGTTCAAAGTATCCCTGAAGTTATTCCAGTTCTTGAATATTATTGCTTTGAAGCAGCCTAAATCAATAGAAATGGGAAAGGATGAATTTCTAATTTCTGGAAAGAATAACCCATGAACAATTAAGCTATGAAAAGCTGTCAACACATTTTGGTGGATTAGTTATGATCTGTTGCATGAGTTTTTGTTGCTTTCTTCTACCATGTTCATATTATTTGTGTGTGAAAATATACATTCTTTAGAGCATAAAGTATTAAAGGGTTTTCAATATGTTGACAAACCAATAACTTTCAAAAAATTACTTCTGAAGAGTCAGAAAATTCTGTGTTTATGTATAATTTTGGCTTTTGACAAAGATCAAATTAATTATCTTTCATACAGTAAGTGCCTTTTCTAGAGTGCCTCCTACCATGGCAAATATACTTTTATGGTATGTTATGCCTTGAAGTTTTGTACGGTGGCATTAGTTTATAGTTTGAGCGCTGCTATATATATTCTGCCATCTTCTTGATATGGCAGATTTGTAACCAAAGTAAGGATCCCTGGCACAACAAGCAATATTTTGACAAAGCAGAGGATCAAGTTTACTTACGGAACAGATTTCTTCAGTGTCTTTTTTTATAAACATCCATTACTCTGCTTGATCTTCTTTGTCTTTCCCACAGGAGAGCTGTCTTGGTAATCTTATGGGCTTTACTCATAGCAGGGATTTTCAAAGTGTCACAATTTGAGAAAGAATATGCTGAATATAATCCATACAATGTTTTAGAAATTGATCCAGTAAGTACGCTCTCACTGCAAAAGTGTTCAGTCACTGCTTTCACAAAAAAGGTTGAAATTTTGATTGATAGCAGAAGAATGGAAGCTCAGAATTCATGAAATGGGGCCCACAACACTTGATCAAACTGTAAAGATCTCTCTCACTCTGAGCAATAACAAGAGTGCATTTTTCAAGGATATTTGATGTTGTCTGTGCATTTATTGCCATTGGATCAAACATCTTTTCTCGTAACACTTGAGAGGAATTAAATGCCTTTGATCTTTGTTTTCTTGAGAAACTAATTCCAATCAGAGTGAATGTTTTGGGCCCTTTTCAGTGATTTCGTAAGAAGTTAATGTTCCTGAAGTTAAACATATCCTTGTTTTCTTAAAATGTGAGAAAAACCTAAACTACTTTCTGCCATGAAGCAAACTTTGATTTACTCAAATCCTTCCAGTACCCTTGGTAATGTGATTTTTTAAATGCCAGAACATTCTTGGTGCACCTGGAAGAAATGGCTTTAAAATTTGATAGTCTGAGGTACCGTTTGTCCATTTTGAGGCTCTTTTAAAGATTATGAGCCAAAGATCTTATTGCCAGACCTTTGTATAGTTGTCCATAAGTAACAAAGAATAAAGAATTGGAAAAATAAAGTGAAATGAAAGTTTTGAAAAACAATGATGAATTTAGATGTGAAAGCACAGATTTGCAAATTTTCAGTCTGTATGGCTGTTTAAATGATGAATCTCCTTTGGGTACTTGACCCTCACTATGTGCAGAGATATGCATCATGTGCATTCTGAAGATCACTGCACCCCCTTTTTGGAAGGATAAATTTCAATGAATTTCCAAATTCATAGACCTACTGTACAGGCCTTGTGCACATTGAAATGACAAGAAAAAGTTTATGTGATGTGAAATGTCAGACTGAAAATTTTCTAAGAGAGAACTCTAAGGTGGGAAATCCATGTCAGTGTGCACAAGACCTCTCTTGTATGTATATAGATCTTTAAAGAATCTTTTTGCAAAAAAGCTCTATACATTATATTAGGTGATTTTTCCTAAAACTGTCTATACTGAGATGCATATCAGTGCCAGTTTTAATCATGGATACACTCCATTTTGATTCAAGCAAATTGCTTGAAAAAGAGATGTTGCATGTAATTACTTTGTGACTGGTTCTTGTGTAAACCAAATGAATTTGTTTTAAAAATCAAGTTGTCCTGCACCCTTTCTGATGGAGTCACTACTGCATTGCTCATACCTAAAATTGTAATATGTTGTTTTCCCAGGGGGGGTACTTGTGAAAATTTTGATAGGGATGCTCGTGTCATTTTTTTGGGTTTGAAATTTACGAAAACGTCATTTTTTTGGGTTTCGCTAAGCTGTCGTCATTTTTTTGGGGTTGAAAAAATTGCCGTCATTTTTTGGGTTCATTGAAAATTTGCTTCATTTTTTGGGTTACTGAACTTTGTATTTAGAAAATTATAATCTCAATCAATTAATGGAAGTGCTACAAGTTGTTGAATAATTCTTTTTTCCCAATTTTGCTGAATCAGAAGTTTTACCTACTCTATGTGTCAATTCATTGATATAGTTTTTGGAAAGAATAGTTGGTTATTAACATGATGATTGCCAAATTCAAGATCAGTTTTGCTATCTTGTGCAGAATTGTAAGGTGCAATTTTCTCAATTTAACTTGTTGTACAAAAAGGATAGTTATGGGGGCTCGAGAATAATTCCGTCATTTTTTTGGGTTTGAAAATTTTGGGCCTGTCATTTTTTTGGGTAGATTAAAAATCTGTCCAAATGAGCATACCTATCTTAAATTTTATAGAGTGCCCCCCCTGGGGTTGTTTTCCTCTTTCTTGTTGACTTCCATCTTCATGCTCTAGATTAAACCACCTTCAAATGATTTTTCTTTGCATTACAGGGAGCTACAACAACAGAAATTAAGAAGCAATACAGAAAGCTGAGTTTGAAATACCATCCAGATAAGGAGACGGGAGATCCTGTTAAATTCATGAAAATAGCAAAAGCTTATGAAGCGTAAGTATGCATATTAGTTAATGCAAGGAGCTTCATTTGAAGTTCAAAGTTCTAATTTTATCTAATAGACCCTTTTACTCATGCTACAGATCAGTCTGACCTGAGAAACATTTTTTATTTAACTTGGAGTAACCCAATTTTTATTTAACTTAACAGTCACAGTGAGATGTTTTCAAGATTCTAAGTGACTGTGTGTATATTCCAAAATTTGTCTGATCCAGGCCATGAAATGAACAAAAGATAGGGGAACCTTGTTAACCAAGCTCCTCAATTCATTTAGGCGCCTGATCATACTCCTAGGTTATTTTTGTTTTTTTGTGGAAAACCAAATAGCAAGATCTGGAAAAATGATCTACAGTTATTTTTTTCTAGAAATTTTCAGCAAAAATCAAATCATTAGTCAGTCATGGAACAAGAATGAAATAGAGATGAAGGCCAGCATTGTCTTTCAAGCCGGGCCCCCTGGGCCTTTGCTAAGAATCGAAACTATTTCAAAAGCAAAATCTGCCATACTTTTTATATGGCAGATTCTTTAGCGACATAAACCACCCCTTTGACAGGGATATGATACAAATTCATTTAGATTGCCTATCAGCTCGATTTTATGCATCCCAGAAACAGGTGTAGCTTTTTGATTCATTCAGTATAGATAGGGTGTCCCAAAAAAGTTTTGTCACCACGTTTGTGTTGCTACTGTATTGCTACTGTGTGGGCCCCCCTGGGCCTTTGGAATGCCTCCTGCAAAGTTTGCACAAAACTCTTGTAACCTGCTGTTTTTCATCAATGATTTTAACTTTGTGGCCAATGCCACTGCCATTTCCCCAAGATTTGAACGGCAAAAATTCTGCAGTGGAGTCAGCAATGACAGAGCTTGCAGCCATTACTGCTTCAATATGTGTGCTGAGTAAATCACAGTGACAGTCACCATATGAGTGAGGCCGCTTGGTAATGGTGTAGACAATCTGAACGCTAGTTGGGAAGCAAGTAAAAATTCTACAAGTTCAACGAACAGAAGGAAAAAAAATTTTCATTGCTGTCTTACAGAAAGAAAAAGGAAGGTCTGGTCTGAATTTTTTATGGAGAGTGTGTGGCCGAGTGGTTAAGGCGTCTGACTTGTAAACCAAAGGTCAGAACAGTCATAGGTTCAAATCCCACGCTGGACAGTTTGGTCGATGTCCGTAACTCTGGCCCTGGTTGACCAGAGCCATGTGAGGGAAATCTGGTAGCTGCGGCCGGTAGCTGCGGCCGGTAGCTGCGGCCGGTAGCTGCAGCGGACTGATGGTAAAACATCCGTGGCCCCTGCTGGAAATAAGTCTCTCTGACTTTCGCAGGCTAGCCACATTAAATATAAATACCTACCTACCTACCTACCTAAGTCAAATTCATTCACAAATCGTAATTACAGGTCATTAAAAGGAAAGATCTTTGATCATCAAGACTTTTTGAACAATCAAGCCAGCAGAAGTTTCAAGGTCAGTGTTAAGGCACTCATGCTCAATCAAGCACCTGTCATTTCAGGGCCTGGTCTGATTTGTATTAAGTGTAGAAGATTTGCATGTCTTTTTTGGGCAACAATTTTGCAACCCCTGTGAATGCTATGGATACCTGACTGAAATGACATAATTTCTATTTGATAGAAAAGATATAACCTTTAGTTTGCTTTCCATTATATTCATTGTAGTTTGTGGTCATTGTCATTTTATTGTTTAGGCTGACAGATGAGGAAGCTAGAAAGAATTGGGAAGAACATGGAAATCCTGATGGACCTCAAGGTGAGCATCACAATGTGTATTGTTGGCTTAGACTGTGTTTCACACGATGCCGGCACATTTTGAAAAGGATGGAAAATGTGACGGTAGCAAAATTTGAGCTAGCGTTCACACGATGCCGGAAAAATTTGAAAAGGATGGAAACTTCACGGTAAAAAACTCTTAGCAAGACTAGGATGCCAAAGAAATGTACCTACAAACACCCTAAGAATCAATCATTCTCGTTCCAAAAGCATCGAAAAATAGTCGGTTTCCATCATTTTCAAGTGTGCACAGACTGTTGTTTCTAAAATGTGCTGGTTAGAGTTCCGTTTTCAAAATCTATTGTTTTCAGAATCTGCCGGTAAAATATGTGCTGGAGAACAATACTGTATAAGTGCTGTTTTGAAGCAACCACTAATTTTGCCTTTTCTCTGCCATAAATCAGCAATCACGTGTCAGATTGACTCAAACAATGTCTCAAACTCTATGTCAAAGCTTGACCTATGCATCTGTGTAGAAATCAAGATGATTGAATCAACAGCACCTCCACAGTAGCAACACAAACGTGGCGACAAGACTTTTTGGGACACCCTATCTATACTGAATGAATCAAAGAGCTACACCTGTTTCTGGGATGCATAGAATCGAGCTGATAGGCAATCTAAATGAATTTGTATCATATCCCTGTCAAGGGGGTGATTTATGTCGCTAAAGAATCTGCCATATAAAAAGTATGGCAGATTTTGCTTTTGAAATAGTTTTGAAGGTTAAATTGGAATAAGAAGTTTTTCAAATTCCATTAATTTTTAGCTATGAAAGACGTCCCAGAGACGAATGTTTATCCCTTGTGTTGATGATATGAGTTTGTCAGAGGATATGTGTAGGAAATCGCAGCCAGAATGTAGATTTAATTGCTAGTGTTACGACGAAAAGTCTTATTTTTGACCCTCAGGATGACATATTGGAAAGAATGGGCAAGTGGTAATAAATTATTCGACGAATCCAAGTGGTGTAAATGGAGTTCTCAATATTTACACTACTTGGATTCGTTGAATACTTTGTTACAACTTTCTCAATCTTTTTATTATGTCATTCTGAGAGTCAAAAATGAAACTATCCGTCGTCAAACTTGCAATTAGATTTTTTTTATATCAATATAAAATATTACAATATATGCTGCATTCAACTATACTTTAACTACTATGTAAACTACAAGGACGATGCCAAGAGGAGCAAAAGACAATGTCTACCCCATGGCCAACACATAAAAATACACAATTAAATCAACAACTAAATAAACACCTACAAAATGGTACACATACGATACGATACTGATGGATACTGGAATCTGTTTCGCATTGGCATGCAAGGTCATCGACGGAGGCGCCGGATGCCGAACAATACTGTTCAAGACATTGCGCCTTTAAGTTGTCGGGGTTTATAGATCACAATATCGTAGATGTTAAAAAAGTTTGAACTTATGTGTAGATGAATTTCGTCAATTAAATTTGTTCGACGATGTTGTAATTTATATGATCCTGAAGCTGAAAATTTGATAAAATTTTATTCTTTTTAAAGCAACAACATTTGGTATTGCTTTGCCATCATGGATTGTGGACAAGAAGAACTCTATGTGGGTATGTATATCATGTGATTACGATCTTTACATGAACAGTGGATTGTATAAGCTATGAATAAACTAAGGAAGTCCTTGAAATCATTTGAATAACGTAAAGTATATTTTCATGAAATTAGCTCGCAGCTTTTGACTCTGAATATCTTTTTGTCCATTATCTTTCATGACATATTCTGCGTTCTTCAGCCCATGTTCAATGTGCAGTGCAGTTCAGTCAAGCTTATGAATTTGTTAACTTTTGAAGAACAAATGAACAGAAACCGCTTGTCAGCGATGAAAAAATTTTCGTGCATTTCCAAAGCATCCCATTGTGCTTAGAACTGTTGTGCTCTGAGATTAACAGCGAGATTCCAATTGTTTTGTGTTTAACAGCTAAAATAAAAGACGTTTTTGCTCATTATTTATTTGTAGGAATCTGATTGTATGCTGAATTTTCATCTCAATGCAATTACATACAAAGAGGGAAGTTTCAAAAATGGCCTTCCCTGCCTGTTACCTCCCCCTCACATTGTAAACCACGTCATTTCAGCGTTTGAATGTAAACTTTCTAATGTCCATCACACAAAGTTTAGGTTGAGATATATCTTTTGATCTTATATTGGAGCAAACTAACCGGTCAAATAGCATTTCTTGCGTACAGGCTACCATCGAATACAGATTAAGAAGGAATAGCAAGACATGCTTTGCTTTTCTTGGTTCCGCAGAATACAAGTATTTGAACATGTTTCATCATCTGAGCAAGTTCACCAATGTCATCCGAGGCTATTGTTGTGTGTGTATCGTCAGCATACATGCTCGCCGAAGAAAACTGTAAACATTCTTCAAAGTCGTTAAGGTATATGATGAAGAGAAGGGGGCCAAGGCAGGATCCCTGGGGAATGCCACAGGCTACCCCCAGAGGCTTAGAACACTCATTATTGATTTTACAAAACTGTTTTCGTTCAGTGAGGTAGGATCGGAACCAGCTAATCACCTTACCCTGCACACCATACTTAGAAAGTTTTTCAAGCAGTATTTTGTGATCCACCGTATCGAAGGCCTTTTTCAGATCCAAAAACATTGTCATATTGACCTTTTGCGAATCAATGTTATTGAGCCATTCATCAGTACTTTTTACTAAAGAAGTGATAGTTGAGTGTAGCTTACAAAAAGCATGCTGATTCTTTTTTAGCATCTTTTTCTCTTTGAAATAGTCAATCAGCTGATCATGCACTATCTTTTCCATAATCCTTGCAAATATGGAGAGAACGGATATAGGCCTGTAATTATTCATGTCACCCCTTGCACCTGACTTAAAAATTGGGGTCACCCTTGCAACTTTCCAGATGTCTGGGAAAACTCCCGTAACGAGCGATGCGTTATAGACTAGGGTAAGGGGAAGGGCGATAAATTCGGATGCATCTTTAACTAATCCGACAGGGATTCTATCCGGTCCACTGGCTTTGCCGTTTTTCAGCTCTTTTAGTGCTCTTAAGATGAACTGAATATCTATTATCTTGAAATTCAAAATCTTAGAGTTTATGCCACTTATCTGGGCAAGGGGGTCATCATTCGGTTCAGTTCTGATTTCGTCTGCTAGTTTTGGACCGACTGAGACAAAGTGCTCGTTAAACGCATTGGCAATTTCTCTGTCATTAGTTAAAAGTTTGCCTTCGCAGTTTAAGCTAGTGACTGGTACCTTAGAGGAGTCTCTATCTAATACTTTGTTAATGGTTCGCCACATCTTTTTTGGATGATAATAAAAATAATAAAATTGAGACTCTGGCTCCATTGAAACTCAATGGCACAGAAATAAAGAGAGTAAGGAAAACTAAGTCACTGGGGGTTATAGTCGACGAGAATCTCAGTTGGAAAGAGCACTTCAGATCCCTAAAAGGCAAAGTAACAAGTGGTTTGTCTGCATTGAAAAAACTTAAAAACATTCTCCTGCAATCTAAGCTATGTGAGGTTTACCATGCGCTTGTTGAAAGTCACCTCCGATATGTAAATGTTGTCTGGGGCAGCCTGCCCAATACGCAGCTGCAAACGCTTCAGCGACTGCAGAACAGGGCCTTCTCCATTATTGAAGATGCTAGACTAAAAGACCTCTGGACCAATAATGGGCTGAACGTTGATCAAATCATCCATTTTGATCGATCTGTCACGACACACAAAATAATCAATAAACAATGCCCCGAGAGCCTCTGGGACAAGTATACTCAGCGGAATGAAATCTCTAGGTATAACACAAGAAACAATAGAGATCTCGACATTCCAAAGTTTAAGCTTGAGTGTACAAAAAGAGGTTTCCACCTCTCTGGGCTGAAAGCCTGGAATGAAATACCTATTGAAATAAGGGAAACCCCCTCACTCTGTCAGTTTAAAAGAAAATTAAAAACGCATTTAAAGAGCTCAGCAAACCCCTAACTAAAACACGACTCTCAGGAAAATCAGACATCAGACTGAACTCAGTCCAACTTTTAACAGCTATTTGAATTTTTTTCCTTCTTTTCTTTTCTATTTATAAAATTATAACATGTTTTATATTATTTAAAGCTGATGAGATATCGTGTAAAAATATGAATTTAATAAAAAAAAAATAAGTAAAATAAAAATAAAAAAAAATGTTTTTATTTTCTACTAGCTTGTATTTTACGAAAAACTGAATTGAATTGAAGTGAATTGAATGAAGATGACTTGAAAAATTCGATAGCTTGGGTATTCACCTGAATGAGCCATTTCGATCAAGAATCGCCGAACTTTGATTACCATCAAATCTCTATTAAGCCGCCTCTGTATTATAACGCCCGCTGTCTAAGAAGCCCCTTCCTTCTAAGCCGAAATTCTAAATAAGCCCCCCTCTTTATTAAGCCACAGGAAGCCCAGGCATTTCATTTCATTTCATTTCATTTTTTTCATTGTAATTCTTTTAGGCAGTTAGGTAACTGAACAAGGATAAGTTTAGTTAATTATATACTACCTTTGTGTGTTATTTGTTGCACTTCTCCTCGGCTGTGTTGTATCTCATTGACTGTTGCACTGCACTGTATAATTGTTCGAATGCGAGAGTTTGATACAAAGTAACTTGCTGGTATTCTTAAAGGTAAGCTTACCCCTGGGGCTTAATTGAGCCTTTACGGTATGCTATTGATCATAATTGTTTCATTCTGCATGGCTACGTCAGAGATTGTGTATATGCCCGAGTACTGAGATCGAGTTTTTAAAGAAGGGTCGTATTCAGTCTCGTTGCCTTTTCTCCGATGAGCATTCGAGTCTTGAGCAATAGCTAGGACTTCGCTTTAATATATGCAGCCAGCCATGTTCCAACGGGCTGAATCTAAAAATTGCTTCGTGTATCTTATACTATTTATGAGGATATGGATTACGCTTTTGTTCTATCATTTTTCAGGTTCTTGCTGCTTATGGGCTAGCCTTTATGGTCATATTGCCCATAGCTGTGGTGAGTTACTTTTCTATTTCGATTTGTCAGTGCTGACTTTAAGCGTATTATGAGATTTCATGGTTATCTTTAGGGGACGTCAATAACGTATGTTCGTTGGGGGAGGGGGTTCATCCAAAGTTATGTGCTCCATATAACACTGCTTATTTCTCCATGCGAGGAAGCGTAAGGGGAGGAAGGGTTAAAAATCGCAACAGTTTGCGTATGTTCTTCATGGATACCCCCGTCTTGGATGGGATTGCTTGACACTCAAAATGTGACTCATATTTTGGAGTATCGAATAAATTGTTATGTTAGCTGCTGAAAATTTTTTAAACCCCAACCTTATTCAAAGCCCCTTGTTTACCAAGTCACCTGTCAGTAATCACAGAGTCTGTTATATGTGTTTTATTATAAAAATGGTGTGCAAAACATTTTTGCGAAAGATTATGTGCTTAATCTCTATAGCTTTCAAACTTTAGCCTTAGCCTGTCGATTTTTAGGCCTTTTAAAATTTTACCAAATGTGCTGAAAAAGTGTTTTGTTGGACTCGAAAAATCTCAGTATGTTGTCACCAACGCCCCTTATTCAATCCAACTGCCTCCGCTTATTAAACTAACAATTTTCCACAAGTCTATGATTTTCTCAATTTCAATGACAGGGTACATGGTGGTATAGGTCAATTCAATATAGTTGTGATGAAGTTTTGATGGACACAGAACAGATCTACTGGTATTTTCTAGTTAGAACACCAAACATGTCTTTAAAAAGTAAGATTTACAAATTTGCATAGCATTATCTCTTTCCAGTCGCCGTTCTAGGCCCTTCTTTCTTCAGATGCTACTCATTCCTCATAAAAGCATCATGTCAAACTTTAAATCGTGATTTTCAATCACTTAGCTTATATGAATCATGGTTAACGTGACGAGAACAAGAAATCAGCTTTCAAAGCAATAGATGGTGTCGGGAAGGTTGTATCATGAGAAAATTTCAATTATTTTAATTGACCGATTTGTCTTGGAACACAAAAGACCATGGAAAGAAATTCGCTAACACAATCTTTTACGTTCTTTCAGATGAAAAGTCTAGAAAGTTATAAGCCATTATTTGCAAGTTGCTGTTTTCGACGTTATCGGTGAACTACTAAGAAGTAAAAGCGGAGCTTATGAAAACAGTTCCTGCTTTCTAGGCCTTCCCTAAACATTGATTATGTGCTTAAATCACAGGGAAACCAATTTTGAGTTTGTTGCGTTTTATCCCTAGAATGCTTTAATCATTGGGATTCTGCGTATTGGGACGCTGCGTAGCTTCTCTGGTGCTGCTGCGTAGCTTCTCGCTTCTCTGAGGTGGTTGCAAAAATGCGAGGGAGAGAAAATGCGAAGGAGAAGTAGAAAGAAAAGGAAGGAAAGAGAAAGAAAGTAAAGAGGAGAATCTCAGGCGATCGTGTGAAGAGGTGTTCTGCCAATTCCTTGGACAGAAGATTCGGTAGTTCTCGGTGGAGTTTCGGCGTTCGATGTGAAACCATTTTCGCCACCACTGTAGCAACAGAAAAGCTACGCAGCAGCAGAGAAGCTACGCAGAGTGCTAGAGAAGCTACGCAGCGTCCTAATACGCAGCACCCTAATGATAAAAGAGTCAAAGACGTACACAGTAACAAACTCGAAAGAGTCCAAGAGATAAAAAGCAATCAACTCAAACCAGAAAACTGGCTTCCTTGTGCTTAAATTGCTAAACTGAGATATAGAATTGTGGGACAAATGAAAAGCAACAGGGGAATTGTCTTACTTCTCATTCTTCTGCTTTAGGCAGCGATTTAGAATTTAGTTGGCTACAACCTGACACCCGAGTTTGGAAGGAAATTAGCGAAGAAACTGTGTGGCAAGATGGATTTTGGCTTGTAAAGATTGTTTAAGAGTTTCACGGAAAGTAGTTTGAACAAGAGTCTTCCTCTCTTTTGTAGGAATTCTCATGATTCTTGCTGCCTCAATGGAGTTTGAGAAAGGACATAACAACGACGTGCAAGAACGGCCGAGTGATAATACAGAAATACCAATGGTATGATCTTAAAGCTAGAAAACATTGTTCAAATCGGTGTACCGGGTGAGTCAGAAGAAAGTTCCCACTTTTGAAAATTCATAGCGTCAAGAGTACTTCACAGATTTAAGTTCCAGTTTATGCGGACAGAATGAATTAGTTTCGGGATTTTCTCGCTGTCATACCAGCACTAAAAGTATCGGTAAGTCCAACTTTGTACATATTTCATTGTTGCAAAATGACTGAAAAAGAGCCCAAACCATTGACCGAATTAGAAGGACTCTCTTTACACAGAACAGTACGCAGTTGGTGTTTCACCTCTCTCAAGAGTTACAAAACATCAGTTTTCAAACAAACACTAAAAAGATCTTTCGTCCCATGGCAATGAATGCGAAGTGGGTATCTCTCACCGATGAGAAATGGCATTTTCTTTATTGATCTGCGCGAGGAGTCGATTATGATTTGATCAATGTTTTAAGCCCTTTTTTAGTCATCTTGCAACTATGAAACCTTTTTAGAGTTGAATTTACCTATATTTCCAGTGCTCATAAGAATGCTAAAATAATCACAGGAATAATTCGATCTTTTGGCTTTTAACTAGAATTTAGATAATTCAACTCTATGAAGTACTCTTGATGCTATGAATTTTTAAAAGTAGGAACTTTTTTCTGGCTCAGCCGGTATTTGCAGGAAAGCGAAGTTTAAGGAGGAAACGAAGAACGAGAGTCGCAACGATAATCATGTTCATTAAAATATTTCATTCCAGTTAAATAGTACTTGATAGCTGCATTGGTTTTGATATGGAACAAAAACTTTGTTCTTTTTGAGCTGTGAAAAATGTGAATGTTGTATAAATATGAATTTAATGTCTTGTCAATCGCTTGAGCTTTTCATCGAGTTTTAAATGCTAGTGTTCAACGACTAATCCTGATGTTTGATTCAGGAATTTCTTTTTTTTCCACGAGCTTTCAAGCAGTGTTGAATTATAATTTATAATTAATCCTTCCTATTTTTTAGTTGATAGGTTCGTTATCAAATCTGAATGAGAAAAACAAAGAAGTTCCATTATGTTATCCGTACAGTGTGAAAGCAAGGGCATTGTTACATGCGCACCTGTCTAGACTTGATTTGCCACCAGACACTTTGAGGCTCGGTGAGTGTTACATTTATTAAGTTTGAATCCCGTTAGCTGTATGCATGGCCATTATCTCACTTGCCATGACTGGCCATGTTTTTGGTCCAAAGGCGGTAAATTGAAATTTGTCTGCGAAAGCTTGATGTCGACTTGGAAAATACAACGCCATTAAAGACCAACGTAAATCAGGGCCTTGCTACACTGCTGCACTGTTTTTCTAATACCGGGTTACCGAAAGAAGTGAATATTTTTGAAAGATTACCAAAATTTCATTTAACTATTGTTAATGAAAATTTTTTGCGTGCTTTTGTGTCCAAGACGAAATTAGATTTCACAGCACTGCATGGTATTGAAATAGCGCTTAATTCTTGTCATTATGTGATTTTGTAATCTACCTGGTTTTGAAACATACAGCCCAGTCATAAGAAATGATTGTCAAATCGAGTTTCTTCCTACACCAGCACTTAAACGGGCTGCTCGTGTCTTTTGTAAAATTGTCTCAATCCTAGGACCCAAGCTTTCATACCAACATTGCACGAAATTTTTTGTTGGCTCAAGTACCATATTTTGCAAAATACTATTGCTGAAAACGTAGTTGTTTACGCCACAATATCGCCATTGCTACCTTAAGAAATGAATGGATGATCAGAAAGTAAATTCACTGTATCTTCCGTTCACTTTGGCCAGTACATTATAAAATCGCCAAAAGAGGATTCAAGATATAGCACCGTAGTAACAAAACATAAGATCCTTTTGGATGATTACAAAGTCCGTCCTGAGCTAAACAAGCATAAGAATATCTGATTATTGATTTCTTCATAACCCCAAATGATCGTTGATTCTGTTTTTTGCTACAGTCAGAGAGATGAGTGTTGCTCCTAGTATAAGGACAAGAATCGCCTCAAGGTCAATGGCAATATTTTGGTCTTTATGTCAAACGAGAATGATACGCAAAAATCAAAAGTCATTACCCCTAGTTTGATTATAGTTCGTGCACAAAACTATTGGTGCATCTGTGTCAAATGAGATGTCATGTGAGATTTACGATAACGCAAAATTATCCATGCAGAACCCTACAGAACGTTTCAGTTGTTGCTATTCGCGGGCATCTAATTTGAGACAAGCAGTCACGAAGATTCCTCTGTGCAGAATGATATGCATGAAGATGTTTTGGTTCAGTGTGATCACGTCCCTTCCCCTAGTCCATGGCGCCATAGCTTGCTGGGATTCTGCACCTTTCGTCTCAACTTCACCTGCGATGATTGCATCCGTTGCTGTGTAGGAGGGGGGTCCTTCTACCTTTGGTTATGCTGCAAATGCTAGCCTCTGTGCAGGCCGCCGGTTACATCATCCTCTAAAGTTGAGTTATTTGCATAATGAGTACTATCAATAAGTGGCTAATGATTCGTTCGTCCTAGAAAACGATTGTTTTGACATAATTAAGCTGCTAATGAAGTCAAGAACGTGCCAATTCTGGGTGAATTTGTTGCTGTGCCAGGGTAAACATCCTAGTAATTTATCCATCTTATGGTGTCAAATCTGTCTAACATGAAATAAGCCGACGTCAAATGTTGCTATAGGATCGCGGGAAACTTCTGTCTTGTATGCGCTTTATGTGCGCTTTCTTTATTTCAGTGCCAATTAGCAGAGATAAAACGTTAATCAATGGCTTTAACGAGCGTGACTTACTTTCTTTCTTTCTTTCTTTCTTTCTTACTTTCTTACTGACATCGAGTCCCCCCTTCGATTACAAAGTTGGACTTTGTAATCAAAAAGCAACTTATTAAGGAAAAAATTGGAGAACAAATATCAAGCGATTTACCATGGTTCCAACAGATTATAGAATTAGTGGTGGAACTTGGAGTAGACTTAAAGCAAAGTAAGTTAATGGGAAAAATAAATGGAAGAAGATCAATTGCGTAATCAGATTTTGAAAATGTTTGAGAAAGTTTCACTTTTCTGAATGATCCAGTGCATAAAGCGAAGTTCGTTTGAAGTTGAAGTGGTAGAGAAAGAAACGAGCATAATCTTGTTTCTAGGAACGTTTTTCAGTTCCAATTCATCTCCTAGCCTGCGTGCAGTCTTTCTTTTGTGTAAACTGAAAGAACGTTAAAATAGAAATTTTACGTTACCTTCTTTCAATGTTACAAAAGAAAGACTGCACGAAGGCTAACTCATGTGCACTGTTGTAAACAATTAGCATATATTTTCTTGAGTCCAGTTTTGTAAGCCAAAATATGTAGCCTAAAATTGTCACAATGACTTGAACTAGAGTAATTTCAAATATTATCTTCATCGTTGTATCTCCATCTGGTAGTACTTCGGCGTTGGTGGGAAGACAGGGACAGTAAATGCATAAGTCATTTGCGCAAATGTTACAGTGCGTGTGAAGTCATGTTATTCCTCTCCTAAAGTTTTAATTGTATCTTTATTTTCAGATCTTGAATTGTTATTAAAGAAATGCCCATATTTATTGAAAGAAATGATCAGTATAGTAAATCAGTTAACAGCAATGGCTAGAATGGGAAGAGGTAACATTTTCTGTTCTAAGTTTTAAGGCCAGCCCTTCATCTTTAGTTTGAAGTAACAAATTGCATAGTTATTCGAATGAATTTCAATAATTTCTTTATTATTCGAATCATCGAAAATCAAAGGCTCTTACGTTATTATCACTGGATTTTTTCACGCTGGTGGTCTTAAACTTTTGGCCAAAGCCTTGGACTGAAGGCTCTCCACTACCATTTTCTCTGAAGCAATATTTTTGGTAGGGTTTCGATATTTTGCAAGCAAATCATAGAAATGAATTGTGCATAGATTCATGTAAAATCGAGCACAATTTTTGCGTCACACCCCTTGTCGCTAGAACCAGCACCATGTCCGAGAATTTCTATAGATTTCATTGTGACGTCAAAGCAAAATGGCGCAGAAAGTTAGAAATCTACATAGAAAGTTGACCTATGCAAACTCAAAGAGCGTAAAATAGGCATAGCGCTAGGGTTCCTTTTCGTTACGCCAAGAAATGTCGTTGAAAAAAATGTGCTCTGAAATTTTTTCGTCACGACTGTGGTAGCATATTGTAGTTATTTCAAAACTTTACTTGAGCGGCCCAAGTCAGATAAGTCTTTTTTTTCTTGGGTCGCGTAGAATACAAGTATTTAGACAAGTTTTGGTATTTGTTGTAGCTTGTATTTTACAAATAAGATTGAATTCAATTTAATTCAATAGAATATTTATTTTCGAGTCAAAGTGAGACTATGTGTATCTACATACGAATGACACGACACTTTGACGTTATTTTTTATCCAAAGTTGCTGTTGCCCCAAGACTGGAAACTCTAGAGAATTTAATGAAATTACATGCTATGATTGTTCAAGCAGTGTGGGAGTGCAAGTCACCATTTTTGATGCTTCCGCACATAACGCAAGATCATCTAAGACATTTTACAACTAAAAAGGTTAGTAGGTCTAACTTTGTATTTTGATGTGCCGGGTGAAACTGACTTGCTAGGACCTTTCATGAAAATTAGTAATGGGCAGAATGTGTTGTTTGCATTTTGTGGAGCAAAAACTGGGAATGAACTTAGCCGCGAGGCCAAGCAAGCTCCCTCTTTGTCTTCATTTAAGAGCAAGATAAAAATTTAGATGTAAATAGTGTTGTAGATTAACATTTTAGATTTGAATATCGGCCACATACTTTTTATTCCACCTCCCAACAAGCAGGGAGCTGCCCGATAGGGTGTCCCTAATAATTGTACCCATTTTCTGTAGCTGCTACAAAGAAACTGTACATTCTATTGTCTCATTCTTGATATAGCTTTTCATACTCCATTAAAAATTTACAAGACAAATTACCTATTATATTACCTACTAATTACTCTACGAAACACTACAAGGACGGTAATACCATGGGGAGCAATAGACTATGACAACCCCGTGGCAATTAACATAGGAAAAATAGAAACTACCGGGTGAATCAGGAAAGATGTATCACCCGCACGCAAAGCCGCATCTAAGAGCCACCAACCGATTAGAATTTGACGATTCGTTAAAGAGGCTTTAAAAGATTTATTTCCAGGCCTCAAGTGAGGAATTTGAAATTAGAACTTGATACAGTTGCACAGGATAGACGTAAACGTATAACGGGGACGCCAGAATAGATTATGCATTATTGCATTGATCATTATTCATGCATTATGAATAGATTATGCACTTTTGGTAGTCCACGATAAATCATAAGCCTGATCATTTTGAAGATTTATCACTTGTCTTAGCAAAATCCTCAATTACCGGGTGAGCCAGAAAAATGTTCTCACTTTTGAAAATTCATAGAACAAGAGTGGTTCACATATTTGAATGATTTAATTTTTAGTTAAAAGCCAAAAGATCGCAGTATTTTTGTGATTGTTTTCGCTGTCTCACGAACACTAGATTGCATATATTTTCTTGAAAGCAAATGTTATGAAGAAAAACAAGGTATCAGCATTTAGCTGAAAGGGTCCGCTATTTTTTGAGATGTTGCTTGGTCAGTTTAAGATATGGGTACTGTCCGAAAAAACAGTATCAAAAACGTGGAAATTCATTCATTTCTCGGACGATTCCCTCGCTTTCCAATCCATTTTTTGGAAAGTGTGAAAAAAGCTGAATTCCAAATTTGCTTTGGAGTAGGAAATTTGAATGTGGAACAGAGTTCAATCATTTTGTAAACAAATAATTTCTCAGATGTCTTCTAATTCATCGCTATGTCGAGTTTTTACAAAACGTTGACTGGAAAATTATGGCGATTATTTCACTCAAAATGAGGAATACTGGATTCGAAATTTTCATTGAGTCTGGTTATTTGGATGGTAATCACTGCTTAAAATGAACATGCAGCATCTCAAGAGATAGCCAAGCCTCTCAACTAAACGATGATGGAAAGCATTTGGCAGTAGCTTTTGATTTCAGGGAGCTAGTTATGATCTAGCTCATGAAGTTTTTTTGGTTCACCCGGTAGTTTCCTATTTTCTGCAGTTATCTTTCATTGACTTTTGTCATCTTTCGGTTTTGTTTCGTGTAACAGAGACATATAAAGACTATGCGGCAATTTGTTGGAATGAAAAATGACGAGAGAAGGTAATATATCCCTGACTTTCTTGCTTACAACAATCTTACAACAGGAGTCGTTCTTACAACAATTGCTATTGTTATTATCATTGTCTCTCGGCCAGAATCTTTATTGTTTAATGGACAAGTCCGGGGTTGATAAAATTATTGTTAAAAAGCAATCTTACCAACTGGTGAACACCAATCGTGAGTTCTTCCAAGTTTTGATGCCTCCAACTTTCATAAATTGCTTAATGAATCTTCGCAAGTTAGGCCAAATATCGTCGCCATTTTGTAATTTGCACGAGTGTTTGAAGGCGTGATAAGGAGGCTAGCAATGTGAGTGGTAAAATATCAACACATTTGGCAGCCTCGTTCAGGTCAGCATAAAGTGACGTTATAGAAAATGATGTCTTTTTTCACTTCTTAGCAGATTGAAATATGTAGTTTCGCAGATTATAAGTGAAAAAATTGAAAAAAGTACTACACATCATTCACAACAGTGTAATCTCTTGAATAATCAACAATTATACCAACCCCGGACTTGTCCTTTAAGATTCAATGCCTGGGCGGTTTTGGAGAGGCCATAACTCTTCGGTCCAACCAATGGTCTAAAGTCGAGTGAGAAGTAGGTCTAAGTTCAAATCAAACCTTCCATTTACAAAAGTAACGCTCACCAAGTATGCCTACCTTTTTGGGGCCAAAAATATGGAATAGTATATCTTCTGATTTAAAGTCTACAAATAGTATCAACTCGTTTAAGCATAAGAACAAGGACAATTTTTCCAAAATATACTGAGGGAGGAAAAAGACCTATATGTTTGTTCTATTAAGATTACGCATCCTCTCTCACATCCACGACTTGGCCTTATTAAATTATGCTTTATCCAAAAGCACATAGAAATACAATGTTTATAATTTTTGCAACCACCTCGAAGGGGACCATTATAGAAGTGAGGTCAACTCGATCTTTTAATGCTATTCCTGCCACTTTAGTTTGGGATGTTTTTAACTTGTTTGTATCAAATTTGCTATGTAAATTGTTTTGTAAATATTTTAGTTATTCATTTATCTATTCTTCTTTTTTTGACCATTGTAATTTTTTTCATTTCGTAACAAATTTTTACTTACTTACTGGTTGCATTTTATGAAGGTAGATAAAATTGAGGAGAATCTTTAGGGCTTTCTTTGTTTTCTTCGCTTGTCCGCGGTACGATTGGTCTTTGAAATTGAGGCTTTGGAGCTTCTTGTGCATGGGGTACCAGCAAGATTCAACGAAAGCATTTGATCTGAAATTAGGTAAGCCCAACAGGGGCTCAATTGAGCCTTGACAGTATTTACATTTGAGGCGATTTGGAGCATAGAGCTCAAATCTTTAAAAAGACGGGCGTAAAATTCTTCTACATTTATTTTTGAATCAAAGTGCTTGAAAGGAACTTTGGACAATTTGCTGTAAATCTGCCGTGGCAATTTTTTATTATCGTGATTAGCTTTAAAATGGCGGCATTTATTGATTTCGAGGTTGTGACGTCATCAAATTTCTAAATCCCTAACCAGAAGAGCTACAATTTTCTGCTTGCAATCATGTTGTAGACCGTCATAAGTTATGGTTTTCTTGAAGATTGTGTCAATTTTCCTCAAGTAATTTAGGAGTTACGATGATTTTAATTTTCTCAAAATTTTTGATGGATTTTTACAAAAATAATCAAAATGCCACCATTTTGAAAATAATCAAGATATTAAAGAATTGCCACGGCAGATTTACGGCAAATTACCTAAAGTTTCTTTGAAGTCATTCAATTCATGGAAAAATTTGATACAATTTCACACCCACCTTTTTGAAGATTTCAAAGATTTGAGCTGTATGCTGCGATTTGGTAATTCTTTCCACCATTATTTAACAGGATGCTTTTACGGACATTATCGGACGAGCAATATCAAGATGTTGTTAATGTTTGTTGGTCATATCCTCATTTGGAGGTAGTAGTAGATGCAAAAGGTAAGCATTCAATTTTCAATATGATGCTCCGTAGGGGTCCGTAACCATCCCTCTGCAAATACTGGTACCGATGATTGATAATGCATGCTGAAACATCTCAAAGTCATCGCTGTAAAATAGAAATTTTTGAAATTTTGTTCGTGATTTAGGCCCAGTTTATGTGAGGGAAAACACCTCACCTGCCAGACCCGGGGCTGAGAAGCGAGGTAAATTTCAGCCACTGTTTATATGAGATTTTTACCCCACCTGTCAGCACCGGGGCTTAGAGGCGAGGTGAAGTAAAGTCTTTCTTCTGTGAAATCAGAACGAACTGACCAATAAGAATCAACGAATAATTTCAGTTCACCTCACCATACCGGTGGTGTTTCGTTTATATGGAAAAATTTCACCTCACTCAGGCGAGATCCCACTTCTGGTGAGGTGGGATTTCACTATACCGGTAGTGTTCCGTTTGTCATGTAAACGCGAAATGAAAATACAAAGAATTCTATCTGAAGGTGGAATCTCACCTCTCAGCCCCGGGTTTGGCAGGTGAGGTGTATTTCCTCATATAAACAGGCCCTTAGTCCAGTGGCGTAGCCAGGTCCCTGCTTTTGGGGGGCAAGGGGCGAGCGTATCGAGGAGATATGGGGGTCCGGGGGCTTGCCCCCGGAAAAAGTTTTGGGGGCCACACCCTTGAGATGCTCGGAAAACGAGGGAAACGCCCTTTTCAGTTATATTTTGCATCATAAACATGACTACATTGAACACAAAATAGGCAGGATGTTTTGTTCAATTAGATCAAGAAATTATGCTCATTATAGCAAGTTACTAAGAAAGCAAAAGAATTGTTATGCAATTACAAGCGGTCCAATATATCAAGCACTAAATACGAAATGGATCTTCTCAGCTATGCTGCAAAATGATTTGGTGCTAGTTGTTCGATCTTGATAGTCGAGAAACTGTCTCTTTTCACTACTTTATCATTGTCTTGTCGGTCTACAGCATATTTTGCAAGAAACTTTTGCAAAAGAAACTCTTCTTCAGCGTACAGATTCTTCAAATCATCATTTGATGAGATTTTTTTCCAGAGTTGTAGCAAATAAGGATCCCTTACAGCCAACGGTAGACATGTACAGGCTAAGAATCACAGGGGATTGAAATGGACGAGTCCAGGGTCAAGTCACCAGGAAAATTTTTGATGACATGCATTCTACTTTTGCTTAGAATGCCTCTGCCAACATTGTTCAAGAATTTCTTGCAACACCGCATTCCTTTTTAGGTACGCCACTGGAAAAACAAGAATGCACCCAAATTTAAATAGCAGAGAAAATTTTCTATGCCGTTTTTAAAATGGAAGCGACGAAAGCTTTTCTCTTTCCTTTCAGTCATATTTCGTTTAAAAATATAGCAATTTAGAAAGTCCCCTGTAACTGGAAACAGGAGAATGTTCATGTCACGCTGGGCAGATCGATTAGAAACATGCTTATGGCACCTTTCACAAACTCCAACTTTGAAGTGTTTTGAAATAAAAGCTCTAAACGGAGCAAGGAAGATTATGGGGTGTACGGAACATGCAGAGAATTCGAGTGAGGCGAGCCGAACATTTGTTAGAAGAACACACTGAATTTCACTGGATGGTTGAAATGTCACATCACTATAGAAGAGATGCACTGTCAATTAAAGTTAAGGTTTAAGTTGGATTCATAAATCCTTGTAATGCTTGATAGATAGGAAAATGCAGAAATCGTTCAAGGATACAAGTGGCTGCATAAGTACACATGGAAGGAAGTCTTGATAAGTCTTGATTGAAGTGCAAGCGAAGCGAGAAACATTCGAGAGATGTGATTAACTTTGATTTTATCTTCCGTGCCAAATAGACTCATACACACATCATATTAAAGGGGTGCCTAAGTCGGATTCAAAGAAACTAATGAAGCTGTTTGCCTTGTGGGGACATGATGGCAGGCCAGGCGGTACAAAGATGATACAGTGACGCACGTATGGAAGTGCGAGCGAAGCGAGCAGAAAATTTTTTGATACTTTTGTTGGCAAAATAGTGCCAAGATGTCATTTATTAGCTCAAGAACTTCATTCCTGTTTCCTTTATAACATTGACAAACCATACTGCCACAAGTGTTGGAGAAAAATGCAGCTTACCCCCCCCCCTACAGTTTCTCAACGGATTTGGAAGAATCACAAAACTCATCTTTGGCGATGATTGGGGGGGGGGGCGGCCGCCCCCTTTGCCCCCCTGGCTACGCTACTGCCTTAGTCCTGTTTTGAAGGGTTCTTGAAGGTGCTTTCGTGCGGTCAATAATTTCAGAACGGCCCAGCCGATTTCAGTCAGGTAATCTCAAAGGGTATTTGAATATTTCCACATTCTTTGGTAAACAACCAAGCTCCCATTTACCTTACAAATTAATTCGTCAGGCTGTACGATTCATGCAGGAGGGACTTCGTGATACCAAAACAGATTTTGCCGTTCTTCGTCACAAATCAGTTTCGGCCGAAGATGCTTCTTGCAGAAGTTTGCTAAACTGTGGAACGGTGTTTTCATTGAAGTCAAATCATCCAAAACTTTTGAAATATTAAAAAAACGTATCAACAATGCTAACAGCGAATGCAGATTCTCTTTGTCATGCTAAAGGCATTAATTTAATTTTTTCGTTATTAGATAGTTTTGTGAATAAGATTATGTTGGTTTGTATGCTTTTCTTTTAGATGCAGTTATTGTATACATTTACATGGCCCACTCAAATCAGTCCCTTTACTTACGTGGCCCCCGTTCCAAAAATTTAAGATAAAATCAGAGTAGTTTCTGACATATCCCATCTTTGTGTGTTTCAGTTTTAGATGAAAAAGATTCCAATGTCATAACAGCAGGATCAATTGTAACAGTTAATGTTGAATTGAAAAGAACAAGTCTTGGGGTGAGCTTACCATTCTATTTTTGATAGTTATCTAGATCTGTCTCTAATTAGATGTCATATGGGATTTGCGATGACGCAAAACTACTCATGCCAAAAACGTAACTTTTTGTTGTTTGCTGAGATTTTCACGTGACATCGAATTTGAGACAGATTGTCGGGTTTGTTTGATTGGTAGTGCTAAAATTTTCAAATTCTGAAAATATTAGACTACGCAGAAATGGAACATAGTTTCAATTTAGCACAAATAGCCTACAAGCAGTAGGTTTCGGATCCGCCATTTATAGAATCTTAGTAGAAGTTATCATTAATAGAATCTTTATAGAAGTCTGCTAAACGTTCTGCCTACTGGCGCAGATGGGACAGAAGGCCTTCGAAGCTTGCCAAGTTCGGCTGAGTGTACTTAGTCTGTCGTTTTGCAACATTTTTGGCACCAACCAAACTTGTTATACCCTGTACATAATGATCCACTTAGACCCAATTACTTGTACTGTTTAAGCCAAATAGAATCCGGTTTTGAATGTGAATAATTAAGACTGCAGAAATTACAAAACAGAGTGATTAGAATAATTTCAGATGCAAGGTACGATGCCCTTAAGCCATCTCCGTTGTTACGCCTAAGACTTTTCTCTATTTCTGGCCTCGTAGAAGAAAAATTCAAGTCACTGAATGATTTGGCACCAAGCTGCATGCAAGATCTAATCGTCAGAAATTTTCAGACTTGTCCTCGTGTTTTGTGCAATACACATTGTGATATGAGAGCTCTATTTTGTTTTGATCGTGACCTCCGAAGCCGGACCTATGAAGTCTCTTATCAGAAAGTGATTATGGTCTATGCACAGTGATACTCGATGCGAAGAGGAGGCGAAGTAGAATGCCAATTGGAGGAGCCCCGTGAACTCCAATTGGGGTTCTACGAGACTCCTCGGAGCATCGAGATCACTGTGCACCCACCCATCCCTCCCAGGGATGATTTTGACTTCGGGACCACTTCCCTTTGTAAAAAATGATGCGAATTAGGATGGTGGCTCCTTCTATACCTATGCTTTGTTCTTTTCTTTGAATAGCAGATCAGGACACCCAATCGGGATTCATCTCTTATCAGAAAGTAATTATGGTCTATGCACAGTGATCTCGATGCTCCGAGGAGTCTCGTAGAGCCCCAATCGGAGCTCACGGGGCTCCTCCAATTGGCATTCTAAAACTAGTGGTGTACAGATTTGTTTCGCTTGTGGAAATGTGTAGATACTGCATTGAAGCAAATACCAACTGTTTGAATGACCTATTTTTATCACACAATAACGAAAACGTCAGAGGCGATGTCATCTAAGCCATCTTAATTGTCTCTTATTCCATGGAATGAATGCATGCTTGTCTGACTTCGTTTTGACCTTCAGACAGTGGGCGGGGAGACGGGCAGTCATTTGTGATGCAATGCCAACAGAACTGAACTGACTGCAAGAATGAGGGATTGTGAGATAGGGGGAGGGGGCAAAAGGCATCTTGTAATGTCAACAGAATGAGAAAGGCCTATTACTTTTATTCCATATGTTGGTGCAGTTTGTTTCCATTTCCCAAAACGCTGCACTCACTAAGTGATGTTATTGCTATTTTGGTTCTTTTTCTCGTGGCGCAATGTAAAACAGCACCATGCTACTAATTGATTGCCGTTTATAGATAGTCTAAGTATAAATGAAAATGAATTGAATGAAGCAAAATGAAAGCTCTCTTTATCTACTATCTTAGGTTTCTCCAACGCCAAGTTATTTCCATGCCACAAATGTATACAATTGAAAGGAAAACTGTAAACTTTATCATATCTGTAATGTTTGCTGTTTTGTTAACTGTTTCTGTCTGGATAGGAAAATTCTTACTTAGTACATTCTTTATTTTGAAGGAATTATTTGGTGATAACACATCATCAGACATATCATTAACAAAAGTTGAGGAAGAAGTTGATCCTAAGGTTTGTAATTTTGTAATATATCTCGTGCTACAAATTAATATTGATGAGTTTGGACGCCGTTAAATTGGAAGGGCTCTTGGATATAATGGAAGAAATGAAGCTTTCAGGCTAAGGGAAACAGTATGATCCCCGTTCTTGGTATAAACACTGCTAGCTGCAGCATGAAGTTGCTTCGGGTTTCAAAACACTTTTCAGAGAGTTCTTATGGAAAAATTTGCTCAAAGTGAGTTAGCAACAGTTCAGTTTACACAGAGGCAAGTGTTATTGGCTTGTTTCTTTGTTTCTTTGTGTTTTCATTGTTGGCTGACTTTCTTGCATATGTTAATGGCATATATTAAAGTACAACTTTTTCCATTTTGTTTCAGGAGGTGGCAGCTGCAAATAAAGGCTGGCAGAAGAAACAGAAAAAAGGAGTGAAAAGGGCAAAACCAGCAGCAAATAAACAGCAGCTGGCTGCAAAAAAGAAAGCAAAATTATTAAAGGAAAAAGAGAAGAAAGAAGCTGACGCCAAGGTATGAAGAACTATTATCTACCAATGAGGATTTGCTACCTACCGGGTGAGTCAAAAAAAAAATCGCCCGACCGTTGAAAGGCTACTGCTCCCTGACTATGTAAGCAATGATATTTTGCAATATTTGATTGAATAGCTAACATGTTCAATTATTTTTAGAAATTTTCCTGGCTAAAATCCATCACTCCGTTCAGATTCTGTGAGCGATTTTCTAAAAAGATTCCCTTTGAGAAACCTTAAAAACGTGCTAAAGTTACATGCAAGTTTCCCTAATGTGTTTACTGCACAGCGATGACTTTCAGCACGCTTTAGCACGTGCTTTCCAATTGGTGGGCTGAAAAGTCTTCCCCAATTCTCCCAAGAGGATGAAAAATAAGAACACATCCTAGAGTCATTGTTGCTTGGAGGGAGAACAAAGGGAAATTTTGCTTGGTGTTTTCACTCATTTTTGCAGGTTTTCGAACGGGCCTTTCTGCAGAAAATCTCCAATTTTGACGGGAAGGAATCACCGACTAAAGCCAGGTAAATTACTGAACCTAACTTGACATATCGGAGATAAAACAAGACAGTTTTCAATATCATTGCGTTGATATTCAGGGAGCAGGATTTTTTCAAACGCCGGGCGTTTTTATTGACTCACCCGTTAGAAGGTTCACAACTTGGTGACATTATCTTTTAGAGCATGTCGTTAGGAAGTAAAACGCTACGCTCATTCTCTGAAATCCATTCATTTCAGCTCTTTCTAGATATTTGTGCGAAGTATTTGTTGCCATATCCCCTAAAAATGAGGCTTCACAGTGGTGTGTTTTTTTGCATTTCATCAGAAATCTCATTCATATCCCACTTCTGCATTATCTAAATCGCTGTTGTTGTTGTTGCCATTGCTGTCGTTCCTTTTGTTGTTGTTGTGGTTGGTATTTAAGGATTGAGATATTTATTTCTTTTTAACCTGTTTTTGTGGCAGGAAATTTACGTTCAAATCGTGCAAAAGTCAATGAAATATCTCATACCTCAGGGAAATGTCATTTTAGCAATCAATTTCTTTTGAATTGTCGCTGCGCGTCCCTGGAAATAAGTATATACCTTTTTCTGCATTGATGAAGCCAAAATACCCTGTTTCTACAATCCGCATAGCTCCTTTGACACGGCCGAGCAGGACTTTGTGGTCCCGAGGAAGAAAGTCGTGTATGCCATTTCGACAGTGGCATCATTTAATCATTTTTCAATATCTGTCGTAGTTTAACATCGCTTTTTCCTTAGTTACAGTAACTCTGCAGCTGAATAAAGCAATGATTATTTTATCATAAACTTTTGAAGCCAATCTCTTCTGCATGCACTTGTCACGTGCGTAACCAGTGCTTGAAAACATGCGTAAAGTCGCGAAGGAATGTTGCATAAAGTAAAGGTTCAATTTAAGGAGGAAATTACAGTTTCTTATTAACGAAGGATGAGGCACAGAGAGAGAAGGGAGGGGAGAAGGAAGGAAACGGCAGGAAAGAGAAATGAAAGGAATTTGCAAAGGTGTCTGTGGAAGGGACCGAGAGTGAACTGGGGTCAAGGGGGAGGAGAAAGTAGACAATTACTGCCACATCCACACCAGCAACAGAGGCAGAGCATTTTGAAACATTTACACTTTTAATGAAACATTCACTGGAAGACAGAATTTTCTATCACGTAGTATCACATTCTACTGTTCTGCCCTCTCCCATCGAGTGTTTCTTTTCTCTTCATAGAAGGCAGAGGAGGAGAAAAGTGAAAAGAAGTCAAGCAGAGGAGAAAAAGAAACAGATGTTGATTCAGGAGCAGCAGAATTAAATGGAGATTCAGATTCTGATGATGATGATGCTGCTGCAGGGTACTTACTATATTTATTACTTAAAAATTGTTTTCTCTACGCTCTTTGGCTTGAACGATATCCCCTGTCCGTCAACCAGGACTCATTTTATTACGCTGAAAACCTGACCGTATTTAGGCCCGCGACGCAAGAAGTTGTGTGACCTTCAAGGTCGTGCAGTATCAGTCAAATGAAGGCTGATGTGTAGTAAGTTTGAGCAAGATTTACCAGAATTATTGACATTAACCAGAAGGATACTAAAAGAAGCACTGATTCGAGCGGAGCCTTGTCTGAGTACAGTAAATATGGTTGGTCTGAATTGGTTTTTAAACTTCATTGGATTTGCATGGGTTTTATTTAGAATTATGGCTGGAAGGGGGATTTCTATGAACCGTATTTCCTCTATCAAGCATCCTCCTTGCATAACTGCTTCCATTGAACAAGTCGTCGTTCATTTTACTAGCATAACAGTGAAGGAATAACAATGCTTTGTTATTTCAAATTTCGTAGGGCTTTGGAAGTAAACGATTTTTATCATATGTTTCGAGATTAATTGTATACTGACTGTTACAAATGATAATAAATAGCTTGTTTACTCTTAGTTTCATGGGTTGATAATGAATCATGTTGATTCGAAACGTTCTAGAAGATTCTGGACACTGAAAATGATTTGAGTCATATACTTTTAGGCCTTGCCTAATTTAACCACTGGCTATGTCGAATGATGATGAATAAACGTATTAAAATAATTGTCTTTTTTCTTGTCCGGAGATTCATAATCAAGTTGCGCTTTCCTCCTGACACGTATAGTTAATAAAATACTGGTTAAACATCCTTATCTGTGTTGGCAGGGATTAAGTAAGTAAGTGAGTAAGTGTAGTAAGTAAGTAAGTAAGTAAGAAAGTAAGTAAGTAAGTAAGTAAGTAAGTAAGTAAGTAAGTAAGTAAGTAAGTAAGTAAGTAAAAATTTGCCATCAAATTAATAAAAAAGGACTAAAAGATCATGAAAAATTAAAGGAAAAAATAATCTAATTACAAGTGCACACTATAATAAAAATTTAAAAGGCAAAATGTAGATTAAAAACACCCCCAGTTTAAAAATGGCAGGGATGGCATTAAAAGGTCAATACAAACTTGTTTCCATAATGTTCCCCCAGAGGTGTCTATGAAAGGAAAGTTTTCAGAAAAAACATGTTTATTGCTGAAAAGTTGACAGTAATGCTGCATTTTTGATATTGTTGATGGATAATTTCTGTTAAACGTTTTAGAAATTTAATGATATATGTAAGGGCAAAATCAGTCAATAACATTAAAAAGGCCAAATCAGTCTTATTTATGATCTCCTCAGAGGTGTTTGTTTAGATGAAAAATGTATGATTGTCAGAAAGAAAGAGATATTAATTATAATATGAATAAGAATTTTAAAATGTAAAGCGTTTGTGATGAAATACTGTTTAATATGACCGAATCATGAGTGCAAGAGAGGATATAATGTGTCAATAGCATATATATATATAGAGCATCTTCCTCTCTTTGTATGTTTTTGAAAAGTTTCCGCTGATCTTGTGTTTAAACGTAGTGATGTTGTTGGTGGATGTTAAGTCAGATGCTAGACTGTTCCATATTTTTGGCTCTAGGTGAGACAGAAATTTTTGGCCTGTGTTACCTTTACAAAATGGGACGTATGTTCTGAACTTAAACCTTGAAATTTTTCTATCAAGATTCAACAATGGCATTGCCCAGGGGGACTCCCTGTTAGTAAGTGACGGGGGTACGGGGGTCAGACATTTTTTAGGTTTGTAAAACGTTGTCTAGTATACCTTTGGGTACGCTATTTAGTGCGTAATCGGTATATTTTTGGGGTTGCTGATGAGAAAATGGGACAAGGTGAGTGCTAGGCTGACCTTTTCACCACAATATTGCGGGGCAGTTGCGGAAACAGCTATAAAACCTCTAGTTCTTTTGTACCATAAAGCTATGCGTATATTTTTGCGTCTAAAAGTTTCCTAAGTTTAGTATATTTTTGGGTTGAGTATATTTTTAGGGTCTAAAATGTCCTACATTTAGTATGTTTTTGGGTTCTTCAAAAACATAATGTGTCTGACCCCCCGTCACATACCAATAGAAGTCCCCCCTGGATGGCATTGTGGACTCATGATTTCCGTTTAGGCAAAATTGACTTTTCAGATTGTCAGAAGTTTTACCATACCCAAAAAGGACCCTTGGTGATAATGCCTCTTTACAGTTAATTGATATAAACCTTGTATTTAGTTGAACTTTTACTTGCTTTTTCGGTAGAGATTCAGATAAGGATTCTGATGATGGAAAGAATGAAGGAAATGAAGACAGTGATGCTGATAAGGATCTTGGGATAGATGACGAAGAATGGGATTCACTACAAGCTGATATTGAAAGACCTGAAGCTATTTTAGAGGCAAAATCAAAAGAGAGTCATCCTGTACATGCACCATACTTTCCTCTGGTAAGAACCTTAATAGACCTTTTAGCTATTCTAAGAAAGAGCCTGGATCGAGCGTTATTTTTATACATTTTTGTACACGAGATTCGATTGAGTGGCGTTAGAGCCTCTGTCAGTATTGTGCAAATTCGAAAATTCTACAAAATGTAGCAAAGTATCGTTCGATTGAGGTTCTTTTTCAGAGTAGCTAAAAGGTCTATTTAGCCTATTTGTTGAGTCATAATTGACAGCTCTAATTGTAACTGCTACTGCTCCCAGGATATAAAGGCAATAATAATAATTGGACTTGCGTCTCGCTCTTGATAAATGAACAAACGGGAGGGGAAAGGGAAGAGGAAGAAGAATAGGCAAGGGAAAGAGAAGGGATCAGGAAATGGAAGGGGAAAGGGAACAGGAAGAAGAAAAGGGAAGAGGAAGTGGAAGGGGAAAGGGAAAAGGAAGAAGTGGAAGAAGAAGAAGAGGAAAGGGGAGAGGAAGAAGAAAAGGGAAGGAAACGGGAAGGAGAGTGAGCTGTTGAACTATGAGTTCCGAAAATGAGGCTCGGAATTCATATGCTCAGTTTTTATTGGCTCTCCTGCTAACATGAGCGAAAGCCGGCGGTGAAGATCTTGGCCGGTGCCCACACCAGACAATAAAGTTTCATTTTCGTGACGTGTAGTTCACAAGTCTCACTCTCCTTCCCCTTTCCCTTCCTTTCCATTCTTCTTCTTCTCCCCATCCCGTTTGTTTGCTGATCAAGAGCGAGACTTGGAACGAGTCCATGATACCAGCAAATATCCCTCCCCCTCCCCCTCATTTTGAAGTAGATTTTCAAATTTACTTGACCGAAATCGTTCAATCCGTTTTGACTTTAGGAGGAATTTTCTCTAGAAATCCCCTCCAAGAACCCCAAAAAATTGCCTTACGTGAGCTCTTTTTAGCACATGATGCTATCCCATTAGGAGGTCGAAATGTCATCCCGAGGAACACAAGAAGATCAAGCTCGGAAATTTCATCCTGTCAAATGCTAACATGCCCTTTTTTTAAAGACATATAAGCATATAAAAGTAGCTCAAGCCATTTGCGGTGAAATACTAGCCTATCAAAAATATCAGTATTTCCTGTTGACGTAGCTTAGTTTCTCAAATATGGTTCCACTCGTGTCACGGGCCTTTGTCTGTGCGTCGCTATTTTGATCACAGGCTGATATATGCTTAGATTCTCTTTAACAACACGAGGATGCCATCACTGCAAGACAAGAAAGCCGACGACATTTGATCGTCATTTTCATCAATTTTTAAAGATTTTTCGATGAGGTCTTTCCATGCAAAGTCTTTTATGATTTTAGAACGGAATGGAAGATTTAAGGCAGGTAAATTTAAAGCTTGGTAGAGGTTTTAGTCTAATCATGACACCTAGTGTGTAGCAATTTGAAATTCATATCAGTAGCGAGCCACCTTAACTTAGTGCTTTTTTTTGTTTGACCTTATTTTAGTTGCTATACAAGCACCTTTCACTGTTTCGTAATTTTGAAATTTTCGGTAGTGAGCCACCTTAAGTGCAGATTCACCTTAATCGTAGAGGGCAGAACTGCCCTTAAGGTGGCTTACTACCGAAAGTTGCAAAATTACGAAACAGTGAAAGGTACTTGTACCTTTCTGCTTGAAAGGTGTGTATTATGCGATTAGTAGCTCAGGAAAACATCATTCTTGTACTAAAAGTTTGCTTGTTAATGTTCAAGCTCTTTTGACCATACTTTGAAGCGATTTTGTTAAGTGGGGAAGAACTCCCGCTACTTTGGGCAAAATTGAAAGTGTGCCCATTATTTCATAGAAATGGTATGAGTCCCCATTGAGCGAAGAGCCATGGCCTGTCATCTGCAAATGAATAATACAGGAAAACAAGGGACTCAAGGTTGTAAGCCTAACTGGAACGGAATGAATTCAACCAGACCGTGTTCAATTGGATCTTCTTCAATTGGACCATCTCCAATTGGACACCGTCTTCAATACAGTAAAAATCCGGATGTAAGGACCACAACACTAAAGAAAAGTTAAGCTGCAGGATTGGAGGAAAATATTATAAACTTTGTGAAAATTGCATCATATCTGGAAAGAATAATGTTCAAAAATGCTAAATGCTACACTGGGTGTCCCATCGCTCATGGTCTTATTGAACGTGTCTGCTATTAAACAAGACACATACTAATTGCATTGTGTTGCCATTTCTGGATCAGAGGCGTTTCAAACGGTGAATGTTTTCATTCACTTGGTATAACCTCATATGTAAGGACTTCCTAAAAATTCTGGATTTTCCAGTAGTCGTGATATAAGGTGTAAATCTAGTTGAAGGATTGTGTCTTCCATTCCCTCACCAAAAATAAATTATGACGCGTCTCTTAGTTTATTCTTTAATTTTTACTGATTTTAAAGATATGCTTTTCCCATTCTTGCAGGAGAAACAAGAGCATTGGTGGGTGTACATTGTGAACCGTAAAGCCATTTCGCTGATTACACCTCCACAATTTGTAACATGTCTCAAGGATGAGCATAAGGTATGAAAATTTTTAATTCACTTCATCTGTTTCTATTCGTATTGTGAAGTGTTTCTTCCGAAAAAGGCATTTCCTTTGACCTTTATTGGTCTGTATGCAATTAGAAAAATAGATGAACATGTCACACAGAATCGTCTGTTACGTGTTTTTTCATTTTCGTTTTTTCATTTTAAAAATGTTTACCCTAGGATACAATTCAGTTTAAAAATGAATTAAGTAACTGCTTTCCAATTGTCCCAGCAAAGAAACAAAATAGGTAATGAGAAGTAAACCGATTTAAAACAATTTCTAATTACATGGCATGGCTACAAATCATGAAAAGAAAGTATACAGATGACTCTTTCGATGCAGATCAGCTTTCCTTTAACATTCTCAATTCAAAGCTTGTATTTTTGTTTTGAATGACTGAATCGAAGAGGCTAATTTCATTTCCGAGTCGACTTTATTCCATGTCTTCGCTCCACGAAACGCAAATGATTTTTGGCCATAAGCTATTCTCATTTTTGGCACTGCAAGATTGCATTTCGTATCGCAAAGCGCCCTGGTATGAACATCAGACAATTTGAAGAAAATGTTGCCTAGGTTTTCAGATGCTAGTTCATTCAAAGATTTATCCACCATTGTACAAATTTCTCGATTGATTAGTTTCTCAATTGACGGCTGGCGAAGCTGCTGCAATAGAGGAGCAGCTGGAGTGTCAAAAGGGCTACTTTTAACAATTCCAGCAGCTCTGTTCAGTAATTTCTGCAAGGTTTTCACCAGGTCTGAATAATAAATCACGTGGAAAGGTAGACTTATGGCATGGAGTCTTCTGTTTCCCTGTGCTCTTCAACTTGATTATGTAAGAGCGTGGACACTGCTTGGTGTCTTTTGTGTTGATATTCCCACGATGATTTGTTATCGTAATAACAGGTCTTGGGATATCGCATAAGCTTTCTGGGCACCCTGTGTTACACTGATCTTCTCAGGTTTATACAACAGCATAGATTTTCCAGGCCCGACACAAAGCAAGTTTTCGCCAAAAAAATTTTTCGTTGATAAAATGTTATCTTGCCATTCTTTATCCGCATCTGGAGTAACAAGAGGGAAGAAATGCAAAAAAAGATATTTTTTGATTTGCTTAATTTATAAACAGGCTTTCCATTAGCTAAATATGTGAACAGGCTTTTGAACTGGTAAATATGTAAACAAGTTAATTTGAATCGCAGAGTTTACAGTCAGGGTAAATGTTATCGTGAAGATAGCGTGTGTCCTGGCTTGCCCATTCATTTTTAGAGGACCAAATAAGCTTTTTATACCATTGGCAGGTATTTTAATGGGCAACACAGATGTCAAGTCTTTGGAGTAAATGATTTAAGACTAGCCTCAAATGATGGACTTATCTTGATAAACCCACAAATGCAACTTTCGAAGCATAGGTTCCAAATCTTTAAGTCTACGAAAAAAGGCGGGTGTAAAATTCATTGACTTATTTCTTTAATCTGAATGACTTGAAGAAAGCTTTAGCCATTTTTCTATGATTCTACCGTTGGACTTTTCAGAAATTTTGAATATTTGTCAAGATTACAGCCTATTTCATATTTCAGCTCATTTTATGATGTGACGTCATCAAATTTCTAAATCACAAACCAGAAGAGTGAAAGAGTTTTTCTTGAAACCATATTGTAGACATCCATAAACTATGGTTTTCTTGAAAATTATTTCATCTTTCGTCAACAGGTTTAGAAGTTACGATTGTTTTAAGTTTTTTTTGAAAATTTTCTTGAATTCTTACAAAAGAAGAAAAACACCGTAATTCTGAAAATATTGAAGATTTCAGAAACGTCCAACGGCAGATTTACTGTAAAATAGTTCAAGTTTCTTTGAAGCCATTCAGTTCAACGAAATAGATGATAAAATTTTACACCCAGCTTTTTAAAGATTTGAAACCTATGTCAACTTTCGATAGTAATATGTTGAAGGAAAACTGTGAACTTCTGTAAAGAATAACAACCATATTTACCTGTAAACTAGGGAGAAAATGTTAAATCCTTCAGGAGAAACAAAGTATTAACCTGAAACTCAGCAAGGACAGAAATACGTTTGTAGCTGCAATAAAGAGCAATGTTTGACAACAAAAAAAATGCGTTTCGTGGCAAAATGGTCAGTTTGGTTCGTGCGAAGAACAAATTAACCATACACAAAAGCCAATTTGAAATACACATATTTTTTATAAGAAACTCAACCCTCAGATTGCCAAAAATGTAAGGAACTCCAGGACTGGTGTGATATAAATCAAGAAACTATCTATTTGACAAAGAAATGCTTCGCATATTTTTACTTTATTTTCACTTGTTTCCCGCACCATATTACTCGGTAGGTACTTGAATAATGTCTAAACACTGAAAATGCTCTACAAAATCGTAGTTTGAAATGTTCGAGAAAGCACCGGTAGTGAACATGAAGACTGTTATGGAACCTTTAAGAAAGAAATTCGTAAGAAATTCTGGGTACTGAAAATCTGATGATTTAAAGAAACTATCAATACCGGCCCAGATTCTTAGTTTCTTATCAAAAATACTTGTACGAGGAACAAAATAAAATCAAAAGCCATGTGACAATAACAACCAAGCCAATGATTGGCTAAGCTCATTAACTCGTGTAATTTAACTGGTGTAACTTAAGATACTATCTATTTTGACAAAGAAATGGTTCACATATTTTTGCTTTATTTTCGCTGGTTTCCCGCACCAAATTGCTCGGAAGGTACTTGAGTAATGTCTAAACATTGAAAAGGCTTGAAAAAGTCCTGCTTTGAAAAGTCCGAGAAGACACCGGTAGTGAATATGAAGACTGTTATTGAACCTTTAAGAAAGAAAATCGTAAGAAACTCTGAATACTGAAAATCTGATAATTTTAAGAAACTTTCAATACTGGCCCAAATTCTTAGCCTGATCAGGTACACCTATATTTCAATTCATCATCCTAGCAATTTGCAAACAAAATACAGTAAAGTCCCGCCTTTAAGAAACTGCATTGTAAGAAACTCAGGCCAGATTTTGCTAAATAAAATACCTGTCTACAAGAAACTATCCAGGCTGATTCATGTTCAGTTTCTTTTACAATGGTACATGGTAATATTTTATGGTATATGTTTGAATATGGCTCAAATAAGTCTCAGTTCTCTAGAAACAAGAATGAGAGTTTTAAGCCAAAATCATTATAATTTCAAGAAACTTTCAGTACTGACCCAAACTATCAGCTTCTCAACAAACAAACATTTTCTCGACAATTTTGACAGTTGTTTGGAATACAAAAGTGTTTCTTATACCATGGCATACACACCCTGTTTTGAGGAAATATATTCTAACATAAGAAACCAATCAAAATGAGTTTCTTAAAGGCGGGACTTTACTGTAACGTCATAATATCAGTGGATAACTGGAAAGTGAAATGAGATATCAAAGAAGTTTTAACAGGATTCCGTATCATTCGACAATGCCGTTCATTTGCATCTATTAAAATTTTCGCTTCAGATCACCTTTAAGACTTGACATCTTTGCTGCTCATCAAAGAAACATACTTAGCAATACAGTCACAAGCTTATTTGGTCTATCAATTAATTGATAAGCAATGGGAACAAAAGAATATGCGCCATATTCAAAGTAATATTTACCCTGGCTGTAAATTCAGCTATTCAGAATAACATGTTTACATATTTGGCGATTCAGAAGCCTGTTTACATATTTAGCTGTTAAAAACACGTTCAAAATTGAGCTAATTGAACAATATCTACTGTATGAGGTTCATGGGGGAGAGTATTATTCGTCAACGAACATCTTTTAAGAGAGGGGCGTATCACTGTCTTAAAATGTCGTACACCTTTGTCAAGAATCCCTTCGTTTTTAAGAAAAATCCGCAGATTATCCCTAAAAATCAAATCGTTGTAAAAAATCTTGTAGTGAAAAATGTGGATTGAGAGGCCTCCCGTTCACGCGAAACTGTTTTTTGGCGGCAGATTTTGAAAACGGTAGATTTTGAAAACGGAACCCTAACCGATACATTTTGAAAAGAGCATCGTGTGAATATTCGAAAACGACGAAATTGGAACGTATTTTGACGCTTTCAAACCATGGCTCATCGATACTTAGCGCGTAAGTGAATTTCTTTGGCATCAAATTCTTGATGACATTGCGACGAGTCTTTCACCCAAATTTTGCATCGTGTTCAGATTGTTCTGGTTTCGTGTGGACGTAATCTAAATTTCTTTCTCTCTTTCCAGGTTTCTTTACGATTTTCAGTACCTGAAAAGCCTGGAATATATCACTATCAAGCAGTTGTTCGATCAGATTCATACATCGATTTTGACATGTATCAAAACTTCAAGGTAAGATCATTCTTATACCGGCTGTCAGTACGCCCGTTTACAAAAAAAATGCAGGAACACTTTTATTACGCCCGTTTATTTTCTTATCCATCACTTCGTGATGGAACCGAAAATAAAGTATTTACCTTTTTGTTTTTCGAGAATTCACACAAGAAAAGACACGTATTAGGAGTAGTGGCGAAGGTCATCATACACAGCCAAAAATCTCATTCTAGTTAACACTAAATGCAATGAATAATCAAGCATGGAAAACTGCGATAGCTTCTTTTTCTTATCTGATAGCTTTGACTAAACTCTGATATCAATAACAAATTCTCAGCAGATTAACAGTGGAAAGTTACCTGGCTGTGTATGAAGTTAGGCCAAGATGGAAAGTTGTTTATGTTCATTCCTTTTATACCCGAATGTACTCACATTATTGTGTAGCACGCGAAGCGTGCGGAAAATATTATTTTAACTCACAAGGGAAAACAGTTATTGAAAACGTTAGACAAATTCCTTCAAAAACAAAGATAAATTCATTCACTGTCAGTACGCAAAAAATTACGCCCGTTTACAAAATCTTCAAAAATTTGGTTATGAATCCTGCTATGTACTTCTCTATTGGTTGTCTGGAAAAATGGGAGTTGGGTAATGGGACTGGGGAGTGGGGAGCGGGTGATGGGAATCAACAGCAATAGTCTATGGATTTTTTCACTTCAAAGTTTTCAATTGCTGCAGTTCTTAGACGAAATGATATCTGAAATGTATACAAAGCTGCTCGACAACAAAATCACTTTACAATCAAGACTTTCAAGAAAGGTTGGAGTGGGGAGTGGGGAATGGGGAGTGGGAAGTGGGAGAGGGAACTGGGTAGCGAAGATAAGAAAATAGGAGTCGAAAGTTTCAAACGAAACACATACTGCTTCAATGCAAGTACTTTTTCATAGATTTATCGTATTATCGTACATTGTAACAACTTTTTTTTACGAATAAAATTGAATTGAATTGAATTGAATGTGAACACCCTGAATTTAGATAGACTCATTCCTGTAAAAAACTGGAGTTTTGAGCTTTGTGTTACAGTAACGTTTCTTAAGATTTAAGCCAATGTGTCTGTGTAGTGTCTTGTTGCGCCTTTTCATGAAATTGATTTTTTTAAGATTCATGACAATTCTTTGAGGACTGCTGATATTGGTATATTTCAAAGTCAAAATGACCAATACAAGAAATACTCAATTTTTGACGATCTACAAGATGCTAGCAAGCAAAAGTCTGTAGCTTTTATGGTTTACGATTTAGCATTTTGATGACGTCACAACTTCAAAACCAGCAGAAATGTTAAAAATGCTGTAACCCTGAAAATAATGATAATATCAAAAATGTTCATTCTTGAATCATGGCAAACGTCTTCAAGTTCCCTTCCATCTATTTATTTGAAAGAATAACGTAATAACATTTTACAGATTTAATTTTAAAGTTTTGCAAAGATTCGAGCCCTATGCTTTCACTTGCACAGATAAGAATTTTCATTTCAGATCACCTTCAGTCACAAGTAAGTATTAGCTTTATTACCTACTTGGCTGATTTTTTGCCATAGATTGAGGTATCCGAAGCAAGAGCTGTGGAACTTGGTGCACAATGGGACTTTAGTAGTGATGAAGAAAAAGGTGATGATGAGAGCGGAGAAAGCATTTATGAAACAGAGGACGAAGATGACTAATTGACTCTTCTTAAGGTAGTATAAAATGCTGTTTCAGATCAAACGTAGTACATAAGTCAGGAACATAACTATTGAATTGGATTTCTGCAACCTTACTATCAAAGTATTACACAACCTGGGGGATCACTGAGTGGTGCGGTGCCATGATTTCGCTCCCTTTTGTTTCTAACTACCAATGCCTTGATCAACATATATCAGTTCTATCAGAAACTATATCGAATAGTTTAGAAGCTGTCCAACTCATTCAAAGCCTTTAAGGGATAGACAACCGAACTTTTAAAAGGAAGGTTGACTTCAAAGAAGCGACGAGCAGCGTACTGCTGATGGATTTTGTGGCGCTGTTCACAATCTCATCGTCGCAAAAGCGAGTTTCTCGTAGTTTTCTTGAACTAAATTTATGGTTTACTTTCAAGAACAACATATTTTTGCGGTTATTTCATTGTTTTAGGTCTGACTGACTATTTCTACAGATCCTTCCTTTGCTCACTATTGCGAGGGAGAATACAGGAACAATCTTATGCAACTGTTTGCAAATATGCAAAGAGGAATTTTCGGAATATTTACCCCAAACAAGATGCTGTCGTGGTTTCATTGCTGTTGTGATGTCATACCGTGTGGATTAATTGAAATTATAGCCTGAGAAAATAGTTTACCCTATTTTTGCCAGGACGAGTCGTTTCTGGAGGGAATGCCATTTGGAAAAAGCGACTTTAAAATGCAGCAAAGTAATTCGATCCATTGTGGTGACTGTTTTGCTTTGAGGTTTGCCCGGTCTTATGTCTATTTACTATTCATACTTGAAGCGTCCAGTGACAGATCCAGTCGAACAGTAGCCTAAGAGTAGACCCATCATTTAAGAGAAGGGGTCTGCAAAACAAATAGCAAAAGCTTGCCACGGCCGCACCGGTAATTATTTCTAATCATTTTATCCCTCTGTTGCAAATAATGTGTCAAACGCTTCTCAACAGAGGCCGCATAAATTAAGTTCCAAATACCTTGGACTTGCCCAGGTCTCTCCCGCGTTTATATCCAAAAACTGCCACCTGAATATGCTACCTCTGCGTAGGAAAGGAAAACCTTTACGAAGGAGGGACGAAAGGAAAGTGAGAGGCAATTTTTGGGTATTCTTTCTTCTCTCCTTCGCAGAGGTAATTTAAGTATTTTGGTTGTCGCGTTTCCTGGACGTGGAAGAGACTTGGGTAAGTCCACAGAAACCTGGAACACGCAGTAGCAAGCTTTTGCTCTTTTTTCGTAGACCCTTTCTGCTTTTGAATAATGATTCTGCTCGTAGGCTAATCTAATAGCAGTAACCGAGACTGTTGTACTTAGTCCAATTTGAGATTGCACAATGTTATAGTTCCTTTTGAGTTTTTAGATGAATGTAAGGTCTAAGGCAATTTTAACAGCTTAGAACTGTGTAGCAAATGTCAGTTGTATTGATGGTAGGGAATGGTTGCTTTTCAACTTGAAATTTGATCTCAAGAAATATGTAGACTTGAACAGACTTTGAAAATGTTTTTGAAAGTGTTTCTCTTCTGTCAAATGTCTCACTACGATGCCAAGCAGTAGCTTCGTGGTAGAAATGACTCTTGAAATAAACAAGGGCAAATTTTGTAATAGAATAGCATCAGTTGCTTTGTTTCACACTTCAATTCAAAGCGATTAGCGACTGCAAACAAAGGAAATCCTCTCAACCAGCAATTTAAAACAAACATAGCCGCAAAGTTACCCTGAAACCAGTAAGGCAAACCCTCGCTTGGTGCGAGCGAAGGCTGGTTTTTAATCGAAGCTATATGTTTATTACGAGATAACAATGGTAAATCTTGCAGTTCCCTCTGGCGGATTTTGTTTACGTGATTCAGAAGCCGAGCAGAAAGCATTACAATCCTTCCATATTTAACGCTCAAATGTTAACAGTTACTCCTCAGCTCCTAAATCAAATACACAAAATCCGCCCGACAAAACTTTAGATCTACCCTTCTTCCGTTATAAGCACAAAACTCCTCTTAAAACTTCCCATCGCCCGCGCCAAGCGAGAGTTTGCCGTACTGGTTTCAGGGCAACTTTGCAGTTATGTTTGTTTTAATTTACTGGTTGAGAGAAAGTCTTTCGTCTTAGGTCGCTAATCGAGTGGATCAGAGTCCGAGCTGTGGATCACACGTGTTTTAAGTTATTATCAAATTTGCACTTTTGTGAAGCTTGTTAGAATCGATTTCAATAAAGATGGATATGAAACGAAATGTCCAGTTACGACTTATCATGGATATCATAGATAACATCAAAAAAGTAAAGAAAAAGAAGCTCGACCAAGAGTTGATTATTCGGGATGCTGAAGCGCATTTGGGCCTAAACGCGACCGATTCGAAGTCACTCATTGAGGAGTTGTTGAGCAGAAAAATATTATGCTGTGAAGATGAATCAATTGAAATCGATTTCAAGAGAAGATTTGATTTGACAAAATCTTTGTTGGACTCATTTCACGATATTTCCCTGCCCTCTTTGGAAGGCCAAAACTTATCGACCAGTGAGACCCAAACTACAGCGGATGAGACAGGCAATTGGTGTCAGCTTGCCAACGATATTATTGATTTCAAAAAGTTTGTGCATGGCGAGATTTTATCCATGAAAGCTATGGTTTCAAGTCGATCACCATCCGATGAGTGTGGACCACCTGGCCCTCCCCCCTCCAGACCCCCCATTGATTACGAGAAATTTTTTATCAGAAGCCTCGAAGACCGAATTCTCTCTCTTGAAAAACAACTTGACCACAAACAAAAGACCATAGAAAAATTGATGGAGAACCAAAATGTGATGGCTGACAATGTTGAAAAAGGCAAGTTTGAAACTCCCGTGTGCATCAGCAATTCAAACGAAGATGTCCAAACTAAAGCCCCGAAGAATAGAAACAATGGAAAGAACAGCAAAAAGAATGACAGCAATGAGAAAAATGATACAAATCAGGATCAAACAGACCTGGCTAACAGACACGCAACACCTATTGTCTACGCATCTATTGATGTTGAAAAACCTGTTGTTCAAACGGTTGCAAAGAAAGAAAATAGACGTTCAAGGAGACTTAATAAACAAAAACAAAGCGCTGAACCAAAGATCAGCCAAACACAAGATGCAAATCAAGCACAAAATAATTCGGAAACGATTCAAGTACCAGACAGTGATCAGGCCAGCATTAATGCCCCTCCTGTGGTTACAGACGACGGCAAACCAAAAATTCCTATGAATGCGACGAAGCAAGCTGCCAGTCAACCTCCCAATAATGATAATATTTCTTCCAATGATGACATGAATGCTGCTGCTGCCCCTGAAATGACATATTTTGCCAAGAAACGATCAACTACTGAGATTTTAGGTGATTCAATGGTGAAGGGAATCCAAGGCTTCAAAATGAAGGAAGCAGTGAGGCACAAGGAAAATGTTTTCGTGCGATCGTTCCCTGGAGCTAATATCGATGCAATGAACAGCTATGTTTGTCCTGCTATGAAAAAGTCACCAAGCCGAATTATATTGCATTGCGGAACGAATGATTTGAACACAAATCAGTCTCCTTGGACTATAGCAGAAGATATCATTGAACTCGCTAAGGTGATGGAAAACAAAGACACTGAAGTGCTGGTCTCAAGTATTGTTCAAAGAAGAGACAAGTTAAATGGTAAAGCACTAGAGGTAAATAAGGCTCTGGAAAGAGAATGCGAGCGTATGCGGTTGGGCTTTATCGACAACTCAAACATTGACCCAGAATCTCATTTGAATGGTAGCGGACTGCATCTTAATATGGAAGGAACAATCATACTAGCTAACAATTTCATAAGGGCAATGGGTTACTGACTGAATAGTGAAGGTAATGATGATAAAGAACAACCTCCCCCTTCCCCTTCCCCTTCCCCTTCCCCCTCCCCTCCCGCTTTTGAGCTACCACTTTCAGAAAATGATTCCCCTTTAATCAATGATGTTTCTCCCAGCAGCCAGCGGCAGCCTTTAGTTTTAGATACGGAAGACATGGATGGAAAATCTGTGCTTGGGAAATTAAGAGCAAATAATGTAGGACGCTTGATGATTGGCTACGTCAATATCAACTCAATAAGGAACAAGTTTGAAGGTTTAGTGGAAATTGTTGACAATAATATTGACATTTTCATGATAGCGGAAACAAAACTCGATTCTTCCTTTCCTAGTGAGCAATTTTCCGTCCATGGCTTCAGTAAACCCTTTCGATTAGATAGGAACAGTAACGGCGGCGGGCTTTTAGTTTATGTCAGAGATGATATTCCTTCATTCCAGTTAAAGTCTTTCAGCTTTAAAGATGACATTGAATGCATTTGCTTTGAAATAAATCTTCGTAGAAAGAAATGGGCCCTTTTTTGCATATATCGACCACCATCACAAGAACAGACTTACTTCTTTGATGAGCTAGGCAAAGCAATAGACCATTATAGCGAAAAATATGAAAATTTTATCCTCGTTGGTGACTTTAATGCAGTTGAAACGGATCAGGAGATAAACGACTTTATGAATCTTTTCGACCTTAAGAACCTAGTTAGAGAGCCTACGTGTTTCAAGTCCGGTAACCCAAGGTGCATTGACTTGATATTGACAAACAGAGGGAGGAACTTTCAACAAACAACGGCTGTTGAAACTGGATTATCAGATTTTCACAAACTGGTCGTTACAGTTTTGAAAGCTTCTTTTGATAAGCAAAAACCAAATGTAGTTAACTACAGAGACTATAGAAACTTTCAAGAAGAAGTATTTCGACAGGATCTTCAGAAACAAATTGCTGACCTTGATGTACAACGCTTGACTTATACATCTTTTCAGGGTGCCTTTGGACATGTCTTAGATAACCATGCACCGATGAAAAAGAGGTACATTCGTGCGAATGACAGCCCATTTATGAACCGAACTCTTCACAAGGCTTTCATGCGACGCACGAGACTAAAGAATAAGTATAATAAGAATAGAACAGCTGAAAACTGGGATGCTTTCCGCAGACAGCGCAATCTTTGCGTTAAATTATCCCGTAAGGCAAAAAGAGATTTTTATAATCAAATTGACATCTCAGCAGTTACAGACAACAAAAAATTTTGGAAAACAGTCAAACCTTTTATTTCGGATAAGAGCTCATCAAAATCCCGAATAACGTTGGTCGAAGAAGGGAAAATTGTGTCGAATGAGTCTGATGTAGCTGAAACGTTTAATAATTTTTTTGTCACAATCACTGATTCTCTTGGAATTATCGAAAATGAAAATATTATTCTTGCTTCTGAAGATATCAGTGACCCCATCGATCAAATAGTGTTAAAATTTTCGAGGCACCCAAGTATTCAAAAAATTCGTTCATTCAATGAAAACAATGGTTGTTTCTCATTTGAAAAGGTTTCCATTGAAAATATCAAAAATGGGATTAGTGAGCTAAACCCCTCTAAAGCAACCACTTTCAAGAGTATCCCTCCAAAGTTGTTAAAATCCGAATCAGAAATAGTTTCTGCACCCTTGCAAATCATATTTGATAACTCAATAGAACATTCTTCCTTTCCTGATGAATTGAAATTAGCCGATGTATCTTCTCTTTTTAAAAAGGAGGTCAAAACCTTCAAGGGTAATTACAGACCTATCAGTGTGCTCCCAACAGCGTCAAAGGTATTTGAAAGGCTCATGGGTACTCAAATATCAGCCCATATGTCTCAGTATTTATCATCTCTGCTTTGCGGATTTCGTAAGGGCTACAATGCACAACATGCATTGATACGGGCAATTGAAAAATGGAGAACGTGCCTCGACAAGGGTGGAAAAGTTGGAGCTATATTCATGGACCTTTCAAAGGCCTTTGACTGTATTCGACATGACTTGCTGATTGCTAAGTTACATGCGTACGGATTTAGCCGTGAAGCTTTATTGCTTGTCTACAGCTATCTGGAAAATCGGCAACAAAGAGTAAAAATCAATGGTTCTTTCAGTAACTATAAGCATGTTCAGCTTGGTGTTCCGCAAGGATCCGTCCTTGGACCTCTCTTTTTCAATATCTACATCAATGACCTTCTGTTATCGATTCAAGAGACAGATATATGTAACTATGCCGATGATACAACCATTTATACGTGCGATATGCGTCTCGAAAATGTAATCTCCATGTTAGAAAATGACTCCAAAATTATAATTGAATGGTTTGGAAATAATTACATGAAACTTAACGAAGACAAATGCCACTTTATGATTTTTGGTGAAAGAACAAATCAAGATGTCGTCATAAATATTGGCAACTGTACCGTTGATAATTCACAAGAAGAGAAACTTTTAGGGGTGTTGATTGATTCAAATCTCAACTTTGAAAAGCATGTAAGCAATATTTGTAAAAAGGCTGCCAACAAACTATTTGCCTTGTCACGCATGTCCACATATCTTGGAACTGATAAATTAAGACTTTTGATGAGAGCATTCGTAACTAGCCAGTTTCAGTACTGTCCTTTGGTATGGATGTTCCATAGCAGAAAAATGAATAACAAGATTAACAGACTGCATGAAAGAGCCTTACGAATAGCTTATAAAGACTATACTTCCAGCTTTGTATCATTATTAGAAAAAGATAGATCTGTAACAATACACCAGAAAAATGTGCAATTGCTAATGACTGAAATGTTCAAAACTACAAATAATTTAAACCCCAGTTTTATGGATGAAATTTTCCTGAAAAGAAGTGTCACATATAATTTGAGAAATGCCAATACATTTTTACTTCCTATCGTACATACAGTTAATTATGGTACTGAATCAGTCCGATACAGAGGGCAGCGTATTTGGCACTCTCTTCCACAGGAAATTAAGGATTCTTCTTCTGTGCAACAATTCAAGAATAAAATCAAATATTGGAACAATGAAGGCTGCGACTGCAGACTTTGCAGGCAGTATATTCCTCGGCTCGGCTTTTTATAGTTTTTATAGTTTTACACCATTTTTAATATGAACTTTGTAAATTGATATGAACTTTGTGAATTTTGTAATTTTATCGACTTATTTTTCTTGTATATATTCATGTAGCATTGTATTAATTTGTTGGCTTGAATTAGCTTTTTTAATTATATATAGCTATGTAAGTTGCCAACGTAAAACAAATTGATAATAATAATAATAATAATCGCTTTGAATTGAGATGTGAACCAAAGCAACTGATGCTATTGTATTACAAAATCTGCCCTTTTTCTGGGAATATTATAAATCATTTGAACTTTTTGCACAAAAGGCCAAGCTTATAGCCGTACCTATTGAGGAATAAGGATTTTATGAATAAGCAAATTCTAGCAGCATGGGGAAGCCAGTAGCCTTACGTTTTTGTTGCGAAAGAGCAAGTTGAAAGTGGCTAATTTTAGGCAAAAAAGCAAGGCCATAGCCTTACGTTATACAATAAGAATCAAAATTTCAAAATTCATCAAATTTTAACGAAAAAGGCAGTCCTATGGCATTTTTCAAGTACGGTGGTATTTGTGTTGTTCCTTTTCGCTAAGATTGGATAATTTTTTGGAATGATGATTTTTTGCCAAAAAAGTACGGATATACGCTTTTCTTTTCCCATTGAATTAGCCTTATTTATTGAAAAGCTGATTTTACACCTAAAAGGTAAGGCTATAGGCTTGCCTTTTTCACTAAGATTAGCTTGCACATTTGAAATGCTGATTTTTGCTAAAAGGTAAGGCTATAGGCTTGCCTTTGTCACTAAGATTAGCTTGCACATTTGAAATGCTGATTTTTGCTAAAAGGTAAGGCTATAGGGTTGCCTTTGTCACTAAGATTAGCTTGCACATTTGAAATGCTGATTTTTGCTAAAAGGTAAGGCTATAGGCTTGCCTTTGTCACTAAGATTAGCTTGCACATTTGAAATGCTGATTTTTGCTAAAAGGTAAGGCTATAGGCTTGCCTTTGTCACTAAGATTAGCTTGCACACTTGAAATGCTGATTTTTGCTAAAAGGTAAGGCTATAGGCTTGCCTTTGTCACTAAGATTAGCTTGCACATTTGAAATGCTGATTTTTGCTAAAAGGTAAGGCTATAGGCTTGCCTTTGTCACTAAGATTAGCTTGCACATTTGAAATGCTGATTTTTGCTAAAAGGTAAGGCTATAGGGTTGCCTTTGTCACTAAGATTAGCTTGCACATTTGAAATGCTGATTTTTGCTAAAAGGTAAGGCTATAGGCTTGCCTTTGTCACTAAGATTAGCTTGCACATTTGAAATGCTGATTTTTGCTAAAAGGTAAGGCTATAGGCTTGCCTTTGTCACTAAGATTAGCTTGCACATTTGAAATGCTGATTTTTGCTAAAAGGTAAGGCTATAGGCTTGCCTTTGTCACTAAGATTAGCTTGCACATTTGAAATGCTGATTTTTGCTAAAAGGTAAGGCTATAGGCTTGCCTTTTCGCTAAAATTAGATGATTTATTGAAATGCTGTTTTTTGATAAAAGTTTTGCCTTTTCCGTTAGCATTGGATGATATTTTAAATGCTTTGTTAACTCAAAAGTACGTCTGGAGGCTTACCATTTCCACTAAAATTAGCTTGTTCATTGACATGCTGGTTAAAAACCTTACTTCTTCGCGAAATAGCAGCATTTTAAATATTCAAGCTAATCTTAGCGACAAAGGCAAGCCTGTAGCCTTACCTTTTAGCGAAAAATCAGCGTTTTAAATATCAGTGAATTTTTGTGAAGAAGGCAGGCCTTGCTTTTTTAGTGCAAAATCAGAATTGTGAAAAAGGCCAGCCTATAGCCTTGCTTTTTAGCGAAAATCAGCATTTCAATAAGCAAGCGTATCTAAGCAAAAAGGCAAGCTTAAAGCGCTGAGCTACTATCTGAACTGTGGCAGATGTGCAAAGCACTGCACATCTCCGGTTAGGAAGTAGTCAAAACTAGCATGGGTCGTCGACGCAATACCAGCAAAAGCACAATAAGATAGACAATGCATTTGGCAGCAATCGTGGTCGTATCTTGCCAATTGACTATTATCTCTTAACTAAAAACGAATCCTCTTTTCCTTCATTCGGTTGAGGAGTATTAAACGGTGCTGGTTCTACCATGGGTCGCAGGAAACGAAGTAATAGTTAAAAATGTAAACGCAAACGTACCTGTGTCTTTATCGTGGTTTCTTCTGCCTTTCTTGGCTTTCCTTTGCTTCCAGGGCAGCCTCGCTTTTGCAGAGAAACAGAATTAGGCCACTATGAACTTGAAGCAATGAAATGAGCTGAGGCAGGGAAGCAAAGGAAAACCAAGAAAGGCAGAAGAAGCCACGATAAAGACACATGTATCTAGCGTTTACATTTTTAACTACTACTTCGTTTCCTGCGACCCATGGTTCTAACACCTTTTCCTGGGGACATATCCAACTTATATGCAAACAGATGGTATAAACAATTAGAATTAATACTAAAATTTTATCTATAATGTAAATATTCACCATAAAATTTTCCCTTGCGGAGGGGAACGAGGAGAACGGAGGGGAACGAGGATCCAAGGCCTTGGGAATATGATGCGACCCAAGGGTGGAGAGTGAGGGAAAATGATAGAAGGACAAGTAGCGGCAAAAAACAACATGGCAAACAAGACTGTGCTTATGGGGTCTGGAACTAGGGGTTGGTGCCTTAGAGAGTTATGCAAATCCCTGGGAATGCAATTCATGACTGTATAGTAGCATGGCTTTAAGCAATGCTTGCATTATATTATAAGCAACGCTTGCCTTACTTTTTAGTGAAAAAACCTGCACTTCAATAAATAAGCTAATTCAAAGGAAAAAGACATGCGTATGTCCTTACTTTCGTTTGTAAAAAGTTATCACTTCAACAAATTATCCTATCTCACGGAAAAGGAATGACGCGACTATACTATAACCTTTCTTTAAAATGCTCTAGGATTACTTTTTCGCTAAAACTGGCTTGCTCTTTGTCCTAAAATGGGATGATCTATTGAAATGTTGATTTTTCCCTCAAATCAGCTTATTCATTGAAGCGATCATTTTTCGCTAAAACGGAAGGCTAAAAGCTTGCCTTTTCTTTAATATTAGCTGAAATATTGAAATGTATTTTTGCTAAAAAGTAGGGCTATAGGCTTGCCTTTTTCGCTAAAATTGGTTGATTTCCTGAAATATTGATTTTTTGCTACATTAGCGTACTTATTAAAATGATTATTTTTCTCTACAAAATATTGCTAAAGGCGTGCCGTTTCCGTTAATAGTGGCTAATTTATTGAAAGCTTTTCTAACCAAAAAGTAGGGCTACAGGCTTGCCTTTTTTGCTAAAATTGGTTATTCATTGAGATAGTAATGATAAAGGCGTTCCTTTTCTGTTAATATTGACTGATTGATTGAAAGCATTTTTCAAGCAAAAAGTTGGGCCATAGGCTTATTGAAATGCTGATTTTTCAATAAAAAGTAAGACCAAAGGCTTGCCTCTTTCGCTAAAATTAGCTTGTTTAATGAAATGGTGATTTTCACTAAAAAAGTAGGGCTGTAGCTTTGCCTTTTCCGCTAAGATTTAGTGATTTATTGAAATGCTGATCTTGCACCTAAAAGAAATTTGCTGATTTAATGACATTCTAATTAATCACTAAAAGGTAAGGCTATAGGCTTGCCTTTTTCGCAAAGATTAGATTCACGAAAAAGGCAAGCCTTCCTTTTTTGCTAAATTTTTTCGTGAATATTACCTGATTTATTGAAATACTGATTTTTCGATAAAAGTAAAGCTATTGGCTTTCCTTTTTCGCAAAGATTAGATTCACGAAAAAGGCAAGCCTTCCTTTTTGCTAAAATTAGCTTGTCTATTGAAATGATCATTTGTCACCAAAGAGTAAGGTTATAGGCTCGCCCTTTTCGTGAACATTAGCTGATTTATTGAAATGCTGATTTTTCGCCAGAAAAGTTAAGGCCATGGGCTTACCTTTTCCGCTAAAATTGAATTATTTATTGAAATGCTGATTTTGCATCTTAAAGCAAAGCTATAGGCTTGCCTTTTGCCCTGAGATTTGCTGATTTAGTGATATTCTAATTAATCACTAAAAAGTAAGGCTTGCCTTTTTCGCAAAGATTTGCTTGCTTATTGAAATACTGATTTTATCGCAAAAAAGTAAAGCTATAGGCTTGCCTTTTTCGCTAAGATTAGATTCACGAAAAAGGCAAGCCTTCCTTTTCTGCTAAAAATTTTTTCGTGAATATTAGCTGATTTATTGAAATGCTGATTTTTCGCCAGAAAAGTTAAGGCTTTCTATTTTCCCTGAAAATAAATGATTTATTAAAATGTTGATTTTTCATCTAAAAGTAAGGCTGTAGGCGTGCACGTTTTTCACATTTCTAATATCAGTGAGTTAGTAAGTTTTAATGAAAAGGAATGCCTCACAGTATGTCGAAGATAGGCCTTCCTACAGTTAAAAATCAACGATACGATAGTTGGCGAATTTTTGGGAAAAAAAACAAGGCTATGACGTTAATTCTTATTGCAAATCAGCACTTCGTTAATCGGCAAGTTTTTTTTCGGAAAGAAACAGGTGCTATAGCCTTAGTATACCTTTTAGCTATTCTGCAAAAGAGCCTGGATCGAGCGCTATTTTTATACATTTTTATACATGAGGCGAGGTTCGATTGAGTGGCGTTAGAGCTTATATCAGTATTGTGCACATTCGAAACTTCTACAAAATGTAACGAAATATCGTGCGATTCTGATTCTTTTCAGAATAGCTAAAAGGTCTATTTTCAGTGAAAAATAGACAGTTCAACGATCAGCAAGTTTTAGCGAAGAAAGCAAGCCTTTGGCATTGAGTTTTAGTGACAAATCTGTTTTGCGAAATCAGGCCAATTCTACAAAATAGATATCTCTAAAAGTTGTCAAATCTGGTCGAATAAGGCGACTCTACTAGCTTCCTGTTTTGCAAGAAATTTAGCGTAACAACCAATAGCCGATTAACAATCTAAAATTGCAAAGATATCGCCACAATGTTGTCTCGAAAATTTGTTTGATTAAAGCGGATTAAAGGAACAAAAGCTAACAAAACAGAGAAGCGGAAAGCTATATTGTATAGAGTAAAACGATTTGTGGTAAAATACTATTTATATAGTCTTAAATAATGGACTCATCATAATAAACCCATAGACGCAATGAATTAATCTTAATTCAGAAGGTGTTAACAGTCTGCTTTCTATAGATTACGATGTTTTTATCTGTTTCTATTTGAAAGAAAGGAAGTAAGTAACTCAACAGCAACAAAGAAAATTGTTGAATATCCAAAAACGCGTTTCGTCGCACACTCATCAGCTCGGTTGATGCAATAAGGAAAGGTACTGACAGGTGCAATGGTTGTTGTCCACCAAAACGAAAATGTAGCCAGTTAAAGTTAGCCAGGCGAAACCAGAAAGTGATTCTGCAATTTGTACCCATTTACTGAGTAGTAATGAGTGTGGAAACAACCATAGTGAGGATTGTTTCCGAATTTTTTAAGGCAAGTCTACTTTACATCTCAAGGTTTTAGAAGCTGTGTTTAATAAACTTCAAGACCCCTCCTTGTTCGGGATACTGCAAATTCCCCTTTTTTTGTAAATCACAAAGGAAATGACGTTAACTCTGATTGGCTCGCTGATCAATGGGACGAGCGAAGCGTTTTGGGGCATGCGCAGTTTCACAAAGGAAGGATGAAGGGCGATGACCCTGAGATCGATACTGCGCAGACTCCAAAGCGCTTCGAGCGGCGTCTGGCTCTTCTGGGGAAAACCCGAAAGACTTTCACTGATAGTATCCCGAACAACTCCCTCTGCCCACAGGAGTTTGTTTCACCTCGCAATTGTTTTGAGTTGGCGCCAAAGGCTTTGAGCTTGGCGGTTGTTGATTGGCGGTTGTTGTTCGAGTTAAGCCAGTTAATGGCTCAGGAATAATGGACATGTGACTTTCAAATTTCGCTTGTTTAATTGGTCATAAAGAAGCCTATTTGTATCATTGATTTGTTCTTTGCATAAACCTAACTGATGAGTGTATGGCGAAACGCGTTTCTGATTATCGACCGTTGCTCTTTGTTTCTGGTGAGTTGTTAATGATTTCCTTTCAGATAATAAGATGAATTCGTTTCTCTTGCAGGTTTCAACAGTTTTCTCTCTCTACCCTAAGTTACAGGTTTATTTGGATGTTGTTCTTTTACTGGAATTAACAGCCTTCTTTCTGCAGGTTGCTGTATTTTTGTTGCGTCTATGGGTTTATTTTGATGAGTCTGTTATTTAAGATTATTGTTTAGAGTGGCATTCTCCATTTCTTTCAGAACGCCGGCGGCGGCAGTTCTTTCCTTATTCCTCGTTGATGAAGTTGCTCGTAAAGTTTTATTGCTTTTCTTTGTGAATTGCTGTTCTCAAAGCACTGACATGATGACACGATTTCTACGACTATTTCTGAAGTCTCGATCAGGCCAGAGACGTCTTCTTGACCAACACCCTATACACACATCCCCTCATCCCCAACATTTAAAGACCCATGACTGACCAGCATCCTTTGCGGGCCCCGAATACTCTTCCCCACAGCTTCCATTAATTTCTGTATACAGAAAATAGCTGTGTTCGTAATCCGTGTTAATCTTCGATCAAAATAACTTAAATGAACGACAAATTATATCAATGGCTTCCTTAGTCCATAAACAAGGCATTTAAGCATGTATTTTCGCTCTGGATGGTCAGAGCTACGCAAATTGGAGGCAATAATTATAGGCCAAAGTAGATAGGAAGAAACCCGAGAAAAGGAGAGGAAATCTTGCTTATTTGCAGACAAACAGACATTGGAGACTGAATTACCTTTACGATCAAACATTAAACTCGACAAGGAATAGCATCTAAAAGCCTGAAAATCAAATTGCGAGGAAATAATGAAGGAACTGTACCTCATGTTTTGGATGAGCTGGCGCCCGTAGAAGAAAGAGATTCGTAGGCCAAAATTTACGGATCTAAGCTGGTTTGTTGGTCTTCTTCGTCGAAAGATCCAATAAACAAAGCCCCGTAGTTATTCCTTCGATGTCCACTCAGAGCTGTGCCGATCCTGGAGCGAGATCTAGAGGTAATTCTTGATCTTCTCTGCCTTGCGATTTCATGCTTTCCGTCCAAGCAAAGAAGCCAGGAGAACGCTGCAAGTAAGCATCTTCTTACGTCCTGAACCTCCAGTACAATATCTGCGTTGTTGTTGTATCTAGTGTCAGTTCATTGGTGTTCAGGACATTAAAGGTGCTTACATGCAGCATGATGAATAACCGTTTGGCGGTTGAAAGAACGGTAGACTTACTACATCGTCGTAGTTATCAATATTGACAATTCTGTGTGGGTCTCGCTTGATGAATGATAAATTAGGTTAATTGTTATCAGTCCATCAATTTTTGTAAACAAAAACAAAGGCGCGCAAAGGCTGCTGGTCACTCATGGGTCTTTAAGGCTAGTTTTTCGTTTTTCTATCGCTTTCAGCCGTCTTAATACTGGTGTTGTCCATTTTAAGAGCAGCATAGTTTATCATGCGTCATTTATGTTGACAAACTGAGAAAGAAATGAGGAATGCATTCCACCAAAACAATGGTTTCATTTCGTTTCACAGAAAGTCGTCCTTTATGAGACTTATGTAACGTTTCTTTTGAGGGGGAAATTTGAAATTAAAATATTGTGGAAGATAATCGTCATTTTGAAACTTTTTGACCAATGATTCTGTTCTTAGAGGCTATCTTCAATCTTTGAATCACACAACGGCCTTTAAAGAAGGTTTTCGTTGGCATCAAGGTATCTTATTTTCATTTCTGAAAACACGATACCCCCTGCACAATTTTTTATTGAGGTCCATGTCATGTATGTAGCATCTTTTTTAAGATCTGCGTGCTGGCAAGTAGGCCTGATTTCTGGCTTGGGGTATAGTCCATTGAGGTTTGCGTAGAAACAAAAATTATGCCACCAGCCTCCTTTGAAATCACGGGCACAGCTACCCCCGGTAGATTTGTCATTATCATTATCATGTGTCGAAAACTGGATACCAGTTAGATTCAAAATACCGTCGTAAGCAGGTATGGTCATACCGTCCCCTGCAGTGCTTTCCGATCGATAACCAGAAATGCTCAAACGATATTTATCATCTTTGTTATTGACTGCAAAATGAGAATATTCCGCAAATTTCTTGCCTGATACGTTACGATGCTTCAAGTCAACTCTAAGCATTGCTTTGCCATGTGCAGTGAGGTTATGCATTTTCCCAAGTCCTAGCCAAAAATTTCCTGTCAACGGTCCAAAGCCCCGTTCATACTCAGTCCATGTTCTGTCGAAATTTGTGGTATTGTCAACTCTTCTCTGAATAACAATCCAGCGTTTATCCTTTGTGTTCATGTCGCAAAAGACTTTGAATTCAGAACCAGGTTGCATTGTGGGATTGATAAGGTAAACACCATTCTTTGTGTGACCTGCCTCGTATACACTTTGACAGTCTTTCCAAGCTGAAAACAAACATCAAATGATGAACTTCTTTCAGAATAAACTTTAATCAGGCCATAGTACTAAAAGTTTCTTCATCGAACATGAAAATTTCAAAAAATTTTAGCACTGAGAGTTCTTTTTTCAAATCATTCAAAGCATGAATTTCAAATGCATGTGGTGTCCAACACTGTTGAAGATATATTTACTTCCATCTGATGTTTTATCGATTAGGTTCCAAACAACAAGCCACAACAACAACAAGTTGGTATGACTCAAGAATAAGGATTATCTTTTACCAGTTTTTTATAAACCTTATAACAACAGTTTCTTAATTCTTTGGCTATCTCAGTTGTAGCTGCTTGTAAACCCGAGGATATTCCCATTACGGCCTAACTATAAGATCGCCAAATGGTCCCGACATCAAAAATTTTGCAAAATTCCCTTTAAATAGTTGTATCTACTTACAAAAGCCGCAAATGATAGTTCATAGACCTAGAATTGGGTATTTTGGTAGCACCTAGAAATGAAACTTTTCCAAAGTTTTTCATAACTTTCTATTGTAAAAATTGATGGAAGGAAGAAATAAACATTCAAGAGCAATCAATGATAATTGCTACAACGACCATTTTACCATGCGGAGGAGTGTCCTAAGTTGAATTTTTTATTAGCCAGGAGTCCGAGAATACCCCCAATAGGTGGTTTATGTACTGAATTATCGCCTAGCCCCCTGGACTCAATTTTGTTTTTGCCTCGTTTTGGCGAGAGACCACGTTTTTTGTTGTGTTGAAGTTTTTGTTGATCCAAGATGGCTCTGCACTTGCACATACGTCTATTTCATTCGTGAAAGTATCTTTTTGAACGCGCGGGTTAAGATATTTTGCGATACGTGGCACCTTCCGACTAGGACATTGGATGTCCGTGTTATGATTTTAAGAAGTGGAGTGCAGATAACAATGAGATCTAACTGTCATAAAAACGAAGAAACTGGCGCTGTAGGAGGCGATGAATTGTCACAAGAAATTGATAATTATGGTATTGATAGGCCAGAAGATCGGCTGAAGAAGCAGTTAGGAGTTCTTATTGAAGATCGTGAATTGATAATGGTTGCAATGAAAGATTTTATTATCGAGTTAAAGGATATATCGGCAATGGATGTTATTGATGAAGATATTGAGTCCAGAATAATGGAGTTAAAGTTGATTGTGGAGCCTATGCTAATCGATATTAAATCTTTGTCCAAGGATATTCAAGATATGATGAAGAAGTTAAATTTTAAGTCGGAATTGGTAACAGAGTATACGTCGAGTCGTTCGTATGATGCAAAAGTAGGTATGTTACTTGATAAATGTGCAAAGAAGAAGCAGATTGATTCTTCCCAACAAACAACTGGTAAGCCTACTACTACTAATTCTTTTGTCTCAATGAATTCACCCCATGGAAGAAGTTTTGCAAATGAACAAGGACACAGCCAGTATCCTGTTGGGGGTTTGAAAGATCATTTCCCATGTACCAACCCTTGGGGCAACCCTTTAATCCCCATATGCAAAATTATTTGCCACAACCTATCTGGCAACCCCAATATTCACCAAGTACAAACCCAGGGGAAAATTTGAGTAGTAAACTGAGGTTGCCAAAGCTTGAATTAAAGTCATTTGATGGGAATATGATGAATTGGATGGAATTTTGGGACTCTTTTGAGAGGAATATTCATTTGAATTCTTCACTGTGTGATGTTGACAAGATGTCTTACCTTAAGGCTTGTCTTAAGGGTACTGCTAGTCATGCTATTGCAGATTTGCAAACTACTGGGGACAATTATGCGCCTGCAGTTGACATTTTAAAAGAGAAATATGGTAAAGCTAATGTACTTAAGGGATCTCATATGTCTGCATTAAAAGCTGTTGTTGGTGTAACTTATTCTAAAAATGTAGATGGATTAAAAAAGTTGTATGAGATTGTTGATATGCATGTAAAAGCATTATCTGTATTAGGTACTTCTGAAGAACAGTATTCCTTAGTTATTGTACCAGATTTAATGAAGAAGATACCAAGAGATGTTGAACTTTCCATCAGAAGAACAATGCCTGTAGACCATGAGTGGACCATGAGTGAATTTTTGAAGAAGCTCAGAGAAGAACTGCTGTTCAGGGGTATGGATGACACTACACCAAGAGTAGAGAGTTCAAGAGAAGAGAAGAATCCTAACAAGGGGAAGGCATTTGCTATTCCACCAAATGCATCTTGTGCTTTTTGCCTTGGAGATCACAGTAGTGCTGACTGTTCTGTTGTCACTGAAGTGAAGAAGAAAAAGTCAATTTTGATGAGGTATAAGAGATGTTTTTGCTGCTTGAAGAAAGGGCACCGTGTCAAAGAGTGCTACAACAAGAAGCCTTGCAGCAAGTGCAATGAAGGTGAGCATCACCCTGTGATATGTGAAAAAGAAGAGAGTAGTGTTCCAAATATGCATGTTGTTACACCTGGAGGTATAGCCTATCAAACTGTGTTAGCCAAGGTAAATGTTAAGGGAAAGCCAAGTATCACTTGCAGATGTTTGTTGGATACAGGGTGTGATGAAACATACATGTTGCAGAAAACTGCAAATTTGCTGAAATCAAAGCCATTGAGACAGGATAAGAAGGTCTTGGACACTGTGCATGGAGAAAGGCAACACATATGCTCAGTGTACAAGATAGAAGTAAAAGATATGAAAGGAAGGCTGAAATTTAAAACTGAAGTATCCACACTCAGCAAGCTGACATCTGTCAAGAATGTGAAGCCTCAGATTTTAAAGGAAAAGTTCAACCATTTGAAAAATCTTGAATTTTCAGATATTTCAAGTGACAAGGAACTTGAAATTGATGTCATTATTGGATTGGAAGACCTTTGCAAGTTGAAAACAGGAAACATGAAATGGGGAAATGCAGGTGATCCTGTTGCAGAAGAAACAACACTGGGTTGGACTCTAATGGGGCCAACAAACACATCAGAAGATCAAAGTATTTCAAGTTCAGTGTTGTTGACAACTGATAAGGAGAATCTGAGCAATCAGATAGCAAAACTGTGGGATTTAGAGACAGTAGGGATATGAGAAGAAAACTCAGTGGAAGAGAAATTTGAAGATACAGTAAGTTTCAATGGAGAGAGATACAGTGTGCAGTTGCCATGGAAATCAGATAGAGTCAATTTGCAAACAAACAGGAGTCTTTGTGAAAGGCGGCTCAATGCGCAACTCAAAAGGCTAAAGAAAGAGCCAGAAATATTAAAGAAATATGATGATGTCATTAAAGATCAGATAAAACAGGGTATCATTGAGGAGGTACCGGATCTGCCAACTGGAGAAAGAATCCACTTTCTACCACACCATCCAGTAATCCGTGAGAATGCTGAAAGCACAAAAGTCAGAGTTGTGTATGACGGGTCAGCCAAAGAAAGAAAAGGAGACAAGAGTTTAAATGAGTGTTTGTACACAGGCCCATCATTGTTACCTATGCTACATGATGTGCTGTTAAGGTTTCGGATGTTTCTGGTGGCCCTCGTTGGTGATATCAAGAGTGCATTCCATCAAATCCTGGTGGATGAGAAAGACAGAGACAGTATGAGATTCCTTTGTGTAGAAAATGTGGCAGATGAAAAACCTGTTGTTAAAGAGTACAGGTTTACTAGGGTGATTTTTGGCAGTGGACCAAGTCCTTATTTGTTAAATGCAACACTGCAACGACATCTAAAGAGGTATGAAGAGCAAGAACCAGCAGTGGTCCAAAATGTCCTACCAAACATGTATTGTGATGATCTTGTAAGTGGAGCTGCCAACAGTACACAAGCCATAGAGTTGAAAGATAAGATCACAGAAATTATGAAAGAAGGAGGTTTCCAACTCCATAAGTGGAAGACCAACAATTTGGAAGTCAGAGAACACATAAAGGAGCAAAGTGATCAAAAAGATTCAACTGCAATGACATATGCAAAGGAAAGCCTCGGTACCAAAGATTCGCAAAGTAAGGTTTTAGGATTAAAGTGGGATCCAGAAGAGGACATCTTAGGAATCAACATGGAAGCAGTTTCAGATGTGAAGACTCACCAAGTGACTAAGCGAGAAGTACTAAGTACGCTGTCAAAGGTATATGACCCACTTGGGATTGTAGGACCAGTTACGGTTATTGCCAAGCTGATATTCCAAGATATCTGCAAGGAAAACAAGGATTGGGATAAACCAGTGAGCCCGGAGATAGAAATGAGATGGAAGAAGTGGATGCAAGCAGTTTCATTATTGACTGACTTAGAGATTCCCAGATGCATCATGCCAGCAAGCGGTGGACCATGCAAGATTTCACTGCATGTTTTTGGTGATACAAGCAAAGTTGCATACTGTGCTGCTGTATATCTTGCATGGCACAATGACAATCAGTCAGGAGCACACCTTGTCACTGCGAAGACAAGGTTACCTCCAATAAAGAAAGAGATGACAATACCCAGATTGGAACTGACCGCAGCAAGGATTGCAGCGCGTTTGTTGAAAACAGTCAGAGAAACTCTGAAGAACTGGGAACCAGAAGAGTTAGTGCTGTGGTCTGACAGCAGCACAGTGTTACATTGGCTAGAGAACCGAGGTCAATACAGACAGTTTGTCCAGCGAAGAGTGGATGAGATCCAAGAGTTGACAAAGGATGTAAAGTTGAAGTATGTGCCCACAGCGGAGAATCCTGCAGATCTTGGAACAAGAGGATTGTCTCCACAGCAATTAGAGCAAAACAAACTTTGGTGGAATGGACCAGAGTTCTTAGTGAGTGGAAATTATCCACACCAGCCTCACATGATTGAAACAGAGGAAAGCAAGGCTGAAGAAAGACAAAGTGTACTTCCTATTGCTGAAGAAGAGCCAAGTTTGTCAGTGGACAATGTAGTGCCTGCAGCAAACTACAGCTCCTATGGCAAACTGTTGAGAGTAACAGCTCTCGTTCTTCGCTTCATTAGATGCCTTAAGAAGAAGATGCAACCAGGTACTCAGCTGTTGCATGTTGAAGAGATCCAGAAAGCAGAAGAATTGTGGATAAAAGACACACAAATGATGTTGAAAGGAAGAAAGAGTTACCCACAAATAAAAGCACAGCTTGCAGTGATGGAAATAAATGGAATTTTGCACTGCCAAGGCCGTCTGCAAAACACAGCGCTACCGGATGAGAGCAAGTTTCCAATACTGTTACCTCAGGATAGCAGATTTACAAGTTTGTTGATTGCAGAGTGTCACCAGCGCACAAGACATGGGGGAGTAAATACTACACTGGCTGAAGTCAGAAGCAAGTTTTGGGTCTTAAAGGGACGCCAAGCTGTAAAGCAACAATTGCGTCAATGTATGATTTGTAGTAAGCGAAATGCAAAGCCGTGTGCATCACCACAATCAGGTCAGCTACCAACAGAGAGAGTGGTTCAAGGTAACCCGTTTAGTACAACTGGAGTTGACTTTGCAGGACCCATACATTTAAAGAATGAAGAGAAGGCATATGTCGCACTATTCACATGTGGAATAACTCGTGCTGTACATCTAGAGCTGACAGAAGACATGACAGCACATGAATTTATGGGAATGTTTCGCAGATTTATCAGCAGACGCGGAGCACCTTCAACGGTGATAAGTGACAATGCCAAGACATTCCTTGCCACCGCCAAGCACTTGAAGAAGATATGTGCAGAGCGAGAATTGCAAGATTTTTTGCTAGCGAACCGCATTGATTGGCATTTCAATGTGGCCAAGGCGCCGTGGCAAGGCGGCTTCTTTGAAAGATTAGTTGGAATAACCAAGACAGCATTATTCAAGACGATGGGAAAATCAAAGTTAACATTTAGAGAGCTGGAAAACATATTGATAGAAGTGGAAGGAAGGATAAACAATAGACCACTTACCTACCAAACAGCAGATCTGGAGGAGGAGCCACTCACTCCAAATCACATGATTCATGGTCATCGCCTAACAATGATAGGAGATGTCAAGCATGACAACGATGCAGATTTTGATGACAAGAATGTGAAGAAAATGATGCAGTTCTTGAGAGCTAAACTTGAGCATGTATGGAATAGATGGTCAAAGGAGTACCTTGTAGGTCTTCGAGAATACCATCGCACAACCAAAGGTGGAGAAGCGTTACCAGAGCTGGGAACTTTGGTATTAATCATTGACACTACCATCGAAAGACGTTTCTGGAAGTTAGCCAAAATCTCCAGTTACATCAAGGGAAGAGATCATGTAGTTCGAGCAGTTAAATTAGATGCAGTGTCTCAAGGACGGAAGATTGTCATGGAAAGACCACTTCAAGGAATATGTCCCTTAGAGATAAAAGCGCAAGTAGGAGGACAACATATTCAGCAGGAAAGAGTTCAGGAAAAAGAAGTCAGACCAAGAAGAGTAGCAGCCTTTGCAGCTGATGAGTTATTAAAAGTACATTCAGAAGTATTAAATCAAGAGTAAAGACCCTTGATTTGGGGGAGTGTACTGAATTATCGCCTAGCCCCCTGGACTCAATTTTGTTTTTGCCTCGTTTTGGCGAGAGACTACGTTTTTTGTTGTGTTGAAGTTTTTGTTGATCCAAGATGGCTCTGCACTTGCACATACGTCTATTTCATTCGTGAAAGTATCTTTTTGAACGCGCGGGTTAAGATATTTTGCGATAGTTTATGTTGACAAAAAAGGCCTGTCATTTGGCAGCCATTTAATAAAATCCCCAAACAGACTGCCTGAATCCCTTGTTAGGCCATAGCTGGAGTACCCCGAGCTTATAGACCAGCTTCTTATGAAAAAGACGCTTAAATGCGGGTACGAACAGCACCACATCAACAATGCGTTATGGCCCATCATGTTGCCCATGAAAAACTTATAATGACAGATTAGGATTATTGGAAATGGGAACTTACGGTTCATGCAGTTAAGTCCCAGCTGGTATGGCAAACATTTGTGACAATGGTACCCTGGACATTCGCATGTGTCTGTGCAAAGTTCTCTTTCTCCACATGGGCGGCGCATTTTGCAAACATCACCGATCTTAAAAGCAAAATATGAGAATAGTTACAAGCAGTGGCTATAATGAACCAACATTCCAAGAGATGATTAAGCAAAAGACGGCTACCACTGTTATAAGATTAATAAGTGGTCTCGCTCCCACTTGCCTCTCAACTCATTTCACGAGGAACTTGACTCGTGTGCTTCAAAATTTGAGAAATTCTTAAACTGGCTTGCTTGCTCCACGAATAAATACGAACAATAAACCTTTTCGCAATTTGGAGAAAGGGATTAAGGAGAACGTGGTCAATTATGACAGCCTTGGCAACAGTAGGAAATCAGGGGAATCCGCCTCGGTGATATGCGCATGGCTGTGTCTTGGCCGCATCCCCCTGCAAGCTCGACTGTACCCTAGGTACCAGAGCCTCAAAATAAAATAAAATAAGAAGGCTCTTTTTTTCTTATATACTCAATTTAAAAATTTTACAAAGACGAATTACCTAAGACACTACTTACAACACACTTTACTACACTACAAAGACGATACCCCGGGGAGCATAATACCCTGACTACCCCGACGCCATTCCATAAAAGACATAGAACTAAACTAAAATTAAATATACGATTACAAACAGCTACATACAACCAATTTACCGATAACTAATAGCAGGGGCGGCGTGGCAAAAATTAAGGGCCCGGGAAAAGCTTGTCGAAAAGGGGCCCATGATAGCCTCAAGTCCCTTTCTGAAAATTAGAATCCTGTCCCCCTTTTATAATTTATGGTTCCACAGTAATCCACGCAACCAGTGGCGGCGCCACGGGGGAACTTAGGGGACTTCCAATCCCAAAAGTCGGCTGAAATTGCCAAAGAAAGATGGCATAAAATTAGTTGAGCATACCTTTAGATTGAAAAATTACGTCGAGATCCCCCCCTAGTTCTTTCGGATTTTTCAGCGGTGGCAGCGCCACTGGACGCAATAAACTGAAAAAACCGGTTAACCAAAAAGAACTAACTAGGACACTATAGAATATTCGCAAACAGTAGTAATTTATGAATGTAAATGGTTAAATGCATCATAAAGCCATGATGATGGATTCATCTTAACTAGAAATTCCTATTATTGATTAAATAATTTTGGAGGCATTTTTCTAGCTGAAAAGACCTTCACAAAAGTAAATCTTTCAAAGAATGGCGTTCAAGGTTGTCACAAGCAAGGGCGGCGCCACGGGGTGGACAGGGGTGGACATTTGCACCCCACTTTCCTCAGTTCGGTCTTCATTTCTGAGCAAAAATGATATAAAAAACTTTAGGTATACCTTCTGACAACGAATTTATGGCCATTCATCTCTTGTCCACCTCACTTTATTCAGGGCAGGCGCCACCCCTGGTCACAGAGCTTCGTATGCTCCAAGTCGTTAAGAAGATTAATACTTGAATGGCTTGACAGAAACTTATACCGATTACACCAGAATTCTTCTTAACCTTCACACTACCAAGTTAATAGCTTACTGAATGAGTTGTGAAATGTGCAATATGTTTTGGCAATGATGGTAATTGACACGGCAAAAGCAAATCAACTAGCAGGGTATGAAAGTAAGGGGTGTTGGGGCGAAGCCCCCAGGGAAAGTTTCGATGACACGTCCTCTACTTTGGCCTAGAATGCTTCTCTCCGACCCTATGTTTAGCCGGTCCCGAAAAGAATTATTGACCATTTTTAGCAATGGTTGTCTGAATTAGCATATCCGGGAGAATTTTTGAGAAAACATCTTTTCATTGGCTTAGAGGGCTGAGAAATGAGAGCCCCTGCGAGCGAAGCGAGCAGAAAATTTTTTTTCGATCACGCCCTTTAGATTAGCTGAAAATGCACTTCAGAGCACAGGTGGTGGGGAAAAATTAGTAACAATAACAAGTACCTCCTTCTTTACTTTTGTGTTTGCCAAATTCGCCAACTTTGTCTAGATTAGCCAAACGACGACGATATTTCCCCTTTGCTTTGGCTTAAAACGACTCTCCAAGTCACCTCCTAGTATTTTTCGGAAGTATTCTTACCCTACTTTACCTTCGCCGAACTTCTACTACATTCTCCTTGTTTTGAAAGAATCTCGAGACCCATCTTTTAACAGAAGTGGAGGGGGCATTTCCCCATCTTCACCCAAGACCACGTCACTGCTTCTGGATCTGCATGAACTAGATCACGGAAGGCAAGTGTTTTCGATTCGAGACACACACGCAATTTCACTCAATTTCAATTAAATACATGTCCCCATTGCACCATTATGAACAATCAAGTATCGCAAGCATCAAATTCGAGCTACCAGGACCTTCCATATCACTTCAGTTTCTGAATCAGTGAAGATCAGACAAAACTGAAGATTTAACAAATGGCTCAAAAAAGTCTCTGAACTGAGACCAAAGACTTCGCTAAAGCGAGGCCTTCGAGAGGAGGTTTGGAAGTATGGAAGTTTGTGCAAAGCAATGATCTTTGCTTTGTGTGTCAAGTGAATTTCTGGGTCTTGCCCGGGCTCTTGCCCAATGGTCGTAAAATTCAAAGTTTTTCAATGGGCCCAGTCACTGGTGGGGCTATTTCTCCTCAGGTGTGGGACAGCGTGAGAGCCTAAGGGAGTGGTCATTAAGTATCTGTCATGGGGGGGGCGGAGGGTATTCAGTAGGGGTATGAAACAAAAATATGATTTTAAGGAGGGGTTTCAAACAAAATGCACCAAAATGGAGGGGGTATGAAACAAAAATTATGTTAAAAAGTCATAAGTAGAATTCAACCAGTCAAATTAAGTGCCAGTTAAGTGCCAGTCATCATCTGATTCTATTGCAGTGATGTATTCATAAAAAATGTACTCTTTGTCCAGCAGGAAAACATAGCAAGTACTCTTTCCTCAGCAAGAAAGCAGGTCTAGAAATGCACAGTCATTGACACTGAGAATTTAGAGGATGGTTTGGTGAAATAGAGACTTGAAAAGGAAGCTTTGGAAAACATCTCTGAGAATAAAAAGCGAAACAATTCACTGTAAGAAACTTTCATACACAATGTAATCAGAGTTGAAATCGCTATGCTTAGCCATAGGCAAGAGAGATCAAATGATTTGCCTCACATTAGCTCTTTAGCATTTGGTAACTGGTATACCCACTCACTTTCTCTATCTTTTTCAAAACTTAGACATATTTTACATAAAGATTTGCTGCCATGTGCATCAGAGTTTTATTTCTCAAAGAAATAAGGCTGGTTTAGGAAGCTTCATAATAAATGGCCCATCTTGGGTTGATTGATGGCTAAGTCAGGGTTCAAATATATCTCTCTTTCTGAATTTCAATCATTACTGCACCTCCCCCATTACTGGCCCTTTGTTGGCAAATTTGTGTTCATAGTATCTTTGAGATTTTCACATTCAGTAATTCCAGCAGATTCCAACTACACTTTACCAATCCACAAGTAAAACTTCAAGCACAGTGTCATGTTACAGCTAACTTTAAACTCTGCTTTTTTTGTATCTCTTTTCATCTTCAAAAATGTATGAACTTCCAACAATAAATTCCAACAATAAATCTTACGATACAAGAAGATGCTGGACATTTATCGATTATGTCACTTTCAACTTCACTTGTCTTGTGGCTTTCTTCTTGGTTTTCCGGCTGCTATGTTTGCATGCAGAGAGATGTTCAACCGCTACCTACTCCTCGAGAAGTCATCTTCCCTGGTTTTTCCTTCCTTCTCAGTTGCATGCTCTGATTCTTTGCTGTTAAGGAGAACAGCGATTTGAGCAGGCCGTTTACCACAATCCACAACCAGCAACCATGTCACTAAACGTCTACGAGTCTTGATGTTGTTCAATAGTTCAATTTAGGCCATGATCATTGTTGTTGTTGCTTTCGCGCCCATTTACACTTACTACCTGAGTCCTGCATTATCCTGCTATTTGTGTTCAATGGAATAAGGCGATGAAGAAAGAATATAAACTCAGGTAGTAAGTCTGTGATTTAGAAATGGTTGTCCCTTTAGATTTTCACTTCCCAAAGGAGACCCACAACAAACTGTAAAAGGAGCAAATACGTAAAAAAAATACGTACAACTGCATGTGCTGAGGTTTATGAAACTTTGGTTCCAGGGGGGGGTATGAAATACTTTTGAACTATTTTGAGGGGGTATCAAGTCAACTTCTGAACTTCATGGTGGGGTGCGAAATTTTTCTTGAAAATTTTGGAAAAGCTTCCGCCCCCCCATGACAGATACTTAATGACCGCTCCCTAATGGGGCAAATGCTTTGATAGTACACATGTTAAACTAGCCTTGTCTTACATTTTATAACAAATGCGTGCACTTATAATTTTCTTCTAGCTTAGCTTTGGGGGCCCATATCTGAACGATTTTCAGGGGCCACCGGGACGATTTCCCGGTATCCCGGTGGGCCACGCCGCCCCTGACTAATAGAGAGAAACCTGTTTCGCAGTTGATGTCGAGTTAACAAGTTCGAAAATTTTAGAAAACCAAAACACTGAGCCAGTGCTAGTAAAGTACTAGCAAGTAAAGAAGGCTCTGGTACCCAGGGTAGCTCGCCTGATTTTCAAAATATTTGCACCTTTCAAGAGTTGCATGATACTTCTTTCGCGTGATAAGTGTTCTCTCTAGATTATATGAGCGTCTTGCCATCCCTCCGTCCATTTGTGAATGTCTTTTGAGCAACTTTATTGCATGTATTCACTCAAATTTTTAAAGTTAGGCTTGTTGATCGATTGGGCCTAAGCTAAGCCGAGGATGAATACCAGGTGTCTCCAAATTCCAAGTGAAAGTATACCCCAATCCCAGAAATTTCCCAGTAAAAGTATATGCCAATCACAGAATTTTCAAGCCAAAAAAGCTACCCAAAAGTGGAGCACATCCCCGTCTTACCCTATAGTGAAGAACCCCCCCCCCCCGGGTGCAGACTTCTGCTTGCTATCATCTTGTAGATCTTTGCCATCATCTTATTTTGACTGTCCTCAATCATTTTACAATTTATGATGCTCTTGATCTTTGTTAAAAAGCTTCTGTTACCTCCTCTGGTACATCCTTGAATAAAACTTAAAAATCTGTAATTCCAAAAATAGTGATGATATCAAAACTCACGAGTGGGGGGGGGTTCTTCCATAGTAAAGGTACATGGGGATGTGCCGCCCGCAAGGGTATGCTTTTTCAAACCTTCTAGTCTAGCCAAGGGTATACTTTTTGCCAATTTTCCCCCATTTAGTCTGGGCAAGGGTATACTTTTTGGCAAGTTTGGTTAAAGAAATGTCAAACTTCGATAATTCCTGCAAAGAAACCCAAATTTTTTTCAAATTTTGGTCCTTACAATGCAAAATTTGGCAAGTTTTGCCTAGAAAATGCCAACTCATGGCACTTTGATGTAGAAATTAGTCTAGCCAACGGTGCCATTTTGAAACTGTGGGCGGCACACCCCTGCCCGAAATTTAGCCGAGAACCCCCCCCCCGTGTCAAAACTGCCTTTTCTGGAATTTTCGTCACTTCGAGGGACTTTCGCTAGGGTAAGCTAGGGAGGCGAAATCTTGTTGCAGTTGGGTTGAAGCCACAGGGCCTAACCAAGATACGATGTTGCAACGGAATACAAACATTGCTTTGATGGGGTGAGTATTGAGTATTGCTATCCAGTTGATTGCTTCTTCGTTAGTTTAGAAGCACAACAATAGTGTCCAAACTGCCTATGATCAAGGATGTTTTTTTCTTGAAATTATGGCGCATGACCTGAGGTTCCCTTTGATCATTTAACTTTAAAGTTTTGCAAAGATTCGAGTCTTATGCTGAGAATCATTTTTTATGACGTCGTAATTAAACATGCTTCAAAATCAGGCCTGAAATTAATTTGGAACTTGAAGCAAATGCAAACAGCCAAAATTTCAGAATTAGTAATATTTACGATTTTTCAAAAACGGTCTCTTTCCTCAGGTCATTCGGCTTGGTTGGCAATAGCTACAGAAAAACATTATTAGAGGTTACTTACCAGGCCATAATTATGATCTGTAGTCATATATATCCAGCCACTCCTTGGGGTCAACTCAACAACATATCTTATATCTTCTGTAGTTCGTTTGTTCAGCTCGCAGATATGATCACCCTGTTTTTGATAATTGATGGACTGACAATCTGCGTTGAACATGCATTTAGCTTGACATTCATGGAGAGGGAGGAACATGAATGTCGCAATGACTGATCCTTGAAGGATTACATCTGGTTTACTGATGCTGAAATTTATGGTACTCTTGCATTGTAGTCGAAGTATGAAGCCATGAGTATTCGAGCGTTGGGTAACAATAAAGAATAGTGAGCTAGAAAGTAAGATGGATCATGTGAAATGAAATGTTATGAAATTTTCGTTTGGTGAAATAAACACCACGACTAGCATAGTATTTCTTACACCCGATGAATATAAAATGTACCCTATTTTAGAAGATCATACAAAACTAGGAAATCCGTCGGTCTGTCTCACACCTTGATATTTTGCCAGAATAGATAAGAGTTGTTTTTTAGACCCTGTTTACAAGATGCCGGTAGAATTTGAAAGGGCAGATGAAAAAGTACCGTTTTGGCCTCCCGTCTACACGATGGCGGCAGAATTTCCAAATTCTGCTGGCAGAATTTTGTGACGCCGAAGTTTGTAATTCTACTCTTTTCAAATTCTGCCGGCATCGTGTAAACACACTTTGCCGTTAGAATTTTCTGCCATTTTCGTTACGAAGTTTTTCTTAAACAGAGCAGAGATCGGTAAAAACGTGCTGAAGAATGGTTACACCTGAAAATCTCTTGTTTAATTCAGTAGTTGAGCTTCAAGCTTCAAGACCTGCACATAAAATACATCAAAATTGTACATCCTACAGAATTATGTAAAATTCCTAGTTTTTGGGCACTCACACTTCCAGAAAGCGTGAAAGATATTATGAACATGTATCTGTATCGGGACCCAAACGAGGACAAGCTTTGATCTGACTTAACGAGCTGTCTATGATCAACAGAGACAGAAAATTCATATTAATTGACTATTGGGCTCAGTGGCAGTCCGTGAAAGTCCGTAAATGTCTGTGAATATCGCTGAATTGCACGAATAGGGTAAGCGCCGTAAAGTCGCGCGTAGAAACCGGGGGAGGGGGGGGGGTTACCATATATATAACGATAAGGGATGTGCCCATTTTTGGGTGCTTTCTTCGGACATACAATAAATCTTAGAATAAACATAAATCCTGGGCTGCCATTTTAGCAAAATAACTCTTTAGGGTATCGAATTCGATCAAATTTGATATATAAGGTTAAGATTTTCGATTTTTGTCACTATCATAGGGTATATATTTTGAATGATCCGCAAATTTCAGGGCATTGTTTATGCACAAAAATTCATAAATTTTGGGTAGTGATTTCAGACGTCAAAATGGCTCACCCTCGTCATCTCTCTATTGACGTTACCTCTCTCGGGCTCTAGAATCAATATCAACTCTTAAACTTCAACCACTGCTGGTGACACCATAGACAACAAGAAACGCTTTAGATGTTCTTATAGAAGTTAACATTTTGTTGTTGCGTCGTGTCCACCCTCAGGGACAGAGCAATGTTTATTTTATAACATGGCCGGTGCAAAACGTAACGGGGCAACTACTTTTATTTAGCTTAACAGAGGTGGGTTAACACCTTTTTGAAGCAAATATCAACGGGGCAGAAGCTTTTTATGAGCTCAAGATGAAATTTGAAATGTAAAATGTCTCATTTTGATGTCAAAGTTGTGAATCATGAAATGCTTTGAAGGATGAATATTTTAGATGACACAGAATTTCCTTGTCAGTTACTTGCTCCAAAGTAAATTTTTCCTTGAAAACATTCATAAGTATAAGAATTGATTTTGTTATAGTCTTTGGCTACTTCGTCGGTGATACGTACTGTAAAACATCTGCTGTTCATGAATAAAGGGCAGATACATTTTTAAGGACTTTAAGGAAAGGGCGACCGGGCAGTTAGTTTTTCTGCAATAATTTCATACGGGGCAAGCAGATTTTTTTCCAGAAAGTTTTCTTCTCCACCGGCCATGTCATATAATAAATTTTGCACCGGTCCTAATAAGATTTGAAGAAAAAGGGGTAAACTCTCGATTACATGTCATAGTTTTGCTTTTTGCCTCAACTGATGACTCTACAACTATAACTCATTTCCCTGTGCTTGTAGCAACAAATTTGCTCCGTACTGATTCTATATGGTTCAGGGTTCAGAATAGATCATCCAGCTATTCAAGAAAAGGTTCGGAGCTTCTGTCATTATTGCGTACATTCGAGCATTCTACAGATATCGTTCGATTCGGAGTCTTTTTTCGAGGTTCGCTAAAAGATTTATTGGGCCTAAAACACCTGCCACTTTTCTTTCGACCACCGGGTCTAAGATGCAACAAAAAGCAATTTTCCAGAACTGCTGTACCATAAAACTAGCTATCAGTAATTTGATAAGTGTTCATTCTTGCTATGATCGCAACGCCTTCCTCTAGAGAAATAAGGCCCTCAGTAGAGCAGCAACAACAACATAGATTCAGCTTCAGGGTTCTTATGGAATGAGGCTTAGGCCCCGTTTACACGGGATCGGATCCGGATCCCATCCACTTTTTGAAGGGCGTTTACACGGGATCGGATCCAGAACTGTTGGCGTTTACACGGGATCGAATCCATTTCGATTTCATGAACACTTAGCAGCGCTCCAGTAAACCTTTTCTCTTATTTTGATCAGATCTCTTGAAATTTTGCACTCTTTAATAGACTCTGTCTCAACTTTGATTCCCCTCTTTGAAATGTCAGCAAAGGATTTTCAGTTTAATCGTGTCATTTCCTATCCGTAGTAGTTTGGATCCGATCCCACCCGTTTACACGAGACCTTTTTGGGATCGGAGCCAAACGGGATCATTTTCGAAAGTGATCCCGTTTGGGTACGGATAGCAGATCCAAATGGGTCCGGATCCGTCGAGTCCCGTGTAAACGCAAGGCCTATCCGTTACAATTTGGGTACGGATCCATTTGGATCCGATCTCGTGTAAACGGGGCCTAATAAAGATAACAGGAAATCTGAGCATTGGCTAGCAGGGACGAATGAAATTGTCGTAGCAACAACAGCCACTGCGTATCTCATCGCCGATAAAAATAGCTAGCTGAGAGTAACAATTGAACCACAAAACACATAAAAAATTTATGTAAAATTATGATAATTTTGGGATAGAAACACATAAATATGAGTAAGAAACGAAATGGCTTTGTGTGCTCAATAGCAAAACCATTTACTGGTGGAAATTCAAACAAGTTTTGAGACTGTTGCAGCTCTCAGCGTTTACCTTAGAAACAAGTGATAGATCTGAGTAAACGGTAGAGCAGGTGAATAAGCTTAAAGTTATAGCAATTTGATTCAAATACTCAAGGTTAGACTGGAAAGTTTAGGTGAACGGCTTGAAAGAAACTTAAGCTATTTTGCAAAAAGTTTTCTTTAGCGATATTATTAACGGACGAGTCAGAAAAAGTTTACGCGTTTGAAGGGCCATGGAATAAAAAGTACGAGATCGATATTCAAAACTAAAATATTAATCTATCAATCAAAGGCAAACTTAGACTAGAACATTTTGTTTGGTAAAATCATGCATTTTTAAGACCCAACAATTAGAAAAATGCCTGTAAGGGGTTTGTATGAGAACTGATAATTCCACATTCCATTCTGGTCCATGATTTATGTCGCATTGAAGTTTTGATTCTCACTTTCAGAAACAGAACAATGATTTCAATAGGAAATAAGTCATGGACTAAAATGAAATGTGGGATCCTAGTTCACAAACATGCACCTTGCTAGCATTTTCCTAATTTCTGGTTTATCTGAAGAATGATTTTACCAAATAAACCCTTTTACTGATCTGTAAACATATCATTTTTGAATATAGGCATCATTCCCCTTACTTCACAGCCCGCCAAACGCATAAACTTATTTTGACTCACGCAGTATAATTCTACTGTTGCACCTTTCTGAGAAATCTTCAATATCTTCAGAATAAGAGTGTTTTGCTTCTTTCTTAAGGATTCAAAGACAAGGTTTGAAATAAAATTTGAGTCCTTTCTAGCCTCTGAAACATTTCAAGGAAACAAGGGGTATAATTTTCAAGTGTAATAAATATGCTGTCAAGCCTAAACTTTCACAAGTCTGGTTTACGATTTAGGGATCTGATGACGTCACGTTCTCAAGTTAGTTCAAACATGAAATACGAGGGCATTATTCAAGGTCTAACAAAGATTCCTTGTTTGCAACTGATTTCAAGTCATATAATTCACTTGCTTGGAATGGATTAAACCCTTAAAGTGGGTGTACATGGCTTAAGTCCGAGGAGAACGAGGAGGCAAGGAGGCTCCTTTTTAAGCCCGAGGAGCCGAGGATTTGCTTTTTTCTTGCGAGGGAGGAGCCTCAAAAAATTTTAAAACCCAGCGAGGTGCGAGGAAAATTTGAGACAAAACGCTGAAAACCGAGGAGCTCAGGTTTCCTTTGCATTAAACAGCGAGGAGGAATAACAGTCATAAAAATGAATAATGTTTTTTTGCGTGCCAGTATTCGTGAAAAAGTGCACAGAGCAATAGCTGTCCTGTCAAGATGACGTAAAATGATTTTGTGGTTTCAGATTCTCGCGTTGATGTATTACGATATGAACTTTTATACCAGATGACCATAGGGAAACAGACAGCGAGATATTTGACTGGTCGACATCAAGGACAAAAATGGTGGGGTCTGGGGATGCGACACACTTCAAGCTCAAATAAAGCGCATTTTGCAGGGCAATCGACGATTTCGCAGTATGCCCAGTCGAATTTGATGTCTGTACAGTAAGTAACCACGTAACAAGAGTTGTAGTCATGCGAAGCTGTCTTGAAATTTGCAAACATTTGCTGCCAATTTGAATTGTGTTTTCAAAGCTTCCATTTTAGCTCTGGTAAATATGGAATCTCGGGGTGCCTTCTGAGCCAAAGTAAACTATGTTTCGTCAAAAATTTTTTCTTGAGCACTGATTTATATAGAATACAGTATTACCCCGCCAATTAGAAACTCATTTTTTAAAACCAGGCTGCTTGGTTTCTTATAAATGGAGAAAAAAAGATAAAACAGGCTGAATAATTTCTTATAATTACAGCAAGAAACCCATCAAATGTGCATCAAAAGAAACCATGAAATTTCTTTTTATTTAGGTTACATTAAACCAAATCTTGGACAATGACTATTCAAATTCAGGTTAATGTAACCTTAAATTGACATTGCCATCCTATGTAAACTGAAAACAGCAGAAAACGTTGACTACATTAGTTACTAGCCATGTGATATTCTTTTCTACTTCTAAAACCAAATTGTCAGATTTTTTTGTTTTATTAGACACATAATAAGTTCTGTATTATGAAGTGCTTGAAAAATACCACTTTTCCAATCAAAATTACTTTTAAGAAACCAAATTCAAAATTTCAGGCTGATTGGTTTCTTATATCAGGGTAGATATTGGGCCATCTGACAGGCTGCAGTTTCTTATTAGTCAGTTTCTAAGTGGCGGGGTAATACTGTAACTGTTAGAAAATTATCAAAGTTTCTTTGTCGCTAATAACAAGCAGGGTAGTGGGAGATCCATTCTAAGCCAAAGTAAAGGCGTGGCTCAAAAATTTTTCTGGGGCTTTGTCCCCGGATTCCTCATTTGTCCCCGCTTTAAGGTAATCGCCATAGGGTTTATTCATCAACAAAGGATTGGGCACGAATAAGATTTTATCGAAAAGGGTCAAACTGGCGAGTGCAAGAGCTTCGGAGACAAAGAGCTTGTGCGTTTTTCTATGTTCTATTTATTGATTGTCCAATGAGACGGTCGTAACCTTTATTTTACCCCTGCAATGCCACTGTCTGCAGGGCATCACTCAGTTTTGTAGGGCAAAGACCTTTATCACTCTTCCAAAATTACTGGCCAAGTTACGCCCCTGGTCAGCACTAAAAGATGCTAAAATTTGAAAATCGCCATAACGAAAGAACTCCTTTCTTCTTTTCTTGTACAAGGATGAACAGGACTGCAATTGCTCTGTTTACCAGTTCTTGAAAACAGGACTGCAAATAAACACAGCTCTTACAAGGTAGCCGTTAGTCTGAGCTTGTGTTACTTACATCCGACGGACAGTTCTGTCCAAAAAAAGCTCCAGTTTGTCCCCCGGGGGGGGGGGGTACTCATATATTTTTCCGTACGGGGACGTGTATCCTGGGTACCAGACTCTCCCAAAAAAGAAATGTCTTTTTTGGGAGAGTCTGGTACCCAGGGTAGGGGACGTGCCGCTGAACAGGATATCATTTTCAGGACTCCGACTCCGGGACAGGGTATCATTTTTGTAAAATCGGCTTCATGACAGTGAAAAATGTGAAGAGTTGGGACCTTAAGCGGAGAAGTGAAAATATTGAAAACATTTCAGTTAAGGTTTTTAATGGTGCCACTGTGAAGGATATGATATCCTATTGCCAACCATCAGTTGAAAGAAAGCCTGACAAGATCATATTACATGCCGGTACAAATGATCTCAGCAACAAGAAACTGAGTGAAGTGAAGATTGCTGAAAGCATCGTGCAATTAGCTAAATCCATCGAAGAAAAGGGTGTCAAAGTAGTCGTTTCGGGTTTAATAGCCAGGGGTGACTACTTAGAGACCAAGAGAAAAAGGGTGAATTTGATCCTTGCAGACATGTGTCGTGACGAAAAATTCAGATTTGTCGATCATCCAAATATCGAGCCTCTGCAACATCTAAATCGCAGCAAATTACACTTAAACAGAGAAGGCGATAACATCCTAGCTGAGAACTTTCTTGAGGTTTGCAAATCTGACTGCTGACTAAATGATTTTGTAGATGTAACGGTAGAGGCTGATATGCCCAATGAGACAGGAAATCCTTCGCTGATCCCTTCAATCCTCGAAACTAGTCTCCCCGATCCCGTTGTTTCAAATCTAGATGTAGATGTTTCTACTGTAGCTGAAGACGTAAATTCGGTAAATGTTCATTTGAGGCCACCACTTCCTCTCGGAACAAAGTTGGGTTTCCGGAAGGGAATGGTTATAGCCTCTTTGAACATTAACAGTCTTCCTGCTCACATCGACGAAATAGAAACTCTTCTTCAAGAACAAAACATCCATATTTTGGCTTTAAATGAAACAAAAATAGACGCTGATTTCCCCAGCGAACTACTGAAAGTGGAAGGCTACCAATTCGACAGATATGATCGAAACAGGAATGGTGGCGGGGTAGCTTTTTATATTAGAGACTCTTTGGAGGTCGATATCCGCGGGGACCTTCCTGTTTCTTCTTTAGAGCTAAGATGTATTGAAGTTAAACCTGTCAGAGCAAAACCGTTTTTCGTTGTCTCCTGGTATCGGCCTCCTTCCGATCTAACAGAAACTTTCGACAAATTCGAAGAAGTACTAAAATGTTTGGAATCGGAGGGAAAGGAGATTATTCTGCTAGGCGACACGAACTGCGATGTAACTTCTATTTACAGCCCTCAAACTGACTCAAATCAAAGTTTACCTAACAGCACGAAGCGCCTTTTAGATCTCTACAACTCTTTTGGTCTGAAGCAGTTAATCTCAGAGCCCACTAGAGAGACAATCGATACCTCTTCTATAATTGATCACATTGCAGTCAGCAACCACTTTAATGTTGTTGAATCCGGAGTCCTTAAGACTTCTGTTAGTGATCATTACTTGGTATACGTATGTAGAAAATTTCGAGGCTCTTTAAGTGCAAAACACAAGGTAATAACGTCAAGGCAGATGAAAAATTTTGATAAGGACCTCTTCCTTAGTGACCTAGCTTCCGTTGATTGGTCTGCAATTGTTTATAACTCAGACGATGTGGACAGTGCTGTTTGTCAATGGTCTCGCACTCTGTCAGATATAATTGAGAAGCATGCCCCCCTTAGAGAGCGCAGAGTAACCGAACGTTTCAGTCCTTGGATTACTCCGGAACTGAAGCAGCTTCTTAGGGCAAGAGACAAGCTGAAGACTAGAGCTGTGAAGGCGAAGTCAGAGCTTCTCATGAATGCCTACAAACAAATGCGCTGTAAAGCAAATAACTTGAACCGAAAGTTGAAAAGGGAACATTTCTCCTCAAAAATTGAGTTAAACAAAGGCAACATCAAGGAAACCTGGAAAACCATTAACCAGTTGGTAAACAAGAGGTCTAAGACAACGGAAATCTCGACGATCAGAGAGGGTGATCGGGTCATATCTGACCCAACCGAAATAGCTGACTCGATGAATCAATTTTTCTGTAGTGTGGGAAAAGACCTTAGTGATAAAATCCCCAACAAAGAGAATCCTCTTTTATCAGGCAATTACGGTGAGCGTAAGAAAGACGTTGAAAAATTTGCGTTTGTACCTGTAAACCCCGAAAATGTGCTGAAAGCATGCAAAGACTTTAAGACATCCAATGGCTATGGTACAGATTTTATCTCTGTCTTCTTTCTCAAGGTTGGCATCGAAGTACTCGCTCCTTCGCTTGCACAGCTCTTCAACTTGTCTCTTTCAACCGGTCGCTTTCCAGACAGCTGGAAAATCGCTAGAGTAGCCCCTATCCATAAAAAAGGTCCCAAGGATGACAGATCGAATTATAGACCCATATCAGTTCTTTCGGTCATTTCCCGTTTGTTTGAAAAACTCGTTTTTGGCCAGTTGTACTCCTATTTCGATAGAAATAAACTGATTTTCTGTAAGCAGTCTGGTTTTCGGAGCCTTCACTCGGTCTTAACATGTCTTCTTAGATGCACAAATGATTGGTACATGAACATCAATAGGGGTGAATATACGGCTGCCCTTTTTATTGATCTCAAAAAAGCTTTTGACACCGTAAATCACGAAATTTTGTTGGCAAAACTAAATTTTTACGGTCTAGATGGGAAGGAACTTAATTGGTTTAAGTCTTATCTCGAAAATAGGCGTCAATACTGCAAGGTCAATGGTAAGGTTTCCAAAACAGAGGTCGTAAATTGTGGTGTACCACAAGGGTCATGCCTGGGGCCACTTCTCTTCTTAGTGTACATCAACGATCTCCCAAACTGTCTCGAAAAATCAAATGTGTCAATGTACGCTGATGACACTTGTTTATATTATTCTTGTGATTCCGTTGATGCAATGAATCAAGCCATTAACGCTGATTTAATAGCTTTGAAGGGTTGGCTAGAAGGCAACAAATTGTCGTTAAACGTTGCAAAAACAGAAGCAATGATAATTGGAAGCAACAAAAAGCTACGCAAGATAGATACTCCTGACGCCCCTAAGCCGCAGCTTAGAATAGGTTCTGAAGATGTCAAACTTGTAAGTGATGTAAAATACCTCGGGGTTCAAGTGGATCAAGAACTAAAATGGACGAATCATTTAACCACTGTCACGAAAAAGATCTCCAGGGGTACTGGCATTCTTCGTTATGCAAAGCAATATCTTCCACCCGCTACGATTGAAACAATGTACAGGAGTTTGGTAGAGCCCTATTTCAGATACTGCTGCCCGGTTTGGGGTAATGCTGGTGTATCAATTATAGGAAAATTGCAAAAACTGCAAAATCGAGCTGCAAAATTGATCACTAACAGCCCATTCGATGCTTCGCCACTCCCAATCATTCGTGCACTTGGATGGTCCACAGTAAGGGAAATAATTGACCTTGAATCTGCAAGGATTGTTTACAAATCCCTGAATGGTGATGCACCGTCCTATATGAGTGACATGTTTACTAAAGTCAACGTCTCTACAACACGGTCTCTCAGAAATTCGGATTATGACCTAAGAGTCCCTTTTCTAAGAACGACCACAGGACAGAGATGCTTCTCTTACCAGGGTGCGAAACTTTGGAATGGTTTATCTAAAAAGACTAAAAATACGTCAACTTTAAAAAAATTTATGAAAGCCATAAAATATTTAATTTAGTTTTAGTGTATTTTATTGCATGGCCCCCTGTAAATCAGTTTTCTCTAACTGAGGGGCTACCATGCCTAAAAAAGAAAAAATTGAAATTGAATTGAAATTGACAGGGTCCATATTTGTCATTTTTGACTCCGAAAGGTCGCTTTAGGCCATTTGCATTCTGCGAATGTGATAAATTGCTTGGAAGGCAATATTTCCACTTTTCTCGATAGATTTAGTACAAATTTCCTTGCAAGACACAATTTTGTCTGGAGAAACTAAAGGACATGGTATTGTTTAAGAAAATTGTACTCCGGGACAGGGTATCATTTTCAGTAATTTGACTCCGGGACAGGGTAGCTTTTCAGATTTCAAGTGGCACCTCCACGTATGTTCGAAGACCAAGTACCCCCCCCCCCCCCGGGGAGTTTGCCACTCCTGTTTGTGTTCACACAACATTTATACGCTGGCTGCAAAATTATGCTTGATCTAGTCAAAAGCACAAAAAAGGTCCTTTGCGTCGTTGTTAGATTTGTTTCGTTGTGAAATCGAGGAGCGAGGATTCAACTTAGTAACTTTTAAAATGCGAGGAGGAAACAATTTTAGAAAAAGGTATTTGCGAGGAGTCCTAAAGGAGTTAAATGCGAGGTTGCGAGGAGGGGTTAATTTTTTGACCCCATGTACACCCACCATAAAACTTTCGGTTCCTAAATGCTAGCATGTGTCCAGGCTTTCAATTGGAAATCGAGCCATTACAACTTTTTCATTGCTTCCATCACGTTGAATTTGATCTTGGTGAAGCCATTCGGCAATTCTTTGATTCCCATTTGCTTTGAAAAACCAAGCGCGTAATTTTATATTCATATTCTTATTGTTGAAACAAGCAATTCATTTCACTCATTTTGACTTGAAACAATTAAGCGAACCATTTTACGCGTTAATTCTCTGAATTCCCTTCTCACTATGAAAGATAAACTCTAGACATTTTGCACTTTTCATCATTTACTCCTTGTGAAGTTTAAAGCAAGTCTTTTCGGCTACTTGTCTCTCTCCTATTAATCATTGCTATGAAAAATTAAACGGGTATTTTCATTTCTATTTGATCTCTTTCTTCATTAAGGGCCGCGCCAGACGCGAAAAGGTGGGGTTGAAACACTAGCGGAGCGAGCGAAAAAAAGGGGGTCTACGGCTTGGCCTCAGAAACTTTTAAGGATCAAGCCCTCTAGAACGTTGGACAACACCTTTTTGCAAGATAGGATGTTTGATCATCAGATGAAACTGCTATAACGCCATGCGCTTTATTGTACGCTACAAGTCCTTACTTTCCTTACTCAGGGTTGGTTATCCTTCTTCGAAGGACAACCTGCATCAATTGACGCTTTGTCGAACCTCTACTATAAAAGGCGAGCCATTTTGCCTTTTCGTTATTCAAGTTATTGTAAATAAAATGTGTCTTCTATTCTCTTTTACTTAATCCATTACTATGAAAACTATATAAGAAACAAAACCACCATCAAAAATTGACAGAAAAAAATGAACGAGAGACACAACTGTTATAAATCCGGAACATTTCGATTAAAAATCTTCGTCAGCACTTAAACGAAGATTTGAAGATTTGAAGCATGGAGAACTAAATTAAATATTTCATGCTTTCTGAACCCTCCCATCCTCCCATCCCACTCTAAAAAACGGGTTCAGTTCGCTTCCTTTATCCAGATCATTTTACAGCAAAGATTTCTACCGGATAATTTCATTCTTCATTTTGATTCCCATACTTAAGTTTAAATGAAACAAACGCGTTATTCATTATATCTCCTATCCACATAACTATGTCATTATACCTCCTATCCACATAACTATGCATAGCCATGTGAAACATTTCACCCCTTCCCTCTCACTCTAAACACCAAACGACTCATTTCGCTTCCTATATCCAAGTCATTGCGCACAAAACCAGATGATCTTAATTTAACTGTCCTTTGATGCCATTATAATTCTAAATCAAAAACTTTTTCATTCTACTTCACATCAAAGATTGCTGTAAAAGACCTAGACTTGCCCCAAGTCTATTTCGTCATCTGCAATAAGTCTGCACGAAATAGACTTGGGGCAAGTCTATAAAAGACCAGACGAAACACTTCACGCTTTCTCCACTACCCTCTAGCCAATATAAGGGTTATATGAAATGTGTAGATTAGGCCTAAGCTAAGCTAAGCCGAATCTACTTTTAGTGAGCTATTACAGAAGGATTGTGCAGTTACTATTCATACGAAGAACTTGCAAATACTTAAGACTGAGATGTACAAAATTAAAAATGAGCTAACCCCTTCATTTATGCCGGAAGTCTTCCGTGAAAATACAACTCGCTACAATTTACGAAATAATAACGAATTTATTCAACCTAGAGTGAGATCTGTCAGTAACGGGACAGAAAGCGTCCGAGTTAAAAGTCCGCAGCTGTGGCTAACGTTGCCATCAACAGTGCCGAATTCAGAAACCCTTTGTCAATTTAAAAGAGCGATTAAAAATTGGTACGGAGAAAACTGTTCTTGTAAATTATGCCGAATCTTTATTCCAAACCTGGGCTATCTATAATGATTGCTTCTAGATATCCGGTTTTAACTGTATATTTTGATGACTTGTAAATATTTTATCTATTACTTTTTTATGCCATATTGCAAATACATCTTGTAACGTTGGAATTAATTAGCTACTTTTTTCATTTTAACTATCGTATCCTATTATCCAACGATAAATAAATTGCTAATAATAAATAATAAGACCCATATGTGTCCTTTGGAGGAAATCAGGCAAAGTAGTAATAATTGCTTTATTTAACGTTGGCTTCTCATCTACAATCTTGGACATAAATTACTGGACTTCTGCTGGATCTTTCGATCCCCCCTTCCCCCAAGATCAATGTTGTTATGAATGTAAAATTTCAGCCTTGATGCGAGGAGAGACCTTTTTACTAAAAACTTTACGACAGAGCAACATTGATAGGGGGGGGGGGGGATGGAGTGTCAAAGTCGGAATTGTTGTGATCACATGCACTCCGGATATATCTTGTCCAAGATTGTAGCTAATTACTTAGCTAATTAATGCCAACCAAACTTAGATACGCGTACGTTAATGATAAATCTATTTCAAGAGAGGATATCAGTTACATCACAAAACCCTTAAATCAACTGTCCCTGCTCTTCGACATTGCAGTCTTCTTGGCTAGTATGATAAAAGTGACATCAACCGTCGAACTATTTTGGTGGAATATTGGGATTATCTCGCAATGTATGGAAGGGATTTGGAAGGATGAAAGCAGCAGCCTTCTAAATTTCTCAGCGCATCTCACGATTTGGGAGGAGATCTCGAAGTGTACAATTTGCATTCAACATCACTCTCAAGGGTGGTTATATCACACTGGATACAATGGTTCTACCTTTGTCCGATATTTGTCCAAAAAGCGGTAGTTTCCACCAACTACAATTTTCAAAAGCAAGAAGTAATTGTAGCCATGAAAGTAACAGTGTCCCGAAAGTGGCTGCCGGACAAAGGTAGAACCGCTTTGGTGACAAATTGGAATGTTTGGCCGTATTTCCTTTAATTTGGTGGAAAAAGGTAGAACCGCTTATGTGAAAGTTTGAGATACTGGTCGTTGGTGCTTGGATTTGGCGGGCAAAGGTAGAACCAGCTTGTACGTAAACTTCAGGAAATTTGATAAGATAGGAAATTGGAAAAGTTAATTTTTGTGGCAAACTGATGGAATAGGAAGACTGATCCCAAACTTCCCGTCTATGGGGTAGGAGTGAATTTTGTCCCATGTCCGTCGTCCGTCGTCCGTGGTTTTGTTGTTTTGTCATGGCTCAAAGAGTCATTTTGGGAGCAATGGGGCCATAAATAGGGCATTGACAACATACAGACTGATGACATTTAAGCAGCTATGACGTCAATTTCCGCAATGGAGCAAGCACATTCTTTACAATATCAACGACCGAAGTTGGACTCTGCATCCACTAATTAGGTTAAATAAACAATTTGACGATTAAAGGATTAATTTCAATTGCGATATCAGGGTTTTGGACTCTTGGATTTGTAATCCATTTATCAGGCTAGGAAATAGGACACCTTTCATTTTGAGTTTGTATTTTGATTTCTGAAACCGACAATTTTCGCCTCCACTTTACTGAGAAAGACATCACAAATGATAAGGCACGAGTAAAAGAAAGCTTGGCGAGAGTTTCTATTACGATTGAGATTTCATTCTTTGCAGCTTGTCAATTTTTAAGCGGAAGATGAATGTCATCTTTAAAGCTTGGCTCCATGAGTCCCCCCAAGGATTCTTTGATTCCTAAAAGTTGGTTTTTTGGTCAGGAAAGTCGTACTGTGCGATAAAAGAACCCGTTATTTTTCCAATTCCTGTTGAAAAACATGGGGTCAGATATTTTACAGTACTTGCCAGCATGCACCCTTGCCCTTACTAAGAACAGCGATTCGTATCGGTTCCTCTTCATCCAAATTATTGCAGTTAACGTGGGTCATTTCGGTTCTGCTTACACAACAAAATTCATTTCATAAAGAATGCGACAAAAAAGTTTTCATGTTTACCGATACGCTCGATAGTGAATTATTGATCAATTACAATAAACTATAAATCATATCATTTCAAGTAGAAAAGGAAAATTTAAGGTGAACATTTATAGGCCTGTATTGCACTTGAATTGTCTCTTTTAGCACGTCTCTTTTAGCGGTCATCGGTTTGTATCTTAAAGTGGCTTCGAAAATGTCTGAACAAATTGCAAATTTGATAGCCTGCGTGCAGGGTACTCATTAAAGGCAAATCCTTGCAGTTTGTTGCGGAACAACCCTGGACTCTCACAGCTTCAGCCGGGCTGACAGCCATTAGGAAGTCATGTAAAAATTCGCTTGAAAACTCAGTGCGGTTGACGATATCTATAAAATTAGATCGCATCCTCAGTGGCTGCATTTTGTGTGGACCTGCGCACAAACTCTACTACGAAGAGTTTACTATCCCTTAAATGCGAATCTTGCCCTCCTTCGCACTGGAAAGCAGATTCTTCATGCAAGTGTGTCTCAGGCCTAGAGAAAACAACCGCAAATAAACACAATTACAGTTTTTCTCATGATTAATTTTGCGTGATCGCAAATCTTACGTGGGATCTAATTTCGTTTTGAAACTAGTTTTTTCGGAGGGTAGTTATAGCTTAAATTTCCCAAGCAACGACTCAAAGATAGCTAAGGCCCTCAGCTACATACTGATATCTCGTTTGTGCTCATGAAATTTGCTTCCTGGAAGCTAGGCTAGAACCCAGTGCAGCAATGTAATATATTATTGAAATTGAAGCTCCCAATACTTAACGTTGCAACGATGAGTAAAAGATTGGCACCATGCCCAACTACCTTATGCCTGCACCTGCAGTGATGACCATCCATGAATACCGTTCAAATAGAATCCGTAAATTTTCAACTAACGCATCACAATGAAAGTTTGTGAAGGAATATTGAAAATGACGTTGATAACTTACGTTGCAACGATGAGTAAAAAATTGGTACCATGCTAGCCTGTTAACAGGCCTTTTGGAAATTTTTTGCCTGTTTTTTGCCTGATCTCAGGCTAGTACCATGCCTGCCGTGGTGACCATCTATGAATACTGTCTGTTCAAATAGAATGGATAAATTTTGAACCAACGCATCGCAACGAAGAACAGTGCAAAGGAATATTGAAAATGACAGTGAAAACTTACATTGCAACGATAAGTAAAAGATTGGTGCCATGTCCAACTACTTTATGCCTGCCGTGATGACCATCCATGAATGCAATTCAAACTAACTCGATAAATTTTCAACGATGCCGCATCATTAATGCTCTTGAAAGCCACGGACCTGCAATAGTCTCGAATAGAGCTACATTGATCATTGATATACATCCCCATCAATTATTCACCATTAAAGAATCACGAATTATATAGCTGAAACCTGCTTTGAATAATGCAATTTCAAAATTAGACTGGTTCCCCTATGCTCAAAATCTGAGAATTTTAAAAAACTTTCAGTACTGCACTCGCCTAAAGTCTTAGTTTCTTCTAAAAAGATACGTGTACCGCATCGCCACGTTCGTAAATGATCATTAAACATGATCGATAAAAGGAGTTAAACTCTCAGATCGCCATAACATGCTGAGGGTAAGGGCATGTGCCGCCCATGTGTGTGGGTTTTTGGGCCCAAAATTCTCTAAATTAGGTTCCTTTTCTGGCAGAATTTCCTTAAAAATGGGTGGGTTTGGCCGAAATTCGCAAATAATAGCACGTAAACCATAGACCTGAATTCAACGTAGGATTTCCCACCCAATACTAATCTCTGCTAGCATTTCTCTGATTTCTGGCTCTAAAAGGGAAGTAATTTTACCACACAATATTTCACATCTATGAATGCATTTTACTGATGAATTAACATGTCCGATTTGAACATAGGCCGAGTATTTTTCATCTCACAGCCAGCCGAACGTATCAACTAATTTTTACTCGCCCGTATATTTCACTTACTTCTTTTATCATATTACTCGCAAGGTACTAAAATGTCTAAACATTAAAATACAATGCTTCAAAAAAACTTTGCTTTGAAATGTCCACGAGACCACAGATAGCATGAATGAAGATTGTCATGGAGTCTTGGAAACTCATAAGAATCTTTCAGCACCCAAACTGAAAATTTATTTGCACTTAGAACTGCTGGGATGTACCATTTGTCACGGCATCGTTTTCACCTATTTTTCAAGAACGGGGTATCAAAAGAGAGCACTTTTTCTGAAGCCACTTGTCAAAACATGTCAAAAGGGGAAAGTTTGTCCGATCGGGTTGTTATCTAGTAGGTAGGTAGGTAGGTGGGTAGGTAGGTAGGTAGGTAATCATATTTAACGTGGCTAGCCTGCGAAAGTCTGAGAGACCTACTTCCTGCGGGGCCACGGATGTTTTACCATCAACCCGCCGCAGCTACAAGATTTCCCTCACATGGCTCTGGTCGACCCGGGCTAGAGTTACGGACAGCGACCAAACTGTCCTGCGCGGGATTCGCACCTCGGCTGTTCTGACCTTTGGCTTATGAGTCAGTCGTGTTAACCACTCGGCCACGCGCTCTTTAAATTTTTGTGTCCAATTTTTGTGTTTTGGAGGATACTTTTAACCGAATTTTCCTGGAATCGGATATCATCTGGAGGCGAAATTCTGGAGTCGAGTAAAAAGAAGTTTTTAGTGGGCACACCCCCCTATAAACCTAAGTCAAGTACTCCCAGGGATTTGAGTTCCGGAGCCCCTCTAACAAAATCAAATTAACTCAGCACTTCCAGCATTAAAAATATAAGAACCTCATTTGAAACTGTTGGCAGCATAAATGTCCTGAAATTAAAGAAACAACCTGCCAGCTTCGGACCTCTGTTTCGTATAAAAGAATAACTGTATTGGATCAGACAGCTGAATCCACAAATAAGAAATTTCAAAACGGGACTGTTGTGCCGCTGTCGCGTCGGTGTTTTTGGTGGAACCAAACGTGGGTGTCTTATTACGGAATGCTTAATAAAGCTCGAATAAATTAAACACTATACAGGGTGTTTCAGACAAAACGCAACCCAACAATAATTAAAAATTTTAAAAACTGACAAAACTTGAGTCGATTTAATGTATACCATCGGAAAGTTCAACCTTTCTTCTGTCCAATGAAATGCAGTTTGGATACATTAATGGAATTATTTATCACTAAATGGATACTTTCTTAAATACTCTCGAATACCGAATAATCGTCCCCCTCCCCGCTTATCAATTTTTGAAAAATTTTTCAACCCCCCCCCGCTCTCATTCCAACCCCTCCTTTTATTAATTTTTGGAAAAATGAAATGATAGTAAACATAATTTCTGAATAAATGCAAGAAAAAGTCCCAAGAAGTGCATTCAATAAAACCAGAGCTCAAAAGTAAATGTATCAGTAACATATTTGTTCACATAAATATATAAAGGATACCTGTTTACCTAAGAAAACGACTATGTTCTATTTTTCCAAGCACCGCCCCGATTATTCCAACCCCCGATTATTGTTATATCGAACCATTTCCAACTCCCCCCGATTATTCTCACACCCCCCCCGTTTATTCGGTACTCGAGAGTAAGGCCATAAATTCAGAATGCTGCAAAAGCAACGTCATTCCCTTTTCCGGTCAAAAATTATGAAAAAAATGTTTTCAAAATATTTCAGGCCTAGAAGCACTTGAGGTGATGCCTTGAGGAGGAGAAAGACATTTTTATCCTCATGAGATGCATTTGTAGATAATGATAAAATATGCTCTCACAAAGGTGGATTGTCGGCTATGTAAATTCCCTATTACTTTCCGGCATCTAAAAAGGCCATACCACGGGGGGGGGGGTTCTCGGCTAAATTTCGGGTAGGGGGGTGCCGCCCACAGTTTGAAAATGTAACCGTTGGCTAGACCAATTTTTGTGAAAATGATACCCTTGGCTAGACTAATTTTTCCTTCAGAAGTGCTCTGAATTGGCATTTTCTAGGCAAAACTTGCCAAATTTTCGCATTTTCTAGACCAAAATTTTTAAGAAGTTGGGTTTTTTTTACAAAAATTACCGAATTTTGACACTTCTTTGACCAAATTTGCCAAAAAGCATACCCTTGCCTAGACCTAACTCGACTAAAATTGCCAACAAATATGTAGTATACCCTTGGCTAGACTAGAGGTCCGAAAAAGTATACCCTTGCGGGTGGCACACATCCAGGTACCTTTACTATGGAAGAAACCTCCCCCCCCCCGCAATTTTACGAATCTGCACGAGATTTCTGGAATTATTTGCCCGTCTATCGAATCAATGATTATTCTGTTCCTGCCAACTTAATACAGAATCCAACAAGCTGAGCCAACAAGACAATTTCAAGAGCCAACAATGTAATTGAAAAAGACTTATTTGCATCATCAGCTGGTATCGACACTGTAATCGCTGTAATATCTCTAATCCTGGACTAAATACATGAATTATTTACTCCCAAATCTAATTTCCAGCCGGGACTCTGTTTTTTCTTTGACTGCCAGGAGTCAGGAGTCAAAACGTAAACGCATTGCTTGTGAAAACAAACTGCTGATAAGTAGCTCATCAAATCTCTCCACTCACAGATAGCTAAAAAATCAAGAAACTACAGAAAGAGCAACAAAGTATTCAAGCAACTAGCAATTTCAGTCAAGGAAATCCTTACCATAGCTTTATCTTATCGTAATGCGCCCTATAATTGTATCATACACATACACAAAAAAATGTGGTGTCTGGAGTACCTTTCAGGGCACTCCTGCTAGGCGCATGTTTAGTATCCATAAATGTGGGATAATGTGTGGGTCACTTGGATCTACGGGGTACAGTAAAGCCCCACAAACAAGAACATCACAAAATAAGAACCTGCAAACTGATTTTGTGGAGAAAGACACCCAAAGGTAAGAACCAAAAACAGGCTGATTTATTTCAATGTTCTTATGAGATGGTACACTTAATTAAGAAATTTCATCATATTAGTGTAAAAAAAACTTTCAACTATTGATAACTGCTCTAACAGTTTTCAGGGATATTAAAATTGTTTTATCAAGCTGTATTATATAAACTGCTTTGTCAACAACAAAACCTATATTATCTAGATGCAGTCATCCCACCCTCAAGGTTATTAAACACATACCGTATAGCTATCTATTCATCATATAGTCATGAGTGTCCTTGTGATAAGAATCACACCCTGAAAATGTTGTAAGTACTTCATTTATCAGAACCAATACAGTCTGTTTTCTAGAAAAGTATGTTCTTGTTTGCGGGGTTTTACTGTAATTCAAAATTCGATTCATCGCTCAGTGGGTTGTAAAATCTATACTTTTACGAATAGTTGAAACGGTGTCGAAAAGTCTTTGGATACTTTCCAATGCTTTAATCAAAATTTCAAGCAAATAGACCCAAATTTAACCCACAGACCCAAATAACTCCCACCTTACCCCACAGGTATATGTACCTCAAAACATACATCGACACATAATGTTCTATAATTTTTCGAAAACAACATCGGATCTGAAACTGATTTATGTTTTGTATTCACAATACTCATATCTCTAGGAAAATTGCTTGCATTATTTTTACTTTTTGTTGAAACCAAGGCGTAGCATTGCTGATTCATGATGGGAGCTAAAACTACAAATTTTCACAAAATAGCTCCTAAAATCCTGCGAACTTGAATCTAAGTTAGCAAATTAAGTAGTTTATAATTATCGAAAGTCTTGCTCTTGTCACTGCAAACAGGAATTTCCTCATAGAACCAAAATGTTTAAGAAATTCAGTAGCAAATAGGTAACAAATAGGTTGCTGAATTTGTACGTTTTGAGCTACACAAAGCAGGAAACTGGTTGGTCTATGTTAGATAATGACTTCCAGTCAACCAGATCTTAGCATCAGCTCCACAGGGGAGAAGGGTTGTTTGAATGCTTAAATGATGAGGATGTGCCTTTGGAAAATTCTTCCAGTCATGCTGGGTTTCCCGAGGCAATTTTGAAATATACCAAGAGCCCCACTGAGATGACATAAATTAGTCACATGAATTTCACTGGTAAGTCTGAAATGCAAGGATCTGTAAATTTTACGGTAAAATCCTGTGTATAAGTCGTGGTGTTTTCCTATTGATGCAAACATTTTGGAATCAAACGAATTTGGAATCAAACGCCCTATGCGAACTGTTATTATTTGGAAGTTCTCAACTAAACATTATGGCGAATCGAATCATTCTTGAAGCTACAATAGCCTTTATTGACAAAACGAATCGTTTTGATTAAATTGCACCGGGTGAGTCAAAAATGGCGGCTGATGTTTGTGAAGCTATTCGATTTCATCTTCCAAGCATTCCCGCGTGCTGTGGCTCACCTTGTGGCGGGGGTGTTGGCTTGGGTGTGAGGTTTCTGCCTAGCTGTATGTGGTGGGGGGGGGGGGTCCTTGCGTCTTGGTTGGCATTTTTGCTGTGGGGTGAGTGCATAGCGCGTGGAAATGGCTTGATTACTCGAAATTTTTATGTACTACACATCGGCGGACATTTTTGACTCGGCCGGTATATCATATCACAACACAAAGCAGCAATCCCTTCCCTTTACCTGTTTATCCTTTGTTTGTTTTTGTTTTCTTATTGTATTTAGTATAGTTGAATTGTAAGTGCCAGCCGCAGTGGAGACCAGATGACCAAGTGTTCTTCTCCGCCGTGGCTGGTACATAGAAATGTATCAATTTTGTATTTTTAACGTTCTTTTTAGATCTATATATATAAAAAAAAAACATTTTGGACTCAGAAAACGATGAATGTTACCTGAATGTTAACCCTGCTATGAAGTAAAATGGCGTTGCGGTATATTGAAATTGCTATATGATGAAGTGGGAGTGGCTCTAAATCATAGAATTTATTTGGTTCATGCAATTTGATACAATTTTTTTGTATTCAGTGTTGAATTCATAATTAACAAATAATTAGTGAAGAAATTAAAACATGTTTTAAAATTACTTGCAAAAACATGAAGATTAGTTTCAAGTGAGACAAAAATGAAGAATTTCGGACTTTCCTAGACGGAGAAATGAGGATTTAAAAACTGCCCTTAAAACAGCACAATTCCGGAAAAGGTAATGTAAACAAACTTGAACAAATTAGGCCAAAGTTCAAAAATTAATATCTTGACGATCCCTTGACCGATTTGAAATATCATTTTTTTTACATTGACCCCCAGGGTGTGCTCAATAAAGATGGTGTGTAAAAGAATTTGATATTCAAAATTTCATTTTTCGACTTTATTACCTTATTTTGCAGTTTTGGATCACTGTGCGTTCCTTTTGCTTCTTTTTCCTTTTTTCCCTTCTTCCTTCCTGGGGAATAAGAGCATTTCAGCTACCTTTCTCGTAGTGTAGCTACCACGTTATTTGTTTTTTGAGCCTTTTTCAAGGCAACTATAGTCTGCTATGGAAAAGCTGCGAAGTAAAATTTTCGTTTGCCATTAATTTACAGTGAAAGCGGAAGAAGTGTATCACCCATGATGTCAATATTCAAAATGAAATCGAATCTTCATTGGATTCTGTTTTCTCTGCATAAACATAAAGAAATCATTGAACATTCTTATTCATTGTGGCTTCCAAGGAAAGGAACTCTTATTGGCGACTGCGCTAAAGATGGAGGCAAGGAATTTTTTACCATTCTTTAAAGAAAACTTTTTAAAGTTGGTTTACAAAAATAGCTCTAATATAAGAAATGATAAAGACCAATTATTTACAAAAAACAAAATAAATTACAGTTCATCAAATAGCTAACGTAATACTTAAAATACCCTATTTACATATTTTACAACGACGGTTCTCTCCATTCCATTTTTTCACGCATGATTTGAAGGCACAGACGGAGTTGGCAGTTATATTGTCTTTAGGTAGGGAATTCCATAATATGCTACCAAGAAAAGATAAACTATCGTTGCCATAAGTAGTTGTTTTAGTTTGAGGCAATATCAACGGATTTTTTTATCTTAAATTATAATCACAAAAATGAAGTATTGTGGGAACATATCCCACAAAAATGAAGGATTTGTTGTGTTAAGCTGTTATAAGCCTCGAGCTTGTAACTCCTTGGAAAATCTGAAACGTTAACCAAAACTGAATTTGGCTTTAAGTTTGTTCACGGGCTGAAAAATGTTGAAAAGTTTACAATCTTCCATCAAGAATTGGATACGATGATAGGAAAGATCTTGATAAGTAGCTTCCGAAAATATACTTTGTTTGTCACATTTGGTCATGCCATAGAAAATTGTGATAGCGATTTAAGCTTTTGAGTGGCCCGCCACAATTAGTTAATTATCTGGGCTGTTGCTAAGATGTTTCCATAAAATGTCAAACTTGGTCATTGCCGAATTCTGCACCAATTCATGCTTAACCTTTGACATTCCACAAAGAAAATCATAATCTTGGTTGATTAGATACCAAAGTTCTGTTTGATTGCCGCAGCTGTGTGCTTTGCGGAGGACATTTCATTTCATTTATTCTTATTTAGACACAATACCCTATCAGCATAACAAAGTAAATATAAATATTAATAATATCAAAAAAAAAAATAAAGCTGCTCTTCCAAGGGGTTGTGTTTGTGTCCCTCTACCTCAAGAACTCCCTCAATCTTACTTTGAAGGAGCTCAATGAGGCAGAGTCTCGTATTTGCTTTGGGATCTCGTTCCAGGCACTTGCTCCCTGGTATCCAAAAGACTTTTTGCAGTACTCAAGACGAAGCCGCTTTTTGCAGTACTCAGGACAAATTTCTATTTTGAGAAAAGGTGAATGAGTTGTATCGCAGTTTTTCATGGAAGTAAACAACCAACACACCAAAAACTGTCACATGAGAGAACGAAGCAATTGAAGAAGTCTATTTCATTGAGCGTTTAAAAGAGGTCTTTTTCTTCACTACTTTGTTTTATTGCTTGCGTGGGTATGCCCTTCTTGGGAAGCCTCATTCGCAGAGCCACTAAGAAGAAAACATGAGCTGACAGTCTATGCAAGAATTTTCATAAGTTTATGACCGAGGTGTGGAAGCCTTATATTAATGTGGGATCTGTTCGTAGGGCAGGAAGTGACTTACGATCTCAGATCAAACGATCTCTTACAGCTTTCAAATGCATAGTCACCTAAAGCTAGCACTGTTTTATTAACGTCTTAAATTTGATTGTCTTTAGAGGAAGTATTCTTTGGAACGATATATCTGACGAGAAGAAGGTTTATCCAGGCCAATCTATAGCCTCGTTAAAAGTTCAAATCTACTCATGGCATGGAGAGAATTGTAAAAGTAACATCTGTGATTAACTAAAATCGCAAATTAATATCTTATTTCTGTACGTAGTTGCTTTGAGTTAGTTTTTAGTTACCCTTTTGGTAGTAAACGCTATGTATTTTGTATCAAACTTTAAATAAACTGATTATTATCATGATAATATTTCTTTTCTGTTGCTTCACTTGCGAAACAAACTTCGCTCCAGAAACTTTTTCTTGCGGATTATTTTTCGCTCGGTTTTGGTTTCGTGCGTTTGCGACGTTGGTGAATTCTAATACCACGCGAATTTAAATACAAGTAAGGTACGGTGAATTGGAAAGTTGAATTAGGAGAATTCTGCTAGATAACTGTAATTAAAAAAAGAAATAGAAGGACTTAAGGAATTAAGTATGTCTGCAATAAAAAGTTATGAATCATTCATTCATTCATTCATACATTTATTCAGTCAGTCAATCATTCATTCCTTCATTGACTCACTTATTCACATGAAGACAAAAGATATCAATTGATCACCAGGTGATGTCTAGAGTGCATAACAACTAGGGCGGATTTCCTAAAAATAGCGCATCCATTGACTTGCCGGAGTAAAGCGATTTGCAGGAGCAAATATCAACATTTTCTATTGGTCGACCGAGCTTACTTTGTGCACAGAGAGAGGCTGCACACGCGCCGAGAACGATGGATTTGTCAAAGAAAGAATACTGCCTCCGATCGGTTTTTTCCCTTCCCTTCTTTCTTATGGGATCTATTCACAAGGAAAGTAATTAACTACGATCTGAGAATTAAAGGGGCAGCGTCACGTAATGTAAACAAACTTCTTTCCAAACGATGATTTTTCAGGATTTTTGATAGTCTATATCACAGAGATTTTCCACAACTTTTCTCGAAATATAGGTGTTAATTTGAAGATGGACTCTTGAATTTTCTAGAGAAATAAACCAAACACTCATACGTTGTAGGATTGCAGAGATATTGGTGGATTTTTAGAAGTAACTTTATCGTGGATTCACCCCATCCACCAAAATCTGAGCGGAACACAATGGCCACGTGTGGGAAACAATATAGATCATAGAGATAACAGGTTTGTTTACGGTTACGTGACACTGCCCCTTTAAAGATATTCTCACTCTTCCCAAGGCATCTACTGCGTCCTTCGGTATAAATTCGATAGCGTTCAGGGGCAGCATACTACGGAACAGTACACCTGATGTGATTAAAAACAGCAATACAGCAACAATTTGGCAAAAACATAAAAAATTGGACTGGGGTGGGTTGCAATTGTAATATTTGTAAATAGTGTTGCTGTAATTAGTTTAATTTAGTTGGTATTTTGGTATTTATTAGTTTGTACGTTTTGCGCAAGCTACATTGTTATCCAACTGTAAATAAAGTGATAATAATAATAATAATAATAGTTATTTCGTTCCATTTATAAAGAGCCTAGACAAGCCTTTTCATATTTGCCTTTAATCCTCAACAAATGCATGATAAACGCGTCATTTCTCCAACAAAATCTTATGAAGGGGAAACATGAAAATCGTACATGTAAAGCAAAATCCCCGAAAATAACATTCTGAAGGACGGTCCGTCCCCAGCCCCTCATTGGCGACAGTTGAGCACAACTTATGCGCTTGAGATCGACACTAATATCAATCCACACATCACGTAACAGGAAGTTTCATCATCGTTAAAATCTAACTTGGTACTCATTGTAACAAATTTTCTTAAGCTTACGTTATTTCTCACTATAATACTTAGCGGGTCTGTATCAACCAGCATGCTTTGCAAGTTTCGTCTCGTTGTTGTTGCCATTTTCATGGACCATGAAACTGGCAAACTGGCACACAACAAAAGCAAAGAGATGGCACATGTCAAGTGTGCTGGTTGAAAAGATCCATTCAACAACCTTTCAGAAACTTTCACTGATGAAAATCAAGAAAATATAACAAAACAGCAGCACTGAAGCCTTTCTGAAGCTTTTTAGGAATACATAACTATATAAGGTTAATCTTCAAAACAATAGCTAAATTCAAGACAAATTTCAGCTCCTGCAGAACCATAGTAGCACAGTAGGGCAGATCAGAGAAGCAGGCGTTTGTACAACATGTTGCACCTAAAATATCTCATGTGTTAGAACGATGGAACGAGTAACTTGACTTGCACTACCCTTGATAGTATTCTAAAGCTGTTTTGGTATTTTTTCAGGTCTCTGCATTGTGATCTCTAACAATAGAGATAATTCTACTTTATTTGAAATCAGCTCTGGGAAGTTAATCTTCAAAACAACAGATAAATTCATGACAAATTTCAATTCTTGGGGAACCACAATTAGGCCCCCTTTCATTACTCCGTTTTCCCACCCTTTTATGAAAAAAGAGTGGTATGCATCCGTATTGGGTTTGTGTTGCCAGTTAACACGATCGAAAAATGGATAAATTTGAAAACGCTCTTCCAACTGAGGTGATCTGAAAACATCTGAAAAAGCATCGTCCAAAAACGCATTCAATCATAAATGCTACAACAATTAACAATTTTTATTCCAAAGATAGGAAATGAAAACGAGTGAAAACGGAGTTATGGAAACACCTCCATTTCGCACCAAGCACTCTTGGTAAGAACTGCGTAATGAAAGTGGATAGGATAGCCTTAACTATAGGAATCATCATAATAAACCCCTAGGTGCAACAAAAGCACGGTAATCTGTAGAAAGAATGGTGTTAACTCCTGTACGAGAGCAACAGCCAAAATAAATCAGTAACTACAGAGAAAATTGTTGAAACCTGCAAGAGAAAAACGAATTAACCTTTTTATCTGAATGAAGAGAAATGAGTTATTAACTCGCCAGTAACAAATAGCAACGTTGAATAACCAAAAACGCATTTCGTCACACACTCATCAGTTCGGTTAATGCGAGGAACAAATTAATGATGCAAACAGGCAAATTTATTATAAAACAAACAAAAGGGATTGAAAATCATGTGTCCATTGCAGCGGATAATTTGATAACGGAGTGATTTGAAAGCGGAGAAATTTCAAAACAGAGTACGGGTAACATAGGCAATGTAGCAGCTGTTGTCTTTCATACTTTAATCAGAAACTTGTAGATCGCAGATCAAAGCTCTTTCTTATTCGCACTGTTCACAATATTATATCTTCAAAACAAACCTGTGATAGCTCATGCTGTTAATTCCATTTCCAATTCTTGTTATCAAAATAATTTAATTTGATATAAGGCTATCATATCTCCCTCATTAAACAAGTGATTTCAGGAAAACAACTGAACAGTTACGGTTGAGTAAAATGTCTTCCACGTTTGGCGAAAAGTAGGACCAAGAATTATGTACCAATATGAACTAACAATAGATGATAGCCGACGACAGTGAGCTTCTTACCACGATGCACTGCGTTCTTCAATCGACTCTCTGAGCAGTCATTTTCAATCCTGGGTATCGGGGCGAAGGCTTTTTGACAGGAGAATGAAACTATTTCCCGAAATTTTCTGTGGGCACGACAATATTATCGGAAATTTCGATGTAATACGAAACTAGTTTGCCTGAAAAAATTTGTATGAAATCATCGATCAAAGTTTAAGGCCTGATTTCCATTAGGCCGAATATTCCGCTCGCAGCGACCTTTTCCAGTCATCTGATTGGCTTGCGGAAAAGCGACATCGCTCAAATGTAGAAACCCATTCAACTTGCGAGCGGAATCGTGCTTGCAAACAAAGGAAGATTTTTGCGAGAGGAATTTTCCGCCTAGTGGAAAGTAGGCTTAAAAGAGAAATTAACAGAAATCCGGAAATGACGTATCACTTGACAGAAATGAAAATCGCATATGATAACTCGTTACGTTTGTATATATGTATTTATTTCATACTCTAAGAGTCTTGGATGGGGGTACAAAACCATTCTGCCGAAAGATACCGGGGTGCAAAGACATGTTCTTTTTCAACCTTTTTTGGCCACTAGAAAGTCTATTTGATGATCATAGGACAACAAATTTTGCTAGAATGATTTTCGAAGCAATGGGGATAATTTTGGAGGCACCCGGTAAATTGCAGCAACGCCAGTACTTTTTTGGCATGCTTATACGTTCTCAGCAAAGAGAAATGACCAAAAAATTATCTTTACATGACGTTAAAAGACACTCGTAACATAACTATCAAACAAAATAAACTCGAATTCAACGACGTAGTTCATGTACAGCACTTATCGCCGTTTCAACGATTCGATCACAAGTAAAACTTAAAAAGTCCAAAACGTTTTTGCCTTCAAACAATTCAATATTAGTAAAGTGATAATTCGAATCCGATAAAATAACATCTTGGAATGAAGCCATTGTTGAGCAACTCTCGTGCAGGAGAGTGTATTTGTTTTCAATGCTAGCAGACGCATCTTCTAAGGCACTGCTATTAATGCTGTCCGCATGAGATGAAATCTTACTGTTCCTTTCTTCGCTAGCAGAGCCGACGTACTGTTGACAATTTTTGTCATGAACCAAACCCAGCATGTCATCTCGCAAAATAACTGGCTTCAACTCTCCACTATGATTCAGAGAAGGCAAGCTATTTTCAGCCAAGCTCTTTGGTTCTGAATCCTCCAAAGAAGATTCAGTGTTTTTATCAAATGTGTGATGTTTATTATCCACTGGCATCTCTGAAGTCTGGGGTACTATCTGAAGGAGTTCTTCGTTGTCACAGCAAACATCAGGGTCGGGAATATCACCCATGCTTTCAATACTTCCATCTCCATCGCAGCCCAATGATGCGGCGCTTTCCCTACGCTCCATATACTCAATATCATGTTCCATGTTAACGAGAGTCTCGGGACTTGTCTCTATCTGGATGATTTCTTCTGTGGCGATGTGTGGACCATCAATACGATCAGTCATAAGGTCATCATTTAATAAATCATTCCCAGTGGACCTCGTCTTACAGTAACCCTCCACATCAACAATCGCCTTCTTTTCAATACGTTCGGCAAAATTTTCGACTCCAGCATGTGGTCTTGTCTCTATACTGGCACCTCTCTCGATGAGGTCAGGACGGTTGTATGCACTGTAACTCATCTGTCTCTCAGTCCTTGGTTCATCGATAGTTGATTTAGCAGCGCAGTAACTATCTACATTAACAATTTCGATGCCAATTTCGTCATCAGCGTTATCCAGATTCAAGCTAGTTTTTACCTCGATGATCTCTTCTGTGGAATCCTGATTCGGGACACATTGGTCATGGAGCAACTCTTCGCATTGTGGCTTGGAATTGGTGACGGACGATTTGAATTCTAAATCCTCACACTGATGAACAGGCTGCGATGCTAAATCAATTATATCAAATTTATGATTCTGTTCACCAGGTCGCAACTTTACGTTCATATCAATGCTGGGGTTATCATCATAAAAATCCTTGAAAGTATCACTGCTGTCCTTTTCATCATATTCGGAAGATCCCTTCTCCTTTACTTGTTTTACTTCAAGATACGCTGTGCTTTCACTGCTACTAACCTCCAATTTTTGGTCAACAGCTTGATCCCCCTTTCCTGTCACATCCGAGGTGACCATATGAGACAACCCTTCAGTCGGTATATTCCCAACATTTTGATGAAATAATCTCAACCTACCTAGCCATGAATAGTAGTAGGGTAGACACTGCTCCAATGAAAGCATGTGCACATCTGCAGGGCTACCATCATCGTAAACAAACACAATTGCCACATTGGTAATCTTGGAAGAAAGAAAAATTAATTCATTTTTCTTAAATATCAAGGCCCCGTTTACACGAGATCGGATCCAAATGGGCTGGGATCCAAAAGCATCTGATCCACTTTTTTGAGGGGCGTTTACACGGGATCGGGTCCAGAACTGTTGGCGTTTACACGAGATCGGATCCATTTGGATTTTATGAACTCTTCGCAGCGCTCTTGCAAACCTTTTCTCTTATTCTAATCAGATCTTTTGAAATTTCGCACTCTAATCGACTTTGTCTCATCTCTGATTCCCCTCTTTGAAATGTCAAGAAAGGATTTTCAGTTAAATCGTGTCACTTCCTATCCGTACCAGTTTGGATCTAATCCCACCCGTTTACTCGAAACCTTTTTGGGATCGGATCCAAACGGGATCACTGTAAAAAAAGATCCCGTTTGGGTGCGGATAGCAGATCCAAATGGGTTTGGATCCGTTGAGTTCCATGTAAACGCAAGGCCTATCTTTCCGATACACTTTGGGTGCGGATCTATTTGGATTCGATCTCGCGTAAACAAGGCCTAAGATACTACTGGCCGGCAAAAAATTAACTTGGTCAAACATTATCAGAATTCAAGCATATTACCAATCATAAAATTGTTTGATACGCATTTGTCTCAAAAGCTCCAGTACCAGCTACGTCCCGAGCTTTGATATACCGGGTGAGCCAGAAAAAGTTCCCACTTTAAAAAATTCACAGCACCAAGAGTACTTCAAAGATTTGAATGATTCAAATTTCAGTTAAAAGCCGAAAGATTGAAGCATTTTTGTAATTTTTCTTGCTGTCTTACCAGCCCTATAAGTATCGGTAAATTTAACATTATGAAAACTTCATGGTTGCAAAATGACTGAAAAATGGACTAAAACATTGATCAAATTGTAAGGACTCTCCTTACACAGAGCATTAGGCAATGGGCGCTTCACCGCTCTCGAGAGCTATATGACATCAATTTTCAAACAAATACTATAGATTTTCAATCCCAGAGCAATACATGGGCAGTGGATACCTCTTACCCGTGAAGGAGTGCATTTTCATTATTGATCTGTGCGAGGAGTCCTTTGTGATGTGATCAATGGTTCAGGCCATTTTTATAATTATAATAATAATAATAATAATAATAATAATAATAATAATAATAATAATAATAATAATAATAATAATAATAATAATAATAATAATAATAATAATAATAATAATAATAATAATAATAATAATAATAATAATAATAATAATAATAATAATAATATATGGGGTGAAGGGTATGAAAGGCTAAATAGCCTATGTAGCCCTATTAAGTTTCTAATATTCAACTAACTATGAATTTGTTGTCACTCATGTGTCTGTCGTATGCTTTCTCGAACTCAGGAACTGATGTCAAATTGATAATGGACGCTGGAAGGTCATTCCACTGATTAATAACTCTTTGCGAAAAGAAAGTTTTACGAATTGTGGTGTTTGATCTCTTCTTGTTCAGTCACTTTGCAACCATGAAATTTTTATAAAGTTGAATTTACCTATATGAGGGGTACTTCGGGGGGGGGGGTCCCAATACCGCAATACCGCACTAAAAATTTGCCAAATACCGCAATACCGCATCGCAAAATAGCAAAATACCGCAAAAAGTAGGAAAATTAAAAACCAAGTTGTTCATACAGTATACAGTTGTACTGCTATGTTGCGAGATGGACGCGAGGAGCCAGACTACATATATACGCCCATATTGGATTGCGTTTGTCATGGGATCGCTGTTGCAAGCTTTCAAATGAATTTCTGCTTCTCAAGTAAATTCTAAGGCAGGATATAACATGTTTGGGTTAAGGTTACGATAAAAGTTTGTAACACGAGATTTGATTTTCTCTCCCTAAAGCCAAACCATTAATGGAGTCTAGTTAAACTATACATTATTCGATGCACAAGAATGTGGGGATTTTAACCATATAAACATGATTGGCAAATATGTTAATACGATATTTTCCATTCAAATTTATTGCTTAGAAGAGTGTAACACCTTCAAAAACTATCTTGTACCCTTGCGTTTAAGGTTACGGTAAACGTTTTTGACACGAAATTTGGTTTTCGCTCCCTAAAAGCCGAACTATTGACGGAATCTAGGTAAATTATACATCATTCGATGCACAAGAAAGTGGGGATTCTAACCATATTAAAATTATTGGCAAATGCTGTAAAATGATATTTTCAGGTGACAAATAAATTTCTCTCCTCCGCAGGATGTCTGTTTCCAGGTTGAACAGGTGGAGAAAGACAAAGGGAATGCCCATTCTCCTTTGTTTTCCTTTCCTCCATGAATTCGTCTCAAAGATGCTGGGCAACTTGTCAGGAAAATGGTATTTCATGAACTTTGGATGCTAATATTTAACGATACCGCATACCGCGCTGTTAAAACTCAATACCGCAATACCGCCAACTTTTTCCCTTAATACCGCAATACCGCGCAGAAATGACACCCGATACCGCAATACCGCAAACCCCGAAGTACCCCTCCTATATTTCTAGTTTTAGTAAGACAGAAAGAAAAATCACCAAAAATGATTCATTCTATCGGCTTTTAACTAGAATTTCAATCATTCAAATACTGCTGGTGCTATGATTTTTCAAAAGTGGGAACTTTTTTCTGGCTCAGCCGGTATAATTCCTAGATATAGCTTGAGATCAGCAATATAGGTTCCAAAATCTGTACAAAGGTTGGAGTAATTTCCTATTTATTGAACTGAATGGCTTCAAGAAACTTTAGCTCCCCTTTGGTTATTTCACGATACTTCTATCGTTGGAATTCTTCTGTATTATGTTTCCTTCTTTCTGTACGATTTAATAAAAAAACCTAAAACCATCGTAATATACAATTCTACAAAAGATGGTTTTGGGGGGCATTTGACCAAGATGCATTGCGTTCTATAATGGAATCGAACGTGATTCCATAGAAATTCTATTATTAAACGCAGTACATCTTGGTCAAATGACTCTCGATGTCATCTTTTGCGGAATCTTCTATTTCAAACTTTTAAAGAAATTACAGGAAACCAAAGTTATGAATGTGTACAATATGGTATCAAGCAGAAGTTTGTTCTCGATTTAGAAATTTGATGACATCACACCCTTCAATGAGTTGAATGATAAAAAATACATCGTAATTTTAAAAAATATTCAATATAGACCAGAGGCTGGAGGGGGAGCATTATCACCCGAACTGGCAATTTACCAGACCAAATTCTGAGAAGTCAAACGGTAGAAACATCAAGAAGCTAACGTTTCACTCAAGCCTTTCAGTTCAAAAGAAATAGTACCCTGGGTACCAGAGCCTGAAAAAAAATAAATAAAAGAAGGAAGAAAAATGAGAAAAATTTTTCTTTCTTTTCATTTTTTTTAGGCTCTGGTAACCAGGGTAAAGAAATAGGTGCTCGAATTTTACAGTCACACTTTTCACCAACTACGGGCTGTAAGAAACTCAGAATTAGAAATCTGATTTATGTATGATACATGGAATCTTCACAATCTAAAAATTTAGACATCATTGACCGCTATCATTACACTCAAGTGTGGTCTCGTTTGAGTGGCGTAATTGCTCCAACGCCCTCCAGGTCACAACAATCTGCCAAGTGCAGGGACTTAAAACGTCAATCTACTTTCTAATTCAGAGCTCTCTTTAGAGATTTGGAATTTATGCTGAAATTAGCCAGCAAGAGAACCGAATTATTATGTCATATGGAACTTCTTACCTCAAAATCATACGCTGGATCTGCATTCACAGCAGCGGCATAAGCAGCGAGTTGAACTGGGTAATCATGGCATGATTTCAATGTCTTTCTTTTCCTCTTAGATGTCTTCCAATCGATCAAACAAAGCTTGTCCCTGAATGTTGCAATGCAATCTACTGTCCCCGCATATCGTAGCAACCCATGACTAACCCCACTCTCAACAGCAACAACATTTTCAATATCTCTAAAAACATCATAGAAACTTTGGCACTGCTTGAAAAGCAATGAATGCACTCCTCCTTTCTGCGCAAGCGCAGACTGATGTGTTTGCATGATAAAGTCATGTCGTCGTTCAAGCTCTTGTTCTTTAGTGCGAAATATGCTGAAATTTTTGGAAAATTCTTCTCTATCCTTGCTCATAAATTCATGGTATTGTAATAACCAGCCAGCTAACAGCTACAGAAATAAAACATGTCATTTTTGTTTGCATTAGAGTAGGAATGGCAACTAGTAAATGATGACTTTTAAGCGTAATACTTTGGACTGCTTCAGTCTCTCAAAAGATTCGAAGTGGGAAAGTTTTCAACGGTGACCTGATTTCTACTGGCTAAGTCAATAAAAAGGCCCTGCGTTTGAACAAATTCTGCTCCCTGAATATCAAAGCAATGATATCGAAAACTGGGTTGTTTTAATCTCGATATGTTCAATTAGGTTCAACAATTTACTTGGCTTTAATCTGACATTCCTTCCCATCCAAAAGGAAGATTTTCTGTGGAACGCCCCTTTTGAAAACCTGCAAAAACGAATGTACTCACTATCAGCAACATCGAGGGGCATTTCACTCCAAAAAGATCTCGTACATCTTCGGCAAAAATCCTTTTGTTTCTAAAAAAATCCATCAAAATCCGTGTAAATCCTTTTGTTCTGAAAAATCTCGTACGCTATTTCCAACGAGTGAAGTGCCCCTCGAGCAACATTTCCCTTGTTTCTCCAGCCTAGCAATAATAACTTTCAAATAACAGTGAAGCGTGTGGCAACGCATTAGTAGCAAAACAATCGATAATACTTATCTAAAATACTTGAAACGCCATAGAATCAGACTAGACGTATAGGGCCTTGCCCTTCGTCAGTAGCAATGATGACACTTAAATGTGTCCATGTATTTTGTCCTCTTGGGAGAATGGAACTCATGTGAAAAAGTTATTCATACTAGGGGTCAAAACTTTTTCATTCCCCTTTGAGGACAGCACGTGCTAAAGCGTGCTCAAGTCATCGCTTTGTGGTAAACAGATCAGGGAAGCTTGCTCGTAATTTTAGCACGTTTTTTAAAGTTCCTGGAACGAAATTTGTTTAGAAAACCCCAGAGTCTGAAGGGAGTGAACGAATTCAGCCAGGAAAAATTAATAAAATAATTGAACATGTTAGCTATTAAATCTGCTATTGCAAAATATCATTGCTTAAGTTTGAGAGGAGGAACACCGCAATGCGACGAAGAACAACAGCAAATATGTGCGAAATTAAGAAATATGTATTAGATACCAATATTTCGTCCTGCCATGCAGAACTTCTTCAGGGCTGTTATGTTGTAGTTATAATGACGATATAAATACGTGCAACGATTTGAAAAAGAGAGGCTACATGTGATCGGCTAGATATGATGGCTACGCAGAGGCTATATCGGTTAACTTTACAAGGGTTGCGTGATATCGTGATGATGATAATTATAGCGTAGAAAATATAATAGTGTTAATACTAACAAAGCAAGACGAGCTATGAACGTGTATTATGTAACTATAACATAACAGCCCTGAGGAAGTCTTACATGGCAGGACGAAATATTAGTATCTAATACATATTTCTTAATTTCGCACATATTTGCTTTTGTTCTTCGCCGCATTGTGGTGTTCCTGCTCTCAAACTTATTCACGTATTATCACTACAAGCATCCTCAGATCCAACGAGCGATATTGGTATTGTGTCCTTTTCTATTTCGATGTATTTTATCATTGCTTATGTACTCAGGGAGCACTAGCCGCTTGAAAGCTGTGCCTTTTTGTAACTAACGCGGTACAAATTGCTAAAAAATCTTGCACAGATACTGGGTGAGTCAAGAAAAAGTGCATGACATTTGAGAACTCCCTCAATATTAAAGTAATAAATTTGAAAATTGTCCTGTGTCATAGCTGACATATTCAGTTAGATCTCGAAATTCAACAGGCTGTTATGTCTCCTTTTGTTGCATTCTTTTAGCACTCAATTACATCACCATTCAGTAACTAATACTGTAGACATACCTGATGAAAATTGCTTCCAGATTCCATTGTTTCTTGCATCATCTTATCGAAGTTTTCTTTCCCCATTTTTTCCATTTCTTTGCCTCCCCAATAAGCAAGCTGTTTGATGGTCTCGTCTGACTGTGTATGACTAAGTATTGTTGTCACACTTGGATAAACTCCCTGATAGATTCTCCCAAATCCTTTTGCTTTAATGCTTGGAAGTTTGATGGAAAGTGGGTTCATTTCAAGATGATATTCCCATTTTGATTTGGTGTTACTTTGAAATGGCACAAATGCTAGCTCAGGCAAATCATTTTGGTCCATGTGAGCTAATATTTTCTCAATCATCAATGCAGACTGTAGGGATGAAATGAAGAGACAAATAAAAACCTCCAGAAAGATTCAGGAACAAGAATAAGTATAGCCTTCTGTCTCAAGTATGAAGTCACCTGCAAATGCCTGTGCAAGGCAATGATAGAAGTGTTTGAAAAGGAATTTTTTGTTACCGCAAATGTTACGTGACAAAGTTGGTATTAGTGTCTCTGTCTACTTCTGCAATCCCTGTCCTTGGCACTAAAACCCCCACCTTCACCTTCACCTTCACCTGCATTAGTAATACGAGATGGACTTTAGAGTGATCAGTTTGCCATTTAAACAAAGAGATCAAAATGCTTAACTTGAAGCCCATGGAAGAATTCTCAAGATTACAAAAGTCTGATGGATATCTGCCACGAAGATGGCATCAAATAACTTTCTAGACTGATGACACACAAAGGATTACTTTTAGAACTCCCTAAAGCCAAATTAGACCTATAATAGTCTCTGGCTGCTACACCAACATTGATAGTCCAGGCTGTAAAATTGCTGTTTATGCACAAGGAGTATTCTTTACTTGAGAATATAAAATCTTAATTCTATTCAGGAATATTTTCTTGAATGAACATAAAATCAGTGTAGCTCAGCAAAACAATTTTCTTTACTTTTTCCTAAAATGCTTCTCATGATCCAATGTTTGCCTGCCCTATAATGAATCCTATGATGGTTTGTTTTCAGGAAATTTTGAAAATGATAAACTTTAGTCTGGCTTAGAGTGACTCTCTCAGTCACTTTCCAGCATTTTCTAGGAAAATGTTCATCCTACCATGCCAACCCTTTACATTTTCTTCATCATTGAACAAAGTTTGAGGATAACCATTTGGGGATGTCAGTGGCAAAATCTACATCCATGCCTATGGCACTTTATCAAGAAAAATTTTGTTGCAATTCCTCCTTTTATTACCCACATAACATGTGTAGCACTTACAGCGAGCAAAATTTGGTTTGTTAATGCCTGCAATATGGACTAGCTAACTTGAACAGAGGAGGCATGAGTAATAAGGCATTGGGTGGCAGTAATATGGTTGTATCGGCTAATTTTATTTTTCTGTGCATAAGTTGAACAGGACTACAATAAAAGTTCTATTAAGCCTCCAGAGGGGGGGGGGCTTATTAAATTTCAGAGAATCCAGAAGAGTGCTTTTTAGAGAGAGGGGCTTATTAGAAAAGGCGGGATTATTCATAAAATCGAATGACAACGTATGATAGCTTACTGAAGTTCTTCTGCATCATATCTTGTGGATTCAACATATAATTTTAAAATCTTTGGTAATTTCTGGAATCTGATATGAGTGGGGGGGGGGCTTAAAAAAGAGAGGAGTTTATTCAAAATTTTGGCTCAGAAAGGAGGGGTTTATTACAAGGGTCTTAATAGGGGTCTTAATAGAGATGGAAAGCTTAGTAGTGCTCCAGGGTAAGTAAGATTTTGTGGAAATTTTGCAATTGAGATTAATCAACTAAAACAATAGGGCTGTATTCAATTTCGACCACTGTTTTTATGTGAGTGATTGCCCCCATCTTTGAGGGTATTCCTAGAATGACTTCAAGGCTCTTAGTCACATGACCGATACATTGAGGGCCAACAATAATGGCAGATGGAGGCTACATTCTTCGAAGCTGGTATGATGAAATTTGACGACAGCAGTTACGATTTATATATTGAATTCATCCCCATGTTTTGGGCTATTGATTATATAATACATGTATAATACACATACAGTTATAAAGATATAAGTATGAAAGTGACAGAGAGTTACTGTTTATAAGAGTGTGCGATTCTAGGATAGTGCCAAAAATAGACATTTTTTTGTTTATTTTCAACTGCATTGTTCAGAATGAAAACCAGGTACATTGCAGGTGGAAGATATTATATCTGGGCCATGTAAACTTTTCAATCTAGGTTTCAGTTTCAATCTAAAATGATAGACCTGTTTTAATTAAGGGGTCATCGACAAACGATTTTCGTCACAGTTAACGGAATTGGGCCGTTAGGGGGGGAGGGGGTCCAGCTCAAATCCGTTAAAATTTTGACTTTTGTGACAAAAATTGAAATAAGGAATATTTCATTATCAATCCTGAAAGAATAACTCGTAGCAGTAAAGTTTTCGGCCTCGCGCTACTTAAATTTGATGTTGCGATCTGCACGAAGAAGTTGCAGTCGGCTTAGGCCCCAACCAAGGACAAAAAATAGGCCTATAACAAGAGTCTGTGGGACGCTTGCGACAAGAGAAATGTAGCCATGAACTTTGTGGTCCGTTAAGAAGGGGGGGGGGGTCAAGCAGTTAACGGCCCAATTCCGTTAACTGTGACGAAAATTGTTTGTTGATGACCCCTAAATTCATGCGTCCTTTCTTTATTTGAAAGCAAGAATGTATGTTTCAGTGCAAATATCATCAACAGAAATTTGTTGTTCACTCAATGAAAACATTCTTTCAAGGCGAGTTCCAGAAAATGACGAGGAAATGTTTGTAAACGGAAACTATTTTTTGTCAAGTGGAAATCAGTTTCAAAAATATTCCCCCTTCATCAAGGATGTACACATGAACAATTCTTCTACCTACCTTTATGCCTTGGTTTATGCCAAGCACTTTGCAAATATACTGTAACTGTTTGCGACTGAGTTTTGTTAAATCATCTCTTGAGTACGTCTCCAGGTCCGAAGATGCTACATCTGTGTAGAAACGACATCGCAGAGGCTTTGTCTCCTCTTTTGAAGAGGCACCTTTCAGTAAACTAGGCTGGGGCGTTTGCCACGTGCAGCGAGGCCTGCATTCCTGTCCTGTAGAAGTGATTCCAGAGTTCTTGCAGGGAGTTCTAAGGGCATAGGTAAGCCTTCTGGATATGTTCACTGCAGTGGCAGTATTTTGAGCTCGGATCCTTGCCAAGATCATGACTTCCCGGCGAACGGCAGCTTGTTGTTCTGTTGTCAGTCCAGTGAAGGAAGAACTGGCGGGAAATTTTCGGCCATTTTGAATCTCTTGCTGAATGAAGCAACTACAGCAACTTTTAGCCCCTTGCTGATGTCGAGATCAAGAAAACCAATGAAAACTCTTTTTCAAGGCGCGTTCCAGGGGGCTATGTAGAACCTTTAGTTAAAGCTCATTTCATTGGTTAATTTGTATTTTCTCATTTGCATAACAATAGAGGTAGTAGTATTTTCACGCTGTTGTCCCACTGTCAACTTTGCTTTTAAATGAGGTTGTTTGTCTTCTAACACGTTGGTACTTAGTCAGTTTTTCATGCATTAAAACAATATCATCTATGAACTTAAAATGACAGCGCTGTAAAGGGCTTGTTGACTTCATTGTATCTCAGTGTAAGCAATGCCAAAGCTTGTGCAATGTACGATTAGCCTAGCCTTTCCAGATAAAGTAGTGTTTTCATCACAGTATCTTTAATCAGATTTTCAGTGTTAAGTTTGGTCCACATTATAATAGAACATTGCCTAGACCGACCCCCCTCCCCAAAAAAGGACAGAGTATCAGGATGGAGAATCAATCGAGAGTATTCTGGGTATTGAAAGTTTTCTGGGTATTGAGAGTATTATAAGTATTGAGGGTATCCTGGGTAATGTGGCTATTGAGGGTATCCTGGGTATTGTAGGTATTGAGAGTATTCTGGGTATTGGGGGTATCTAGGGTATTGAGAATATTATAAGTATTGAGGGTATCCTGGGTAATGTGGGCATTGAGGGTATCCTGGGTATTGTAGGTATTGAGAGTATTCTGGGTATTGGGGGTATCTAGGGTATTGAGAATATTATAAGTATTGAGGGTATCCTGGGTGGTGTGGGTATTGAGAGCATTATGGGTATTTAGGGTATTCTGGGTATTGAGGGTATCTAGGGTATTGACAATATTATAAGTATTGAGGGTATCCTGGGTAATGTGGGTATTGAGAGCATCATGGGTACTTAGGGTATTGAGAGTATTCTGGGTATTGGGGGTATCTAGGGTATTGAGAATATTATAAGTATTGAGGGTATCCTGGGTAATGTGGGCATTGAGGGTATCCTGGGTATTGTAGGTATTGAGAGTATTCTGGGTATTGGGGGTATCTAGGGTATTGAGAATATTATAAGTATTGAGGGTATCCTGGGTGGTGTGGGTATTGAGAGCATTATGGGTATTTAGGGTATTCTGGGTATTGAGGGTATCTAGGGTATTGACAATATTATAAGTATTGAGGGTATCCTGGGTAATGTGGGTATTGAGAGCATCATGGGTACTTAGGGTATTCCGAGTATTGAGGGTATCTAGGGTATTGAGAGTATTCTGGGTATTTAGGGTATCCTGGGTATTGTGGGTATTGAGAGTATTCTGGGTATTGAGGGTATCTAGGGTATTGAGAGCATTCTGGGTATTGAGGGTATCCTGGGTATTGAGAGTATCTAGGGTATTGAGAGTATTCTGGGTATTGAGGGTATCCTGGGTATTGAGGGTATCCTGGGTATTGAGAGTATTCTGGGTATTTAGGGTATCTAGAGAGTATTCTGGGTATTGAGGATATTTGGGATTGAGGGTATTCTGATATTGAGGGTATTTTGGGTATTGCAAGTACTCTGGGTATTGAGATGTTTTTATTGGTTGTTGAGTGCATACATGTTTTTCCAGAGCTGTGAAAACTTCTGAGTAAAATGGTGAAATCTTTGAAATTGGATGGCAGAATTGATCTGTCTGAAGCTAATGCTGCTGTTAAAGCAATTGATTTGGTTAGGAAGAAACATAAAGGGCAATATCTGGATGATATAGCTGAAATTTGTGCCACAGAATACAAATGGTGCAGCAATGACACCATTCATGTGTTAAAGATGGCAAAAGCAAAGAACCTGATAAAGGAAGTTTCATACAACAAAAAGATTTCATTATGCATCGTTGAATCAACAAATTATTTCAGTGCTCACGTTGAATCTGAAACTTCTGAATCAGAAAGTATCACTGATACCATAGTTACAGTGATGGTACTGACGGTACAACTGACTTCAAGGACTTTACAACAAAAACATGCATATATGGCTTGCAATGAACAATCTTTTACACTGCACATAGTTATCAACATAGAGCAGTTTTTTTAAATGCAGGTCCGCAGGTCCGATAAAATGCAGTTATGTGGATCTGTTTGATCGTGGCTCCTGTGGTCAAATATGGGGGATGTTTTTTTAACTGGATCCTATGACCCCAGACGTTATGTAACCGGGACCAAAGTTACAAAATATGTTGCGATTTTACGTGCGCAGACACGGAGCCAGAAACAGACTTTGTTATGTGACGACGATCATGAGACTGACTAAAGAATTTACATTTGACTGCAACTTAAATACAGATTCATTACAGGAAGTGATTACTTACAATACAATAGAATGAAGGAGAAATAGAAAGTCCATACATTAGAATTGGCATGATAGAGAGGCTGTTAGTGACGCACTTGTAGTCCTACTACAGTTACAACCCCGGTCCTTACAGCCTTACGACCATACGACCCTGGACCCAAGTTTATCTTTTTAGCTAAACACGTCTTTATCAGCACTTATGGTTGATTGATGAATGTGGGAGACATCAGTACGTGCCAACCTGGCCAGGCACAATTCGATGTATTGGTACTGAGAAAATAACAGCACCAGACATTAGAAATCCAGGCTTACAAAAAATACTGTCCCCTTGCTGAATTAAAATGAAATTGAGAAATATCTGTCAAACATCCACAAATACGAGCTTCTTTGCTGGATTTAAATAATAAAATCAAATTTATTCATGTTTTCAATTCATTCATTAAGCTTAAGGCCATGAAAATAAAAGACAGGAGGAGACTGCAGAGCATGATAATAAACGTTTCGATCGTTGGATCTTCCAAGCCCTTTGAAATTGCTTGGGAAGTTAGCAAAGAAGTAAGAAATCCAAACCTTGAATAAAAACATTTCTCCACTCTCATTGAGATCCTTGATCAGTGATGAACAGTTATGATTATATTCGAAACAACATGTTTTGAAACTGCCTTCCTTCAGATGTTATGTGCCTGTCGGTCTTAATCTGAAATCTGCTTCATTTACCAAACATACGTATCACACGAAAATAATTCATAATTATAAAATGTAAATAAATCATAAAGTGTTGCCAGGAAAATATAGTACGCTTGGGTCCAGGGTCGTTTGTACCTATGGTCTGGGGTCATAAGGTTGCAGGGTCCACTTAAAAGAACACCCCCACATATGGATTGTTATTGTATGGGGCAAGGGGGTAGCATACCAATGCTACAATGGTCACAAAAGAAAACTGCACAAGTGAAGCTGAGAAAGTACTTGATTTCCTTACAATGAAAGATTATTTTGGCAGGAAGCAACTAACTATTACAGAAAATTGTAGTGCCAATACAAAATATTGATGGTTACCTTGGAAGTACCATGCAAGGAATTTTTACTTTTGTTGGGGAATACGCTCACATGCAGATATCCCTCAACATCTTGTTGAAGATTTTTTGAAGATACTCTTTTTATAGGAGAATTTTAATCAGAGACTATAATAATACATTTCACGATTCATTATGCACATTTTAGCAATTTTAAAACATGAAGACTTCGGCCCTGTTTATATGAGGAAAACACCTCACCTGCCAGACCCGGGGCTGAGAGGCGAGGTGGAGTAAAGTCTCTCTTCCGTGAAATCAGGATGAACTGACCAATGAGAATCGATAAATAAATTCAATTCACCTCACCATACCGGTGGTGTTTCGTTTATATGGAAAACTTTCACCTCACCCAGGTGAGATTCAACCTCCAGTGAAGTGGGACTTCACTTTACCGGTGGTGTTGCGTTCGTCATGTAAACGCGAAATGAAAACACACAGGATCTCATTGGAAGGTGGAATCTCACCTCTCAGCCCCGGGCCTGGCAAGTGAGGTGTTTTTTCTCATATAAACAAGCCCTTACTTAAGTTGTAGGATAAAGTCCTTGACATATGATGTTGAAAATAGGAAGTGAGCATGAGCCGCACAAAAACCCATCAGTTATTGTAGCATGCCTTTTGTAAGCTACCAATGATCTTGCAATGGGACCTGCATTTAATCGGACCTGCCGGCCTGCATTTTACAGAAGCCTTCCAATTCCTAACCCAGATAAGCCTAACCCGGGTGAAGACGATTTGGCAGGTTAAAGTAGCACTGGCATCAAACCTCAATGCAAAGTCTTCATAAAGTAGTCCAAGGCGAAACTTCATGAGGGTCATCAAGAACTCAACTCCTAGGGATAACTTGTGGGGGCCCTTTGGAAACATCTAAGGCAGATGCTTTGTGGGTGTGCTTTTCACCTCTCCAGTATGTCATGTGCCTTGCATCAAGGGACAGTTGCTCAAAGAGAAATTTGAGTGTCTCAGGGTCCTTCATTCCAGTTAACATTTTTAACATGACATTCTTTTGCAACCTGCAAGAAGTGCATTGGAACCTTGGTCGGACATCAAGACTCATTATAATGGGAGGTGTTATGTTCGATCATGCAATCCTGAACTGGTCGTTTTGAAAGGAAGAGGAGGTTCTGTTACTTCACAAACTACTTTCCCCTGTTTTGTGGGGGGACTTTTCCATTTCACAACACTCTCAGTCAAGAAACATGTTGGGAAAGGTGACTGAAGTGTAGGTTTCTCATTAACAAAATGATTTGAACATACAAGACTGTTGTTGCTTGCAGAGAAGCTGGCATTATCAAGGGTCTTTTGAATCATACATTCCTACTTATACATGCTTCTCTGTCGTTTGGAAAATAGTGAAACAGAAGTGGACCAGGATTAGTTTCTACATTGACCAGGATCAACCATCCTATGTGTAGTGCATAATTGGAGAAGTTTCAAAGGTGCATCATTGTCAAATAGCCATAACACTATGAATGCTCATGATGACTTAAAAAACCTGAATACCCAAACCATCGATACCCTCCATACTCTCAGTACCCATCATACCCTCAATACCCATAATACTCTAATAATACCCTCAATACCCATAAAACGCATAATACCCTCAGTACCCATCATATCCTCAATACCCATAATACCCTCAATACCCATAATACCCATAATATGCATAATACCCTCAGTACTCAAAATGCTCTCAATACCGTGGATACCCTAAATACCTTCAATACTCTCAATACCTTCAATAACTTGAATACCCAAAATACCCTCACCATTGACTTTGGGTCTAAATCTTGAGCGGAAATGCAGTTATGTGATTTGGAGTCATGCAGTCCACTAACTGTCCAAGAGACTCGCTCCACTTCACTCCGCTTTGAAACTTTGCAAGACAGGCAAAGAAGAGACAATGGAAACAAATTAGCGATACACCTCTTCTTTGTTCCTTTGCTGCTGCTATATGCTTCATTAACCAATAAGAAAGCAGTTGGGAGGATATCCCCAACCTTTGACCAATGAAATGGATTAATACCCTTGATACCCAGGGAATCATTAAAATCATGTCCAACCAATCAGAGACCCTGTAACTCAACGGTTCTCCATACCTGGTTCCAGGAAATGACGAGGAAATGTTTGTTAACGCAAACGGAAACTAAACTGAATGGATTATTCTTACGATTACTTATTCAAAATAATAGTAATAGGAGACAAGAGAGTTGGAAAATCAAGTCTCATTAAAAGGTTTAGGGAAAATGCATTTGAAGAAGGATCTTTGCCACCAACGATCGGGATTGACTTCCACGTTAAGGATTTGGAAATTGGTGACAGCAAAGTAAAGGTGAAAAATACCGGCCTGGTGGCAGAAAATTTTGTTGATTTTTGAACCCTACAATGCTACTGCCAAATAAGGCCCAGCACTGATGGAGATACAGTACACGTTATTTACATTACACTTCATTACATTCTAGAAGTTGCACTCGACCACGATATGTTGAAAGATTAGTAAGTTTTTAGTCAGAACTAGAAGGGCACCTACCACATTGCCAGTCTGCATTCTTTGTAGTGCGCGGGGAAGATCTTCCCCGCGCCACTTTCGCTAAAACAATAGTGTCTATTGTTGAGCCATTGTTTTCACCCGCGCACTTCCCCGCCCAAGGAACATCGAGTGCAGCCTGGCCACATTGGTCAGTCTCAGTATATACTCTATGTTTTTCTTTGGCTCTGCATGGCCGTCACACTACAAGCAAGCTATATCCATCTATTAACACAGTCTTTGTTGGGGATACGAACAGGCTAAGTTATGAGCCTCAAGGAATCCCCCAAAAAGGCTCCAGATTGCATGCGCACTAACGATTAACTTCAATGATGCAATATGCAAATTAGCTTGACCGTTGAGAACAAGAGCAAGAAACAATGATACCAAAGCGGATGATAGTGTGAGCCCCAGTGTTGATTCGCTATCAACAAAGCTGAAACGCAATTTTGCAAAACAAAAGGGTCAGTACTTCGGCCCCCCCCAACAAGTTTAGGTTTCTGGCAGCTATTTTGCTGATGTGCCAGGGGAGGGCATTTTTCACCGAGACCTTGGGTGTGCCAGAAGGGCCCTCTATTGTTTATCTATGCTCTGTTTTGGAACCTTACTGAAGTCTTTTCTTGGGTGTCCAAGTGCCATACTTTCCATGCAGGCGATGAGGGCATGCGGCACTATGGCTTGTGCCCTTAGAGTGGCCTCTGAGTACTCATTTACCAACCTTAGAAGGAAGGACAGCTGAACTAAATATCTCGCGATTTCTAGTGCCAGCAATAAGATTCAAACCTTTGAGGGAACTACAAGATTTGAAACACTGCACCATAACCATTTGGCCATAACCCCAGTTATGCGTACTTACACCAACTGTTATTTACCAGACAGTTATTTACCAGTATTTACCTGCATATATAAAACAAAGATGCATATGAATTTGCAATAACATAATTCCCATTAAAAGAGGGGTATGCTTGCTTTCATTGTAGAAGAATATAATAGTTTTGCATTCTTCTGAAGCATTCTAAATGATAGGCATACATTAGGTACCATACCAACTTCGGTGGCTTTTGTTCTCTGAATTCCTTTAATAGGTGGATATTGAATCCTCCCTGCATTATTCCATTACAGCTGCAGCTATGGGACACTGCTGGAGAAGAGCAGTACAAAGCAGTCACATCTGTCTACTACAGAGGAGCAAATGCTGCTTTGGTTGTATTTGATTTAACGAGGCCAGAAACATTTGAAAATGCAAAACACTGGATGGATGATGTGCTGATGAAATGTGGGAGTGATGTTGTAATCACTTTTATTGGGAACAAATCTGATATGGAAGAGAAATTAGATCTTCAAAAAGTAGATGAATTTACTGATCTTCACATGTGCCATTGGTACATGGCAAGTGCCAAAGAAGCAACAAATGTGGACCAAATTTTTACAAGGGTTGCCACTAATTTAATTGAACTTCAGAACCAGATGTTATCTCTGCCATCAATGAGCAATGGTCCTGGAAGTTTATTCTTAGCAGATGATGATTTCAATCCAAATGATAAATATTGTTGCAGTTATTTTTAAATAAAAACTATTTCACTTACAGGAAAAGTCTGGGGGTGGTATGACTGATAATAAAATGAAAGGTTTTACTGTGAATAGTGTGCAATATCATGAATGCTGATTGGTAATAGAGAACTTTCCAATGACGTAGATAAAAATGTATTCAACAGGACTCTAAATTTCATCCACAAACAATGTTGGCTTGGATAACTTCAAGCTTTTGTCTCATGCCACACAGCCACTGAACAATTTTCCCCAGTTCTGTTAAAGTCTGTTTCACATTTGATGTCAGGCACATGAAGTGTAAATGGAAGTTTATCTACATAAAGCTGAAAGTATTTCAGATCATTGGTAACTTTGAATGAAGAACTCTGACCTGACAGCATGTATGCAGTGTGTCAAGCGGTGGGCACTCTGGGGGGGGGGGGGGGGTCAGTGGCAGTTTAGCAATTGCTGTCATTGTTGGTCTCTCATCTGGGGGTTCCCATTGTTCAGCATCATTCTCCTTTGCTGACCTGACATCCTGTGGGAATAGTATTCATCAATCATTCATCGCATGTGTAGTATTCGTGGTTGTTTATTTAGTTGCTATCATTTGCATGTCTTATGTTCATAGCCATGGGGTAGCTATTTTCACCCCTTGTGGTCCTGTCACTATAGTGTTGTAAGTTACATAGCAATTAGAATCTATAATAGAATGTAGTATGTATATTGCAATATTTTACATTAATACAAAAATTGATGTATTATATTTTACCATTCATAACAGTGTATTATCTTTCATTGTATCATCAGTCATACCAACCCTGGATGGGTCCTCTTAGATAACTTTCTGAAATTTTGGGTAAAAGTATGTATTTTTGTTGACAAATATTCTATAGTCATTTTTCAAGATGTATAATGTATGTTGGTTGATTTTTTTCAAATATGTGCTTCATAAGTTTAAGATATTGCACATCATTCGTGACAAAAAAAAACAGAAATTTGAAGATACAGTTTTGTTTTCACATAGTTATCTCTGTTGCATCTTCTGTACCAAACACACTTTACAAGAACTGTTGGTATGAAATGAAGCTGGCAGCTGGGTATAAAATTGTCAGCCTTGACCATGACCATGAGCCATATGATACCCATGTAGCAGTTTGAAATTTATATCAGAAGCGAGCTACCTTAACTTAGTGCTTTTTCAGTATTTTTTTTACTTTTTTTTACTTGGTATACCACCACCTCTCACTGTTTTGTAATTGTGAAATTTTTGGTATTGAGCCACCTTAAGAGCAGATCTACCTTAATTGTAGGGCTCACTACCGAAAATTTCACAATTACGAAACAGTGAGAGACAGTTTTATACCAAGTAAAAATAAGTTAAAAACACAAAAAGAAGTTAAGGTGGCTCGTTTCTGATATAAATTTCAAACTGCTACACATTGGGTGTCCTATCGCTCATGCCTTGACAGAACTTAGAGCTTGGTACGAAACATTTATTTGGTCTTTGCAATGAGCTGCTAGGAAGAGTGATCCTGTCACCTTCAGCAATGGGCCGATGGAGTATAGTTACAAAAAGGAGAGGATGCACCAAAAAGCTCTAATTCGGTCATCTATCTTCAGTATAGCTTGCGTGCAGACTCAAATTGTTCCTTTGCAGCACGGGGGGAGGGGGGGGGGGTTCTCGGCTAAATTTCGGGCAGGGGTGTGCCGCCCACTGTTTCAAAATAGCACCGTTGGCTAGACCAATTTTTCTGAAAATGATACCCTTGGCTAGACTAATTTCTACATCAAAGTGCCATGAATTGGCATTTTCGAGGCAAAACTTGCCAAATTTTTGCATTCTATGGACCAAAATTTGAAAAAAATTTGGGTTTCTTTACAGGAATTACCGAAGTTTGACATTTCTTTCACCAAAATTGCCAAAAAGTATACCCTTGCCCAGACTAAATGGGCGAAAATTGGCAAAAAGTATACCCTTGGCTAGACTAAATGGACTGAAATTGGCAAAAAGTATACCCTTTGCTAGACTAGAAGGTTTGAAAAAGCATACCCTTGCGGGCGGCACATCCCCAGGTACCTTTACTATGGAAGAACCCCCCCCCCCCGTGCTTTGCAGTTACGCATAAGCATTTTTCTCTCCTTAGGTATGAAAGATCAAAATGATAAAAAATTGAGGCAACAATTTCATGGGTGAAGTGAAGGTGAGAGCAAGGCTGCAGATTTAGCGTCAAGCGCTTGGGGCCCTTGGGTCGCATGGCTAGGTTACACGTAACTGATTCCGAAACCCCTTTTCACGACGCTCCAGTGGTAAAGCTCCACCTAAAATCGAACCTTGACCTTGTCCGCCTGACTGTTCTGGGTGCGTTGTCATAGGATTACACCCTGATTACACCATTGCATGACAACGACTTCGACGGGTCCACCAAAATACACCTAATTTTCAGCTCTTTTTCTTACACTTAAAATTGCTCTTACCTATGTTTAGAAGCTTATTAGACAGCATAAGCAAGAACACGCTTCAAATCACATCATTTTGCTTTTGCAACAAACTTACACACCATAAAATTTAGACATAAATCGTGGTTAAAACAGATCCCGAAAAGAATTTAAATCACACTATTACAGATAATTTTCAAAGCATTTTTAATAACTGTACAATAAAACAATTTACATGATCATCAAAACTCTTTATTTTTAAACTACTGCTTCAAAAATCATGAATCTATATCTAATCACCAGCCTTAACTTAGAAATCATTTCTTCCAAAACATGGAATTCTGCAGTACGCCCAATCAAAGTATTGTGTATACTGCATAAAATCTAAACGATGCAATTGAAGTATCTATCAATCGATATCTCTAACTCAGAGCAACTCTGGGGCCCAGTTAGGCAATTTCTAGGAACCTTGGGGAACCTTGCAAAAATATCGTACCAAACTATTCTAAATTTAGTCTTGAAATCCTCTACGGTAATCGAAAACAGCATTCAACACGATCCAGGTTTGAGTTTGAGGCCTTTCTGCAAGAGGCAAGTTGTAAGTGTCTTGAAAGGTCTCTCAGTTTGATCGAGCGGTTTGCTGCCTTCCTCTGTGCTTTAAAGGCAATGTAAGCATATAAAAGTGGCTTGAACCAAATGAGGTCAACAGGATATTTCAGTTGGTGTAGACAAGTAACCCAAATATAGTGCGGCATGTGTCATGGCTTATTGCCTTGGTAAAGCTATTTTCATCAAAGACTGATACACGTTTACATTACCCTTACAGTATATCCCAGCACATAAGAACCTACTTTTTTGAGAGAGAGGCTGAAATAGGTTCTTACTTCAAAGGCACTATGGCTAATTTCAAGGTAAAGAGGTTCTTATTTGAAGGCTGCCTTGCGTAGGCCCTTACAAAAGATGTTTAACTTGTGTTCCAGACCACTTGAAAAGAAAGGTAAGTTCAACGAGCACAGGCTAAAGATGTTCAGCCCCATTATTTGTTCTCGAAGGGTTTTTTATCGACCTGATAACTAATTGGGGAGGAGAATCAAACTTTAACAACCGATTGGCACCAAAATGAACTTCATAGTAACAATTAAAACTCGACTTTGCTACTCCTGCAATAAGAACCATCAAACTTCATCAAATTGAAACAGGTCCTTAATTACAAGGTGCATAATTTAGGAAAACAGCACTTAGGTTCTTATTTTGGTAGGTTCTTATATGCGGGGATTTACTGTAGTGCACAACATTGATGATCTCTTGTGCCTATGCTTGCCAGTACTTTGTTATTCCTTGCATATGCAAAGACGCAAATTAGAAATAACACCCTTCATAACATTTAAAGGGGAAGAATTAAGGTGAAATCCCGTGGGGGGGACTTGGTCTACGAACATAAGGGGGGGGGGCACTAGAAAATCTGCTTCATATTTCAGAACACTTTCGGAGAGTTAATCAACGATAGGTTTACTCAAGTGAGTTAGATTATGCACTGGTAAGTTTATTTGCCTTTTGGCCTTGTTTCCCGCTTTTCGTTCATTTCTAGTCGATTTTGTGGTGTAACAGTTGCATTTAAAAGTGCAACAGTGGAAGGGTTCCAGTGTGCGCGTTGCGAATCGAAGTTTGCTGCTTTCAACTGTTGTTATTCAATTGAAAGAAAATCAGCTAACAATGAATGAAAACAACTAGAAACAAAGCAATAAGACCACAAACACTTGCCTCTATGTAAACTGAACCATTGTTAACTCACTTTGTACAAATTTGTCGATGATAGACTCTTCTGAAATGTGTTCTGAAGTCTGAAGCAATTTCTTGCCATAGATAGCAGTGCTTATGACGGGGTTATACTTTTGCTATCCTTCTCAAAGTTACCAGAGTTGGACGCTCGATCCAAACCTCTTTTTTAAGAAGTAAAAGGGTCTATTCACTACTGGATGAATAAAAGAAACACCCTTCTGTTTGAAAGGCTTTTGATTATTGTATAACACAGCAAATTCATATGCAAAGACGCAAATTAGAAATAACACCTTTCATAACATTTAAAGGGGAAGAATTAAGGTGAAATCCCGTGGGGGGGACTTGGTCTACGAACATAAGGGGGGGGGCACTAGAAAATCTGCTTCATATTTCAGAACACTTTCGGAGAGTTAATCAACGATAGGTTTACTCAAGTGAGTTAGCTTATGCACTGGTAAGTTTATTTGCCTTTTGGCCTTGTTTCCCGCTTTTTTCGTTCATTTCTAGTCGATTTTGAGGTGTAACAGTTGCATTCAAAAGTGCGACAGTGGAAGGGTATCAGTGTGCCAGTTGCGAATCGAAGTTTGCTGCTTTCAACTGTTGTTATTTCAATGAAAGAAAATCAGCTAACAATGAATGAAAACAACTAGAAACAAAGCAATAAGACCACAAACACTTGCCTCTATGTAAACTGAACCATTGCTAACTCACTTTGTACAAATTTGTCGATGACAGACTCTTCTGAAAAGTGTTCTGAAGTCTGAAGCAATTTCTTGCCATAGATAGCAGTGCTTATGACGGGGTTATACTTTTGCTATCCTTCTCAAAGTTACCAGAGTTGGACGCTCGATCCAAACCTCTTTTTTACGAAGTAAAAGGGTCTATTCACTACTGGATGAATAAAAGAAACACCCTTCTGTTTGAAAGGCTTTTGATTATTGTATAACACAGCAAATTCATAGGAAACACTGTGTTTAATAGCCGAAGCATTCAATTAGCATAAGGAATTTACTTGGCTTAATTAGTAGAAATGTTCCACTACACGTATTTCCTTTCACGAGAAACTGCTTGAAAGAAACTCGAATCTCAGGATGCCAAAAAATTGAGCAACTCCAGTGAAGGAAATGTTCAGCATAGCTTTTCACTCTATACTTCACTTGTTTCCTTATCAGTTTTCTGGGAAAATACTTGAGTAATGTATGAACACTGGAAAGACTTAAACAACACAACTTTGACAGGCTCACAAGGGCATAGGTAGTGAGCATGTACATTATCATGAAAATTTTGAGAAATTCACAAGAAATTCTGAGTAATGGAAATTTTAAGAAAATTTCAGTGCTGGCTCTAATGCTTGGTTTTCTAAATAAAAAGATGCGTGTATCATTGATGTAATATTTGGGAACAAGAGCTTGTCTCAGGCTGCGTTCACACGATGCCGGCACATTTTGAAAAAGGTGAAAAACGTGACGGCTGCAAAATTTGAGCTAGCGTTCACACGATACCGGAACAATTTGAAAACGGTAGGAACTTAGACGGCAAAAACTCGTTGCAACACTTTGATTCCAAAGAAGCTTACCTACACCCGAAGAGTCGATCAGTCTCTTTCCAAAAGTGTCTAAAAATGTTCTGTTTTCATCATTTTCAGGTGTTTACACGATGCCGTTTCCAAAATGTTTCGGTTAGAGTTCCATTTTCAAAGTCTACTGTTTTCAAAATCTGCCGGCAAAAAATGTGCCGTTTTCGTGTGAACGGGACCCCTATCCGTCGAATTTTTCACCGTTTTCAAAATGTACCTGCATCGTGTGAATGCAGTCTAAGAAGATCGCGCTCATCTAGTGGATAAATCAGCCCATTTGAAAGGGGATGGATCACAGAATCACACAAACCCCTGATTTGCCGGATTTCTTTTGTTCAGTTACTTTAACAGGTCCATCGACTTCATCTTTAGCTGTTTGTTCGGTTGCTGTCTGCTCGACCTTTGGTGGTGGTGCTTGCTTTTTCTTTCCACCAAATAAGTTACCAAACTAGAAATAAACCATAAAAAATACTTCAGTTACTTTCAAAGGAATGAGATATGTGATATCGAGTGTCACGAAATAGTTTACCAATCTGAAAAACAACCATGAACTCAACAATGGTAGTATTCCACTAAGAGGCTAACTTAAATGACAAAATAGCCTAAGCTGTGCTTACAACCACGTCTAGTCAAGTGATCAATCTCTTGAGAAAACATCACTTGCATACGTTACGTTAACACGTTTCCTGCCATGAAAACGTGTGCCATGCATGAATACAAGACCAAGAATGGATCTAGGTGGGAGGGGGTGGTTGCGAGCAAGGCATGAAACCCGCCTGACCATGTGACCGAGTGGTCGCAGGAATGCTCTCCCTTTTCGCTAAATCCTGCAGGAAATTTTCAAAATATCTTTAAGTCAAGCAGAAGTACCATATCTAGTTGTATTTCATGTAAAATTTGTTTTCTATAATGAAACAAATCATATCACTGAATAATTTGATAATCCCTCCTGCCTTCGTGCCCTACTCATATTGTTTTTGAATTTGGCATCTGATAGATACATACAAGGGGTGTTAAAAAACCAAGGCTGCAATATATCACTAATTGTATGCCATAAAACATCAGTAGCTCTGCATCTCAATGTATCAATGGTTATCCTTTGGAAGGTAAGGAGTGCGGAGCGAAGCAAGATTCCTGTGGTAGGAGCACAATTCCAGGTTCTTCATGCTGCAAATTTCAGTATGAGTTTTGTCCGGTTGCATGAAGGAAGGTATTTTGCATGCCCTGGTTGTGGGGATTGCAATCCCCGCCCTTTTCGGCAAGGAAGGTACTTTTGCCCTATTTTTCATCACATCAGTCAATTAGATCGTTCAACCTGCTTCCTTAATAAAAGGCATTTCCTTCGTTCTCCAAGCGTCTGAAGGGCGTGGTCACTGAAGATTCTCTGAGAGGCTTCGCCGCTAAAGCCTCCTTAACCCTCTCCGACTTCGCGTCCCAGTTGAGGTCCCAGCGAAAATTGGCTAAAAATTGAAATCTTTTCAGATTGCTTCAAAATTGGTGCAAAACCTATTTCAAGTGCGCTGATTTGATTGCGAATATGGACAAAGATTTTGAAAATGTTGTCACCAAAGTGCCCAAAATGGCACAAAAAGTGGCACAAAAAGTGGCACAAATGTCCAAAAATTGAAATCTCTTTAAATTTCTTCAAATTCGCACAGAGCCTTTTTTGATGGTGCTTATTATGAATATCGATAAAGATTTTCAGAATATTGTCACCAAAATGCTCCAGATAGCACAAAAATAGTGGCCCAAAAGACCAAAAAATGAAGTTGCATTGAATTATCTAAAAATTGGCACAGAGACTATTTCAGAAATGCTGATTACGAATAGGAACCAAAATTTTTTAAAAGATTGCAACCAAGGTGCTCCAAGGTGCCCCAATCCTATTAATCACGCCATGGCTCAACTTGGCTCTCGACGGCCTTGAATGTCTCACGTGGAAAACCAATACCTTGAAGTCCCATTTCTAATACACAGCCCCTGCCCTTAAAATGCCCTAGTTGCGCGCCTAAAGAAGTTAGTAATACTAAAACTTCCCAAGAGGATGGTGACATGACTTGAAAAGGGTAAAACAAACCTTAGCCGTCTTCGTCCACTTCTTCAAGTGCCTTTTCCGATTAGAAGACAACTAAAACATGGACTTTTGAATGAAAAATTGTCTATTCGAGTGTTTAGGGGAAGTAAGCAAAGTTTGCTAATTTCAAAATGATCAGCTATTGATTTCAGGGTCTTCGTTGTTGGCCTGTGTCAGCAGGTCCGATTTCTGTTGAATCTGAACAACAGGTGAATCATCATACTGATCAACTGCTTTTACGTTTTCAGGAGCATTTCAAGTGCTCAGTTGTTCAAAAAAGAATTTCGACAGAAAAATCATTGCAGGCAGGTAAAGACATGGGATCTGAACACATCTCTGCATTGGGCTTCGTGCAATAAACTGCTGTTCGAATTTTAGTTATCAATTGCTTGAGAAAAATGAAGGTATAGCAACAAGCTACGTTTAGAATCTCTTTTTATATCAAGTTAATGTGTCTTCGTGGCCAACTTTTAACAACACTATTGTACGAAATTGCTGTTTCATCACAGTATCTAAATCTTTGCGACATCGATTTAAAACGTGGACAATTATTAACATAAAGTACAAACCTTTGATTTTTTAGGTGGTTGTGTTTCTTCTGTGTTTGCTTCTTTATTTCCATCCTTTACTTCATCATCATTGTTATTTAGTTCTTTCTCAGTATCTTCTTCTTTATTTTCGTCTTTACTCCCTTCTCCTTCATCGTCATCTTCTTCATCATCTTTATTCTTCTTATCTTTATTTTGTTTATCTTTTCCTTTTTCGTCTTTTCCTTCTTCATCCTTTCCCTTTTTAACTTTTCCTTTTTTGTCCTTTTCTTTCTTTTCCTTAACCTTATGCGATGACTTCGTTTCTTCTTCCTCATTGTCCTCCTGAATCTTCACTTCCTTCTTGGATTTGCTATCCTTGTTGGAAGCACTATCCTTGTCTTTCTTGTCCTTTACTGTTACTTCCTCTTCCTCATCTTTATCCTCTTCATCTTCTTCATCTTCCTCTTCGTCATCGTCATCATCGTCATCATCATCATCTTCTTCATCTGTAGAGAAATATCAGATTTCAGTAGGTGTATCAGTTTCAGTTTCAGTTCATATTTCAAATTCCGCTAAAGAACATCAGGCAATATTACAAAGAAAGATACTATAAGAAATTCATACAACATGCAAATACAAAACAAAGAACTATGATATATTGTATGCAGGGAATTACTTAGAGGAGGAGCTCTCTCAGTAGCCAAACTAGTCGGGGAGAGAGCCCCCCCCCCCCCTTATCAGTTTTTATATCACGTAGAGTACAGCAAACTTACTTCACATGACTAGATAAAGGGCCAAAACATATACTGTACAACTGTCAGCACATGAAAACGCCAAAACACATCATCAACATATAATGGCCGCACTAGATCTTTACATGGCTGCTATGAAATCGTATGTAACTGTCATTAAAATCTTTGCAGTGCAGTTACCTTGTCAGTTTCCTTACTTAGGGCTGTCACAAATCGTTGTAAAGTTACGTTACATAGCCACTTGCTCTATTGTATAGCCTCCTATGGGCAATGGATAGTGGGGTGCATAAATACTTGAAGGTAGTAAGTGGCCTACAAGTCACTTTTGTCACCACGAATTTTGTCACATCTATAAATAACTTTACCTTCATCATCATCGTCGTCGTCATCGTCATCGTCATCGTCGTCTTCATCATCATCATCTTCTTCCTCTTTAGCCACCTTTTTCTTCACCTAATATACAAAACAATACAAAAAGATGGAATAAATACCGTCTACACCAGTGAGTCCATGTGATCCATTTTGCCTTTGTAACACAAATCTCAACTCTAACTTTAAATCTAAATTCACTCTGATGAGAACGTAGGTTCGAAAGGCCTCAGTGTGCCAAACTCCTTTTCTTTGCGTCCGCCTTCTTCATGGTATTAAAGATAAACAGATTCGAATGCAAATGGAAAATCAGACCAAGGACACAGAAAGTGTACTTTTGAATTGTAGGGACAACGAAGAGTTTCTCTACAATTTGATTAAGTGTAAAGTTGAATTTCGTCCCAGCTGAGGATGAGAGAAGATCCTTTCGAGACGTTCTAATATCATCTACCAACCGAGTTATCCAAGGAAAAGTGACCCGACGCAATCTGTCATAGAAAAATAAGTAAGAGGTCGATTGAAATGCTTTCAAAGTTTTTCTATCGCTAAAAGACCAGCAGACATCATGACTATTATTTTGCATGTTCTTTGGCACGGTAAATTTCCCAAGATCTCGAGGTTTCAGATTTATAAATAGAAGAGACTTCAACGTAGAGTTTAGCACCGACTTTGAGTAAATCTGGCGAGTAGTTGCAGATCTATACAGCAAGAAGATCAAAATTATTGGCTACCTCAAAAGAAGACGAGGAAATGCTGCATTTCCCATGCGCAAATAAGTACAGGAAGTCCAGGATATAAGAACAAAGCGCCATCTTCAATTTCTATCCGCCATATGGTTAATTACTGATTAGAGACATAGGCATACAAAAGTGTTACTTGATGCCACTTTCATTCTTTCATTCAAACATACGGTGAGTTTGATTGGTACCAATTCTGAAAACAGTAAACTTGAAAGACTCGGAGTTTGTGTTTGATTGATTCCTCAATTCCGGAAACGGCAGGTTTGGCAGGTTTAGACGTAATTCATGTATTTAAAAGAGAACAAATTAAGAAACTTTTAGTACTATGGTCTGATCGAAGTTCTTATAAAAATAGCGCAGTCACCATATATTGCTAACTTTTCTTATGGCGCACCAAAGCAAATAAAAAATTACCATTTTCTCGGACTCTTTCTTCTTAAAAGCGTCTTCCTTCTCTAACTTAACCAAATTTTCAGCTTTAACCTTATCTTTACTTTTGACTGTAGTTTCTTCCTCGTCTTCGTCCTCTTCTGTTTCTTCATCCGTTTCTCCTTCTTCACTTTCTTCTTCTTCACTTCCTTCCTCATCTTCTTCCTCTTGTTTTGCTTGTGGCTTTGAACTTTGTTGTTTCTTTAAAATATAGATGAAAAAAACTATACCGTATACCAGGTGAGTAAAAAAAGCTGAAACATTTGGAGGGCGGTGGAGTAAAGAGTGTGTGGCTGATAGTCAAAACTGAAATGCTGATAGCATAGGGCTTAAATATTTAAAAAGGTGGTTGTAAAATGCTATCACATTCTTCTTTGAATTAAATGTCTTAGTAGGAAATTGGGGTACTCTGCTGTAAATCTGCCGTGGAATCTTTGCACAAAGCCTCGAGATTTTGACAAATTTTTAAAACTTAATTAAAGTGCTGCTATTCTGAAAATAATCAAGAAATGAGAAAATTTCCACCGTAGAATACCCTCCTCAGGGATGGTGTCAGGAATCTTCCCATAGAGCGACTGGAGCTTCCGATAGAGGGCTGAAATGGCTAAAGAAATGCAGCTTTTGTACATAATTTTACAAAATTTCCTCCGACAAGAACACAAATTTCTTCCAACAGGGGGACTAGATGCTTCTGATGGGCGCTGCAGCCCCTCTCCTGCCCTCCACTGGCGCCACCACTGTCCTCCTGAGTGGCTTTCAAGCGATTTAGTTCATAGGAAATATAATAGGATTTTGCATCCACCAATTTAAATATCAGAAAGACTTGAGTCCTGCAGATCTATCAGTCAAAGGTCAACTTTGCTGCAAAAGTTTTCGAGGAGGTGGAAGCTTCTTTGTGTATTACCAGGTCGCCGAAATGGACAGCCATAACGCTTGGATTGGTTCTCGAAGACTTCCTTCAATCCTAACGAAGAACTTTCAATCAAACATGAACAAAATGCGATTGCAGACGGCATAGCTAAATCTAACTACAGTGATAAACTGAAACAAAAACACGGTACAAAAATGCCAAGCAATGTTTTAAATGTTTCTGCGACATAATAAATCCTTTATAAAGCAATTACTCGATCAAGGCTGGAATTATTCAGAAAGTTAAGAAAGTTACATTCGTACGTTCTATATTAGGAACCTTGATTTAATAGGGCCAAATAGTAGAACAATCTTTTTTTTGAATTCTGTACACTATGTTTAGAACATGAAATATGAAAGATGATATTCGGACCTTAGTTTGTGTACGCTGAACTGCAGTCCAAATATTTTCCAGCACTGACCTCGTAATCATTTAATAACTGCATAGTATTCACCTGTTGTTCCTTTTCTTTGGAAATGACTCCTTTCTTTTTGCCTTCTTCCTCCTTCGTTTCATCGTCTTCATCTTCTTCTGATTCTTCCTCTGTTTCATCATCATCATCATCATCATCATCATCTTCACCACTTTCTTCTTCAGATTCTTCTTCCTCCTCTTTAGCCTTACCCTACAAATTCATTGCATACAGTGAAAACCTGCGCATATACCCACAGTTTCCAATCCAAGCAGTTTGGGTTCTTATGAAATGGATAACATTGATGAAATCAGGATGTAGGTTCTTAATACGATCCTTGCATTGTGTTAAGAAAGGTGTTTCCAATGACGTTTCTTTTTGCCTTTAAAATAACTTCGTTTGAAGCCAAAATACTGTGACAGAGCATGGAACGCTAGCATTGTCGTAGAATCAGACTTGCTTAGGCCCATTAGCTGACTGAGAAGCATTATCTATGGTTTTTTCATTTGACAAAATAGTGAAATTAATGCTTTGGATTGTCACTGTTGAAACGTAGGTCAATACACTTGTTCTTCAAACGAAGAACCTATGGAAAGCTAGGGCGAAAAGGTTCTTACATAAAGGAATGAATATTGAAGATTTCAGGTTCTTATTCCAGGCCAGGAAGGCTCTTATATGTGGCTTTTTACGAGTAGCGTAACGGAGCAGCTGGGGGCCCTTAGTAATTTAGCTACGCAGGGGCCCCCCTGAGGCGGCAGATAGTTTGCCAAAGTTTGCCAAATTTCCAACATCAAATAGTTGTTTTATTGGCAAAATCAAGTTGAGTCCAGCACATCAAAACCTTCATAGCCGGCGTCTATGGAAGTTTTTCTTATGACGGCACGTTTGCACAAGAAAAATATTAGGGATGGTGGCTGCAAGTGAATACCAGCTACGCGAGCTACATTTGGAGTATGCCTGTAGGTCCAATGTCGGGAAAATTTTTTGAACCATGCTCTTTAGAATATCGGAAAACGCATCCTTCATAGCACCTCACCATCGAATTCAGAAAAAAGAATTGTGGTTGACGAGATGATTCCCAAGGAAACATTCAAAAGTTAAGCTTAGGTATCGTACAGAAATGGATTTTTGGACAAGTCATCTTCTAAAACGTTCATATTCGCTAGAAGATAGCAAGGAATCTTTGAAAAGTTTTCAATACGATGTTCAATTCACTAGAAGTCTTTGGGTCTCTTTGACGGGGCCCGAAGGCCTTCAGTGGAAATCAACAACACGCTGTTTCTCCAAAACCTGAAAATCTGAAAATTGCGTAAGAGGCCCTTCGGGGCCCTTAGGAGTTGCTCTACCCAACCACCGTGCGTTACGCCACTGCTTTTTACTGTACTTGACTAGACTTATGACCTGGAGTTCCTTACTTTCCTGTTCGTTGAATTGATGATGTCAGAGTTGATCAACATACATATGTAAACATAATGAATTTTTTCAACGGAACGGCTCCAGCTTACGCTTACAAAATAATTCATCAGATCGACCAAAGCCGAGTGGCACACAGATCTAAGTTTAGATTAAACATTCTATTTCTATTTCTATTAAAACCGAGCGCCCACTCTTATATTCATTATTCGGACATACTAAATTATGCTTTATATAAAAGTACACAAAAATTTATCGTTTATCATTTTTGCAACCACTTCTAAGCAGGGGTGGATCCAGCCTCAAGTTGAAGGATGGGCAGCCTGCTTGAGAGGGCGCCCAAAGTATAACAGGAAGTAAGTGCTCCGAAGGCGTGTGAAAATTTCTGACCTCCTAATTGAAAAACGCATTGGTTTTCTACTAAATAGCGTCCTTATTCGTATGTTTGGCCCACATTTTGATCGAAATATTAAAAAGAGAGTGTCTTAGGGTCACAATGAGGGGAGCACTTCTCAGCAAAAAGGGGGCGCCAAGGTGAGTCAACATCGTGAAGGGGGGAGCATTTGCCCCGACTTGCCCCCTTTAAATCCGCCACTGCCTCAACGGGAACCATTATGGAAATAAGGTCAACTGTACAGTTTTTAATGCTCTCACTTTCACTATAATTAGGGGTATTTTAAAGAGTCTATTTCATCCAGCATGCCTTGCACGTGTAGCCTCTTGATTTTCCTTTGTTGTCACCATTTTCATATGCCATGGAAATGGCGACAAACAAAGGCCAGCCAAGAGATGACACGTGCGAGGAATGCTGGATGAAACAGACCCTTTAAACTTGAATTTATTGAAGCTGTATGTAAATCATATCGTAACTATTCATCATATCTAAATAACTGTAAATTTTTAATGGCGAATTGATACAGACATAAATACATAAATATAAATCGCTTCGTTTAACAGTCACTTCGGTTCTTTTGTTGCTTTGGCATGTTAAGCAAGGTTTACCGCAGCGATACAAAAGACTTCGATAAACAGTTTAACATTAGAAATACTGGGTGGGCAATAAAGTAAAATGTTGTGCTGGAAAATGATCAAAATTCGATTATCTTACTGATCTTTAGCATTCCATGAAAGGCTTTTGGTACATCGTCTGGTGTAAGGACCAACAAGGAGTCCACAACTAAAGCTACTGGCAGCTAATGTCAAGGACTTCAAGCTTTTCTTTCTTTTTTCATATTCAATATAAAATTTACAATAACAAATTACCTAAGACACTACCTACGAAACTACTATACGACACTAAAAAGACGGTACCAGGAGGAGCAATATATCATGAATACCCCCTGGTATTTAACATAAATCTAAAACAGAAAAAAATACGATTAAAAAGGAACTTAGAAGTAGAGTGATTTATAAAATTACGTGTCCAGGATGATGCACTTCCTGCTATGTCGGTCAAACAAGACGACATTTGATCACTCGCTTCAAGAAACACAAGAACAAAAGGGATGGTGCAGTCAAATCCCATTTCGAGAACTTTGTCAAAGAAAAAGCTAGTTTTGAACATATTGGAGTCATAGATACAACAACAAAAAGTCCGGATCATCTGCTTACTTTGGAAGCCTTATACATCAGGGATCTAAAACCAGAACTGACCACAAAAGACGAGTTTAGGAACAAAGAGTCAATTATCAAGATATAAGTAAAAAAAGACAAAAGCGTGAATTTTCTCATTTTAATGTTTTATTGTATTTTAAGGGTTGTATTTCTTTTATATTTCTCAAAGGACCTTTTGTTTGCTATAGCATTTGCATAAAGAAGTACCAGTTTACTTGTTGTGAGATTTTAACTGATGATGAACGCAAAGTTCGAAATATATTTTATCATGCTGTACATTGCAGCTTTTTATGTTTGAGAAAAAAATACAACAAAATATACCATTAAATGCAAAATGCTACATATAAAAAACCTTTTTACAAATAAATACTTCAGCCGGTTTCACATTATTAGGCCAACATGGATGATGGTAGTGGAAATATTTGGACGTTGATATTTCAGATACATTATGTAATCAAGATGGATAATCGTTAACTCCATGTAAGCCTAACATCGAATGTGAAACGGGCTCACTAAAGAAGGACGCTTTTCTCCCAGGAGAGGAGCATACTAAGCTTTTTACAATGAGAGGTGGTACTCCTCCAGGCAGCCAACCAAGGGCTGTAGCTAGCAACCTTCTCTACAGAAGGAGAGAGCGCTAAACTGTAGAGCAAGCGACATCCTGCCGAAGTTAGCTGCATTGTTGCTTACTCGCCAAAAACAACCTTCAGAGTTATTCCAACTGTATTAAGCATACGTTTGTAAAATTCTACAGCCTATTTCTTTAAATCGAATGGCTCGAAAGATAGTTCAGCTGCTATGTTCGGTTTGATAGGACTTTCAGATATCTTCAATGTTTTTCGAACTCATAGCATATTTCTAGCCTGCGTGCAGACTCTACAGTCAGTGCGGAGGAGTGAAAAGGAGAAGAAAGCTCCCTGTAGAGTCTGCGCAACGGCGACCAATTCTGTGTTTTGAGTTCTCAGATTTTGTGGAACCGTCTGGGATTGGCTGCACGAATTAACTATTGTCTTTAATTGTGTTCAGCGTAATTTGCGTATAAAAATCATTATTCCAAAATTTGTTACAGGCAGAACGCGCTGAACACAGGTAAGAACAATAGCGAAATCGTGCAGCCAATCCCAGACGGTTCCACAAAATCTGAGAACTCAAAACACAGAATTGGTCGCCGTTGCACAGACTCTACAGAGAGATTTTTCTTCTCCTCTTCGCTCCTACGCACTGACTGTAGAGTCTGCACGCAGGCTACTTATTTCAGACTTTAACTCATTTAGCGATGTGACGTCATCAAATTTCTGAATCATAAACGACATTGTGAAAAACTTGTGCTTGATATTATACTGAAGACATGATAAACTATGGTCTCCTTGGAAATTATTCTGTGCCTTCTCAAACAGTCTACAAAATACGATGGTTTTAAGTTCTTTTCAAAGTTTGTCTTGAATTAAAAATCGTCCAATCATGAAATTCTGAAGGTTTCAGAATTGCAACCAAGCAGCTAACGTTTCTTTCAAACTATTCGATTCAAAGAAATAGTTCATATCATTATTTTTATATCAAAGTTTTTAAAGATTTGAACCTATACCACTGAAGTATTTGCACTGAGACCATAATAAAAAATTAGTACGAACCTTTTCTTTTTCTTTTTTGGTTTTAGCTCTCTGTGTCTCTTCATCATCTAGCTCATCTTCAATTCTTCGTTTCAATTCATCAACATCTTTCTGCGAATTTTTCTTATTTTGCTCCTCGACTACATCCTTCTCTGTTTTCGAAATGACGGGCAGTTTCTTGCTTGCCGTCTGAAAATACAATTGAAAGATTTGGTAAGAAAGGACTCTGATGAATCAAATCAACAGTCACGACCTTCCCTGAAAATATCCGAGAGGCAAGTATAGTGGGAGGCAATGAGGCGATGATGGCCCCTCTAAAATATTTATTAAAATACTAATTAACCATACGAGGAGGTACTTGGTCTACCAATGTACACGGGCGCCTTCTTCTGTCTGTCTTCTTCTTCGAGTGCCTTGCATGAATCACGCTTTGGCAGTCATGAATGACCATAAGGAACGGTTTCTGGCAGCATCAAATATGTCACGTGTTGAGAAAGATGGGGTGTTAAGTGCGAGTCTAATAGTTTCTTTAATATTGTCCATGTACATTATTCTTTTCCTTCCTCTGCTATGTTTCCCCGGCAAGCGACCTTGTACTATGAGGCATTCATATTCTTCTTTTCAGATGCAGTGCCCCAGGAATTTGAGCTTTCTTTCATTTAACGTTGCTATCACCGTTCTTTGGTATTTGCTCTCTTAAATGCTGTGGCATTTGCAACTCGATCTCTGTATGATATCTTTAAAATCCGTCTCAGGAACCACATTTCTGCTGCTTCTGCTTTGAATCATAGTGGTGACGTGCAAATAACGGAATCAATCATGGAGTTGTTGACCCTGTCATGGAGCTGGTTATAGAAGAATGATACTCTGTCCTGGAGTGGGAATCCTGAAATGATAACCTGTTAAGCAGCACTCACCCGTATCAAAAATACAAGAGTGTCCCAATCCCCGCCACCCCCATCATAGTCAGTGGATACGCAGTTTCTGAGAAAAAATGAAACTATTTTCGGTTATTCCATCAAAAATGGACTATATCTACTCTGAATAGGCTGTGATTCTGGTGTAAATAGGTACCAAATCTGTCTCCCTATTGAATGATTTGAAAGGAATTCTGTGTGTTTGTTGCAGTTTTGCTTTAAAGAATTTGATACCTTAATTATTTTCAAAATTAAATGTACCGAGTGAGTCAAGAAGATTTTAGGCGTTTGGAGGGCTGTGGAATAAACAGTATGTGACCGATATTCAAAACTGAAATGTTCATCCATCAGTCAAAGGTCAACTTAGATGAGAAAATTTTGTTTGGCAGTATCCCTCATCTTACAGAGCCAGAAATTTGGAAAATGCTGGTAAGGGCATGCTTGGGAACAAGAATTCCACATTCCATTCTGGTCCATAATTTACCTTCTATCGAAATTGGAATTCAGCATCTCAAACTGGCAATGTAAACTTCAATGCCACATAAATCATGGAATGGCATGGAATGTGGAATTCTCGATTCCCATACAAACCCCTTACAAGCATTTTGATAGTTGTTGGGTCTTAAAGATATTTTATCTTACCAAACAAAATGTTGTCATCCTTATTTTTGAATATTGGTCACATAATTTTTATTCAACATTCCTCAAAACGCCTAAACTATTTTTTGACTCACCCGGTACATGAATAGAGCCAATCCAAGTGTTCCCCAAAACTAATTTTGCGTTTGCGCAAATATCACGTGACATCTAATTTGAGATAGTCTTTACACAATGAGATGAGAAAGAAACACAAAATTCAGATGATAAAATTTCGCTCACCTCATCTCTCTTAATGTCCTTATTTTCTATTTTCGTTGTTCCTTTCATATCTGCAAGAAATATATCTATAACCGTCACAACGATGGTAGCAATTTTCATAAATTACATACACTTATTTTATATGAAACTTGGATCAGGCTATGGTGCTAAAGTTTCTTAATTTAACATGAAAATTTGCCCATGGTAGCACTAAAAGTTGCTTGGTTTGTTATTTAATTCCTTGAATGTTTAAAATATCAATATGGTCTCTAAAACAGCTGCAAATATGCTCCTTGACATTCAAACTATTACATAGTAGTGAACAGTGCTCTGTTATGTTCAAACGATAATGGTTAGTTGACATTACTAAAGAATAAAGTTTCATATATTTGCCATAATATCCATACATCCATGTGTTTAACTTTTTTAAAGTTTCGTAATGCTTCCCAGACATAGAACGAGAGCTTCTTGAAGTTTTGGCCATCTTAGTATTGTGAAGGAAATGACAACCCATTCGTTTTGTTTGTCCTTGTGCCCTCACGTGACGTTGTTACTTCCTTCTCGTACCCAGAATTCTGGCAGTGCCGCTGTAACTGGCAGTCTGAGTTTAGAGCACGTAGGGTGCAGACAAAAAAGTGATCATTCGGCACTAAGGTCGAAGAGTTTCTGGTAACAGTTAAAAGTTTGCATAAAGACGTTATAATCAACTAGCTCTTTTCACGACATCAAAGCATGCATGCCCATATTTACTTTCAAACTTCAGTACGATTCATGGTATTGTGACAGCCGTGGACACTCGATGATCTTACACCTCTGCGGACGACGAAGCTCCTTTCGACTCACCCGGTAAAGTACTTTATCCATGAGATCATTAGATTTCCTGCCTTTCTAATAGCAGTAAAATGCTCCTTTATGTACTGACAAATAGCTTTCTGCCAGCAAAAACTCTATAACATAGCCAACTTCGTCAACTATGTCCCTTCAAGCATTCCAGTTATCGAACGAAAAAATTTTTACAAACAGCACTATGACCCAAGTAAGAAAAAAGTGCAAAATTGCCACTGGAAAACAAAGTAAGGAGCCTAAACATGTCATCAGAACCTGTTTGCTTGAATTTAACAAAAAGCAATTTAATTGAGAAATGTCAATATTGTGAAGGAAACCTGTCAGACAAGAAAACAAAAGGCCAAATGCAATAATTTTTTTTAGAGCGTACACAACGTTTTCAAACTCTCAGGGTCAAATCGCCAAAATAAACTATACGTCAGTTAAAGCATGAGTGATAGGGCACCCAGTGTGTAGCAGTCTGAAATTCATATCGAAAGCGAGCCACCTTAACTTAGTGTTTTTTGTGTTTTGAACTTATTTTTACATGGTATACAACATGGTATACAACCACCTCTCACTGTTTTGTAATTCTGAAATTTTCGGTAGTGAGTCGCCTTAAGTGCAGATCTACCTTAATTGTAGAGCTACAATGAATAAATAGTTTCGCTTGCAGCACAACTCGGGAAATATCCTGCATGCTATTTCCCGCTGAATGAATATGCCCTCCCAATGGATAAAAATTCAACTGTTTTTCCAGCGTCGGAGTTATATTGTGTTTATCCCTCCTAACCAAGGCCTAAGTCATAATTCGCATGCCTGATAAGAGCTTCCGGAAAATAATGTATGTATGAATGCACATTAAAGCACTGATTCTAACAACAGGTTTTTCACAGTGCATAAATTAAATATGAAATTAAATAGATGAATTGAATAAGTTCACATAAATTCACATTAAATTAAATTTACATTTATTTATGAAACAAGGTTTAAGTTTGAATTTAAATAACAGGATATTTCCCGGAAGACTGGGAAATGTAGGAGGATATTAATTCTTATAGGGAAGATATTTCTTACCGAAAATGTCCGAGGGGTACTTGACCTAAATTTGTACGGAGATGTGCCCACGCCCCACGAATAATATATTTAACCCAGAGCTAGAATTTTAGCCTTCAAATGATACCCGATTCTAGAAAAAACCCATGAATAGTATACTCCAAAACACAAAAATTGGACTAAATAATGACACGATCTAACAAAATTCCCCGTTTGACATGTTTTAAGAACCGGCTGCAGAAAAATTGCCTTCATTTGATACCCCATTCCAGAAGAAATAGGCGAAAGCGATACCATGAAAAACGGCACATCCCCGTCGGACAAATATACTAAGTACCCCCCCCCCCCCGATGAAAACGTAGCATTTCCTTCCTTGGTAGGGATAAATTCTAAACATATTTGAGGAAAATCAATATAACCAATTAAAGAAATGCTCAGTTTTTGAAGGTCTACAATGGCATCAAGCAAAAATCTGTAGCTTGTGTGGATAGCAATGTAGTAATTTGATGACATCACAACTTCAAAACAAGCGAGAAATTTATGAATACTGTAATTTTGAAAATTATTATGATATAAAAAGTTGCTCTCGCTGGAATTATAGGAAATCACATAAAGTTCCTTATGAGAAAGCCATTTGGAAGAAATGAGCAATGACATTTCAAACGACGCACTTTGACCTTTTTCAAAAATCCGAGCTCTTTGCTGAACACCACGTGACAATCTTCAACAAATAATTTGCTTACAGTGACAACTCGCAAACTTGCAAATCTTGGAAAACGAAGCCCTCACCCTTTGAAAATCATACAGCATGAACAAACAGATGAATACTGGGTAAGGCACAAAAACATCACGAGCTAGATCGCACATAGCTTCATGAACATAGATTTTATGAAAACAAACAAGGTATCAGAGCGTAGCTGAAGAGCTCGGCTATCTTTTGAGATGTTGGTTGATCCGTTCAAGCTATGACTAGTCTACCTGCTAAAAGAACTTTCAAAAATATCGTAATTCATTCAATTTCTGCACTGTTCTCTCCTTTTCTATTTCACTTACGGAAAGATGTGAAGAAAGCCGAAATTAAACTTTGCTTAGAAGCACAAAGTTTAAATGAATGACAAAAGTCAATCATATTGCAAACAAAAAATTTCCCCAGGCAGCTTCAAATCCATCTCTACGTTTAGTTTTTACAAAATGTTGATTGAAACATGATGGCAATTATTTCACTCTAAATGGGAAATCTGAGATTCGCAATATTCCCTAAATCTGGTTTTTCCTATGGTAAGATAGCTCAAACTGACAAGGCAGCATCTCCGAAGAAAGCACAACCTCTCAACTAGGCCTGTCCACCGAAGGTCGAATAATCGCTATTCGGTTATCTGATCACTATTCGAATAGCAGTGAAGCGAAACAATTATTCGCTGCCAACCGAATAGTCCGAATAATGCGAGTATTCGGATAGTATGACAAGTCGAATAGATCAATTATTCGGATAGTATGACCAGTCGACTGGTTGGAATGCAACTGATCAGTCAAAGAAACCGAATAGATTAACATTGCGAATATTGTGAATAGTGTGACTGATCGAATAGATCAAATTTCCTTGTCCAGACAATGGGTAGAAAGTGAGACAAAGGGCAGTGGGAGGCACATTATTTTGTAAAACAATGAAATATTGTTAGCCTGTTGTATTTCTCTGCCTTACTTGATTGTATTGCTATAGGGCGAAACTGCGTTGAGGATTTCTTAAGTGACGTCTGCAGTTTGATAAAGCAAGCTTCAGTCAGTTGTGGTACCTTGGCAGGCCACAGGACTGCAGCTGGACCAGGGGCAGGCCCTTTCCTGACAATTTTGCTGTGCACAGATTGATATTTGCCATCATACAAAGATCTTAAATTGTTCAGGCAGGACCACACCCTAGCCACACCCCTATTCGCCGAATAACCGAATATTCGGTAAAATTAGCACCGAATATTCGAATAGTTATAATCTTTCATTTGGACAGCCCTACTCTCAACCAAACATAGTATATAATATAAAGCATTTTCAACAGCGTTTGAATCCATGACGATAGTTATAATTCAGTTCGTGGAGTTGATTTTGGGTCACTCGGCACTTACCCTTTAGTTTCGGTATCTGAGGCAGTCTGCTCCGGTCTAATGACAAACTACCACTTTTATGAAATTGTCCAATGCTGCCACTGAATGAATTTGCTAGGTTCTAAGAGAAAGTGACATGGCTTAGTGCATTTATTTGGTTAAGAATAAATAGATTTAATGATTTATTTGGTTAAGAATAAATAGATTTAATGATAATGCATGGTATCAATTAAGAGAGAGTCTAAAACAACAGAAGATGACATGTGAATCAAATAAATCGAAAAAAGACACTATTCTTTATCAAGCCCCTCTCCCTCATAAATGCAAAAGGCTTCCAAAGATTTTCTCTTTACTTTGCTAAAGATGTTAGTGTGTCCAATTCTGATATTGTTCGGTATAAAAACTGAAATTGTGTGCTTGAATGGGAAACATTGCGTATTTATTCTGCAAAAATATGGAGCAAAAGAACGTAATAGCTATCAATTACATTCTCGGAATTTAAGAAGCCTTCTCTCTATTAAGCCCCACACACTTATCGAGGGGCAAATCACTGATTTTCTTTCCACAGGTCTTCCTTTAAAGGGGCAGCGTCACGTAATGTAAACAAACTTCTTTCCAAACGATGATTTTTCAGGATTTTTGATAGTCTATATCACAGAGATTTTCCACAACTTTTCTCGAAATATAGGTGTTAATTTGAAGATGGACTCTTGAATTTTCTAGAGAAATAAACCAAACACTCATACGTTGTAGGATTGCAGAGATATTGGTGGATTTTTAGAAGTAACTTTATCGTGGATTCACCCCATCCACCAAAATCTGAGCGGAACACAATGGCCACGTGTGGGAAATAATATAGATCATAGAGATAACAGGTTTGTTTACGGTTACGTGACGCTGCCCCTTTAAATCACAAAGAAGTCACATAAAAATATTACAAAATCACAAATAGACTACATGCAAAAAGCACAAAGATCACAAATCACTGTAAAATTACTGAAAAATCATACAAAAATCACACAAATCACAGAAAAAATTATGTGATTTTGAAATCACAAAAATTATGCACGCTATTTTGAGCAGTGATTTGCACTAGCACTTATATCAAATTCCTGAATTTTCGAAAGATTTCCATTTATTTAAATAGCTAAACAAGTTATCATGTTAATTTTGGCAAGGTTCGGGATCAAAATTGTGCCACATTTGTGTATTTGACAAGTAAAAAATTGAGTGTTTATTCTCCAAAATATGGAGTAAAGAGCTTAAGAGTGATCTGAAGTGGAAATTTTATTGATGAAAATGAATAACAATGTTGATCAATACAGAATATCGTTAAAAATTATTGGCTACATTTTCATTCTCGAGTTATCCACTATTTTTTACTATTGGTTAATGACGTCATTTTTTTGCAAAACGTAAAGAAAGTATACAAGGTCGACAACGTTTCCCAAGGGAAATAAATCAAAGAAGTTTTCTTCGATGGAAGTGCCTTTCTAAACATCATATCAATTCATGATACCATTTTTACTACTCCATGCAGCTTTGGCGAAATGAATCCTACAACTGTAACCTTCAAAGATCAGATGCAGTTGTATTTCCATTTGTTATCCAAAAAATTTGCAAGAAAATGACGTCATCAGCTGAATCTCAAAATCAGAGGATAACTTGATTACGAAATGAGACATCAAAGAAATTAAAATAGGATTCTTTATCATTAGACTGTGTCGATCACTTGCATCAATAAAAATTTTCGCTTGAGGTCACCTTTAATAGCTATCAACAGAAGCGGGACCCTTAGTAATTTGCCAGATTCCAAGTATCAGGTGTTTTTTATCGGCAGATCGTTTTTAAAGCAAGCCAGCACATCAAAACGTCAAAAACCGGGGTTTTGAGGAGTTCTATGTATGAAGGCACGTTGGAACAAGAAATATTTTGGAGTGGGTGGCTGAAATTAAGAGAGTCAAATTCTTGGGTTTAGGGTATCTCGTCAGGAACATTTTGCCAACCATGCCATTTAGATTATCGGAAAACAAATTTCTCGTATATTATTCGCTGTCAAATGGAGTAAAGGATTGTGGTCGCCTATAGAATTTCCCAGGAAATTCTCGACAATAGACTTTGAGGATCGCACAGAAATGGATATTTCGTCAAAGGATCTGCTATCTGCGTTCATGTTCTTAAGAAGCAAAAACCGCATTATTGGACAAGTTTGCAATTTACAGCATTACATGATTTACTAAACTTGCGTCCAATTCACGTTATCATGAAGCTCAATTCACTGAAAGTCTTGTGGTTCCTCTGGAGATGCCCTGAAGTAATTAGTGCAAAATCAACGCATTTTTTCTCCAAAGTTAAATTAGTGCTTTGATTACCGAAAATCGCTAGAGGCGGAAGGGGCCGCTACAGCTCGAGGGCCCGTAAGAGTTACTCTAACCCCAGCCACCATTCTCATCATTTGAACTGTGAATAAGCTCCCTCTCCACTATATCAAATGCCAGAGGTTTCCAAAGATTTCCATTTATTTAGCAAAAAAGTTTGCATGTCAAATCTTCGAAATTAAGTACTTGACTCGAAAATATTCCATGTTTTTTCTCCAAATATGAGAAAAATGAACATAAGAGAACTCTCACAAAGTGTGGAACAGATGGGGGCGGAAGGGATTTGACAGGGTCACCACACTATTGGATGAAAAACGTTGGGCTACCAAACTGCTCCAAGTGACAAAGATGGCCATGAAGCTATTTGTTTCAGCATTTGTTTCAATATTTTACAAATGTTTTAAATACTATCAGCGTGACTTTTGGTGTGCTCTAGATCATTGTTATTGTGCTCCTCCTCAGCTTCTAATGCTGTGATATCCGCAGGTCCTCCCTGCCTTTTTAAAGCGTTTTCCAGATCCCACAAATACGGTACTGACACAATGATGCGTGGGAAGAAAATTGAAATTTAACGAGCAGAAAATCTTTTTCAACAAGCTCCTGCACGACAGAGATCATGTTGAAGCCATGGGGTCATCAAATCATTTTTTCGCAGATGTCTAGGGGTTATTTAAACCGTTTCTTGCAGTGGGCTACATAATCTTACGGAAAATTTTGAAATCCTTTCCGCCCCCCTCTGCTTCATTCTTTAACCCTATCAGGCCTAGGGTATTTGATACTCTAGGAAGCCGAGCGGGGGGGGGCTGATTCGGCCCCCCTAATTTACTTCTGTTCTGGACAACCTAGAGCCTTGAAACTTTGCATGTGTATAGAACAACTTATGATGAACCCAAAAATGAAATCTATTTTTAGATATGTCACGTGACCTTTCCATGACGTCACATTATTCAATTTTCAAAGTCAATAGGGTTCAGTACTAAAAATTTTCAATCGTTAATTGTGAGAAAACAAAAAGCATTAAGGACATCAGTCCAATTTCATTTTATTCTATGTCCAAATAGTATTTGCTCTGTGAAGAAAAATTAAAAAAAAGTGATGACGTCATCACACAGGAATGCAAAGAATGCGCGCATGCGTAGTGCCAAAATCCGCAAAACCATACGTTCAAATTAAAAATGAGCTAATTTGTTGGATAGAGCATCAAAAATAGTATGTATTCCTATCTTTTCATCATTTTATCACATTAGCTGTAGATTTTATTAGGAATTATTCAAAATTTTACACATACATCTCTTGAAAATTGGTCGCGTTTACCCCCTGGAATGAATTTGATTTTTTCAAAAAATTAATTTTACCTCGTAACAAAGATAAAAACTAAAAGTCAGAAAGTTTCAGTGTTGTAAATGCACTTGGTAAAAATCTACAGACAAAAAACCGCTAGGGGGGGGGCTGATTCAGCCCCCCCCCCTAGGCTTGATAGGGTTAAGACAGCTCCCTAATAGCTATCAATCATATTCTCATCACATAAATTTGGGAATATGCCCCCTCTATATTACCCCCTCCCAACTTTTATATCAAAAATCAGAGGTTTCCAAAGATCTTCCATTTATTCTTGCGTGTTCATTCTTCAAAATGTGAGAAAAAAAACTTAATAGCTATCATTTATATCCTTGTAATTAAGATCTGCGAATTCTCCACTCTCTAATAAGCTCCCATTGTCTTTTAAGCCTAACCCGTCCAGAGTTACTGAAATCAAAGGGCCCTCGGGAGGGGGGCATAATAACGCTGTAATCGGGCAAATAACAAAAAAATGCAGTTTTTGCATTTTCTTCATGTTCTTGTCACGGGGTGGACATGATAGTTTGCTCCTCACGCTATCATCCTTGTAGTATCACAGAATCACAGAGTAGTTTATGGGTAGTATGATAAATATCGTGTATTGTAAATTGTTACAGGAAGCTATATAAGAAATAGATCTTTTACGATATGCATACCTCTGATTCTTTCTTCCGTCGTTTATCTCTCGGTGATATTAACGGTATTGTATTCGCTAAACCAAAAGGTCTCATTGTCGCATTCGCTTCATCCATGCTGGCATGACTATATGATGACATCATCGAAGCATTAAGAACACCATCTTCGGCGTCCTCCTCTTCATCACTCATGTCAGGGTCCCTAAGCACTGCGGTAACAAGCGTATGACATCCTCCGCAGCTAACAGACTCCACCATGAAATTTTCAAAGCGAGCTACTTTTACAGGTCTAAATTGATTCGAAAAGCACTCTTCACCTTGGCCCAACTTGCCGTGTCTGCCATCGCCAAATGTGTATAATCGTCCATTTTCTGAAAGAGAAGGTGAACGGTAAAACACACGCTTACACAAGGGGAGCTACATCGAATGGCTGCTATAAGTGGGCTAAAGAAAGCTCCTGTGCAATTTATAAAATGCAATAAAGCATATCTTCAACTTGGGTCAGGCCAGCTTTTAACCATGTTGATTTTCAAGTGAAAATTAGGAGCCAACACCTGTGACCGGGGACTTTATGTCGATAGATTATGGCAAAGTGGCATTGCATACTGAGAGATCTTACCAGGGTACATTGCGTTATATGACAATGGTTTTCAACATTCTGCAGCGAAAATTCATTAAACTTCTAAACACTATAGATAATCGACCTCAAACTGAAGTATATAAAAAACTGCCCTTTCAATGCAACATGCAAGCGGCATCAGAAAATCTGGGGGCTGCCTGAAACCAATGCTATTGTTTATGAATGTTTTGCCTAAAGCTGCGTTCACATTCCATAATCGTTTGTAAGCGCTTAAACGCTCGTGCAGATCTCCGCCATACTAATCCCTTCGAGTGTTCGGAGTGCAAAATATTTACATGCGGAAAGAAGCTTGCTAATGCGAAAAAGATTGTTGTTTAGCAAGCAGATTACTTAAACGCGCGTGCAAGCGAGATGCTATATGGGATCCAAAGGACATAGCAATCCGAACGGGAAAATCCAAACAAAAGCGCGTTTATGCATGCACACAAAAACAAGCCTTTAATGTGAACGCAGCTTAACTTTCCAGCAGATCTATCACCCGAATGTGGCCAATTTTTAGGAAATTCCCTCCACCAGCCTTCTAGCTTGTACGCTTAGATCCAGCCCTTATTGAGGACAAATTGATGATCCTTATCGTCCTTAATCCATATTTTACTGCAAGAAGAGTAGATTCATTTTGATTCAGAAATCAGGCCAACATCGATGGACATTTGCAGTAAGTCTTCTTCACTCTTCCCTTCTCAATTTTGCTTGTCTACAGAGTCGACTGGTTTCTTAGAGAGGCTTCTCCTCTTGTAGAAACTATCCAGAAAGTGCGGATTAAGAGTCTCCAGGCTGATTTTTGGCCACTTAAATGGAAAACAAAGACCAGCAGCTTTCGCCATCGTTTGCTTTTGTTTTTGTGAATTTGGTACAGTCAGTTATTCTCGAAGCTGTGCGGAACAAGTCACAGACTTCGCGCAAATCATGCTGGTCGTTGTATTCCCATTAAATACTCTTTAATGTACTAACAATCATATAACTAAAAAAATAATCATATCAGTATCTTACAGAAAATCACTGGTTCTTGTAGGCGAGTATATACTGTATCAGCATATGTAAATTTTCGATTGATAACGGCGGCAAGGCATTCTCGTAATCATTTTGCTTGAGTTAGGTTATGAATTGCTTCAATGGGGCCACCTATGAATGCGGCAGGCAAAACACCCACACAGAATGAGGTTTCTTGGCTAGCTTCGTTGATGCAAACACCAATGAATCATCAAACAAAAAGAAAACAAAACAGATCTCTTTTCACCAACGAGCTTTGGCAGCGACCACTTCCCCAGTCATTGTTTGTTTTATCAAGGTAGCTTGGTACCAAATAATCAATTAAACCTTGAGATGCATAAACCTGATTGGATTCAACATTCTTAGGGCTTTTATATCATTTGGAACAAAGCTACCTTGGATTCTATTTTTTCTGCTCCTAAAGTGTTAGAATTGTGAGTACCACCCAAAGAAGGAACCAGATGACCTTGTGTCTTTTCCTGCTTTGGATGGCACAGTAGAAAGTAACTTTTTGTGTTAAGAGTGTTTTGATTTTGATAGAAAACAGCTTCGGTTCCTCGTCGCAAATCGGCTTTTGGCCAGAAATGCTTTTCATATATGGGTGCTAAATTATGGAAAGATCTTTCGGTTGAAGTCAAATCATCAAAATCTTATGAAATATTCAAAAAACGTATCAACAATGCCAACACCGAATGCTGATTCTCTCTTTCAGATTATAGTTAGCATTACTTTAATTTGTTTATGAGAAAAATTTTGTAAATTGGGTTTTTTTCTAGTTATGTATGCTTTTGTTAGTATTGTATTTATTTGCACGGCCAACTGTAAATCAGTCCTTTGACTGACGTGGCCACCTTGGATAAAGAATTTAAAATCAAATCAAATCAAATCAATCCTTGGAAGAACGCATCACTTTGGACATGCTTTAAGCTGTTGATGCGCCGCCGACTCTACTGGATGAGAAACAATGGTCCTTTCCATGAAAGGAAATCTCTGAAAGGGAAGTCACGTACTTGCACGAAGGCGAAGAATATCTGAATGATCTTGCACAGAATAACCCACCTGTAATTACTGCAGTATGACAGTCACCACATGAAACATATTTCGCTTTTAGATGACTAAGCTGTTGGATAACCTTTGGTTCTTTTAGTTCTTGAGCTCGCGTTCCTTGTCCAAGTTGTCCTCGACTACCATCTCCGAATGAAAAGACCTTCCCATCTTTCGTTAGGGCTATGGTATGCCCAGCTCCACATGCAACCGCAGTGAAGTAGCCATCCTTCGTTGCTACAGGTTGCGGTCTTGATGTGTCCCTTAGTTGTGATTCTGATAGGCCTAGCTTTCCATTTTCGTTTTCGCCAAATGTGTAAAGTTTGCCACTCTCTGAAACGTGAAGCATTGTTAAAAGAGGATTCAAAAGCGTGTCTCCGGACTACCTGCTACAATGAAAATCCGAAGTAACCATACTTTTAAACGCATGTACGAATTTTTGGATCATGATTAATCAATATGTTTCAGATAGAAGTTCCAATTACTTGTTGCCATTAGTGCACGACATTAAGAGCAGTGTTATGAAAATAGACTTTGTCATCATTCCTTTAAAGGCAATCTGTCTCACTCATAATTGGTTGAGAGTGTAAAGGGGATTAAGCATTTGCATGGCAGGATTATCAGAAAAGAGTTGGAAAGAGATCGTTTTGCGAATTGAACAGAAGTTTTATCATGCGATAAATTCAAGGAGTCTGGGATCTAGCTCCTTCCCTTTGTCTAAGCTTTGTTCTCTAAACCAATCACAAGCGTGACAAAGCTCCTTTAACTTAATTCAGTTAAGTTCAATTGTTTCTTATTTGCTCATTTCAGCTTCAGAGCTTCCAGCCTTCTGAGGGATGTAATAATGGCGTCTCTGGTTTAGCACCAAGAGTGAATCTTGAGTTCGTTGATGGAAAGCCCTACAACCAAGTTACCGAGAATGGCCATCAGAATATCAAATCTAATTTAGCCACCACGGGTTAACATGAAAGTTTCCACTGGGTGATCAGATTTAAACCCTTAGGGCCAGCATTTTTTTAACTTGTATGAAATTTTTGTAACACCAGTTACCATTACGAAATAAGACAATAAATTCTTTACCTGTCACCACAGCTGTATGATAATAGCCGCAAGCTACCCATGATACTGAATCATCAAACTTCAAACTCATCGGCCTGAACACCTCCTCTTCTTCGTGACCTGTCTGACCATCTCCACTTGTTCCCCAAATATATAAATCTCCAGATTCTGAAAAGAAAAGTGACTTCTAGTGTAAATCCAAATCATATTTGTGACAATCTTGGCCCGATGACTGGAAATAGGAAAGGAAAAGGAAGTACCCCCTTTTGACAGGAAATAGGAACGAAACGATAAGATATTATTTCTCTCCGAGTGGACGACTAAAGTCATCAATCTCCAACTTAGATTCATATACCTTGCATTTAAAAATCGTCCATCAAACACCGGAGATACAAGCTCGCAAAGTCAAAATTTACAGTGCACCTGAAACCAGACTTTTGAAAAAGGGCCTAGCTATGGTTTGTATTATGGATACTATCTAAAGCACCTGTTTTAAACTTTAACTTTCAGTTTTTTGCTTTTGAAAAGAATGAAAGACTCGTAGAAATACCCTGATTAAATAAATATAATAAAAATGTGGTACAAATGATAAAGTCGTGAAACATCTACAAAATGAGCGTGCATCGTCTCCTTTCTTCTTCTTTGACACTTGGGATGGAATGCAATGCAAGGAGTGATTCCTTAAAGGAATAATTATCTGTGCCGGGTGAACCAGAAAAAGTTCCCACTTTCGAAAATTCATAGCATCAAGTGTTTTCACGAATTTGAATTATTCAAATTCTAGTTAAGAGCCAAAGGATCGAAGTATTTTTGTGATTTTTCTCACCTTCTTACGAGCACTGGAACTATATAGGTAAATTCAACTTAACAAAAAATTTATGGTTGCAAAATGAATGAAAAAGGCCCTAAAACATTGCTTAAATCATAATGGACTCCTCAAGAAGAACAGTGAAGAAAATGCCATTTCTCATGGGTGAGAAGTATCCACTGCACATTTATTGCCATGGGACTGATATTTTTTGGATATTTGTTTGAAAATGGACGTCTTATAACATTTGAGAGAGGTGAAATGCTCATTGCGCATTGTTCTGTGTAAAGAGAATCCTTACAATTTGATCAATATTTTCGCCTCTTTTTCAGTCATTTTGCAACTATGAATTTTTTACGAAGTTGAATTTATCGATACTTCTAGTGCCAGCATCACACCGAGGAACTTCACAAAAATACTTCAATCTTTCAGCTTTTAACTCGAACTTGAATCGTTCAAATCTGTGAAGCACTTTTGGTGCTACGAATTGTCAAAAATGGGAAGCTTTTTCTTGCTCATATGAGAGGGATTTCGGGCCCGAAATTCTATGAACAAAGGGTCCTCTTTCCCACAGATTTTCCTAAAACATTGGTGGGTTTGACTAAAAATTCGCTAAAAATTTTTTTAAATGGGTAGCTTTCCATCGAAATTTGTCATAAAAGTGGGTCCAAAGGCAAGTTTTAAAAATCAGAAGAGGGTACCTTTTTGACAACCGGGCGGCAGACCCCCATCAATCCATAGGTCTTTAACCCTCTCCCCCTCACCGACAAATATTTCTGCTTGAATAGTACACAATCATTTTTGTGGACACTATGAGGTCGGATACACATTTTCGAAAAATAGAAGGAGGGACAGGTATGTTTTTGAAGCCTGGGTGGCACGCCCCAAAGGGGGCAACCTACTTCAACCAGTTCTAACCTGCGGCCAGATAAATTGCCGCCATAGATTCGTAACCTCCGTCCTATTTGGATAAGAGCACCTCTGAATTTCAAAGTGATTTTGTATCAAAGAAAATTTCCTTCAAAATTTCACATCAGTTACCATTTCCAGCAGAACTCAAACATTACGGGAGAAATAACAATACAAACCGAATAATACAGCTGAATGATAGACCCCACAGGAAATCATTCTGACTTTTTCTATTGGCAACCCAGCAATTTGCTTCGGTGATACTTGGTCCTGAAAGGGATGATCACCAACATTATAATCACTCCAATTATTTTTGCTATACCACCAGAGTTTTCAGAACATTTCGGCACTCAAACTCGTGCCATCCTCAGCTAATTAATCAAAATACACGTGCTGTTTATATAGCACTGATTATGAAACCGGTTTAACTAGTCAGTCAAGACAATTTTGAAAAAAACAACTTGGATTTACCATATCAAAAATGCACTATATGGCATTACGGCGAATGACAGCAAGTTTTTTTGACCAATGCCGTTGAAAGAATTAACCAATAATAGTTTGCACATATAATTTCAAAGTTTTGCAAAGATTCCAGCCCTATGATGAGCGAGCATTAAAAGGGTTGTACAAACTAAACTTCAAGAAGTACTTAGCTTCCTCCCCTATTGCAGGCAAGCAGCAGCAGACGTATTGCAAATAAAGATCTTCTCTATATTTTTGAACTCCGTAGAATTCACAAGCGCAATCAGATTTTTTATTCCATCAACGATTAAAGACACGGCTGGAGTTTGAGTCACAAGTTTTTGACGTGTTTAGCCTAAACACATTAAAGGCGACTGGCCGCCTAAAGAAACTGTACGCTATGCGCCAATACACCTTCTCAACTAAGCAGCCTCGTTTTGGAATTTCTCAGAATTTCTTCAGCATCCGGTAACTTCTCAAGCGCCTGGTAGTTAAAGGGTCTGTTTCATCCAGCATTCCTTGCACGTGTCATCTCTTGGTTTGCCCTTGTTGTCACCACATTCATGGGCCTTGAAAAGGGCGACAACAAAGGCAAACCAAGAGACGACACGTGCAAGGAATGCTGGATGAAACAGACCCTTTAAAGCTTGGAGCATTCGGTGCTTTATCCACAGTGGAAGAAATCTGTTTGTTATTAATCTCTGGAAAACTATTCACGTCTCCTCTGCAAGGCCTCTTTAGAAATTACGGACCATGGAGCCATACACCGTGGAACTGCGGAAATAATAAAGAAAAATAAAGAAACCTCGCAGAGAAGAGCATCATTCACGTCTTAAAGGCACACTGTTGTGGTTGTCATTGGCTGGTTGTGAAATCAAAAACAAAGCTCTGGCCTTTGAATAATTACCAAGCCTTTATGCTCTTGGATCATGCGTTGTTTCGAGAATAAAGGGAAACAGATCATTATCATCTTCCTGAACTTCACTGTACAGCGAAATTACTGAACCTTGTAAAAATTACTGAATTCTTTTCTTCTTGATTGTCTTGTTTATCCAATCAGTACCACGACAGTGTGCCTTTAAATGTCAGAAAAATACCTCTGCAGAATTCATTTGCAGATTTCATATTCAGGCTCTTTCATAAAACAATAAGCATTCTTTATTTCATGACAAACACATCATCTATTAAAATGAAGAAACCAACCTCTGTGTCGCCATGACCAAGCTGGCCATCACCACCTGCGCCAAAGCTATATATTTTACCATCAGCTGAAATTAATAATACATTGAATAAACACGGGAGAACAAAGAGCAAGTACGATATTCAAGGTCATTTAGCTACGGGGTGTCCGAAAAAATTGTTTAAATTTAATCTAATTTAAATTAAATTTTTGATTGAATATTGAAAAATAACGATGAAATGAAGGGACTGCATGATGAAATGGCCTGATTCCTGCGATTTTTAATTGATTCTAAACACCAGAATTTTGCTTATCTGCTTAAATTTCAGGGAGCTACTGTACAAGCGATTGAAGGATACATTTATGCAACGGCACATTCGATAACCCAACTTTCAAGCGCATCGCTGCTTTGATGAAACTGATTCAGTCTCTGGATGATCATGTTTTTAATTACTGTTTAAATGTCAAAGTTTGCAGCCATGTTTGTTATGATTTGCTAGTTAATAGAATTTCTTTTGTCTGCAGCCGCTAATCACTTTGAAATGAGGTGTCAATAAAAGCATAGCTAATATTGTAATACAAAAATCTGTCATTTCTTAGGAGAAGTGAAAGCAGAGGACTTACAGTACGATACCATTTTCCTGTACCCTTATCACGAAAAGATTAGTTTTGTGCTGCTTTCCATAAGAAGTACCTTGAGAGGTATTCAAAACTCCGCACTTTAGATCTTTAATGGACCATTATGAAATACCAGGTGAGTAAAAGAATATTACCTGGCATTTGAAGGAACATTGCTCGCTGAATATCAAAGCAATGATATTGAAACTTGCGTCTCACAACCGATTTGTCCTTTAACTTTTAACACCACTACTGAGCATCGCCATGGCATTTTGCTCAATCAAATAAAAAGAAACTACAGTAAACTAGCCACTGCAAAATGTAAAGATGGGAAGAATATTCAGCAAGAAAACAAGCAGCACTCAACCTGCCCTAACAGGTGAAAGAATTCCAACACAGCAAAACAAGTTACTTACTATCACGGCACTCATCAAAAGATACGGGAGCTAAAATTTCATATCCAATCGTTCAATTTGATTCAGTAAATTGCTAGGCTTTTAATCAGTGATTCCTTTTGGTAGATTATGGGAGATTTTCTGCAGAAAGCTCCTTTCAAAAACTGGCAGAAACAAATGAAAATGACAAGCAATATTCCTTTTGCTCTCCTTCCTAACAATAATAACACTAAAATGTATTCATGCATCTTGATCTCTTGGGAGAATGGAATCCCCTTGAATAAGACATTTCATTCTACCAAGAGGAAGAATTTTCATCGTCTCAAGAGGACAGCACATGCTACAGCATGTTCAAGTCATTGCTGTGAAGGTAAAGATATCTGGGATTTAATCATGACTAGAACACAATTTTGAAGGTTTCTCAAAGGACCCCAGGGGTAAGTTCAATAGGCAGATGAAGGGTGGGGGGCATTTTGAAATCACACCCTATAATACCTATCAGCAAAAACCATACTCCAAAATTTATAGGCAATTCAAAATATATACCCAAAATTTCTGGTGACAATGGATCCCTTGAAGATTTCAATATTCTTAGCAAAACTGAGCATTCTTTTGACCTCCTTATTCATGAAAGTCTTAATCCTTAGGGACCAACTTTCCATCAACTCTCAACAATCATCAATTCCCTTGGTACTGTTCTGATTTGTTTCTTCTCAGTTTTCTACCAGTATTACAAGTTTTACTGGTTTCCCTAGTTGTTTTCCTCCCATTTTGAACACAGCTCTATCTATGTGTGGCAATTCTCACTGAGGTGTATCTTATTTAGCATTTAACAGTAATTCCACCCAGTCAACTTGCTGAGGATAGACCTAGGAAGGTTTGAAACATACTAATCTAATATGGCTTAGCCACTCGATTTATGTCACTCGATTTCTGTCACTATTTATAACATGGACTTGTCAACTTTCTAAGTTATGGACTGTCTCTAATATATGATCACATTGATTTGTCAACTTAATTTAATTATTATGGAAATATGAGCCAATCAACATGATGTTTTTTGTTGTCATACTTGCCCTAAGATTTCTCACCAAGCTTTCAAAAATGATACCCAAAAATTGTGGCCAAATCCAATATTTAACCAAGAATGTGAAGTCTAATCAAAATTAATATATACCTAAGGAGCTAGTATTTTTCTGAAATGATACCCCAAGATCTATTTCTATTTTGTGATCTCACCACAAATGATTCATTAAAATTTATTTTCTGTCAACAAAAAGGCACCCAAAAAATGGCCCATCCCATACTGGTATATATGATAGCTACTTCTGGGACTTCTTTGAGAATATACCCCGTAAAATCTGACCACAAAGACTGATTTCAGCTAGAAAAAATTATATAACTGAGCATGTTGTATGTACATTCATGGAGCAGTAGCCTTTCAAAAACAAAAAAACTTTACCTGAAGCAGCAACTGTGTGGGTTCTTCCACATGCTGCAGAAACCATCTTGTCAGTCTTGAGTGCTACAAAATAAAGCGTTAGTGTACTTTTTATTTCCACTGAATCACAAAAACAAAGGATGCTGATTTGCATGCTGTTAAGAAGGAGAGGAAATGGTCACCTCAAGAAATGAATGTTGGTACATTGTAAAATATAAAAGTCCACACTGCATTCATAAACTCTTTAGTTATTCAGTTCCTTTGGCAAAATACAATCAATTTTTCATGCCATATGCTACATCATATTGTTCTTTTGCATCCTTGTGCAGAGCTAAGCAAATTAATTCGACTTTGAAAGTTATAAACAAACTGTTACTGATTTGAAACAAAGTTTCTTTATAGTCCAAGATATGCAAAGCTTGCCAATCGGTGTAAACTTCTAAATATTTACAAACAATTAACAAACTTCTACTGACTTTACCTTGAACTATTAGCATTGTTGCAAATTTGCTGCAAGTTAGTGCACAGTCTATTATTGCTTGCTATGGACATACATAAATCACTTGACTTGTAAATTGTTTAAGAATTCTCAATGTCTCTCCTTCACCTTCATAAAATGCAAAACCTTTTTTCTAAAAGACCAAATAAGATGCATACATATGTTAAAAAACATACATTTTATGAAGCTTGGTTTGTTGGCATTCTTTGTGTGGCCAAGGCCAAGTTGTCCCCAGTCATTTGAGCCAAAGGCATACAGCCTACCTCTCTCTGCAGAGAAACAAAATACCGTAATTGTTGAATAACTAAAAATGATCTGTTACAGTGGAGTCAAAATTGTTTACAGCTTGTTTGCTTCTGCATGCATGGATCTGAAGGTTGTTTTTAGAAACATCTACCAGCTAAAGCTTCTCAAAGCAGTGTCCAGCTTCTTCCTGTCAAATGTGACCACATCTTGTGATTCCCTCAGCCGGTAACTGCAGAGTCAGTAACTCTACTAAATCTAGGAAATATTAATGCCAGGAATTCTGACCATCAGCCTTTAAATTGGGAGGAAGCTCCTTAAGGAAAGTTTGGAGCTATCCTAGAATCGTACATCTGTTGGCTATACTGATCCCAACTGAACCCTACCAAAAACCCTACCAAAACCCCATAAGGTGTGCGATTCTGGACTAGTCCTGAAAGTTCAGCATACAACAATCTCATACAAGCTAAGTACCATCTGAGTAATGTAATATAGGAAACAAGTGAAGATAAAGTAAAAATACGCCGAGGATTTCCTTATCTTTTTTGTATTTTTCCTCTACTGGAGTTTTGATCCAAGAGCTGAGTTTCTTATAAACAGTTTCTTATGAAAACATGTGTACTTTGCAAGGGCTTATGGTAATTTGCACAGCTCTGTGATACAGGAAAAAGCAAAAATGAAGTAAAAATGTAACTAGAACTTATGTTATAAAATGAATAGTTTCTAATAGAGTTGCTTGACTTTTCAGTGATCTGAGATTCTTATAAGCAGATTCTTATAAAGAATTACTGTATGTGTATTGAGAAATAAACTTTTATTTAAATCTGCTGAAAAAGCATAAATAAGAAAATGTGCCTAGCCAACAAACCTGTCACAACTATTGAATGTTCATCCCCACATGCAACTTGAACAATTTTGTCATTCCTGATCCAAAATTTGTTTGCAAGGTTATCTGCAAACCTACTTCTACCAAATGTAAATACTGCACCCGTTTCTGTAAACAGAAAAATTAAAGGGTTTTGCAGTGTAAGAAACTTGCATTTACAAAGAGCAAAAAATCTAAAACAGCCTATTCAGAAATGGGGTGTCTGATTGATGGTGTTTTCTTTGTTATAGTTACAAAAAAGCCTGTATACCGTTGCAAGCCACACTCCTTTTAAAGTTGTGCATAAATTTTTTTAAGCAAGTCTCAGAACATGTATATTCAGTCTCACAAAAAATCTTCCTCGTGATGATATATAGAGGAAGGGAAATGTGAGCCCTTGAGCTCAGCAACATTGGCAAAAAATTCTCATTTCAAGACCTCTGATGATAATTTGAATTCTCTTGTCCTATCCTGGTCCAAGACATACTGCGAGTTTTAATCGTTTAAGTGATGGGAGCAAACATTGACAACATGATCCATGATGACACAACAGGAAAAGGAAATTTGGATGGGCCTAAATTTCTCAACGTTCTCTAAACAAAAACTCGACCAAGCTCAAATGTATGATAAGGACGAGAGCTTTGAAGTCTTCTTTTATGGAACTTGGGTATCTTAATATAATAGCTAGCATTTATTGAAGAAACATTGTTTCTAAGGTAATAATAAACAAGCCATTACCTGGGACATCACTGTCGTCCATAGACGCCATTTTTGTTGCCAAAACTGGTTGTTTCAAAAACGCAGAAAAATCGCAGAAGAGTAACCACTGACAACAGTCGACAAAGCAGGCAAAAGAGAACACTTGTTTGGACACACAGAAATCTTTGGCATGTGTGTATGTGTGCCCACACTCACTCAAAGCTAGGAAAGGGCAAGGAAATTTTTCACTTATAGTAAGTTTTTCTTCCAGATATTTTCATCCAAGTCTATGGCCATTAGTACTAACGCATGCTAAATGTTTCCTTCTTTAGAGCAAAGGATTGTGACTCCATAGCAAGGGCATTATATCAACTCCTTACTTTCAAATTGTAAAATATGTCTCATGGTCCTCCTTTATTCTTGTTCTTTTGACCTATCAATGCCTGCTTTTCAAACCCATATTTCTGGCCTACACGATAATCGAGCTGGCTAAATGCATTTCACAACTATTGAGCCTTCCTTGTTTTTGTTCCTTACCTGACAAACCGGCCATGGTCATCATTTAAATTCTTTAGGTGTAATTGAAACACAGCTCGCTACCTGAATCAAATAGGAGGGGTACTTCGGGGTTTGCGGTATTGCGGTATCGGGTGTCATTTCTGCGCGGTATTGCGGTATTAAGGGCAAAAATTGGCGGTATTGCGGTATTGAGTTTTTACAGTGCGGTATGCGGTACCGTTATATATTAGCATCCAAAGTTCATGAAATGCCATTTTCCCGACAAGGAGCCCAGCATCTTCGAGACGAATTCTTGGAGGAAAGGAAAACACAGGAGAATGGGCATTCTCTTTGTCTTTCTCAACCTGTTCAACATGTAAATTTACATCCTGCGGAGGAGACAAATTTATTTTTGATCTGAAAACTTGATGGCGGCAAAAATTTACCAAAGAACCTTATTTTTGCTTTGGAAAGTTTTCTTGTCGATTCATGTTGCATTTGAATTCATTCGCACCACATATCTACCTACAACATGGCGTTGTGATGTAAGCAAGACGGTTCCAGGTTAGACAGTTTACCACATCTCTGCATTTCTTGTATATAACTTTCATCAATTTGAAAATATCCTTGAATAACGGACTCATCATACTAACCCCATAAGCGCAACAAAAACACTGTAATCAGTAAAAGGAAGACTGCTAACTCCTGGAAAAGAACAACAACAAAGATAAACCAGTGACTAGAGAGAAGACTTTTGGACCATGCAAGATTCATGCAAGAAAAAACAAATCAATCTTAAGGGAAAAACACGGGAATTACTTAGTATATTTTTCCGACGGGCGTTTGCCATTTTCAGGGTATCGTTTTCGACTATTTTTTCTGGAACGGGCTATCAAAAGAAAGTAATTTTCTGGAGCTGGTTGTCAAAACATGTTAAAAGGGAAATTTTGTCAGATTGGATTATTTCTAGTTCAACCTTTGTGTTTTGGAGTATAATTTTTGCCAATTTTCCTACGGTCGGTTATCATAAGGAAAAATTCTAAGACAAGGTAATAAGACTTTGTTGTCGGCACACTCCAGTGCAAATTTAGGTCAAATACCCCTCCCCGAAGAAAAATAATTCAGTAAATGCACTAAAGAACAACATAATGTTGAATGGACAGAAACGCGTTTCGTCGCACCCTCGTCATTTTGTTAACAATACAAGCAGCTATTGAACGTTGCTCTTTATTGCAGTTGCTAACTTATTTTACCGTTTCAGGTTTTAAGATTAATTCGCTGTTGTCTTGGACGATTGAAACGTTTTCTCTCTACTTACGGGCAGGTTTTGGTTGATGTTCCTTTACAGGAGTTAACTTTGCTACATTCATGGGTTTAGCACGATGAGTTCATTATGAAAAGCTACTTTCAAACTTTGTACTACAAATCATCTGTTTAAACCTTTACATAATGCTGAAGAGCTTTAGGCCAAGCATTGATCCTTGCGGCACTCCGAATATAACTTCTCGAAGGTGTCGTTGCGCAGTGGTACAATCCTCTGACTTTGCAGCCGGAATGGTCAAGCAGATAGTGCTCTATATCAGGTAGAGCCCCACTACTTGAGCGTCATGATAAGGCGTCGTGGACTCGATTACGTCTTCTCTACTCCTGCGGTCCCAACGCTCGTCGCTAAAACCACGACTTCACTGTGCAGTCACCTTCGTCTTAATGAAATCTCTGACCCTCAATTTTAACTTACTGTTTTCAGTTCGGTAAATAAGCATTAATGTTCCGCGGTCCCTGAATTTCATTGCATGCATTAACAGTTTTTTGATTTCTTACTACATCATGCTACTATCTAAGAAGATCAAACTACAGCTTTGGATTTAGAAAAGGTGCATACAAGTTGTAATCTAATTACCTTTTTAAGGCTGTAGTAAACGTTTTCTGGTTGAATAAATCCATTTTTTTCGATTTCTTCATATTCTGGTAGCCGAACTTTCAAGGCACACAATGATACCTTGTTGGAAGGCAACAGAAGTTTTGAAAATGGAAGAAATCTCATGTAAACTAAAGTTTCCATGATTCTTTAATCAAAGTTTTTATTACAAGTGGCTCATGTGACCCCAAAGTGTACACTGACAGTGCGATGAGTAAAATCCCTTATCCTCGGGATTCACAAATCCACGAGGTACAGGTATGAAATATGTCTTTTGTACCCTTTGAATCAATCGAATGGTGGGAAAATTTCCACTCGACCAGGACAGACTTGGACCTTGGAAATTGTATCACAAGATGTTAACTAGATTCCGCCAATGGCTCGGCTTTAGGGAGAGAAAACCCAGGGCCGGGGAGAGGGGGTTAGGGGGTCAGAAATCTGGGGCCCATAGCCGTAAGGGGCCCATAAATAATGACTGAGCTTTTTCGAAATAAGGCTCAAATGAGGGTCTCTAGACCACGGCCAGTGCTAATAGGGGGCCCATCCATCAATAATTTCTCAATTGTCATCATGCTTCAAAAATCAAGAAGGGACTAAAAACAATAGTTACAACGCCATCTCACAAGCGGTAAAAGTTAAATACATCTTGTAAACCATTGAATTTTACCAGATGAGCTAGAAAAAATTCCCGAGCATTCATAAGACCAAGAATGTTAAACGGAGTTGAACGATTCAAATTCTTGTTAAAAGATGAAAGACGAACAAATTTTATTGATTTTTCCAACGTTCTTGTGAGTACTGAAAATATAGGAAAATTTGACTTCACTGACTTTTTGGTTGCAAAGTGCTAGATAGGAGCCTATAACATGACTAGCTTGTTATATTTTACGATTGTATCTAGAAGCGGAAATAGTGACCAGAGCAATTCTAGCAACCTTACTTTTAAAAATTTTCCAGGAGGAGCATGCCCCCGGACCCCCCTAGGTGGCTACACCTCTGGTGCATCGGAACTCATTTGACAAAGGGCCCATGCTGCATTCTGACCCGGGGCCCACAAATCCTCTCCACGGCCATGAAAAACCAAACATCGTGTAACAAACGTTTATCGTAACCTTAAACGGTACATGTTGTATCCTGTGTTAGAATTTACTTGAGACAGCAGCAATTCATTTGAAACTTGCAACAGCGATCCCATGGCAAAACACAATCCAATATACAGGGGGCATATATGTAGTCTGGCTACTAGCATCCATCTCACAACATAGCAGTACAACAGTATAAACAGCGTGGTTTTTCACTTTTCTACTGTTTGCGGTATTTTGCAATTTTTCGATGCGGTATTGTGGTATTTGACTACTTTTTCGTGCGGTATTGCGGTATTGGGACCCCCCCGAAGTACCCCTCAAATAGCAATCTTGACAGGGGACAAATATTTCTTCCTTCACCGGAGAAATCATCAGGGCAAAATGAAGTTCTCGGGGTTTTGGGGGAGCATAGAAGCAGGGGAGCAAGACTAAATACATTACGGGTATATAACTTGAGGAGCAAAGGGTAAGCAAATCTTCAGTGGATAAGAAAAGAGTGGAAAATCCGATCCAAGTTTGAGGTTGCTGATCTTAAGAGGGGGCAAGGGAGCAAGACCTGTGCACTTGACCCCATTTTGGTCGAGGAAATGATGCCATCAAGGCTTCAAAAACAAATCCTTTCCTTATACCAATTTTTCAAGCAAGGATACCCGACCATTCCAATTTTCCAAAAATGTAAACCTGTCCTGATACCAACCAATCTTTTAAAAAGTATACCTGACCCTATGTTTTATACCAAAATCTTCCAATTGGGTACTGTTCCTTATACTAAAATTATGAAAATCGATGCATACTGTTCCTCGTGGCACGTCCTTGTACCTAAAATGTATGTAGAGCACCCACCCTCCCGGCAAGGCTCAAGTGTCGAACCTTCTAGAATCTATCATCGCACTAAGACAGGAATGTATAGGTATTACGATGAAGTATATCAACGAGAAAGTGGTACTTTAAAGGCACTTAAAATCTCAGGCATAAGCTGTCCAAGCTACTCATCATCTGATTACAGTAAAAACCCGCGTATAAGAACCTAGTGATTAAGAACCTACAGGCTGAAAATTCTGAAGTTAGACCCCCAATATATAAGAACCCATTTAGCCTGAAATTTAAAATAGGTTCTTATTTGTGGAGATCATCAAACTAAATCAAAACCCTAGTTGCTTTGCCATTGAGCCTATACGTATATACTGACTCTGCCATATGTGCTAATTGCAAAGAGCTCTAAAGATGCTTCGAAAGCTTTTCATTGTATTCTATAAAATTTCTCATTCATCCATGAACTGATGTTTTGTATAAGGCCTCATGAACTCTGAACTGACAGTAAATAATGGGCCTGAAGTTTCAATCTGAACAAAAGAAATACCTGGAAGCCCTGAATGAAATAAGAACCAATTTAAGAACCTGAACAGCCTTATTTCCTACTAAATACTCAATACATAAGAACCTAATCAGGCTGACTTGCAAAATTGTAGGTGTTCTTATAAGCGGGTTTTTACCGTATCCAGCTGAAAGCTAATCAAACAATGTCGTGTCAATACAGCCATTGTTACCCAAGGGTCGTAGACTGATTCATGTGTGATTCATGTCTTAGTTGCGCTCCTTGATAAACTGATAATCGCTATTACTACGCTTCCTATATCCAGATGAAGCGCAACGGCATCCAATTCAATGAACGAAGCGGAAACTGGGACTGAGGTAGTAAGTCTACAAGGGTTCTTTGAAGGCACGCTTCAATTTCAGAATGTCTAACATCAACTTTGATCTAAACGGAAATATGGATCCAAACAACAAGGGCAGATTTTGTAATACAATAGCATCAGTCGCTTTGGTTCACACCTCAATTCAAAGCGATTAACCAATGCAGACAAAAGAAATTCTCTCAAGCAGAAATTGAAAACAAACGAAGCCGCAAAGTTGCCCTGAAACCAGTTCGGCAAACTCTCGTTTGGTGCGGCGGGCGATGGGAGGTCTTTAAGAGAAGGTATGTGCTTATAAAAAAAGAAGAAGGGTAAATCTAAAGTTCTGTCTCGCGGATTTTGTTTGTTTGATTCAGAAACCGAGCAGAGGGCATTACAATTTTTGCATATTTATTGCTCAGATGAACGCAGTCACTCCTCAGCTCCTGAATCAAATAAACAAAATCCGCGAGACACAACTTTAGATTTATTTATCCATCTTCTTTCGTTATAAGCACATACCTTCTCTTAAAAACCTCCCATCGCCCGCACCAAACGAGAGTTCGCCGTACTGGTTGCAGGGCAACTTTGCGGCTTCGTTTGTTTTCAATTTCTGCTTGAGAGAATTTCTTTTGTCGGCATTCGCTAATCGCTTTGAATTGAGGTGTGAACCAAAGCGATTGATGCTATTGTATTACAAAATCTGCCCTTGTTGATCCAAACTATGATAGTTTGGTTTCGGTTGACTTGTCCACTAGTTTAACTGTTGCAAATAAAACTTTTCGGTCCATCTTTCTGAGCAGGCTAAGTCGGATTGTCAGCACCCTTCACAGCAGAAAATGCGAAAGTTTCATGAGAATTCTCTCCTTGGAAACAAGAGGAAAGCCCGGGGGGGGGGTACTTCACTATGACTAAGACGGGGATGTGCGCCAGTTTTGGGTAGTTTTTGGCCTGAAAATTATGGGATTGGGGTATCCTTTTACAGGAAAATTTCTGTGATTGGGGTATACTTTCACTCGGAATTTTCTGGGATTGGGGGTTACTCAAAATTCTGTAATGGGTGTTGAATGAAAGTACAAGGATAAATTTTCAAGCAACACGTTTTCAGTTAGCCTGCGTGCAGACTTTACTTTCCACTGCGAGGGAGAGCCAAGGCGGAACTTGTAAAGTCTGCGAATTAGCGGCCAATATTGAGTTCTGGGATCTTGCGTAATAATACTTGCCTTTGTTCGGCTATTGTCTCTTAGCCAATCAGTATCTGGTTTGAGATATTAAGGACCCAATAAAAAGCAAGTACGATAGTCACGTGCTTTGTACATGATGGTACAACAACAACGCAATCCTTTCCTTTTCGCCTTTTGCAAACAAGATGGAGGAAAGAACCGCACTTAATTCGAGGATCAAGTTTTCCTGTATGCGGGGCCTTAAAGCTTGGGATGAAACAGCTTTTCAGAGGGGCCTAGAAATGGTGAAGAATATATTCAGCGTGAAGGAAATCTACAATGATCAAGAGACTGTGCTTCGGAAGTTTTTCCGAGGACAGAACGTATACTTCAGTGCACCTACTGGGTATGGGAAGTCATTAGTTTTCCAGTCTATTCCGATAATGGCTGACCACTTGTTGGATCTGGATCTTTTTACCAGCATTATGTTGATAGTCTCGCCACTGAAGTCCCTAATGTTAGACCAGGTTAATTACCTTCAATCTATTGGTTTGAATGCAGTGGCAATAACTGGAGATGCCGATGAAGATTTGCTAAAGTCTGTCAAGGAAATTGGTTGCTCTCCAAATCTCATTTACATTTCGCCAGAGTCGATGCTAGCAGTGAAGAAGTGGAGAAATATTTTATTTTCGGAAAATTTCAGAGAACGTTGTGTTGGAGTAGTTGTTGATGAAGCTCATTGCATAAGTCATTGGTAAGTTAAATAATAGTGTGTGGAATCAGACATTAATCATACTCGACTTCAGACTTCTACAGCCTGAATGAAAAGTAGCCTGTTTGTTGCAGATAAATTGGCAGAAATAACCAGAAATTACTCGTTGGAAATCTCTTGAAAAATTGGCCAGTATATCCTAAAACAAGGATAAATGAGTTTTGTGCATATGTGGCGGGCTACACAAATACAGTAAGGAAGTAAAAATCCAAATTTTTTAGGCTTTGGGTATAAATATATAACCAGGCATTTTTATTACAATAATCTTTGCCAAATTTTTTTGAAAGTAGGTGTATTTGTGCTCTCATACCATATCTGCACCATGACAGGTGTTTTGCCTCCACTGCAGGCCACATGCATATTGTTTTCACAGGAACTTTTGGTAAGAAAAAGGGTCACCCCAGGGGGTGGATTTGTGTTACGCTATGGCCCCAACATTTTGAACTTTCTCAAGCAAAATCTGAATTTCCCTGAACACAACATAGCACAGATTTCCACGGAACTTTAGATGCATATTCATTATAGACTTTGAATTTAGTTTATTTTCTTAATTTCAGGGGGTATGCATCTGGAAGTAATTCACCATTCCGCAAGTGGTACCGTAATTTATTTGAATTTCGTCTTCTATTGGACACCAGTGTGAAGTTTGCAGTTTTTACAGCAACAGCAACAACTGCAACAAAGAACAGGATCTTTGAAACATTGGGAATGGGAGTCACAAATTGTTATTGCATTGAGAAGAGCCCACTGAAAAAGAACATTCAGTTTACTGCAACATACATCTCAAACGATTTAACTTTGGAAGACATATTTATCAACACTTTAAATAGTTTATCCGTAAGAATGGAACACTGTGACAGAGTTATCATTTACTGCCAATCACGGACACAATGTGCTCTCATTTGGCAAATGTTTTCTGAACAACTAGGATGTAAGCTATATTTAAATGAGGTAAAGAACCCCCGCAATCGCCTTGTAGAGATGTTCCATGCTGGAACTCCAGCTCAAGTAAAAGAACATATCATCAAGCAAGCCTCAAAGAAAAACAGTCA